>CP125973.1:175611301-176861301 GCA_030063025.1 Avena longiglumis
ATTTTTCTTCATGTCAATAACCTATCTCAGCATCTATTGTTGAAGTTTGCAGATTCACTTCTGTAGCCACCATGCAATCATAATGCTCCAACCAACCAATCTAAATAAGCAAGGGATACATCACCATCCCTCTTACAAATTAGTTGGATTTTCAGAAAGTTTTTTTAAAAAAATTGGTTCGAAATGTTAGAGTTCTATTGCTGATCGTGTTTCAGTGAACTTGTAGCCTACCCAACAACAAAGGCTATCACAGCTTTCATCCATCACTATATTGAAAATTTGTTAAATCAAGGTCCTGCAATCTGTTCGAAGGTTCAAGATAGAAATTGATCCATTAAAGCGTGTTGACCACTTGTTTTATGCTACTTAAATATTAGCAAGAACCGGCACAGTAACTCTCTAGTCTCTATCATGATTCTCACCGAGATACTGGAAAATCAACAAAGAGTCCTGAATCGGAAAAACTTAATGCATAAGCATACCCTTCAGCTTCAACTTTATCAGATAGACCGTACAGAGGGCTATTAGGCTCCAGGGGAGAGTCACATGAGTCATTTTCAGCTGAATCACTCTCACCCGCAGCAGATATGTGTGATATGAAGATAGCCTTGGCTGAAAAAGGAATCAATTGGCCTGGAAATCTCATAAGATCAACTAGCAGCTCCATAGAATTCAGCGGAACTACCACAGACATATGTTTGTAGGAATCCACAAATCCAACTGCACCCTCATCAGGTAGACCCTACGAAAGACATGATACTAAGCATTTGAACTTAGGCTAAATGTATACTCCATATAACATGAAAAGGGATGTCAACGTACCACAACAAGTTTACTCTCAAGGCCAACAGCATCTGCAAGAACTTTAAATAGGATAGCTCTGGGTCGGCATGATCCATGTTTTATCTGTCCAAGAAGTTGTGGTCCTCTATTTCCAAAGAAATGGGCATCTTCGGCTGAAGCTCTTCCTGGACTTGCATCAGGATTTTGGCCCTTGAAGCAGTCAAAAACCTGTTTGAGAATAAGTTGCTAAGTGTTAGACATGCATCAAGCAATAAGCTAATACTTTCTGACTCAAACATTAATTCAGTAAGGACAGGCGTGATGTAATTACTGCAAGGACTAACAAAAATATCAGTTCCAGATATTTCTCTATCCAAAAATTTAACCAAATTGGTGTTGCATGTAAGCATCAAAGTACCTAGAATCATATAATAACAGCGACCACTCAAGTTCCCAATGGGGAATTGCACATGGGAAAAATAGACAGTTGTATAACTTACCAAACCTGCTATCTTCTTTATCACTAAAGCTGGACTGTTCAATCCTTTCACAAGTGCACCGCTAAGCTGCTTCAGCATGAAAATTTTCTTATCCTTCTCAGCGTCTACAACTATTATATCAGGCTTAAGCCCATCCGCTTCAAGACTTTGAAGGTCATTTAGTGATGGTATTGTCGGGAAAATCTCCTTCAGCTTTTTATCCTGTATGAGTGCATCACAGGTGAAAAACATAACCATAAAGAACTGAAACAGAGGCATAACCACCCCTAAATCACCATAACTTAATAATCTGATTAAAAAGATCAGTAAAAGAGACTGAAATCGAAATTCAAATTCTAGCGCATTTTCGATGATCCATAATCTTTAGACCTAGGTACTCAGTTCCGCATTTTTTGAGGAAATAACTTGATCCTCATTGGACAAAGAATTTTGGAAGGCTGAAATGTTTCATGTGCCAGAAAACTGTGACACATCATACCTGTATAAAATGTGATGGTCTGAAACAATATCGCCATTCGAATACATAGACTTTTTATTCCATTTTCAAATTTAGTGTTATCACAATGACACAATTGGGAAGTCCCAAAAACAAAAGGAAGAAAAGGACAACAAAAACTTTTCAAGCCGAGTCCACCTCCACTGTTACCAATTTGGATGGGGAATTAAGCATCTTCTTCAGGAAGTGGGTGCTTGACATGAAAGTGGTTACTTGACATGAAATTGGGAACATCTAACTCAAAAGCCACACGACGTACAGAAACGATCCAGTGTAGTTATTTTACAGGACTATGTCCAAATAACAAGAAAAAGTTTACTGAGAGGGGAAATCCTCACCGGGATGATTGAATAGAAACCATTAGGAATAAACCCTGAATAACTTCCTGTAGACCACAGTAATTGAGAAGCCTTCCAGGATGAGGACCTTGAATTGGCCAAACTGAATCGGGATTCTTTATCAGCCAAATCCTCTTGTTTTCTTGATAAGGCAACAGATTCTATCTTCTCCAAAAAGTCTGGCGGCCACCAGCTCGGTTCACATGAAGTAGCTTCAGACTGCCCCGAACTAGTTGGCGTTTCATCCATTTCTCAGATGGTGCAGTCCCTCATTCCGAACCCATGGGCACCATCTTTTGCATGCTAACATAAGCCATACAAGAAAACTTTGTATTCAGCAGACCACTGATCAATCTGGTTAATATCTGCAAAAAGAAGCACATTAATACAGATCTCAAGAAAATCAGAAACCACTCAGAAGAAATTCTCCTGAGGAGGTTTATTGGTCGTGCGCTTTTCTTATATCTCATTATTTGGATAGGAGTTCTTCTTTCACTGCATCTGCAGTACCACCAAAATTGGCAGCTCTGCAACAAAAACCAAATACTTTGATTTATCAACACCACATGGTATGCTTAATCTAAAGTTCTAAACCCATCTATACACTTTGTCCAGCAAAAAAATAATGAAGTCATCGGTCTTTCTAAACAAAGTAATGCGCAATAGATTAACAGATTATGCATAAGTACAGTAATGATTGTAAACTCCAGAAAAACAATCAAGAACTGGTTATTTTTCTAAATCCAAAAACCACTTGATAGTAACATCCAACTGAAAAGAGTGGTGACATGTGAACTGCGTGAGGCTTTGGCGTTGCCCACGAGAAAGGGCAACCTCAGTTGGTAGCCACTTGGTTGGTGGTGTACAATGAGGCCTTGTTTTGTGGAAACGGTTTATAGAGTTTTACAGAGTATTATGCGCCAGGGATTGGGTGAAAACACTTCCTTCACCCAATCCCCTCTCACCCGATCTCTTTCCCGTTCAACTGGATTTCCTTATGTCTCTTATTACACGCGCGTTCGGAGTGGAGGCAGCGTCCTCGAGGAGAGGTTGAAAAAGTGAGGGAGAAGATGTGTTTCTATTATACTTGGACCAGACGAGTATTCTGGGGATTGCTGGGGTTGAGCCCACCCCAAACTCGTATACAAAACACCCACTCGTGGTTTCCAGCGTTTTTTGAAAAGCCGGGATAATACTCTGTAATCCTCGTCGATACACGTCTGCAAAACAAGGCCTGAAGGATTATAGTGAATAAGAAGAAGTGGATCACGTCTCATCAGCTGAAGTGCATCCTGACGGAAATTAGCTTCCAAAAAAGAACCCAACCCACAATGTCATCACATGAAAGTTTGTCATGTCCCGTTAACCTGCAAGTCTGTTGCGACACCTGAATGATGCATACAGACAGACACGATCTACAATTCCAGTTACTCACATCTAATCCAACTAAACGTTATGAGCAGAGCACACTGTTAAAGGTGTCAGCAAAAATATGCAGTCAATGAACCTATCCGATTCACCAATGGAGTACTCTACCAGTACTGAGTGCTCCACGGTCTAGATCCAGGCCTTGTTTACCTGAATTTAGCAACTCGGCAGAAACCTTGGGTATAATAAACAGGAAAAATTATCGACACGTCACCATACAGTAACCAATAGTATGGTCCGAAATTCCATACACGACCATACAATGGCGTGGAACTACTGCTCAAGCCTGTGCTCCGGCGGCTATTTATGACCGAAATGGGAAGAATCAGGGGCGTCTGCACCTGGAGTCCAATTCTGCGGGGGGTCACAGGACAAGAGCACCGTTGAGATCCTGTGCGCGCTGAACAACAGGAACCGAATCGTACGGGTGCACTGCGTACGCTAGTGGAGTACCAGCAAAGGAATCCGTAGCCGCAGCGAGTATTCCGGTACGGACGCATTTACAGTAATTTGACTGGGCGTGACAGATATATTCGGATTCGATATCTCACGGTAAGTCCAGAAAAAAACAGAGTAGATCAGAGCGCACCGAATCCAAGCAAGTGAGAGGGCCGGCAGGCTTACCAACAAGAGGGAAAAACGTCCAGGTGGATCTCCTCTCCGCTTCGTCAATCCAGCAGCGCCGGAGAGCCCAAGGACGGGGACGCGGCGGCGGAGAGTCCAAGGTAGCCAACTTCGCCTGGGTGGAAGGTAGCGCCGCGCGTCCCGGCAGCGGCTTCGGATTTGGGAGCGGACACCGCCACGCAGCGCGGCGCAGGTTCGATCACGCGGGCGATTTGGTGGTGCGAGCGACAGAGAGAGACAGTGTGAGATAGAGGAGCGGTAGGTGAGCCGGTACGGTAGGTAGGCAGCGATCGAGCAGCGCGCGGCGCGGTCCTGGCGGTGGAGCGGGCGAGAAGGAGGAAGAGGAGGAGCAGGGAGAAGTAACTGGGAGTCGAGCGAGCGAGAGTTGAGGCCCGGGAAGGAGGAGGGGAGGGGGCCGAGACGGCGAGAGGCGGGTGAGAAGATTAAAAGTACGGCGGCTCCAGGCTCCAGCTGTGGGGGAGGCGTCGGTACGCACTGGCCTTGTGCGGGGAATGGCAGAGCAGCCAGGAGGGAACCCTGCTGACGGGGGTTTTGTAGGAACTGTTTGCTGCTCGTGTGTGTGGGTGTGATGCGTATGGTTTTATTGCAAGTAAGTGTACTGCATTAACTGCGAGATTTACATTTAGAGCAAAATTAATGTTGAATCATTTACTGTATAGATTGTTCTACCGATACTTGCTTGGATCGAGTATGGCCATGATCCATAATTTTGGTTAGTGCTTTTTTCTAGGAAATCCAAAATTTTGCTTACTTTATTCTCACATACATAGGCGCACCCAGAGTTCCTATAGCCCGGGCACGCGCCCGGGTTTCGGACCCGGTCGGCAAGCCTAATTAATATTCATTAAAGGTAAAAATGAGTAAAATTAGCCTCTAAATTAAGAGTTCACTCTAGCTTTGGAATTTTCTGGGTCCGCCACTGCTCATAGGTAAGAATATTTTCCTATAATGACCTCGATTTGGTGGTGGTGGCCCGTTTGATTTGCACAACAAATTAAGGTGTGAGCATGTAAGTGATTTTGTTAGGATGCGATTTGGTAAGTTTCATTGTTTTTTCCTCAACCGGACATAGCTGAAGTTAGGGGTGCTAGGAACAAACATCCATTGGGCTACTCTATGTAATCCGTTTGGTATACTGCATGAGGGTGGTTGTATCGGTTGGACTACTATGTCCAAGTAATTTGGTTGACTGTGTAATAATCTTTTGGTCCATCTTATGCAAACTACTCTTGTTTGGCTGTTATTGGAGGCCTGCTACAATCATCTTCTTCAACCTTATGGTGAGCTTAGCATGAAGAAGGCAGCATCACATACAGAACACAAAGAACACAAGCATAACAACACGAAGACACATGCATAAGAGGAGGAGCAAAGCCAGAACAACAGTAACACAAGCAGAACACCAGGAACAACACGTCTAGAACAACTATAAGAACACAATCAGAACATCATGAAGAACACAATCAAAACATTAGGAAAAACACAATCAAGACATCAGGAAGAACGAAATCGGAAGAATAGGAAGATGACAAGCATGTACTAGACATAACAAGCAACATATTACACTAACATGTCCATGCATGATCGTTGCCAAAAGGGGACCAGTTCATCATATCACCACCAGTTCACCATCACATTAGGGGTTACTATATACCACCTCATCGGAAGTTTCTAGGACATAGTTACAACATCAATGCAAGTAGAAGTCATCAATCATAGATTTCATTGAACTTCTTCAGCTAATCCTTGTTAGCCTCACTAGCTTTCAGCATATGAAAGATGGTGTACTCAAACTTCTTATTTTCCTCCTTCAAAACCTACATTTCCTCATCCCATGTCTTCTGCTTGGCTTTCATCATCTCTTCTTGGGTTTTCTGCACCTTATTTAGCATATCCACTTCAACATCTGTTTCTAATTGGAGTGGAAGGGTCGGTCGCTCGTCACCCGTTCTCTCTCCCCTCCCCCTCCCCCTTGAGAGTCCACCGCCGCCTCCTGAGCCCTTCCTTCCCCTCTGTCGGAATAGCCGATCGGAGTGGGACTCGATGTGGCGTCGGAGTAGTTAGGAGTAGGATATTTGGCTGTTTTCCGGAGTTGGGCTTTATGCCTAGTAGTTTGAGGCGGGCAGCGGATCTTGGCAGCCGTATCTGGTGCATTGTAGGAGGCTTCTCCCTGGCCATGGTGCTCCTCTGGTCGGAGTCTATGGTGGTGGAGAGAGCCACCATCTCTTTCAATAAAGTTGTCTCTCGTGGAGATCTGGTGATGAAAGTGATGGTGCCTCCCCTGGCCGGCCATGATGGCGAGGGAGGGAGGCATCTCATCGAGCGTGGTGGTGTTATGGAGCTTCTCCCGGCCGGCCAACGTGGCGAGGGGGAGTGGGATTCCGATGAGACACACTCTGGATCGACTTGGATCTTCATCTGGCCTCCTGCGACGGATCTAATCAGTTCTCCGGCTCTTCTGGTGCACCATGGTGGTGGTGAAGGGGAGAAGGAGACGGTGCTAGGCTGGCAGGAGGCGTCTTGGACTAGCATCGATAACGGCGAATTATCTTCTGCTACTGCAACGATCTCCTCTGCTCCTGGAGTTGCTGTGCTCCCTTCGAATCCTCTCCAGCGAGCTTTCAAGGTGGCTAGGGTGGTACTCCGACATCAATCTGCTTTCCCAGAAATTTCCAAAGCCCCCTTCTTCAACCTCCGGCAGGAGGCCCTCCCATACTTGCCTGTTGACAAGCGCGCGGCCGATGATGGTGGCAATTGCATCATCGGAGAGATCAGAGTTTGCTTAGGGACTCGATGGCATTTTTGCTTTATCTTTCTAGGTCCTTTTTAAAAATTGGAAGGACATGGTTGTATTTTTTCCATTTATGTTAGGTTCTTCCTGCAGTATTGTAACACATTTGCCATTTTAATGCCAGTTCTGGGACCTTCGGGTCCCTATCCTTGTTAAAAAAAGCATATCCACTTCAATCTACAATGCTTTTGTATGCTTGTTCTTATCCACTGATTCCTCCTCAGCCCTATTAGTGGTTTCCCTAATCCTAGACAATTTCTCCTCCGACACCTTTTTATCAGTTTCATCCATGAATTTTTGGACATCAACTAGAAGACTTGAGTGTTTTTTTCTCAATCTTGTTCTTCTCATCATCTAGATCCTTCACTAACTTTGCACTCTCAATCATCTTGTTAATTCTTGCAATGGTGTTGTCATGATACATGCCCTAGAGTCGACCTAATGCATATTTCACTGGTTCTGTCCATTGCTTATCGAACCAAGCTACAAACCCATAGTTTGCAACTTCCTACAAAGCAGAATTGTGCACTCAAATCTAGTGGATGTGCTAGTAAAGGGAAAATCACAAGCTAAGAACTTACATTCTGCTCTTGGCATAGATAGAATCTGCGGCTAGTGTTGCTTCCTTCAAATGCAACACACTTGACAAGCTGAATCTTGTAGACACGACACACCTCTGGACAATCTACTGCTATGTCGCAGAATGTGGGATCTTTGATGCATTAAGGAGCATAGTCCATGTCCATGAGGTCCTAACATACCAAATCGAGTTCATCCAAGGCCTAATCGGAAATTTCAATTGCTAGCAAACCCTAACCCTAGGGAGGAATTGGGGGAAATTGACATTACCCCTTGACACGATTGGTTCGAGCTCTTGCCGTCATTCTAGCCCGGCATGGCAACTGGAGAGAAGTCTCGATGAAGCGGAGGTTGTAGTCTTCACGGGATCACCGTTGTTGCCGCCGTCGATAACTGGAGATGAGGGAGCCTCCTGCGGCTAACCAACCAGGAAATATAGCTCGATGAGGGGCGGTGGCTTTGGTATGGAGGGTGAGCGGGGTGAGAGTGTTTCGGTGGGAGGTGAGCGAATATTCCCCCCCCCCCCCCCCCCACACACACACACACACTTTTTCGCTAGAGTGGGAAAGCTCACGCCCGCGCCATAGTGGGTTGCACTCATGAAGGGGAGCTCCCCTTTTTCATCAAGTGGGTGCATGGAAAATTTGGCTCTCTAGAAACGCTCGATTCGAGCGTTGTCCATGAGCCGGGATGCGGGATGCATTATATTTCACGCTGGCGCAGCCCAACCTCCCATGTGGGCATCCAAATGTCCTATTTTCGTCGCGCACGGGCCATGCTAGACCTCTTGCAGGCTACCAAAGGCGTCCTTATAGATGCATGGTAGTATCACATTTTTATCCACATTGGTATCATTCTAGTGTTACGCATAGTTTATACTACTTCATGCAAGACCATGTATACATTTATTAGACAGCCTGAGTCTCCTGCTGAATATTGGGATCATTATATCCTAATAAATATGCATATAAATTGCTATCATGCTTATACTTGATATTCAATTGTTGAAGCTCTACACCGAGAATATATATCCTAAAGATGTAGATGGATTACTACTTTTCACAAGGACAGATATATAAAAATTTGGCATCTTGCCAATCTCATACCGGATTGTAAAACTCATACACATCGTTCGTCTCGGTGTTATGTGTTATGCTAGCGTTACCGTGATGGCACTTGATAGATTGGGCAAAGATAGATTATCCTACATTATTATTCGTTTATAACTTAGTGCAAGACCATTTGGGGTCATTGCCGAATATTGGATCACCATATCCTAATGAATATATATTATATTGCTACTATCATATTTACCTTGTATTGAATTGAGGGGGTTTCACACAAAAAATGGGTATTCTAAAGAAGTGTATGAATTGACCTCTTGCTTATATCATACGGGATTGAAAGACCCATACACATGGTTTCTATTGGTGTTGCATGCTCGCAACATGTCGTGCACCTTAACCTCTTTATGTGGACGTGTCTCGTGACCCTACATCATCTATATTTATTTTTGGTTCACCTAATTTTGGACAACAAAAGTTACCTAGATGACACACAAAAGAGATTGCGTCGAAATATATGTTAGCTTTCCTCATTTATCAAGAAAGTTTTCTTTGCCACGGTCCATCGATAGAGTGTCATTCCAGATGGTGAAGGATAAACATGAATTTTATATGTTATGTATCCACATAACAAAAATTGAAATGGAAGGCTAAAATAGCAACTGTTTGTGAAACAAAATAATTTATATCCCATACAGTTGCATATTCTTCAACCTCTCCTGTAACATAACCTTTCTCGAGTTGATTGGGACATGCATCTACGGTATTTTATGTTGGAAATTTTTCGATATGCTTTCCAAAGGACAAGATGCAATGCTCGGTGTGCACCATGGTGGTGGTGAAGGGGAGAAGGAGACGGTGCTAGGCTGGTAGGAGGCGTCTTGGACTGGCATCGATAACGGTGAATTATCTTCTACTACTGCAACGATCTCCTCTACTCCTGGAGTTGTTGTGCTCCCTTCGAATCCTCTCCAGCGATCTTTCAAGGTGGATAGGGTGTTACTCCGTCATCAATCTGCTTCGTCGAAAATTTCCAAAGCCCCCTTCTTCAACCTCCAGCGGGAGTCCCTCTCATCCTTGCCCGTTGGCAAGCGCGCAGCAGATGATGGTGGCAATTGCATCGTCGGCGAGATCGGAGTTTGCTCGATGGTGTTTTTGATTTATCTTTCTAGGTCTTTTTTGCAAATTGGAAGGACATGGTTGTATTTTTTCATTTATGTTAGGTCCTTCCTATAGTATTGTAACACATTTGCTGTTTTAGTGCCAGTTCTGGGACCTTCGGGTCGCTATCCTTGTTCAAAAAAAAGCATATCCACTTCAATCTTCAATGCTTTTGTATGCTTGTTCTTATCCGCTGATTCCTCCTCAGCCCTATTAGTGGTTTCCCTAATCCTAGACAAGTTCTCCTCGACACCTTTTTCTCAGTTTCATCCATGAATTTTTGACATCAACTAGAAGACTTGAGTATTTTTCTCAATCTTGTTCTTCTCATCAGCTAGATCCTTCACTAACTTTGCATTCTCAATCCTCTTGTCAATTCTTGCAATGGTGTTGTCATGATACATGCCCTAGAGTCGACCTATTGCATATTTTGTTGGTTCTGGCCATTGCTTATCGAACCAAGCTACAAACACATAGTTTGGAACTTCCTACGAAGCAGAATTGTGCACTCAAATCTAGTGGATGAGCTAGTAAAGGGAAAATCATAAGCTAAGAACTTACAATCTGCTCTTGGCACAGATAGAATCTGCGGATAGTGTTGCTTCCTTCAAATGCAACACACTTGACAAGCTGAATCTTGTGGACGCAACATACCTCAGGACAATCTACTACTATGCTGCAGAATGTGGGATCTTCGATGCATTCCGGAGCTTAGTCCATGTCCATGAGGTCCTAACATACCAAATCAAGTTCATCCAAGGCCTAATCGGAAATTTCAATTGCTAGCAAACCCTAACCCTAGGGAGGAATTGGGGGAAATTGACATTACCCCTTGATACGATTGGTTCGAGCTCTTGCCGTCATTCTATCCCGGCATGGCCACTAGAGAGAAGGCTCGATGAAGCGGAGGTTGTAGTCTTCATGGGATCGCCGTTGTTGCCGCCACCGATAACTAGAGATGCGGGAGCCTCCTGTGGCTAACCAACCAGGAAAGATAGCTCAATGAGGGGCGGTGGTTTTGGTCTGGACGGTGAGCGGGGAGAGAGTGTTTCGGTGGGAGGTGAGCGAATATCCACCCCCACCACACACACACACACACTTTTTCGCTAGAGTGGTAAAGCTCACGCCCGCGCCATAGTGAGTTGCACTCATGAAGGGGAGCCCCCCTTTTACATCAAGTGAGTGCATGGAAAATTTGGCTCTCTGAAAATGCTCGATTGAAGCGTTGTCCATGAGCTGGGATGCGGGCTGCATTATAGTTCACGCTGGCGCAGCCCAACCTCCCATGCGGGCATCCAAATGGCCTATTTTCCTCGCGCACGGGCCAGTCTAAACCTCTTGCAGGCTACCAAAGGCGTCCTTATATATGCATGGTAGTACCACATTTTCGTCCACATTGCTATCATGCTAGTGTTACACATAGTTTATACTACTTCATGCAAGACCATCTATACATTTATTAGACAGTCTGAGTCTCCTGCTGAATATTGGGATCATTATATCCTAATAAATATGCATATAAACTGCTATCATGCTTATACTTGGTATTCAATTGTTGAAGCTTTACACCGAAAATATATATCCTAAAGATGTAGATGGATTACTACTTTTCACAAGGACAGATATATAAAAATTTGGCATCTTGCCAATCTCATACCGAATTGTCAGACTCATACACGTCGTTCGTCTCGGTGTTATGCGTTATGCTAGCGTTACCGTGATGGCACTTGATAGATTAGGCAAAGGTAGATTATACTACATTATTATTCGTTTATAACTTCGTGCAAGACCATTTGGATTCATTGCTGAATATTGGATCACCATATCCTAATGAATATGTATTATATTGATACTATCATATTTACCTTGTATTGAATTGAGGGAGTTTCACACCAAAAATGGGTATTATAAAGATGTGTATGAATTGACCTCTTGCTTATCTCATACAGGATTGGAAGACCCATACACATGGTTTCTATTGGTGTTGCATGCTCGCAACATGTCGTGCACCTTAACCTCTTTATGTGGACGTGTCTCGTGACCCTACATCATCATATATTTATTTTTGGTTCACCTAATTTTGGACAACAGAAGTTATCTAGATGACACACAAAAGAGATTGCGTCAAAATATGTGTTAGCTTTCTTCATTTATCAAGAAAATTTTCCTCGCCACCGTCCACCGATATAGTGTCATTCCAGATGGTGAAGGATAAACATGAAATTTTATATGTTCCGTAGCCACGTAACAAAAATTGGAATGGAAGGCTAAAATAGCAAGTGTTTGTGCAATAAAAAGTTTTATATCCCATACAGTTGCATATTCTTCAACCTCTTCTGTAACATAACCTTTCTCGAGTTGATTGGGACATGCATCTACGGTATTTTACATTGAATTTTTTCGACATGCTTTCCAAAGGACAAGATGCAATGCTCGGTAAAATTATTATTATTTAATCTTGTACCACACACACAATAGACACTTATGCAGTCACGCTGATTAGTGTGTACTTTTGCAGGAACCCATCTACACATCTTTTTTAGTTTAAATGAGAATTGAACCATATTATCCTAAATATAGTGTCTTGTCTATGACGTTTTAGATGCTTCTAAGTGAAGGGTTTCGCGGCATAGTAAATCAAATTTTTCTACGGAGCGAACAGAGGGAAAGCCAAGATCTAATCTAGGAGATGCAAACAACGAGAGAGATTGGATTAGATCTTCATACCCTTGAAGATTCAAGATGAACGCTCGGAACGTGGGTGATGTAGTCGCTTCTCCTCCTCGCGATCCGATCCGATCTAGCACCACAAGTGGCGGTGCCTCCGTGAGATGCACGCAAAGACCTCGACGTCTCCTACTTCCTCGGACCAGCGAGTATGATGGAGAGATAGATTGGATCTACAACACGACGGCGTGGTGTATGTGGTGGAGAATTTCTGCTGCAGGGCTTTGCCTACAAACAGTCGGGAGGGAGAGAGGAAGGTAGCAAGGCAGCTAGGGCTTGGAGGAAGGTGTGTAGTGGAGGGAGCGCACCACCCTCTATATAGAGGGGGGAGGCCAGCCCTTGCCCCTCCTCCAAGCCTATCTCTAGTTTAAAAAATTTAAACTCTCCCTTATCTAGAAATCCTATCTCTAGTTTAAACGATTTAAACTCTCCCTTATCTAGAAATCCTATCTCTAGTTTAAACGAGTTTAAACTTATCTAGGATCGGCTGGGCCCTATGGGGCCTTGTGCCCCTGGCCCAATGCGCCGTGACACTCCCTCATAGGCCCATGCCCCCTCCCAGAAGGTGGGGCCACGTTGGTCCCCTTCCGGAAGGTTCTAGAAGCTTCCGGTACAATACCGATTAACCCGGAACAATTCCGAACTCCAAAAACTGCACTGCCTTATAAGAATCTTATTCTCCGGACCATTACTAAACCTCTCGTGATATCCCGGATCCCATCCGAGACTCCGAACAAAAATTCATAAACCAATTATCCAATCTATCCTAGCGTCGAGATACGTTAAGTGTGTGACCCTGCGCGTTCGAGAATATGCAGACATGATCTTCTATCAATAATCAACAGCGGGGTCTGGGCACCCATATTAACTCCCACACATTCATCGATGATCATATCGGATGAACCACGATGCCAGGATTCAATCAATCCCATATATATATTCCCTTCGTCTCGCGATATTTGATTTGCCCGAGATTCGATCGTCGGTATCGTCATACCTAGTTCAATCTCGTTCACAACAAGTACTTTACTCGTTCCGTAATCCGATATCACTTTGTGATTAACTCCTTAACCACATGCTTGCAAGTGGTGTTGATATCGACACGAGTGGGCCCAAGTATATCTCCGACTTGGGAGGGACAAATCCCATCTCGATACATACAACCCAACAGATACTTTCCGATCACCGAGAGACACCTTTATGATCACCCTCTCATAGGATGACGTTTGATGACCTCAAAGCTTTCTTCGTACAGGGAGTTGCATTATCTCATGGTCTAAGGAATACAATATTTGACATAGGAAAAGCTTCGCAAAGATGAACACGATGAACGATCTAATTGCTTCGCTTAGTTTGGTCTGCTCCATCATATCATTCTCCCAATGATATGATCTCATTATCAATTGACAACTCATGTCTATGGTTAGGAAACCTTAACCATCATTGATCAATGAGCTAGTCCATAGAGGCGCATTAGGGACACGGTGTTGTTTACAAACCACACAAGTATTAATGTTTCCTTAATACAATTCTAGCATGGAATATAAACTTTATCATGAACAAGAATTATAATAATAACATCTTTATTATTGCCTCTAGGGCATAATTCCAACAGTCTCCCACTTGCACTAGAGTCAATAATCTAGTTTACATCCGAAACAATCTCACACCCATGGCAATCGAGGTGTTGATCATGTTTTACACGGAAGAGGTTTAGTCAATGGATCTGCGACATTCAGATCCGTATGTACTTTGCTAATCTTCGATCTCCATCCGCTATATAATCTCGGATTATATGAAACTTGCGTTGATATGCTTGGTCTTTGGATGATATCTTGGTTCCTTAGCGAGTGCTATGGCGCCGATGTTGTCACACAATATCTCCATGGGTCCAATGCACTTGGAACCACGCCAAGCTCGGATGAAGTTTCGATCCAAACTCCTTCACTTGACGCTGCGGCAGCCATGTATTCCGCTTCTCATCAGAGATCCCGCGATCACGCTTTGCTTGCCTTCTCCAGCCACAGCTCCTCCATTCAAAATATAAACGTATCCTGTCTCGAGATTTGGAATCATCCTTGTCGGTGTCGAAACTAGCATCGACGTAACCTTTTCGACAATGTCGCTCATCACCCCATAGACTAAGAACATTTCTTTAGTTCTGTTTAGGTACTTTAGGATGTTCTTCACGGCTGTCCAAATGTTCCACTCTGGATCACTTTGATATCTCGTCAAACTAAGAGCATTGGACACATCCGGTCTAGTACACAAGATGGCATACATGATGGAACCTATGGCCGAGGCATAAGGCACTTTGCTCATAGCTTCCTATCATTTATCAGAATGGACACGAGCCTTGCTCAATATCTTACGACAACATAGGCATTGAACCTTTCTTTGCCTTATCCATTCGAACCTTTTCGAACTTTGTCTAGGTATGTACTCTGGCTTAAAGCTATCAGGCGTCTTTGTCTATCTCTATAGATTTTGATGCCCAATATATAAGCAGCTTCACCTAGGTCTTTCATTGAAAAACACTTGTTCAAATAACTCTTCACATCGTTAAGCATGTTGATGTTATTTCCGATAATCAATATGTCATCCACATATAGTACCAGAAACGTCACCGAGCTCCCACTCACTTTCTTGTAGATACAAGCTTCATAGCAATTTGGAACAAATCCAAAGCTCTTGATCACTTGATCAAAACGAAGGTTCCAACTCTGAGATGCTTGCTTTAGTCCATAAATGGAACGATGAAGTTTGCATACTTTACTAGCATCCTTAGGATCGACAAAACCTTCGGGTTGCATCATATACAACTCTTCATCAATGTTGCCATTGAGGAAAGCAGTCTTGACATCCATCTGCCATATTTCATAATCATGAAACGCAGCAATTGCTAATAAAATCCGAATAGACTTAAACATCGCTACGGGAGAGAAAGTCTCATCGTAGTCAACACCTTGAACTTGTCGAAAACCTTTTGCGACAAGTCGTGCTTTATAGATGGTAACATTACCATCCGCGTCCGTTTTCTTCTTGAAGATCCATTTGCACTCAACGGCCTTTCGGTCGCTAGGAGGGTCCACCAAAGTCCATACTTGGTTTTCGCTCATGGATCCCAATTCGGATTTCATGGCTTCTAGCAATTTCTCAGAGTCTGGGCTCATCATCGCTTCCTCATAGTTCGTAGGTTCACTGTCTTCTACCAACAAGACAACAAGACAGGTTGCCTTACCACTCGGGAGGGGCACGTGACCTTGTTGACTGCGACGTTCAAGAGCAAGATCGTCCAAGCTTCATGATCCTTGTCATTAGCTTCCTCTATTGTTGGTGCAGCGGCATCGAACAATTTCAGTCTTGCGCTACTCTCCAATTCAAGAGAAGGTTCAATAACCTCGTCAAGCTCTACTTTCCTCCCACTCACTTCTTTCGAGAGAAACTCCTTCTCAAGAAAGGAACCGTTCTTTCGACAAACACTTTGCCTTCGGTTACGTGATAGAAGGTATACCCAATAGTTTCCTTAGGGTATCCTATGAAGACGCATTTCGCTTTGGGTTCGAGCTTGTCCAAGATCAACTTCGAAGCTTCAGATCCCCAAACTTTAAGAAACGACAACTTAGGTTTAGCACCAAACCACGCTCATACGGTGTCGTCTCAACGGATTTAGATGGAGCCCTATTTAAAGTGAATGCAGGTTTCTAATGCATAACCCCAAAATGATAATGGCAAATCAAGAAGAGACATCATTGATCGGACCATATCTAATAGGGTTCGATTCCGGCTCAGACACACCATTGCTACTGTGGTGTTCCGTGTATGGAGTTGTGAAACGATTCCACTTGCTTTAAGATGCGTGAGAAAATCATAACTCAAATATTCACCTCCACGATCGGATCGTAGAAACTTAATCTTTCATACGATGGTTCTCCACTTCATTCGAAATTCCTTGAACTTTTCAAATGTTTCAGATTTATGTTTCATTAAATAGATATACCCATATCTACTTAAGTCATCGGTAAAAGTGAGGAAATAGCGATATCCACCGGCCGAAACACTCATCGGTCCGCATACATCGGTATGTATGATTTCCAACAAGTCCGTTGCTCGCTCCATCATACCGGAGAACGGGGTTTTGATCATCTTGCCCATGAGGCATGGTTCGCATGTGTCAAATGATTCAAAATCAAGAGACTCCAAAAGTCCATCAGAATGGAGTTTCTTCATGCGCTGTACACCAATATGACCTAGACGATTGCCACAAATAAGTAGTATTATCACTATCTACTTTGCATCTCTTAGCCTCAATGTTATGGATGTGTGTTTCATCCCTTTAGAGATTTAGAAGAAATAAACCATTCACAAGAGGTGCATGACCATAAAAGATGTTACTCATATAAATAGAACAACCATTATTATCCGATTTAAATGAATAACCGTCTTGCAATAAACACGATCCAGAAATAATGTTCATGCTCAACGCAGGCACATAATAACACTTATTAAGGTTTAAAACTAATCCCGAAGGTAAAACTAAGGAGAGCGTCGACGCCATCACATCAACTCTTGATCCGCTACAACGCCAAGATCGTCACCTCATCCTCGCAGCCGCCTATTCCGTAGCTCATGTTTCGAGTTACAAATATTAGCAACCGAACCGTATCAAATACCCGTGCACTACAACGAGGGCTAGTAAGGAAAACATCAATAACATGTATATCAAATATACCTTTGATGGTGCCAGCCTTCTTGTCCGCTAAGTACTTTGGACAATTCGCCCAGGACCCTTGTCCTTGCAATAGAAGCACTCGATGTCGGGCTTAGGACCGGACTTGAGCTTCTTCTCGCAGAGCATTAAGCTTGCCGCCCTTCTTGAAGGGCTTCTTTGCTCCCTTACCTTTCTTAAAGGAGGGTTTGTTGACCATCAACACATGATTATCCTTCTTGATGTCCACCTCCGCAGCCTTCAGCTTTGCGAAGAGCTCGGTGATCGTATTAGTGGAGCCAATCTGATTATGAGTCACTACAAAACTTTTGTAGCTGGGAGGGAGTGATTGCGTAACCATCAATCTTGAGCTCCTCCGAATCGTGCATTCCAGCTTGCTCAAGACGTTGAGTGTAGCCCACATCTTTATGGCGTGCTCACTAACTAACTCCCTTCCTCCATCTTGCGCTTAAAGAACTTCTGGAGATCTCATATCTCGAACGGGCCCGAGTCAAACATGGTTTTCAGCCTCGAGAATCTCGAAGGGCCCGGATACTCTTCAAAACGATTTTGAAGCTCGGTTCCATAGCAAACAACATGGTGCTCTTAATGACACCATAATCATCTTTCCGATCGATAGACAACTTTCTCATCGGTACCGTAGTTGCAGCAGGGTGTCACCTAACGCTTTCCCAAGGACATAGTCCTTTGTCCGCCGATGTAATGATTCTTAGATTGCGGAACCAATTGGTGAAGTTAGACCCATTGTTTCTAAGTTTTTCCTTCTCAAAGAAAACGCTGAAGTTGAAGTTGGATTTGGCCATGTGATCTACAAGATTTGCAAGTACAATTTAGACTATGTTCATGATAAATAGTTCAACTTAATCAAATTACTAGATGAACTCCCACTAAATTCAACATCCCTCAAGTTGTTTAGTGAACACGATCCAAATTCACCACACCTAATCCGATCATCACGAGAAGAGATGTGGTTTCAATGGTGGACAACAAAGTGTCGATCATATCATTCATATGACTCATGCTTAACCTTTCGGTTCTTGTGTTCCGAGGCCATGTCTCATACATGCTAGGCTCGCTGCTAGACCCAAGTATTTCCGCAGCAAAAACCGGCTTGCACCCGTTGTATGTGAGCATAGAGTCTATAGCACCCGATCATCACGTGATGCTTGGACACGAACTTTCGCAGTGCATACTTGGGGAGAACAGTTTTATCTTGATCTTTAAGTGAGGAATCATCTTATAATGCTACCGTCGCGATCTAAGCATAATAAGATACATAAAGGGATAAACATCACATGCATATAACTTTATGTGACATGGTATAGCCAATCTTCGCGCAATGATCTCCATCTTGTGCGTTCCGGCATGATATCCATCACTCCACCATGATTGCCTCCACCACGAATAGCAACTACAACTATTGCTAACTACTTAGCGATAAAGTAAAGCTATTACATGGCGTATAAGAAGTTGACTCGCAGGTCATACACAATTATAAAGACAACCATATGGCTCCTGCCGGTTGTGTACTCATCGACATGCAAGTCGTGAAACATTACAAAACATGATCATCGCACTACTAGGAAAACGGCTATAGGTAATCAGCACATCCGTGGCTCACATGGTTGAAGTGCCCCACGGCTAAAACAGGCGTGGCTCACCTGTGGGTAGTGCCCTACTAATAACTAGAATAACCGTGGCGCACATGACTATAGTGCCACGATGTGTGGGCCAGGCCTGTTGACACACCAAACATCATGGCGCACTGGTCATGTGCGCCACTTGTTAGGGTCATCTGTGGGGCACGTGTGCACAGTGCGCACTCGCCCAGTGCGCCACGAGGACTAAAGCATCTGTGGCGCACTCGGCCTAGTGCGCCACGTGTTTGTACCCCGTGGCGCACTAGGGCCGTGCGCCACGGATGTGTCGATTCTTTTAGGACAAGCACTTTATGTGCACATGTGCCCACATCCACCACCCCACACTTCACTTTCCTTCTTCTTCCTCCTTAGATCTAGTCGGGATCTTCTCCTTCCCACCTCAATTTCTCCACACATTCACCATTTTTAGCATGTAAAACTTGCTTTGGATGTTACATAAGTAATAGAGGAGGTCTCCGGTCTCTCATCTATCCGTCTCCGACGACACAAGCACCTCTCCTTTCCATCTTTCTCGCGATCGGTCTCTCATCTCGGTAAGTTGTCCATGTAAGGATGTGTTCATATGTATATGGATGATGCATGTGCTCATATGTATGTAGATGATCGATGCTCATGATGTGTGTATGTGTGGAGAGGATCGATGGTCATATGTGTGTGTATATGGAGAGTATCGATGATGCTCATGCATGTGTGTATGGAGAGGATAATGATATGTTCATGTGTGTATGGATCGGTCTCTCTCTCTCTCTTGTGTTTGTATGTGAACAAGTTGCCATTTGTTTTGCCAAAATGTTGATTCATTTCCATTTTGGCAAGACTTTGGCATTTCGCAAAGGTCCTAATTTTAGGATAGGTCATGCCGAAATTTTCTATCGACCATTGCATGCATGCATGCATTCATTATGTGGTTCTAATAGACTTCAAAATTGTACCGCCTAATGAGCGAAGGCATTGTGGCTACATTTTTGAAATGTGCGACGGCCGACATGATACGAAATAACAAGACAGATATAAGATGTCCGTGCAGAAGATGCAAACTCAATCGGGTGATCGACCAGTTCGGAATCTGCAGCGCACTGCTCCGCCATGGTTTCATGGATGGATACACTCGTTGGATAAGCGATGGCGTAGATGATGGAGACGGTGAAGAAGGTGGCCAACATGGCGATGATCATCATCACGGCGAACGGGCGAGATGATGAAGAGTCTCCGGAGATGGTGAAGGTGAAGGCATCAGGATGATGATGATCTAGATGTCGGAGGAGCGCATTTACGATGGAACAACGTCAGTCGGGTCGGGACCCTTATGTGCAAGAGCTGCTTCAAGCGCATTTAGTAACGCCAGGCTGCCGCTAGAGAGAAAGCTATGCAACTTGAGAAAGACGCGGTTACTCCATTGTATGAAGGATGCAGGGCCGATGATACCCGTTGAATGTAACGCTCAAGCCTATGGAGATGAAGGCAAAGCACAAATTGAGCGACGCAAGCTTCGACGATATGATGGCATTCGCACGATCGTCTCCCGGAGAACACATGTCCAACTAGTATCGAGGATGCCAAGAAAATCGTCATCCTCTCGATCTACCGCACGTTAGATATCACGTATGCATCAACGATTGCATCATTTATCGGGCGAGGACGGAGAAAACCACATGTCCGGGTGCGGCGTGAGTCAATACAAGAAAGGGAAGAAAGCACCTCGAAAAGTGGTATGGTACTTTCCTATCACCCTCGTCTGCAGCGCTATTTCATGGACCCTAAGGAAGCGAAGCTCATGCGATGGCATGCGGAAAGGAAGAAGCCGGAGATGATGATGACCGAAAAGGATGAGCTGCCGCGCACCTTCTTGACATGCTAGCGCTGAAAGCATTGGACCTCGAATTCCCGCACGTGGAGATTCGAGGAACATCGCTTGGTGCGAGCACCGATGGACTCAATCCGCTCGTAGCGAGTAGCACGACAAGACTTGGCCCGTGTTTGTATGGATGTACAACCTCCTCCATGGTTGTGCATGAAGAAGTACATACAAATGAGTATGCTAATTCAAGGGCGAAACAACTGGTACCGACATCAATCAGTATCTCGGCTGTTGAAAGAGGAGCTAGCCACGTTATGGGAATCTGAGCCAATACTTACGACGCCGCACAAGATTATTTCACTATGAGAGCGTTGGTCACTACGGTGCAAGACTATCCAGTTGCGGTATATCTCGGGCAGTTATCCAAGGATTCTGCGATGCGTTAGGTGCATGGATAACACAAGCTATCTCCAACTAGAGAAAGATCCGGGGTCATCGAAAACCGTGTTCATGGCGCACCGAGGTGGCTCGGCAAGAATGATCCATGGAGAAAGCGTGGAGACCTGTTCGATGGCAAATCGAGACCCGAGGAATCCCGAGCGTAGGAGCAGCGAAGAAGTGGAAGAGTTGCTGAAAACTGGAAAGATTGTCCTAAGCACGGAAAGAAGCGAAAGAGGCGAACAAGACAAGCCGATGAAGGTATGGAAAACAAGGTTTGTTTTCTGGGAGTTGCCATACTGGAAGTTTCTCCGCACGCCTCATAGCCTCGACATCATGCATAACGTGTGCGAGAGTCTGGTCGCCACCATAATCAACATGCCAGATAGGACGAAGATGGTCGAAGTAAGGCACGACTGATATGCTTGGGTATCCTAAGGAGCTTCACGGAGGACGACTACTCCCGATGATCGTGAAGATGACGATGATCATGAGTCGGAGACGACACAAGGTCGCGGAAGGGTAAAAGTTCAAGAAGAACGAATATTATCGCCTCCTTCTTGCTTCACTCTAAGCCGTGATGAGATCAAACAGTTTTTCAAGTGCCTTCTAGGAGTCAAATTTCCTTACGGCTATGCGGGCAAGATAAGCAGATACCTAGACGAGGCGAAGCAGAGGTTCGGTGGGATGAAGTCTCACGACTATGCCGTGCTAATGACGCAGGTACTTCCGGTCGCACTAAGAGGGATAATGGAAGAGCACGTCCGTGAAACGTTATTTGGCCTATGCAAGTTTTTCGACGTCATCTCTAGGAAGTCGATTGGCTTGAATCAGCTCGGAAGGCTACAGGAGGAGATCGTGGTGATACTATGTGAGCTTGAGGTCTACTTCCCACCCGCATTCTTCGACATTATGGTGCATCTGCTGGTCCATGTCATGGAGGACATCGTATAACTCGGGCCGATGTTCCTCCGCAGCATGATGGCGTTCGAAAGGATGAACGGACACATCAAAGGATACGTTCGCAACAGGTCCCGTCCAGATGGAAGCATAGCCAAGGGCTTCGGCAAGAGTGCATCTCTTTACGCATAATTATCTAGACATCGAGAACTCGCCGGTCTTCCCGTCAGACACCTTGGCAAGCTCGACGGATCCGTCACCGAGAGGGTCGCCGATATTGCATGCATTTCGATTTTCGACGCCAGACTTTGATCGAGCAAACCTCGTCGCTCCACAAAGATTTAGAACTGGTCGATCCTTGGGCAAGCACAAAAGGTTAATCGAGAAGAAGTAGAGTGACCGGGGCATACAGAGGACGCAGGAGAAATAATCAAAGAGCACAACTCGATTTCACGCGCGTTGGTTTAGGCAGACGCCTTGATAATCCTCGCTCGCATTCTTCTGACACGGAAAAGATCATATTCACCTTGTCGCAGGGACCGATGCAAAACCTGGTGACCTATCAGGCGTATGATATCAACAGCTACACATTCTACACGGAGGAAAAGGACAACAAGTGTGATTATCGAACTCGTGCGTAACGTCGGAATTCTACACCGATGACAACGTGAAGGAAAGATTCTACGGAAGAATCGAGGAGATCTGGGAGCTCGACTACTGTGGAGAAAAGGTGCCGATGTTCCGTGTCAGATGGGCAAAGAGCGTTGAAAGAGAAGACCGGTATTTCACAACCATGGTTATACCCGAAGCAGCCAAATCCAAGGTCGCCGGTGCAAACGTGGCCGCAAAAAATGAACCATGGGTACTGGCTACCAAAGTGGACCAATGTTTTTTCATTACCGACCCGACAAAACCTAGCCGTGTTGTCGTGAGGAGAGGAAAAGAAACATCATCGGAATGGATGGAGTCGCCAACGAGCAAGACTTAGACCAGTGCGGCGATCCAAAGATTGAAGATGACGACGACTACGATGCAGCAACATACATCACAAGAAGAAAAAGGACAACCCTACCCCAAAAAGGTAGCCCGTTCGAAAGAAGAAACATTAAAGTGCCGGGGCTAAATTATTCAACCGCGACAAAGAAGGGAAAAAATATTGTAAAACGCTAGCTCAAAAAATATTGTAAAACGCGTGGTCGAAAAATATTGTAATATTCATGGACAAAGTATTATGAAATTTAGTTATACTTTGAATCATATTTTTGGGCATTTTTGGAATATTATTACTTTTGGGAATTTTTGGAATATTTAAAAGTATTTTAAAATCAAAATAAAACTTCTATGGCATAATCACCACTTTTGGGCATTTTTTGGAATGTTTAAAAGTATTTTTAAAATCAAAACAAAAAATTGGGGCACCAGGATTCGAACCTAGGTGCTCTCGGGTTTAGAATAGAGTAGGCGAGAACCAATTGGGATAGGCTAGTATAGTTGTTAGCTAGTGGGGCTGTAGTTCTCTTATGCAAGAGTTAGAAGTCGATAGGCTTAGCGCACTAGCCCATAGTGCGCTGAGATATCCGTAGCGCACTATGGCTCAAGGCGCCACGCCTAAGTGGCTTTATCCACACGTGGCGCCCGACCCTCTCATCCCCATCTCTCCATCTCTCGGCCAGACGATCCGCCGCTCTCGATCCGCCGCTGCGTCGAGGAGGAGAAGGCCCGCCACGCCGAGGAGGAGGAGGTCCGCCTGTGTCCGAGGAGGAGGTCCGCCTGCCTCGGGAGGAGGCCCGTGTCCAGGAGGAGCAGCGATGCCGTCTCGGGAGGTGGAGGCCGCCGTCGCCCGTCGTCACTGCCGTCGTCGCCCGCCGAGGTGGCGCCGCCTCCCTCGCCCTCTCTCTCTCCTCTCTCCTCTCTCTCTCTCTCTGCAGCCATGGTTAGGGTACGCTCATGGTCTGAAAAAGAACTCTTTATGCGATACTCAGCTCTAGTATTATGCAACCAAGTGTCTATTAGTCTAGCAATCATGAAGCTTGCTCTTATATACAAGTCAAAAGAACATTATTGTTGACAACGAATTGGCATATCGATTAATTGGCATATTGTTGACAAAAGCTTGTTGTTGGTTCACGGTATGGTCAAACATGATCGTAGCTTGATTTACAAAAGCTTGTCATTGACAAACATGACTTGTTGACAAAAGCTTGCTTGACAAAATTTAGAACTGCAACACGTCATAACAGTTTAAACATGACGTAGCTTGATTTACACTTTTAAACAGCATTATCTATAAATGTATTCCTCTTTCTATTCGTAGTGAAGATTTTTTGTCTATACCTTTCCTTTTTCCAGATCCTATCCGTAGGAAATAAAATACAAATAGAAAGCCACAACAATGTATTGAGTGGAAAGAGTTGGTCTACAAATAATGTAAAAGAGCAAGAACATTGCACACAAGATGTGCTCTCTACCCAAAAAGTGATATAGCAACCTATACCGCTTTAGAATTCTACTTTAGCTACGCATAGAAAGACTGTATCAAAGGAGAAGTATCTGGAGATAGAGTAGGCGGGCAGCCTAGCTCCATTGCTTGAAATCTTGAGGGCATTGGCGGTGAGCTTGCCCACCTCGAGCCTCGAGCCATTGCACTTGAAATCAAAACAAAAGGAACTGTTTTTCAAGAGAAAAGATCTTACTACTATATTACTTGGCCATTCAGTCGGAAAAGTAACAACACTACCATAGCATATATTCGTTTTGGCAATGTAACTTAGTTTCGTGGAACCATCGGCTAAGCTTATTGATTTACTGTTTTGAGTGATAGATACGCATGCTTATGACTAGGTGCTATGATATTAGAATTATCAACTTAGTGATTCCATTATCCTAGCAAGAAAAACCATACTGCAGGACCCGCAGTTATAACTTCTCAGTCCAAATTTTAAGAATAGATCATATGAAATTATAACCAGAGTTAGTAGCTAGGGCCTTTAGAACTGAATTAATCAAACCATTGCATAGGCTCCAGAAGTCCAGATCTTGCAAATAGCCTTCTATTGTCAGCACACACAGCTACAACTATGCAGAAGGGAGGCATGCCTCTGGTAGAACATCAGTTGGGTTGTAGAACATGTATGCTTGGGTTTAGTTGTCATGTGTATGCTCATATGTGTTATTTTCTTTTTCAAGAGACCTAGGCTTTAGTTATTTTCTTTCCATCATATGCTTGGTGCCCGTGAATCCAGATGATAGCGTAAATGCCCATTGCTTGATGTGGTGGGCATGTTGATGCATTCTTAACCAATGTGTTTTCTACCTAGATGTTTATGTCTTTGGCTTTGTTGGCTAGATTATCCTATGTGACCAGATTATGTCTTGCCTGTGTTGGCCATTTATTGTTTTCTGGTTGTCTTGGCTATGATGGCCATTTATTGTGTGCTAGCTATGGCCATATATATGCAGGTTCTTGTATGAAATGAGTCCGATTTTGCGGAATGTTGATTAACTTCCGTTTTGGCAGAAATCGGGCACTCCTAGTTTAAGAAAATTAGCAAAGGTCATGCCGGATTTTTCCGTGCATTTAACCAATTATTTGTTTTTTATTAGTGCAAAGATGTGTGACAACGACGAGGCTGGATGTTCTAAGCGCTGAAGGAGAACTCAGACCTCCGAATAAACAATTGACATTCTGGGAGGCGGCCCAGCGTCTAGAAGACGATGAAGAATACCATCCTTCGGAGAGCGAGGATGATGAGATGGAAGACGCGGAGGAAGAAGCCGAAGGAACGGCGGCGGACAATGAAGCCAAAGGGTACAACACTATGGCGGAGGCGGAAGCTAGATACACGCGCTATCTAGCGGTAGTTAGGACAAGGAACCGGATGAAGACCTACACCTTCGTCGCGGCGGTGATCATGCTTATCTTCTTTGGTTATTTATCCCGCGTTTGTGTCTAGCTAGCTAGTTTAGATGTCTAGGCGAGCTTCCGAGCTCTAACTTGTTCGATCGACACATGTATTCGCATGTCACCAACTACTACTTTGTAACATGATCAAAACAATGTAACTTAGACTATGTATTCATGTATGAGACTTATCTATATGTATTTGTTTCAATCTTGTTTTTCATATTGAGTATTTATATATATAATTGTATATCTTGTATCTGTGTGTGTATATCTGCTGTAATATTGTATATAATCTGTATTGCATATAATCTGGCTTGGAAATTAAACAAAAAACAAAAAAAACATCTGTGGCACACATGGTCTACCTTCTGTGGCGCACTACACCTAAAGCGCACCATGGATGTTTAGTGGCGCACTAGGTAGTGCGCCACAGAAGATCCAAGGGATAGCGCACCATGCCAAACTTCTGTGGAGTACTAGGAGGTGCGCTACGCCTATCTCTACACAACCGTAGCGCACTAGGTAGTGCGCCACGGCTGAGAGATAGCCGTAGCGCAAGGCCCGTGGCGCACTGCAGGTGCGCCACAGATGATGGTTTCAGGTGCGCCACTAAAGGCCGTTTTCCTAGTAGTGTCGCATACAATATACACATCACATCTTGGGCCATACCATATCACAGAAAACACTCCCTGCAAAAACAAGTTAGACGCCTCTACTTTGTTGTTGCATATTTTACGTGGCTTATGAGAGTAGATGCTAAGAACGATTCTTACCTACGAAAAGCCACAACAGTGATATTATGGTTGCCAAACTCCGGTGTTAATCCCATGACAACTATAGTGAGAGAAACTGACATCCACCAGCCGCATGTGTGGAACAAGCCACACGTCAAGTGCGGAGCCGGTCTCGCGAACGACATCGCGTAAGATTGGCCTGGACCGCTTCAATCTCACTATCCCGCGTCATAAGAAGAACACAAACAAGAGTCTTGCAACAGAAAACATCAACGCCCGCAACAACCATGTTGCGTTCTACTCGTGAAACACATCTACGCATAGATCTAGCTCTGATACCACTGAAGGGTTTCGCGGCATAGTAAATTAAAATTTTCTACGGAGCGAGAGGGAAAGCCAAGATCTAATCTAGGAGATGCAAACAACGAGAGAGATTGGATTAGATCTTCATACCCTTGAAGATTCGCCTGTGAGCGTTAACGCTCGGAACATGGGTGATGTAGTCGTACTCGCCTCCTCCTCGCGATCCGATCCGATCTAGCACCACAAGTGGCGGTGCCTCCGTGAGATGCACACGCAGCACCTCGGCGTCTCCTCCTTCCTCGAACCAGAGTATGGTGGAGAGATAGATTGGATCTACAACACGACGGCGTGGTGTATGTGGTGGAGAATTTACCTGAGGCCGCCACAAACAAGCGATCGGGAGGAGAGAGGAAGGCAAAGCAGCTAGGGCTTGGAGGAAGGTGTGTAGTAGGGGAGGCGCACCACCCCTCTATATATAGAGGGCGCCAGCCCTTGCCCCTCCTCCAAGCCTATCTCTAGTTTAAACAATTTAAACTCTCCCTTATCTAGAAATCCTATCTCTAGTTTAAACGATTTAAACTCTCCCTTATCTAGAAATCCTATCTCTAGTTTAAACGAGTTTAAACTTATCTAGGATCGGTTGGGCCCTATGGGGACTTGTGCCCCTGGCCCAATGCGGCCAGGACACTGTAACACCCTCAGAATCGGACCTATGCAAGTTTGAGCAAAATTCGCCAAACCCGCATAGAAACGATTCAAAGGTGCCCACCAGGCACTTTCGTGCGGGTGTAAAGCGAAGTAATAACATTACACAACAGTCCTCGATGGGACCCACAGCACAGATATATAAAACAGCGACCCAAAGAGTCAAGAATACAGGTATAATATACAAAGATCCAAATCACCTTGAAAATGATAGAGCGTCCAGCTACGGACAAGATGCAAATGGGGCTAAGAGCCCTGAAGAATAACCAATGGTGTCCATAACCCTGCCCAGGCCAAGCCGGAAGGGTAACCGCTAACGACGCCGATCTCAAAACCTTAAACAAAAGGGGTGCCGACAAGGGCAAAGGAAAAAGAGGCGTCGATCGAGGCCAAGACAGCGAGGCTAGAATTGCGGTCCTCGCCTACATAGGTATGGTGGATCAAGCGGCAAAAGATGCACTAAACAACCTATAGAGACTCGATACAACTGGCGGATATCAGAGAGGGATAAGAATGACCTAACCGGATCCAACCTGAAGCTAACACCAACCAAACTCATCCTGATGTTTCCCCCTCGAGACCAAACGAGGAAGTCAACCGAGGAACTCACACGGTTGGCAGTTTTACTCATTCAGTTATAGTTGCGGCACTTTACTAGTCAGGTTTAGATAATCATCCTGATAAAGTAAGCAGTGGGTACTTTTAGTTAACCATTCCGTGATAGTTGCAGCACTTACTAGTCAGATACGATTAGCATGAGATAACCCAAAACCCAAAGCTTGTTGGTACCTTTATTCAGCCATTCCGTTGTAGTTGCAATACTTACTAGTCAGGTACAATGGTCGCAAGCGACACTCCAAACAAGCAATTGTGGGCAGTATTATTTAGCCATTCCATTATAGTGAAGCTGATTACTAGTCATTATAAAGTCAAATTTATAGCAATAAACTTTAGTTATGCTTGTCTATGATCGAGATACTGTGCTCCAAGTCGTCCATATCCGCGGACACGGCTTTCAGAAAGTTTTACCCGGCCGGGGTGCACCAGTAGCAACACACGCTCGATCAACCTCGGAAAAACCAAATCAAAACCCAACGAGGCTTTCACGACTGAACAATCACAGGATTCAGAAATATTTCAGGGGGCCACCCCATTGAGTACACCCGCAACGAAGTAAGCTAGCTCCGAGAAGGACTCAAGGTTTGCGACAATGGCTGTAAGCGACTGGGAACCCTAAAACTCGGGGTGTCGATACCGCGTGATCACTCCGCTTACCTAAACAGTACAGTGTGCTATCTGTCGCACAATTGTAAATACATAAGTAGCATGGCATAAGTACAGGATCGTAAATAAAACCTCAAACTAGTTTGTGGCTCCAAGAAATAAGACTGAATCAAGCTCTGGCTCAGGAGGGCCCCATATACCTCCCGGATGTGGATAGCGCGATAAATCAAGGAACAAGTATCAAGTACTCGGGGTCCTACGGGACACAAGTGGGCGTTCGGAAACCAAATATTTTCTATCACCCACCGATGCCTCTGCTTACTTCAATTTTAGTTGTTAAACAGGAATTAAAGTGAACGAGAAGTAAAACTATGATCATCTCCAACATCGACATGCGGCAATACATCGACAACTGTGGCACTGGACGACACGCAACAACACTTGAGCAAGCGACTACGACGCGCAAGTCCAACTATCTACCCAAACAATAGGTAATAGGATGTGTCCAAGGCAATGTAAGGCTGCAAGGGATATCACAGGTACGGAAACTAAAGCACCGCAACACAGATAGCAATAGATCAACATGAGGGAATAAATACTATAAAAGTAAGATAGGTATAAAGGGGGAGATGCTCGCCTGAAAACATTGTCGAAGGGTCAACCGAAGATCGGGGCGAAGCTCACATCAACTCAACGGCCTTATCCGCGCGAAGAAGCAAAACACTAGAATAAACACCGGATGCAATATTTAATACTAAGGAAGAAGATCGGGCATGATGCATGTATGATGCATGGCATGGCAAAGATGCGGTGCGATTAGGTCGTATTAAGTGGAACCGGGGTCCCGACAATTAATAAGGCGATTCATGTTGTTTAGCTACCCCACAATTTAAATGTTGTTTTAGCATGGCAAAAGATAGCACCGGGTTCGCTACACAAATTTAAATGAGGCCAATATAAGGCTAGATTTGCCCGCATATGGGCCCCATATTTAATTATTAGGTGAATCGGCATAAGGCCCCCAAACCACATGATGTGCATGCGAGATGAATGATTTAATATGCAACAAGTTGTTATTATATTATAAAATAGGGTTCTCGGATAAGGGTCACACATTAGGGTTCGGCAGATCTTGGGTTCCGGGGTGTTCGAGGTCGGGGTCCAGGGTTCGACGGGTCGTTCTCGGACTCCGGGGGTTAGGGTCTTGGCGCAACCGTGTCTTCGGGTCAAGTCGACGGTCATGGCGTTCAGGGGGAAGTTGTCGGTGTCCGTGAGGTAGACCTTGTCGCGTTCGGTCCTCGGGGTTTGACGGGTGTCTTGGCGTCCCATGGAGGCGAGCTTGGCGTTAGACGGTAGATCTTGTCGACTCCCGTCCAACGGCCTTGTTGTTCCGCAACGGTGGTCTTGACGGTTCCGGGAAGATCTTGTCGCACGGTGTCCGGGAAGGCGAACTTGAGGGTCCAGCGTCTCGGTGTTCTCGGATCCGAGGGGAAGAACTTGTCGGGCCGGGTCCGGTCTCGGGTTCGGAGGCGAACTTGGCTTTCGTGTAGAATTGCTTCGGTCATCGAATCCGTGTAGGCGCACTCGGGTCTCGGCGTCTAGTTCGGAAGAACTTGGCCAAACTTGTCAAAGGTCCTTCTTGCGCCGTTGTCGATCTTGTCGCATGGCTTCTTCTGACTCAAGCACACACCACATCGGCAGGGAACCAAACACGCATCACTCCAAGACAAGACCACGTCGATAGCGTGAAGGCGCCCTTGGGAGGTGGCACGGACTGGCGGCTCAGAGAGGAGCGGCGATTGGAGAGGTTCGGCTTTGCGGCGCGGTGCTGGCGATGGCGGCGCGCGGGGCCCGCAGACAGGGCGGAGGGAGCCACGACGGCGGGCGGCAGACGAAGGGCGAGGGGGGGTCGACGGAGACGGCAGGCCGGCGGGCGCGGCGGAGACGGCCTGCAGCGCTGCAGCAGAGGCGAGGTGGAGGCGGGATGGCTGCGCCCTGGCGACGGAGGCTCGACGAGGCGAGCTAGAACGGAGGAGAGGCAGGACGGGAACTGAGGCGCAGGTCGGGAAGGGGCCGAGGCGAGGCCGCAGGAGGCGGGCGCGAAGCCGGGAGGCGCCTGCAGAGGAGAGAGGAGGAGCGGCCGAGGGCAGGCAGGAGGAGCGGGTCCCATGAGCGGAGGAGGAGAAGAGGCGCGCCATGGCGGGAGGGGAGAGGCGGCCTTGGGGCCGGAGAGGAGCAGTGGGCAGTCGCTGGAGCGTGGTGAGGAGGGGAGGAGGTCGGGGACGGTTCCAGGAGGTGGTCGCGTGCGGGGAGGAGGAGGGAGGTGGGGCGCGCCAGGGGGTGGGCCAGGCGTGGGGTCAGCGGGGTGGGGGATCCGGTGTGGGGAGGTGGCGTGCGTGGTGTTGTGTGTGTGGGTGTGAGGAGTGAGGTGAGAGAGAGAGGAGTGGGGGGTGATGTGGCAGTTTGGGGTTGGTTGATGGGAGGGAGAGGGTGAGGTGGCAAGTGGGGATTGGATGGGGTGATGTGGAGGGTTGGGCTGGGTAGGTAGTTTGGTAGGAATAGGATTAGAGGTGGACCGATTTAGCTGAACCGTTTATTTCGGGGGTGGTCGTTCGGAATTGCTCGATCGCCTTCACTAAAATTAATTATAATTTTTATTTATTTCAAACAAGGCTTTTGCAAACCGATATCGGGCAAAACAAAATATTCCGGCTACCCGGATTTGATGTTTGAGTAAAGAGGGGGGCGTTTTAGGAAAACAAAACGGGCTTTGCGAAAATAGTTTTAGACAAACAACATATGATGATGACGATGCAATGCACAAATTCAACGCGATTTTCTAGTAGTGGTTTTTGCGGGATGCCACAGACACTCCCTCATAGGCCCATGCCCCCTCCCGGAAGGTGGGGCCACGTTGGTCCCCTTCCGGAAGGTTCTAGAAGCTTCCGGTACAATACCGATTAACCCGGAACAATTACGAACTCCAAAAACTGCACTGCCTTATATGAATCTTATTCTCCGGACCATTCTGAAACCTCTCGTGATATCCCGGATCCCATCCGAGACTCCGAACAAAAATTCATAAACCAATTATCCAATCTATCCTAGCGTCGAGATACGTTAAGTGTGTGACCCTGCGGGTTCGAGAATATGCAGACATGATCTTCTATCAATAATCAACAGCGGGGTCTGGGCACCCATATTGACTCCCACACATTCATCGATGATCATATCGGATGAACCACGATTCCATGAGTCAATCAATCCCATATATATATATTCCTTCGTCTCGCGATATTTTACTTGCCCGAGATTCGATCGTCGGTATCGTCATACCTAGTTCAATCTCGCTCAGAAGTACTTTACTGCTCGTAATCCGATATCACTTTGTGATTAACTCCTTAACCACATGCTTGCAAGCGGTGTTGATATCGACACGAGTGGGCCAAGTATATCTCTCCGACTTGGAAGGACAAATCCCATCTCGATACATACAACCCAACAGATACTTTCCGATCACCGAGAGACACCTTTATGATCACCCTCTCATAGGATGACGTTTGATGACCTCAAAGCTTTCTTCGGTACCAGGAGTTGCATTATCTCATGGTCTAAGGAATACAATATTTGACATAGGAAAAGCTTCGCAAAGATGAACACGATGAAACGATCTAATTGCTTCGCTTAGTTTGGGTCTGTCCATCATATCATTCTCCCAATGATATGATCTCATTATCAATTTACAACTCATGTCTATGGTTAGGAAACCTTAACCATCATTGATCAATGAGCTAGTCCATAGAGGCGTACTAGGGACACGGTGTTGTTTACAAACCACACAAGTATTAATGTTTCCGCTTAATACAATTCTAGCATGGAATATAAACTTTATCATGAACAAGAATTATAATAATAACATCTTTATTATTGCCTCTAGGGCATAATTCCAACACTAAGCATATACGAAGTCTTTGTAGTGTATAAACATACTTTATGATTATTGATGTGGCATTCTCATGGTTAGGCATTCTGGCTACATGTAGCTGTCTTAATGTTGCATATTCATAGTATGAGAAATTGTGGGCTATCTAGGATGCTATCTATGCATACTAATCCTTTATTGGATATTTTATAGAGAGCATGAAGTTGAGCAGCGGGAGCACAAAATAGCTAACGGAAAACATCACATCCCGTTATATCAAGAGCATTTTTTGCATGCACTTGCTAGTACATGCAAGTACACATGCATGCAAACTAGCAACAACTCACGCATGCATAGAGCTAGCAATACTAGTAGACCATTGAACTGGCTAAAATTTCAGCACGCATTCTAGCAATACATTCAGACCATTGAACCGGCCAAATTTCAGCACGTATTCTAGCACTACATGTAGACCATTGAACAGACCATTTTTCGAGCATGTAAATTAGCACTACACATAGACCATTGAGTAAGACCAATATTTGAGCAACCCATTGAGTATACCAATATTTGAGCAACCCATATGTTGGTCTACTCCCATGTTTGTTTTATTGCAAAAATTCTTGTATGTTTTCATGTTAGGATTCATACTAACAGACACACATTCCATAAACTAGTACAGCTAGCAGGTCTAGTGCATGCAAGTACAACTAGCATACCGCGCGCAGTTTGTAGAAATTTTGCAACAATAGAGGCTGTTGGTATGCTATAATACAGTCTGGTCTTGCCATTATACAAACGACAAATAACACCGTTAACTGCATACAAGATTTTGGCTCTCTCTCATCGTGGCAGCTAGTTCACGTACTCTCTGTATCCAACATCAACGCTTGCGTGCATTGGTAGCATTTTAGATAGCAAATCCGCGTTGTATATAGTGTCACACAAACCTTTGCAGGTTAGCGCAAAATAAAGATCTTCCACTTCACAGCAAAATCATTTGAGAATGAGAACATCGTAAGAGTTGCAGGATATGGAAGACTAGAAACATGGGAACAACCTTAAACATATAGCTAGAAGTTTCGGTACAAGTTGAAAGGAGTATGTGAATAAACTATTTATTTTTCATATAGCAAATATTTTCCAGAAAAACTCTACCATCTAGTTGTTGTACTTGCAAGTTGAAAAGTTAGCTGAACTTGGTAATATAAACCAGGGTAGTTCCTTTTGCACCCCACCCCCACCCTCCACACACACACACAAATATATTATACTATTTCGTCTGGATATGAGTATTTACGATTAGAGCATCTCTAGCGGTGCCCGTAAATAGCAAATCATAAACGTCCGAGTTTGGGGCGCTAAATTCGCGATTCCCGCTTCACGGGCGGCAGCGGCGAGTAGTTCCCGTAAACCAAAACCGCAAAACAGAATATTCGCATTGTTTCAACAGTTTCGACAGCAAAAGACAGTTTAGACAGTAAATGCGATAATTGTTCAAATCAAATAATATAACACAAATAAATCATCCAAATTACAATATTCAATAAATCAAATTACAACAATTGTTCAAATCAAATAATATAACAAATAAATGAATGGTTCAAATTACACATGTTTTACAAGTACAATGAATTTTTTGGGGACATCACCTCTTGCCGGCTAGCATCCAATGATGCTCGATGAGATCATTGTTGAGTTGGAGATGAGTGCTTGCATCTTTAATGTTTCTATGGGTCTCAAGAAAAGCTTGGATGCGGTCGGGGTTTCTTTGTGGTTGCTCACGGGTCCTAACATTATCGTAAAAGAACTCTAAATTTAAATATTTTTCATCTTCGATGATCATGTTGTGAAGAATCACACAATATGTCATGATGTTGCGCAACATTTTTTTTGTCCCAGAAACGAGAAGGGCCTCGAACAATGGCAAATCTTGCTTGTAAAACATCGAAATCTCTTTCAGCGTCCTTTCAGCATGCTTCTTGAGCTTGTGCAAAATTGGCCTCCTTCTTGTTCCTCCGAGTTTGGATAGTTTTAACAAATGTTGACCAAGCCGGGTAGATGCCGTCGGCAAGGTAGTAGCCCATGATATAATCATGTCCATTAACCTTGAAGTTGCAAGTTGGGGCTTCTCCATTAGCTAATTTTCCAAACAACAGGGATCTATGTAATACGTTTATATCATTGAGTGATCCTGGCAATCCAAAAAAGCAATGCCAAATCCACAAGTCCTGCGATGCCACCGTCTCAAGCACAATGGTTGGATCATGACTTTTACCATAATATTGCCCATGATATGCCTTCGAGGAATTCTTCTGCCGCCAATGCATACAATCTACACTTCCCAGCATCCCCGGCCAACCTATTTTATCATTTATCGCTAGCAACCTTTGCACATCTTCTTCGTTTGGGGATCGAAGATATTTGGGCCCAAAAACCCAGATCACCGTTTTGGCAAACATCCGACACTAGCAGTAGTGGCATATTCTCTAATGTGAAGATACTCATCCGTATAATCGGCCGGGATGCCATACACAATGACACGCATGGATGCCTAGATTTTTTGGTAAGCACTAAAGCCCATGGTGCCGTCGGCATTTCTCCCGCGAGTAAAATAGGGGAAATTTGCTTCGCAAGCTTGCACTATGCTCACGAACAAATTACGGTGCATCCGGAACCTTCTACGAAAGAGATGCGACGGGTATATTGGTACCTCAACGAAGTAATCTTGCATGAGCATGGCGTTGCCGAGAGCTCGGTTCCGCGGGATGCAAGCATGGCCGAACTGTGAACCGTGGTGTCGGCGCATATGAAGCCTATCTTGTCTTGGATCCGCTTGGTGGCGAGGATCATGACCATCATCTCCGTGTCATTGTCGTTAAGCTCCTCGAGGTCCGAGTCAGAGGAGGACGACGACGAGTCGTCCATCAAGAACTCCATGATCAGCGAGGTCGACATCCCGTCACCTAACTCGCCAAATCCGGTCGCCTAGCTTGCCGAATCTGGTCACCGCGCGAGATCCAAGCTTCATGACCAGTGCTGAGGGCACTCGGGCATGGCGGTAGTGGCGGCTGAATCTATGGCGGTTGTCGGCGGCAGCGGCGGCGTGGGAGAAATGGATTTGGGGAAGAGTTAGGGAGGAAGAAGATAGGGCTGGCTAAAACTTTAGCGCAAAGCTCCCGCGTGGATAGAGCCTGCCGCTCGGTTCGCCCTCTCGCCCCACGCATCACATGTTCCACGGTATTTAGCGTGCCCCATATAACTAATTTTGGGGTCAAGGGTGTTTAGGGCACTGATCAGCGCCGATTTTTTGGAAACACCGATAAATAACAGTTATTTTACAGTTTTGGGCTATATACGGGCACCGCTAGAGATGGTCTAAGGAAATATCTAACCTTGCCTTTTTTCTTTCCTTGAAAAATCTTGCTTCTGTTTTAGAACCAAAAAAAAGAGCCGCGGAGGAGAAAAATTGGCCATGCATAACATTTAGCTCCCTTTAGGATCTCCATGCCCAAGATACTATCGGTCGTGATGACCACTTGCGTACATGTTCGCATGTGTTTGTTTAAGCCACTTTTTTATGCTGGTTTCATGGCAAGCAGGGGTTTGACCTAAATGTATGGAGAGCAAGTGAGAAACGATGCCAAGTTGGTGTGAACCAGGCAAACGACCGACATGGACCATCAAACTCACGGGGTGTTTGACCCGATCGGCCATCTCACGTCCTGGCCCCGCCATTCACGGCTCGGATTAATCAATGGCCGGGAGAGCCGGCGCGCATACGTACGTACACGGGGTCCAAACTGGAGAGCCGGCGCCGTGTCGTGCTCCGTGTCGCTCGCAGCGCACGGACCGCGAGCAGGACCGTCCGCGGCCATCGGCCAGCGCCGCGGGGGCCGTACACCGCTGTCCACTTCGCGCGCGGTGGTGCCGGCCCGCGCGTGTGCGCACACGCGCGGACGGATGGGACGGAAAGAAGCGGAGGGCATGCACGGGTCCGCATGACCATGGCCGCGCTTTTCTTCCGATCCTGAGGCCGAGCGCGCTCTGCATCATTGCGTCACGCGCGGCGCTCCTCCCTTTTACTCCTCTCCTCACCGGTCGTCACGTGTGGACGTGGACGCTGTCTGGCGCGCGGGGCCGGGGCCGGGGCCGGAGGGGAAGCCGATTCGCCCAGGGCGCGGCGTGGGCGGAGGAAACTGTCGGTGTGATCGAGGTGAGGTGTAAAGGGCCACGGGGCCTGCGCCTGGGGCTGGCTGAGTCTCGGTCACGTGCGGGTAACCTTCCTTTTGGGCGAGGGGAACGTGGGAGATGATGGGGACGCTGTCCGTCAGCGGATTGTGCTCTGATTCGCGAAGCTACCCCTCAAAGATTGGGATGATTCTGTTGCACGTTGGCGAATGCCCCAAACAGAGCATGATCCCAAATTCTAAACCAAAAGAACGACAGATGTACGGTTACCCCGCTTGCATTTCCGTTTTTGCTTCAAATTGAATGAACGAGTCGAACGGCGGAGACACTGCGGTCTCCGACCCCCAATATACCCTCTCTTTTTTTTTGGAAATTTCACCGATAAGCATATCAACAACAGTGCAAATACCCTTAAAATTAATAAAATTATAAATACATCACTCTACCACCTAGCGATCACCGCAGATACTAGCACGAGACGAAATCATGTCACTGCCCTCACCACTCCATCGCCTCGACACGCTAGGCCTTGCGGTTTGCATCGTGCTCAGAGGCCTTGCTCCAGTTGTGCCATGTTGTATGTCATCGCGTCTCATCTCCTCTGTACGCCATCGTGTGTGCATAGCAGGCGAGAACACGACACAACACTTGCTCCTCGGGCTCGGGCTCTTCCTCCGCGTCGTTGTTGTCGGCGGCCTACACCCCCCTCCTCGGAGGAGGAGGGAAGCTCCAATGTGTGAGGTGGAGGTGGAGGTGTGCGACCCACCATGGCCTAGGAGCTCTTCGCTTCGCTCCGGACGCGAAACCGCATGAAGTATGCCCTCGAGCCGCGTCGAGGATGCTCGCGCGTGACGGAGACAATATTTGTGCACGCGGTCGTCGGTATTAGAGAGCTCAAGAGGGCGGGGGAGAATACTCCTCGTCGAGCTTCGGACGAACCCCCTCGGTTGGCAGCACTATTGTTCAGTACTGGACACATTTTGTAGACCTGGTGGGGCTTAGCCGGATTTGGTGGCCGGAGGGAGGGAATAGAAGCGGAGGAGGAGGCGATGTGGCGGTGTGGGAATTGGCCCCGATTTGCCACACCACCCGGATATATAGTGGGCAGATGGGCCTATATCCGGGCACTCGATAATTTTGTCGAGGCCAGGTTATTTACTGGATCTGTTTGGGGCATGAAAATGACATAAAACTGAAAAACGACCGGAGTTTTTCGGTTTTGGGCCATTATCGGGTATATGCTGGAGATGTTCTTAAGCTGGCAATTTCAATCGGATTGGTCGGTTAGATAAGTATCTTTTGGTTATCTCTCCTCGCGATCTGTTGTTTAGGCATAATCGATTTCGGGTATGGGCTCCGGGTGAAAAACTTTAACTGATGGTCTGAATGACAACGACTTGTTGTGTGGAGCACCGGTTTCTCTTGGCCTCGGTTCAGTGTCATCGATGGGCAAGTTTAGATCCTGCATCGAGACACTTCGGTGCTGGCAAGGGATGTTTGTGACAACTTCCTATCTTATACGCATGACCCTGTCTTCACCACTCTCTGTCATGTTGTCCACTGGCATGATCGATGCTCCATGGCTCAGAGCGAGAGAGGGCATGCGGCCCTCTCCGACAACAATTTGTTGGGTTTGGTGTTACTTCGTCCGATGGTTTAACAGGGAGTCGTGATGGCATCTCTAGTTAATAGTCAGGTGCGTCATAGGGGTGTGGCTGTTAGTAGTCAGGTGCGTCATAGGGGTGTGGCTATTTTTTTTCTTCGATTTGCTTTGTATAAGAAGGTTTCGTCATTATTATTTGTTTGCAAGGCACACGAAAGTCTGTTTTGGGACATAATCGCTGTGTGCTGCCTCGAGGTTGAGGGCAGTTGCGGCAAAGGCAACCAAGAAACCGAACAGTGAAGACTGAACCCATCCAAGCCGGGACCTCCCGCAAAGCTGGCATCAAATCAACCAGTCATGCATCTTCTTCTCCTTGTTGTCGCGCGACAGCTCTGAGCACGCGCCGGTGTCTGACGGCCGGCTAGCTCGCAACGCATCCGCGCAGCGCGGATGTTACGAGGGAGATAGTAGTAGAAGAACAAGAACAGATAACGAGAGGCAGAGGAGCCCACTAGGGAGAAAAATGAAATTCCATGTAGTACAAAACTACAGACCGGGAATCGAGCTTGTTGCTATTCTGAGATTGGATCGGAACAGCACTGCGAACTGCTGGTCAGTGGTCACCCACACGCAATTGGAAAGAAAAAAGGGCAAAAAGGGCTAGTCAACTACATGGTACACAAGGGCTCTCTATACACCAGGACAGACATGTACATGTGACAAATAATGTTTCGTGTGTGCAGCTACAAGACCAAGGGTACAGGCACTGCTGGACAGCTGGAAGTTTATACTACATGTCCTGCCTATAGTACTAGGAATCATCCAAGACAAGAGAAACAAGTACACCTTGGCATAAAATACTAAACCATCAAAAAGATGATGGCAAAATTTAAGTTCTTCGCATCTACATCCGGGTGAAAAGTCCAGGGTCATAGTAAACGACTCACTGCATCCTGCTTGCCTTTTGCGCGATCTCATCGTCTTTCATGACTGCTGCTGTTGTAGCCACATGTCAAGAAAAAAGGAATGTGCACGTACTACTTGCCATAGATGATGTTGTATTACGAGCATTTCATAACCAATATAAGCAACCAGTCATAGCAGATTTTACACAGTATGGACTCCAGCAGTGCCACATCTACATATTGAGCCTGCGATCTACTAGTCACCATTCACTTGCCATAAATAATATTCAGTTATGTCAAAATTTATCTACTAGTCTCAACTTTGCTGGCATATGGAAGTTAAAATGACAGGACCTGAAATGTGCATGTACACGACACAGCTGAGAGGTGATTTAAATGGTGTTTTTTTCCTACAACATTAAGGATAGCATATAAGTAATGAGACAAAATATACTTGTTTAAATGGGTTAATACAAGAGGCATTAAAGGATATCTGTAGTAATCCCAGTCAAGAGGCGCAGCGGCAACTTTGCTCAACTCGATAGCACTGCTGTCTATAGAAGAAAATATATAGCCATTGCTCTTGTGGATCAACTTCACAAGATTACCGAAGCTTTCCTTGTCCTAGAAGAAAATTATAAGAATCAAGACAATATGGAACTAAATTGAAACAGCAATTTCTTTACAATACAGACCTGGATGTCCAAAGTTGTAAAATCGACTAAGCTAAAATCATCAATCACATCGCATAGTTCTTTTGTAAGTTCTCACGCCAAAATAAAAAGAGATTCTCAATAACAGTGAGTGTAAAAATAGCATATTAGCGCAATCTAAGTATAAGATCACCAACATTGCATGCCATGAATGATTTCAAGGTTAATGCGTTTCAGGGTTTATGACATTTGACGCTCCAAAACAACTTATGGAAAAAAAAATCTGGTGGAAACCACCATACGGTGTAAAGTGGAAAAAACCACGTAAAAATCATGTTTAAAAGTTTCAAAAATCTGGAAAAAATATAGTATGTTGGAGGGGTAGAGTTCCATAAACACATATAATTTCAAGTAAGAATTCAAAATCATTTAGGAGATATACAAAACCAATTCAGTGATGAATATTACTCCCTCCGTTTCCAATGGTATACTTTTAGTGCATATAAACCATACTATTATATTGGTCAAATCAATGGTCATAGTTAGACTCAAAATACAAGGTGGCCTTGTATAAAGAAAAGGAGCAACTGCCAAAAAGTAAACACTACCATTTATCGCTGGATTTGTCTTTTATGTACCTATGAAATGAATATGAATGGAACTTGAAATTTTACATGTTTCTAGAGCGTCCCCCTCCTAACATGCCGTAATTGTTTGGATGAAAACATTTAAACATGGTTTCCACGAAGTTTTCGCCACAGTGTGGTTTCAGCTGATATATTCTCGTAGTTCATTGAAGATGTGTGAGGTCATCTAGCACATCCAAATGTAACCGTGTAAGTACATTACTGCATTAGATCACTATCTTACTGAACAGAAAGAGTTCAAGATTTCTTTTGCACATAAGTCAATTATAGCTTAAGAATTATTCCCGATCAAAAAGGAAAAAAAACTACGGAATTGAAAAGTTGTTTAAACGAATTGGAGATGCCTACTAAAGCACTACTTGGTAAATATTATTCAGTCCAGACAAATTTATGGCTTTCAATAGGTGCAGCTCAGGTTGCATGTACCCCTTTCTGAGGCACTAAACTAGGTGTTGTCAAAATTCACCTGTACTTGGCAGAACTAGGATCTTGATCAAGATGGTATTGCAAATATGGAAATCAGTGTAGAAGTCAAGGTTGAATGCTGAGAATAAAGAAAATGAGTAAGACTCCGGAGCAAAATGAGTGAACCTACACATTAAAAGGCGTCTAGATACATGTGTTTTAAAAAAAGACTAAAACATTTATATTTTAAAACGAAGGAAGTACATACAAACATTTATTGAAGGTGACTTTTACGGTACCTTTTCCTGGACACGAGAGGGAGCGGTATGAATTGAATCAACGGTTCCCATTGATCGAATGCAATTAGGCCCAGAAGGCTCAACAAGCAATGATTCTTGGGAAAATAACTGTCCAACTCGTAGGAGCACCCTGCAAATCGCAGGCGGCCACCGCCCACCACACGCTCGAGCAGCCCGCCGCCACCTCCACACGGCGCTGCGGCCAACGCATCACCGCCCAAACTCCAGAGCACGCCGTCACCACGTCCACACGCCGCCGCCAACGACCACACGCTGGAGCACGCCGCCGAACCCTATCTCCCCTCTCCAAATCTGCCTGCACGAAAGCCGACGCCACCCCACACAAATCCATCGGCGCGGTTCTGATCTCCCCCAGGACATCCAGATCGCAAGCATCAAGTATGTTTTTATGTCATATTTTATTATCGAATCTGATAGTCAGAGATGATTGCTGCAATTTGTGATAGTGAGCAATCTGAATGAGGTTGTAGGCATTACGCACCCCGTGTATGTGACCTGGCGCTTGTAGGCGTGAGTGCATGGTCCATGTATACCCAACTAAATGGTGAAACACATTGTATGTTGACCTTTTTTTTTCCTGATTACTAACCCATTTACCCAACGGAACCACATGGTGTGAAAACTTTACTAGTTTATCAAAGATTAGTCATGTCATGGCTAGCCCTAAGTTTCTGTGCTTGGTTTCTCATTTGAACCAAACCAACGGCATGTAGGATTTGTTCTGAAAAGGAGGAACAAACAAGTAATACCATATGTGCAATCTTAGTTGTGATTGATACTAAAAGTTATCTTGATGGCGCAGTTAAGTAGGCAATAAATTGAAGTCATTGCACTGCCTTCTTATTCTTCATTTCAAGTAATTCTTTTAGCTGAATGCTCTCAAGATTCTGACACAATGCATTCACAATAGAAGTTCTAAAAAACTAGTACTTGTTGTTTATATATTTACGTAGTGCACAAACAAAACTCAAGTTAAGTTTGGACATCACAAAAGTAGAAGTATAAATTTTGAAATATATTCTCTGGATCTGAAAAGCAACATGTAGATTTTTCGTGAGAGCCACGTAGGATGTGGCTAGGTAATTTTCCTACAATAAGAAAATGCTAGAATCAATGATCAAGCAAAAAGAATACACCCTCCAACCCATATTAATTGACTTGTATTTGTCTAGATTCGGATGTATTTAGAAATGTTTTAGTGCTAGATACAACCGAAGTCAACTACTATGGGTCGGAGGGAGTATTAAAATTTAAAAATGCAAAAGAGAAGGGCCTTCTATTAGAATCTCACATCTTTCTGTGTTAGCGTCTTATTTTCTTACATGTATGTTTAATCTTATTTGCAGTCAAGTTATTGTAGAGTGAGGTTGAGTTGAAGAAGGCAATTTGTTAATGCTCAAGGTTTTGTGTTTTGCTTGCTGGAAAACATGTGAATGCAACAACTGACCTATGCACTGCTTGATCCTAGCTAGATTAGGAAAATAGATGTGCTTGAGGAGAACTTGGAGCTGATCAGGAGGCAACTGGATATTGAGCATGTCGAGGTCCTGTCGGCGGTTGATGGATCTGGTCGCGCCAAAGCTGGAAGGCACGCTCCTCTGCTGGACAAGAATCCATGCAGGACAAGAATCCAGATTTCTAATCTAAATTCGAAAGGATTTCACAAAATGACCCATCTGGAAAACTATTTCCCTGGACTAACCCTTTTTGTAGCGCCTTTCAGCTAGGCGCTACACTCTACAGTGTATTCAGCAAAGCGCTATGCCCCTGCCAGCGTGGCACCGCCTGGCCCCTCCCTGGCCCCACCCCGCCGTGTGACGCCCAAGCGCTATGCCTGGGGCGAGTAACGCCCAGGCGCTATGCCCAGGGTGTAGCGTCTATCAGATAGGCGCTACACATTAAAGTGTTGCGCCTAGCGAAGCGCTACACCGGACTTAACTTTCGCATGACAGCCCCTCCCACCCTCCCATTCACTCCCAGCTCGACCCAAGCAAGAAGAACAGCAAGGAGGCGCCCCCTTCCCCCCCTCAAATCTCTCACATTGGAAGCTTTATTTGGTGGATTTGTGCCTCTCCCCAGCTGCTAGAGGTACCCCACTCATTCCCCTCCGTTTTGACCTCTTGAAATCTTTCATTTTGGTTGGATTTGGCTTGAAACCCTAGAAATTTTATTTGGAGAGAAATGTTTGGAAATTTGTTAGATTTATTGGCCAATGTTGGTTATACAGATGTGTATGAAGCATTTAGTTAGGTTTAGGGTTGTTGAAATGACATTGTTTGGTATATTGGAATGTTATGTCTAGGGTTAGGGTTAGGGTTAGGGTTTGCTTATGTAAGAGAGGGTGTTCTTGTTAGCTTTATGGTTTGGTAATGTGTCTAGTATAGTTTTGTTTATCTTGTCATGGTTAGTTAATGAACATATTCTCCTATGTGTTAGGGATGGCAAGAATTGTTCATGTTCATCATGTGGACAAGGATGCCTTTTTGAAAGGCAACATAGAACCGGACCCGGATGAGCTAGATATTGTGTTTGAGCGTAGTCCCACCTATGCCGAGGTCTTGGAGGAAGTGAGGATTGAATTGAAATGGATGGACCCATGCGATGTTGTTGAGTTGGAAGGAAGACATAATGTGGGTTTTGGAGTGCATATCCGCTGGAAGACCATGCGTATCTTCTCCGAGGCTCGTTGGCTTGCATACAAGGAGGTGGTGGCCGAATCCTAGACAAGGATCTTGAGCTATTTTCCACCAAGAAGGTTGATAGTTCATTGCCTTTGGACTTGAACCGTCGTGCTTCCCCATTGGATAGTAGGAGTCCTCCACCCGTGGAGCAAGAGCTATGGATTGAACCTCCTTCGAGCCAAACATTGAGCCCGATTTCAAGACACCAAGACGAAGTGTTGGAAGAGGACGATGATGATTGTGAGAGTGAAGATGATGATGATGTTGAACTCCATGACAACAATGTTGGTGATTTGGAGAAATATATCACTCAACATGACATGGACCGTGAACTCCCGTATTCTCGAGGCTATGCTTCGGACTCGGATGATGATGGTCCCGAAGAAGAAGTTGACGAGGAGGGGTTCACGGCTAGAGAGGCCGAAATCCACCATACCGTATTGGGGCGGGACCATCGGGTGCCTTTGTTTCGTGATCTTAGTCTCACGGATGAAGCCACGATTGATGGTGGCAAAGGCATAGTGCTTGGACCAAGGACAAGTTCTTACCGGGATGGAAATGAAGTGAATAATGGCTTTTGCAAAGGATCAAGGTTTAAGACCTTGTTGGAATTTAAGCAATGGATAAAGGACTTCTCGGTGAAGCATCATCGTCCTTACACGGTCGTGCACTCGGATATCAAGAAGCGTTACACGGTGAAGTGCGAGGCGGAAGGATGTCCTTGGATTGTGCGTGCTAGACCATTCAAGGGAGGTCCCGATTGGCACATATCTAGTTGCGTATCAACTCACATGTGCCGAGGCCCGATGGTGGATGGCAAGGATGCAAAGCATGAGCACCGACAACTCACCTCCGAGTTCCTCGCTTATAGGCTTTCCAATGACATCGCGTCGTTTCCAATAATGAGCATCAAGCAGGTCATGGAGTTTGTGAAAGCCCTCTTTAACTATGAGGTGAAGTACGGGAAGGCATGGAAGGCTAAGCAAGACGCATTCAAGATGTTGTACGGTGATTGGGAGGAATCTTATAACCGAATCCCAAGGTTGTTGGGAGCGATGGCCGATGCTAACCCGGGCATGGTTCATGTGGTTGAACCTTTGGGGAACAAGACAAGGATTGTAAACGGAAGAACCGTTCGAGTTTTTGGCCGTGCATTTTGGGCTTTCGAGCAATGTGTTCAGGCATTTGAACATTGTAGGCCGGTCATCTCCGTTGATGGCACCTTTTTGACCGGTCAATTCAAGGGCACTATCTTGATTGCAATAGCCAATGATGCCAACAACCGGTTGATTCCTTTGGCCTTTACTTTGGTAGAGGTGGAAAACAATGATAATTGGGAGTGGTTCTTCCATCTTTTAAGAACCAAGATATTAACCCCTCATAGGGAAATATGTGTCATCTCGGACCGTCATCAAGGAATTCTTAAAGCGATGGACCAACATATTCCCGAGCATGCTCCGTTGCACCATCATTGGTGCATGAGACACTTTTGTTCAAACTTCTATAGGGAATGCAAGAGCAAGGATTTGTCCGATGATCTACAAGATTGTTGCCTCGCTTTCACGGAACGTCGTTTCTCAAACTTGTACAACAAATTGCTCTTCAACAAAGAGCTCGATGCGGGTGGTCGAGAGTTTCTCGATAGGAGCATTGGAGAAAGAACAAAGTGGGCACGAGCATTCAATGACGGTGGCCGGAGGTATGGACAAATGACAAGCAACATGGCAGAGGCCTTCAACAAGTTGCTCAAAGGTGTCTGTGCATTGCCTGTCACGGCAATAGTCCGTTATACATTCGACATGATGAATGGGTATTTTCTTAAATACTCAGAGGAAACGGACCGGCAGATTGCGGGGGACTACAAGAACAAGCACAAATACAAGTACCCACCTAAGGTTGATGATTGGATGCAATTTCAGACAAAGAAAGCGGATGCCCAAGTTGTCACGGAGTATGACAATGACGAGCTAATTTACCAAGTTACGGAGCCTGGAGGTACAACGGCTAATGGTGTACAACACGGAGGCCGAGCTTTCAAGGTCTCACTCAAGACTTGCGAGTGCACATGCGGAAGGCCATCATTGCTTCATCTTGCCTGCTCGCACTTGCTCGTCGCGTCTCGCCGGCGACATTTGGATTACAATAATCCGCTCACGGTGAGAGAGGCTGAGTTCTCCATTGAGACTACTAAGAAGACATGGGCTCCTAGATTTCATCCATATTTGGACCAATCAAAATGGTCGGAGTACCATGGGATTCAACTATGGCCCGATCTGAAATGGAAAGTGATTAAACGTGGAAGACGCAAGACAAAACACTTTAGGAGCGACATGGATGGATGGGGCTGTGGTGGTGCTCGAGAAACGGGCAATGACCAATTCCAAGAGCCTCGTGGTGAAGGGCACAATGCAAGAAAGTGTTCTCAAAGGAAAAGAGCAAAAGGAAATGAATCAAGCACTAGCCAACTAAGTGGTAGCCAACAAGTACCAAGCCAACCAAGAACTAGCCAACAAGTCCCAAGCCAACCAAGAACTAGCCAACAAGCTCCAAGCCAACCAAGAACTAGCCAACAAGCTCCTAGACAAAAAAGAGGTCGATCACTTGGGCTTAGAAGAGGAAGAGGGCGTGGCGGTTTTAACTCGTCTAGTATGTTAGGTTACTTGGCAGGACCAAATCCTTATGTTAATAGGTACGGATGGAATATTCATACTTGCATGCTTATGTTACTACCTACTATGCTTATTTCATTGAATCAATTATTGTTCACATTCATTGCATCCTTTACTAACTTGTAGCTTTTGTTCTTATAATAGGTATGGCGACTCAACCCAACAAGGGCAATGATGGGGACGGTGTGAACTACTCGGCTATCTGGGCGAATGCTATGAAGGTGGTGGAAGAGAGGAAGAGGAAGGAGGAAGAAGAAGAGAAGAAGAGGAAGGCATTTGAAGAGGCAAATGAAATCTGCTAGCATAGCGCCTAGCAGACAAACGCTATGCATGTGTAGCGCCGTTCTGCTAGGCGCTATGCTAGCAGATTTCATTTGCCCCAAAACTAACAGGAGCATACTGAGAGCAAATCGAGAGTTCGCTGGTGGAGGAAATCTCTAAGTCAGGGTGTAGCGCCTGTCTGATAGGCGCTATGCTCTGATGTGTAGCGCCTGCTACACTCCTGAACTGCACTAGTTTCAAACAACATGTACTCAAACAACACTTGTTATACTAGTTTCAAACAACATATACTCAAACTGCACATATACTCAAATAACATCAACATAATCTCAAACAACATGAACAAATTGTCATACATCAACATAGTCTAAAACAACATCAACATAGTGCCATACATGAACATAGTCTTAAACAACATCAACATAGTGCCATACATCAACCCATACATAGTCTCAAACCTAGTGCATCATCATCAACATTGTGCCATACATGACCTACTTCCGTCCACGCGTCCTTGGGCCTCGGCCCCTCCTTGGAGGTATCTTCTTTGTCACCTCCTATTCTTGCGACTCATCTTCATCATCATACTGTAGGCCTCTCGTCCTCCTAGTCGCTCTTGACCTCCGTGGCGGCTCTTCCTCGACAACGTTGGCCTTTCCCTTGTTATGGAAGTCGTCCGGCGTCCATCGATTGAACTGTTTCCTTGGCTTCAGCTGGTATGCGGAACGAATCCGGTACTCCTCCTCAGTCTCATTCTCCATATGAGGCAGATACATGTAAGATTGTATGGCTATGAGAAATGCATGAGAAACAGAAAGCACTAAATGCATGTAAGGTTGTCCCATACCTCATCTTCTGAACGAATCGCCGAAGTGGTGTCATCCTCAACATCATCCTGAAGATGGGCCGACGGATCAGTAGTCGACTTGGACCTAGAACCGGACGGGGTTGTGTACTCAGGATCACGGCAACCTAGCACGTTAGATAAGCGACGCATCTTTTGGGCCGAGCGCTGTAACAAATAACAACATAAGTCAAACCAAGAACATGCCTATCTTGAGGAAGTCTCGCATCCATACCTTAAGGAAGTTTCGTATCATGCCTTCTCCCTTTTTCCCCTTAGGGGCAGAAAAAAGAATCGCCTCGGCATCGTCGGCATATTTCTTTACCTCCGTTCTCTACAGAGTCAAGAACAAGAACATGTTAGGCAAGAAAGAGATGAGAGTGCAAGGAAAGTAATGCGAAGGCAACGATAACTTTACCGCAAAGTTGAGTGAGGAAGAAAGCGGGATGTCGGTCCCTCCCCTGACCTGCCGGTTGTACTGAGTGTAGGCAAGTTCATCGAACTGGACTGGCTCCTCCAATATTTCTTCCTCATAGGACGGCGGGCAAATGGAGACACGGGTACTACCAAGAAACCAATGGATGTAGTTGTTAAATGCTACTGGGCAATGTGCTCTTCCACTATTCCATTCCGTTCGTCGAGCATTCTCCACACAAATGAGGAACTCCATGACGTGCCTCCTATGATGGTGATCCCAATTCTTGATCTTCCTCTGCCTCTTTCTGTCCAACCTGAACAACAACAAAGAACCATGTTAGTACCATCCAAAGCAATTGAGCACAAGTTCTCATGCTAACTAACCGATGAAGCTCCTTGTCGGTGTCCTTCCACACGGGAGGGTTGCACTGAAACAACCCGAACTGCCTCATCACCCGTTGTGGCATATGAAACTCAACCGCCCAATTGCAAATCAATGGGCAGCACATGAGCCAGAGAGATTGTTCCTCCAAGCACTTCGGGTTAATATCAAACCCGGGAGCAATACCAAACTCGTCCCCACAACCATAAGGCTCCCACTCCACCTGCAACATATCACAAGAACATGTTTGGTATCAATTTTGACTCGTGAAGTAAATATTATGGATAATGACGTATAGATAAACATCTACCTGCTCGGGCGTAATCGCATCAAACTCGTTCGTGTACTTGAGGTACATGGCATCAACATCGTTTGTCATCTCCGATACCACGTCCCACTTGTAATCCCAAGTCGGCTGGCGTAGAGGGTTTATATTATACGCTGGCCAAGTATTATACGTTGGCCAAGGATGGTGGCCCACCTCTTTGGGACGACCAACTGGTAAGCGTTCCTGTGGCATCCCGCAAAACCACTACTAGAAAATCGCGTTGAATTTGCGCATTGCATCGTCATCATCATGCATTGTTTGCCAAAACTATGTTTGCAAAACCCGTCTTTGTTTTCTAAACGGCCATCTTTATTCAAACGCCAAAACCCCGGGGCTCTGGAGTATTTTGTTTTGTTGCATTCGGGTTGCAAACGGCCCGATTCAATTAAATAAAATATGTAATTATTTTAAGGGCAGTCGAGCCGAACCGACCGAACGACCGCCCAGAAAATAATAATCGGTCCAAGTTGAACCAGCCTCTAAATCCTTTCCCACAAAAATCTATCCTACCCACCCCTGTGCCACCTCACCCCGGCCTATCCCGCTGCGCCACATCACCTTTTCCCCCCCCTCTACCTATCCTATCTTGCCACTTGGCACCCCCCAACCCCCTCATCTCTCACCCCACCAACCTCCCCTGCCTCCATCACACTGCCAGCACCCTCCCGCGCGCACCCCACTCCCCTCAGCCGGCCCCACTCCCTGCCCTGGCCCGCGCACCAGCCCCCCAACCGCCCCTGGCCACACCCCACCTCCCCCAGTCACCCCTCCCCAGTCCCCACGCACGCGTCCCCCACCACACCCCACGCACCGACAACAGCCCATCCCGCCTCTGCCTCCTCGCTCAAGGCGCCTCGCCGCCCGGCGCCGGACGTAGCCCCCAGCGCCGCCTCACCTCCTTCTCTTGCTTTGAGCTCCAGCGCCGACTTGCCCCGCCTCCGGCCCCTCGTCTCGCCGGCTGCCTGGCCTCGCCGTCCGCCTCCGGCCCGCTCCCTCCGCCAACCTCGCTTCCGACTCGCCCTCCGGCGGAGCCTCACGCCGACCCCGCGTGACCCAGCTCACCCTCCACCGCCGCTGCCTCGCGTGCCCCCCAGCCGCCGCCACCATCTCCGCCATGCCGAGCGCCTCCCTCGCCAGCAGCGGTCCCGCGCCGCCACGCCTCGCCTCTGCCGCTTGCTCCTCCTCCGGCGCCGCCTGCGAGTCCGCGCCAAGACGTTTTCTCCGCCGCTCGGACCTCACGCTTCTCCGCCTCGCCACGCGCCTCCGCGCGCCCCGCCGAGCGACGCCACCAACCGCCTCGCGCCCACCACCCGTGGCGCGCCGGGTTTCCCTCCCGAAACCACCTCCGCCGTCGCCTTCAAGCCGCCGCCGCGGGCCCTTCTCCGTCCATGCCGCCCGCCGCCCGCTCCCGCAACGCGGCCGCAGCACCCTCCGCCTCGCCCCCGCCTGCGCGTCTCCGAGCTCGCCGAGTCCGCCCGCCGCCTGCCCGCCACCGTGGCCTCAGGCCCGCCGACGGTGCTCGTGTATGCGTGTGCTCGTGTATGCGTGTGCTCGTTCGTGTGCTCGTGTATGTGTGTGCTCGTGTATGCGTGTGCTCGTGTATGTGTGTGTGCTCGTGTATGTGCTCGTATGTGTCGGTAAACGCGGTGAACCCTATGGTCGTTTTGGAGCACCCGAGCTCGCCAACAACCTTCGACCGAACCTCGGGACGCAAGATCGCCACGAGACCGCAAGCACCTCCCAAGATCGAGATCGAACCGAGTTGAGAAACCGCAAGACCTTCGCGATGACGAGAACGACACCAAACCGAGTTCTCGCTTCCGACATCGAGGTCAAGATCGACGCCCGGCGACCGGGCCGAGAACCCGACATGGACACACCAAGTTCTTCATCGAGGAAGCCAAGGCCGTCGACGTGGAACCATAGCCGCCAGTACTTCATCCGGACACCGAGAACCCGTGGCGGCAAGTGCCTCGACCCGAACGCCATGACCCGGCCCGGATGCCAAGACCGCCTCGATGGCGCGACCCGACAAAGGCGTCAGAACGACAAGAACGACGACAACCAAGACGGTACCGATGCACGACGCCAGCCAAGTACTCCTTCATGGAACGCCGAGACCCGAACCCGAGACGATCCTGCATCAAGGCCGTCAAGATCGCCACCAAACGCGAAGTCCTTCTCCCCGGAACTCAAGATCTGCCCCGTTACCGCGAGCGAGAGAACGATTCCGTCGAACCCTGGACCCCGTCGAACCCCGAACCCCGGACCCCCAAGATCGTCGAGAACTCTAATGTGAACCCTTCCGCAAAACCCTATTTTATAAATGCATAATAACAACTTGATCGCATATTTAATTGTTCATCTCGCATACATCCATGTGGTTTGGGGGCCTTATGCCGATTCACCTAATAACTAAATATGGGGCCCATATGCGGGCAAATCCAACCTTATATTGGCCTCATTTAAACATGTGTAGCGAACCGATTCCATCTGTGGTCTTGCTAAACAACACTTAATTTGCGGGGTAACTAAACAACTTGAACCGTTAATAATGTCGGGACCGGTTCCGCTTAATCTTGACCTAATTGCATCGCACTTTGCCATGCCATCCATCATACATGCATCATGCCGATCTTCCCGTGTATTAAATATTGCATTCGGTGTTTCTTCTAGTGTTTTGCTTCTTCGGATTGGACCGTTGAGTTGATGTGAGCTTCACCGATCTTGGTTGAACCTTTTCGACAATGTTTTCAAAGCAGCATCTCCTCTTTCTACCTATCTTACTTTTATAGTCTTTATTCCCTGTTGATCTATTGCTATCCGAGTTGCGATGCTTTAGTTTCCGTGATTTCCCTGCAGCGTATATTGCCTTGGACACACCCTATTGCTGTTGTTTGGTAGCTAGTTGGTCTTGCGTCGCTTGCTATATTGCTGTTGGGTGTCGTCATATGCCACAGTTGCTGATGTATTGCCGCATGTTGATGTTGGAGATGATTCTAGTTTTACTTAATTGTTCACTTTATTTTCTGTTGACAACTAAAATTGAATAAGCAGAGGCATCGGTGGGTGATAGATAATATTTGGTTTCCGAACGCCCACTTGTGTCCCGTAAGACCCCGAGTACTTGATACCTGTTCCTTGATTTTGCGCTATCCACATCCGGAGGTATATGGGACCCCCCTGAGCCAGAGCTTGATTCAGTCTTATTTCTTGGGGCCACAAACTAGTTTGAGGTGTTTTTACTATCCTGTACTTATGCCATGTTTACCGCTTTATTTACGATTGTGCGACAGATAGCACACTGTACTGTTTAGGATCGGGACACGTTTACGCGGTGTCGACAAGCCCGCTTGGGGTTCCCACGCTCACGCCCGTCTACCTGACCTTGAGGCCGTCTCGAGCTTGTCTACTCTGCGGATTCTACTTAAGGGTGGCCCCTGAAATATTTCTGAATCCTGTGATTGTTCACCGTGAAAGCCTTGGGTTTTGATTTGGTTTTTCCGAGGTTGATCGAGCGTGTTGCTATTGGTGCACCCGCCGGGTAAAACTTTCTCAAAGCCGTCCGCGGATATGGACGACTTGGAGCACAAGATTCTCGATCATAGACAAGCATAACTAAAGTTTATTGTTATAAATTTGACTTACAATGACTAGTAATCAGCCTCACTATAACGGAATGGCTAATAATACTGCCCACAATTGCTTGTTTGGTTGTCGCTTGCGACAATTGTATATGACTAGTAAGTATTGCAACTACAACGAATTGGCTGAATAAAAGTACCAACAACTGCTGGGTTTTTGGGTTTATCTCATGCTATCTGCACCTGATTAGTAAGAGTTACAACTATAACGGAATGGTTAACTAAAAGTGCCCACTGCTTACCTTATCAGGACGATTATTTAAACCTGACTAGTAAAGTGCCGCAACTATAACTGAACAAGTAAAACTGCCAACTGTGTGAGTTCCTCGGTTGACTTCCTCGTTTGGTCTCGAGGGGGAAACACCAGGATGGGTTGGTTTGGTGATAGCTTCAGGTTGGATCCGGTTAGGTCATTCTTACCCCTCTCTGATAACCGCCAGTTGTATCGAGTCTCTATAGGACGTTTAGTGCATGCTGCCGCTGCCGCTCAGTCCACCATACCTTTGTAGGCGAGGACCGCCGAATTCTAGCCTCGCTGTCTTGGCCTCGATCGACGCTCCTTCTTTGTTTTACGCTTTGCCCTTTGTCACCCTTTGTTAAGCAGGTTTTGAGATCGACGCCATAAGGTGGTTACCCTTCCGGCTTGGCCTCGGGGTTATGGACGCCATTGGTTATTCTTGTGGCTCTTAGCCCCATTTGCATCTTGTCCGTAGTCGGACGCTATGTCGTTCAAGGTGATTTGGATCTTTGTATATTATATCTCGTATTCTTGGCTCTTTGAGTCATTTATATATATCTGCTCGTGGGTCCCATCGAGGACTGTGTAATGTTATTTCGCTTTCCACCGCATCAAAGTGCTGGTGAGCACCTTTGAATCGCTTCTATGCGGGTTTGGTGAATTTTGCCTAAACTTGCATAGGTCCGATTCGAGGGTGTTACTGAGTGGTATCGAGCTCGGCTTGCGATACCCACAAGTCCAAATTTAGGATAACCTAGCTCACGGCAAGTAGAGTGTCAAAACTATTTTGCAAAACGGTTGGATAGTTACGATTAGGTCTGATTTTATTCCTTACCTCTGCTATTCTCCTCTTATCTCGACGTGTTTTGAATCCGCTCTTCTCTTGCTTGAGTCCGTGAATTCTCGTGGTTGGGTTTCCGTGCACTTAGGGTTTTCGCTTCCTCCTTTGGTAACGGTGTTCCACCATCCGGTGTTCAAGCTGCCAGATGAATCCGTCTACGGTGTTACCATCCTGTATTCCTTGTTTGTTCCTTCCGGTGTTTTCCGACGCGACGACATCCGCTGAGCCAGACCCGATGCAGAGTCCGCATCCCTCCTTTGTTTCCGAACCTCGCTTGTCGAGATCTTCAGTCTGATTTCGAGAATGGTTGCACTCTTTTCTACTGATTGTGCAGAGTAATAGTTTGGGTGCGTGATGGATTGGCCCCCATGCCGACTACCCTTTCTATTCGCTTTTGTACATTGAAGTGGATGAGAATGCATCGGTTCCCCTTTCCAACGGAGTTAGAGGTGGCTTTATTTGTGAGACCTCTACCTTCGATCTTTTGTTCCCGGAGTGTTCTCTCGACGTTCAGGAGCAACGACCCTTTGTTGGTGGTGTCGCCGATACCCAGGTGAAGAAGGAACCCTCGTTAGTGGTGTCGCGAGGATCTACACGAAGCGCGAAGGATCAGATCGCCGACCTCCCTTCCGGTACCATGAGGCGGATCTCGAGGGCGAGATCCATTGTTAGTGGTGTCGAATTGTGGCATCCCGCAAAACCACTACTAGAAAATCGCGTTGAATTTGCGCATTGCATCGTCATCATCATGCATTGTTTGCCAAAACTATGTTTGCAAAACCCGTCTTTGTTTTCTAAACGGCCATCTTTATTCAAACGCCAAAACCCCGGGCTCGAGTATTTTGTTTTGTTGCATTGGTTGCAAGCGGCCCGATTCAATTAAATAAAATATGTAATTATTTTGATGGGGCATGAACGTCCGAACCGAACGACCGCCCAGAAAAATAATAATCGGTCCAAGTTGAACCAGCCCCTAAATCCTTCCCACAAAAATCTATCCTACCCACCCCTGTGCCACCTCACCCCGGCCTATCCCAACGCCACATCACCTTTTCCCTCTACCTATCCTATCTTGCCACTTGGCACCCCCAACCCCTCATCTCTCACCCCACCAACCTCCTGCCTCCATCACACCGCCAAGACCCTCCTGCACACCCCACCCCCACTGCCCCACCCCCCTTGCCCGCACCAGCCCCCCAACCGCCCCTGGCCACACCCCACCTCCCCCAGTCACCCCTCCCCAGTCCCCACGCACGTCCCCCACACCCCACGCGACAACAGCCCATCCCGCCTCACGCTCTCCTCCCTCTGCGCCCGGCGCCTCGCCGCCTCGGACGAGCCCCCGAGCGCCCTCACCTCCTTCTCCTTTGCGGCGAGCTCCAGCACTTGCCCTGCCTCCGCCCTCGCTCGCCTGCCGCGCCGCCCGAGGCTCGCCCGGTCCGCCCGCCGCCTCCTCCGCCAACCTCGCTCTCCGACTCGCTCCTCACGGGCCGGAGCTCTCGCCGACCCCGCGTGACCCAGCTCACTCCACCGGCCGCTGCCTCCCAGCGTGCCCGCCACCATCTCCGCCGGCCTTGGCTCGCTACCAGCGCGCGCCAGACCCGCCTGCGCTGCCGCTGTTCCTCCTCCGCCGGCGCCCGCCGCCCGAGTCCGCCCAAGACGTTTTCCTCCGCCGCCGGACCACGCTTCTCCGCCGCCCATCGCGCTCTCCGCCGGCCCCGCTGAGCGACGCCACCAACCGCCACCTCGCCCACCACCCCGTGGCCTGGCGTTCCCTCCTCGAGCCACTCCCGCCCGCCGCTTTCAAGCCGCCGCCATGGCCCCTTCTCCGCCTGCCGCCGCCGCCCCGTCCGCCTCGCAACGCTGCCGCCGCAGCACCCTCCGTCTCGCCGACCCGCCCGCTGCGTCTCCGAGCTCGCCGCCGAGTCCGCCCGCCTCGCTGCCGCCACCGTGGCCTGTGGCCCGTGCACGTGCTCGTGTGCGCGTGTGCTCGTATGTGTGTGCTCGTGTATGCGTGTGCTCGTGTATGCGTGTGCTCGTGTATGTGTGTGCTCGTGTATGCGTGTGCTCGTGTATGTGTCGTGGTAAACGCGTGTGAACCCTATGGTCGTTTTGGAGCACCCCGAGCTCGCCAACAACCTTCGGCACCGAACCCTCGGGACGCAAGATCGCCACGAGACCGGCAAGCACCTCCCCCGAAGATCGAGATCGAACCGAGTTGAGAAACCGGCAAGACCTTCGCGATGACGAGAACGACACCAAACCGAGTTCTGCTTCCCGGACATCGAGGTCCCGAAGACTGACGCCCGGCGACCGAAGCCGAGAACCCCGACATGGACACACCAAGTTCTTCATCGAGGAAGCCAAGGCCGTCGACGTGGAACCATAGCCGCCGAGTACTTCATCCCGGACACCGAGAACCCCGTGGCGGCAAGTGCCTCGACCCGAACGCCATGACCCGACGCCCCCGGATGCCAAGACCGCCTCGATGGCGCGGACCCGACAAGGGCGTCGCAACGACAAGAACGACGACAACCAAGACGGTACCGATGCACCGACGCCAGGCCAAGTACTCCTTCATGGAACGCCGAGACCCCCGAACCCGGAGACGATCCCGTACCCGAAGGCCGTCAAGATCGCCACCAAACGCGAAGTCCTTCTCCCCGGAACTCAAGATCTGCCCCGTTACCGCGAGCGAGAGAACGATTCCGTCGAACCCTGGACCCTGTCGAACCCCGAACCCCGGACCCCCAAGATCGTCGAGAACTCTAATGTGTGAACCCCTTCCCGCAAACCCTATTTTATAAATGCATAATAACAACTTGATCGCATATTTAATTGTTCATCTCGCATACATCCATGTGGTTTGGGGGTCTTATGCCGATTCACCTAATAATTAAATATGGGGCCCATATGCGGGCAAATCCAACCTTATATTGGCCTCATTTAAACATGTGTAGCGAACCGATTCCATCTGTGGTCTTGCTAAACAACACTTAATTTGCGGGGTAGCTAAACAACTTGAACCGTTAATAATGTCGGGACCCCGGTTCCGCTTAATCTTGACCTAATTGCATCGCACTTTGCCATGCCATCCATCATACATGCATCATGCCGATCTTCCGCCGTGTATTAAATATTGCATTCGGTGTTTCTTCTAGTGTTTTGCTTCTTCGCGGATTGGACCGTTGAGTTGATGTGAGCTTCGCCCCGATCTTCGGTTGAACCTTTTCGACAATGTTTTCAGGCGAGCATCTCCCTCTTTCTACCTATCTTACTTTTATAGTCTTTATTCCCGCCTGTTGATCTATTGCTATCTGAGTTGCGATGCTTTAGTTTCCGTACCTGTGATTTCCCCTGCAGCCGTATATTGCCTTGGACACACCCTATTGCCTGTTGTTTGGTAGCTAGTTGGTCTTGCGCGTCGCCGTCGCTTGCTATATTGCTGTTGGGTGTCGTCATATGCCACAGTTGCTGATGTATTGCCGCATGTTGATGTTGGAGATGATTCTAGTTTTACTTAATTGTTCACTTTATTTTCTGTTGACAACTAAAATTGAATAAGCAGAGGCATCGGTGGGTGATAGATAATATTTGGTTTCCGAACGCCCACTTGTGTCCCGTAAGACCCCGAGTACTTGATACCTGTTCCTTGATTTTGCGCGCTATCCACATCCGGGAGGTATATGGGACCCCCCTGAGCCAGAGCTTGATTCAGTCTTATTTCTTGGGGCCACAAACTAGTTTGAGGTGTTTTTACTATCCTGTACTTATGCCATGTTTACCGCTTTATTTACGATTGTGCGACAGATAGCACATCGCATTTAGGATCGGGACACGTTTACGCTGTGTCGACAAGCCCGCTTGGGGTTCCCGATCACACCGCTCACCTGCACCTTGAGGCCGTCTCGAGCTTGTCTACTGCGGATTCTACTTAAGGGTGGCCCCTGAAATATTTCTGAATCTGTGATTGTTCACCGTGAAAGCCTCGTTGGGTTTTGATTTGGTTTTTCCGAGGTTGATCGGCGTGTGTTGCTATTGGTGCACCCGGGTAAAACTTTCGAAAGCCGTGTCCGGATATGGACGACTTGGAGCACAGATTCTCGATAGACAAGCATAACTAAAGTTTATTGTTATAAATTTGACTTACAATGACTAGTAATCAGCCTCACTATAACGGAATGGCTAATAATACGCCCACAATTGCTTGTTTGGTTGTCGCTTACAATTGTATATGACTAGTAAGTATTGCAACTACAACGAATTGGCTGAATAAAAGTACCAACAAGCTGGGTTTTGGGTTTATCTCATGCTATCTTACCGATTAGTAAGAGTTACAACTATAACGGAATGGTTAACTAAAAGTGCCCACTGCTTACCTTATCAGGACGATTATTTAAACCTGACTAGTAAAGTGCCGCAACTATAACTGAATAAGTAAAACTGCCAACTGTGTGAGTTCCTCGGTTGACTTCCTCGTTTGGTCTCGAGGGGGAAACACCAGGATGGGTTGGTTTGGTGATAGCTTCAGGTTGAATCCGGTTAGGTCATTCTTACCCCTCTCTGATAACCGCCAGTTGTATCGAGTCTCTATAGGTTGTTTAGTGCATGCTGCCGCTGCCGCTTCAGTCCACCATACCTATGTAGGCGAGGACCGCCGAATTCTAGCCTCGCTGTCTTCGCCTCGATCGACGCTCCTTCTTTGTTTTCTTTGCCCTTTGTCGGCACCCTTTGTTAAGCAGGTTTTGAGATCGACGCGTTAGCGTGGTTACCCTTCCGGCTTGGCAGGGTTATGGACGCCATTGGTTATTCTTCGTGGCTCTTAGCCCCATTTGCATCTTGTCCGTAGTGGACGCTATGTCGCTTCAAGGTGATTTGGATCTTTGTATATTATATCTGTATTCTTGGCTCTTTGAGTCATTATATATATCTGTTCTGTGGGTCCCATCGAGGACTGTTGTGTAATGTTATTACTTCGTTTTCCACCCGCACGAAAGTGCCTGGTGGGCACCTTTGAATCGTTTCTATGCGGGTTTGGTGAATTTTGCCTAAACTTGCATAGGTCCGATTCTGAGGGTGTTACAGTTCCCAGCTCCATATCGATAGAAGAACCATAGCACCACCTATTCCGGCATTTTCTCCTGCCCTACGACAGGCATCGTCCAACTACAAGTGAACAAAAACGAGGTCAGTATAGCATATGTGTGGACTCGACATATACAAATGAATATAGAGTGCACAGGTGATTACCTGCCGGTACAAGTAGGCAAGAGCCACCGAACCCCAGCTGATATTGCTATCCCAGTTTGCTAGTGCCTTGAGCCACATGCACTGAGCGGTCCTACCTCCGCTGTCAGCAAACAGAGTCCTAGAAAGGACATACCATACGTACACACGAGCATGTGTCTCGATCACCTCAACCTCGACGGGGTTCGGGCATTCCCTAAAGTTCTCCACGATCCACGCATATGTCGCGCCTGCTGGGACTCTATCTTTGCTCTTATCTTCAAGTTCTTCAGGAGCCATGCCAATAAGTAGATGCATCGCATTGCGCCACCCATCGGAATTTGTGCTCATACAGAGAGGCTCCCCCGCGATAGGAAGTCCAAAGATCATGGAAACATCCTGAAGAGTAGGAGTGATCTCGCCGGTCTGGAGGTGGAAAGTGTGCGTCTTCGGCCTCCACCGATCGACAAGTGCGGTGATAGCAGCCGCGTTGAGGTTCGTCGTCGACCGGCTCACAAGCATGATGAAAGGGAGGAGGCCTAGCCGCTTGATGTACTCGGTGTACCGCTCGTCGTACGGCATGTCATTCGAAGACGCGCCATGAGACCGAATCTTGAGGGGACAAAGCCTCTGCATACATACAATATCGAACATTATGCTTTTTCCAACACAATTGAATCAATAGAAAAATAAAAGCAAAGAAGTTCAACCATGGTTTTATTACCATATGCTTCTCCGCCATCAAGTATGCCCGGTGTTGATGATCATAGTAATCCTCAAGTAGCCACACCATCCTACATATATATTCCAAACATCAATAAAATGTGTGTGGTATGTGGCCATTGTTTGAATTTATACAATAAACTACAAAGAATATGGTAGCATATGAAGGGAATATGCCCGAGAGGCAATAATAAAGTGGTTATTATCGTATTCCTTATTTATGATAAATGTTTATTTTGCATGCTATAATTGTATTAATACGGAAACGTTAATACATGTGTGTTTAATAAATAAAAAGGAAGTTCCTAGTTATGCCTCTCTCATAAACTAGCTCGTTGATTAACAAGATGATCAAGGTTTCCTGATCATGGACATTGGATGTTGTTAATAACGGGATCACAACATTAGTGTAATGGTGTGATGAACATTCATCTGAAGTATAGCATTACGATCAAAGTCACTGATTTTATATTGCTATAACAACTTACAAAGTGATCCTAATCCTTAGACCATGAGATCATGTCAATCACTAACACCGGAAGAGTTTCTTGATAACATCAAACGTCACACCGTAACAGGGTGATTATAAAGATGGATTCAGAACTACTAAAGTGTTATGTTGAGGCCCATGGATCGAGAGTGGAATTTGTTCATCCCGATGACGGATAGATATGCTCTGGGCCCTCTCGGTGATATCACATTGGTTAGCTTGCAAGCAAGTGATTTGATCACTAGAATGTTATATCACAAGAACACGAAAAGAGTGCATGTCAGTAACGAGATCAAACTAGGTATGGAGATACCGATGATCGAATCTCGGACATGTAATATATCGCAAAACAAAAGTATTAAGATACTAGCGTAAAAGGTTCCGACGATCACAAGAAAGTCATCGTTGAATGTGTGGGAGTCAGTATGGGTCTCCAGATCCCGCTTCTGATTATTGATCCGAGAGGGGTCTCGATCATGTCCGCATTATTCACGAACCATAGGGTGACACACTTAAGAGACACCGACATTCAATTGGAGCAAAAGTTTCATGCCGAAAAGAATAACAAGCACATGAATTTATTTCACTAGATACCGAAACGGGTTTTTAGATGAAATTGCAGAAAGTGTTTCTGCATGTGAAATGAAATACTAGCAAGGGGTTATATGTGAATGTTTGTCATTAAAGTAATTGACAAAATTCTGAATAAATAAAAGGAGTTTTATTTAATGAGAGTTTGCATTAAATTTGGTGGAAATTTAATGGGAATTTGAGTGGGTTTTTGAGTGGAGGGAATTGAAAGGCATTTGAGTGAGTGGAGTGTCCACCCACATGAATGTGGAAGAGGTGGGCGCAGCCCCATGGCTGGGCGCATGGCCCCTTGGGTGCCCCCCTCTCCCTATAAAAGGATCCCCCTCCCTCTCTCTCACTCACACCTCGTGAAGGATCTCTCCCCCTCTAGAATTTATCCCCCATGGTCTCGGACTAGCGAGATACATGTTCCCGGTGGCTTTTCGGCAAGAAAGAGTTGTGCTTCCGCTGCATCGCTGGAGCGAGGAGGCGGAGGTTGCTCAGTGCCTCGAACGTGTGTGCGAGCACGGATGCTGTTCTTGTTTGGCGGCTAGGACTTCCTCTCGATCTTAAGATCGGCAAGAGATCGTCTACATCAACCACGAGTTTGGACTCATTAAGCTTTGTCGGTCTTCAAGGGTATGTTCTCTACGGATATACATCCGCCCGTTGTTTGTATCTAGTAAATAGATCTTGGTACATAGTTGTTCCCATCGTAGGAAAATTTTTGTTTTCTATGCTGCGAACCCTACAACATATTATTCAAACATCCATACAAATCCATATACAACCATCATATACAATGCAAATCAACAACACACTTTCATTCCCCATCAAATACAACTAATTTATAACTACCAAGTAACTAAAAACATGCACAAATAGTCCATATTATGAATCCAACTAGATCTAGGGTTTGAGGATAATGTGCAAGATTCATTGGATGAAAGAGAGGGGAAAGGAGGGGATTACCTTGAGGGAGGGATGGGGGAGCTAATCCACGGTAAAATCCCTCAGATCTGTTGGAGTTGAGGTGGGGATTTGAGATGGAGGGAAGGAGGAACCGCCAGCGCCCCTCTGTGTTCTTCCGTTGGCCTGTGGGAGTGAATGGAAAGGGGTGGGGAGGGGGCTGTCGCGCGACAGGTTAAGTCCCAGGGTGTAGAGCCTATCTGCTAGGCGCTATGTGTAGCGCCGTCTGTCGATGGCGCTACACCTGAGCACTGGCGTTACTCGCGAGCATAGCGCTGGACGTCTGCAGCGGGTGGGGCGGGGAGGGGCAGCGGTGCCACGCTGGCAGGGGGCATAGCGCCTAGCTGAAAGGCGCTACACTACACTGTAGAGTGTAGCGCCTAGCCGTTAGGCGCTACAAAAAGGGTTAGTCCAGAGAAATAGTTTTCCAGATGGGTCATTTTGTGAAATCCTTTCGAATTTGGTTATTTTTGTCCATTCTGCCCCTGCGTATAGTACTAGGAATCATCCAAGACAAGAAAAACAAGTACTCCTTGGCATAAAATACTAAACCATCAAAGAGATGATGGAAAAATTTAAGTTCTTCACATCTACATCCGGGTGAAAAGTCCAGGGTCATAGTAAACGACTCACTGCATCCTGCTTGCCTTTTGCGCGATCTCATCGTCTTTCATGTACTTCTCCTAGACTGCTGCTGTTGTAGCCACATATCAAGGAAAAAGGAATGTGCACGTACTACTTGCCATAGATGATGATGTATTACGGGCATTTCATAACCAATATAAGCAACCAGTCATAGCAGATTTTACACAGTATGGACTCCAGCAGTGCCACATCTACATATTGAGCCTGCGATCTACTAGTCACCATTCACTTGCCATAAATAATATTCAGTTATGTCAAAATTTATCTACTAGTCTCAACTTTGCTGGCATATGGAAGTTAAAATGACAGGACCTGAAATGTGCATGTACACGACACAACTGAGAGGTGATTTAAATGGTGTTTTTTTCCTACAACATTAAGGATAGCATATAAGTAATGAGACAAAATATACTTGTTTAAATGGGTTAATACAAGAGGCATTAAAGGATATCTGTAGTAATCCCAGTCAAGAGGCGCAGCGGCAACTTTGCTCAACTCGATAGCACTGCTGTCTATAGAAGAAAATATATAGCCATTGCTCTTGTGGATCAACTTCACAAGATTACCGACGCTTTCCTTGTCCTAGAAGAAAATTATAAGAATCAAGACAATATGGAACTAAATTGAAACAGCAATTTATTTACAATACAGACCTGGATGTCCAAAGTTGTAAAATCGACTAAGCTAAAATCATCAATCACATCGCATAGTTCTTTTGTAAGTTCTCTGTCAGCAAAATAAAAAGAGATTCTCAATAACAGTGAGTGTAAAAATAGCATATTAGCGCAATCTAAGTATAAGATCACCAACATTGCATGCCATGAATGATTTCAAGGTTAATGCGTTTCAGGGTTTATGACATTTGACGCTCCAAAACAACTTATGGAAAAAAAAATCTGGTGGAAACCACCATACGGTGTAAAGTGGAAAAAACCACGTAAAAATCATGTTTAAAAGTTTCAAAAAATCTGGAAAAAATATAGTATGTTGGAGGGGTAGAGTTCCATAAACACATATAATTTCAAGTAAGAATTCAAAATCATTTAGGAGATATACAAAACCAATTCAGTGATGAATAGTACTCCCTCCGTTTCCAATGGTATACTCTTAGTGCATATAAATCATACTATTATATTGGTCAAATCAATGGTCATAGTTAGACTCAAAATACAAGGTGGCCTTGTATAAAGAAAAGGAGCAACTGCCAAAAAGTAAACACTACCATTCATCGCTGGATTTCTCTTTTATGTACCTATGAAATGAATATGAATGGAACTTGAAATTTTACATGTTTCTAGAGCGTCCCCCCTCCTAACATGTCGTAATTGTTTGGATAAAAACATTTAAACATGGTTTCCACGAAGTTTTCGCCACAGTGTGGTTTCAGCTGATACATTCTCGTAGTTCATTGAAGATGTGTGAGGTCATCTAGCACATCCAAATGTAACCGTGTAAGTACATTACTGCATTAGATCACTATCTTACTGAACAGAAAGAGTTCAAGATTTCTTTTGCACATAAAAGGAAAAAAAACTACGGAATTGAAAAGTTGTTTAAGCGAATTGGAGATGCCTACTAAAGCACTACTTGGTAAATATTATTCAGTCCAGACAAATTTATGGCTTTCAATAGGTGCAGCTCAGGTTGCATGTACCCCTTTCTGAGGCACTAAATTAGGTGTTGTCAAAATTCACCTGTACTTGGCAGAACTAGGATCTTGATCAAGATGGTATTGCAAATATGACAAGTCTTGGAAATCAGTGTAGAAGTCAAGGTTGAATGCTGAGAATAAAGAAAATGAGTAAGACTGCGGAGCAAAATGAGTGAACCTACACACTAAAAGGCGTCTAGATACATGTGTTTTAAAAAAAGACTAAAATATTTTATATTTTAAAACAAAGGAAGTATATACAAACATTTATTCAAGGTGACTTTTACGGTGCCTTTTCCTGGACACGAGAGGGAGCGGTATGAATTGAATCAACGGTTCCCATTGATCGAATGCAATTAGGCCCAGAAGGCTCAACAAGCAATGATTCTTGGGAAAATAACTGTCCAACTCGTAGGAGCACCCTGCAAATCGCAGGAGGCCACCGCCCACCACACGCTCGAGCATCCCGCCGCCACCTCCACACGGCGCTGCGGCCAACGCATCACCGCCCAAACTCCAGAGCACGCCGTCACCACGTCCACACGCCGCCGCCGCTGCCTCCGCCGACCACACGCTGGAGCACGCCGCCGAACCCTATCTCCCCTCTCCAAATCTGCCTGCACGAAGCCGACGCCACCCCAAACAAATCTATCGGTGCGGTTCTGATCTCCCCCAGGACATCCAGATCGCAAGCATCAAGTACGTTTTTATGTCATATTTTGTTAACGAATCTGATAGTCAGAGATGATTGCTGCAATTTGTGATAGTCAGCAATCTGAATGAGGTTGTAGGCATTACGCACCCCGTGTATGTGACCTGGCGCTTGTAGGCGTGAGTGCATGGTCCATGTATACCCAACTAAATGGTGAAACACATTGTATGTTGACCTTTTTTTTCCTGATTACTAACCCATTTACACAACGGAACCACATGGTGTGAAAACTTTACTAGTTTATCAAAGATTAGTCATGTCATGGCTAGCCCTAAGTTTCTGTGCTTGGTTTCTCATTTGAACCAAACCAACGGCATGTAGGATTTGTTCTGAAAAGGAGGAACAAACAAGTAATACCATATGTGCAATCTTAGTTGTGATTGATACTAAAATTTATCTTGATGGCGCAGTTAAGTAGGCAATAAATTGAAGTCATTGCACTGCCTTCTTATTCTTCATTTCAAGTAATTCTTTTAGCTGAATGCTCTCAAGATTCTGACACAATGCATTCACAATAAAAGTTCTAAAAAACTAGTACTTGTTGTTTATATATTTACGTAGTGCACAAACAAAACTCAAGTTAAGTTTGGACATCACAAAAGTAGAAGTATAAATTTTGAAATATATTCTCTGGATCTGAAAATCAACATGTAGATTTTTTGTGAGAGCCACGTAGGATGTGGCTGGGTAATTTTCCTACAATAAGAAAATGATAGAATCAATGATCAAGAAAAAAGAATACACCCTCCGACCCATATTAATTGACTTGTATTTGTCTAGATTCGGATGTATTTAGACATGTTTTAGTGCTAGATACAATCGAATCTAGACAAATCCAAGTCAACTAATATGGGTCGGAGGGAGTATTAAAATTTAAAAATGCAAAAGAGAAGGGCCCTTCTATTAGAATCTCACATCTTTCCGTGTTAGCGTCTTATTTTCTTACATGTATGTTTAATCTTATTTGCAGTCAAGTTATTATAGAGTGAGGTTGAGTTGAAGAAGGAAATTTGTTAATGCTCAAGGTTTTGTGTTTTGCTTGCTGGAAAACAGGTGAATGCAACAACCGACCTATGCACTGCTTGATCCTAGCTAGATTAGGAAAATAGATGTGCTTGAGGAGAACTTGGAGATGATCAGGAGGCAACTGGATATTGAGCATGTCGAGGTCCTGTCGGCGGTTGATGGATCTGGTCGCGCCAAAGCTGGAAGGCACGCTCCTCTGCTGGACAAGAATCCATGCTGGACAAGAATCCAGATTTCTAATCTAAAGTTGACTTTTGGAGTGGACATGTATGTTGGTCCGAAATGCACAATGCAAGTGTACAGCCAACTCTATTAGTAAGGAAGAAAAAATTATGCGAATTGGGAAAGATTTAATTCGAGAACTACTTGGCCACTTTACTTTAGTTCATTTGGGTGATTTTTTTTAAATCTGTATATGTTATTTTGTTGTTAGCATCCAATAAGTATTTTTTTCCTAGCAATGCCTTTGAAGGGTTATATTTCTCTGTATTAGTCATGGTCATAAAAATTTAAACTATGATATGAACATCTGGTATGCCAATCTCTGTCAATGCATTACTGATCAACACATGATACAATGGGGGGCACATACAAGATTTAATCTTTGATTCCACTACTACTTTGATGCTTCATGTCTACATAGTGGGAATCGAGCTACATACAGGACTAGCATGAACCAGAAAGTGTAGAGTATTTTGTATATTTGCATTTCTCTTCTTCAAGTCTCTTGTCATGTGATATGTCGTGAGCTATGCGCTTCTGCTATGCGCTTCTCTCTGTAAACAGACAATTCTCTGCAGCATACTTGTTGAGAAGGTCCTCCTAGGTTGACAAATTAAAACCCTGTATACAATAGAAACAATAGACTAAGGAAGAAAATGTTGTGTAACTTAAGAGAAAGAGTGTTATAGTGTATATGAATACAAAAGAAAGATCAGCTCCGACACATTATTACATCTTGAAAGCGCGGATGTTCGTAATTTTCTGTGTAGTAGACTGTAACTACCTCGGTGAATTACGCTCCTAGTTACAAGCCTGGATGAGCGGAAATGGTTAAAATAGTACGGTGGGGCCCAAATGCCACTCACAGGTAGACCTTTCGGCCGTCCTAACCATTTTCAAACATCGGGACAAGAACGGGCGGCGTAATCGGCAGGCGAAGGGATCAACTACATACGCAAATGAGTATGTATGCAAGCCACCATACAACAGTTCTCAGAGCCATTCCATCTAAAAGAAATAGAAATATTGCAACGCCATACGGCAAGATCCAAATGTCCTAGATAGATATAATAGTTTAGGATATCTCCTCATACATCAAACATCAGAGTATCAGGCGGAAGCGGCAAACAAGATCCGAGTACGGATAAGAAGCAAATCGGCATAAGATGCCCCATAAATAAACACATCCATACGGATCACACGGATCCCGTTCGAAATCTCTACACCGAATGATCGTTGTCCACATCGTCAAGTCTCCTCCACCCAGATCCATCTTGTGAGTGTACCTGTTCATCTGAATCAAATAATTTATCGTGTGAGACCCTAGGGGTACTCAGCAAGTCTTTATGCCTCTAAAGGGGACACAACCTGGGTGACGCAATTGCAGCAAAAGATAATACCTAACAATTCTATAGATACTCGCTAACCATCCACCTAACCAAAGATAGACGGATGTCCGTGAATTAATAACAACAGTTATAACAGTAATATTAACAGATCCATCCTCCTCCTCGCTTACCAACGAGGAAGCGGACGAACACCCCCATCCGTTGGCAGTTTTATTATCCATTCCATGAGTGTTGCACTATTTACTAGTCAGTTACTTAGTCAAATTAAAAGCGGTACTTTAGTTATACTTGTCTATGATCGAGAAACTGTGCTCCAAGTCGTCCATAACCGCGGACACGGCTTTCAGAAAGTTTTACGCTGCAGGGGTGCACAAATATCAACACACACTCGATCAACCTCGGAAAAACCAAATCAAAACCCAACGAGGCATTCACGATAAAGCGATCACAGGATTCAGAAATATTTGAGGCCCCCATTAAGCTACCATAGAAGTTAGCCGACTCCGAGACGGACTCAAGGTTTGCGTCAGTGGCTGTAAACGACTGGGAACCCAAAAACGTGACTGGGCTTGTCGATACCGCGAAAACATTCCGCTTCCAAAACAGTACAGGTGCTCCTCGCACAAACTTAAATAAAGCAGTAAAGCATGGCATAAGTACAAAATAGTAATAAAGCCCCAAACTACTTTGTGGCCCCAATAAATAAGAATGAATCAAGCTCTGGCTCAGGGGGGTCCCATAAGCCTCCCGGATGTGGATAGCGCGAATATTCAAGGAACAGGAATCAAGTACTCGGGATCCTACGGGACACAAGTGAGCATGAAAAACCAAATAGCAGATATTGCTCACCGGTGCCACTTTCATTAGTTATCCCATTACTACTCAGGTTAAGTTGTATAGGTACCTCGTTATCCATCAGACACTCACATACCCTACACATGCTGTTCTCGACCGCATGGCTCAAACAACTCTGTAGTAATGGCTCATGGGATGGAGGAACAAGCTTTGGTGGGGTTTAAAAGTAAAGGCTATGCAGTACTTGGGATTCAGTTTAATGCGATCGCGACTCAAGGATGCAAGAATAAGATAGAGGCAATAGGTACTATATGTATGCAAGCATGTGGTAGTGCTTGCACAGCTCGAGATGAAGCGAGAGAAGGATCAGGTAGTGCTCACAGGTTTCTTGATATATCCCACCTTTCGTCTATTCGAAGAAGAACCAAACAAACAAGGGCCAACATAAATAAAGTGCACAAGCATAAGAATAAAATGCGACAAGCAAACAATCATGCCATGATGAATGATGCACAATTTGCATGGCAATAAAGTAGCATGGCATGGGTGAGGTGTAGAATACAAGAAATAAACATTTTATGGGGTTTTAATCATATTTTATACTCAAATAAGTTGCTGTATACTTTATATTTATATGATGCATGCTGCAATTCAGAACATGGAATGCATAAACAGAAAGGTCTCGTCGAGCTAATCATTTTAGACATATCATTTGTTAAATTTGGAGTTATAAAACAAAAGTTATTAATTAATTAAGGAAAAGGGCATTTTATTGTAATTTTGAGCAACTCGAAAATTTAAAGTGTTCAAAATATATTTTGAAGGGCATATTAGAAATCCTCTCATTTTTCTGATTCAAAAACATATATTACATGTTTAATTTGGAATTATAATTTAAAAGTCATTTAAAACAGATATTAAATCATTTATTAAAACATTTCCTGAAATTGTTTTATTTAAAACGGAAATCATACGGACTTTTTGTACACAGAAGCAGATAGCCCGATTCGCTGACTGGTGGGCCAACCGCTGACTCAGCACGGTGATGCGGCGGGATTGGCGCTGATTTTCCTCATGATTTTGGCTAGCCCGGCCGAGATGGGGCAGGCGTGAGGGGACCACGCTGGCCACCCAATGAGGATGCGACACGTGGGCGGTCCGGGGACTGCGCGGGTTGGAACGCCTAAAGTGAGGTGCCTTTTTGCAAAACTTCCTCAGGAGCTGGGAGGTGGGCCAGAAGGGCTGCGGGTTTAGGCGGGAAAAAAAGGGAGGTCAAGTAAAGCGTCCAGTGCTGCCGACTCGACCAGACGGTCTTTGCCGGCGAAGGCTGGCGTCTTCCGGCGATGGCGGCGTGTCTGTGGGCAACGCGTCGCCCCAAAAACGAAAAATGAAGAGGATACTGGGATCTACAACTTTCGTTCAGAGAGAAACATCGGAGGAGGGCTACATGTAGCGGCACGGCGGAGAAAAAGAGACGAAGCAGCTGCTGCATTTCTTCTTTGTCGGCCAGAGCGCGACGCGCAGCGGTGGCGGCGCACGGAGGCTGCTCGACGGAACGAACTAGAGGTGCAGGGCATGAAGAGGAAGGAGAGGATGTCAGGGTCGTTCGGGTGCTCACCAGGAGGTGGTTGGTGCGGACGGATGGGGCTGGGACGCGGTGGATCGCCGGCGATGCAGACGGACTGCAGGGCTAGGGTTTCGTCGGGACGCGTCAACGAGCAGAGAGTGCAGGCCTCCTCCTCCTCGCTGCTAGGTATGGGGCGAAGCAGAGGGTACTCCTCGGTCTTCCAGACCACCTCCTTGACGCGCTCGCCGGCCGGAGCGACGAGGAGCAGAGGTAGACGGCACGACCGGCGGCAGGTGCTGTCGACGGTGAAGAGGAAGGTGAAGGAGAGGGCAGGCTCTGGGGCGGATCTGGAGACGGCAGAGGAGCCGTGGGGCGGAGGTAAAGCGGAGAGGGAGAGGGGGGTGCCGTGGGGGGAGTGGTTAGGGATAGAGGTGGCTTCGGCCACCTTTTTCCTCCTCCCTTCACGTGCTCGAGCTGGGAGGCCAGGGCATGCACGGGTAGGCTGCCAGGTGGGACCAGGGAGCGTCCAAGGAGGTAGGCTCGGGTGGGGCACGCCAGGCAGAGAGAGGAGAGGGGAGGCTCGGGCCAGGTTGGGGTAGCCTCGGGTTAGGGTTTTAGGGTTGGGACAGGTTAGTCTAGGTGGGGCCAGCAAGGTAGAGAGAGGGGGTGAGAGAGGTGTGGTTAGCTAGGGTTAGCTTAGAGGGGGCTCGGGTTAGGTTAGAGAGGAAACTAGGGTTAGGAGGGAGGGTAAAGAGAGAGGGTGAGATGAGAGAGAGAAGAGAGATGATCCACTCAAAATGACCAAATAAAAACAAAGGAGGCAAAAATATAGAGATGGTTGCATGGCCCATGCATAATATTAATGCTAGGTTTCATCTTTTGAAAACAAAATAAATATCCATAGCATTTATACATATGCATTCCAAAAATACGGAATAAGCCAAGTTAAAAGAAGTGAAAGGATGCCCCATGTGGAGTAGTTGGAGATGACCATATTTGAATAAAAATGGGACATGCTAGTGTGTATGTGCCACTAGGTATTTAGTAAGCCCAAAAATATCCCAACATGATAATAACCCCAAAACAACACATATGGAAGCTAGGAAAAGGTTCCACTCACAAGGCATGCAAAGGTGGCCATGTGGCTCTCATAAACCAATAATGTGGAAACAATATGGTGCATATATGAGAGCATGTGGAGATAGAATTGGATCCATCCCAACCCACATGAGCTAGAGGTAAAACCCAATAAAGTGCAAAGCTCATATTTAGTTGGATGGTGGAATTATAAGGTGGTGGCAGAGAAAGGTGATGGAGTTGAATAAAAGATATGCCCCCAACTCAACTTGGGCATTTAGACAATATATCAATAACCAAATACAATATCAAGAGGCAAATACAATTAACAATGCATATGAGAGAAGAACCAAACCAAAAAGGGTTTTATATGATGCTCAAATGCAAGGTGGCATGATGACATGAGCATGATATAATTATGATGCAACAATTATATATATGAAGTAGCCATTATATTACTAGACCGAGTAGCATTACAATTGTTAGACAATTGGGATGCTACAACTCTCCCCCACTAAACAGGAATCTCGCCCCGAGATTCTAGGAAGAAGAAGAAGACACCAAGAGGGTAGGATACTTGGCACGGAGCTCATCTTCACGTTCCCAAGTGGCTTCATCAACAGAATGGTGCGACCACTGCACCTTGCAGAACTTGATGGACTTGTTGCGAGTCCTTCTTTCTGCGATCTCAAGGATTTTTGTGGGGTGTTCTTGATAAGACAGGTCTTCTTGGAGATTGATAAGCTCATGATCCACGGTCCTGCCGGGATCCTTGAAGCACTTCTTGAGTTGAGAGATGTGGAAAACATCATGGACCTTGAGTTTTTCCGGGAGCTCAAGAGCATAAGCAACTTCTCCTCTTCTTCCACGAATTTTGAATGGACCGATGTATCTAGGAGCCAGCTTTCCTTTGATACCAAAACGGTGCGTGCCTCTCATGGGAGTGACACGAAGGTAAACGAGATCACCAGGGACATACTCCATGTCCGTGTGCTTTCTGTCATAATTGCTCTTCTGGCGACTTTGAGAAATCTTCTGATTTTCAAGAATGATGCGCACCTCCTCTGCTTGAGTTACAATGTCAGGGCCAAACAATATTCTTTCTCCTTCACCCGACCAACCAATCGGAGTTCTGCATTTGCGACCATAGAGAGCCTCAAATGGTGCCATCTTTAGACTTTTCTGGAAGCTGTTGTTGTAATAGAATTCAGCATAAGGAAGACATTCTTCCCACTTCATGCCAAAAGAGATGACGCAAGCACGAAGCATATCCTCCAGAATCTGATTGATCCTTTCAACTTGTCCTTGCGACTGAGGGTGGTAAGCTGTGATGAAGTTCAACTTTGTTCCCAAAGCATTTTGGAAACTTTCCCAGAACTTGGAAGTGAAGATGCTTCCACGGTCTGAACCGATCTCAAGCGGAACCCCATACAGAGAGACAATTTTGTTGATATAGAGCTCAATGGTGAATTGCGAAATTGTTTCCTTGACGGGAAGAAGTGAGCCACTTTAGAAAGCATCAATGACAACAAAGATTGCATTGTTGCCCTGCGACCTTGGAAAACCAGTGATGAAGTCCATCTCTACTTTCTCCCATTTCCATTCGGGGTTTCAATGGCTGTAGAAGACGGAAGGTTTCGATGGACAGCTTTAACTGCGGCGGACATCACACTCCGAGACATACTTGGCACAATATCGTTTCAAACCCGCCACCAATATTGTGTTTTCAAGTCCATGTACATCTTTGTCTTTGCCGGGGTGGATAGAAAACAGAATCATGCGCCTCCTTGAGAACTTGCTCTCTCAAACCCGGGTAGTTCGGAACAAACATCCGGTGTTCAAAGAAAAGCGTGCCTTGGTCATCGACGTGGAAGGACTCATACTTCGGAAGCTGAAGTCTGGAGATGATCTTTTTGGTGTGCGGATCACCAAGCTGAAAGGAGCGAACCTTCTCTTCCAAGAGAGGAGTAGCCAGAAGGTTCAGGAGATACCCTTGTTCCACAATTTCAAGGTTGAGCTGACGGAATTCCTCGCACAAGAGAGGCTGTTGTTCTTCCATCATGAGGTTGTTGACATAAGCTTTGCGGCTGAGAGCATCGGCCATGACATTAGCTTTGCGGAGTGTAGTTGATGGTCAAATCAAGTCATTGATTGCTTCAATCCACCTCTCCTCTGAAGGTTGAGATCGGTGAGTGAAGATATACTTGGACTCTTGTGATCGTAAAAGATTTCTAGCAGTTGCTGCCCAAAGTAATGCCTCCATAATTTCAAAGCAAAAACAAGCTGCTGCGAGTTCGAGGTCATGTGTAGGATAGTTGATCTCATGTCTTCAAGCCGAGAGGCATAAGCAACAACTTGTTTTTCTTGCATAAGGACCGCACCCAATCCTTGCAAAGGCGTCACGGAAGATCTGGAAAGGCTTAGATGTATCCGGAGGAACCAAGATCGGTGGAAGTGAGCTTCTCTTTGAGTGTCTCAAAGCTTGCTTGACATGCAGGAGTCCAAAGGTATTTCTTGCCTTTCTTGAGGAGATCGGTAAGAGGCTTCGCTATCTTCGAAAAATTCTGAACGAAGAGACGACAATAACTAGCCAAACCAAGGAAACTCCGCACTTCTTTGACATTAACAGGAGGAAGCCATTCAACAATTGTCTTTACAGTTTCCTGGTTGATTACAATGCCCTTGGCAGAGATGACGTGACCAAGATAGGTTACTTGAGGCAGCCAAAACTCACACTTGGAGAACTTTGCATACAGGCGGTTCTCACGAAGCTTGTTTAGCACACCGAAGGTGTTCTTCATGTTCTTCCTTTGACTTAGAATAGACTAGGATGTCATCCAGATAGACCACAACGAACTTATCAAGATACTCCATGAAAACCGAGTTCATAAGCCTCGAGAAGGTGGCAGGTGCGTTGGTGAGACCGAAGGACATAACCGTGTACTCATACAGGCCATAGCGGGTGGTGAAAGCTGTTTTAGGAACATCTTCCTTGCGAATCTTGATTTGATGATAACCACTTCTCAAGTCAAGCTTAGAGAATACCACAGCTCAGCTAGCGATCAAGAGATCATTAATCCGGAAGGGATATTTATTCTTGATGGTTCTAGCATTGAGAGCCCGATAGTCAACACAAAGTCTATCGGTCATGTCTCGCTTCTTCACAAAGAGGGTTGGGCTACCCAGAAGAAATCTTGTGTTGAATGAAACCCAACTTCTCTTGTTCATCAAGTATCGTTTGAGTTCAACCAACTCGGCGGGACCCATTTTATAAGGCCGCTTGGAGATAGGAGCCGTTCGTGTTCAAGCTCAATTACAAACTCAACCTCACGATCCGGAGGCATACCCGACAACTCTTCAGAAAGACATCGGGAACTCACACAGACCGGAACACTCTGAATAGCTTCCATAGCATCATCATTCAGAGTTGCCAAAGAGAAAAGCTGAATAGCAGGAGTCAGACTTGGAGAATAGACTATATGGCCTTCAGGAATCTTCAGAGAAACTGAGCGTTCAGCACAATCAATCACAACTGCATTTGCCGTCAACCAATCCATGCCCAAGATGACATCAATGTCAGAATTGCCCAGAATAATCAAGGACGCCGAGAACGAAGAGCCACCAATCTCAATTTGATTGCCATGGCTGATTTTAGAAGCTGCCATCTTTGCTCCAGGAGAAAGGACCATTAACCGCTTAAGGAGAGGATCCATAGCTAACTCATTCTCATTTGCAAACTTGTGAGAAACAAATGAATGCGATGCACCAGAATCAAACAAAACTTGTGCAGGGACTGAGTTAACGGATAGCATACTCATCACAACTCCAGGTGCATGCTCAGCTTGAGCGGCGTTGACACAGTTGGCACGAGCAACAGTAGACCCGGGCTTGGTGTTGATGTTGAGAGCCCGAGGTGGTGGTGCACGAACCAAAGGAGAGCTTGCCGCAGATCTTGGAGGTGGTGGAGGAAGAGCTTTGTTTTCATCTGACAGTTCCAGTTTTGATGCCCAATGTCTCCACAAGTGTAACAAGCACCGGTGGACGTGAAACAACGTAGCGAGGATTTCTTGCCAGTGCTCCAGGTAGTGGTGGTTGTAGCCCCAGGAGCAGCGGTGAGGAAGTTTGGTGGCCTTGCCGCGTAGCTTGAAGGTCTTGGTGGAGCCGAGCAACGTGGGGTGTTAGGAACCCGCATACGACGCTTAGAAGGAGTTGACATAGATGAAGAGCTTCTTGCATCACGGTTGTGTTTCTTTGACTCCTCAAACACTTGCCTACTTGCTTCTTCTGCAGTTGTATGCTGAAGTTCCGAAAAAGACTTGGCCTTGCATGTGTGATTGCATATTTAATCGATGCATTGAGCCCTTCTTGGAACCTCTTTTGCTTCTTCTTGTCATCGAGATCTCATCACCACCATAACGAGAAAGGTTCATGAAGTTCTGATGTAGGTATTGACATTATCATTGCCCGCTTGAGGTTGAGAAACACTTCCTTCATCCTCTCCATGACAATTTCGGCGAATGCTTGGCGATCATCATCGTGTCCACGGGGAAGAGGAGGTCCGATTACGGGGAGACGTCGCCGATTGGAGGCGACAACGGCGGCTCGGGAAGACGTTGCCGTCGCTCGAGACGGCGGTGGCAAGCCTTGGTGAGAAAAGGCGTGCCTGGGTTTGGGGAGTGTGTCTGTGTACTTGGTGAGGTAAGAGGTGGCGAGTGCTGGCCGGAATTGGCAAGGAGGGTCGTCGGAGTCAGAGGTGCTCGGGGAGGAATTGGGGCGGCCTGGGGGCGTGCTAATGCAGTATGACAGAGAGGAAATGGAGAGGAGGCCAGGGCGTTTAAGCGTGTGTGGTCAGGGGGCGTTGATTACGCGGCATTGAAGCGAATTGACGACGCGAATCAATCGGCAGTAACCGGCCAGGGCGACGAGGTCGTGCTTGAAGACGATGAATAGGAGGGGGTGGGGTCGGCTGGTCAGCGAGTGAGTGAGAGGGAAGGAGGGTCCACTTGTCATCGTCTGTATGGGTGCGTGATCGAGAGCAAAACGTTTCGCTGAGGGAAAAGAAAGGTGGGCTACGAGTTAGGCCTTGCTGGGCTGGGCTGGCTGGGCTGGGCCAGATCCTATTTTTTCTGTCTGAAACCTATTCCTTTTTCCAATACTATTTTCTGTTTTGAAATTCCAAACAACATTCAAACATTCAACAATTCAAACAATCATCACACTTGTAATTGAATTTGGTTCTATTTATTAACATAAACCAAAACCCAAATTAAAATAATATTTTTCTTCTTTTTAGGATCCATTCATTAATTAAATAAAATGGACCTTTAGTTATTTAATCAAATAGGGTTTGATTTATTTAATAAAATCTCCATTTGAAATCCAAATATTTTCAAAACCAAATCAGTAGGTTTTATTTGGAAATAAAGAATACTTGGAAACTTGTTTAAAACAAAATAACCTTTTATTTTAGGGTCCATTAATAATTAAATACAATAGACCCTAATTATTAAATCAAATAGGATTTGTTTTAATAAAAACTTTATTTTGAAACCTAAAATAAAACCAAAACACTTCAGTAGGTTTTATTTGAGAATATAAAATACTTGGAAAACTTATTTAAAATAATTTAATAAGTTTTAGTGTTTATTTAAAATAGGAAAATGCTTTACTTAAATAAAATTGGATATTAAATCCTTATTATTTTATTTAAATAAACCTTTACTATTTTTATCAAAACAAAACATTTTATTTCAAAACATTGGCCAAGGTTTAATTTGGATTTATAAATAATCCTTATTTATAAATCTACCTTTTCTTTTTGAAAACCAAATCCTTTTATTAAAAGATCCAAAATAGTAAATTTAAATATTTTTTTTATTTTCCTTTATTAAATGTTTATCTTTATAAATCCCTTTAGGATTTACCTTGATCAAAATTGGTTTGAAGATTCCCATTTGATTCAAAAAGTTTCTTCTCACCCTGAAAATCAACAAAGTTTTATTTTATTCAATTATTTTTCACATTACAAGATTTGGAAAATCTTGGGATGTGACAACTTTCCTTGTGATAGCCATCGACCTTGAAGTACTTATATCTTGCTTATCACTTGTGGTATATTTGTTGGAATTATGCCCTAGAGGCAATAATAAAGATGTTATTATTATAATTCTTGTTCATGATAAAGTTTATATTCCATGCTAGAATTGTATTAAGCGGGAACTTTAATACTTGTGTCGTTTGTGAACAACACCGTGTCCCTAGTATGCCTCTATGGACTAGCTCATTGATTAATGATGGTTAAGGTTTCCTAACCATAGACATGAGTTGTCGATTAATAATGAGATCATATCATTGGGAGAATGATATGATGGATGACAAACTAAGCGGAGCAATTAGATCGTGTCATCGTGTTCATCTTTGCGAAGCTTTTCTTATGTCAAATATTGTATTCCTTAGACCATGAGATGATAAAACTCCCTGGTATCGGAAGAAAGCTTTGAGGTCATCAAACGTCATCCTATGAGAGGGTGATCATAAAGGTGTCTCTCAGGTGATCGGAAAGTATCTGTTGGGTTGTATGTATCGAGATGGGATTTGTCCCTCCCAAGTCGGAGAGATATACTTCGGGCCCACTCGTGTCGATATCAACACCGCTTGCAAGCATGTGGTTAAGGAGTTAATCACAAAGTGATATCGGATTACGGACGAGTAAAGTACTTGCGTGAGCGAGATTGAACTAGGTATGGCGATGCAAGCGACGATCAAATCTCGGGCAAGTAAAATATCGCGAGATGAAGGGAATATATATATATGGGATTGATTGAATCCTGGCATCGTGGTTCATCCGATATGATCATCGATGAATGTGTGTGAGTCAATATGGGTTTCCAGACCCCGCTATTGATTATTGATAGAAGATCATGTCTGCATATTTTCGAACCCGAAAGGTCACACACTTAACGTGTCTCGACGCTAGGATAGATTGGATAATTGGTTTATGAGTTTTTGTTTGGAGTCTCGGATGTGATCCGAGACATCACGAGAGGTTCCGGAATGGTCTGGAGAATAGGATTCATATAAGGCAATGCAGTTTTTGGAGTTCGGAATTGTTTCGGGTTATTCGGTATTGTACTGGAAGCTTCTAGAATCTTCCAGAGTGGGACCAACGTGGCCCCACTTGTCGGGAGGGGGTGTGGTCCTATGAGGGAGTGCCGTGGCAACATTGGGCCAGGGGCACAAGGCCCCATAGGGCCCAGCCGGACAAACGCTAGGGAAACCCTAGGGGAGCTTCTAGAAGGGGGGGGGGGAACTTGCCCCCCACTCCTCCCTCCTTGGCCGCCGGCCTAGGGCTTGGGGGAGGGGCAAGGGCGAGCCGCCCACCCCTCTATATAAAGAGGGCTGGGGGCTCACCCTCCCCACACCTCCTCCACAACCCTAGCCGCCCTGCTTCCCCTCCTCCCTCTCTCCCTCCCATTGCACGTGGCGAAGCCTGCCTTGAAACTCTCCACCGCTTGCACCGCGCTGTCGCGTTGTAGATACAATCCATCTCTCCACCCTACTTGCTGGACCGAGGAAGGAGGAGACGTCGAGGTGCCGCACGTGTGCATCTCTCGGAGGCATCGCCACTTGCGGTGTTAGATCGGATCGGATCGCGAGGAGGAGAAGCGAGTACGAATACATCACCCACGTTCCGTCAAACGTTCCGCTGTGCGAATCTTCAAGGGTATGAAGATCTCATCTATTCCCCCTCGTTGTTTGCATCTCCTATATTAGATTTTGTCTTTCCCGTTCGCATCCGTAGAATTTTTTTGATTTACTATGCTGCGAAACCCTTCAGTGGTATCAGAGCTAGATCTATGCGTAGATGTGTTTCACGAGTAGAACGCAACATGGTTGTTGCGGGCGTTGATGTTTTCTGTTGCAAGCCTCTTATTTCTGTACTTCTTATGACGCGGGATAGTGAGATCGAAGCGGTCCAGGCCAACCTTACGCGACCTCGTTCGCGAGACCGGCTCCGCACTTGACGTGTGGCTTGTTCCACACATGCGGCTGGTGGATGCAGTTCTCTCACTATAGTTGTCATGGGATTTACACGAGTTTGGCAACCATAATATCACCGTTGTGGCTTTAGTAGGTAAGAATCGTTCTTAGCTTGCTACTCCCATAAGCCACGTAAAACATGCAACAACAAAGTAGATGCGTCTAACTTGTTTTTGCAGGAGTGTTTTCATGCTATGGTATGGCCCAAGATGTGATGTGTATGTTGTGCGATGATCATGTTTTGTAATGTTTCACGACTTGCATGTCGATGATTACACAACCGGCGAGCCATATGGTTGTCTTTATAATTGTGTATGACCTGTGTCAACTTCTTATACGCCATGTAATAGCTTTACTTTATCGCTAAGTAGTTAGCAATAGTTGTAGTTGCTATTCGTGGTGGAGGCAATCATGGTGGAGTGATAGAGATCATCTTGAAGACGCACAAGATGGAGATCATTGCGCGAAGATTGGCTATACCATGTCACATAAAGTTATATGCATGTGATGTTTATCCTTTTATGTATCTTATTATGCTTAGATCGCGACGGTAGCATTATAAGATGATTCCTCACTTAAAGATTAAGATAAAACTGTGTTCTCCCCATGTATGCACCGTTGCGAAAATTCATCGTGTTCAAGCATCACGTGATGATCGGGTGCTATAAACTCTACGTTCACATACAACGGGTGCAAGCCAGTTTTGCACACGCGGAAATACTTGGGTTTGACTTGACGAGCCTAGCATGTACAGACATGGCCTCGGAACACATGAACCGAAAGGTTAAGCATGAGTCATATGAATGGTATGATCGACACTTCGTTGTCCACCATTGAAACAACATCTCTTCTCGTGAAGATCGGATTAGGTGTGGTGAATTTGGATCATGTTCACTAAACAACTTGAGGGATGTTGAATTTAGTGGGAGTTCATCTAGTAATTTGATTAAGTTGAACTAGTTATCATGAACATAGTCTAAATTGTACTTGCAAATTTTGTAGATCAAATGGCTAAGTCCAACTTCAACTTCAACGTTTTTGCTGAGAAAGAAAAGCTTAAGAACAATGGGTCTAACTTCACCAACTTGTTCCGATGATCGAGAATCATTCTCATTTGGCGGACAAAAGGACTATGTCCTTGAGAATGCGCTAGGTGACTGCTGTAGATCGCGGTGATCAGAAAGTTGTTTATCAGTCGTGCAAAGATGATTATGGTGTGATTAAGAGCACCATGTTGTTTGCTATGGAATCGGACCTTCAAAATCGTTTTGAAGATTACCCCGGGCCCTTTGAGATTCTTGAGGAACTGAAAACTATGTTTTAGACTCAGGCCCGTTCTGAGAGATATGAGATCTCTGAGAAATTCTTTAACTGCAAGATGGAGGAAGGGAGTTCCGTTAGTGAGCACGCCATAAAGATGTCGGGCTACACTCAACGCCTTGAGCAACTGGACTGCAAGATTCCAGAGGAGCTCAAGATTGACAGGGTTCTGCAATCACTTCCTCCTAGCTACAAAAGTTTTGTAGTGACTCATAATCAGATTGGTTCCACTGATACGATCACCGAGCTCTTCGCTAAGCTGAAAGCTGCGGAGGTGGACATCAAAAAGGATAATCATGTGTTGATGGTCAACAAGCCCCCCAGCTTTAAGAAAGGTAAGGGTGCAAAGAAGCCCTTCAAGAAAGGCAACGGCAAGCGCGTTGCCCCTGCTGAGAAGAACCTCAAGTCTGGACCTAAGCCGGACACTGAGTGCTTCTATTGCAAGGACAAGGGTCACTGGAAGCGCAACCGTCCGAAGTTCTTAGCGGACAAGAAGGCTGGCACCATCAAAGGTATATTTGATATACATGTTATTGATGTTTTACTTACTAGCCCTCGTTGTAGTGCCTGGGTATTTGATCTTTGGTTGGTTGCTAATATTTGTAACTCGAAACAGGAGCTACGAAATAGACGGCGACTTGTGAGGGATGAGGTGACGATGCACGTTGGCAACGAATCAAGAGTTGATGTGATGGCCGTCGGCACGCTCTCCTTAGTTTTACCTTCGGGATTAGTTTTAAACCTTAATAAATGTTATTATGTGCCTGTGTTGAGCATGAACATCATATATGGATCGTGTTTATTACAAGACGGTTATTCATTTAAATCTGAGAATAATGTGTTGGAATTATGCCCTAGAGGCAATAATAAAGATGTTATTATTATAATTCTTGTTCATGATAAAGTTTATATTCCATGCTAGAATTGTATTAAGCGGAAACATTAATACTTGTGTGGTTTGTAAACAACACCGTGTCCCCAGTACGCCTCTATGGACTAGCTCATTGATCAATGATGGTTAAGGTTTCCTAACCATAGACATGAGTTGTCAATTGATAATGAGATCATATCATTGGGAGAATGATATGGTGGATAGACCCAAACAAAGCAGAGCAATTAGACCGTGTCATCGTGTTTGTCTTTGCGAAGCTTTTCCTATGTCAAATATTGTATTCCTTAGACCATGAGATAATGCAACTCCACAGTACGGAAGAAAGCTTTGAGGTCATCAAGCGTCATCCTATGAGAGGTGATCATAAAGGTGTCTCTCGGTGATCGGAAAGTATCTGTTGGGTTGTATGTATCGAGATGTGATTTGTCCCTCCCAAGTCGGAGAGATATACTTGGGCCCACTCAGTGTCGATATCAACACCGCTTGCAAGCATGTGGTTAAGGAGTTAATCACAAAGTGATATCGGATTACGGAACAGTAAAGTACTTCTGTGAGCGAGATTGAACTAGGTATGGATGCAAGCGATCGAATCTCGGGCAAGTAAAATATCGCGAGGCAGGGAATATATATATGGGATTGATTGAATCCTGGCATCGTGGTTCATCCTATGATCATCGATGAATGTGTGAGTCAATATGGGTGCCTGACCCATTGATTATTGATAGAAGATCATGTACGCATATTCTCGAACCCGCAGGTCACACATAACGTATCTCGGCTAGGATAGATTGGATAATTGGTTTATGAATTTTTGTTGAGTCTCGGATGGGATCCGGGATATCACGAGAGGTTAGGAATGGTCCGGAGAATAAGATTCATATAAGGCGGTGCAGTTTTGTAGTTGAATTGTTCGGGTTAATCGGTATTGTACCGAAGCTTCTAGAACCTTCGGAAGGGACCAACGTGGCCCCACCTTCCGGGAGGGGCATGGGCCTATGAGGGAGTGTCCTGGCCGCATTGGGCCAGGGCACAAGGCCCCATAGGGCCCAGCCGATTCTAGAGAGATTTGACTCGTTTAAATCTCGGGATAGAATTTCTAGATAAGGAGAGTTTAAATCGTTTAAACTAGAGATAGGATTTCTAGATAAGGAGAGTTTAAATTGTTTAAACTAGAGATAGGCTTGGAGGAGGGGCAGGGCTGGCGCCCCCTCTATATATAGAGGGTGGTGCGCCTCCCCCCACACCTTCCTCCAAGCCCTAGCTGCCTTGCCGCCTTCCTCTCTCCCGATTGTTTGTGGCGAAGCCTGCAGTGAAATTCTCCACCATATACACCACGCCGTCGTGTTGTAGATCCAATCTATCTCTCCACCATACTCGCTGGTCCGAGGAAGGAGGAGGCGTCAGTGCTGCAGCGTGCATCTCACGGAGGCACCGCCACTTGTGGTGCTAGATCGGATCGGATCGCGAGGAGGAGGCGAGTGCGACTACATCACCCACGTTCAACGAGCGTTCACTGTCGAATCTTCATGGGTATGAAGATCTAATCCAATCTCTCTCGTTGATTGCATCTCCTAGATTAGATCTTGGCTTTCCCTCTGTTCGCATCCGTAGAAAATTTTGATTTACTATGCCGCGAAACCCTTGATGGTATCGAGCTAGATCTATGCGTAGATGTGTTTCACGAGTAGAGCATAACATGGTTGTTGCGGCGTTGATGTTTTCTGTTGCAAGCCTCTTGTTTGTGTTCTTCTTATGGCCGGGATAGTGAGATTAGGCGGTCCAGCCAACCTTACGCGACGTCGTTCGCGAGACCGCTCCGCACTTGACGTGTGGCTTGTTCCACACATGCGGTGGTGGATGTCGGTTCTCTCACTATAGTTGTCATGGGATTAACACGGAGTTTGGCAACCATAATATCACCGTTGTGGCTTTCGTAGGTAAGAATCGTTCTTAGCATCTACTCCCATAAGCCACGTAAAACATGCAACAACAAAGTAGAGGCGTTTAACTTGTTTTTGCAGGGAGTGTTTTCTGTGATATGGTATGGCCCAAGATGTGATGTGTATAATGTATCCGATGATCATGGTTTGTAATGTTTCACGACTTGCATGTCGATGAGTACACAACGGCGAGAATATATGGTTGTCTTTATAATTGTGTATGTCTGCGAGTCAACTTCTTATCGCCATGTAATAGCTTTACTTTATCGCTAAGTAGTTAGCAATAGTTGTAGTTGCTATTCGTGGTGGAGGCAATCATGGTGGAGTGATGGAGATCATCTTTAGCGCACAAGATGGAGATCATTCTTGCGAAGATTGGCTATACCATGTCACATAAAGTTATATGCATGTGATGTTTATCCTTTTATGTATCTTATTATGCTTAGATCGCGACGGTAGCATTATAAGATGATTCCTCACTTAAAGATCAAGATAAAAATTGTGTTCTCCCCAAGTATGCACCGTTGCGAAAGTTTGTCTTGTCCAAGCATCACGTGATGATCGGGTGCTATAGACTCTACGCTCACATACAAAGGGTGCAAGCCAGTTTTTGCACACGCGGAAATACTTGGGTCTAACTTGACGAGCCTAGCATGTACAGACATGGCCTCGGAACACAAGAACCGAAAGGTTAAGCATGAGTCATATGAATGATATGATCGACACTTTGTTGTCCACCATTGAAACCACATCTCTTCTCGTGATGATCGGATTAGGTGTGGTGAATTTGGATCGTGTTCACTAAACAACTTGAGGGATGTTGAATTTAGTGGGAGTTCATCTAGTAATTTTATTAAGTTGAACTATTTATCATGAACATAGTCTAAATTGTACTTGCAAATCTTGTAGATCCAATGGCCAAGTCCAACTTCAACTTCAACGTTTTCTTTGAGAAAGAAAAGCTTAGGAACAATGGGTCTAACTTCACCAATTGGTTCCGCAATCTAAGAATCATTACGGCGGACAAAGGACTAAGTCCTTGGGAAGCGTTAGGTGACCCCTACGCAACTGCTACGGTGATGAGAAAGCTGTCGATCAGCGCAAAGATGATTATGGTGTGATTAAGAGCACCATGTTGTTTGCTATGGAACCGAGCTTCAAAATCGTTTTGAAGAGTATCCGGGCCCTTCGAGATTCTCGAGGAGCTGAAACCATGTTTGAGACTCAGCCCGTTCGAGAGATATGAGATCTCGAGAAGTTCTTTAAGCGCAAGATGGAGGAAGGGAGTTCCGTTAGTGAGCACGCCATAAAGATGTCGGGCTACACTCAACGCCTTGAGCAACTGGAATTCACGATTCGGAGGAGCTCAAGATTGACAGTTCGCAATCACTCCTCCCGGCTACAAAAGTTTTGTTGTGACTCATAATCAGTTGGTTCCATTGATACGATCACCGAGCTCTTCGCAAAGCTGAAGGCTGCGGAAGTGGACATCAAGAAGGATAATCATGTGTTGATGGTCAACAAGCCCTCCTTTAAGAAAGGTAACGGAGCAAAGAAGCCCTTCAAGAAAGGCGGCGGCAAGCGCGTTGCCCCTGCTGAGAAGAAGCTCAAGTCTGGTCCCAAGCGGACCTTTGGTGCTTCTATTGCAAGGACAAGGGTCCTTTGGGCGTAATCGTCAAGTACTTGGCGGACAAGAAGGATGGCACCATCAAAGGTATATTTGATATACATGTTATTGATGTTTTCCTTACTAGCCCTCGTTGTAGTGCACAGGTATTTGATACGGTTCGGTTGCTAATATTTGTAACTCGAAGCAGGAGCTACGGAATGAGCGGCTTGCGAGGGATGAGGTGACGATGCGGCGTTGGCAGCGGATCAAGAGTTGATGTGATGGCGTCGGCATGCTCTCATTAGTTTTACCTTCGGGATTAGTTTTAAACCTTAATAAATGTTATTATGTACTGCGTTGAGCATGAACATTATTTCGGATCATGTTTATTGCAAGACGATTATTCATTTAAATCGGAGAATAATGGTTGTTCTATTTATATGAGTAACATCTTTTATGGTCATGCACCTCTTGTGAATGGTTTATTTCTTCTAAATCTAAAGGGATGAAACACACATCCATAACATTGAGGCTAAGAGATGCAAAGTAGATAGTGATAATACTACTTATTTGTGGCCTTTGTCGTCTAGGTCATATTGGTGTAAAGCGCATGAAGAAACTCCATTCGATGGACTTTTGGAGTCTCTTGATTTTGGATCATTTGACACATGCGAACCATGCCTCATGGGCAAGATGATCAAAACCCCGTTCTCCGGTATGATGGAGCGAGCAACGGACTTGTTGGAAACCATACATACCGATGTATGCGGACCGATGAGTGTTTGACGCGGTGGATATCGCTATTTTCTCACTTTTACCGATGACTTAAGTAGATATGGGTATATATATTTAATGAAACATAAATCTGAAACATTTGAAAAGTTCAAGGAATTTCAGAATGAAGTGGAGAACCATCGTAACAGAAAGATTAAGTTTCTACGATCCGATCGTGGGGGCGAATATTTGAGTTATGATTTTCTCACGCATCTTAAAGCAAGTGGAATCGTTTCACAACTCACGCCACCCGGAACACCACAGCGCAATGGTGTGTCTGAGCGCCGGAATCGAACCCTATTAGATATGGTCCGATCAATGATGTCTCTTACTGATTTGCCGTTATCATTTTGGGGTTATGCATTAGAAACCGCTGCATTCACTTTAAATAGGGCTCCATCTAAATCCGTTGAGACGACACCGTATGAGCGTGGTTTGGTGCTAAACCTAAGTTGTCATTTCTTAAAGTTTGGGGATCTGAAGCTTCGTCAAGAAGTTGATGCGGACAAGCTCGAACCCAAAGCGAATGCGTCTTCATAGGATACCCTAAAGGAAACCATTGGGTATACCTTCTATCCGAGAACCAAGGCAAAGTGTTTTGTCATGAAGAACGGTTCCTTTCTTGAGAAGGAGTTTCTCTCGAAAGAAGTGAGTGGGAGGAAAGTAGAGCTAGACGAGGTTATTGAACCTTCTCTTGAGTTAGAGAGTAGCGCAGACTGAAATTGTTCGATGCCTGCACCAACGATAGAGGAAGCTAATGACAAGGATCATGAAGCTTGGACGATCTGCTCTTGAGCGTCGTGGTCGACAAGGTCGCGTGCCCCTCCTGAGTGTGCGGCAACCTGTCTTATTTGTCTTGTTGGTAGAAGATAGTGAACCTACGAACTATGAGGAAGCGATGATGAGCCCAGACTACGAGAAATGGCTGGAAGCCATGAAATCCAATTGGGATCCATGGCGAAAACCAAGTATGGACTTTGGTGGATCCTCCTAGCGACCGAAAGGCCGTTGAGTGCAAATGGATATTCAAGAAGAAAACGGACGCGGATGGTAATGTTACCGTCTATAAAGCACGGCTTGTCGCAAAAGGTTTTCGACAATTTCAAGGTGTTGACTACGATGAGACTTTCTCTCCCGTAGCGATGTTTAAGTCCATTCGGATTTTATTAGCAATTGCTGCGTTTCATGATTATGAAATATGGAAGATGGATGTCAAGACTGCTTTCCTCAATGGGAACATTGATGAAGAGTTGTATATGATGCAACCCAAAGGTTTTGTCGATCCTAAGGATGCTGATAAAGTATGCAAACTTCAGCGTTCCATTTATGGACTGAAGCAAGCATCTTGGAGTTGGAACCTTCGTTTTGATCAAGTGATCAAGAGCTTTGGATTTGTTCCAAATTGCTCTGACTTGTATCTACAAGAAAGTGAGTGGGAGCTCGGTGGCGTTTACGGTACTATATGTGGATGACATATTGATTATCGAAATGACATCAACATGCTTAACGATGTGAAGAGTTATTTGAACAAGTGTTTTCAATGAAAGACCTAGGTGAAGCTGCTTATATATTGGGCATCAAAATCTATAGAGATAGACAAAGGCGCTGATAGCTTTAAGCGAGTACATACCTAGACAAAGTTCGAAAAGGTTCGTAATGGATAAGGCAAAGAAAGGTTCAAAGGCCTATGTTGTTAGGTAAGATATTGAGAAAGGCTCGGTGTCCACTACGGTAAATGATAGGAAGCTATGAGCAAAGTGCCTTATGCCTCGGCCATAGGTTCCATCATGTATGCCATCTTTGTGTACTAGACGGATGTGTCCAATGCTCTTAGTTTGACGACGAGATATCAAGGTGATCCGAGTGGAACCTTTGGAGCCGTGAAGAACATCCTAAAGTACCTAAATAGAACTAAAGAAATGTTCTTAGTCTATGGGGGTGATGAACGACTTGTCGGCGCTAGTTTCGACACCGACAAGGATGATTCTAAATCTCGAGACGGGATACGTGTATATTTTGAATGGAGGAGCTGGAGTGGAGCTGCAAGCAAAGCGTGATCGCGGGATCTACGGTGGAAGCGGAATACATGGCTGCTGCGGAAGCTTCAAGTGAAGGAGTTTGGATCGAAACTTCATCCTTTGAGCTTGGCGTGGTTCAAGTGCATTGGACCCTTGGAGATATTGTGTGACAACATGGCGCCATAACTCGCTAAGGAACCAATATATCATCCAAAGACCAAGCATATCAACCGCAAGTTTCATATAATCCGAGATTATATAGCAGATGGAGATCTGAAGATTAGCAAAGTACATACGGATCTGAATGTCGCAGATCCATTGACTAAACCTCTTCCACGTGTAAAACATGATCAACACCTCAGTGCCATGGGTGTGAGATTGTTGCCAGATGTAAACTAGATTATTGACTCTAGTGCAAGTGGGAGACTGTTGGAATTATGCCCTAGAGGCAATAATAAATATGTTATTATTATAATTCTTGTTCATGATAAAGTTTATATTCCATGCTAGAATTGTATTAAGCGGAAACATTAATACTTGTGTGGTTTGTAAACAACACCGTGTCCCTAGTACGCCTCTATGGACTAGCTCATTGATCAATGATGGTTAAGGTTTCCTAACCATAGACATGAGTTGCCAATTGATAATGAGATCATATCATTGGGAGAATGATATGGTGGATAGACCCAAACAAAGCAGAGCAATTAGATCGTGTCATCGTGTTTGTCTTTGCGAAGCTTTTCCAATGTCAAATATTGTATTCCTTAGACCATGAGATAATGAAACTCCCTGGTACCGGAAGAAAGCTTTGAGGTCATCAAACGTCATCCTATGAGAGGGTGATCATAAAGGTGTCTCTCAGGTGATCGGAAAGTATCTGTGGGTTGTATGTATCGAGATGGGATTTGTCCCTCCCAAGTCAGAGAGATATACTTGGGCCACTCGGTAATCGATATCAACACGCTTGCAAGCATGTGGTTAAGGATTTAATCACAAAGTGATATCGGATTACGAACGAGTAAAGTACTTGCGTGAGCAGATTGAACTAGGTATGGCAATCAAGCGATCGAATCTCGGGCAAGTAAAATATCGCGACGAAGGAATATATATATGGGATTGATTGAATCCTGGCATCGTGGTTCATCCGATATGATCATCGATGAATGTGTAGAGTCAATATGGGTTCCCGGACTTGTTGATTATTGATAGAAGATCATGTGCATATTCTCGAACCCACAGGTCACACACTTAACGATCTCGGCGCTAGGATAGATTGGATAATTGGTTTATGAATTTTTTTGGTCTCGGATGGGATCCGGGATATCACGAGAGGTTCGGAATGGTCCGAGAATAAGATTCATATAAGGCGGGCAGTTTTGGAGTTGAATTGTTCCAAGTTAATCGGTATTGTGCGGAAGCTTCTAGAACCTTCGGAAGGGACCAACGTGGCCCCACCTTCCGGGAGGGCATGGGCCTATGAGGGAGTGTCCTGGCCGCATTGGGCCAGGGGCACAAGGCCCCATAGGGCCCAGCCGATCCTAGAGAGATTTGACTCGTTTAAATCGCGGGATAGAATTTCTAGATAAGGGAGAGTTTAAGTCGTTTAAACTAGAGATAGGATTTCTAGATAAGGAGAGTTTAAATTGTTTAAACTAGAGATAGGCTTGGAGGGGCAGCTGGCGCCCCTCTATATATAGAGGGTGGTCGCCCTCCCCTACACACCTTCCTCCAAGCCCTAGCTGCCTTGCTACTTTCCTCTCTCCCTCCGATCGTTTGTAGGCGAAGCCTGCAGAAATTCTCCACCATATACGCCGTCGTGTTGTAGATGCAATCTATCTCTCCACCATACTCGCTGGTCCGAGAAGGAGGAGACGTCGAGTCTTTGCGTGTGCATCTCACGGAGGCACCGCCACTTGTGGTGCTAGATCGGATCGGATTGCGAGGAGGAGAAGGCAGTCGACTACATCACCCACGTTAACGTGAGCGTTCGGCATCTTGAATCTTCAAGGGTATGAAGATCTAATCCAATATCTCTCGTTGATTGCATCTCCTAGATTAGATCTTGGCTTTCCCTCTGTTCGCATCCGTAGAAAATTTTGATTTACTATGCCGCGAAACCCTTCATAATGGTTGTTCTATTTATATGAGTAACATCTTTTATGGTCATGCACCTGCTATGAATGGTTTATTTCTTCTGAATCTCGAAACGGATGAAACACACAGCCATAACATTGAGGCTAAGAGATGCAAGGTAGATAGTGATAATACTACTTATTTGTGGCACTGTCGTCTAGGTCATATTGGTGTAAAACGCATGAAGAAACTCCATTCTGATGGACTTTTGGAGTCTCTTAATTTTGAATCATTTGACACATGCGAACCATGCCTCATGGGCAAGATGATCAAAACCCTGTTCTCCGGATAATGGAACGAGAAACGGACTTGTTGGAAATCATACATACCAATGTATGCAGACCGATGAGTGTTTCGACGCGCGGTGGATATCGCTACTTTCTCACTTTTACTGATGACTTAAGTAGATATGGGTATATCTATTTAATGAAACATAAATCTGAAACATTTGAAAAGTTCAAAGAATTTCAGAATGAAGTGGAGAACCATCGTAACAGAAAAATTAAGTTTCTACGATCCGATCGTGGACGTGAATATTTGAGTTATGGTTTTCTCACGCATATTAAAGCAAGCGGAATCGTTTCGCAACTCACGCCACCCGGAACACCACAGCGCAATGGTGTGTCTGAACTCCGGAATCGAACTCTATTAGATATGGTCCGATCAATGATGTCTCTTACTGATTTTCCGTTATCATTTTGGGGTTATGCATTAGAAACCGCTGCATTCACTTTAAATAGGGCACCATATAAATCCGTTGAGACGACACCGTATGAACTGTGGTTTGGTGCTAAACCTAAGTTGCCGTTTCTTAAAGTTTGGGGATGCGAAGCTAACGTCAAGAAGTTGATGCCGGACAAGCTCGAACCCAAAGCGGAGAAATGCGCCTTCATAGGATACCCTAAGGAAACTATTGGGTATACCTTCTATCACAGAACCGAAGGCAAAGTGTTTGTTGCAAAGAACGGATCCTTTCATGAGAAGGAGTTTCTCTCGAAAGAAGTGAGTGGGAGGAAAGTAGAGCTAGACGAGGTTGTTGAACCTTCTCTTGAATTGGAGAGTAGCGCAGCACCTGAAATTGTTCCAGTGCCGCCTGCAGCAACAATATAGGAAGCTAATGACAAGTATCATGAAGCTTCGGATGATGCTACTACTGAACGTCGCAGGTCGACAAGGTCGCGTGCCCCTCCTGAGTGGTACGGCAACCCTATCTTAACTGTCTTGTTAGTAGACGACAGTGAACCTGCGAACTATGAGGAAGCGATGATCAGCCCAGACTCTGAGAAATGGCTAGAGGCCATGAAATCCGAATTGGGATCCATGAGCGAGAACCAAGTATGGACTTTGGTGGACCCTCCTAGCGACCGAAAGGCCGTTGAGTGCAAATGTATCTTCAAGAAGAAAATGGACGCGGATGGTAGTGTTACCGTCTATAAAGCACGACTTGTCGCGAAAGGTTTTCGACAAGTTCAAGGTGTTGACTACGATGAGACTTTCTCTCCCGTAGCGATGTTTAAGTCCATTCGGATTATATTAGCAATTGCTGCGTTTCATGATTATGAAATATGGCAGATGGATGTCAAGACTGCGTTCCTCAATGGCAACATTGATGAAGAGTTGTATATGATGCAACCCGAAGGTTTTGTTGATCCTAAGGATGCTGATAAAGTGTGCAAACTTCAGCGTTCCATTTATGGACTGAAGAAAGCATCTCGGAGTTGGAACCTTCGTTTTGATCAAGTGATCAAGAGCTTTGGATTTGTTCCAAATTGCTACGAAGCTTGTATCTACAAGAAAGTGAGTGGGAGCTCAGTGACATTTCTGGTACTATATGTGGATGATATATTGATTATTGGAAATGATATTGGCATGCTTAATGATTTGAAGAGTTATTTGAACAAATGTTTTTCAATGAAAGACCTAGGGGAAGCTGCTTATATATTGGGCATCAAAATCTATAGAGATAGACAAAGACGTCTGATAGCTTTAAGCCAAAGTACATACCTAGACAAAGTTCTGAAAAGGTTCAGAATGGATAAGGCAAAGAAAGGTTCAGTGCCTATGTTGTCAGGTAAGATATTGAGCAAGGCTCAGTGTCCAGCTACGGTAAATGATAGAGAAGCTATGAGCAAAGTGCCTTATGCCTCGGCCATAGGTTCTATCATGTATGCCATGATGTGTACTATACCGGATGTGTCCAATGCTCTTAGTTTGATGAGCAGGTAACAAAGTGATCCAGGAGTGGAACACTGGACAGCCGTGAAGAACATCCTAAGTATTTAAATAGGACTAAAGAAATTTTCTTAGTCTATGGAGGTGATGAACAGCTCGTCGTAAAGGGTTACGTCGATGCTAGTTTCGACACCGACAAGGATGATTCTAAATCTCAGACATGATACGTTTATATTTTTAATGGAGGAGCTATGAGCTGGAGAAGCTGCAAGCAAAGCGTGATCGCGGGATCTACAGTAGAAGCGGAATACATGGTTTCTGCAGAAGCGTCAAGTGAAGGAGTTTGGATCAGGAACTTCATCACTGAGCTTGGTGTGGTTCCACGTGCCTTGGACCCACTGGAGATATTGTGTGACAACACTGGCGCCATAGCACTGGCTAAGGAACCAAGATATCATCCAAAGACCAAGCATATCAACCGAAAGTTTCATATAATCCGAGATTATATAGCAGATGGAGATCTGAAGATTAGCAAAGTACATACAGATCTGAATGTCGCAGATCCATTGACTAAACCTCTTCCACGTGCAAAACATGATTAGTACCTTAGTGCCATGGGTGTTAGATTGTTGCCAGATGTAAACTAGATTATTGACTCTAGTGCAAGTGGGAGACTGTTGGAATTATGCCCTAAAGGCAATAATAAAGATGTTATTATTATAATTCTTATTCATGATAAAGTTTATATTCCATGCTAGAATTGTATTAAGCGGAAACTTTAATACTTGTGTGGTTTGTGAACAACACCGTGTCCCTAGTATGCCTCTATGGACTAGCTCATTGATTAATGATGGTTAAGGTTTCCTAACCATAGACATGAGTTGTCGATTAATAATGATATCATATCATTGGGAGAATGATATGATGAACATACCCTAACTAAGCGGAGCAATTAGATCGTGTCATCGTGTTCATCTTTGCGAAGCTTTTCTTATGTCAAATATTGTATTCCTTAGACCATGAGATAATACAACTCCCTGGTATCGGAATAAATCTTTGAGGTCATCAAACGTCATCCTATGAGAGGGTGATCATAAAGGTGTCTCTCAGGTGATCGGAAAGTACCTGTTGGGTTGTATGTATCGAGATGGTATTTGTCCCTCCCAAGTCGGAGAGACATACTTCGGGCCCACTCGGTAATCGATATCAACACCGCTTGCAAGCATGTGGTTAAGGAGTTAATCACAAAGTGATATCGGATTACGGAACGAGTAAAGTACTTGCTGTGAACGAGATTGAACTAGGTATGACTGATGCAAGCGATCAAATCTCGGGCAAGTAAAATATCGCGAGACGAAGGGAATATATATGGGATTGATTGAATCCGCATCGTGGTTCATCCGATATGATCATCGATGAATGTGTAGGAGTCAATATGGGTTTCAGACCCAGTTGATTATTGATAGAAGATCGTATGCATATTCTCGAACCCGAAGGGTCACACATAACGTGTCTGGACACTAGGATAGATTGGATAATTGGTTTATGAGTTTTTTTTGGTCTCAGATGAGATGAGATCACATCACATAGAGAGGTTGATGGGTCCGAGAATAAGATTCATATAAGGTAATGCAGTTTTGGAGTTGAATTGTTTGGTTATTATTGTCTTAGGAAGCTTCTAGAACCTTCCGGAGTGGGACCAACATGGACCCACTTGTCAGGAGGGGGTGTGGGCCTATGAGGGAGTGCCCTGGACGTATTGGGCCAGGGGCACAAGGCCCCATAGGGCCTAGCCGGCCAAACGCTAGGGAAACCCTAGGGGAGCTTCTAGAAGGGGGGGAAACTTGCCCCCCACTCCTCCCTCCTTGGCCGCCGGCCTAGGGCTTGGGGGAGGGGCAAGGGCCAGCCGCCCACCCCTCTATATAAAGAGGGCTGGGGGCGCACCCTCCCCACACCTCCTCCACAACCCTAGCCACCATGCTGCCCCTCCTCTCTCTCTCCCTCCCGACTGCGCGTAGGCGAAGCCCTGCCGCAGAAACTCTCCACCGCTTGCACCGCACCGTCGCGTTGTAGATCCAATCCATCTCTCCACCCTACTTGCTGTACCGAGGAAGAAGGAGACGTCGAGGTGCCGCACGTGTGCATCGCTCGGAGGCATCGCCACTTGCTGTGTTAGATCGGATCGGATCGCAAGGAGGAGAAGCGAGTATGACTACATCACCCACGTTCCGTCGAACGTTCCGCTGTGCGAATCTTCAAGGGTATGAAGATCTCATCTATTCCCCCTCGTTCTTTGTATCTCCTAGATTATATCTTGGCTTTCCCGTTCGCATCCATAGAATTTTTTTGATTTACTATGGTGCGAAACCCTTCAATATTTTGTGCTATCTTGCTTAGCTTATTTTGTTGTTGGTGCACTTAGTTGAGCCTAGTGTATTTAGGTTTTGTGCTTGTAAAATAAAAGTTAATTTAATTCCGCATTTTATCAAGCCAAAACCGTAATAGTTTTGAAATTGCCTATTCACCCCCTCTAGGCGACATCTCTATCCTTTCAATTGGTATCAGATCAAGGTCTCTCCTTGTTTAGGCTTCACCGCCTAGAGTGTAAAGTTGTCGGCTAGTAGTATAGTGCACAATGACACAATTATCTTTGATGGCACAAATTATGCTTTGTGGAGAAATTGCTTGCTTTGTAATCTTCGAACCTTGTGTCCAAATATTGAGCGATTTCTAGATGTAGGTTTTTCTCCTCCTATGGATCCTCAAAATCTTTCTTTAGAGGATGAGAAAAATTTACATCTCGAAGATCAAGTATCTAATGAGATTATTTTCTCCTTGAGCCCCACAGTTAATTTGTTCTTGACAATTGTGAAGCGCAAGTCGTCTCATGAGATGTGAACCAAGCTTAAAGAAATATTTGGTGGGTCCATTTCTCATAGGGTCGATGGTATCTCCAAGGAGCTCTCTTCTCCCTCACATCATGAAGAGCTCCAAGATGCTTCCACCTCCGGCCGCGATGAAATTTCAATTCTTTCCACTTCACTTACATGTGACAAGTCACAAGGTAATGGCATGGTGAGTGGAAAAATCTTATGTGATGATGGTAGTGTTTCTCTTTACACCAATGATTCTTGTTCTACAAATGATAATGGTGTAGAGAGTTTGGACTTAAGCACTTCTTGCAACAATAATGCTATATCCCCTTGTGTTGCTAGTCCTTTGTATATCATCTAGAAATTATTTGAGTACTAGTGTAGATGATATGCTTTATTTGCCTTGTTCCCATGAACAAAATGCTTCTATTTCCTCTAGTTGTTTATCTAACAATGTAGAGGAAATCAAACATTCTATGGAGCAAGACATGATCATGAATGAAGATTCAAAAATACCCTCATCTTCATCCTCCCGTGCTCACATGTGCCTTATGGCAAGAGGATGAAAGGTATCTCCTACTTTGGATCCCAATATATCTTCTAAAGTTAATAACAATGATAATAATGATAGTGATGATGACATTGATGAGGATACTAGTGCTCTCTTGCTTGAGTTGAATTTTTTGTGTACCTCTCTTCGTGGTAATAATAAGGCCGTTACTTGTCTCAAACATGTTATGGACACCATAACTAGACAAACGGGAACCATAGAGGAGTTGGATTTCCAACTTGATGATGGGAGTCGGAGATTCAATCTCCTTAAGCAAGAGCTTGCCGAGGAGAAACACACTAATTGTCTCCTCACACAAAAAATTGAATCTTATGAGCTTGAAAAGAAAAATTCCATTAATGATGCTTGTGCTACTAACTCTACTTCTTGTGAAGCATATACCCTAAAGGATAACATTGAGCTAAGGGCTCAACTTGAGTTGCTAACTAGCAAGTATAGGAAATTGTAAGAAAGTCATGAAAAGTTCTCGGGCTCTCATAATGATCTTCTAATTTCCCATGATGGGCTAATGTTAGCTCGTGAGGCAAGTATTACCAAGGTAACATCTTGTGAGTCTCTTTTGGATATTAGCACAACTTCTACTCAAAATGCTATTTTGCCGTGTGCTAGTCCTAGTAATCCATCTAGCCATACTATTGATAAACCTTGTGTTGGATTACTTGCTTTGCCTTGTTGCTCTAACAATAAAGCTTCTACTTCCTCTAGTACTTGTATTTCTACTAACCATGTAGAGGAAATCAAAGAGCTCAAGGCCCAAGTAACTTCCTTGAGGAATGACTTAGAAAAGAGTCATGAAGGGAAATCCACACTCGATAATATTTTGAGTGTGCAAAAATCCCCTAATGATAAAAGTAGACTTGGATTCAACTCCAATAACAATAACAAGTCCAAGAGAAACAAGAAGAAGGGCCAAAACCAAGTCAAGAATTTGGCCAAGATTATTTGGTTCAAGTGCAAGGTTGAAGGAAATCATGTAAGATCTTTTCCATTAAAGAAAAAGCACTTGAGTGAGAAGCAACAAGGGAAGCGGCCACAAGTACAAGGTAAAGCCCAAGTTGAAGTTAGGCCACTTCCGAAGAAGAATCAAGATAATTCTCCCCAAGCCAAGAAATCAATGAAGAAGAGAAAGGGGAGCACTTGTTCCTACATATGTCATGTGAAGGGGCACTTTGCCTCTTAATGTTCAAATGGTACCTTATCTAACCCTATTATCGTTGCTGATGATTATTCTCTTAGGAAGAATAAGGATGGCAATGTGTTTGCCAAGTTTGTTGGAACTCAAAATAGTGTCAACAAAAGAACCATTTGGGTTTCCAATGATGGGGGAATACCAATCGGGGTATACCCACGAAGCGGATTCGCCAGCTGGATCGAGCCGACTGAAGCCAAGCCCGGAGCGGGTCGACTCGCCCATCTGGCCAGTGGCGTCTTGCACCCAGGCGACTGGCGCCGACTGGAGGCCCAAGACGACGACTCCAATAGAAAGCCCACTAAAGTACTTGTAAACCCTAACTGGCTGCATATATAAAGCCACCAAGGGCACCCCCAAGGGATAGGTCATATGAGATCTAGTCTCCCCCACCGCCTCCGGCGGCTCCATTGTAAACCAATCTATGATCATATACTGGATTGATAGCAGGATGTAGCGATCCTCCACCGAGGGGACGTGAACCTGGGTACATCGTGTGCCAATCTCGCTCCCGGATTCTCCTACGTCGCCTTGCTCCCTCTACGTAAGCTACCCCCAGTAGCATCTGCCGTGCAATACCACGACAGTTGGCGCCCACCGTGGGGCTAGCGGTGCTTGGAGGGTGATAATCCGGGCGGGATCCTTCGCCGTCACCACCAACCAGATCACATATAGCAGGTTTCGGCCGCTCGCTGTCGAACCTGATATAGTACCGATGAAGCTCGGTCATCCGTACGTGAACGATATAGAAAAGCTAAGTTTTTAATTTGATCCCATCTCCGTTGATTACTTTGACAACTCATTGTCTTTGATCTAATTCTTACACGTATGTGTATTGATTGTATGTGTCGACTGATCCATGTCCCCTGAGATTAGGGAAAATATTATTTAATTAGGAACGACACTTCGGTTGCCGGTGATCACGTCGGAGTTGTGAAATTCTGAAGCCACGACGTTCATGGTCTACTTTACACGCCAGCACGGCAGCTGCGTCGGGGCAGATGTTCACGTGCGGCTAGAAATCAATTCCAATGGAAAAGCTTACGCGGCTGTATACTGGTTAACTTGCCGGCGAGAAGCATAGAAAAGATTAACCTCTATAGCATCTTACGTGGCTGGTGTTGTTTCTCTGATCGACAAATCTTAATTTATGCTTGTTTGTACTACTTTTTCAATGTAGATTTATCAATCAATACAAACCCAATACGGAAGAAGTGGAGATTAGTCTGTGTCCATCGCCGCGCCACGAACTCACTATGGTCACGGACTCGCTACATCCGGCGATTCACTACGATCGTGACTCGCCAACTCCGCGAACTCAACACGCTCGGGGAATCGCCATTGCGAGATGCCCTCGCGGCCTCCGCCGCGTCGACATCGCCATAGCGCGACCTCCGTCCGCCGCGTCGACCCCGTGTCCCCCGCGTCGACATCGCCATAGCGCGACCTCCGTCCGCCGCGTCGACCCCGTGTCCGCCGCGTCGACATCGCCATAGCGCGACCTCCGTCGCCCGTCGACCCGTGTCCGCCCGCATCGACATCGCCATAGCGCGACCTCCGCCGCGCGTCGACCCCGTGTCGCCGCGTCGACTCTTTCCGCCACGTCGAATGTATGTACGCGCGCTAAGGGACCTTCATCGTCCGAGTCGCCAGAGAGGGTCGCATGCCATGCTGCATGGACTCACCACTGGGCGTCTCTTCCCCCCGGGAAAAATCAATTCTCCTTTGTCAAACTTTGAAAGAGCGACTCACAACGGCCAAGTAGTGCGGACGAGGACTCGCAAACCGAGCATCGGATCGTCCACGAAAAACGCTAACCGAGAGCCATCATTGGAGTCGCCTTGCTCGACTGGTCTTCCGGGCCAAGACAAATGGTAGTGCTACACAAACAGCACCATGTCCTCCTCAACCTTAGACAGTCCGACTCGCACGGCTAAGTACTGCGGACGAGGACTCGCAAACCGAGCCTCGGATCGTCCAGGAAGAACGCCAAGTCGAGAGCCATCTTTGGAGTCTCCATGCGACTGGCCCCCCGGGCCAAGACGAGAGACTCGCTAAAAAACAACGCAATTAACATCATCGCGGACTCACAATCATCGCGGACTCGCCACACTCGGGGACTCTCCCCTCGCGGACTCGCAATCATCGCGGACTCGCCACACTCGGGGACTCTCCCCTCGCGGACTCGCAATCATCGCGGACTCGCCACACTCGGGGACTCTCCCCTCGCGGACTCGCAATCATCGCGGACTCGCCACACTCGGGGACTCTCCCCTCGCGGACTCGCAATCATCACGGACTCGCCACACTCGGGGACTCTCCCCTCGCGGACTCGCAATCATCGCGGACTCGCCGCGCTCGGGGACTCGACGCGCTCGGGGACTCGGCGCTCGCCGGCCGCTCGACCTCGCCACTCGCCACACTCGGCAACAACCACTACTATTTTCAAAATATGAGCCTCAAGTCGCCTCTACAAGCCAACTCGAGCCTCGGGGACTACACTCCTAGGCATGCTGCGTGTACGCGTGGTTCCGCGACCGTGGCTCTCCCTCGTCGACTCGCCACCGCGGACTCGCCCTCGCGTACTCAACACGCTCGGGGACTCGCCACCGCGGACACTCGACCTCGCGTACTCAACACGTTCGTCGACTTTCCACCGTGGACTCGCCCTCGCGTATTCGACACGTTCGGGGACTCTCCACCGCGGACTCGCCCTCGCGTACTCGACACGCTCGGGGACTCTCCATCGCGGACTCGCCCTCGCGTACTCAACGAGCTCGGGGACTCGCCCTCGCGTACTCAACAAGCTCGGGGACTCACCACCGTGGACTCGCCCTCGCGTATTCAACACGCTCGTCGATTCGCCACCGCGAACTATCCCTCGCGTACTCAACACGCTCGGGGACTCATCGCCGAGGACTCGCCCTCGCGTACTCAACACGCTCGGGGACTCGTCGCCGAGGACTCGCCCTCGCGTACTCGACGCGCTCGGGGACTCGGCGCGCTACAGACAGCGGCACTCGCCAGTCGATCGGCCTCGCCGCTCTCCGTGCTCGGGGACTCGGTGTGTTACAGACAGTGCCACTCGCCGGTCGCTCGACCTCACCACTCGTCGCGCTCGGGGGCTCGGCACTCGCCGGTCGCTCGAACTCGCCACTCGCTGCGATCGGGGACTCGAAACGCTCCATGTTCGGGGACTCGCCGCAACTGGCGGCTTCACCGACACCCTACGTCTTTCGCCAACTGGTCATCACTGACTGGCTCACGCCGACTGCCTCTCGCTTCATGATTCTTTTCTATGTTCAGGAGCTCGTCGCCGATTCGCCACGACCCATCGTCAAGACTCTTCGCGCCCTACCTCAAGCCCGCGTCGAATCGACGACGCACTCGGGGACTACTGATGGGGGAATACCAATCGGGGTATACCCACGAAGCGGATTCGCCAGCTGGATCGAGCCGACTGAAGCCAAGCCCGGAGCGGGTCGACTAATATGTCTGGCGAGTGGCGTCGCTTGCCCAGCGATGGCGCCGATCGAGGCCCAAGACGACGACTCCAATAGAAAGCCCACTAAAGTACTTGTAAACCCTAACTGGCTGCATATATAAAGCCACCAAGGGCACCCCCAAGGGATAGTTCATATGAGATCTAGTCTCCCCCACCGCCTCCGGCGGCTCCATTGTTAACCAATCTATGATCATATACTGGATTGATAGCAGGACGTAGCGATCCTCCACCGAGGGGACGTGAGTCTGGGTATATCGTGTGCCAATCTCGCTCCCGGATTCTCCTACGTCGCCTTGCTCCCTCTACGTAAGCTACCCCCAGTAGCATCTGTCGTGCAATACCACGACATCCAAGCCTATTGTGACTAACCTCTTAGGACCCAACTTGGTTGGGGACCAACAAGCTCAAACTTGATCAATAGGTGTTTATGGAGGGCATTGGAGACTTGGCTAACTCGTGAAGAATTAAGGGATCTTCATATATTATATTTTATCAAGACAAGTCATTAGGATTATCTTATCTGTATCTTATATCCAATGGCCTCTTCGCGGTAACTTGTACTTAACTCATTTATATTGTAAGTTACTTTCCCCTTTACATGTTTTGGTTTTTGTACCAAGTATCTGTTTGTATTTGGTGTTCCTCATGCTTGCTTATTTTGTGTATTCAAGTATGTCTAGGTGTTTGGCACATCATTTACCCGTGTCTCTCGTTTTGAGCCTCTAATGCACCTTGATGATATATTATTTGGCTCTTTTTGAGTGGTTAATGGAACATCCCATTTTGGGGGAGTAATATGCCTTGCGCATATCTCAAACCTTAAAATGTGTGTATGTGAGTACTACCACTTAGTATTGATATTGCAAGCTTATCTAGTCACTATGTGGTGTGTCATACTCATGAGAAATTCAAATTCTAAATGTCCATTAATTCTCTCTAGTTGAGGTTGCTTTGCCTCTTATTAAGAAAAATTGAATATCACATTATGGGGGAGTAATATGCTTCTTTTGCATATCACAATCCTAGGAAATGTGAACATATGAGGTAGTGCCACTTAGAGTTGATATTGTTGATTATCTTGTTTCTAGGTGGCATGTTGACTCAAACAAGGTCCTATTTTTGTTAGAAGGTTTTATTGCTCGTATTTTTGGTCCTTGTTTGAGTAAGAAATTCTTGGTGCGGTCTTCCTCAAATACATATCTCTATATCTTGTTTGGGAGACCATTTGATTCAAGTTATTCTAATTGTTGCATTGCATGATTGTGTGACTAGTTGAAGCTATCAAGAATCTCTATCTTTGCATAGTGCTTAATCTTTTTATTCCTATCCTATACTTTTTATTGTGAAGATTTATCTTTAATACCCGTGCAATATAACACCGGGAATCAATTCCAATACACTCATTGTCTTCGACAATTGAGATACTTGTGTGTGGTAGCATTTATGGATCATCTTCACCTTGGATTTCCCCTATTATTGACTTATTTTCTTTTCCAAAATTTTGGTGTGGCTCCCATTGTCTTCTTTGGCTTTTGAACATCTCTTTGATGATGTTTTTGATTATTGTCAAATGTGTTCTAGTGGAACACAAACCTCTTCTTCTCGGAACCTTGTGCCATTGTGAAAAGTGTTAAGGGTTTGGTTTATTTGTTGAAACCTTGCTCTTTTGGGAGTTTGTTATCTCATTCTTCCTTCTCTATTTTATTTGCTTGAATGAGATAAATCTTTGAGTATTTGTGTTTTTATTTCATATTTTTGCTCAATAGTTTTTGCTTAGTTCATTTGTTGAACTTCGTTGAACAAATCGTGTGTTGATTTGATTCTTTGATATAGTTTGGGCAACAAATGTGTTTGGTCACACCTTGTATGCCTTATTGAATATTTGGGTGATTTGTCCAAATTATATCTTCGTTGGATCTTGAAAGTCTCGCGCATGCATGCTTACTAAATGTATATCTCATATCATTTTTGCTTTCTTTGATCCAATATATAGGGCATACTCCATCAAATCCTTAAACAGCTAAGATCTGCATGAAATTCAAATTTCATCTCTAAATATGAACATATTTTTATGAAGTGTGTCCTATGTGTTGTGGTTAGTCTAACCACTTTGGACCCAATAAGTTTGGGGACCAATATGTACTTGAATGTTGTTTTAGGTACATTGGAGATGCAATGGATGCTTGTCTCGTCTATAAGGAAAGTGTTTTCACCACATGATAATTGGAGCCAAGCTAGGATGATCAAAAAATTCTTATCTACTACATCATACCATTGCTATCTCGGTAACAAGTATATTATTCATGCATACTATTCTTCCATCCAATATCTTGTAGGTTGCATCTTGGCATGAATTTATCTGTTTGTAAATGTTGCGATTCTTGCAAGGATCTTTGAAAGACTTCTTTATCCTTATTGCATATATGAGTAATTTGAGATGATGCATATAATGGCGAGTATATAAAATCATGTTCATGATTCACCAATTCCAAATATGCCTTCTAGCAATTTATTGCATATCAATTCCTCAAGGTACTCTCATGTGCAATATTTTTGAAATTGCTTTGAATCCTTGATTTTGCTACTTGTTGCCTTTCTCAAAGTATCCCAACTAGCATTTGTTCCCTTAGTGTTAGTTGTGATGTTTTTGAGGTTTTTATATTTTTCTTTGGTGAAGTTCATTGATATACCATAAGATAAAATAGAGACATGCGCTATATATGCACTTAAGCTTGTCTTAATAAGTGTATTTATTTATATCTACTCATTGTATCTTGTTTGTGTTCTAAATAATATGGAGGGAGTGAGGATTCCATGTTTGTGGATATTGTATTCAAATACAATAATTAAATTTTATGCACGAACCTTGGGGAACTTCCTTGTTTTATTTAGAGCACTATTTGTCCATTTGATTTTTTGGACCATTGGATTGCTTGCTTCATCCGTTGAAGTTTCTTCACCGTTTTATCATTGTAGCAATCTTTGATCCTTAATATAGCTTGATTTCCTCCAAATATTTGTCATTGGATATGTGCATTTCATTTCACTCAAAATATTAGGAATGCACACCTTGGGGAGGAACTCATACTATATTGGCCTTATATCTTTGTCATCCATTTTGGCACTTGTTGTCAATGGGGGAGAAGTTTAGAGGGTTTAAGGGAAATGGTTTTATACTTAAGATTGGTTTCTTCTTAAGTGTTTGCCTTTCATGCATTTCATTTTTATTATGTTTTGCATGGTTGTATATATATAGTGTAAACTCTCCCAAATTTTATTCTTGACAATGTATGCAATAAAATTCAAGTTCATCACACATGCATATATTGTGGGGGAGTTTGCTCTATATATGTTGGTTCTACTCACATCACTTACATTAGTTGTAGTTTGTGTAAGTAGAATTGGTTTTGATATGTGCTAGTAGCTTTGTGTTACTTGACCATATCAAATGCAACCTCTTGTACACAACTTATTCTCGGATAAGCTACCAACTTGTTTCTAATATTCATTATATAAACCCTCTTGTTGTGATTGTCATCAATTACTAAAATGGGGGAGATTGAAAGATTAATTGCCCCTATGTGTGGTTTTGGTGATTAATGACAATTCCTATGGACTAATGTTTTCACTGAGTTTTATATGAAGGAATATTCCATAGGTCATGCTTGTAGTCTATGTGTTAGATTCAAGTATGGATGCCATGAAGATAAAGATATACCTTGAGTATTGGCATCAAGATCATCGAGTTTAAGAGAAGAATATGATATGATCAAGATCTTGAGAGTGTGATTTCAATAGAAGAATTCAAGATATGGCTCTAAGACATTGTCATGATAGCCTCATTAGTTGATCTATGATTGACTAAGATTTAGAGCATGTAATCAAATTAAGAGTTTTTTATATACCTCAAGTATTGAGATGGAGCATGATAAGATACATTGTTGACCTATACAAAGAGTAAAGAGTGATTTAAGTTGGTCAACACATGAAGCATAAAGAATTTACCACATGATCTTGTGGTATGGTAAGCCTTGTCAATTATGCATCATGAACTAACCCATTATATGTGTGCCTTTGCGTTTTCTATATGGGATAGGTATCTTTCCATGGTTATGCTTCAAAAGTGAATATATTATATAGCCCATGAGAGGATGACATCAAGTGGTGATCGTCATCAAGGTTGAGAAGGGCAAGTTCAAGATAAGCATCTCGAGAAGATCATTTGCTTGAAGCTTGCCATCCATATTGGTGATAATGGACATGTGAAGACATGTATTAATGAAGCTATCCAATAATGGTGTATGGGAGAGCAAATTAGGAGCCTTCACGAAGCAACAATGATCAAGTGATGCATTCCGGCTTGGATGGAGATTGAAGTGTTGTCATCAAGATCAAGCGGGATGTGCAAGGCAAAGGTATGGCCTTGCTAGGTTTTCCTTTTAACGGTCTCAAGGTGGTTGTTGGGAGACCGGGTTATAGGATACATAGCCGCACTATTAAGAGGGGCTTTCGGTTGGATAACTTGATCACATCGTCATAGGGATCTCAATCCTTTGCATACTTTGCATCTTCCTATTTTGTTGCTTCTTGGTGTTTCTCCATGTTAGGTTCTTGAGCTTGTTTCTATCTTTTCAACAAGCCCAAGTTCATCGAAAACAGAATTTGTATGCATCTTCTATGGCGTTTTTGAGTTTGAAGGTTTTATCGGTTCTTCATGTAGGGAGGCTTGTTACCTTTCTTTATTTGGTTCTATCCTTATTTGATGGACTATGATGTTTCTCTACACCATCTTGTAGGGCTTGTTGTCTGTAGGGGTTCGTAGCATGGAAAACAAAAAAATTTCTACCGCATACAAACAAACAAGCCAAGATCTATCTACTAGATTGCAGCAACGAGTCGATAGAATAACTCACCCTCGAAGATTCCAAAGTGTTTAACGAGAGCGGATTCTCATGGGTGATGTAGTCGTACTCTTCCCGATCTCAAGATCGTGTAGACGATCCTTCCGGCGCTGCGTTCCGGCAGCGCTTCCGCAGTCGGCCACATGTTCGGTACTCTACGAAGACCATCCTCTCCCTTATTCTAGCAGGCAGCGGAGGTTGTAGCACTCTCCTCGCGATTTCGGCAGCACGACGGCGTGGTACCGGAAGTAGAGGGGAGATCTCGCAGGGCTTCGCCTTAAGCCGGAGTGAGTATGGTGGACTATGAGAGAGCCTCGGTGATCTAGGGTTTAGACACACCAAGTAGAAGGGGCTAGGCCGGCGGCTAGGGCAACTAGAAGCCCCAACTCGGCGGTTTGGGAGAAACCCTAGGGCGGCGGAGGCTATGGTGGGCGGCGGCTAGGGTTAGGGTTTGGAGGGGCAAGGTGTAGGTCTTGGAGGGGCAGCCCTGCCCCTCCTTATATAGGTGGACGGGGCGCGCCAAGGGGAGGGGAGTCCCTCCCCAACTCGGCTTCCAAGGCCGGCAGTGGAAGGAGAGGGACTTCCTCCCCAAGTAGGTTTCCTACTCTCCCTCCACCAAACAAAATAGCTGTTTGACTTTTCAAATTGGCGTTTGACTTTTCAAACTAGGATTTGATTTAACCCTTTATTTTGTTCAGCGATGACACCTAGTACATGATGCAACCATTCCAACTTGTTATGACACATTCATGTACCCTTCCTCTCCGGAGTGCCGGACATTCCGGAACCTTCTAGAACATTCCCGATGAAAACATCGGAACCATTCTCCAACCCTGAAACAGGACTTTCCTTATATGAATCTTATTCTCCGGACCATTCCAGATCTCCTCGTGATATCCCGGATCCCATCTGAGACTCCTAACAACATTCGGTCTCTTACTCATCATTCCATAACTACTCAACAATGTTGAATCCTTAAGTGTGTCTTCCTACGGTTCGTGAATTATGCGGACATGATCGAGACACTTCTCCGAACAATAACCAATAGAGGAATCTGGAAATTCATATGGCTCCCACATATTTCTATGATTACTTTGTGATCGAATGAACCACTTACATACGATACCAATTTCCCTTTGTCTCACGATAGTTTACTTATCCGAGGTTTTGATCGTCAGTATCTCTGCATACCTAGTTCAACCTCGTTACTGATAAGTACTCTTTTTCGTTCCCGTAATATGTGATCCCTTGTGAGCTAGTCACATGCTTGCAAGCTAATTGGATGACATTCCACCGAGAGGTCCTAGAGTATATCTATCCGTCATATGGATGGACAAATCCCACTCTTGATCCATGTGTCTCAACCAATACTTTCCGAACACTCAATGCCACCTTTATAGCCACCCAGTTACGGTGTGGTGTTTGATGTCATCAAAGCATCCTTCCGGTGAAGGTGATATGCATGATCTCATGGTCGAAGTAATTAGGTTACTATGTATCTGAAAGCATATAGCAATTGAACTATTAAAATGACTTGATATTTATGCTACGCTTATCTATAGGAGTATGTCCATCATATCATTCTCCTAAGGATATGATCTTGTTGTTAATAACATCTCAATGTTCATGATAGGGAAACCACAATCATTTATTAACCAATAAGCTAGTATTATAAAGAGGCTTTACTAGGGACTCTAATTTAGTTTACAAATCACACAAGTATTAATGTTTCCTTGTTAATACTATTATAGCATGAATGTAAACATTTATCATAAACACAAAGATATAATAATAACTACATTTATTATTGCCTCTAGGGCATATCTCCAACAGTCTCCCACTTGCACTAGAGTCAACTAATCTAGATTACATGGTAATATACCGAACACCCATGGCAGTTTGGTGTTGGTCATGTTTTTCCCTCAGGAGAGGTTTAGTCAACGGATCCGCCACATTCAGATCTGTGTGTACTTTGCAAATCTTTATGTCACCATCTTGGACATGTTCTCGAATAGCGTGAAAACGTAGCTTAATATGCTTCAGCTTCTTGTGTGACCTTGGTTCTTGCGCATTGGCTATGGCGCCCATGTTATCACAGTAGATAGACATTGGGTCCAGCACACTTGGAACCACTCCGAGCTCTGTAATGAACTCTTTCATCCATATCGCTTCTTGTGAAGCCTCCGAAGCAGCCATGTATTTCGATTCAGTTGAAGATCTCGCCACAACGCTTTGCTTTGCACTCCTCCAGCTAACTGATGCACCATTCAAAGTAAATACGTATCTAGATTGTGATTTAGAATCATCCGGATCAGTGTTCCAACTAGCATCAGTGTAACCATTAACAACGAGCTGTTCATCACCTCCATAAGAAAGAACCATATCCTTAGTTCTTCTCAAGTACTTAAGGATATTTTTGACCGCTGTCCAGTGATCCACTCCTGGATCACTTTGATATCTGCTAGTCAAACTAACAGCATATGCAATGTCGGGTCTAGTACATAGCATGGCATACATTAGAGATCCTATGGCTGAGGCATAGTGAGTCTTACTCATCTTTTCTCTATCTTCTGCCGTTACTGGACTTTGATTTTTACTCAAGGTCGTATTGGGCAACATGGGCAAGAACCCTTTCTTGCTATCTTCCATTCCAAATCTCTTTAGAACCTTGTCCAAATATTTACTTTCTGACAATGAAATTAGGCGTCTCGATCTATCTCTATAAATCTTTATGCCTAATATGTAAGCTCCTTCTCCAAGATCTTTCATTGAAAAACTATTATTCAAATATTCCTTGACACTATTAAGAAGGTCTACATCATTCCCAATCAACAATATGTCATCTACATATAGTATTAAGAATGCTACAGAGCTCCCACTCACTTTCTTGTAAATACAAGCTTCTCCATAAGTTTGTATAAAACCAAAACTTTTGATCACCTTATCAAAACGTTGATTCCAACTTCGGGATGCTTGCTTCAATCCATAAATGGACCGTTGAAGTTTGCATACCTTGTTAGCATCTTTAGGATCGACAAAACCTTTGGGTTGCATCATATACAACTCTTCATCAATGTCTCCATTGAGGAATGCCGTTTTGACATCCATCTGCCATATCTCATAATCGTAATATGCAGGATTGCTAACATAATCCTCACAGACTTTAGCTTCGCTACTGGTGAGAAAGTCTCATCATAGTCAGCTCCTTGAATTTGTCGAAACCCTTTTGCGACAAGTCGAGCTTTATAGACAGTAACATTACCATCAGCATCTGTTTTGTTCTTGAAAATCCATTTGTTCTCGATGACCTTCCTACCATCCCAGAAGTCCACCAAAGTCCATACTTGGTTTTCGTACATGGATCCAATCTCGGATTTCATGGATTCTTGCCATTTATTGGAATCTGGGCTCATCATTGCTTCCTCATATGTCGCAGGGTCATCAGTGTTGTCCACCAACATGACACTCGTAACGGGATCATACCAATCAGGAGTGGTACGAGTTCTCGTTGACCTGCGAGGTTCTGTAGCAACTTCAACCGAAGTTTAATGATCATCGTCATTAGCTCCCTCTCTTAGTCTCTTATTGGTGCAGGCACCACAGGAACTTCTTCCGGTGCTGCGCTACTCGCAAGTTCGAGAGAATGTTACACAACCTCGTCGAGTTCTACTTTCCTTCCAGTCACTTCTTTCGAGAGAAATTCTTTCTCTAGAAAGGATCCATTCTTGGCAACGAAGATTTTTCCTTCGGATCTATGATAGAAGGTATACCCAATAGTTTCCTTTGGGTATCCTATGAAGACGCATTTTTCCGCTTTGGGTTCAAGCTTGTCCGGCTGTAACTTCTTTACATAGGCTTCGCAACCCCAAACTTTAAGGAACGACAATTTAGGTTTCTTCCCAAACCATAATTCATACGGTGTCGTTTCAACGGATTTAGATGGTGCCCTATTTAAAGTGAATGCGGTTGTTTCTAATGCATAACCCCAAAATGATAGCGGTAAATCTGTAAGTGACATCATAGAACGAACCATATCTAAGAGAGTTCGATTACGACGTTCGGACACACCATTACGCTGTGGTGTTCCCGGCGGTGTCAATTATGAAAGTATTCTGCATTTCTTCAAATGCTCGCCAAACTCGTAACTTAGATATTCACCTCCACGATCAGAACGCAGAAATTTAATCTTCTTGTTACGTTGATTCTCAACATCACTTTGAAATTCCTTAAACTTCTCGAAAGTTTCGGACTTATGTTTCATAAAATAGATATACCCATATCTACTCAAGTCATCCGTGAAGGTAAGAACATAACGATAACCACCGCGCGATGCTACACTCATTGGACCACACACATCGGTATGTATGATTTCCAATAAATCCGTAGCTCGCTCCATCATACCAGAAAATGGAGTCTTAGTCATTTTACCCATCAGACATGCTTCGCATCTTTCAAGTGATTCGAAATCAAGTGATTCAAGAAGTCCATCGGAATGGAGTTTCTTCATACGCTTCACTCCAATGTGACCAAGACGACAGTGCCACATACAGGTCGAGTTATCGCTTAATTTCAAACGTTTAGCCTCAATGTTATTAATATGTGTATTTCCACTATCGAGTTTCAATAAGAATAGACCATCTATCAAAGGTGCATGTGCATAAAACATATTACTCATATAAATCGAACAACCATTATTCTCGGACTTAAACAAGTAACCGTCTCGCAATAAACAAGATCCCGATATAATGTTCATGCTTAACGCAGGCACCAAATAACAATTATTTAAGTATAAAACTAATCCTGATGGTAGATGAAGAGGTAGCGTCAATCGCGATCACATCAACCTTTGATCCATTTCCCACGCATCATCACCTCGTTCTTCGCTAGCTTCCATTTATTCTGCAAAGACTGTTTGAGTTACAAATATGAGCAACCAACCAAGATCAAATACCCGTGCACTACTACGAGTACTAGTGAGATACACATAAATAACATGTATATCGGATATACCTTTCTTCTTGATGTTGCCGTTCTTCAAATCCGCCAAGTACTTTGGGCAATTCTGCTTCTAGTGACCTTCTCCCTTGCAGTAAAAGCACTATGTATCAGGCTTAGGTCCAGCCTTGGTTTTCTTCGTCGGTGCGGCAACTTTCTTACCACCCTTCTTGAAGTGTCCCTTTTGCTTAGACTTGCCTTTCTTGAATTTGGTGGTCTTATCGACCATCAACACTTGGTGCTCTTTCTTGATCTCCACTTCTGCAGATTTTAACATGGAGAAGAGTTCTGGCAACTGCTTGTTCATGCTTTGCATATTTTAGTTCATCACAAAGTTCTTGTAACTTGGTGGTAGTGATTGGAGGACACGGTAAATCCCCAAAGCATTAGGAATCACTATACCCAAGCTTTGAAGTTTGTTTGCGTGCCCAGACATCTTAAGCACATGCTCACTGACGGAGCTGCCCTCTTCCATCTTGCAGTTAAAGAACTTTTCAGAAGCCTCATAGCTCTCAACTGCCGCGTGAGTCTCAAAAATCAATTTGAGTTCACAATCAATATCATGTGGGTCTGAATTCTCAAACCTTTTCTGAAGCTCCGATTCCAAACCATACAAGATAGCACACTGAACTGTGGAGTACTGATTCTTTCGAGCGAGGTAAACGTTCTTTACTTCATCGGTAGCATCAGCTGTAGGCGGGTCACCCAGCGGTGCATCCAGCACATAGGTCAAATTACCAGCATTGAGGACAATCCTCAAATTGCGGAACCAATCCGCGAAGTTGCTTCCATTGTTTTTTCAACTTTTCTTTCTCTAGGAACGCATTAAATTGATGGTAGGGGCCGCCATTGATCTACAACATATTTGCAATAGTTTAGACTAAGTTTATGACAAATTGAGTTCTAATTAATAGTTAAATTAATCTAGGTGAACTACCACTCAAAACAATATCCCTCACATTGTTTTAGTGATCACACGAACCAAATCCACCACATCAAAACCGATCATCACGAGAGTTGATGTAGCTTCAATGGCGAACAATCGACATGTTCATCATATCTACTATATGATTCATGCTTTACCTTTTGGTGATCCGTGTTCCTAGACCATGTCTGTACATGCTAGGCTCGTCAATATCAAACCTTAGCTTCCGCATGAGAAAATCTGGCTTGCTCACGTTGTATACACTTGCAGAATCTAACACACCCGATCATCACGTGGTGCTTCGAAACAACAAGCTTTAGCAATGGTGCTTACTAAGGGTGAACACTTTAGAACTTGAAATTCATGTGCATTAGTGATCATCTTATAATGCTACCGTCGTTAACTAAGCAATACAAGATGCATAAAGGATTAACATCACATGCAATTCATAATATGTGATATGATATGGCCTTTCTTCTTTGTGCTTCCGATCTCCATCTTCAAGCACGAACATGATCTCCATCATCACCGGCATTGCATCAAGGTCAATGACGCTTCTCCATGGTTGTCGTCCACCAGCTTCAACTATTACAACTACTTTGAATAGACACGCGGGTCTTCACAGAAATTTAAAGACAACCATATGGCTCCTGCCGGTTTCCAAATTACAATAAGGAACATTTCATACATCAAATATAATCACAATCATGGCCAGATCACATCACAACACACCCCTGCAAAACAAAGTTAGACGCCTCTAATTTCTTTGCATATTTTACATGGGTTGGGGGTTTCAATAAGTGTCGATCTAACTTACGAACAAGAACCACAATGTTGATGCTTGAACTATCAAGTGCCCGTTGTAAATTGGATCTATACTATAATGGGAACACCCGCAAAGCCACTTATGCAATACAAGTTGCATGTTGAGCGTGGATCAAGTCTCATGAACGATGCCATGTAAGGTTAGCCTGGGCCGCTTCATCCCATCATACCGCAAGATGCAAAGTACACAAGAAGAAATTGATAATAAAAGCACCACCGCCCACAATGACCATTGTGTTCTACTCGTGCAACAGATATACATATAGACCTGGCTCTGATACCACTGTAGGGGTTCGTAGCATGGAAAAAAAAATTCTACCGCATACAAACAAACAAGCCAAGATCTATCTAATAGATTGCAGCAACGATCGATAGAATAACTCACCCTCGAAGATTCCAAAGTGTTTAACGAGAGCGGATTCTCGTGGGTGATGTAGTCGTACTCTTCCCGATCTCAAGATCGTGTAGACCATCCTTCCCAAGTGCTGCGTTCAAGGCTTCCTCAGCTCGGTCACATCGCGGTACTCGATGAAGACCTTCCTCTCCCTTGTTCCAGCAGGCAGCAGAGGTTGTAGCACTCTCCTCGCGATTCCGGCAGCACGACGGCGTGATACCGGAAGTAGATGGGAGATCTCGTAGGGCTTTGCCTTAAGCCGAAGCGAGTATGGTGGACTATGAGAGAGCCTCGGTGATCTAGGGTTTATACACACCAAGTAGAAGGGGCTAGGACGGCGGATAGGGCAACTAGAAGCCCCAACTCGGCGGCTTGGGAGAAACCCTAGGCGGCGGCTACAAGTGGGCGGCTAGGGTTAGGGTTTAGAGGGGCAAGGTGTAGGTCTTGGAGGGGCAGCCCTGCCCCTCCTTATATAGGTGGAGGGGGGCGTGCCAAGGGGAGGGGAGTCCCTCCCCAACTCGGCTTCCAAGGCCGGCGGTGGAGGGAGAGGGACTTCCTCCCCAAGCCTCCACCAAACAAAATAGTCGTTTTACTTTTCAAATTGGCCTTTGACTTTTCAAACTAGGATTTGATTTAACCCTTTATTTTGTTCAGCGATGACACCTAGTACATGATGCAACCATTCCAACTTGTTATGACACATTCATGTACCCTTCCTCTCCGGAGTGTCGGACATTCCGGAACCTTCTAGAACATTCCCGATGAAAACATCGGAACCATTCTCCAACCCCGAAACATGACTTTCCTTATATGAATCTTATTCTCCGGACCATTCCATCCTCGTGATATCGCGGATCCCATCCGAGACTCCGAACAACATTCGGTCTCTTACTCATCATTCCATAACTACTCAACAACGTCGAATCCTTAAGTGTGTCTCCCTACGGTTCGTGAATTATGCGGACATGATCGAGACACTTCTCCGAACAATAACCAATAGAGGAATCTGGAAATTCATATGGCTCCCACATATTTCTACGATTACTTTGCGATCGAATGAACCACTTACATACGATACCAATTTCCCTTTGTCTCACGATAGTTTTCATCCAAGGTTTTGATAATCCTCTTTATACCTAGTTCAACCTAGTATTCTAACTTTTTCTCGCTCTGATCCTTTAGTGATACTTCCAAGCAATTGATGCTCCCTTGGATGAATTCATAGCTGATTGGATGACATCAATCTATCCCAATATATGGATGAATCATATGGATTCTCTTGATTCCATGTGTCTCAACATTCAATACTTACAACACAATGCCACCATAGCCACCATTCAGCCGATGAAGGTCAAAGCATCCTTAGTGTGAAGGTGCACATGATCTCATGGTCGAAGGAATTAGACTATTGAAGCATATAGCAATGACTATTAAAATGACTTGATATTTATGCTCGCTTATGCTACGCTTAGTGTCCATGTATCATAATTCTCTCTAACGATATGCTTGTTGTTAATAACATCTCAATGTTCATGATAGGGAAACCACAATCATTTATTAACCAACAAGCTAGTATTATAAAGAGGCTTTACTAGGGACTCTAATTTAGTTTACAAATCACACAAGTATTAATGTTTCCTTGTTAATACTATTATAGCATGAATGTAAACATTTATCATAAACATAAAGATATAATAATAACTATATTTATTATTGCCTCTAGGGCATATCTCCAACATTGTCATCGTCAAAACAAGCCCAAGATCATTGAAATCGGAGTCCGGACGCAAAAGCTATACCTGTTTTTGTTTTTTGGGAATTCATGAAGAACGGCGGGCGAATTTCCGACGGGAAATTTTCGACAAACCGCCGAAAATCGTTCGGATTGCTTTGGTTTTTTTGCAACTTCTTGTTTTGACCGGAAATTCCGGCGGTTGATCCGGCGGCGCCGGTTTCGTCACCGGAACGTGTTCGCCCAGCACATCTTACTTCCAACGGTCATCCCCTTGAAGGGGTATAAAAGGGGGGCTTCTTCCCCAAAGTTCTAGGGCTCTTGAGCATGTTTTTGACCACCATTGTTGACCCCTTTGAGCTTGCTTCCTCTCCCTTCCCTCCTATGATTCTCGCATCTTTTTGAGGGCTTTGGAAGAGGAGATCTAGATCTACAATCCCCACCAATCAATTCCTCCTCTAAGTGAGGGGAACCCATTGGATCTAGATCTTGGAGTCATTTGTTGATTTTCACCATTGTTCTTCCTCCCTAATTCCTCCCTAGCACTTGTTGCTTTGGTGAGATTTGAGAGTGGAGGATTTGAGAACCCTTGGTGTTCTTGCTTTGCATTCTTGCATAAGTGTTGAGCTCTCCATTTCGATTTGTTCGAGTGAGAGACCGTGAGCTTGTTACTCTTGGAGGGTGACCTCCTAGTTGGCTTGGAAGTTGGTGCTGTGGTGTTCTCTTCGTGGAAGATTGTGAAGAGACCCGGGCTTCTCCTTCGTGGAGCTTGTGAAGTGGTTGTGGAGCTTGCCATCTCCGGAGTGGAGGAAAAGCTAGCCATAAGTAAAGGGCCTATTTCCTTCGTGGGATAGACTCGAAAAAGAAGGTGAGCCTTTGTGGCGCGTGAGAAATCCTTCGTGGAACCTCACACCTCTCCAACATGGCGTAGCCCCCTTCCCAAAGGTGGTGAACACGGGAATACATCTTCGTCTCCGCGTGCCTCGGTTATCTCTATATCCGAGCTTACTTTCCTTGTGATAGCCATCGAGCTTGAAGTACTTATATCTTGCTTATCACTTGTGGTATATTTTGTGCTATCTTGCTTAGCTTATTTTGTTGTTGGTGCACTTAGTTGAGCCTAGTGTATTTAGGTTTTGTGCTTGTAAAATAAACGTTAATTTAATTCCGCATTCTATCAAGCCAAAACTGTAATAGTTTTGGAATTGCCTATTCACCCCCCTCTAGGCGACATGTCTATCCTTTCAATGAGGAGCGTTGGGAAGGGCCGACGCAGAGAATTCGACGTGCCGCCGACGCCTTAGACCACCGGAACACGCGCGGGGATTCTCCCACGGACTCCTTCCATTTCCCTTTAGTCATGGCACCACTTTGTGGAGCTCCTCCCATCTCCTGTGCCACCGCCCCCCATCAACAGCAGCTCCACCCCACGGTCACCGACACGGGCGGCTCGCCGCGATGAGCGCCTGGCCCTGCTCCCGGAATCGTGTGACGAGTTCGGCCGCTTGGCGAGCGAGGAGGGAGGTGCCGTGGGATCTTTGATCGGGGGCGAGGCCAAGGGTGCGGTGACCGGGACAGGGCTAGTGATGGGGTAGGTGGACGACAGAGGGTTTAGGTGGAGATCTTGGCGTAGGAGCCGGACCGAAGCGGCGGTGGCTCTGGAGTTGCGCAGCGGGAGATCGGCGGCGAAACCGGGCGCATACAAGGTCGTCTCGTGGAAGAAACAAAGGTTATTTTTTTTTGGCAAACATAGAAGGCGTTAACGAGTTGGACTCTATTGGGCCTGGCCCGTCTAAAGCCTTTTTTCGTGCGGGGCAGATTTTTGCACAGTATCAATTATACTGTTCATCTTTTCGGGACCAGTATATAGATTGCCGTGAGCCTTTAGATCAACAAAAATAGAGGGTCATTAAGCTCATCAAAAAGCTAGACTTGCGGGTACATGCGTGTTCTCAATTTTATTGAAATTTCTTATTGTGCTAATGAATTGCATTACCCACACTTTCTTGGTGTTAAGTACTCCCTCCATTTTAAAATATAAGATGTTTTAGCTTTGTAAAGAAAATATATCTAGAATTGTTTTAGTATATAGGTTTATTTAATTTTAGGATAAATCTATATACTAAAATAAGTCTAGATTCATTTTGTTTACAAACCTAAAACATCTTATATTTTAAAACGGAGGGAGTAGCTTACCGCTGTGCACCTTGTTGATGCCCATTTATGTTGTGCTCCTGGGAAATATGTGACTATGTGAGTGCTTTGATTCCTTCACTATCAACAATGTTACACTTGGAGCTACCACACATCAATGTGTTGTCGAAGATTGACCTCATCGAGAACTATGGAAATTTAAGTACTGCACTATAAGCGGCTGATTTTAATTGAATGTACCCGCAAGTCTAGCTTTTTGATGAGCTTATTGATAATATTCCTTGCATTTGTGTGAAGGGAGAAAAGTTCCACTTGTCCCGGGAAATCAAATAACAGATAGTGATCTATAGTAAGAGTAAACATCACCGGAGGTTATAAAACTTGTCTAATTGTCTTGTATGTGCAATTAAGTCACACATCTTGTAAAATAGACAAACTGGTCGTAAAAGTTGTTAAGTACGTGCACCGCGGGTCACTACCTAGTCAACCGGCTGGTTTTAATAAAAAAAATACGTCATGCGCTGTCACGTGAGGGCGAGCATGGCATTTAAAAGTTTACAGAAACCCCTTTATGTTTTCTTGGCCTGGTTCAGTTGGATTACTTTTTTTATGAGTTATCTGATCACGTAATTAACGCCCACGTCGATTGAATCGATCTAAAGCTAGGTCGTGTTCGTGCTGTGTGCGGCGATGGAGAACAAGAAGCGGCGAACCAGCGACCGCGGTGAGCTCATCGGGGACACCGCGCGTGAAGGAGAAAAACCTGCACGCCGAGGAGATGGCGCCGGCCATTCAAGCCGCTGTTGGTCGCCGCTCGACATGGTCTCAACTCGCGATTCGATTATGGAACGATTTAATCTGTGATGTTCATGTCGTTTTGCATGTGGATCCTACTAATTAAACACGCGGTCTTTTTTGCATAAATCTGACTCCCTAACCGTTTCACATGACACGCACATGACTCATTTTAGTAAAAAAAACCCAGTGATTTGACCGGTTTGTGACCTGTGATGCTCACGTTTGACAAGTTATGTGACCGGTTAGTATATTTTGCAAGATGTGTGACTTAACTGCACATGCTGGACAAGTTCTACGACCATGAGTGCAATTTACTTTCTGTAGTAATCACAAACCTTCAGCAAATCCTACAGAAAAGTAATACAATTGAGCAGTAATGGAGTGTAGCGGATGCACTAGCCTTGCTACTATGATTTTAACCTTTCAAAAACTAGCTCAAGAATCAGCAGGATAATACAACCCGGGGTTCCAGATTACTTTAGCAATTCTAATTTGGAGTAGCAAAAAGGTTCTGTCGAAGATCATAGGAAAGTGAGTGGAGCACTTAACAAGCAGCTTAACTGGGATTTGCTACTTGTTAATTTATTCGTTGTTCAATAAAAGAACATTTTTCTATCAAAAAGTGTACAGAGGTTCCATGTTTTCTGGGAAGGTTTTTCAGTTCAGCCTATCTCCAAGCACTTAAAAGCCAAAATAGAATCTGGTGGTTTCAAACTGGGGGTACATCATGTTTTCCTATCCATTAGGCATGGCTGCTTTAGAAGATATGAAAATTTAGGATCTTCTAGCCAACTGATATAATTCTACCTCCCTTTGGTCATCTAAGCCGTCGTTTTGGATATCAACACGGTCTAAATTCAAACTTTTACTACTAATTTATGTTATAATAATATATTATAGAATACAAAAGTATTGTATTATTGCGGAAGTAATTTTCGAGACACATTCACATGTATGGCATTTAACTATCCAATCTGAATGTTCTTAAAGGTATTAGCAGTCAAAATTCAAAGGTTTTACTCTACCCTTGTCTAAAACAACAGCTTTTACAGGACTGAAGGGAGTATTACAAAGGCACTATGCACTCACCATCAATAAGAGGTCTCAATTTTTCTTCAAGCCAGTCAATATTCTTCTCCAAGTAATCCATGCAAGCCCTAAAACGATATCAACAGCATAGGACAAGTAAGCAATGAAGCATAGAAACAAAACCAGTGCACTTAATTCTTGAACATTGGATGAACCTCCATTTGGACCAAGCGAATGCTCAGACATGGCATCACTAAGTTTTATGAGGTGCTCAATGTTGATGACACATTCATATCTAGGTACTACTGTCAAGGAACCATAAAAGAACACCGAAAAGATCATCTAAAGGCTCAAAGAGAAAAGGATACGGCAATGCATCATTTGCAGGATCGAGATTGATAGCAGCAACTTTCCTGCAATGAACAATCAAGCACATGACCTTGTGAATTAGGAAGATAAAAATCGGCACAGTTATAAGAAAAAAAATCTCTGCAAACACCACTATGGTAAACCTGGGAGCACAGTTCATTCAAGGAAAATTATACACCTTGCCCCGTTCTCCATAATTTTATCTCCAATCAGAACAAAATTTTACTATATGCACTAGTACTACACTAAACTGAACAAAACACAAGGTCAGGCGTATGAACAAAAGGAGTAGCATTGGAAGTTTTTTTTTGAATAAGTAGCATTGGAAGTCATGAAACCAACTTGTGATGAATGAGTACTAGCTAGTTCAGAGCAAAGGTGTGTGGGTGGGTGGGTGTGGGTGTGTGTGGTGTGTGTGTGTGTGTGTGTGTGGGGGTAATTGAATCTTTGGTTGCGTTGGCTAGTGCATGAAGCTTGACATCGTATCAAAGCCTAAGGTCTCGAGTTCGAGTCCTGGCTTTCGCAATTTATCATAAAATTGCTGTAGGCCCCTTTATGTCCACGTATAGGCCTCTTAAGTCAAACGTGAGTTTCGCGCGCCATCGCTCTTTTCCGTTTGCACGTGCTGAATTCTCCCCGTCACACGTGAGAGGGGGCGGTAATTGAACCTTTGGTTGCGTTGGCTAGTGCATGAAGCTTGACATCGTATCAAAGCCTAAGGTCTCGAGTTCGAGTCCTGGCTTTCGCAATTTATCATAAAATTGATGTAGACCCCTCTATGTCCACGTATAGGCCTCTTGAGTCAAACGTGAGTTTCGCGCGCCATCGCTCTTTTCCGTTTGCACGTGCTGAATTCTCCCCGTCACACGTGAGAGGGGGCGTTAAAGTATATAAGTGAATTGCACCAGCCCTTTTCATCAGTTCGGACTTTTGGTTGCGTTGGCTAGTGCATGAAGCTTGACATGGTATCAGAGCCTAAGGTCTCAAGTTCGAGTCCTGGCTTTCGCAATTTATCCTAAAATTGCAGTTGACCCCTTATAGACCTCTTGAGTCATACGTGAGTTTCGCGCGCCGTCGCTCTCTTCCGGTTGCACGTGCTGACTTCTCCCCATCACACGTAAGAGAGGGTGTTGAAGTATATAAGTGGATTGCACTAGCCCTTTCCATCAGTTCGGACTTTTGGTTGCGTTGGCTAGTGCATGAAGCTTGACACCGATGAGGGAGAGAAACTGGGACATGCCGTTGCAGTAGGTGGTCTTGCCGGAGCCTGATGGCCCGATCACCACTTGTCCGAACACCATCTCTTCTTCTAACCAGACATAATGCCTCTTGATACTGCACCTTTAATCCAGCGACGATTGATGTACTCTGGCGAGAACACGCCCTACTCCGGCAGGAAATCGACCTCCTCCAGCGAGAAAATGACGCTCCCCACGACGATAAGGCAGGAGAGGCGGCGTAAGTAAGGGAGAAGGTCCAGCAATCAAAGTTGTTGCAGTGACTCTAGCGCCGGCGGCCGGCGGATAGCCCGATAGTCGTCGACACCGCCAGCATTGTTGCTTGTTGGTAGCTACCGCAACCTGCTGCGCTCCCCGAAGTGGGCAGAGGTAAACCCTATGTCAGTGGGCCAAATGGGCCATATTGCTTGGCAAACCATACTTTTCCTTCCTACTCTTCCCTTTTCTCTAGTGAGAATCTGTTTTTTTCTTTTACTCACTCTATCTCAAATGCCACAGCTTGCCAAAACATTTTGCATTGTGGGATAAAGTGATACCCCTCTAATTCATACTAAGTGTCGCTGATTTAGTACGGCGAGGATCTCTAGATCGAATGGCAGGCTGAAGCTCCAGCACGATGATGACATTTCGCCAGTCTACGGCTAGACTTGTGCCTCCCTAGGCATCGACAAGGCCAAGACGAGTACCCAAGAGGGATAGTGGCCCAACCTGATTGGCTTCTTCGCATGTGTACCCAAGACATGCCGTTGCAGTAGGTGGTCTTGCCGGAGCCTGTGACCCGATCACCACTTGTCCGAACACCATCTCTTCTTCTAACCAGACATAATGCCTCTTGATACTGCACCTTTAATCCAGCGACGATTGATGTACTCTGGCGAGAACACACCCTACTCCGGCAGGAAATCGACCTCCTCCAGCGAGAAAATGACGCTCCCCACGGCGATAAGGCAGGAGAGGCGTTGTAAGTAAGGGAGAAGGTCCAGCAATCGAAGTCGTTGCGGTGCCTCTAGCGCCGGCAGCCGGCGGATAGCCCGATAGTCGTCGACACCGCCAGCATTGTTGCTTTTTGGTTGCTGCCGCAACCTGCTGCGCTCCCCGTAGTGGGCAGAGGTAAACCCTATGTCAGTTGGCCAAATGGGCCATATTGCTTGGCAAACCATATTTTCCTTCCTACTCTTCCCTTTTCTCTAGTGAGAATCTGTTTTTTTCTTTTACTCACCCTATCTCAGATGCCACAGCTTGCCAAAACATTTTGCATTGTGGGATAAAGCGATACCCCTCTAATTCATACTAAGTGTCGCTGATTTAGTACGGCGAGGAGCTCTAGATCGAATGGCAGGCTGAAGCTCCAGCATGATGATGACATTCCGCCAGTCTACGGCTGGACTTGTGCCTCCCTAGGCATCGACAAGGCCAAGACGAGTACCCAAGAGAGATAGTGCCCCAACCTGATTGGCTTCTTCGCATGTGTACTCAAGATGGGTACGCAAGCGGCTGATGGGTGGTCCCCCCTTGTCGCCTCTCCATGGACTTTGGGGTTGATGACTGTGGCAGGGAGAAATCCCCGTGTTGTTGCTCATGACAACGATGCTTGCGGGCACGGTCATCATCTTGGAGGCGTCGTTGTTATGCTCGTCTTTTAGCATCGGGGGAACCCTAAATTAGCTGGTTGGATCAGACACCGACGACGCCTCAATGGTGTTACCTTCTTGGAGGCACTGCCGTGGTTGCTCGTGGAGTCCTAATAGAGTCGGTGTTGGCCGCTACTCGGAGTGTGGGACTCCATGGCTCAATATAAACTAGTGCCTACATTTCCTTGTTGACCCTTCTCCCGTGTCTGATGGGTCGTGATGTCCACTCACCAACTCCTTCTAGGCGCTATGGGTGTGTTGATTCGTTGAGGTGGCCTTCCAAGAGGGTATTGGTGGAGCTATGTAGGGGCCAACTTGGGCCATGGCCCACCCAGGATTTTGGCCGGAAAAACATTGTGGACTAGGCCCATTAGCAGCTTGTCGCTCGTGTCCACCAGGCTACAGGGGACTGGATTACGATTACCTTCTGTAGTCTGCTTGTGCTAAATATGCATGCATGTTACGAGTCTGCTTATGCTGCTCGAACAGCTGGCTGACGTGGTGCTTAGAACGTACTAGATGCATGGACACAAAAAAGTACTTTCTCCAACTTATATTAGTTGACTCCAGATACGGTTGTATTTAGTACTAAAACTTGTCGTATCTAGATGAATCTGAGTCAACTAATATGGGTCGAAAGGAGTAAAAAAAAGCAGCCGAATATGCATAGCAACAAAACATTTTAAAATGCAGCCTGGATTGTGTTTTGCAGCCGAAAGTTCGAAATCAACTTGCAAGATTCAACTAAAATCGTAACTATCACTATTAATTGCTACTACCTCTCACCTAATTCTTTATTTGGTAGGACTTACAATAATAATCACTCTAATTACTAATGGGGAGTACACTAGTAGGAACGTCATTTTAGCTTAGCACCTTGGACCAAATCATGACTACAATAGGAACAAAAATTTAGAGTAAGAGGAACAAAAATTGTGGCTTCAAGCAAAAACTGGACCATATGGAATAAATTTTAGTGCCCAAGAAAAACAACACCTACAAGCAGAACAAAAATTGGAATATAATTTCAAAACAGGAAACAAATCATGAGTAACAACATAAAAAAGATTAGACAAGGTGAAACCAAACTTTAAACCATAATTTCAAAGTATTTGCGGATCATGACTATGAGTGAAAACAAAAGAACATCAAAGTAGCTTTCCTAGTCTGTTTACAAGATCTTGTATCTTTGCTAGTGTGTTATTATTATTTTTACCCCAATTTTATGTTAGCGGTTTAATAGCATGATTTTTCACTCAAATTACCCTCAAAATTCTTATCTCATGAAAAAAATTCTTCTCATTTTTAGTTTGGCCCGCCCAACCACTGTTGCAGGAAGGCAAAAAAAGAAAAAATCGAGTCAGAGGCGCGTCTAAGAAAGATCCTCTCAATCACCATCTTGTTCCGCATATTTCAGAGTCCAAGCCAAAGCCGCAAACACCAGCCAGAAGAGACATCGCCTCCTCCCTACTCGGTTTGTCTCGGTCTGTAGGAACTCTCCGAGGTCCTGCGTCTGCCACGCGGGACCCAAGGCCTTCTGGACAAAGCTCCATAGAAACCGAACCGAAGACACGTGAACATAATATGAACGCAATAAGATGCACTAGTAGAAAACATGCCTTTCGTCCAGAACATTAGTCTCGGTTGTGGCTGGGGCCGGGACTAATGGCCCTGGCTAGACGGCCCGAGCCACCCAAAACCATATGTCCCGGCCCGTTAGACCCCATTAGTCCCGGTCTGAGGCTCAAACCGGGATTAAAGGGCCCTGGCCCTGCCGCTCGCTAGGGGCATCTCCTTTAGTCCCGGTTTGTATCTTCAACCGGGACTAGTGGTCTGGCCCTATATATACGCGCAGCCACCTCCCCCTCTCTACTGTTATTTTCCTGGTGGGAGAGAGTGTTGTTGTGCTATTTTTTTCTTGTTCATACATATGCACTAGAGGTGTTCGGTGAAATGTCCATTAGAGCGATGCAAGTTTAGGTCACACAAGACAGACATGATATGAGGTTCCCGAGCCACACTTAAGTTTTCTCATATTTGTTTCCAAGTGTAATAAAAGGTTAGCAACTATTTTCTCGTTAAGACCGTCGTGCGGTACTAATTTTAGCATAGTGATTGCGTTTGACATATATTTGTATGATACAGATGAGCCATCCATGGATGTACGGTGACCGACGCTCTACCGCTTTCAGAGAAGGAGCACGTTCTTTTCGAGTTATGGCCGAGGAGAACAAGCGACGGGATGGTTTTATGTGTTGTCCATGTGTTGACTGTAGGAATGAGAAGGCTCACACTTCCGCAAGAGTCATTCAGAGCCACCTGCTTCGGTCTGGTTTTATGTTTGGCTATAATGTTTGGACCAAACACAGAGAAAGAGGGGTTGTGATGGAAGACGACGATAAAGAAGAGAACAATGATGACAACTACCGATCTATGTTCCCTGAATACGCTGATACTGCAATGGAATACAATGAAGAAGAAGGAGGTGAAGAACGGGAACCAGACCGGCTCGCTGATGATCTTGGTCGGGTCATTTCTGATGCAAAGAGAGACTACGACACAGAAAAGTAAAGGTTGCAGTTTGAGCAGATGTTACAGGACCACAACAAATTGTTGTACCCAATTTGTGAAGATGGCCAGAAGAAGTTGGGTAGCACACTGGAATTGCTGAAGTGGAAGGAAGAGACCGGTGTGACTGACTCGGGATTTGAGAAGTTGCTGGTACTCATGAAGATGTTGCTTCCAAGAAATAACGAATTGCCCGCCAGTACATACAAAGCAAAGAATCTCGTCTGCCCTCTAGGATTAGATGTGCAAAAGATACATGCGTGCCCTAATGACTGCATCCTCTACCGCGGTGAGAAGTACGAGAATTTGGATAAATGCCCGGTATGCACTGCATTGCAGTATAAGATCAGAAAAGATGACCCTGGTGATGTTGATGGCGAGCCACCCAGGAAGAGGGTTCCTGCCAAGGTGATGTGGTATGCTCCTATAATACCACGATTGAAACGCTTGTTCAGAAACAAAGAGCATGCCAAGTTGTTGCGATGGCACATGGAAGAACGTAAGAAAGACGGGATGTTGAGGCACCTCGCTGATGGTCGACAGTGGAGAAAAATCGAGAGAGACTTCCCGGACTTTGCTGGTGAAGCAAGAAACTTATGGTTTGGTCTACTTACAGATGGCATGAATCCTTTTGGGGAGCAGAGCTGCAGTCACAGCACCTGGCCCGTCACTCTATGTATCTACAATCTTCCTCCTTGGTTATGCATGAAGCGGAAGTTCATTATAATGCCAGTGCTCATCCAAGGCCCGAAGCAACTCGGCAACGACATTGATGTGTACCTAAGGCCATTAGTTGATGAACTTTTACAGTTGTGGGCCGAACCAGGTTTACGTGTGGGATGAGCACAAATAGTAGCCATTCGACCTACGAGCGTTGCTGTTCATAACCATCAATGATTAGCCTGCTCTTAGTAACATCTCAGGACAGACGAACAAGAGATATAATGCATGCACACACTGTTTAGATGAGACTGAAAGTATATATCTGGATAAATCTAGGAAGAATGTGTATCCGTACAATCGTCGTTTTCTTCCGCCCAGACACCCCTTAAGGAAAAAAGGCAAGCATTTCGATGGCGAGGCAGATCACCGGAAGAAGCCTGCCTCCCGTACTGGTGCTGATCTATTTGGTATGGTCAAGGATTTAAATGAAATATTTGGAAAGGGCCCCGGAGGACAACCTGTTCCGAAAGACGCCGACGGACGCGCACCCATGTGGGAGAAGAAATCTATATTTTGGGAGCTACCCTATTGGGAAGTCCATGAGGTCCGCTCTGCAATCGACGTGATGCACCTGATGAAGAATCTTTGCGTGAATATTTTAGGCTTCTTGGGCTTGTATGGGAAGTCAAAAGATACACCGGAAGCACGGGAGGACCAGCAACGTCATAAAGGACGAGACGGCAAGCATCCAGGACAGTTTCAAGGGCCTGCCAGCTACGCTCTTACCAAGGAAGAGAAGGAAATCTTTTTTGAAGTCCTTTTCAGTATCAAGGTCCCGTCTGACTTCTAGTCTAACATAAAGGGAATAGTAAATATGAAAGAGAAAAAATTCCAAAACCTAAAGTCCCATGACTGCCACGTGCTTATGACACAATTGCTTTCGGTTGCATTGAGAGGGATTCTACCGGAAAATGTTCGGCTGGCCATTGTGAAGGTATGTGCATTCCTCAATGCAATTTCTCAGAAGTTAATTGATCCAGAAAGTCTATCAGGGTTATAGATTGATGTGGTCCAATGTCTGGTCAGCTTCGAGTTGTTGTACCCTCCATCTTTCTTCAATATTATTGTACCGAGATTATTGTACGCTCGGAAAACCCGGGGATTCCTTTTCCAGTCAGCCTCCCCTCATACCTCCGATCGTACAATAATCGAGTACACAAGATTATTGTACGCTCGGAAAACCCGGGGATGCCTGACTCCTTGATTAAAGTGGAACACGAGGACACTTTCGGTAGTAGGTTGCAGAAGCATCTCATGAATAACAACACTGTTGAATATCAGTTGTACTTGTTGGCACGGTTACCATCTTCGACTATATGTACTTTCCAAGGGTACGAGATAAATGGTAATACATTTTACACGATCGCCCAAGATAAAAAGAGCACCAACCAAAACAGTGGTGTCCGCTTTGATGCAACAGATGACAATATGCCGAAATACACATATTATGGGTACATAGAGGAGATACGAGAACTTGAGTATGGACCTACTTTTACGGTCCCTTTGTTTCGGTGCAAATGGGTCAAGATGACAGGAGGAGGGGTACATGTAGACGAAAAGTATGGCATGACAACAGTGGATCTCAACAATCTTGCGTACATGGATGAACCATTCGTCCTAGCCAATGATGTGGCTCAGGTTTTCTATGTGAAGGACATGTCTACGAAACCGAGAAAAAGAAATCAGCAAAAGAATACATTGTCTGATGAGCCAAAGCGCCACATAGTTCTTTCAGGGAAAAGAAACGTCGTGGGAGTGGATGACACGGCAGATATGTCAGAAGATTATAATAAGTTTCATAAAATCCCGCCCTTCAAAGTGAAAACTGACCCAAGCCTCTTGTTAAATGATGAAGATTCTCCATGGCTAAGGCGCAGAATAAAACAACAACACTAGATAGGGATATTGGTGTAATATATTAAATCTTTTATGTAATCATATTGTTAAATGATGAAGATTCTCCATGGCCATGATGGCCGCACTATAAATAGAGGTAAAGGGCAGGGCATGCTAGGCCAGGCAACACCAATAATAGGGGTTGGACCTTTAGTCCCGGTTGGAGAAACCAACCGCGACTGAAGGGATTGCGGCAGGCTGGGCCAGGTAGCACCAATAATAGGGGTTGAACCTTTAGTCCCGGTTGGATGAACCTTTAGTCCCGGTTGGAGACAGCAACCGGGACAAAACACGAGTGAGCGCTAATAATAGGGGTGAGTGTCGACATTATATCGTGAGTATCGACACTATGCCGAGCTGCTTGTACTATAAATAGGACAGTCCTCTAGCCAGTTTGAGGCATCTCCAAGATCGATGGTTTTCGAGAGCAGGGACACCACTACGGCCAGTTTCAGGGAGATGCCGCCGGAGCCCAGTCCTCCGGCATCTCGAAGAAACTGGTCATAGAGGCACTCCCTAATATGTGAAATTAGGTTATCTCCCAGGCATATTGATCTAGTTAGAGAAGTTACAAGCGCAAGATGATCTTCAAGAGCAGGGACACCACTACGGCCAGTTTCAGGGAGATGCCGCCGGAGCCCAATCCTCCGGCATCTCCAAGAAACTGGTCATAGAGTCACTCCCTAATATGTGACCGCACGTGTTTGGAGATCAGATATTCATGGTAAGTACGAATCAGAACTAAAGGTCCCCATTTAGTCCCGGTCCAACCATAAAACGAGACTAACACTCAATACATTTATTAATATTTAAAAACCGAGACTACGGAATCGGGACTAAAGGCCCCCTTTAGTCCCGGTCCAGCCACAAACCGAGACTAACACTCAATACATTTATTAATATTAAAAACCGGGACTAGCTAACACTCAGGACTAAAGCCGCCCCCTTTAGTCATAATCATGCCTAGTCCTATAGTACACAACTTCAGGGTCTTCTTCGTCATCATCATCATCATTGTCATCGTCACCTGCCACTCCGGGGATCCTGAGCCCAGCCATGGCATATACCGAGGGCACCTGCCACTCCGTCCTCGGATTCACGGCGGGCGGGTGGACTTGTGGGCACCGCAGGCAAGGATGGTCTCCCCCGGCGATGTAGGGCATCACGCCTATGATACTACGATTCGCCCACCACAGACGGCGGCCGACTTCATTGTGGTTCCCCGGGGGCGGGCCATCACCATCGTACCTGGCGATCTCCCTTTCCCTCCGGTTAGTGAAGAAGGCATTACATGTGTCGTAGTTGTCGGGATCCCACTGGGGATCCATCCGCTGCTCCGGCGTGAGCTCGTGGTAGAAGTGGTTCGTGATGGCCGCCTGTCGGGCGGAGCCTTGAGGCATGGGAGGGACAGGAACACGTCCAACACTCAGCATCCAGCCGGCGGGCGGCCGGTAGCCTGGTGGGCAAGGGTAGCTTAAGGCGCACAACGCCTCCGTCTCCTCGAGGGTCAGAATGGCCCAGTAGGCGCTTTCCATTTCTGTGAGAGACGAAGGTGTGGATGTGTGCATAACCATGGTGCGGTCGGCCTATATATAGATGGAAAGGGCGGGAAAACATGGTGGGATGCGGTGGGAAATATCTTTAGTCCCTGTCAGTGGCTACAACCGGGACTAAAAGCTCGGTTCAGAGGAAAGGGCGGAAAAACTTGGCGGGAAGCGGTGAGAAATGGCGGGAAAAATCTTTAGTCTCTGTTAGTGGATACAACAAGGACTAAAGCTTATTCGGAAAATTGATTTGGATTAATTATTCAAATTCAAGAACTTTTCATGTTGAAAGTTTAGTGAGATTCAAAAATATGCAAAAAATAATAGTTAATGCATTTTTAAATTGATAATGGCAAAATGGTTAATAATTTGACTATTTAAAATAATTATTTGATAAAACAAAAAATGGATTTGGATTAGTTATTCAAATTCAAGAACTTTTCATGTTGAAAGTTTTGTCAAATTCAAAAATATGCAAAAAATAATAGTTAATGCATTTTTAAATTGATAATGGCAAAATGGTTAATAATTTGACTATTTAAAATAATTATTTCATAAAACATAAAATGGATTTGGATTAATTATTCAAATTCAAGAACTTTTCATGTTGAAAGTTTTGTCAAATTCACAAGTATGCAAAAAAGTATAATTTAAATGTTTTAAATGATATTTTTGAAAATTTGAAAAAAAAGCACACGCGCGCTCGGGTTTTTGGCCCAGCGCGCGCAAATTTGGGCATTTAGTCCCGACCTAGTTTACCCTCCGGGACTAAAGGTCTGGCCCCAGCTTAAAACGAACGCCCTCCTCTAGTCCCGTCCGGCACCACCGGACTAGAGACTACTTTAGTCTACCGGTGCCACTGGGACTAGAGGGGGGGTTATAAAATGAGGCCTTCTCCCCCGGTGCGTTCCACACACTGGGAGAAGTGGATCCAGCAGACGCCGACGACAGCGCCAGGCTGCCCCCGCGAGAATCGACGAGGAAACCGCCGCCCACCGCCCGCCGAGCCTCGCCCCGCGCCCTGCCGCCTCCCGTGCGCCCGAGCTTGAACGGCCACAGACCACTGGCCAAGGCCACTCGACGGGCAGCCAAGGCCGAGCGAGGTTTCTACCGCCACCTCCTGCGCCGCGCTGCTGCCACGCCACTGCTGGCCACCGCCAAAGGAGTTAGGGTTAGGTTAGGATTAGGATTATAGTTAGGATTTTTAATTTAATTAGTATTATATGTATAATTAGCATTATATGTATAATTAGGTTAGTTTAGGATTAGGGTTAGGTTATAATTAGGATTAGTTTTAATTTAACCATTAGGATTATATGTATATAGTGTATTTATGTATATAGTGTATTTAGTTTATTTTTAATTATAATTAGGATTAGTTTTAATTTAACCATTAGGATTATATGTATATAGTGTATTTATGTATATAGCGCCACCGCCGGCCGCCGCCACCGCACCTCCGGGTTTAGGGTTTAGGGTGGTGAGCAGAGTTACGTTAGGGTGGTGGTTCTCGGGGAAGCCGCTTAGTCGCCCGCCTCTCCTGCGGCCACCATCACCGGCCACCGCACCTCCGGGTTTAGGGTTTAGGGTGGTGACCGGAGTTAGGGTTAGGGTGGTGGTTCTCGGGGAAGCCGCTTAGTCGCCCGCCTCTCCCGCGGCCACCATCACCGGCCACCGCCACCGCACCTCCGAGTTTAGGGTTTAGGGTGGTGACCGTAGTTAGGGTTAGGGTGGTGGTTCTCGCGGGAAGCCGCTTAGTCGCCCGCCTCTCCCGCGGCCACCATCACTGTCCACCGCCACCGCACCTCCGGGTTTAGGGTTTAGGGTGGTGACCGGAGTTAGGGTTAGGGTGGCGGTTCTTGCGGGAAGCCGCTTAGTCGCCCGCCTCTCTGGGTTTAGGGTTTAGGTTTTATTTGTTAAGTTCAAATAAATATTGTGTGCATTTTGTAGGAACTATGGATCCACCTAGTCCAGTCCACAGAGACCTAGATTCGGAACACTTGATCGAGGATATGATTCACGATGCCGATGAGGGATCTCCCTCGAGGTATCTCAACTCATCCGGTGAGGGAGAGGAGACCAACAGACAAGAGGAACAAGCCCATGGACGCATAACGCAGACCGACGAGGTATATATATATATGATGTCCGATGATCGTCACTAGATGTACCTAGTTGTATATATATAATGTTGACGAATGTTTCTTCTCTTAGGTCTCTACATCGAGCAAGAAAACCAAGCGCGGCCCAGCCAAAAAGTTGCCCCTGGGTAATGTTTATAAAATTACAGAGGTTTCAGGAGACGGCGAACCATTGGAACCAAAGAAAACAAAACAACTATTTGTGCAACAATGCGGAGTTGTTGCTAGAGATCGCATCCCGATCACTGTTCGGGAGTGGAATAAGCCCAAAGAGGCGGAATGGAGTGATGTGTATATCGACAATAGGTTCAAAGATGAACTTTTTAATGCCCTAATGGGACATTTCAAGCTGCCAGAATGTGACACTGAGGACGAGACTGCTGAAATGAGAAAGAAAGTCAAGCAGTTCGCACTAAAGAAGATGGCCAAACTATTCAAGAACTGGAAGAAGTCATTATGGCAACAATATCAGAAGGACAAGAAAACCCCATTATTCGAAGGTTATCTAGCGAAGCAGCAGTCTTACTGGGATGAATTTGTGCTGTATAGGAGGTCAGGAGTTGGAGAGGAAAAGTCAGAAAAACAAGATAAATTCTGCGAAGAAGAAATATCACCATAACTTGGGGCCAGGGGCTACGCGGCTGCCATGCCTAAGTGGGATGCAAAATAGAAAGAGCTTCATAATAAAGGGATCATTTCAGAACCAATTCGCGAAGAATGGGATTTGAGGGCAAGAAATTGGTTTCTTGGGCATGGGAGTACATATGACGAACTTACAGGGGACCTTGTTCGCAGTGACGGGATAAAGGTACCCAGGACTGCATGGATAAAAGTGGTCAAAGATATTAAAGATGGAATAAAACAGTTTCATCCCGATAGAGAGAATGACTTGCTGACCTTGGTCCTCGGTAATCGCGAACATACAGGACAAGTCTGAGGCCTTGACGGGAGTTTCACGTGGGAGTCTGGGTTTCCTAATGACCAAGGTACCTATAGAAGCCGAGCAAGAGCAAAGCAACGACGGGAGGAGGAGGAGGAGGCAGAAAAGTTCAAGCAGCTGCTCGGAAGACTTGACAACCAGCAGCAGTAGATCGACGAACTTAGAGGAATAGCGCGCTTGCAGCAAGATGCTCCACTCGATATTACCGCCAACCCATCTCAGCGGAGAAGCAGTGTCGCTGAATCGGAGGTCCCGTCTAACGATGCATCATATACTACAGATGGCGGTACCGGCTACCCCGTGGATGGAATTAAGGAGCAGATACCTTGTGAGCTCCATAAAAAAATGAAGAACGTATCTGTGAAGGTGGCGGTCGGATCGGCTTTGCCTTGTCCGCCTGACGCACGTTGGCATGGCCGTGAGATTCCACCTGGCTATGCTAAAGTCGGGGTGGATCAAATCGTAAAGTAGTGGGAGTCAATGGAGCTTGACATCCCTGGACCTGAAGGTGAGATCACACTGGGAGAAGTACTTGGTGGGATCATTCTCTGGGAAAATAACAACATACGGTTTTCAGGATCGGCTCCAAGGATAACACTGCCGCCTCCGAGTCATCGCAGGTCTCCTTCACCTCCACCTCCACCTCCATCACCTCCAAGAAGCCCACCCCATTATGACTACGACCACCACATCCCGAGTCCATCTCGATCTCCGCCGCAGGCTCAGCAGTCTTCGCCGCCTGCTAAGGACAATAAGCGGAAGCGTGCTCCGTCAATGAGTACTAAAGGACGCGGTAGCCCAAAATAGAAAATGTCGCCCCTCCCAACAGTGCCTTATCAAAATCTTCCCATTAGACCTTATGATCGTACTGATGCGGAATCTGCAGCGATATCAAAGGCCAAAGTGGCGGCACATTTTGAGAAGAAGAAACCCGAGCCCGCTCCGATATACACCGAGAAGCAAAAGGCATATGCACTTGATTTTCTGAACACACCATCGCAATATGAGTTGCACCATAAGCTAGATGACTATCTACGCACACTTCAGAAAGAAGTGGCGAAGAGCAAATCAAGTAAATCAAGCAAATCAAGTGCAAGGGGTAAAAAATCAGCAAGCACAGGTGCAAGCGGGACCAAAAATGCAATTAGTAAAAAATCAGACGTTCCCCTTCTCGGACAACAGGCAAAACAAACGACCGCACCCCTCAAGGTGGTTTCACAAAACGTTCCACTCCTCGCACAACATCCACTTGATATGTCAATAGCTGCGGAGTTGGCGCACAGCATAGAAATTACATTTGATGAACTGTTAGGCCCCCAACTCGACCATCTACCCAAGATGCCACTAGCCCCTAAATATGTCGCAGGTGAGGATTTGGTCAGCAAAGAGAGGCTGAGAGAACTGCCAACACAAATGCGGAATCTCCATCAATGGGACTCGGCGGTCATGAAGCGGGGGAGAATAATGATCGTAGCCAAAGTCCCACGTGAGTACTACTTCAGACCCGAAGAGGTACATATTGAGTTTCCAGAACTGTTCCAGTTATACCACCTCGACGCCTTGGACAAATCCATCCTCAGCTGCTATTGCCTGTAAGTTGTTGAATTCATTGTCTACATGTTCAGTTTCAGTTGTTCAGTTCAGAACATGTGATTATCCTTATTATGCAGAATGAAGATCCTAGAATGTAAAAGAAAAATAATATACAATATTGGGTTCATTGACCCAGATAAAGTGCATATAGCCACGCTAACGAATAACCCCGAGGAGACGGAGGAAAACCTTCTAAGGTTTCTAATGGAGCAAAATTTCTCTGACCATATATTGTTTCCTTACAATTTCAGGTGAGGGTTTTACTCTATTGTACACATTCACTTTTGATTAGTCGATGCTAATAAGTATAACTGGTTTGCAGCTTTCACTGGGGTCTGCTAGACATTTAACTTGATAAGGGAAGAGTTGATGTCATGGACCCATCAAAGAGAAACCTGGAAGATTTCCGCAGCATGCAGGACATGCTACAGAAGTAAGTTTCGCGCTATATCGGTATCTTTCGTTGATTTACCGAGATATCAGGTAACGAATAACTCATTTATTCATTTTCTTCGTCGGGCAGGGTTTGGATCCGGTTCAAGCGCGAGGTTACGGGTGTATTTAGTGAGAAGCTGACGTTTAAGACGGTCTTGGTAAGTAGCACGTGATATGTCCGCGCATCTCTTTACTTCTAGTTTCAATACAATAATGATGCTCTAGATTATTATTTTGATTGAATTCTATTCTCGTAAAGTGCGCGAGGCAGCCACGAGGGTCGAATCTATGTGGATTCTACGTTTGCGAGTTCATTCGCACGTTTACCACCGAACACAATGATTATAGAGTCGACGTAAGCAATGCATTCACACCATCATTTAATCGCCGTCACCTTTTGTTATCATGATTGATACATATTGATCTCCTTTTTCTTATATATAGTTCGAGAGAATGCGGGATAAACTACTACCAGAGCAATGCGTACTAGCAATTGCGGAGAAGTTGGCGGGATTTATTTTTAAAGAGATCGTAGACGATACCGGAGAATTTAGTGTGAATAGGCGTTACTGATCTCCATGTAATCGAACTATTTTGTGCTCTAGTCCCGCTATTCTGTGATCTCCATGTAACTATGTAAATTGTATATATTTGTATGCTCGATTTCGTAATAATCTTATATATATGCAAGAACGTGTACGATGTGGTGGCGTACAAATATTCAAAAACCATTTTGAAATGAAAAATAAATAAATAAAACAATACAAAATGAATTCTCTGCCGCGGCAGAGAAAGGGCACAAAATGCTGCCACGGCAGAGAAATCACTAGGCCAAGGTAATGCTCTGCCGCGGCAGAGAAAAGACGCAAATCTTTGTCATGCCTGTGGCACCAACCGGCACCAACCGACTAGCAAGTGCACCACAAGAGGATAGCCACGTGGGCACCCACTAGTCCCAACTGATAACTGGACCGGGACTAGTGTTGGGCCTCTAGCCCCGCTTGATTAGTCCCAGTTTAAAAAACGGGACTAGAAGCCCTTACTGCCCGGGACTAGAGGCCATGTCTCCACTAGTGATGGATCATAATATGAGTCTACCGAAACATCGTACTACTCCCTCCGTCCGAAATAAATGTATTTCTAGCCTTGTCCTAAGTCAAACTTTACTATGTTTGACTAACCTTTTAGGATAATGTACCAATATTTATGACACTAAATTGTTATCATTAAATTTATTTTTAAATCTAGTTTTATAATATGTCAATTTGATGTAATATATATTTCTATATTTCTCTATAAAATTGGTCAAATTTATATACACTTATTTATGGACGGGGATTAAGTCACTGCAAAACAAAACTATAGTAGTAGTGTACTTGGGACGATCGGTCAACACGCGCGATCGAGCCAGGGGGCAATATCCATGCCGCATGCGCATGCAGTGACGCATCAGGTACTAGTACCTTGCATGCACTTCTTCTAGCAACTGACATCACCATCCCATATCCCCAAATAACGCCCGCCCAGCTCATCGATCCGCGTTGCAGAAACAGATCGAGCTTCGAGAACGGACCGCTACATCTGCTCGAGTGACACAAATATGTACTACTTCTAATTTTAGGGTTTGTTTGATTCATAAGAATTGCATAGAAATTGTGTAGGATTTGAATTTTATGAAAAAAGTTCCTATGTTATTGTTTGATTCATAGGAACACACCCTATAGGAATTAATCCTATAAGAACTTTGTAGTACAATTTCTATAGAAAAGAAACATAAGATCATACCTCAAGAAAAAATTCTTTTGCTACATCAAATAAAATTCTTTTTTCCATAGGATTTAAGTTGACATGACATCTCAATCCTATGTTTTTTCTATTCCTATACTTTTACTATCCTATAAATCAAACAAGCCCTTAGTATAGTGGCTGATTTTGTGTAACTTTGTACTGTACTAAATTAGTGAGGATATGAGGATATATACAATGCAATGACGTAAGTTTTTTATAACTATCACATTGAATATTTGCTTAGTTGAAAAAGAGAGAAATAAGAAAGGTAAGATCATTTTTCCTTAGCTAAGGGATGATCTTTTAAAAATAAAAGAAGGCTAATTTCTTGGTTATACCATATGTTTTCCATTGGCAAATCAATTTCTTACTAAAAATAAACATTTTTAATTAATTGATGGAGATAACACTGAAATATACTTATCTCTAATAACTTCTCTAGATTATGTGAAAAACTATGCTCTAGATTAGGTGTACTCTCCCATAGCAACACTTGTAGAAAAAAGGCTATCCGTTCGTGCCTCCTAACAGCATTAGTCCCGGTTCCGTCACGAACCGGGACTAATGTTGGCACGCGTCCCGGTTCGAGCGGACACGGGGCCCGGAGGCATGCATCCCGGTTGATAGGGGGGCATACGTCCTGATTTGTAACACAAACCGGGACTAAAGGTTGGGCGTCAGCCACATGGCGTGGCACACACCTTTAGTCCCGGGACGTATGCTCCCGTCCTTTATAAATGCAACGCCCCAGCCCTCTGCCTCCACTCTGTTTTTTCTTGGTGAAAGGTGTGAGGGGTGTGCTAGTTTTTTTCCCCTATGCATGCATTCAAGGTTTTTGATGAAATGTTTGAGTGAATGATCCCGTTCAATTTCTCATAGAACAAAAATATAGAAGGTGTTCAAGACGCACTTGAGCTTTCTCCTCTTTATTTTCCTCGATCGAGGTTAGCAGTCTTATCTTTTCTCTGTCATTGATACAATGCATGTGTCGATGTGAATTGGTCATTTCACTATTAATGATGTCCTGTTTTTGATAAACTTACTTATATGATGCAGATGAACGTTCGGGAATGGATGTACGGTGACCGGCGTGTATCCGGGTATATGAAAGGCGTGGATAAATTTATCGATGTGGCTACAACAAACAAAGAGAATGGTTTTATACGTTGTCTATGTGTTCAATGTCGGAATAACAAGGGGTACTCTTCCTCAAAAATTATTCGCGGCCACCTGATTATGAAAGGTTTCATGCCCAACTATAATTGCTGGACCAAGCACGGGGAAAGAGGGGTTATGATGGAAGATGGTAAAGAAGAAGATGATGATAACAACTATCATCATATGAGTGATACTGCAATGGAAGACAATGGAGAGGAAGGAGGTGAAGAACGGGCATCAGATGAGCCGGCTGATGAACTTGGTAGGGTCATTTCTGATGCAAAGCGGGACTTTGAAACAGAAAATGAGAAGCTGAAGTTAGAGGGCATGTTAGAAGATCACAAGAAATTGTTGTACCCAAATTGTGAAGATGGCAGCACAAAGCTCGGTACCACAATGAAATTGTTGCGATGGAAGGCAGAGTGTGGTCTAACTGACTCCTCATTTGAAAAGATGCAAAAAATAATGAAGCCAAAGTTTTCAAAACATAACGAACTTCCCGAGAGTACCTACGAAGCAAAGAAGACTCTCTGTCCTCTAGGATTAGATGTGCAAAAGATACATGCATGCATTAATGACTGCATCCTCTACCGCGGTAAGGAGTATGAGAATTTAGATAAATGCCCGGTATGCAATGCATTGCGGTATAAGATCAGACGAGATGACCCTAGTGATGTTGAGGGAGAGCCCCTCCGGAAGAGGGTTCCTGCTAAGGTTATGTGGTATGCTCCTATAATACCAAGGTTGAAACGCATGTTCAGAAACAAAGAGCATGCCAGGTTATTGCGATGGCACAAAGAAGACCGTAAGAAAGACGGAAGTTGAGACACCCACGATGGGTCACAGTGGATAAAAATCGAGAGAGACTTCTCGGACTTTGCGGTGACGCAAGGAACTTATGGTTTGGTCTAAATACGGATGACATGAATCCTTTTGGGCAGCGAGCTGCGATCCAAGACCTGGCCCGTAACTCTATGTATCTACAACCTGCCTCCTTGGTTGTGCATGAAGCGTAAGTTCATTATGATGCCAGTGCTCATCCAAGGCCCGAAGCAACCGGGCAACGACATTAATGTGTACCTTAGGCCATTAGTTGAAGAACTCTTACGGTTGTGGGGCAAACCAGGTGTACATGCGTGGGATGAGAACAAACAGGAGCCATTTGATCTACGAGGGTTGCTATTCGTAACCATCAATGATTGGCCTACTCTTAGTAACCTTTCAGGACAGACAAACAAGGGATATAAGGCATGCACACACTGTTTAGATAAGACTGAAGGTACATATTTGCATAAATGCAAGAAGGTTGTGTACCCGGCGAATCGATGATTTCTTCCGACCAATCATCCCGTAAGAAAGAAAGGCAAGCATTTCAAAGGTGAGGTAGATCACCGGAAGAAGCCTGAACTCCCTGGTTGTGATGATGTATTTGGTATGGTCAAGGACATAGAAGTAATCTTTGGAAAGGGTCCCGGTGGTCAATCAGTTCCGAACGACGACGCTACAGGACACACACCCATGTGGAAGAAGAAATCTATATTTTGGGAGCTGCCATATTGGAAAGTCATGCGTGTCCGCTCTTCAATCGACGTGATGCACGTGAAGAAAGATACACCAGAAGCACGGGAGGACCAACAAATTATGAAAGACCCAAAGAACATGCATACACAGAACAAGACGGATAAAGAGCGTCACTTAAGTCGTGCCAGCTATGCTCTTACCAAAGCAGAGAAGGAAATATTTTTTGAAGTCCTTTACAGTATCAAGGTGCCGTCTGGCTTCTCATCTAATATAAAGGGGATAATAAATATGGCAGAGAAAAAGTTCCAAAACCTGAAGTCTCATGACTGTCGCGTGATTATGATGCAGTTGCTTCCGATTGCATTGAGGGGGCTTCTACCGGAAAATGTTCGAGTACCCATTGTGAAGCTGTGTGCATTCCTCAATGCAATATCTCAGAAGGTAATCAATCCAGATATTCTGCCAATGTTATAGAAGGATGTGGTAGAATGTCTTGTTAGTTTTGAGTTGGTGTTCCCACCATCCTTCTTCAATATTATGATGCATCTCCTGGTTCACCTGGAAGAGATTGCCATTCTCGGTCCGGTATTTCTGCACAATATGTTCCCCTTTGAGAGGTTCATGGGAGTCTTAAAGAAATATGTTCATAACTGTGCTAGACCAGAAGGAAGCATCTCCAAGGGATATGGAACAGAGGAGGTCACTGAGTTTTGTGTTGACTTTATTCCTGACCTTAAGCCGATTGGTGTTTCTGACTCGCGGCATGAGGGAAGACTAAGTGGAAAAGGCACGCTGGGAAAGAAAGCAATGATATGTAGGGACGAAGATTCTTTCACTAAAGCACACTACACGGTTCTACATAATTCCACCTTGGCAGCTCTGTATATCGAGGAACACAAGAATATTGTACGATCCAAAAACCTGGGGAATCCTGAATCATGGAATACAGATGAACACATGAAGTATTTCGGTGGTTGGATGCGGACACATCTCTTGAATGACACCACTGTTGGAGATCAGCTATACTTGTTGGCCGCGTCACCATCTTCTACTGTATTGAATTTCCAAGGGTACGAAATAAATGGGAATACATTCTACACGATCGCCCAAGATAAAAAGAGCACCAACCAAAATAGTGGTGTCCGCTTTGATGCAATAGACGATAATGGACAAAAGGACACATACTATGGTTACATAGAGGAGATATGGGAACTAGACTATGGAGTCTCTTTTAAGGTCCCTTTGTTTCGCTGCAAATGGGTCAAATTGAATGGGGAAGGGATAAAGAGAGACCAGTTGTACGGAATGACAACAGTGGATCTCAACAATCTTGGTTATAGAGATGAACCATTCGTCCTAGCCAATGATGTGTCTCAGGTTTTCTATGTGAAGGACATGTTGAAAGAACATTTTATAATCCCTAGTGTAGGGAAATGATTCTGCATTTGGGGGGGAGGATAATCCGCCCCTCCCTCTTCCCTAGCAGGAGCAAGCCCCAGAAGGGGGACGAAGTTTTGGCCGGATTTTCCAGCCCCGCCGGATAATCCGCCCCTCGGGGGGCCGGATAGTCCGCCCCCCTTGCTCACCGCCAAGGCGCAAGCCCTAGAGAGGGGGCGGAGTGTTGGCCGGACTTTCCAGCCAGGCCGGATAATCCGCCCCAGGAGGGGGCCGGATTATCTGCCCCCCCCCAAGATCTTCACCAAGTCACGCAGGCGCCAGCCCCAGAGAGGGGCGGAGTTTCCCCAGGAAAATCCGCCCTTGGGGCGGAGTTTCCCCAAGGGGCCGGATAATCCTCCCCTAAAGTTGTTCAACAGCCAGATCTGGGGAGGGGTATTTAAGCCAGCCTTCCCCCTCCTGCGAGATCTCTTGATTCATTCGAAAAATACAAGATCAGATCTGAAATCTTCATCCAAGAGAGCTCCACCTAGATCCACCCAAAGGCCTCGTCCCTTGGGGAATCGAAGGAGGAGAACTCGATCTTCATCATCAGCAATCAAGCACTTCATCTCCTCTCCATTCATTTGGAGAACCATCGATCTAGTATTTCTTGCAAATACCTAGATCCTTGTTTTTGTTTATATTGATAAACCTTGTTCTTGTGGCAGCTTGTTGTCATCTCGGGAGCCCCCAATTCGGTTATGGGTGTGTGCCCCGATAGTGTTGTAAAAGGCACCGGTTCCCGCCTCGAAGGGATCCAATAGTGGAGAAGGTGGATCGGGCCTCTCGTGGCGAGATCCATCAGAGAATAGGGTGAGGCCTATTGTGGCGTGGTGGTCTTAGAACCGCACACCCCTCCAACGCAGATGTACTTTCCTTAACAAGGAAGGAACTGCGGTAAAACAAATCCCTGTGTCTCCTCGTGCTCCACTACGGTTTCCTCGCTCCTCTCTTTACGTGCTTAGTAGTTAGGGTTGCATATAGGGAAATTCTCGTAGTTGCATATCTAGAGAATTTACTTTGTGTCAAGCCTAAAATTGAAAAAGTATTAAAGATTGGTTAGCACCTATTCACCCCCCTCTAGGTGCCCATACGATCCATTTCAATTGGTATCAGAGCCTCGACTCTCATTTCGGGCTTAACTGCCTAAGAGAGGTATGGGTTCCAAGGTAGATGGGAGTGATGCTCCGGAAGTAGTTACCATGAACGATCTCAAGACGTTGGAAACAACCTTGGTGAGTTCAATGGAAGCTAAGATAGAAGAGATGTGTCAATTAATAATGCGTCTCTCCACATCCGCAACATCGCCTCCATCTAACTCTGAGGATACCACTCCGCAATCCAAGGAAACGGGTAAAACTGTTTCCAAAGATAACGAAGTGGTTGGTGATGACATTAGCAAGAGTTCCTCCTCGAAAAAGGATAGCGGTAAGGATGGATACAATGAGGTTTCTCATGTGTATTCCCCTGATCCACCTATCCCTCATCCACATATACATAATAGGGGTGATCCACACAAACTTTCTGCATCTACTTTTTCTCAATGACAATTTTTGATGAAGTCTCATGTGTGCAGTTCCTCCATTGATTTGTGGAAAATCATAGAAAATGGTCTTCATGTTGGAAACCCCAACAATCTCACAAGAAGAGAAATTGTTGATAGCCAACTCAACGCTACAGCTCTACACATGATACAGCTTGGTGTGGGTGACAAAGACATGCCACACATTCAATATCTTAGTACAGCTAAGGAAGCTTGGGATGCCCTCACCGAGCTCTTCATCGGAAATGAAAGTATGAGAAGGAATAGATATGATGCTTTCAGCAACGAAGCTAAAGGATTCTATATGTTGGATGGAGAAGACCACGAGGACATGTATAGGAGGCTCAAGGCAATAGCCACAACCTTCAGAAACCACGGAGCAGCTCATGTTGATGATGCTTGGATCAAGCGCAAGTATGTCAGTGCTTTTATGCCATTTGAGCCCACGGATTTGAAAAGTCTCCAAGGTAGGCACAACTATCACCTCATGTCATCCAATGAGGTAATGCAAGAAATGGCTGCTTTCAAAGTGGCTGCCAAGAATGCCGAAGATGCTCGTGCTCGAGCTATGGGGATGCAAAAGGGGGTCAACATGGCCTTGAAGACTAGTGTGAGTGATCATGATGAATATGTCGTAGAAGGTCTGGATTGTCCCGAGGATATAAAAAGGATCCATGGACAATACTTGGCTCTTTATGCAAGAAACTTTTGGAAAGATCCAGCCAAGGCTAAAGCTGAACTAGAACGCAAGAGTGGAGCCTATGGAAGAAAAGAAAATGGTCCCAAGCTAAGAACATGCTTCAATTGTGGTGACCGGCTGCACTTTGTAGTTGAGTGTCCATATCAAAGTAGGGAAGATAATGGAGGAAGACTTATTTTCAAGGACAAGTCAAAGGCTCCACGCAAGAAACAGTTTGTAAAGAAGAATGCTCCCTTCAAGAAGGAACCGAAGATTGTTCTAGTGGCTCAAGAAGAATATTCATCGGGAAGTGAAGATGAGGACGAGGATGATAGCTCCCAAGAAGTGGCTGCTATAGCCACCACATGTACATCAACATCTCTCTTCGACTATCCGAATGAAAACATCATCAACAAGAATGCTACTTGTCTCATGGCAAGAAGCTCTGAGGTAACGACTTCTAACTCCTCTTTTCCTAAGGCTATGATTGACATGGATGATCCTACTAGTCTTAAGGTTAAAGAAGAGATTATTGCTTTGGATTACTTCTACACTAACTTGCAAGGTGATCACAAATTTTGTTTTGAAGCTCTCATGGATCAGCTGGCCCAAAACGAATCTCTCCTCGAAGAAAAGGGCAGAATTGAAAGGGAAGAGGCAATGGAAATTGCATCCTTAAAAAATGCTCTTGAAGAAGAAGAAGAGGCTTGGGTCTCTCTTGAAGAGAGGCTTGAGTCTATTGAAGAGTCACATGAAGAAATTGTGACTAAACTTGTTAAGGAACGTGACAATGCAGTCACCAAAGCAAAGAAGTTAACGAAGGAAAATATTGACTTTGGGGCTGCTCATGATAGACTCTCCGAGGAATTGGAGAAACTTGACAATGCTCACAAGGCGTTGAAAAATGATTTCTCCAATCTCTATGAGTCACATGATCAGATTCAAAGTCGATTGGCCAAATATGATGTCCCTAGCTCATCCAACTTAACATATAGTCACAAGGAAAATGATAGTGTGGAAAAAGAAGTGATCAAGGACATCACTCCCAAGGATAAAGGTGTGATTGATGAAGTCCTTGGCAAGCAAAGGTCAAATCATGGTAAAGAGGGACTTGGGTATGTCACCAAGTCCAAGAAAAATAAAACCAAGAAGAACAAGTCCAAGAATGTGCAATCAAAGACTAGCACCGCTGAGAAGAATGTCACAAAAGACAAGACTAACAATATTGGTTTTGCAGGGTCTCACAATCCAAATTATGAACTCTTTTTGTGATGATTATGGCGACATTTATGCTTATTATGTCGGTCCCTTTGATGAATATATTGCTTGGTCTATTTGGGTCCCAAAGACCCTTGTTACTAACGTGAAAGGACCCATTGAAAAATGGGTACCTAAAACCAAGAAGTAATTCTCTTGCAGGGCTATGCTTTCGGTGGGTCGAAATGGGTGTTGTATAGTGGCTGCACTAGTCATATGACCGGAAGCAAGGAGATCATCACGGAGATGCATCCAAATCTTGATAATATCACAGTCTCCTATGGTGATAAGTCTAAATCTCAGTTATTGGTTCTTGGCAAGGTTGTGGTTGCCCACGATATCTCTCTTGTGGACGTCATGCTTGTTGAGACCCTCGGTTACAACCTTCTTTCTGTTCGTGCCCTTGGCAAGATGGGCTTTGCTGTTTTTATCGATGATGATTTGGTGGTACTCTTGTGGAGCAAGTCTCTAAAGGTCGCTTTCGTTGGATACGTCGAAAATGACCTGTATGTGGTGGACTTCTCGGGGAAAACCACTTCGGGTCCGATGTGTCTATTCGGAAAGGCCGACGTGGGCTGGCTATGGCATTGCCATTTAGCCCATGTCAACATGAGAACTTTGCAAAGTCTCCAAAAGGGTGGCCCCATACTTGGACTAAAATACAATGTCTCCTTTGCCAAAGATTGTGTTTGCAGGGCTTGTGTTGAAGGAAAAATGCATGACTCTCCCCACAAGAGGAAGACTATTGTGTCATCAAAGAGGATCTTGGAATTACTTCATGTGGATTTATTTGGTCCTCCCTCTCATGCAAGTCTTGGTGGGAAGAAATATTGCTTGGTCATTGTCGATGATTACTCAAGATATACATGGGTCTATTTCTTCAAGCTAAAAAGTGAGACTCAACAAACTATCATTAACTTTGCCAATGAAGTTCAACGTCAACACAATGTTCTTATCTTGGCAATAAGAAGTGACAACGGGTCCGAATTCAAGAACTACACATTGAATGAGTTTCTTAGCGAAGAGGGGATTAGACATCAATATTCCGCTGCGTACACCCCTCAACAAAATGGTGTAGCCGAGAGGAAGAACCAGACTTTGATGGATATGGCAAGATCAATGTTGGCTGAATTCAAGTCTCCTTATAATTTCTGGGCTGAAGCCATATCCATTGCTTGTCACTCTTCGAACCGGCTCTACCTCCAAAAGATTTTGGACAAGACTCCATATGAAATACTTACCGCTAACAAGCCTAACATCTCATACTTTAGGGTATTCGGGTGTAAGTGTTTCTTTCTTATTAAAGGTGTCCGTTTGTCAATATTTGAGTCCAAGGCTTTAGAAGGTATTTTTGTTGGTTACGGTGCCGAATCCCACACTTATAGAGTCTACAACAAGCTCACTAGGATTGTTGTAGAATCTTGTAGTGTGGAGTTCGATGAAAATAACGGCTCCTTTGTAGGGCAAGTTGATGTTTATGATGCAGATGTTGAAATACCCCAAGATGCCATAAGAAGAATGGGCGTGGGATTTTTCCGCCCCATTGAGGAACCCCTTGTGGCGGATCGGGAAGGACAATGCTCCACTCATGTGGAGCCCTCATCTACACAAGATCAACAAGCTCCTACTGTTGGAGAAAATTCTGCACCAATACCGCAACCTGCTGAAGATCATCTGTCCCCTGGACAAGTTGGTTGTCCCAGACCGGACGGACAATCCGCCCGTGGCACTCCAACCCGTTCCAGAGGATCCAGAGGAGAAGACAACAGCTTAGAAGCTCCCAGGCAGGATTCTCCGGCCCCCGAGGGCGGATTATCCGGCCCTGGGTCTCCAACTCCTGTCAGGCACTCTCAGGAAGAAGGCTATGGTGCTTCACCTCCCAGGCCGGATAGTCCAGCCCCTCCAAGGGGTGGATTATCCGGCCCTAAAGAACAAACTCAGCAGCAATCTTCTAGTGTTAACTCAGATCAAGATCAAGGGCAAGGCAGTGATCAAGACAAGGATACAATTACTGAATCAACTCCGTCTAGAAACAATAAGGACATTGAGGCTCGTCGCAAGGCTCGTGCTGATAGAAACCTTGAACTAAGGGGTCACACTCTTGACAAGGTTGTTGGTGATTTACGAAGAAGGGTATCTACTAGAAGAGAACTTGCAAGCTTCTGTGATCATCAAGCTCACATTTCCATGGTTGAACCGAAGAAGGTCTTTGATGCTCTTGAAGACCCTGATTGGGTGGTTGCAATGCATGAAGAATTAAATAACTGTGCACGCAACAAATTTTGGAAGCTCGTAGAGAAACCCAAGGACTGCCGCAACGTTATCGGTACCAAGTGGATCTTCAAGAACAAACAAGATGAAAATGGCATTGTTGTGAGGAATAAAGCACGTCTCGTGGTTCAAGTATTCTCTCAAGTGGAAGGAATTGATTTTGGCGAGACTTATGCTCATGTGGCTCGTCTTGAATCCATCCGTATCCTTCTGGCCTATGCAGCCCATCATAATTTTAAATTACAGCAAAGGGATATTAATAGTGAATTTCTTGATGGTCCTCTCCATGAGTTAGTATACGTCAAGCAGCCCCCGGGTTTTGAGGACCCCAAATTTCCGAACCATGTCTACAAACTCGATAAGGCGTTCTATGGCCTTAAACAAGCCCCACGTGCATGGTATGAGCACCTTAAAGAGATTTTGCTAGACCGTGGATTCGAAGTTGGGCAAATCAATCCCACTCTTTTTACTAAGAAGGTTAATGGGGAGCTTTTTGTATGCCAACTTTATGTAGATGGCATTATTTTTGGCTCTACTAACCAAGCTTTTAACGATGAATTTTCAAAGATTATGACTGACAGGTTTGAGATGTCCATGATGGGTGAGTTAAGGTTCTTTATTGGATTTGGGATCAAACAACTTAGAGAGGGAACTTTTATTAATCAAGCTAAGTACATTCAAGACATGCTCAAAAGGTCAAGATGACGGATCTCAATGGTGTGGATACTCCTATGCAAACAAAGTGTCATCTTGAGCTCAATCCCAAGGGTAAAGACGTGGACCAAAAGGTATACAGATCCATGATCGGCTCTCTCCTTTACCTTTGCGCATCTAGGCCCGATATCTTGTTAAGTGTAGGAGTGTGTTCAAGGTACCAAGCCGCTCCTAAAGAAAGCCACTTAGTGGCGGTCAAACGAATCTTCGGATATTTGGTTCATTCCCCAAATTTTGGGTTATGGTATCCCAAGGTTTCCAGATTCTCTCTATGTGGTTACACTGATTCAGATTGGGCTGGTGACAAAGATGATAGGAAATCAACCTCTGGTGCATGTCAATTCTTGGGCAGGTCTTTAGTGTGTTGGTCTTCAAAGAAACAGAATTGTATTTCACTCTCAACCGCCGAAGCTAAATATGTTGCTGCTACAAGTGCTTGTACCCAATTATTATGGATGAGGCAAACTTTAAAGGAATATGGTGTCAATTGTGACAAAGTGCCTCTATTATGTGACAATGAAAGTGATATCAAAATTGCTTACAATACCGTTCAGCATACAAGAACAACCCTAGTGGGGGGCGGATAATCCGCCTCCAAAGTTGTTCAACGGCCAGATCTGGGGAGGGGGTATTTAAGCTAGCCTTCCCCCTCCCGCCAGATCTCTTGATTCATTCGAAAAAGACAAAATCAGATCTGAAATCTTCATCCAAGAGAGCTCCACCTAGATCCACCCAAAGGCCTCTTCCCTTGGGGAACCGAAGGAGGAGAACTCGATCTTCATCATCAGCAATCAAGCGCTTCATCTCCTCTCCATTCATTTGGAGAACCACCGATCTAGTATTTCTTGCAAATACCTAGATCCTTGTTTTTGTTTATATTGATAAACCTTGTTCTTGTGGCAGCTTGTTGTCATCTCGGGAGCCCCCAATTCGGTTGTGGGTGTGTGCCCCGATAGTGTTGTAAAAGGCACCGGTTCCCGCCTCGAAGGGATCCAATAGTGGAGAAGGTGGATCAGACCTCTCGTGGCAAGATCCATCAGAGAATAGGGTGAGGCCTATTGTGGCATGGTGGTCTTAGAACCGCCCACCCCTCCAACGCAGATGTACTTCCCTTAACAAGGAAGGAACTGCGGTAAAACAAATCGCTGTGTCTCCGCGTGCTCCACTACGGTTTCCTCGCTCCTCTCTTTACGTGCTTAGTAGTTAGGAATGCATATAGGGAAATTCTCGTAGTTGCATATCTAGAGAATTTACTTTGTGTCAAGCCTAAAATTGAAGAAGTATTAAAGATTGGTTAGCACCTATTCACCCCCTCCCCTCTAGGTGCCCATACGATCCATTTCACATGTCCTCCAGATCGAAAAAAAGAAAAAATATGCAAACGAATACATCATATTATGAGCCAAAGCGTCACATAGTTCTTTCAGGGAAAAGAAACATCGTGGGAATCGAGGACAAGACAGACATGTCAGAAGATTATAATAAGTTTGATGAAATTCTGCCCTTCAAAGTGAAAACTGACCCAAGCATTCCGTTAAGTAAAGAAGATGCTCCATGGTTACGTCTGAAGTGATCATAAGGAAGGACATATGCCAATAAGTTCATGCTCATATTATGTAACTCTAGTTCATGTCTTTCGCGGTTTGTGGCTTCACCGAAGGATATCTTTCGCGGTTTGTGGCTTGACCGGGACTATATATAGGGGGGCCTTTAGTACCAGTTTTGTAGTCTCAGTTTTTAATATTAATACATGTCTTGAGTGTTAGTCTCATTTTGTGGCTGGACCGGGACTATGAAGAAGTTGTCCCGATTCGTACTTACCATTAAGATCTGATCTCCAAACACGCGCGGTCACATATTAGGGAGTTCCTCTATGACCAGTTTCTTGGAGATGCCGGAGGACTAGGATCCGGCGGCATCTCCCTTAAACTGGTCGTACTGGTGTTCCTGCTCTCGAAAACCATCTTGCAGCTTGTAACTTCTCTAACTAGATCAATACACCTGCGAGCTAACTAATTTCACATATTAGGGAGTGCCTATATGACCAGTTTCTTGGAGATGCCGGAGGACTGGGATCTGGCGGCATCTCCTTGAAACTGGTCGTAGTGGTGTCCCTGCTCTCGAAAACAATATTGGAGATGCCTCAATCTGGCTGGAGGAATAGAATCACAAGGATTCCTATTTATAGTACAAGCAGCTCGTCATAGTGTCGACACTTACGAAATAATGTCGACACTCACCCCTATTATTAGTGCTGACTCGTGTTTTGTTCCGGTTGGTGTCTCCAACCGGGACTAAAGGTTCATCTTTAGTCCCGGTTGGTGACACCATCCGGGACAAGGTACACGCCGCACGACATAATGTCGACACTCACCCCTATCATTAGTGCTGCCTAGCCCAGCCTGCTGAAATCCCTCCAACCGGGACTAAATATGAACCTTTAGTATATTGAAAATCCAAACAATGAAAATCCTTCGCGTGGTGTCATATTATGTGACATAGTTGAAAGGAAAAATACCAGACTTGGCATATTATGTGGCATAGTTTGTGATGTTGTGCCCATATTATGCATGCATGTGGACATTGGTATGGAAAACAATGTTGCAGGAGGAAGTTTTCCTTTTTGTCGCACGGAAAATCCCTTTTCCATTTTTCGAGCGCAAAAAACGGGTCATTCTATGAAGTAACCACCAAAATGCTGTTTCATAATGCTACCGTCCCATTTTCCTAAAATACTAGACCACCTTACATGGACTATCTCCCAACCGGGACATCTTAAACCTTTTCGTCCATCCCGGGTAAAAAGGACAAATGTCTGCCAAATCGTAGGAAGTGGGTCCGGTTTGTACTACAGGTACATGATCTATCGCCCGTGATTTTTTGAAAAAATCATTTTAGACTCGCAATATGTGGTTTCTTCAGAGATCCAATGCAAGTTCTAACGATGCTCGTCCCCTATCTTCATGCACGCCGGTTCGACCATAGTTAGAAATTCAGAAAATTCAAAACGGGCATAATAAATTCAAAAAAAATCCGAACAATGAAAATCCTTCGCGTGGTGTCATATTATGTGACATATTTGAAAGGAAAAATACCAGACTTAGTATATTGATCATGTATCAAAAAACCTTCACAAAATGACCTATCATGTTCGAGGTTTCATGGCTTTCGGTCCAAATGACCGATGTTATGTGCTGAATCACGGCATAGTTTGTGATGTTGTGCCCATATTATGCATGCATGTGGAAATTGGTATGGAGAACAATGTTGCAGGAGGAAGTTTTCCTTTTTGCCGCACGGAAAAGCCCTTTTCCATTTTTCGAGCGCAAAAACGGGTCGTTTTGTGAAGTAACCACCAAAATGATGTTTCAGAAAGCTACCGTCCCATTTTCCTAAAATACTATACCACCTTACATGGATAATCTCCCAACCGAGACATCTCAAACCTTTTCGTCCATCCCGGGTAAAAAGGACAAATGTCTGTCGAATCGGTAGGAAGTGTGTCCGGTTTGTACTACAGGTACATGATTTATCGCCCGTGATTTATTGAAAAAATCATTTTTAGACTTGCAATATGTGGTTTCTTCGGAGATCCAATGCAATTTCTAAATGAGCCATTTTTCTTCCCGGCATTTCTTCCCGCCATTTTTTCCCGCCATTTTTCTTCCCGCCATTTTTTCCCGGCATTTCTCCCGCCATTTCTTCCCGCCAGTTTTTCCCGCCAGTTCTTCCCGTCAGTTCTTCCCTCCAGTTATATTTCTGCCATTTCTCACTATATATATATATATGTAGGGTTGTCTCCATTGTCATTGCACATCTCTAGACTCATATCTGTAACCTCGTCACTCTTTCCCATGACTTCCACCGTAGCACTAACTCCCAGGTAGGCGGAGGCGCTTTGCGCCTCGAACTACCCCTGCCGTCGGGCTACTGTGTCCCCGTCGGCTGGATGCTGAGCGCCAGAGGCGTGCCGGTTCCTCCTGTCCCTCTAGGTGTGGCGCGTCGGATGGCCATCACGAACCACTACTACTTCGAGCTCACGTCGGAGCAGCGGAGGAATCCCATATGGCATCCCGACTATTTCCCGACTTGGGAAGCCTTCTTCGTGGATCGGCGTTAGAGGGCGCTCGCCAGGCTCGAGGAGGACAGCCCACCTCCTCTGAACTTCAACGAGGCCGGCCGTCAGTTGTGGTGGCGCGGTCGGACTCTCCAGAGCGTCATGGCCTACGACACGGCCGCCGAGTCTAGCCCCCGCCTGCGCTACCCTCAAATCCAGCCCACTGCATCGACCTTCAAGGTTCAACTACTGGCGACCCAACGGCGGCACGACGCGGCAGTCTGACGACTAAAGTGGTGAGTATTACAGGTGTAGGCAGGAGCATGACTGAATCACTCCAACATTTCAAAACAAGTTCGGCCGATTGTGGCTTAATCTGGCCATATATCTTAATTTTCAGTTCTTCTATGTAACTTTGTGTTAGTTGCGTTATGTACTTTAATTCCAGTTCTATCCTAATAAAATTTTCTTTCCGCCCATTATTTCCCGTCCTTTTTTCCCCGCCCATTAATATATAAAAAGTATAAGTTAATTCAAATCCAAATTAAAAACAGAAAATGTTTTTGAATTATTTATTCAAATCCAAACACTTTTTATGTTTAAAGTTTTTCTAAATTCCAAATTAATATTCAAAAAATATAAGTTAATTCATTTTTAATTTTAAATGGTTCATAGTTTAAATGGTTACATTAATTATTTTTTAAAAATAGAAAATGGCTTTGAATTAGTTATTCAAATCCAAACACTTTTTATGTTTAAAGTTTTTATAAAATCCAAATTAATATTCAAAAAATATAAGTTAATTCATTTTTAATTTTAAATGGTTCATAGTTTAAATGGTTACATTAATTATTTTTAAAAACAGAAAATGGTTTTGAATTATTTATTCAAATCTAAACACTTTTTATGTTTAAAGTTTTTCTAAATGCCAAATTAATATTCAAAAAATATAAGTTAATTCATTTTTAATTTTAAATGGTTCGTAGTTTAAACGGTTACATTAATTATTTTAAAAACATAAAAAGGTTTTGAATTAGTTATTCAAATTCAAACACTTTTTATGTTTAAAGTTTTTCTAAATTCCAAATTAATATTCAAAAAATATAAGTTAATTCATTTTAAATTTTAAATGGTTCATAGTTTAAATGGTTACATTAATTACTTTTTAAAAATAGAAAATGGTTTTGAATTAGTTATTCAAGTTCAAACACTTTTTATGTTTAAAGTTTTTCTAAATTCCAAATTAATATTCAAAAAATATAAGATAATTCATTTTTATTTTTTAATGGTTCATAGTTTAAATGGTTACATTAATTATTTTTAAAAACAGAAAATGGTTTTGAATTAGTTATTCAAATTCAAACACTTTTTATGTTTAAAGTTTTTCTAAATTCCAAAGTAATTATCATTTAAAAAACATTACAAATTTAAACCCCAAAATAAAAAATAAGGCGGGAACAGAGAGAAAATTCCTGAAATTTTTTTAAAACAGGGTCATACGTCCAGGTTGGAGCGACAAACCGGGACTAAAGACCCCGCGCACGCCCCTTAGGATGATGAAAAAAAAGTGGAGTATACGTCCTGGTTGGTGGCTCCAACCGGGACGTATGACCCTTTAGTCCCGGTTGGTGCCAACAACCGGGACAAAAGGCCCTTCGTTTATAACTGGCGCGCCTCCTCTTCTTCTTCCCCATCTCACTTCTGTGCTTATCACCGACGCGTGCACAGGAACCGCCCGACAGTCGCTGCTGAGCTTCGCCCGCCCGGCCCGCCGTCTGTCGTCACCCTCATCCTTCTAGCCAATACACGCAAGCAGGGGCGCCTCCTTCTTGCCGGAATCGAGCCCGAAGATCTCCTACTCCGACGGACGTCACCGCCAAATACTACCGCTTCGGGCCACGCCGTGCTTCCCCAACCACCCCATCGTGCTCTTGGTGAGCTCTCCGTCCTCCTGGACCCTCTCCCGTCCTCCCTCTCGCTCTTTTTCGAGCCCGTGTTGAGCGTCGCTTTCCGCTGCCGCAGTTCATGCTCGCCGACGTAGATTCGGCTGCCAAAACAGGGCGGCGCCGCCACCATATGGCCGCCGTGCTACGCTCTATCCAACCCGCCTACCCGCGTAGTCCTCCGAGCCCTCCTTCGCTGTCCCCGTGCATTGCCTGAGAGGTTCACCGTCTGGTGATGTTAGGCTGACGTCACCGTGACGCCAGCTTGTGGGTTAGCCCGGTCAAACCACCCTCCTCCCCGGCCCCATTCGCTTGCGTGGCTGACGACGTGGCCTCGGCCCCACCTATCAGCTGTAGTGGGTAGCCTCTGCCCCGGTGACAAATGACCCTCACCCCTGTGCTGATGTCACAGTGATGCAATAATTCCATTTAAATTGATTAAACAATTCCAGAAAATGTAATAATCTTGTAAATTCAATAAGTAATTGATTATAACTCAGAAAAATATGTATAATATATCAAAATGTTTAGAAAAGTGAGAACTATATATTTAAGCTATAATCATGCATTGTTCAACAACTTTCATAACAAGTTTAATTAGAAGAACATAGTAACCCCTCACAGGTGATTCCAGAGTTTCTTCGAGTTAGGGTTCTCACCCCTCGGAACCCCGATTAATTGTCGAGCATGCTTTAGGGTTACATTGTCAATCAACTTTAAACCCTAGTTTAGTTAAAGAAACATCGACACCCCTTATGTACATTTGGGTTCGCCGGTGTGTCCTTGCTAGGGCATCCCGAACCCTTTTAAATCGATGTTGCACCTAGGGTTAGTGTAGGATCTCTAAATTTGACATGTCATACATATTGATTGCACATTGTATTATGCCATGTATTGATTGCCGCCTTTCTTTCCGGTATTGGTTCTTCGCGATAGGATCCGAGCCCGAGAGTTTCTCTGAATTAGGGTTTCTGATATTGTAAATTCATTTTTATTATTGTGTATGTATATATTAGGGTTTCTCTGAATTAGAGTTTATATCTCTCAACACCGTACCTAACATTCTCCCTTAGCCGCTTTGACTTATCCATTTTTCCACCTATGCAGAAAATATGGACCCACCCGACAGATACGAAGAAAAGGAAGAGTTGATCCAAGGTGTGATCCGCGGGGAAGAAAATTTAGATATATCGACGTTTCTGAACAACTCCGGTGAGGGTGATCCTCTTTTTGCCGGAATAGACGACTTGTTTGAGGTTGAAGGTGATGCCTTCCGCGAGGGACAAGGCGATGCCTTGTGTAATCGAGAAGACGACCGCTCTAGCGAGGTGCATGTAATATAATTAATTCATTAATTAATCATATGCTATCTATATAGAAATAGTAACGACGATCTTTCTTCTTTTAGCCCTCTAGATCAAACAAATCTACTGAAAAGAGCGGACGAGGCCCAACCAAAAAGTTGGAAGACCAAGAGAGGTTCAGGATCGATGATATCGCTGAAGACAGCAAACCGACGGCTCCCAAAGTTGTCGCAATCAAATTTGTGGCACAATGTGGAGTAATCGTTAGGGACTTAATTCCGATCACCATTCGAAATTGGAATAGGCCAGCTGATGCGGAAGAAGAGGGAACATGTTTGTTTGTCCCTAACAAGGCCAAAGATTTACTGTGGAAGAGGCTCATGCTTAATTTCAAACTACCGAAGATAGAGCTGGATCCAAATGCGGAGGATCCAGTTGAGGATGCCTTAGAACATGGGAGAGCCATGGAGGCTAAGGTCAGGGAGTGGGCTTTGAAGAAGATAGCCTAGTGTTTCACCAACTGGAAGAAAAGATTGCACCTTGACTATGTCGTGAAAGAGAAGACTCCGGATTTCAAGAATATTCAGTTTGAGAAGATAAAACCATTCTGGGCTGACTTTGTGAAATACAAGACATCAGAAAAAGCTAAGAAAATGTCAGCGAATAAAATTTGAATCTGCTAACAAGAAGTATCACCATACTATGGGGCAAGGTGGCTACAGGGCTGGCATTCCTAAGTGGGGGGAAACTTGAGAATGAACTGCGTGCTAAAAAGATCACCCCAGAGACAGACGATTGGGTAGAACATGCAAGAAATTGGTTTTACGGGCATGGGGGGACGTTGGACTCGGAAGGGATGTGTATATATAACATACGACATAAAGAAGACCCCTTGCCAATCGAGAATATGAGAAAAGAAGTAAAGGCTGTTAAAGATGGGGACTTCATTCCCGATAGAGAGAATGATGAGCTCACACTCACCCTTGGAAATAAGGAACATGATGGACGAACACGAGGCACAAGCGGCTCCAAACCATGGAGGACTGGGTTTTCCAAAGAGAGGAAGAAATATCCTGATAGAAGCCGTCAGAGGAGAAAGGACAAGGCGGAAGTTGAAGCAGATATTCAGAAAGAGCGAATGCGTATAATTGAAGAACGAATAAAGCAACAACAAGATGAAATTAACGCACTTAAAGAGCAAAGTACTTGTCGTGGTGGTATCACGGCATATGCCATGGGTAGGCTAAAGTTGGGGCCGATGGACGTGGAGGAATCCGGGGAGGGATGATGCAGTGAAGACCACACTCGTACGAACAAAGAGAAATACAATATATATTGGATTGAAGCTCTCAAGTGGGGATAACACCTCCTTCTATACATCTAATCTCTTATAATCTTGCCATACTTGTGGCTACAATCATGCTCCTGGAGCTGTATCTCCTATCTTTCTATCTAGATCTCTCTATGAGAGTGGAGGAAGAGGAAGAAGGAGAGCTCCTAGTGAGCAGAGAGGGGAGGAGCCCTTCGGGGCCTCTCCCTTGAACGATCCCCCTGGTGCTCCTTATAAAGGGGAGCCTAGTTCCTCACGTTTGGCATCTAGACAGCATATTCCCGGCATCTTCTCAGATACTCAGCATATGCCTTGGCATCTTTGGGGATGCCATGGCATATTACTTAGCATATCCTTGGTGCCAAGGGCATATTCCCTAGCATCTTCTTGATGCCAAGGGCATGCACCATAGGTCCACGTGCCAGTCTGAGCCATGGGCGTCCCAAGACTGGCACGAGGCTTGCTTGTCTTGTCCTGGGTTGATGTTGAGTCGTTGTAGATGGCGTGAAGTCATCTGGAGGTGAATAAGGGGGTGTTTGGGTCCTTATATCTCGGCCCAAACGTCCTGGATTTAGTGACAATTCGGACTGACAGAGAGTTAATTCGGCCTGGGCCCGATCTGGGTTAACCCTCCACCCTGCCGAGCTAAACCATGGCCCAGCCGGGTTGTGCTCGTCCGAATTGAAGGGGAGAGCCCGTGGTGGGCCGAGATGACCGAGGTCGGCCCACCCGGGGGAAGCGCTCGGGCTGGTGGAGGCCGCCTGTGTGGATCAGAAGGTTTCCCGTGGTGGGCCGTACCTGGCCCACCCGGGGGAAGCAAGTGAGGCAGGGGGATCGACGCTGGCGGGATTCGGTGGGACTCGGCGCTGGTGGGATTCGGCAGGAGAGGTGGCGCCTGCGGGATCACGAGAAGACGGTTCGGCGCTGGAGGTCGGTCAATGCAATAGGCCCGTGGTGGGCCGACTTAGGCTTAGGTCGGCCCACCCGGGGTTATTTCTCTTGGCTTAATTCGGCCAGGTAGAGCAGGGACTGGGCCGGGATTGCCCTTACTCGGCCCAGTCGCTCTTTCTTTGCCTTTTGTCCTTTCAATTTAAATATTTTCTTATCTAATATCTTTTCCTTTATCTATGTCTCTTACTAGTTTATTTATATACCAACTCGGGGGTACCTGGGGTTATATCCCCGACATTAGTCCCCGAGGCTATGTGGGACTCGTAGAGTCGTGCATAGGCTTCATATATTAAAATAATCCCAGAGTTGTATTTCCCCGTCATATATTTCTTTGTCTCATACCTCTTTTGGGTAAGTTCGTGATTACTTGACTTTATTGACATTGGTCTTTTAACCCTTTTGGGCAGGACATGACTTCTGGCCTTCATGGGCACTGGTCTTATAACCTTTTTTGGGCAAGTTCCTGGAGTTCTGGCCTTCTTGGGTACTGGCCATAACCCCTTTTGGGTAAGTTCCTGGACCTCTGGCCTTCTTGGGCACTGGTCTTAACCCCTTTGGATAATTTATGAGTTCTGACCTCATCGGGCATTGCTCTTTTAACCTCTTCGGGTAAGTTATGAGCTCTGGCCTTATTGGGCACGGCTCTTTTAACCTCTTTGGGTAAGTTACGAGCTCTGGCCTTATTGGGCACTACTCTTTTAACCTCTTTGGGCAAGTTATGAGTTCTTGCCTTCTTTGGCATTGCTCTTTTAACCCCATTGGGTAAGTTATGGCTTCTTGCCTTCTTGGGCATTGCTCTTTTAACCCCATTGGGTAAGTTATGGGTTCTTGCCTTCTTGGGCATTGCTCTTTTAACCCCATTGGGTAATTTGTGAGTTCTGGCCTTATTGGGCACTGCTCCTTTAACCTCTTTGGGTAATTTGTGAGTTCTGGCCTTATTGGGCACTGCTCCTTTAACCTCCTTGGGTAATTGGTGAGTTCTGGCCTTATTGGGCACTGCTCCTTTAACCTCCTTGGGTAATTGGTGAGTTCTGGCCTTATTGGGCACCGCTCCTTTAACCTCTTTGGGTAATTGGTGAGTTCTGGCCTTATTGGGCACTGCTCCTTTAACCTCTTTGGGTAATTTGTGAGTTCTGGCCTTATTGGCCTTTGCTCCTTTAACCTCTTTTGGTAATTTGTGAGTTCGGCCTTATTGGGCACTTGCTCCTTTAACCTCTTTGGGTAATTTGTGAGTTCGGCCTTATTGGGCACCGCTCCTTTAACCTCTTTGGGTGATTTGTGAGTTCGCCTTATTGGGCCGCTCTTCTAACCTCTTTGGGTAAGTTTTTATCGAGTCATCGATTCCAAATCCGAGTTTCCTTACTCAAAATTGACTTTATGCTTAAGTCTCGAGTCATTTGACTCAAATCCGAGTTACATGATTAAATCCGGGTTAACTTATCCCAAATCGAGTTACTTTACTCGATTACTTTATGTCTTGAGTCATCGACCCAAATCCGAGTTATATGACTCAAATCCGAGTTAACTCATCCCAAATCCGAAGTTACTTTACTCAAAATTGACTCGTATGAAAGTCGAGTCATCCGCTCAAATCTGAGTGACACCACTCAATCAAATCGAGTTAACTCATCCTAAATCCGAGTTACTTTACTCAATTTTGACTTGCATCCCGAATCTGAGTCATCGACTCAAATCTGAGTTAACTCATCCTAAATCGAGTTACTTTACTCAATTTTGACTTGCATCCGAATCGAGTCATCGACTCAAATTGAGTTAACTCATCCTAAATCGAGTTACTTTACTCAATTTTGACTTGCATCCGAATCGAGTCATCGACTCAAATCCGAGTTAACTCATCCTAAATCCGAGTTACTTTACTCAATTTTGACTTGCATCCCGAATCTGAGTCATCGACTCAACCGAAGTTAACTCATCCTAAATCCGAGTTACTTTACTCAATTTTGACTTGCATCCCGAATCTGAGTCATCTGACTCAAATCCGAGTTAACTCATCCTAAATCCGAGGTACTTTACTCAATTTTGACTTGCATCCCGAATCTGAGTCATCTGACTCAAATCCGAGTTAACTCATCCTAAATCCGAGTTACTTTACTCAATTTTGACTTGCATCCCGAATCTGAGTCATCTGACTCAAATCCGAGTTAACTCATCCTAAATCCGAGTTACTACCCGCCATGATTTAGCTTGATCAGGCGTGATGACGATAATTTGCCTTTGATATGGATCCGAGATATAGATCCGAGATTAAGCTTTGGGATATGATAATAGGGCTAACCGCTGAGAGATCTGATTCGAGATGTAGATATGAGATATAGATTCGAGATATGATAAGCTGGCCAATAGTCATCCGAGATATGGGATAATCTGGCAAGATGGTGAGATATCAATCCGAGTCATAACATAACCTGGCAACCTGGTGAACTAAACAAAGCTTCGGCCTGAATCAGAGATATGATTAGTACGCTGAGTCTGAATACCAGTCCGAATTATAATATACCCTGGCAAGCTGATCAAATGTTAGTCTGAATCAGAGAAAATCTACTGAGCTGAGTTAAAGGTTAATTCAAAGCATAAACAAATTGACTTCAAGTCATATCCGAATTAACAATAAGTTGGCTGGTAAGCTGAGTTAAAGGACAATCCAAAGCATAAATAAACTGATTCAAACTCTATCCGACTCATAAGTAAACTGACTCAAATCCTACCTGGATCATAAATGAGCTGATTCAACTTCTATCCGAGTTATAAATAAGCCTGCTGGGGAGCTGAGTTACAGGGTAATCCAAAGCATAAGTAAACTGAATCAGAATCTATCTGAATCACAAATAAGACGATTCAACTTATGGCCGAGTTATAAATAAGTCGGCTGTGGTGAGTCACAGGATAACCCAAAGCATAAACTAACTTACTCAAAAACCATATGAATCACAGATAAGATGATTCAACCGATGGCCGAGTTATAAATAAACTGACTGGAGTATAGATCTAAATCAACATAATGATCTCTTAACCTAAAGGTGATTCTACGGATAAGTTGACTAGTCCCCGGGCTGAGTTATTTTCTCCCTGGGATGAAGGATTGAGTATAGGTGGCTGAGTTACCTGGTACTTGCAGCATACTTGGAGAAGTGTTTGGGTGAGTCTTGCTAGGTCATACTTGCCCTGCTGAGTTACTTGGTACTTACAGTAAGCTTGGAGTAGTGCTTGAGTCCTTCTTGCTGAGTCTTACCTGCTTTGATGAGTTAGACTTGGAGAGTCTCTGTGCTTACTCTTTGTTCTCTGTTGACTTGGTGAAGCTGAATGAGCCTTGTGAGGAAGAAGTTGATGAAGATGTTCCCGTCCGGATGGAAACCCAACCAACGCCACTAGGAGGCCCCACGGTGGGCGCCAAATGTCGTGGTGGTATCACGGCATATGCCATGGGTAGGCTAAAGTTGGGGCCGATGGACGTGGAGGAATCCGGGGAGGGATGATGCAGTGAAGACCACACTCGTACGAACAAAGAGAAATACAATATATATTGGATTGAAGCTCTCAAGTGGGGATAACACCTCCTTCTATACATCTAATCTCTTATAATCTTGCCATACTTGTGGCTACAATCATGCTCCTGGAGCTGTATCTCCTATCTTTCTATCTAGATCTCTCTATGAGAGTGGAGGAAGAGGAAGAAGGAGAGCTCCTAGTGAGCAGAGAGGGGAGGAGCCCTTCGGGGCCTCTCCCTTGAACGATCCCCCTGGTGCTCCTTATAAAGGGGAGCCTAGTTCCTCACGTTTGGCATCTAGACAGCATATTCCCGGCATCTTCTCAGATACTCAGCATATGCCTTGGCATCTTTGGGGATGCCATGGCATATTCCTTAGCATATCCTTGGTGCCAAGGGCATATTCCCTAGCATCTTCTTGATGCCAAGGGCATGCACCATAGGTCCACGTGCCAGTATGAGCCATGGGCGTCCCAAGACTGGCACGAGGCTTGCTTGTCTTGTCCTGGGTTGATGTTGAGTCGTCGTAGATGGCGTGAAGTCATCTGGAGGTGAATAAGGGGGTGTTTGGGTCCTTATATCTCGGCCCAAACGTCCTGGAGTTAGTGACAATTCGGCCTGACAGAGAGTTAATTCGGCCTGGGCCCGATCTGGGTCAACCCTCCACCCTGCCGAGCTAAACCATGGCCCAGCCGGGTTGAGCTGCGGCCCAGCCGGGTTGTGCTCGTCTGAATTGAAGGGGAGAGCCCGTGGTGGGCCGAGATGACCGAGGTCGTCCCACCCGGGGGAAGCGCTCGGGCTGGTGGAGGCCGCCTGTGTGGATCAGAAGGTTTCCCGCGGTGGGACGTACCTGGCCCACCCGGGGGAAGCAAGTGAGGCAGGGGGATCGACGCTGGTGGGATTCGGCGGGACTTGGCGCTGGAGGGATTCGTCAGGAGAGGTGGCGCCTGCGGGATCACGAGAAGACGGTTCGGCGCTGGAGGTCGGTCAATGCAGTAGGCCCGTGGTGGGCCGACTTAGGCTTAGGTCGGCCCACCCGGGGTTATTTCTCTTGGCTTAATTCGGCCAGGTAGAGCAGGGACTGGGCCGGGATTGCCCTTAATCGGCCCAGTCGCTCTTTCTTTGCCTTTTGTCCTTTCTATTTAAATATTTTCTTATCTAATATCTTTTCCTTTATCTATGTCTCTTACTAGTTTATTTATATACCAACTCGGGGGTACCTGGGGTTATATCCCCGACAGTACTACCGGCCCATCTCAGCAGCACACTGCATTCGATGCTACCGGCCTATCGAATAATCAAAAAATCAGTGTGGCTTCCACTAAGGTCCCGGGTGATGACAATGACGATGACGATGGTGCACCGACGATGGCTCCTGTTGGCTACCCAGTGGATGATATCACACAGATGACACACTAAGAACTACATGTCAAAGTTGTGAACATATAAATGAAGGTGGCGGTCGGCTATGACTTACCAATTGGACCCACACCAACTTACCACTGTCGTCCGGTTCCATAGGGCTACGCTGTTGTCGGGGTGGATGAAATCATGCCCACCTTTAAAGTTTTGAAGCTTGACTACCCTGCAGGTGAAGGGGATGTGCCTGAACTGGGAGACGCAACAAACGTCACCATTCTATGGCCAAAGGAATGTATCGTGCTTCGAAATCACACGCCAAGGCCATCTTCGCCGCCGCCTCACCCGTCTCCAGCGAGGTCGCCTTGTGCCGTCTTCGTCGCCTCACCCGGCTCCGTCGCCTCACCAATCTCCGGCGCAGCCATCGCCGCAGGAGCCATCGCCAGCGCCTCAGGATAAAAAGCGTAAGCGTACCGCTACTCTGCGTCGTGGTAAGCGATCACCGAAACGTAAACAAGAGCCTCTTCCAAAAGTACCAAAGGTTCCTCCCAAGAGAGCTTATGACTGTACTGAAGAGGATACTATGGTGATCGTTGATGCGGAAACGACAGCGTTTTTCGCTAAGCTGAGGCGTACGAAAGAGCTAGAGTTCCCCAGCACCAAAGAAGAAAAAGCCAGTGTTGAAAATGCTAAAGAATCTTCATCAACCCGAGCCAAAGCTGTCATCAGACTATGAGCGTTCTATTCTCAAGTCACATGCGACACAACAAGCCTCGAAGCAAGATCGATGCAAGCGAGAAATCATTGCCCAGCTTGGAGAACAAGCAAAACAGTCTTGCGCCCTCTCAAGGTGATTTCCCATACCAATGTGGGGTCGAGCAAATATGGGGCGAGAGCGGTATGATCCAGAGGTAGTTGCTGTCTGGAGAAGGCGATCTGCTCAAGGTATGAGTATTGCCCAGTACTTATCCCAGTTAGAGTACTTCCCCGTGAGTGAAGTAGCATACGAATACCAGTACGGCAAACCTCTCGTCAAACCTGAGAAGGTAAATAATCTTCCAATAAAAATACGAAGATTACATAACTGGTACATGCATGCCACAAAAGCCGGGGCTAACTGGATAGTGCTGAAGGTTATAAAAAAGCATTATGAGAAAGAAATAGATGACATGATATCCATTGAATTTGATAAACTATTTCAATTATTCAATCAAGACGCCTTGGACAAATCGATCATCAGTGCCTATTGTCTGCAAGTACTAATTCTGTAATTAATTTAGTCTCCAGCTATCTCACCTTGTTTATTGCATGTATATAATCATGCTGTAATATGCAGAATGAAGATTCTCAAATGCAGCAGAGGACAAATCTATGACATTGGCTTCATTGACCCATATTGGGTTCATCAAGCTAATCTCAAAACAAGCCTCCAGGATACGGAGGATAATATAGTACACGCGTTAAGGTTTCAAGAAACCAGAAGGGAAATACTTTTTCCTTACAACTTCGAGTGAGTGTTATTGTCTTGTATACACTTTCTATTTCGCTTACTCGATGTTAAGTATATAATTGATTAGTTATGCATTCGCAACTTCCACTATATTCTGTTAATCATTCAACTTGACAAAGGGCGTGTACTAGTCATGGACTCGAAACATAAACCCCTTGAGCAGTGGAAGGACATGCAGATGCTTCTCCAGCGGTAATTCTAATCATTACGACACTATATCGGCAACGTTCGTGAATTTTATGATATCAAGTAATTAATAACTTATTTTATTCGTTTTCTTCGTCGGGCAGCGCTTGGAAACGGTTCACCAACAAGGCTAGGGGTGTTTGAAAAGCGGAGCTTACATTTGAAGCACTAGATGTAAGCACCACTAGTTATATCCACACATCTCTTTGATTCTAGTTTTGATACAGTTATTATCATGCTTGATTATTATTTTGATTGAACTATGTTCTCGTAAAGTGCCTGACGCAGGGACTAGGTAACAATCTATGTGGATACTATGTTTGCGAGTTCATTCAGCAGACGTGCGATGAGAAGGGCAGAAATTTAAAGCAACTCCACGTATGTAAACAATTTCTATAGTTTTTAATTACAATCAAATTGTGTTTAGTTTCATTCATATAGGCTAACTCCTTTTTTAAATCAGATCGAACGTCTACGGGACGGTCTTCTTCCAAAGGATCATGTACGAGCAATTCAGGAGGAATTGGCGGGATTCTTGGATGCAGAAGTCCTAAACCCAAAAGGAGAATACTATTCGGCTGTGTATAAACAATAGAGATTGTACAAAGAGCAACTTTTGTATGTAGTGCATTAACTCGATCCGTGTATCGAATATAATATTGTTATGATGATCTTGTGTAATATAATGGTTCCTTCATTGATGAGTGCAAAACACTAAATAAATAATAAAAAAACATAAATGAATTCTCTGCCGCGGCACAAAAAGTAGCCAAAATGCTGCCGCGGCAACAAAAGTTGCCAAAATGAATTCTATGCCGCGGCAGAGAAAGGTGTCAAATCTCTGCCGCGGCAGAAGGTTATTTGTCCCGGTTCGTAAGACGAACCGGGACGATTGCTCCTCCCCATCGCACGGAGCAGCGACCATGTGTACGCTCTTTTGTCCCGGTTGGTGGGGCAATCGGGACTAAAGGTTGGGGCTTTAGTCCCGATTTCCCCGTCCCGGTTGGGGAACCGGGACTAAAGGCCCTTACCAACCGGGACATATGAGCCGTTCTGCACTAGTGCAAGTAATGCATTATATGACTTATCTCTAATAACTTCTCTAGATTATGTGAAAGACTATGCTCTCTCTGGTCATGTACATGCTATGGGAGAGTACACCTATGTTAAATCAACATCCCATGTGGACGTGGCCACAAATTTCGGTCCCCTGCGAACCGAGATCCTGGGAGATCTGGGCAACGGTTATATAGCCACGAACAAACTACGTTTTTCTCGAAATAGGCTTTTGCTCCGTTATATTAATATAGCAATGACCATATACATCAGGTCAAACAAACGAAAATGCTGGGACAACAGCTAAAACATGCCCAAAAGAAAACAAAAAGGAAAAAAGCAGCGAATCGACGAAGCTAGGAAGACCCGCCATCGTTGCGCCCTCCGGATTTGTCCCACCGCGCTCCTAGCACACCGAAGCGCCCAGCACCAAAACAACACCTTCGCGAAGGGGAGCGTCATCTACATGGCGCTGCTGTCCAGACCAGTGCGCTGGACCTAGGGTTTCCCCCGGCACTTGGAGTAGAGTGGAGAGGGGATATCCGCGACGCCCTCCAAGAAGGAAAGGCGCCACCCGAAGGCGGCACCGCGACAGAGTCGGCACCGATAAGGATTTCTCCCTAACCCCCATCCACAAAACAACCCCGGGCGATTCGGAGCACCACCACCAACCTCACCGTCCACCAGCACGCGCCACCACGATCTTGGGTACACCATCGACATTGTCTCATCGTACACATCGACACACCGCCCGCGAGACAGAGGCAGCCACGGTGCACAGGTTAGGGGCATCAGCACTGCCGCCCCGCAGGAGGAGCCCACCTCCACCACCTAAAGGTGGTCGTTGACCGGACAAGATAGCGGGGGCACACCAGGCCCAGGCAAGCCCGCCCGGGCCCAGATGAGCCCGTAAAGCCCCTGCCGTCTTGCTGCAACGGGCAGGCCGCTGCACCGCCGCCCGCAACCTCAGCTCCGTCGCCGCTGCCATCTCCGGGAAGCGACTCTGTGGCGGACGCGCTAGCCCGCCGAAGCCCAGATAGGGCTCGAAGGGACCCAATCTGGGCCGGGAAGGCACCACGCTACACCCAGATCCCTGGGCGCCGCTGCTTCATCGCCCCGCCATGCTCGTCTGCGCCGTCGTCCGATGCCACTCGGGGGAGCCCGAGCCGCCGCTTCCTGAAGCGCTCCGCCGCCATCAGGATCGCCGGCCCCGACCAAATCCCCGAGACGCGCGGGTAGAGGACAGCCTCTGCCGCCAGCGCCGCCCGGGCTAAGCCCGGCGGCAGGCCGCCGGCGAAGGGGGAGGGGAGGGGGGGAGAAAGGAGGGTTCGGCCGGACTGGTGGCGGCGCCCCCTCGCCTTGGGGAGGGCGAGAGGAGCACGAGGCTGTTTCGGTCTCACAAACTACGTTCCCCCTAGGCCCTACTAGGAATCTTTGATCTTTCCCGCCGGTCAGCTACGCACGGAGTGGTGGCTGCAGGTGCAGGCTCGTGTCGGGACCGTCCGTCCAAGTCGCCGGGTGTGACTCTTGACCCAGCAAAGTTACATTGACCAGGAAGAACCTAGATCCTACCGGAGACCTCTCCGCCAAGGCAAGGCAAGGCAGGACAGGAGCGCGCGATATCCGCAGGTACAGACCCCTCTTCCAAGTCTTCCCCGCCGTGCTCGCGTATTAAAGCCGGGCAGTCGGGCACGTCTCCTCCCAACCAGTCCACTGTCTGCTAAGTCTGACATACTGGTCCGACGATCCATAGCTGTAGCCATGCTCGCAAGGAGGCAGAGAGGCGGAGGAGGGTCGCCGCCGTCCAAGCCCCACCACGCGGAGGACGCGGCGGGCCTCACCGCCGGCGCCACCCACGGCGCCGGGCAGGAGGTCATCACCGTGTCATCGCAGTTCGACGAGGCGGCGCGGGAGAGGCTGGACCGCATGAGCCGGAGGCTGAGGCTGCTGGAGCAGCAGATGGAGACGCTGGAGGCGGAGGTCGGGAGAGCCAACAGCGCGGACAGCTACGAGCAGTAGTACGTAGCTTGGAGCCTCCGTTCTCTTCTCCTTTCTTGCTGATGAAATAGGAGTAGTAACACGTGCGTACGGTGATCTCAGTGTCTGTTCCTGAAGCTCGCTTCTGGTACGGTTTGGGGTTCTTGATCTTCGATCGATCTTCATTTGCTTGCTTGCTTTGTGTGACAGTGTGAGAGGTTTGACTCTCACGCTCGTTTGGAAAACGTGTGTACAGCGATGAGTTCATCTTGTCACTTTCGTCTCCCGTGGAAAATCTCAAGCATGCATGCTTGGACCTTGACTTGTACTTACTTCAATGCACTGCATAATTCAGATAGAAACGAGCTACTAACTGAAATCATCTTAATTAACACTACGAGTTGTTCGACTTAAATTCCTCATTTAGAATGGACTACTTCCTCCGGTCCCGGTTTAAAGGACACAATTTGCAAATCATGTAATCCCAAAATACTTAGACACAAGAGCATTTAATTTTTAATTTCGGTAAGTGAAAAGAACAAACTGCTTGCATTCACATGTGTGAACAAATGTGAACGCTATACTAACTTTTTTTTTCCGCATGCATGTTCTACTTCATATTAAATGGACCAATTAGATGACACCTAGGGCCCAGAGAATTGTAAATTGTGTCCTTTAAACCGGGATGGAGGGAGTACTATATAGAGTATATTATTACTCCCTTCGATCCAAATTAATGTTCTCGAATTTATCTAGATTCAGATGTATCTAGTCATATCTTAGTGCTGAATCTAGACAAAATCAATCCCGTTAATTTGAATCGGAAGAAATAGATCATCTGTAAAGCTACTCTAGCAACTTAGAAGATACATAGCAGATTTAAGTTTCTTCTTTCCCAGTCATGTCCTGTTTCACATCCAGCGACACACAGGCTCAAAAAGGATTCACCAAGAGAGCAAGACCATCCGCTGCCCGATTTTTGCTTTCAGTTTTGAAAACAGAACTTTATACAACAGAATTCACTTCTTAGAACAAAATCATCCATTCAACGAACCATATGTTCCTTATACAAGAGCAAGATACAGATAGTACATTCACATCCAAACTAAAAACAAAAACAGAAAAGAAGAAAATGACAAATTATCGAGGCAGAACAAGACGCAGCAGATGCATGCACTGTCACAACCACATGGTAATAGGTCGAGCAACACCATATTGCTGCTATTCACAAGCTAGCTTGGTACCGAAGCTGCTGAGGCTGATAGCAAACGCTTGAAATGCTGAGAGTGGCTGCCGATAATCCATGGTGAAGACGTCATCATCGACCTTACCGAATTGCAGCAGAACCGTCTCGTCATCCCTGGAGCTAGTAGGGTCGTTGGGGTCAGCAGCAGCAGCAGCAGCAGCCAGCTGGAAATTCTTGACCGAAGCAACTGTTACCCGCCCGTGGAAGTTCAAGCACCAGCACTGCAAGTGCTCATGCCAACGGGGAGCTTTGTTTCTTAAAACCGTGGTCCCCATGGACTTTCGGTACTGGGACTTGAGGGAGTTCTCCCAGGTCTCTTGAGTTGAAGGGCACTCGAGTGCACAATACATCCTCCTGGGGCCTCTGGATTTGAGCAGGTTGTATTTGTAAGAAAGCTGTCCAACCTCATAGTTGCCCGATGATACTTGGGGACTTATTCTTCTGCTTCCAAAACGCCGACTAGATCGGCTACTTGATGCTTTAGCGCCATCATATGGTGCCTTGCTATCATATACTTTGAAGTTTGTTCCCCAGAAATCAGATCTAAATAGGGTACACAAAAAGCACAATCATATCACTTGGTAAAACACCAAATAAGCATGAAACGTACATATAATTAGTAACCGAGATTGACTGCATGACCTAGTGAAGTGACATAACCTAACCAAGAACACTAAAATGGTGAATTCAAATTCCAAGAAGCTGGCAAATTAATAGCCTTGACACCTTAGCAATCAGTTAGAAGAATATGAAAGATTATTTTATATAAAATAAAAATGCCAATAGGCAAGGACCATACTACATACTTACTCCCTCCAAATATCGCGTCTGTCTGAATACACTTTTGTTAGTAGTACTACATTTTTCCATCTCACTTTCTGGGCTGAGTTCTGTCTTGATCGGGGTGATAATTACTTATCACTCGTGGTTGGCCCAAGCCTAAACGCCAGTAACCAAATGTATTTCGAGATGGCCAATCAAGACATTCATTAAGAAGGGTAACACTAATATGTGCCTCTGATTACTACTTCTAGGCGCAAGCTGGAAGTCTTGCTCTTTATAGTCTGGCAACAAGAGGAAGTAGACACACAAGAGGCCAGGGTAAGAGATAGGGCAGACAGTGGCATGCAGAAGGGGGCAAGAGGGAGATAAATTTTGGGGAAGCTCTCTTCCCCCACATCGACCACGCAAGGAAGATGAACAAGAAAAGGGAGTGATCGTAGTTGTAACATGTAGGTGGCAGGTGAGAGAAGAGATAGTTATCATACGTAGGAGATATTGCCTTCAGGTTGTGTTTGGTTTATGCCCAAGCCCACCCACATAATTTTTTTCGCTAGCCAGGGTTTTGCTTGCCCATGATTTGGCCAATGTTGGCGACAAATGAACTGAGTGGAGTGGGCAACGGGGCATGGGAACGCAAAAAAAGACATCTTCAACACATATACATTACCACCTTCAAAATCAGCTTCAGAGGGTTAAGTGATTCAGTATTCAAAATTGGCCAAATAAATTTTCAGGGGGTTACGGACGAATGCTATACTTGAGAAGAGTAAAACAGATTTTTTTTCCTTAATGTTATTGCAAAAAGTTGGAATTAAAACAGAGATCCACAGATGTTGAAGTATGTGTGGATTGCTCAACCTTCTCCATCAGTTCGGGGTTCTGCTGGTTGGTCCATGAAACCTAATATGGTATCAGAGCCAGATGTCTTGGGTTCAAGTCTCGGCTTTCACAATTTAAAAAACAAATTACCTGCCCTCTTTCTATCCACGTGTAGGCCTTATTGAGCCACAGGTGAGAGGGGTGTTGAAGTATATGTGAATTGCCCAACCTTCTCCATCAGCCGTACTTTGGTTCTATTGGTTGGTGCATGAACTTAAAATGGTATCAGAGCAAAGGTCTTTGGTTCAAGTCTCGGCTTTCGCAATTTATAGAAAAAAATGTTTGCCCTCTTTCTGTCCATGTTTAGGCCTCATTGAGCCATAGATGTGATACACCCTTTGACCATCAGATTATATTAGTAGCACAAAGTGAGAAAGGGTACTAACTGGAAGTTTGGAACTCCAATGTCCTCTAATATCTAATGGTTGTGTTCTCATATGGTCCTAGGTGTGCTTCATAAATCATAACCCATTTTGTTGACTTCAACCAATTTGAGCACTTAGCAGAATCAATAAAAAATAACATGGAAGATTAAAGCGCCATATAGAACCTCACCTCAGTTTCCCGAGATATGCATTGCTCCCTTGTGAAACATCTTCAGCATCAAGGGATATAATGTACTCAGTATGGGGACCGCGCCTAACCCTTCTCGCGGCCATAAGAAACTTCCCTTTATCTACAGTAGCTGCCGGACACAAACGATACGTCTTAAAATATTAATTGTCACACATATTTAATAGTGAATATGGTTAAATGACATTATGAAAAGTATAACATTTAATAGTGAAAAAATTTAAATGACATTATGAATGGTATAACAGATTATATTGGACATCCCATGGTAACTGGTAGAATACTCATTCAGGAAAAATAATACTCTCTCGGTCCCGAATTAGATGTCACAGGTTTGTCTATATTCGTAGGTATCTAGACATGTTTTAGTGATAGATACATGAGAATCAAGACAAATCTGCGACATCTAATTCAGGACAAAGGGAGTACTGGCATACAGCGACACAACATACTTTATCCTTGAGCACACGGGATTTGGTTGAGAAAATTGCTGCTCATAGTACATTAACAGCTGGATCGACTACTCTAGGAGAAACAAATGATATTTCCAGTTAAAGATTTAAAGCCTTAAGGAGGGAGATATAAAGGCAAGTTATGCAGAGAGAATGTCGCTGTATACAGAAATAATAGATACCGAGAAGGCAACGTAGCAGTCAAAGGGAAAACATGACATGCGCCTTATTTTGAGATGAAACAGAACAGAGTGAGTGTCCTAATATAAAGTTCAAATTGATATCTATATATATGCAACAACAAAAATGTGAGGAAATAAAGAGAATACACGCATCAGATAGACCTACCAGTAGTCAAGCCGAGGTAGAGGTAGAACGTGGAGTTCTTCTTATTCCTTTTGATAAAACACTGCATTGGGGACTCCCTTGGCCCTGGCTGTTTGACAACATGGTGTAAGAAATTTCTGCACTCAGTCCTAACAAACTAAAAAGCACTCCCGAAAATAGCTTCAACATACAAATTAGTAAACTATGCTAACCACAACACGCAGCCAGAAATTTTTATTGTGGAAGATTTGCCATGAATATCCCAAGTAATTGATTTCCTCTAACTGGGCATGACAACATATGCAAGCCTATCTGATTATCAAAAATATGCCAAAACCTGCCAACATGTCAAGCTTCATTGAAACCACCCACCAAAATACACCTAATTTAGTCTCCCCTAAACCAAAAGTACAGATTTTTTTATTGTGGAAGATTTGCCATGAATATTCCAAGTAATTGATTTCCTCTAACTGGGTATGACAAAAGCCTTTCTGATTATCGAAGATATGCCAAAACCTGCCAACATGTCCCCCTAAACCAAGAATGAGGACACGGCTGTACTTTAGACCAGCACACCTTTTATACCTAAAATGGTATAATAACCCATTAAGGGCCTCTTTGATTGGCAGGAACCTATCCACTTTCCTGCGGGAATTGAGCTGTTCCCTGTGAACTTCATGTGAATCTAAGAGGCATTAAAGTGGCAAGTTACCTTCAAAAGTAAGCTAGGACTAGTGGGAAACTATAGGCAGATTAATTAACGAACTACAGAAAATAAAGCACTTATATTTAAAGTCAAAATCGCACGAGTAAGCGATCTCAGAATCTACGGAAAGAACTTATCTTAAGGGCCTAATGTATGAAGGCGCAAAATTTGTGAGATCATGTTTCACAAGGAAGTCATAATTGCCTTAATCTGATGCCCCAAACACATCGAAGAGAATAAACCTTATTACGGATCGAAATGGAGGAAATTGCATCACGGGTCCTCTTAAAAATCGTGAGTTTGGAATGGGGATTTCCACAGCCCTACAGGCCTAGACCACCAGTCCACCACACACCGAAACGGAAAGATCGACCCCTACCAATCGACGGGTATGAGAACCCAGGCGCAGCTCCCGTTCTCACCTGCTTGAGCGAGCACGGAAAGGTGATCTTGCCGGACACCACGGGCGGCCCCACTACGGCGACGGCGGCGTCCCTCCACCGGCGGCAGACGCAGGCGCAGGCGACGACGTCCTTGCGGGCCGGCCAGCGCTCGCCGCCGGACGCCTCGACGCGCCGCACCACCTCCGCGAGGAGCTCCGGCAGCAGCCGCGCCCACCTCTCCTCCTGCTCCTCCGCCGGCCCGTCCTCGGCCGGAGCCTCCCCCATCTCCACCAACTCCGGGGCCTCGGCGTGCTCCGCGGGCGGCTTCTCCCGAGGCATCATATCTTCCCTTCCGCGCACCACTGTACTGCCTGCCCACTAGGTCGCGGGGCTCTTTCGTCGGTTTTGGTTTCTTCTCTCTTTTCGTTGTTCCAACTGTAATCAAAACCGCGTTTCCCGAAGATGGAGTACTACTTCTACTTGTCTGAAAAGTGGATCTGGCGGACAGGTGCTGCCACCACTGCGGTGCGTACGTGGCCTTTTCTTAATTTTCTTCCTTTTTCGTCTCGTCAAATTGCGAAATGAAATAATCACGGTCAGCGGCGGAGCTTCACTCGAATTGTAGTGAGAGAAAACCGATCATGACATCATGTTGTGCTTGAATTTTTCTCTCCGGAGAACGAGAGAGTTTTTTCTTTTTTCAAAATCAGAGTTTTTTCAAAATTCCACCTATTTATTAATTACCAACGAAAAGTATAAAGAGTTTTAAAAAGTAATAACTACCTACCAACGACTACCGATATTAGACCAATAAAGAGTTTTAAAATCATTGGACCACCTACCAACGACTACCGACATTAGCACGAGACGTATGCACATCATCGTCCTCGTTTTTCCATCATCAGAGCCGGACAAAACTTGTCATAGTAGAGCTTATCTAGTAAACAAAGCGTGAGTCGTCGTGTTAATGTCACAAAGGACCAACGTATCAGAGAAACAACCATCACCGAAGATGACGACTGTAGATTGGAAGATACTGCAAACCACTCGGAAGGATATGAAAACCAATTGGATCGAAGGGATCCGTCGGACACACAACTCTATCCAGCCTCCGCCCGCGCTACATGTACCACCGGAACAAGGATTGGGCGGGGAAGAGATTATTCTGACTTAGCCATCCCTCAACATTCCAAACAAAAACACTAAAATAGTTTAAACAAAAAACATAAACCCTCCCGCCGACGAGAGATCATGGCTCGCCACGCCTCAGAGGCCATCGAAGGCGGAGTGGATCGACAACGTCACCGATGAGGGAATGAACTAGATGGGATTTAGTCTATCGCCTCCTGATCACGAGAGAGCTTATTGATAAATTAGAAAGTCATAGCAACGCTTTTTCTCTGAAGTAAAATTCTTTCTAGCAAGCATCTAAACATCACATCCAAAAATACATATCGGTCTGCAAATGCAAGTCTAAGGCTTATCATGGTCATCCAATCATCTCAATTTTCTTTGAGATTCGTGCTACCGTTTCACGACGATCATCCTAAGTTGTATTTATTTCTTGTGAGCGAGCCACTCCTGTTTTGTTCCTATTTGTATATGTACTTGTGAACCTTCTCGTCATCGTCCTTCCCTTCGATTGAAGGAGACCGGTATGGGGGACGACTCGGGGTGGCAACATGGTCAAGGATGCTGGATCATGCGAGGTAGGTTGTCTTTCGAGTGCCACCGGAGGAGGAGGTGGATGGGGAGAGAGTAGGTGGCAGTGCAGTTGGTTCACGAGGGAAGATAGGTCAAGGGTTGGGAATAATTGAAGTGTAGGTGCCCACTTTGCTTTCTACAAGGATGAGAAGATGTATAATGTCCATGACGTAGATGTAAATATGCAAACATGAATCTTGAAGCTATTGACCATAGGATAAGGCATAGATACTCACGTATGTGTAGGAACACTGCGTTGGTCGTAAACCTCCATAATAGACAATGTATTTCTTGTTTCGTATGTTGTATTTGGATGTAGGAAATTGGGCTCAGAATCATCCTCATGGAGTTAGATGGTCTGAATTCATATGCTTGGGTGGCCAAAGAATTCAGGCTTGGAAACTAGAGGCAATTCCAAGAACCACTTGAATGTGTGTCCAGCTTACTTGAAAACGCCCTCCCGCATACCCTTCACGACATACAAACATAAGCTCGACCGACGAGCTCCTCAAGCTGACATCACGACTTTGGTGAGTCTTCCTCTACCTCTCCCCTTCCCTGCCCTTCTCTTCCTCATACCTTCACATTCCATGTCATCCTCGGAGGAGTTCTCGTTGAAGTCGTATGTCCCCTCCACAATGGTGCAAACTTACTCGTGAGAAAAGGTGCTCTGTTTGTGGCCACTACCCACACTCATTTATATATGCAGTAGGTGAGGGGACAACTAGTGTCCCTTACTCCATGACCTTAATCTTAGTCGGAGTGGGTCCTAGACATTGACATGTGTCCCTACCTAGATAAGTCTCCACTTATCCGCCTTGTGAGGTCGGATATCATCCGCGTGTGACCCTGCAGACTCTTGTTAAGCTAGACACAGTTCGAGTCATACTCAAACTGATAGGCGAAAGTGGCTTCTAGACAAACTTGCCGCCCCCAAAAGTTGATGCTACTTTCATTAGAACTGTCCAACAAACTGTTGCATGGTCAAATTTTAGGCATCTATTTGTTGATGAGATGTTTGTTTACTACCTTGTGGTGCATGGGGAACTAGAGATGGAGTAGATAACTAGCTGATGGTGCCTTTTATGTGGTATTTTGTGTAATAACATAACTGACCATGATGGTGTCTTTTGTGTGATATTGTGTACATGCATCATCTTGAAACTAATATATTCTTTACCTTACTACAACTTGCTCATTTGTCCTTACTTTATGCACATACATTTATTTTACTTATAGAAGCATGGCTAAACCCAAAGAAAGTAAGGTATTAGTAATTATCTTACATGGACTCTTGACATGAACACAACATTATTGGTCATCCTTGTTAAGAATCACAACAATGGTTACCATGGTCAAAATGGTTGGAATCCACAGTACATTGCTTGCATTAAGCATGTCAAGGAGACATGTGATGTTGACATCATAACAAGAAGAATTAAACACATTTGACAAGCATTATGACATCATTAGCAAGATTCTTGCTCCGAGTGTCTTTGGATGAGATTGGGAAAATATAGTGATGGTTGAAAGTGACGAAATGTGGTCTTGATATGCGAAGGTATTAACATAAATTTTATTTTATGGTTACTTTTGCAACTTCCCTATCATCTCTAACTTTTTTGTGTATTGCATAAGCTAACTAGGATGCACATTTATACATGACCAAGGTAGTGAAGAATTGGGAGTCAATCTTCACCATACATTCAAAATACCATATGACTACTACATGTGCTAGGATAGAAGGCTAGTGTGGTGAAGAACAGGACACACGAGTTGCTGAAGAATCACTCGAGGTGCCTTAATGTAGCATCCCAATTGTCTAACAATTGTAATGCTACTTGGTTTACCTATATAATGCTATTTCCTACATATTTTTATTGTATTGCATAATATCATGATCATGTCACCATGCCACCTTGCATTTGAGCATTCCTTTTATTTGGTTCTTCCTTCATATGCATTGCTTTATTAATTGTATTTGCCTCTTGATATATTGTAGTTGGTTCTTGATATATTGCTTGATGCCTAGGTTGAGTTAGGGGCATATCTTTCAAACTCCACCACCTTTTTTGGTTCTACGTACAATTCTACCATCCTAATTATATATGGGCTATTGCATTTCTATTGATATTTAAATATAGCTCATATGTGTTGGGGTGGATCCACTTCTATTTCTACATGCTCCCATAAATGATATGTTGTTTCACAATATTAAGATGTGGAGCCACATGAAACCTTTGCATGCTATGTGAGTAGGAACCTTCTCAAGATTCCATATGGTTTGTATTTGAATATGTGAGCATGTTTGAATATATATGAGACTATATGTTCCTCTAGTGGAACATATAGACTAGCATGGCCCATTTATATTCATATATGTTTATATACCATCTATTCCATATGGGTAGTAAGCTACATTCTAATTGTTGGGACTTAATTCAAATAATTGAAGCATATTCAAATAAATGATCATAATGTAATATAGTTGTTTTCACAACTAGTAGTGGCATTTATCACATATGCATGGCCCATGCAAAGCTTCCCCTCATATTATTTCCGAATTCATTTGGATTTAGGAGGAAGATTGTTTGGTTTGAATTCATACAAGTTTATTCAATTTCAAATAAACCCAATGGTTCATCTATTTTCCTCCACCTTGGTTTCCTTGTGGTTCTTAGTGATCTTGTTGATCTTGTGAAGTTTATTTAAGTAGCTTGTTTTCAAAAAGAAACAAAACAACTGATACGTCGGAAACGTATCTATAATTTTTATGCTCCATGCTTGTTTAGTATCTACTTTGCTTTGATTTGTCTACACTTTGAGGTGCTTTTTACATGTTTTCTGGTACTAACCTATTAACAAGTTGCCACAGTGCTAGTTGCCTGTTTTCTGCTGTTTTTGGTTTCAGAAGAGTTAGTAAAGAAATATTCTAGGAATTGGACGGGACAAACGTCAAAGTCAATAACTTTCCGTGGGGAACAAGAAGTCTAGAGGGGATACAGAGAAGTGGGACAGGGCGCCCAGACCCCCCTAAGCGCGGGTGGGCCCTGCCCCGCGCCTAGGCAGGGTGTGGGGCCCCTGGCCACCGCCTCGACCTCCCCCTTCGCCTATAAGAAGCCCCCGATGCAGAAACCCTAAGTACCCAATCAAATCTCCACGAAACCGTCTGTAGCCTCCGCCACCACCGTACCTAGATCGGGGGGTATGAAGTTCTTCACGGCATCCTAACAGAGGGGAGATCATCCCGGAGGCCTTCTCTCCGGTATGATGTGTGAGTAGTTCCACCTTGGACTATGGGTCCATGTAGTAGCTAGATGGTTGTATCTCCTCCTTATGCTTTCATGTATAGATCTTGTGAGCTCCATTCATGATCAAGATCTAATCTATTTGTAATCATGCATGTTGTGTTTGCGGGGATCCGATGGATATTGATATTATTATGTTGGTTTGATTAATGGTTTTGTCTTTATGATTCTATCATGTCTATGTTATTTGTGATCTTGCATGCTCTCCGTTGTTAGTAGCTATCTTGGCCAAGTAGTTGCTAGTGACTCCAAGAGGGGGTATTATGCTCGATAGTGGATTCATGCCTATAGTTTCCAAGGGAAGTGATAATAATCTCTTCGGTTGTAGATGTGTTGTTGCTACTAGGGAGAAAACAACGGTCTCTTGTTCATGGAACATGTGGACTATTTACCTTACACACTTTGCTTAAAGCAGTTGTCTGTTGCTTGCAACTTAATACTGGAGGGTGTTTGGATGATAACCTGAAGGTGTACTTCTAGTCATAGATGCAGTTGGATGGCGGTCTATGTATATTATTGTATTGCCCAATCGAATCTCATAGGATCTTTATGACTAGTAATTGCATTATTATGCCTTGCTTAGTTCCCGTCAATTGCCCTGCTGTAATTTGTTTACCTTTCATGTCATGTTGTTTATCTAAGGAGAGCACCTCTAGTGAACTATGGACCCCGGTCCAATCTTTACCATTGATACATCTTCCACTGTTACTTTTTTACTTGCTACAAACCATTACCTTCCACACCATACGTTTAATATTTTGTTACAACAGACCGGTGAGCTTGACAACCTCACTGATTTGTTAGGGCAAAGTCCTGAGTTTGTGTTGTGCAGGTCTCCGCGTTGCTTGCAACACCTGTGTGACCTTTCCTTTCTCCTACTGGTTCGATAACCCTGGTTTCTTACTGGGGGAAAACTTGCTGCTGTGCTGCTTCACACCTTGCTCTTGGGGTTCCCAATGAAGTGCTCCTACATCAACTCAGCTCTGCATCAAGCTTTTTTGGCGCCGTTGCCGGGGAGGCTAAGGACGTCTTCACAAGGGGAGTCATCCACTTCCTTTCTCTTTACTTTGTTTTTAGTTTGCTTGGTTTCTTTTGCTTGGTTTTGTTTGCCTCTTTTCAAAAAACTCAAAAAAAATTAGTCTAGTTTGGTTTGCTTGCTTTGTTCAAAAACACAAAAAAAAAATAGTTCCTACTCTACTTGGTGGTATGTTATTGCCTTGCTTGGTCATGCTTTCTATCAATGGATGATTTCGTTGAAACTAGTTCTTATTCGCAAGGTGGGTTCACTGAGGAACAAAAGTATTATTATAAGGAACATCGTTTGTCATAAAAAGGGAAACACCTATGGGAACAAATTGATAGGTTGAATACTATTGCTAGAGACATGTGTTCTATTTATAATGTTACTTATTGCTTTGATAAATCTTGCTGCTGCAGGAGGTATAAACACCTACCCTTTCAATGTGAGTATAATGATAATGTTACCATATCTTCTTATGTTAAAGGAAATTATGATTTTTATGATGCGGAACAAATTGAAGAATTTATTGCCTTCAAGGGTGCATTTGAACTTGACAGTTTGCTTGAAAATACTGATGATGCACCTTATAAACATGAGGTTATTGAGATACTTAAATTTTTCTTTGATAATTACAGGGAAGAAAATAGCTATATTCTTGAATATTTTAATAGGCGTTTTCCACAAATGGAAGAGACTAATGCCTTGCAGGAGCCTATGGAAGAAGAAATTGTTGAAACTGGAAGCTCATTAGATGAAAAGAGGGGGAGACTGATGAACAAAAGGAGGAAGAATGGATTATCTACCCATGCCTACCTTCTAATGAGAGTAACTCTTTATCCCTTACATTATTGATTATCCCCTATGCTTACCAAAGGAGGATGAATGTTATGTTCCTGTGGATCCTTTTGAAATATCTACTTTGGGTAAAACATGTGAAGGTTTTAATCCCACTTTTTTTGAGCTTGATAGAAATTATGTGTTTGTAGCTCATGAAAAGCCTGCTTTATGTAATAGTTATATTGTTGAGTTTATTCATGAGGCTACTGAAAATTATTATGAGAGAGGGAAACATGGTTTTATGCATCTCAGTAATATTAAGTTTCCCCTCTTTATGTTGAAATTTTTGAAGTTGCACTTATTTTGGTTTCCTATGCTTGTTGCTTTGTGCTTTCATGACTTGTTTCTTTACAATATTCCTATGCATAGGAAGTGGATTAGACTTAAATGTGTTTTGAATTTGCTTCTTGATGCTCTCTTTGTCTTCAATTCATAATTCTTATGTGAGCATCTTCTCAAGATATCAAGCCTAACTTAAAGGCGTTAAAGAAAAGTACTTATTGGGAGATAACCCAAGATTTTCCTTGAGTCTTGGAAGTTATTACTTCAGTAATGACCTCTCCTTATCCTTTTTGTTTGCTTTTTGTGCCAAGAATGACCTCTAATGAGAGGGAAGTAATATTTGGGGAGTTGCTGTCCCGAAACAGATTTCTGTCCTCCACCAAAAAATCGTGAGGAGTCTGTGTAACTTGGATTGAGCTCACAATTTACGAATAAATCCCCCAGTATGTTATCTAACTTTTGTTAGTTCAACACTTTTTGATTTGAGCAACAGAAGATGTTCAAAAAAAATCGGTTTCTACCTGCTGGTCTGTTCTGATAGATTTCTGCCATTATTTGTATTTGCTTCTTATTGATTCCTTTTGAGTTATATTTAGGTGAATTGAACTTTTTGAAGGAGTTACTATAGTAGCTTGTGTTTTTAGTGAAAATCCTTGTTGTTCCAAAGCTTTTCCAGAGGTCTAATATCTTTTGAATACACTAATGTTGCTAATGAAGATTGTGTGAAGTTTTGTATGAAGAAAATATTTTAGATGTAGAGAGAGAATGATGCAATGAGATAAAGAATGGACAAAAGCTCAAGCTTGGGGATGCCACCCCGGTGTCACCCTAAGAAATATCCAAGAGGTACAAGCATCAAAGCTTGGGGATGCCCAAGGCATCCCCTTCTTCATCAATAAAAAGCTCAGGTCTGTCTAGACACTTCGTTTTTATTGTTTCATGCACAGTTGTGTTGTTCTTGGAGCGTCTTAGTTTTCGTTTGCTTTTCTTAGTTTGTTTAGTTTGATTGAGTAGTTTGGACCCCCATTCTCACTGTGTTGTTTTGCAAATAAGTTGCTTGGTGTTGGAAAGGAATAGTAAGTTCTTGCTTCTAAGTGCAAGAGAAGCTTGCATTGACTGTGACTTAGACTTTAGCATGACATGCTAGGTTTTGTTTTGACCTTATGCTTAGTGATTATTGCTGTAGCATGTCTTGGGATTGCTTAGTGTGCCTTGAAGAGATTATGCGTTGTTTTAGCATGCAAAAGCATAGTATTGTGGTATTCTCTTTTGATGCTTTGCTTGGGTTGACTTGGCACATGCTCACACCATGTTATGACTATGAAAAAGTCACCATATCCTCTATGATCATTTAGTTCTTGACTTGTAGTACCACTCTATGCTTTGATTAGTAATGCTTTGTTGCACTGCATGATTATGGCCATTATTGCTCTCTTAGTTGGTTGCTCCCAGTCTTTTGCTAGTCTCCACTTGTATGAGTAAGTTCTACTCATGCTTCCAACTCCCAAGAAACCAAGTTATTCCAAAGTGTCCACTATAAACTCCTATGCATGGTGTGTTACACCATCCCAAGTATATTCTTGTTTTCAGCTATCTTCCAGTTAAAAAGTCTCTTTGTTATGTGAAAACTTAGTGATTAAATCCCTCACAAACTTGATGGCACACTTTATATTCCTTGCCCCTAATAAACTTGAACCATTGTGTCATCTATGTTGTATATGCTTGCACTTATACGTTGGAATTAGCAGAACCGTGTTGTCACGGGGAACGTTTTCAACATTGCACTTGTACTTTGTACTCAGTTGATATCATGCTCTTTTGTCTATGGATGTCAACGGTGTGAAATAAAGAGGGAACTTGTAAGTCCATGGAGTTTGTATCCTGTGTTAGAGAAACGTCTGGGCCGCTAGCCTAAGCGATGCCTAATCATGGTGGAAACTTGCAGCATCACCATAGTGACATCTATGAAGCATTCTTCTTATAAAAAAAGAATCACATTGAGAAAAGAGGAAAGAGAGAAAAAAGCATCATATTCCCATGGTAAATAATAAGATTGCTGAGATGCTCATTGTCTGCTTGCCTTGTCATTTTGGTTATGGGATAGCTCCTGTACCATGTGCAAGGGGTACCCCGTGGGCGGTTCTCAATGATATGCAAATACTTACAATGACAAGAACTTACATGTGACTAAAGTTGAGTAGCATGAGGTGTGGCCCTCGTATTCAAGGGACTTGAGATTGCCAACTTATACTTCATCAAGCATATACGCCATCTTTGTTCACTTTAACCTTAATCACTTCAAGATGCTTATGATAGGGGCAATGAGGGATGAAATCTAACAATTACCATAATTTTTGGAAGCTCTTTTTGAAACTTGAAATCCCTGCTTCCTTTATAAAAGGCCTTTCTTCCACCACTATTGAGTCTCCACCTTCTCCCTTTAGGCACCATTAAGAGAGCATAGTTGTCATTCTGTGTGCAGTGTTCCAAAGCTTATTGATTGATGCATATTGTGATATTACTTGTTCTTGTGCTATTTGTTTGTAGTCACCCTTGTGAACTTTGAAGGTGTCCTATGCATCTATTTGCTACTCTATGAGGGACAAGCTGAATGCCACTATGCTATGTTTTCTATATGTGAAACAAACAAACGTTTTTTAATGCATGTTATTCATGATCTTTGTTTGTAGCTTGTCATGTTGCATGCATAGTTACTATGTCCTATTGTTAGAACTCCATCTTTCATGCACAAGTTTAGAGTTCTTTGATCCCAGCTTTCAATGCTTCGAAATGGTTGGATCTTTATTGTGAGGGTGCATGTCACATCAAAAATTATTCTTTTTATCACTTACCTACTCGAGGACGAGCAGGAGTTAATCTTGGGGATGCTTGATATGTCGGAAACGTATCTATAATTTTTGATGCTCCATGCTTGTTTAGTATCTACTTTGATTTGCTTTGTCTACACCTTGAGGTGCTTTTTACATGTTTTCTAGTACTAACCTATTAACAAGTTGCCACAGTGTCAGTTGCCTGTTTTCTTCTGTTTTTGGTTTTAGAAAAGTTAGTAAAGAAATATTCTCGGAATTGGACTGGACAAACATCAAAGTCAATAACTTTCCGTGGGGAACAAAAGTCCAGAGGGGAGTCAAAGAAGCGGGCCAGGGCACCCAGACCCCCCTAGGCGCGGGTGATGGGGATATGCCTGCCGGGGTATACCCAGCAGGACGTTTCCGACTAGCCCACGACCTGGCGAGTGGGCCTGCAAGACGGCGACTGGATCAAGGCCCGGTGTGGATCCAAGCGACTAGAAGCTGAAGGCCCAGGCGAGTAGATAGGCCCAGTCGGATTAGGTTAAACGAGTACCGAAGCCTTAACTGATTCGGTTGAGACATGTAAACCCTAGGGGGAGGTGAGTCTATATAAACCTCCCTACAGGGCGTGTAGAGACACGTTCCATCATACACCCAAGCGACTCACCGCCGAGCTCACCCCATTGTACCACCATCATAATACAATCTAGTAGGAGTAGGTCTTTACCCTCCGGGGGGCCGAACCTGGGTAAAACCCTGTGTCTCTGCCCTCATCTCGCACCGCAGATGGCTGGCCGCCCTTGCCCCTCGTTCTACTACTCGCCGTCGATTGCAGCATCTGCCGTGACCATTCCCACGACAGTGGCACCCACCGTGGGGCCTGGCCGGTCTGGTCGATGTTCTGCGGCGAGATCCAATCTGCCCATCAACGAGTCAGTCGCCACCGGCCACATGATAGCGATCGGCGAGATGCTCCAGATCTTGCCGAGCAGCTACGTCCCGGCGGCGCGACCCATCACGCACAACATGATCTTGCCAGTAGGCATGATCAGCCTCTTCGTCGGCCTCACCGACGTCATCGTCTCGGAGGACTCGGCTCGCATCCGCGAGTCGCCGCCACGCGACCGGCTCTCCGAGAGCCAGGTCCGCACGATCCATCGCCTCGCCTCCGAGTACAACTCGGCCCACATCAACGTGGCCGAAAACTCCGCGGCCACAGAAGACGCGGCCCTCAACGACGACGCCGACTCAGCGACCCCGGCGTCACTCCCCGGATCCATCACCGCGGCTTCACCCGCGGGATCCATCACCCAGGTCTCCAACATGGGAGACTTCGAGGATCCCTCCATCCTTGGGATCTTCGACTTCGACTCCTGGTCGGAAAACTCCGCCGATCTCCACGACGGGACCGGTCGCCACGCCGCGACCTACATGGCGACTGGCACCGATCCTTCGGAGGATCCCTTCTCCACCCCGATCCCTCCCAACGCCACGGTAACGGAGGTCGAGGAACTCCGCCTGAAGCTGGCGGAGGCAGTCCACAAAGAGCAAGCCGAGCGCGAAAATTTTCGCCTCGAGCAGGTGACGGCGCAGGAGCTGTCACGCTACCACCAGCAGCGAATCAGGTCGTGCCTGAACCCCAGCGTCCAGGGGCGCGCCCTGAACTTTGATGACGAGAACGACCCGGCTCGCGTGGCCGAGCGCGCGATCTGCGAGAACGCGCCACCAGGAGGAAGCGCCCGGCCCCCACCAGGGTCGACGGCGATGGGCACCCCACCTCCACCCAACCGCACACCCCCCAGGGATCAGCCGCGGATAGTGGTCTCCTCACGGGAGCGAGACGCGAATGGCCTACCACTATTCTCCACCCCGATGGACAACCTCGTGGCGGGCCGAGCAGCGGCCGACAACATCACAGCCCGTTACCTCCCCTTAATGATGGAAGGGACGTGCAGGAAGTGGATCAACACCCTCCCCCAGGACATCATTGACTCCTGGGAGGAGATGCGCGACGCCTTCGTCAGGCACTTCGAGTGCTCCTACACCCGTGCCACCACCATTGAGGACCTGGAGCGATGCGTCCAGGGACCTCGCGAGTGGACCCGCAACTGGGTCCAGCGGTGGCAAGAACTATGGTACAACACGGTCGGCATCCACTCGGACACCGCTATCCATTGCTTCAAGACCTCGTGTCGCTACGAGCCCTTGGTTGCCAAGCTCAAGCGACATTCTCGCACGCTCGACAACATACCGGACCTCCTCGAGATCGCCAAACGGTACGCAGAGGAAGATCCAAACCAGGAAACCGACGACGAGTCGGGAGGCCAACGCCGCACGAGCGGCAACGACAACGGACGGCGGTCCGACCTACGCTACAGCAACACTCGCCTCACTGGCAAGCGCAAGTGACGGGCGAGTCGACTTCACGCCGGCACGCGCAGCGCAGGAGCCCAAGAGCTTCCGCGACGGAGGGCAACGCCGACGGTGGCAACTACAAGGCAAAACCAAGGTTCGACCTCGCCCTCCTTAACCAACCTTGTGCGTTTCACAGCGGGAAGGAAGCCCGCCACACACGACCGACCGCCACACTCTCGTGGAGATTGAAAGGCATGGCAGCGGAGGACCCCGACAACAACCCGCCAAACGGCGGAAAATTCGGCAATGTGGCCGGCTCGCTCCATACCTTCACAGGCTTCAACACGAAGCGCGAGAAGAAGGTCATCGCCCGCGCCGTCGCCGTCAACGCGGTGGCCCAGGTGGACATTCCCCAGTTCCTCAACTGGTCGGAGCAGCCCATCACCTGGAGCCGCCAGGACCACTCGCCACACATCGAGTACCCATGCCGAGTCGCCCTGGTGGTTAAGCCTAAGGTGGGCGACTACTGGCTCCCCAAGACATTGATGGACGGCGGTAGATCCATCAACATCCTGTACCTGGACACCTTCAGGCGACTGCGGCTCCCGCAGTCGATGGTCGAGACGACCTACACCACGTTCCACGGCATCGTCCCCGGTTGGAAGGCGTACCCAATCGGCAAGGTCACGCTGCCAGTCACCTTCGGCACACCAGCAAACTTCCACACCGAGCGGATCGTCTTCGAGCTGGTACCCTTCGACAGCCCCTACCACTGTGTCCTGGGGCGCCAGGCGTTCGCCAAGTTCATGGCAGCGCCCACTACGCTGCATAACGCGATGAAGCTCCGGGCGTGCGGCGTCATCACCATCAACGGCGACCCGACATGGCCGCCGAAAGCGGTTAAAGGAGCCAAACTCGCCGACACCGTCATCGCGGCAGAGACCAACCACGCCGACGAGCTCGCCAAGTATGCGAGCGGGGTCAACAACGACGACCCCACCATACTCAAGAATCCCAACTCGGAGGGCGCAAACACCTCAGCCTTCGAGGCAACGACGCACACCCGCACCGTCGAGCTGGTCCCAGGCGACTCCAGCCAGACGGTGACGATCGGGACGGGCATGAGCCCAGCCTAGGAAGGCGCGCTCATCGAGTTCCTTTGTGAGAACAGGGACATCTTCGCATGGAAGCCCTCTGACATGCCTGGTGTCCCTAGGGAACTCGCTGAGCACAAACTAAACGCCGACCCCAAAGTGCGACCCGTCAAGCAGTCGCTGCGGCCCTTCAATGAAGAGCGCCGCCGAGCTATTGCCGAGCTATCGCCGAGGAGGTGCAGCGTCTACTCGCTGCAGGCTTCATCCGGCCAATCAAATACTCCAAGTGGCTGGCAAACCCAGTCTTGGTTGAGAAGAAGAACGGGACCTAGAGGATGTGTATCGACTACACAAACTTAAACAGCACCTGCCCGAAGGAGCAGTTCGTCCTCCTACGGATCGACCAAATAATTGACTCCACCGCGGGCTCGGAGTCGCTGTGTTTCCTCGACACCTACTCTGGGTACAACCAGATCAAAATGGCTGTTGAGGACGAGGAAAAGACGGCGTTCATCACGCCATTCGGAGCTTTCTGCTACACCGCCATGACCTTCGGCCTCAAGAACGCCGGGGGAACCTAACAGCGGTGCATGCAGGAGTGCCTTGCGAGCCAAATTGGCCGCAATATCCACGTCTACATCGACGACGTGGTAGTAAAGTCCGCTCACCAGGGCGATCTACTCGCCGACCTGGCAGAAACATTCGCCAACATGCGGAAATACAAGATAAAGCTCAACCCAGGCAAGTGCACCTTCGGTGTACCAGCAGGACAACTACTGGGGTACGTCGTATCCAAGCGCGGGATCAAGGCGAACCCCACAAAGATCGACACGATCGCTCGACTCGGCAAACCCGAGTGCCGACGCCCGTCAGGCGGGCGAGTAGCGGCTCTCGCCGCTTCATCCCGCTGGTAAAAGGCGATGCCCTATACCGCTGATGCGAAGAACCCCACCTTCGATTGGGACAAGGAGGCGACGATGCACTCCGCGACCTCAAGAAGGTGCTACTCGCAAGACCACTACCGCCACCCCATCGACAAAGAACCCATGCTGGTCACGTCGCGGCTTCCGAAGCGCTGGCCATGGTCGCCGTCGGCGGTCGGAGGAAAGGAGCGTCGACAATGACGGTGTACTACATCAGCGAGGTCCTCACCGAGTCGCCAGCGATACCCGCAGACCGTAAACCTGGTATACGCGGTTCAGAGAACAATGCGCGCTGACTACTTCCAGGAGCACCCGATCACGGTCGTCTCCTCAGCACCGTTGCAGGACATCATCCGCAACCGTGAGGCGACCGGGCGAGTCGCCAAGTGGGCCGTCGAAATCGGCGTCCACAACACCAAGTATGAGCCACGAAAAGCGATCAAGTCGCAGTCTCTAGCGGATTTCATCGCCGACTGGGAAGAGGCCCAGTAGCCAGAAAATCTGCCATACCTCCATTACTGGAGCCTGCACTTCGATGGCTCCAAGAACTTGGACGGCGCAGGAGCAGGGATCGTGCTGAATTCACCAAAGGGCGACAAGCTCCGTTACGTCCTCTGCCTCGACTTCACCCCCTGAACAAACAACATGGCCGAGTACGAGGCACTACTCCACGGCATGCGAGCCGCCAAGGAGATGAACGTCAACCGCCTACGCTGCTACGGAGACTCCGACCTCGTCGCTGGGCAAGTCGCTGGCACTTGCGACACCGTCTCCCCCACCATGGCGGTATACCGCCAAGCAGTAGACAAGCTGGGGGTACACTTCGCAGGCTACTCCGTCGAGTGGATCGACAGGCGGAAGAACGAGGAGGCCGACGCACTCTCTCGCATCAGGTCGGCTCGACCACCACCGCCTCGGCGTCGATCACGATCACCAAGCCATCAGTCTCTCCCCCAAGGGAGATCGACATCGGAGTCCCGCTGCAGCCAGAAGCCGCCCTGGTCGCACTCATCGCCGAGCCAGACGACTGGACCAAGCTGTACATCGCCTACCTAGAGGCCGGCACCTTGCCGGCAGACGAGACAGACGCCCGGATGATTGTACATCGATGCAAATCCTTCACCATCATCGACGGCGAGCTCCACAAACGCAGCGTGACCGGCGTGTTCCAACGCTGCGTCCAACCCGCCGAAGGACGCAAGATCCTCCACGACATCCACTCCGGCGACTGCGGCCACCACGCCGGCACCCGCTCCCTGGTCGCCAAGGCTATGCGGCACGACTTCTACTGTCCCACCGCACATGCCGACACCGTCGACATTGTCCAGCGGTGCGCCGGGTGCCAGAAGTACGCCAACCAGACACACGTGCCGAGCTCAGCGCTCAAGACAATCGCCATCACATGGCCATTCGCTGTGTGGGGTATGGACATGGTAGGCCCCTTCAAAAAGGCCCCCTCCGGCTTCACCCACCTCCTGGTCGCGATCGACAAATTCACAAAGTGGGTGGAGGCCAAGCCAGTCCGGAAATGCGATGGGAAGACCGCCACCAAATTCCTACGCGAGCTCATATATCGCTACGGGTTCCCAAACAGCATCATCATGGACAACGGCACCAACTTCGCCAAAGGAGCCATGGCCGAGTTCTGCGAGGAACACCACATCCGGCTCGACCTCGCGTCAGTCGCCCACCCGGAGTCCAATGGCCAGGCGGAACGGGACAACCAGAGCATCCTCCACGGCCTGAAGCCGCGGCTCCAAGTACCACTTGAGCGCACCGCCGGGTGCTGGGTCGAGGAGCTACCCTCTGTCATCTGGGACATCCGCACCTCAGTCAACAGGTCGACAGGGTTCACCCCTTCTTCATGGTGTACGGCGCCGAGGCAGTCATGCCCACCGACCTCGAGCACGACTCGCCAAGGGTCGTCCACTACACGGAGGCGGCGAACGAACTCGCACGGCAGGACGGAATCGATCAACTCGACGAGGCACGCGACCTAGCTCGCTCTCGCACTGCCATCTACCAGCAAGGACTCCGCCGCTACCATAGCCGGCGGGTGAAAACTCGCACCTTCCAGGAAGGCGACCTGGTGCTACGACTCATCCAGGACAAGAAGGGCATGCACAAGCTCTCCCCCCGTGGGAGGGACCATTCGCCATAGGGCGAGTACTCGGCAACGACGCCTACTACCTCATCGACGTCCGCGGGGACGGCAAACTCGACGTCAAGCGACCATGGAATGTAAACCTCCTACGGAAGTTCTACTCCTAGAACTCCACATATGTATCCTCCAGTCGCTATGAAATAAAAAATATTGGTTACCGCAAATTGCGTCTACTCTCCGTGTCTTGTGCCACTCGCACTCGTAATAACAGCATCAAGCTAACTGCAGAAGTCAACCTCTGGTACAGCGATCGGCACGGCCAAGTAGTGCGCTACAAGGGCACTGGGTTACCCCAGGTCTTGTAACGTCCATGAAAAACGCCTACCCGGAGCCGCATTGGAGTCGCCTAGCTCGACTGGCTCAACGAGCCAAGACAACTGCCTTCGCTTCTCTCAGTGACTATGATCCTCCGCATCCTCGACATAGCGACTTGAACGGCCAAGTACCACGCTTAGGGACTGACGACCAGTTCAGCGCGAGCGGCTAGGGAAAACGCCAAGTATGACAGCATGCCCAGGACTCACCATGCGACTGACCCAACGGGCCAGGCAGGAGTGACGCGCTTATTCTAACGCGCCCAGTCCTCACCCACCCTAGAGTTGCGCCTAGAACAACCAAGTACCACGCTCGGGGACTCGGCTACCCGACCTTGTTCGCGCAAGGGAAAACGGTGAAGTACAGAGCACTCATGGGATTCGCCTTATGACTGGCTCTCCGAGCTCGGGCGAGTCGACATCAATAACAAAAATTCCAATCACAAACACATAATAAACGAGGTAAACCCCATAAAAAAGGGCGGACGCACTCGGGGACTCGTTCAACCCTTAATCAGAAACACACGGCAATTCACAAAACAACACGATATCTCATTATAGCATGTCGCAATTGTCACAAAATACAAAGTATGCCCAACGACAGAACTGCTACTAACGCCCCAGGGCACAATATTTTACTCTGCAGGCTTCGACGACGACTCGCCACCACCCTTGCGGTTGCCAATGAAGGGAGTGTACGGGTTTGACGGGTACGTCGTCAGCTCACCCGCCATCGCCGCACAGAAGGGTTGCTCGATCTTGAAGTCCCGGTGCTGCGGCTCGGGGTCGTTGGGTGCGACGACCGTCTCCTGATAAGGAAGGAGGTCGCCCATCGCCCAGACGCGCGCGGTCCGTCAACTTCAGCACTTCAGAGATCTCCACCGTGCCAGTCGACGACGGGTAGCCACTCGTCACGTCGTCCAGGTCGAAGTCCTCCGGGAAGTGAGCAAGCCCAAGGCTAAGCACCGTCGCCACTCCGCGTCGGAACGCCAATCGCGTCATGAACTCGACGACCGACGTCACCTTCTCCAAGTATCGCCACACCTCGACGAGGTCGCTGGGAATCACTTACGTGGGCGACATCTCCTGAAGATACGCCCGTATGCATGTCGCCGACAACGTGGCCGAGTCGACCAGCGTGGCTACACATTGCCACGCGTCGAACGAATTCGCCTCTTCCGCGCTATCAATGATCCGACCTGCGGGCAGAAGGTGACAGTGAGTACGTCAAAAATTACACAATGCATCTGTTATAGGCAGAGGCAGGCACACTCACCAATCAAAGGGCGGGAGAGCTCCGTGATGAAGTTTTGAAGAGCAGAGTAATCATATTGAAGCCCAGCAACAAGGGCGTCGGAAACCTTACGCTCCTCCGCGGCGGCCGTAACAGCAGCCTTGGCTCGCCCATCCGCCGAGGTTGCTTCCTCTTTTGCTTCCTTCAGCTCGCGCTCAAGGTCGGCGGTCCGCTTTTCCGCCAAACTCAACGCCGATTGCGCCGCCGTCAGCTCACTCGCCGGGACAAGGCCCTGGCGAACCTCTTCTGCCTTCGCGGCAATCGCTTGGAGTCCCTTGTTCGCTTCTTGAACGACAACAAGTTCCTTCTCCGCGTGACACTTCGCAGCCAGCCGGTCGGCTGATTCACGCTGCAAACCTTGTGCAAAAGTGAAACAGTCAGCAAAAACAAAATCCTAAAGTGTCCACCCGCTGCAATTCAGCGACTAGACACTCGGGGACTAGCGATCAAAAATACTGAGCGCCCACCCGATGAAACTCAGAGAATGCGCACTCGGGGACTGGGCGCAAGAAATAAAAGTACAACACTAACAGAATCTGACCACTGCAATTCAGTGGCCCGATCCTTGGGGACTGGACATACCTGGATGGCCGCGTCCAGCATGCCATGAAGTCGTAGTGCGTCCACGGAGGTGAGAAGGGCCGGAGTATGCTCGCTCCGTTGCTCGACCTCCGTCTCGGCGACTCCAGGTGCGCGGCTAGATGGTGTGGTACCACTCGCCGTGGCCGCTCTGGCCATGAAGCGCGGGAAGGTTGCGATGGACGCGCCGGTACCAAAAGAGGCCGGCTCGGTCACCCATGGCGAAGGAGCACCCTCCTTGATTGCCGAGGCCGCCACCACCGCAGGATCACTCGGGGCCACCGTCGTGTCGTCAGACACCATGACGACCTCGTCGTTCTTGGCCTTCTTGGCACCGTCCTTCGGGGCAGCGACCTCGTCAGCCTTCCTCTTCCGAGAGGGGTCCTCCTCGGCGACAACTGGCGGCACCTTGGCCACGGACGGATGGCCTATCTTTTTAACCCCAGTCCTGCAAATCGAGAATATGAGCAAAATCGTTCGACTACGAGGAAAAATAAAGCAGGTGAATAAAACTCACTTGGCGACTGGAATGAACCGTAGCCCCGTGCGGATGCCGGCCGGCTTCTCCAGTTCGGGGCCCAGTCGTCGACTGAGGCCCATCTCCAGGACATCGTGCGCCCAAGACACGGACGACTTCTTCGTCGTCGAGGCCGCGACAGGAGCTTCCGAAATGTTTTCGGCGGGCGCGGCGCCACATCGAGCAGCCCACCCGAGGATCGGGCGAACGGCGGAGGCATCAAGGCCAGAGGCACCTCGCTCAGGACGGCGGTGATATATGGCGCCGCCATCGTCTGTGGCGCTTCACCCCTGGCCAGACTGGTGGCGTTGGAGCTGCTTGGCGAGTGAGGCGGAGATGCCTGTCTTGCTGGCTTCGTTTTCCTCTTCGGAGGGGCATTCATCATCATCTTCTTCTTCTTCGATGGAGTGGCCTCGCGATGCGAGGTGTGCTCGGGGTGCTCGTCGTCGTCATCGTCATGACGTTCGAGGATTTTGCTCGCTTCGAGCTCACGCCGCTGCTGTCCGCGAGTTTTTCGGACCAGCGGGGCGACCTCTTCCTCGGATTAGTCGTCGTCGCTCCTGTCACTCTCGACGCCGCCCCTTGCTGGAGGCGATTTGCCCCCTCCTGGACGGACGAGCTCGAATTCTCGTCGTCCGCAGGCGGAAGCCACCCTTCCACCACTTGAAATAACTGCAATAGGCATAAGACAATATCAGTATAACCGCGACAACATTAACTGCGACTGCGAATGATAGAAAGATGACTTACCGTCGGGGCTGGATGCTTCAGGTGTAGAAGCGACCCAGCCTTCGCGTCGAGGTACGCCGCCTGGGTGATCTTCTTCAACGCCAGGAGGTAATCCTCGAGTTGCCACTCGGCGAGGCAGGATTTTGTCGAGTCCTCCCGGGCCATGTACTCGTACATGTAGTGGTCATGGCGGGCTAGGGGGACGAGTCGCCCCCGAGCCAGCAGTTGACAAGTTGATGGGCTGGAGACCTTTCTTCTTCAGGCCGCGGATGGTCTGAAGCATTTCATCCACCACCATCCGTTGGTCTGTTGGAAACTTGCCGACTTGGAGTCGGCGCGGTTCGGGCCGGTCGGCGGAGTATCTTGGGATCACCACCTCGCCTCCTGGAGTCGCCTCGGTGACATAAAACCAAGACTTCTTCCATTTACTCGCCGCCTTGGCAGGTAGCATCAGATCGAAAAAGGAGGCCTTCGACTTCAATTGAAACGTCAGGCCCCCCGCGGCAAGCATCGGGCCGCCTGCTTCTTGATCGATCCGCCTGTGGAACAGATCTTGCCACGAGGGAAAATAGGGCTGCCCCAGGTAGCACTCATGAGCGCCACGAAAATGGCGAGCTACTCGATCTTTGTCTCGGACCCAGGTCCGACGGTTGGATCCCGTAGAAGGCGCAGAAGCGCCGGAAGAAAAGAGATGTTGGGAATCCCAGCCCCCGCTCTAGGTGGCTGGTGAAGCAGACGAACTCTCCCTCGCGCGGGTCCGGAGTCACCTCTCCGGCCGCAGGGATGCGCCACCTACCGGCGCGCAGGATCCCGGCCTCCTCGAAGGACGCCAGTTGCGCTCTCGTGCACTTGGACCTGCCCCATGGTTCGGTGGAGGGGGCCATTGGCGGAAGGATTCGTGGGGGTCGGAGGATTTCGGTTCGGCTGGATCGCGATGCGGAGGAAAATGACGGTGCGTGCAATCGGAGGAAATGACGAGGAGGTGGTTCTCCGATCGCCTACCATTCCCTTTATATAGCGGTTGTTACCCGCCAAATCAGGGAGCTGTTACTACGCGGTGATTACGCCAAAAGTTACCGTTGGATTACCCTAACGGCTAGTTTGACTGCGTTTGATGGTCCAACTTCGGCCACTCGGCTCTCCGACCCGATCACTACAACAGTGACTGAATATTTCGCCGACCCGTTCGCCAAAGCTGCGACCAGAATGACTAGTTTCCTCCTTTATTTAGGAGCCCGCCGCCGATTCGACTAGATGTCCGCATTGAAGCCGTATGCTCTGACTGCCAGCAACCACCTGCGTCCAATCAACGACGGCCTCGGGGACTACTGATGGGGATATGCCTGCCAGGGTATACGCAGCAGGACGTTTCCGACTAGCCCACGACCTGGCGAGTGGGCCTGCAAGACAACGACTGGATCAAGGCCCGATGTGGATCCAAGCGACTAGAAGCTGAAGGCCCAGGCGAGTAGATAGGCCCAGTCGGATTAGGTTAAACGAGTACCGAAGCCTTAACTGATTCGGTTGAGATATGTAAAACCTAGGGGGAGGTGAGTCTATATAAACCTCCCTAAAGGGCGTGTAGAGACACGTTCCATCATACACCCAAGCGACTCGTCGCCTAGCCGCCGAGCTCACCCCATTGTACCACCATCATAATACAATCTAGTAGGAGTAGGTATTTACCCTCCGGGGGGCCGGACCTGGGTAAAACCCTGTGTCTCCACCCTCATCTCGCACCGCAGATGGCTGGCCGCCCTTGCCCCTCGTTCTACTACTCGCTGCCGATTGCAGCATTTGCCGTGACCATTCCCACGACAGCGGGTGGGCCCTGCCCCGTGCCTAGGCAGGGTGTGGGTCCCCTGGCCACCACCTAGGCCTCCCCCTTTGCCTATAAGAAGCCCCTGATGCAGAAACCCTAAGTACCCGATCAAATCTCCACGAAAACACCTATAGCGCCGCCACCATCGTCCCTAGATCGGGCGGATCTAAAGTTCTTCCTAGCACCCTGCCGGAGGGGAGATCATCCCGGAGGCCTTCTCTCTGGAACGATGCGTGAGTAGTTCCACCTTGGACTATGGGTCCATGTAGTAGCTATATCGTTATATCTCCTCCTTGTGCTTTCATGTATAGATCTTGTGAGCTCCGTTCATGATCAAGATCTAATCTATTTGTAATCATGCATGTTGTGTTTGCGGGGATCCGATGGATATTGAGATTATTATGTTGGTTTGATTAATGGTTTTGTCTTTATGATTCTATCATGTCTGTGTTGTTTGTGATCTTGCATGCTCTCCGTTGTTAGTAGCTATCTTGGCCAAGTAGTTGCCAGTGACTCCAAGAGGGGGTATTTATGCTCGATAGTGGGTTCATGCCTCTAGTTTCCAAGGGAAGTGACAGTAATCTCTTCGGTTGTAGATGTGCTATTGCTACTAGGGAGATAACAACGGTCTCTTGTTCATGGAACATGTGGACTGTTTATCTTACACACTTTGCTTAAAGCAGTTGTCTGTTACTTGCAACTTAATACTGGAGGGTGTTTGGATGATAACCTGAAGGTGGACTTCTAGTCATAGATGCAGTTGGATGGCGGTCTATGTATATTGTTGTATTGCCCAGTCGAATTTCATAGGATCTTTCTGACTAGTAATTGCATTGTTATGCCTTGATCAGTTCCTTTCAATTGCCCTGCTGTAATTTGTTTACCCTTCATGCCATGTTGTTTATCTAAGGAGAGCACCTCTAGTGAACTATGGACCCCGGTCCAATCTTTACCATTGATACATCTTCCATTGTTACTTGTTTACTTGTTGCAAACCATTACCTTCCACACCATACGTTTAATCCTTTGTTACAGCAAACCGGTGAGCTTGACAACCTCACTGATTCATTGGCGCAAAGTCTTGAGTTTGTGTTGTGCAGGTCTCCTTGTTGCTTGTAACACCTATGTGATGTTTACTTCCTCCTCCTGGTTTGACAACCTCGGTTTCTTACAGAGGGAAAACTTGCTGTTGTGCTGCTTCACACCTTGCTCTTGGGGTTCCCAACGAAGCGCTCCTATATCAACTCAGCGCTGCATCAACAACCAAACAAGGAGAGAGGAGATAAGAGAAAATCTAAACCAAACCTACCTATCTAATTTAAACCCCTAACTACCCTTCACTCCTTTTGTTTTGCCCTTATTTGTTTATATTAATTTGCAAACAGCTGCTTGTTTAAATTTTTGAAATAAACAAAGGAAAACTAAAATAGAGAATAATTAGAAAAGAGAGAGAGAAACCTCACCCAGCAACAACAGCCCATTAGGGGAGCAATAGCCACAACAGCCCAGCAGAACTCCAACCCACCTGGGTTCCTCCTCCCCTCTTGATGGGCCAGCCCACCCGACCTCCACTGGCCTAATACTCGTTTGACACAGACATCGTATCCCTATTCTTCTTCCCCATCACCTCCCTCTCCCAGCGGCAGACGGCGATGGGAAGGTGAACATTGAGTTCCATCGTCCTCATCATCCCCTCACACGCGGCGCGTGCTTCTCTTGCCTCCTTATCCCTGCATTAAGGCGCCCTTCCTAAAACCCCAGTCTCCCCTCTTTGTTCCCTCCCCTCCTCCTCCGAACTGCACCTTGGCCGCCGACAGGTAGGGCCCCGCGTAATTGCTCTCGTCCTCGTCAGTGTCTGCGGAGTCGCGTGGGAGGATCATCATGAGCCGCTACGTTGAGCCAGCCTGCCATGAGGAGCAGGACCCGCTTGTAGCTGCCTCCTCGCCCCCGCCACCCTCACTGTCGCCTGCGACCTCACCCCCAGCTTCGATTTCTGCGAGAAGACGACCGTGGTGAGCACCTCAACTCCTTCCAACCCGTTCCCTTTATCCCCGCTTCCGCCGCCGCCAGATCTTGGTCACTGATATGTCATAAATGTATCTATCATTTTTGATGTTCCATGCTTGTTTAGTATCAACTTTGCTATGCTTTGTCTACACTTTGAGGTATTTTTATACATTTTCTGGGACTAACCTATTAACAAGATGCCATAGTGCCAGTTGCATGTTTTCTGCTGTTTTTGGTTTCAGAAAAGCTAGTAAGGAAATTTTCCGGAATTGGATGGAACAAAATCCAAAGTCAATATTTTACCAGAACGAACAAATAGACCGAAGGGCAGCCGAAGGGGGGCCATAGGGTGGCCACACCCTAGGGCCGCGCGAGTCCACCCTAGGGCACGCCACCCTATGGTGTGGACCCCCTACCGGCCTCCGACCTTGCCTCTTCGCCTATAAAAAAACCCGATGCAGAAACCCTAAGCACCCGATCAGATATCCATGAAACAGTACGTAGCCTCCTCCACCATCATCCCTAGATCGGGGGATCTGAAGCTCTTCCCAGCATCCTGCCGGAGGGGAGATATCATCTCGGAGGCCTTCTTCATCACCATGCTAGCCTCCAGTATGATGCGTGAGTAGTTCACACTTGGACTATGGGTCCATATAGTAGCTAGATGGTTGTTTCTCCTCCTTTTTGGTATCATGTTTAGATCTTGTGAGCTCCGTTCATGATCAAGATCATCTATTTTGTAACCATACATGTTGTGTTTGTGGGGATCCGATGGATATTGAGATGCTATGTCAGATTGATTATTGATTCTATCATGTCATGTTGATTATTGATTCTATCATGTCTGTGTTGTTTGTGATCTTGCATGCTCTTCGTTGCTAGCAGCTATCTTGGACAAGTAGATGCTTGTGACTCCAAGAGGGAGTATTTATGCTCAATAGTAGGTTTATGCCTCTAGTAATCTGGGGAAGTGACAGGAATCTCTAAGGTTGTAGATGTGCTGTTTCTACTAGGGAGAAAACAACAATCTTTTGTTCATGGAACAATTGTATTGTTTACTTTACACACATTGCTTAATGTAGTTATCTGTTTCTTGCAACTTAATACTGAAAGGGGTTCGGATGATAACCTGAAGGTGGATTATTAGTCATAGATGCAGTTGGATTACAGTCTATGTATATTGTTGTAATGCCCAATCAAATCTCATAGGAATCATGATGTCTAGTATTTGCATTTGTTATGCTTGCTCAGTCTGTAAATTGCCCCGCTGTAATTTATTCACCCAGCATGTTATCTATCTTAAGGAGAAAACCTCTAGTGAATTGTTGACCCTAGTCCAATCTTTACCATTGATACATCATCTACACTTACCGTTTACTTTCTACAAGCAACTACTATCTTCCATACTATATGTTTAATCCTTTGTTTGCAGCAAACCAGTGAGATTGACAACCTCACTGTAAGTTGGGGCAAAGTCTTGAGTTTGTTTTGTGTAGGATTCCAAGTTGTTAGCAACACCTTGGAGTTGTTTCCTTGCTCCTACTAGTTAGATAACCTTGGTTTCATAACTGAGGGAAAACTTGCTGATGTGTTCATCACACCTTGATCTTGGGGTATCCCAACGAGGCTCTATAGTGATCTGAGCCCATCAAGATTTTCTGGCGCCGTTGCTGGGGAGTTAAGGACAGCTTCACAAGGGGAGTCTTTCACAACCATTCTCTTTACTTTGTTTTTGTTTTGCTTAGTTTCTTTTGCTTTGTTTTGCTTGCTTCTTTTTTATGAAAAATACAAAAAATAGTTTCATTTGGTTTGCCTTTTCTTATAAAAAACACACAAAAAATAGTTCTTCCACCTTGTTCTAGCTCACCATGTTGATCCCTAAGTTCACCCCGAAAGACCTTTCAATGCGTAGTGGCTCTATAATTGGGAAATAAAATATTGAAGAATTCTTTAATCATATTAGCAAACATGAGGATATTGAGGATAGATCCTGAGCAGAACTTGCTCCTAATTATGAAATTGCTGCAGCTTCTTTAGTTCACATGTTGGATGCTAGGTTTATTAACCTTAACCCCATGATGCAAATAATGTTTCTTAAACTTAAAAAAATTGAGGATACTGAAAAGAGATATTTTATTCTGGAAACTTTGCTAAAGGAGTTCAATAATGTTGCTAAAGAAGCTAAACAGGTCTTTGGTCATTTTAATATGCTAGGCTCATGTGTAGATGTTATGGATACATTATAAAAGTTGGATAAAACCAAACCCAATGGAGAGGAAATTAAAATACCCATACCTTTTAAACTTGTAGGAATGCATGAAGCCTTAGAAAAGAATTTTGAGTGGATTATTCCTGAAAATCCATTTGGTGAAAACAGTAAACCCAAGAGTGCTAACAGAGGATCCTCTAGAACTCATTTGGATGAGATACCTTTTCTATTTGAAGAAATTTCGAGTATTGATCTTAATGCTTCTTCATTTGAAAATACTTGATTCTTGCTTCGTATGCCTAACTTAAAGGCGTTGAAGAAAAGTACTTCTTGGGATATAACCCAATAGCTTTATTGAGTCTTAGAAGTTATTAGTTCTGTAATAAACTCTCATTATCCTTTTTGTTTGATTTTTATGCCAAGAATAACCTCTAATGAGAGAGAAGTAAGATTTGGGGAAGTTGCTATCCCGAAACAGATTCTTTTGCTTCACTGCAAAAATTCTTGAAAAATCTCTGTATGTCGGATTGAGCTGTAATTTTCTAAGTAAATGAACCAGGTTGTTATCTAACTCTAGTTAGTTCAACACTTTTCGATTTGAGCAACAGAAGGTCTTCGAGAAAATCGATTTTTACCTGCTGGTCTATTTTGATAGATTTCAGCAATTATTTGCATTTGCCTCTTTATCAGTTTCTTTTTGAATTCTTCTTGATCACCTGAGATTTTTAGAGGAATTGCTACAGTATCTTGTGTTTTTAATGAAATTTTTTCTTGTGTTGAAACTAAACCAAAGGCCTATTCTCTTGAATACACTAATGTTGCTAATGAAGATTGTGTAAAGTTTTGTATGAAGGAAATTTTCAAGTGTAGGGGAAGAATGATGTGATGAGATGAAGAATGGACAAAAGCTCAAGCTTGGGGATACCACCTGATACGTCCAAAACGTATCTACTTTCTCGAACACTTTTGCTATTGTTTTTCCTCTAAACTTGTGTGATTTGGATACAACTAACACAGACTGACGTTGTTTTCAGCAGAATTACCTTGGCGTCTAGTTTTTGTGCAGAAAATCAACTATCAGGAATAATCTGGGAAAATATGCCAAAAATCCTATTTCACCAGAAGATCTACGGATCCAGAGTACGAGACGGAGAAGAGGCCTGGGGGACCACACCCATGCCAGGCGCGGGTGGGCCCTGCCCACGCCTAGGGGGGGAGGGGTGCGGCCACCCTAGGCACCCCCTCAGGCTCCACTGCGCCTATAAGTTACCCCTTGACCTAAAACATAGGGGGTTCGACGTTTTCCAGAGAAGAGTTCCGCTGCGCCGCCACCACCAGAGACAAGATTTGGAACCAGAAATTTCGTTCTTGCACCCTGCCGGGACGAGGAATTTGGGGAGGATCATCACCATCATCATCACCAATGCCTCTCCATCAACCATCGATGTTTCCCTCATCCATGAGTGAGTAATCCCCCACAATAGGCTATGGGGATGGTAGGGATTGGATGATTTCTATCATGTAATCGAATAAGATTGTTAGGGCATAGGGCCTAGTATCTCTATTAGTGCTATTTGACTTTGTTGCAACTTGTTGTGCTTAATTCTTATCACTAGGGCCCGAGTGCCATGATCTCAGATATGAACTTATTATTGAATCATTATGATAGTATTGTTTGTGATCTTATCTGCAAGTTGTGTACACATATCATTGTACGGATCCAAAGGCACCGAAGTGACAGAAATTGGGACAACCGGAGGGGATGGCTGTGGTGTGAGGATCACATGTGTTCACGGAGTGTTAATGCTTTGATCCGGTGCTCTATTAAAAGGAGCACCTTAATTGCCAGTAGTTCCCTAGAGGCCCCGCTGCCACGGGCTGTCTGGACAGAATATGTACAAGTTCTCATTGCGAGCATGTATGACTATATATGGAGCACATGCCTAGGATTGTTTAGTACTTGGATGCTTGTTATTATTTATCTGCAATGCCCTAGATCTTGAAATTACTTGTTTAGACTCGTCCATGCAATGCCCGTCCATCCATCCCTATGCCTACCGCACTCGAATCCCACTGTTTACTGTTACTGTTACTATTGCTCTTGTTCTACTGTTACTGTTGCTTTGTTGTTGCCACTACAAACTATTGCTACTGATAAACTTCTGTGAGCAAGAACTATTTCCACGTGCAGCTGAATTGACAACTCGGTTGTTAAGCCTTCAAAGTATTCTTTGGCCCCCGTTGTGTCAAATCAATAAATTTGGTAATACTACCCGCGAATACTGTTGCGATCCCCTATACTTGTGGGTCATCAAGACTATTTTCTAGCGCCGTTGCCGAGGAGCATAGATTTATTTGTAAGTTCACTTGGATCTATTATTGTTCACTGCTACTCCTTTCATCATGGGGAAGTCTCGTGATGGAAAGTTCCCTATCTTACCATCCACTACAAGAAGAGGTACAGTCCTAAACACCTCTGCTGCTCTTGATTCACCGTCTGTTATAAGTAAGCTTGTTACACCACCACCACGTACACATGCTACACACCCTGCTACTACTGCTGAGTCTGAAACTGCTTTTGATGCCCATGATGTTACTTCTACTGTGCTTGATGCGAGTGGTTCATTAGGTCCTTTTCTAGATGCTACTATGGCTAGTCTAGGAAATACCGAAACTCCTAGTGAAGACACTGTTACACCTGTTAGCTCACCTGAGTTTAGAGAGAGTTATGATATTAATGATGGTTACATTGAGTTCACTGATGAATTTGTTGAAGAGTGCCGAAACACACATGGTACTAGTGCTATTAAGAGTCTCCTTGCTAGACGCACCATTATTCCTAAGTTGTCCTCTGATCCTAAGTTTTCCACTTCTCCCATAGATATTAAATATAAAGATTATGATTTCTCTCTTGATTTATCCTACTTGGACATTGTTGAGAAAGAACCTTTTGTGGGACTGAAAATGAGAGTGCTGTAGCTCATATGAATGAGCTTTCTACTATGAGTGCTTTATTCTCTGATGATTTTAAGATGTGCAAGTACTTTGTTACTAAGATCTTCCCCTTTTCACTAAAAGGAGAAGCTAGGGCTTGGTTTAATAGATTACCTCCCGGTTTCATTGATAGCCCTGATTGTTTGATTTCTTCTTTCTTCCAGAAATATTTTCCTCTCAGTGCTAGACATGCTACTTTGCAGAGACTTTTTTTTATTTTAAACAGGGAGAAGAAGAGAAATTGCCTGAGTCATGGACAAGGTTCTGTGCCTTGATTTATGTACATCCTGGATGTCCATTACCTAAAAATGAGCTTCTTGATATTTATTATAATGGACTAACTGATGATTCTATGACATACCTAGGTAGCTTTGCTGATTGTGTTTTTAAGAAAAGAACTCCTACAGATGCTGAAGAATTAATGGCTAAAATAAGCAAGAATTATGATGAATGGACTTCAACTGAGCTAAATACACCTGAGCCTATTACTCCTGAACGAACTGTGCTGAACGGTTCAACACCAACACCAAAGAAGAGGGGAGTTATTACATTAAATGATGAAGTGATGAAGGAAGCTAAGAAATGTCTAAAGGATAAATGTATTAGGGCTGAAGATGTGAAGAATCTACCTCCTATAGAAGAATTATGTAAGCCTGAATTCCATTGAAAACATTGAGAGCATCAAGGTTGGAGAAATATATTGACCCATTCCACAAGAAAATTTTGAAACTATTATGATGAGACCATTGCTATCAAGCTTGAGGTAACATAATCACTTTGTGGAATACAAAGTTTTGTTTCATATAAGATTGTTTTGGTAACAAGACTTGATCAACCTTGTTAACAAAAGGATTTTAATGAACAAAATAGTGTTTTCGTTGTGGTTATACTTATTTTCTTTTACTTTTCTCCTTCCTAGTCTTTGCTTTTTCTCTTGTTAGTTAGTTTTTTGCTTGTTAGAGTGTCTTAGAACTTCTGTAGTTTGGCTTTTGTTTGCTTTTGCTTCTTCTGAAAAAACTGTTTCTATGAGAAAGTCAATTTTTATACCCTGAAAATTAGCCAAAAATAAAGTTTCCCAAAAAATCCCAGAAAATTCAAAATAAAATTTTCCTCAAAAAAGGGGAGGACACCAGGTGACCTGTGGTCCACCCATGCGCCCACACCCAGTAGGCGGCACAGCTATGGATGGCGCCTAGGGGGGTTTGGCCCATCTAGGCCCCTCCAAGGTGCCTTCTCCCAGACATCTTCTTTCTCTCTCACGAACAACACTGAAAAACTTTCTCAAGCTCGAGTTCTTGCTATTCTTGCTCGCGATTTTCGATCTCCTTGCTCAGCCCATCTTTGCTGCTGATTTTTGGAGGGATTGCTCCTTGGTATGTGCCTCTTCCACTTGTCCAATTAGATTTGTGATTGGTAGATTGTATCTTGAGTATTTTGCTGCTATAGGTGTCAGGTTGTGTGAGCTTGCATGCTTGTTCTAGGCTTAGAAACTTCATTTTGATGCATGTGTATCCCTCTAGCAAGTTCCTATAGTAGTTGCTAATCATTTATCAACTTGTAAATCACTTGGTTTGATGTTTGTCTAAAATTTTTAGAAATAAAGAGGTCATGGACAATCACAGATTTGGTGAATTATTTGAGAGTGATGCACCTAGAAGGGAAAGGCCTTCGAGATCATCCTCCCGTGCTAGGCCCTCGTACAATGAGGATCTCATCACTCCGCGATTTGGCGACGAGGGATATGAGGGGGATGCGCACCCATCCACCTTTCCTTGCCAAACCTTCTCGTGGGCTGCTGGGATTCTTGGTGATTTTATGACCTTGGTTCGGAGGGTTGGACTAACAAGCCTTATGCAGGATGAAAGCGCGCAATATGCTATGCTCACTAAAACATTTGTGGAGAGCTTCTCCTTTACTAACAGCATGTTCAATCCAGATGTTTCTTTCAAAATTTATGGCAGGTCTTACCATATGACATTGAAGAAATTTTGTGAGGCTCTGGGACTTGGTACAGCTGGGCCAGCAAAGAAGATTTCAGCTCAATCCGCTGATTTGTTGGAGCTCTACCGTAAAATAACCAATGATGATAACCATAGAGCTCAACGGGTAAAGACAAGAAACATTCAGCTTCCAGCCATTAGGTACTTCGCTTACTATCTTGCTACTAGTGTTCTTGGTAGGGAGAACACTAGTAATATTTCCAGCTATCATTTGGCTTTCTTAGCTGTTGTGCTCAACAATGAAACTAAGTACAATCTTGGTTCTCTCATTGCTCGTCGCTTAACTGCTATGGGACCCATTTATGGGGGAATTACTGCTACACATGTTGCTACTGTCTTGGACATTGCCGTTGATCCAAATGATACAGTTTTGGCTCCTCGGAGGCTTGGTCTTGCTACCATGAAGGCGCACCACTTTGTCACTAATGGCTCTACCCTTGATAACTTGGTTTATAAAATGTTGTTTATTGACGGGGATGAGAGAGAGATCCCTCTACCCCAAACCACTTTGTTTAGTATTTCACAGGGACCTTTGTCACGCTCCAAAGGAGGAGATGGATGACAAGCTGCGCTCTCTTACCTTCCATGGACACTATCAGGAGGAAGCACCCTCATATGACCCTGTTGTACACTACACAGGGGAGTCCTCGAGATCGTACCAGGACGAGGGAGCCTCCTCGTCGTACTATGGAGGTGCACCTACTTGGTAACCATGGGATTGAGCCCCACTTAGGCCAAAAGCCTAAGCTTGGGGGGAGGTACACCGAAACCACACTCATCTATATATCATGTTTCATTGGTTCTTTGTATATCCATTGTTTCGCTTTCATTTTGGTTCTTGTTGCTGCTTTCTCAAAAACACAAAATACCAAAAAAAAATTGTCATTTCTCTTGGTTTGTTTCTTTGCTTTCTAGTTTTAGTTTGCCTTAAAGAAAAATACAAAAAGATTTTGTTTGGTTTGCTTTTTCTTTGTTTGGTTTTGCTTTGTTTGCTTTTGATTGGTTTGTTTTTGCTTTGTTTGCTTTCTTTAAAAAAATCGAAAACACCAAAAATATGTGTTGTTCTTCTTTGGTTTTGTGAGTTCTTTGCAGGGTTCAGCTGTCCTCAGTGGATTTTGGTTTCATGTTATTATTCAAGTCACACAAGTGAAGGGCAATAATGAAGATTAAGACAACTTGAGGTGTGGTAAGAGGCTGGTAACAAACTCTATTTGTTTTCATTTTTGTACATATACTCATCATTGTGAGCATGCTTAGTCTGTTCATTGTAAGGAGTGTGTTACTGATGGATGCTTAGTAGTTTTTGCTTGTCTACGATTAGCTCCAGCTTGCTAATAGTTTGTGGCATGTCATACGAATGTTTGCTTGCATTATTTTATTTATATTTTGGTATGATATTGTGGTATCCTCCTCTGAAAGTTTTATGTGAATCGACTTGGCACATGCTCACGCATGCATATGACTAAACAATAGTCACAAATCCTCGATGATTTATTTTGCCTCAGAGTTCTTGTATCACTTTCATGCCATAATTAGTCCTGTTTTGTTGCAAGCATGATTATGACAGCTATTGCTCTCTCATTTGTCGCTCCCTCTCTATTGCTAGCCTTCACTTGCACTGAGTATGAGCTCTACTTGTGCATCCAGCTCCCAAAAACTAATATTGCCAACTGTGTCCACCATATCTACCTATTAGCACCATTTGCTACTTCAGTGCATATTTTATATGCCATGTTTTCTTCCAAATAAAATGTTTGTCTATTTTGGTAAAGTTAGTTAGTAAAGCTCTCACGAACTTGATGGCACACTTTATTCCTTACACTCAATTATCCTAAACCATTGTGACCTGTCCATGAAAGTTATATGCTTGCAAATTATATGCTGGGAGTCAGCAAAACCGTGTTGTCATGGGGAACGCTTTCAACACTTTTTGGATACTTATCCAGTTGATACCTTGCTCTTTTGTTTGCGGATGTCGTCGGTGTGAAATAAAAGGGGAGCTTGTGAGTTCGTGGAGTCTATACATTGTGTTAGAGAAACGCCTGGGCCGCTAGGCTAATCCATGCCTAATCATGGTGGAAACTTGCAGCATCACCATAATGAGCATTTATGAAGCATCCTCAATAAAAAGCTATGCACATAGTAAATAAAAAGATCGCTGAGATGCTCATTGTCTGCTTGCCTTGTCATTTTGATCATGGGATAGCTCCTGTATCATGTGCAAGGGGTACCCCGTTGGAGGTTCTCTATGTTATGCATGTATTTACAATGATAAGAACTTACAGGTAACCAAAGTTGAGTAGGATGCGGAGCGGCCCTCATACTCAAGGGACATGGAATTTCCATTTTATGGTCTGTTAAGCATATAACTCAGATTGGACCTCACTTTCACCTTAATCATATGAAGATGACTATGATAGGGGCAATGAGAGCTCAAAGCTAATGAGTACCTTACTTTCAGCATTTGGAAGCCTTTCAAACTTTTAAAAACCTTTTCACAACCTTGTTGAGTCACCACTTATTCTATGAGCACCTTCTTGAGAGCATAGTTGTCATTCTTATGTTTGTTCCAAAGCTTAGTTAATTATATCATGACTCTGATGCGTGTGTCTCTGGTATCTTTATCTCTAGTCTTCAATTGAACTTCAGAGGTGCCTTGGCATTTATATTGTGCTCTTCAAACAAAGGCAAGCGAGACCACTCTATCATATCTTATTATGAGCATTGCAATGTTGCTTATGTTTATGTTTCTTGCTACTTATTATTATTGAGTTGGTTTCTCTTCATAGCTTGCAATGACTATTGAGTAGACTTGGCTTCATGCTTCTTATTATGAATTGTCCAAGCATCTACTCCTGTGCTGAGAATATATACATCATATGACGCAAATGTGTTCGTGAAAGTTCTTTTATCGCACTTAGTTTTCAACTGAATTGCTTAAGGATAAGCAATAAGCTAAGCTTGGGGGAGTTGATACGTCCAAAACGTATCTACTTTCTCGAACACTTTTGCTATTATTTCTCCTCTAAACTTGTGTGATTTGGATACTACTAACACGGACTGACGCTGTTTTTAGCAGAATTACCTTGGTGTCTAGTTTTTGTGCACAAAATCAACTATTAAGAAAAATCTGGAAAAATATGCCAAAAATCCTATTTCACCAGAAGATCCACGGAGCCAGAGTACGAGACGGAGAAAATGCCTGGGGGCCCCACACCCAAGCTAGGCGCGGGTGGGCTCTGCCCGCGCCTAGGGGGGTGCGGCCACCCCAGGAACCCCCTCGGGCTCCCTCTATGCCTATAAATTACCCCTTGACCTAAAGACAAAGGGGGGTTCGACGTTTTCCAGAGAAGAGTTCCGCTGCTGCGCCACCACCAGAGACAAGATTCGGAACCAGAAACTCCGTTCTGGCACCCTGCCGAGACGAGGAATTTGGGGAGGATCATCGCCATCATTATCACCAACGCCTCTCCATCAACCATCGATGTTTCCCTCATCCATGAGTGAGTAATACCCCGCAGTAGGCTATGGGTATGGTAGGGATTGGTTGAGTTCTATCATGTAATCGAATAAGATTGTTAGGACATAATGCCTAGTATCTATATTAGTGCTATTTGACTTTGTTGCAACTTGTTGTGCTTAATGCTTATCACTAGGGCCCGAGTGCCATGATCTCAGATCTGAACTTATTATTGAATCATTATGATAGTATTGTTTGTGATCTTATCTGCAAGTTGTGTACACATATCATTGTACGGATCCAAAGCCACCGAAGTGACAGAAATTGGGACAACCGGAGGGGATGGTTGTGGTGTGAGGATCACATGTGTTCACGGAGTGTTAATGCTTTGCTCCGGTGCTCTATTAAAAGGAGCACCTTAATTTCCAGTAGTTCCCTAGAGGCCCCGCTGCCACGAGCTGGCTGGACAGAAGATGTTGTACAAGTTCTCATTGCGAGCACGTATGACTATATATGGAGCACATGCCTAGGATTGTTTAATACTTGGATGCTTGTTATTATTTATATGCAATGCCCTAGATCTTGAAGTTACATGTTTAGACTCGTCCATGCAATGCCCGTCCATCCATCCCTATGCCTACTACACTCGAATCCCATAGTTTACTGCTACTGTTACTAGTGCTCTTGTTCTACTGTTACTGTTGCTTTGTTGTTGCTACTACAAACTATTGCTACTGATAAACTTCTATGAGCAAGAACTATTTCCAGGTGCAGCTGAATTGACAACTCAGTTGTTAAGGCTTGCAAGTATTCTTTGGCTCCCCTTGTGTCGAATCAATAAATTGGGTAATACTACCCGCGAAGACTGTTGCGATACCCTACAGTTGTGGGTCATCACCACCCCGTGTCATCCCAATAAATATTCAAGAGGTACAAGCGTTAAAGCTTGGGGATGCCCAAGACATCCCCTTCTTCATCAATAAAAATCTCAGATCTCTTTCTAGACACTTCGTTTTTATTGTTTCATTCACTGTTGTGTTGTTCTTGGAGCGTCTTATTTTTCATTTTTTGTTTTCTTTTGTTTAGTTTGCCTGAATAAAGTATTTGGACCCCCGATTTTGTTGTGTTGTTTCAAATAAGTTGATTGGTGTTGGAAAAGAGTAGAAAGATTCATGCTTAAGTGGTAGAAAAGGGAGCTTGTTTTGACTGTGGCTTAGACTTTATCATGTCATGCTAGATGTTGTTTTGACCTTATGCTTAGTGATTATTGTTGTATCATGACTTGTTCCAAACAATTGAGATTGCTTAATGTGCCTTAAAAGAATCATGTGTTATTTTAGCATACAAAAGCATAATATTATGGTATTCTACTTTGATGCTTTGTTTGGGTTGACTTGGCACATACTCACACCGTATTATGACTATGAACCAGTCACCTTAGCCTCTATGATCATTTAGTTTTTGACTTGTGATACCACTTTATGCTTTGATTGATAATTTTTTGTCGCTCTGCATGATTATGGCCATTATTGCTCTCTTAGTTGGTCGCTCCTAGTCTTTTGCTAGCCTCCACTTGTATTGAGTAAGCTCTACTCATGCATCCAACTCCCAAGAAACCAAGTTATTCCAAAGAGTCCACTATAAATTCCTATGCATGGTGTGTTACACCATTCCAAGTATATTCTTGTCCCTAATAAACTTGAACCATTGTGTCATCTATGTTTTATGTGTTTGCACTTATAAGTTGGAATTAGCAGAACCATGCTGTCATGGGGAATGCTTTCAACACCTGTACATATTAGCCAGCTGATATCATGATCTTTTGTTTATGAATATCAGCGGTGTGAAATAAAAGGGGAGAATATACGTTCATGGAGTATTATATATGTGTTAGAGAAACGCCTGGGCCGCTAGCCTAAGCCATGCCTAATCACGGTGGAAACTTGCAACATCTCCATAGTGAGCAATCCATGAAGCATCCTCAGAAAAAAATAGAGAAAAAAAGAGAAGATAAAAATAAAAAATATGCACCATGCTCATGGTAAATAAAAGGATTGCTGAGATGCTCATTGTATGTTGCCTTGTCATTTTGATATGGGATAGCTCCTGTGTCATGGGGAAAGGGGTACCCCATTGGTGGTTCTCTATGATACACATATACTTACAATGATAAGAATTTGCTTGTGACTAAAGTTTAGTAGCATGAGGAACGACCCACGTACTCAAGGGAAATGAGATTGCCAACTTATGATTTGTCAAGCATATACTCCAAAATTTGTTCACTTTGACCTTAATCACTTCAAGACGCTTATGATAGGGGCAATGAGAGCTGAAAGATAATAAGTACCATAATTTTTGGAAGCTCTTTATGAAACTTGAAATTCATGCTTCCCTGTGAAGGGCCTTTCTTCCTACTTTTATATTGAGTCTCCACCTTCTTTATTTATGCACCAATTAAGAGAGCATAGTGGTCACTCTTAGTTTTATGTGCATTGTCCTAAAACTTATTGATTGATTCATCATGTTGATATTGCTTATTCTTGAACTATTTGTATCTAGTCACCCTTATGGACTTTGAAGGTGTCCTATGCATTTATGTTTTGCTACTCCATGAGGGACAAGCTGAATACCACTATGCTATGTTTTCTATATGTGAAATAAACAAATGTTTTTCAATGCATTTTTATTCATGATCCTTTGATTTTATCCTTCCATGTTGCAACATAGTTGATATGTCTTACTGTTAGAACTACATCTTTCATGCTCATGGTTAGAGTACTTTTATCCCAGCTTTCAATGCTTTGCAAATGGTTTGTTCAAGATTTTGATAGTGCATGTCACCTCAAAAATTATTCTTTTTTATCACTTACCTATTCGAGGACGAGCAGGAGTTAAGCTTGGGGATGCTTGATACGTCGTAAACATATCTATAATTTTTGATGTTCCATGCTTGTTTAGTATCAACTTTGCTATGCTTTGTCTACACTTTGAGGTATTTTTATACATTTTCTGGGAGTAACCTATTAACAAGATGCCGCAGTGCCAGATGCCTGTTTTCTGCTGTTTTTGGTTTCAGAAAAGCTAGTAAGGAAATATTCTTGGAATTGGACGGGACAAAATCCAAAGTCAATATTTTACCGGAACGAACACAAAGATCGAAGGGAGGCCGAAGGGGGCACACCCTAGGGCAGCACGGGTCCACCCTAGGGCGCACCGCCCTATGGTGTGGGCACCCTGGCCGGCCTCCAACCTCTTCTCTTCGCCTATAAAAAAACCCCGATGCAGAAACCCTAAGCACCCGATCAGATCTCCACGAAACAGTCTATAGCCACCACCATAGTCCCTAGATCGGTGGGATCTGAAGCCCTTTCCGGCACCCTGCAGGAGGGGAGAGATCATCCCGGAGGCCTTCTTCATCACCATGCCAGCCTATGGTATGATGCATGAGTAGTTCACCCTTGGACTATGGGTCCATACAGTAGCTAGATGGTTGTTTCTCCTCCTTTGTGCTATAATGTTTAGATCTTGTGAGCTCTGTTCATGATCAAGATCATCTATTTTGTAATCATACATGTTGTTTTTGCGGGGATCTGATGGATATTGAGATACTATGTCAGATTGATTATTGATTCTATCATGTCATATTGATTATTGATTCTATCATGTCTGTGTTGTTTGTGATCTTGCATGCTCTCCGTTGCTAGTAGCTATCTTGGCCAGGTAGATGCTTGTGACTCCAAGAGGGAGTATTTATGCTCGATAGTAGGTTCATGCCTCTAGTAATCTGGGGAAGTGACAGGAATCTCTAAGGTTGTAGATGTTTTGTTGATACTAGGGAGAAAACAACAATCTTTTGTTAATGGAACAATTGTATTGTTTACTTTACACACATTGCTTAATGCAGTTATCTGTTGCTTGCAACTTAATACTGAAAGGGGTTCAGATGATAACCTGAAGGTGGATTATTAGTCATAGATGCAGTTGGATTACGGTCTATGTATATTGTTGTAATGCCCAGTCAAATCTCATAGAAATCATGATGTCTAGTATTTGCATTGTTATGCTTGCTCAGTCTGTCAATTGCCCGGCTGTAATTTATTCACCAGCATGTTATCTATCTTAAGGAGAACACCTCTAGTGAACTGTGGACCCTGTTCCAATATTTACCATTGATACATCATCTACTGTTACCGTTTACTTTCTACAAGCAACTACTATCTTCCACACTATACGTTTTATCCTTTGTTTTCAGCAAACCAATGAGATTGACAACCTCACTGTAAGTTGGGGCAAAGTCTTGAGTTTGTGTTGTGCATGATTCCAAGTTGTTAGCAACACCTTGGAGTTGTTTCCTTGCTCCTACTGGTTTGATAAACTTGGTTTAATAACTGAGGGAAAACCTGCGGATGTGTTCATCACACCTTGTTCTTGGGGTATCCCAACGAGGCTCTATAGTGATCGGAGCCCATCAGTCACCAACGACGCGCTCCGCCGTCGCGCCCCTTCTGAATCTTAGAATCACCTCTTGCCTGCTCTCTGTCTCCTCCTCTCCACCGACCATGCCCGTCCACCCCGGCGCCACCAACAACGCCTAAATGATCCCAGTCGTCCCCTCTACCTCCTACACCCTGACATGGCCCCTCCGCCGTACCAGCGCACTCGCTCGCGTCGCCGCAACCTCGGTCGATATCACTGGTGATGCACTGTCGGACCGCGTCTGGAAAACCCTTGTTGCACCCCTCTGTTCCTCGTAGTTTTTCTGCCTCAACAGTCCACCTTCTAGAAAACTTCCTGAACCAATCAGGTAGCTCGTAACCTCCTCTATACCTTTGGTTCTTGCGGCATCGCGAGTTTTCCCGCCAGTTGCTCGTCATCATCATCCGAAACGGCGCCGATCTTCTGAAAATAGCAACCATGGCTTCAATTTTGTCAGTCAGCTGTGATGATACTTTTGCAATTAGGCCCTGCAGGTTGCTCGAGCTCAGCCTGCAGCCCTCGCCTCCGCCCCGTGTTGCCACCCCATTGCCATGCTCATGCCGTGGAACCTCTCCCCTTTGACCCCACCGGTCTAGTTATAGTGGGTAGAACCCGCCTAAGTGAGAAAAGCCTGGACTAATTGCAGATTCAAAAATAATTTTAGAATATGAATATATTCAAATAATTTATATCTTGCAAATGAAGTTGAATTTGAATACAATTTCTATATGAAGTATAAATCATTTTTTGAATGCGAATTCAAATATGTATTCAAATATTTTCAGCGTTGACTCTATGTAGTCAAACCTTTTTCTTTGACCCTAATTTGAATTGTTTTGCATTTAATATTGTTTTAAATTCATATTTTCAAATAATACAAATGATATATGTTTATAATCATAAAAATTCCAGGAATATGAATATGCCATTTAAAATCAATTCTAGGCATTTAAAATTTTCAAATTATTAAATGCTATTAAATGTCTATCTTAAGAAATCCATAACTTTAATTCTGTAATGCCGAATTTGATAAATCATATGTCTAAATTGATCAGCACGACGAGTCCTTTCCAACTATGCATTCCATGATATGAATTGAAGCATGCATCATATAAATATTTAATATGCAGCAAGGTTTATGTGAGTAATACATGACTAAATAATTAACAAAAATGCATTATTATTGTTCCCGCACCTTACCCTTGCCATGCTATGTTATACCATGTAATTGTGCATCATTCTATCATATCATACCTTGTTTTGCTTGTTGTATATGTTTCATATGATTACACTTTATTTATTATGGCCCTTGTGTGTTTGGTTTTTATTCCGGATAGACATCGAGCAAGGGAGTTATTAGGAGACTCAAGAGTACTACCTGGATCCCGGTTACCCTTCTACTGAGCTACCAGCCAAACATTTTCCCATACTTGCACTACATATAGTACATATTGCATCTATCTTATTCTTGCATCATAAGTCGTGTTCCGAATTAAATTGCAGTCTCAAGTACTGCATAGCCTTTACTTTTAAACCCCACTGAAGCTTGTACCCTCAATCCTATCTTCCATTAATACAAGAGTTGTTTGAGCCATGCGAGTCGTAGAACTGCATGTGTAGGTTTTGTGCGAGTTTAATGGATAACGATAAACCTAAACAACTAAATTGTGTAGTAATGAGATAACTAAAGAGAGAGGCACCGGTGGGCAATAACTGTTATTTGGTTTTTTACCAGCTCACTTGTGTCCCGTAGGACCCGAGTACTTGATTCTTATTCCTTGACTATCACATTATCCACATGTGGGACCATGAATCCCCTTAGCCAGAGCTTGATTCACATCTTATTTCTTGGGACCACAATTAGTTTGGGGCGTTATTACTATCCTATACTCATGCCATGTTTTACTGCTTTATTTACTAATGCTTCTCGTGGAGAGTGTGTATTAGTGTACTATTTTAGAATAAATGCGGAATGTTTACGCGGCATCGACAAGCCTATTCACACTTTCGGGTTCCCAATCGTTTACAGCCATTGTCGCGAACCCCTTGGTGCATTGCGGAGCCCGGCCTACTTCGTAGCGGGTAGTTTAGTGGGATGGCCACCTGAAATCATTTTTGAATGTTGTGAATGCTTTTTCATAATGCCTCGTTACTTTTTATTTGGTTTTTCCCGGGGTTGATCGTGCATGTGTAACTATTTGTGCATCCCTACAGGATAAATCTTTCTGAAAGTCGTGTACGTGTTTATAGACTACTTGGAGCACAGTTTCTCGATCATAGAAAGTAACTAAAGTACCGTCTTTATTTTGAATAGACCTGACTAGTAATTAGTATAATCTTCATGGAATGATTAATAAAACTGCCAATGAATGAGATGTTCTCCCGCCTTCTCGTCCGGTAAACGGGAAGATGGGTGAGCAATGTTTATTTATGATGCTATAACTGTTGGATAATTATTTGATATTTATTTAACGAACGTCCGTCTATCCTTGGTTAGGCGGATGTTCTAGCGTGTCTCTATAGAACTATTTAGCTATTTATCCTCTACTGTAATTGCGTCACCCCCAGGTTAACCCCTTTAGATGCATAAATACTTGTTGAGTGACCTTAGAGTCTCACACCATAAATATTGTTCAGATTGCCAGGGATATCCATAAGGAGGTTACTATGTCGATGAGGCCGTTGATGGAGGCAATGACCCTCTTGCTTAGAGATTCCATGGATGGAGATCACTGAGATCTGTGAGAGGAAATGTGATTTGTTCATGTGCATCTTATGCCAATTTGACTGTTAATCCGTACTCATATCTGTGTTTTCTGCTTCCTCTTGATGCTTTAATGGTTGATGTATGAGGATGTATCCTAAACTATTATATTTATCTAGGTTTTTGGATCTTGTCGTATGGTGTTGTAATATTTCTATTTATTTTAGATGGTGTGGCTCTCATGTACTCTTGTATGTCGTTGGCACACATACTCATTTGTGTATGCTTGACTCGCAATCTAGCCGACTATGTTTCTCGCACATGAAGCTATAACTATGGGAAGTGGATAGGGTGGTTGGACGGTATCGTGCCCTGCTCCGCTAGATGAGCCTACGCGTGGGTGGCCTTCAGCCTCCGCGATAGTACACCTTATTCACTTTTAGGTTATACAAGCTTGTGTTTAGAGCGTAGGGTCTAGGGGATTACACTCAAAAGAGGCAACGCACTCGGGATGTTATCTTGTGCATGATGGGACGGATGAGGATATCTTTTGATGATGCTTCGAAGACACCTGAGCCACTTCCTATACCAAAGTAAGTCATTGATGCACTAAAGAATGTACCAAATTTGTAGGATTGTGATGTGCTTATATTTTATAGGAAGTTGATCATCAATGGGCGGTTGTTTGAAGCACTCATGGCGCTCTCCGAGAACTTAAGGAACCCATGGATCTTGACCTTGTCTTCATGTTTCTATTATGTGCGTTTGTTCTTATGAACTACCGTGCATTTTGTTGTTTATGAACTGTTTTCTTGTGCTGTGTGTAAGAGACATAAACTAGCCACTTGTGCTATTTGTTATAGAAAAAAATATTTATTCATCTTGTAATTTATGTTGGTACTTGAAAACTATTTTGTGTCATGGTTGTTGTTCTTATGATCTTATTTAGACCATTTTAATGTTATTTTTTTGAAAAATAATATATAAACATTATAATATACATATGCTATTTTTCTTACATGTTCACAAGTTTATATTCTCCAAAATCTACAAAACATCCAATTCTACGGTTTGTACATACGAACATAAATCGAAACCCTTTGAGTCCAACAGAAAATACCAAGCACACTCAAAAAATTGAAATAAAAATTAGAAGTCATTTACTTTCCGTCTTGAATTTAGAATTCTCACTCCAATTCAATTGCAAGCCTAAATTTCTACACTCAAACACAACATGAAAGGAAAATAAGGTTATCAGAAGATGTTGTCGGGCATCTCTATTAACTGAGATGATTGTATGTCTTCACCAATTCTGGGCGCTTGGTTGGCTCGTGCGCAATAAGAACATCTTCAACATGACCCCAAAAAATTAGCCCCAAAAATACAAATTGCTATCCGAGGTGATCGAGGATAATGATGTTGATGCATATTCATTGGAAGTGCCATTTGATTAGTGATGGAAAAGGAATTGCCAAAAAACAGCCAACTACAATAGCTTGTGTGAGTTATGGCAAAAAATTAGTGCAACACAACTCCTATCGTGGTGAGCAACTAGGAAAGGTTTTTGAAAAAGAATTAGTATTGAGCATTTCAAAACCAATTGAAAGTTTGAGGAATTATATGGAGGTTGCGGAAATTATTGCTAAAGATCTCGTTGACCGCCCGAACAAGGCCGCAACTAAGCACTATAAAGAGAACATATACCCTCCTTCCTAGTACCTACGTGATCTTTTTTTTTTCACTTCAACGTGGATTGGTAACTTTGCAACATGGATAATTTGGTACAATTTTTCAGAAGACATACTGTTATGTAGCTCAAGAAAAAATTATACATATCCATCATGAGTAGTAATGTAAAGCATTTTGGCGAGCTATTTTAGTATGCCAAAGTAGAACTGTAACCTGCATAATCGATTTGAGCAACGTACATGCACAATCCTCAAAATCTTAGGCCACATGAAATATCTACTACTCTTTGTGCTTAGGCTGGCTCTAGCGCTAGTATCATAAGGTGTATCATGCATGTCATCTACGCAAAATAATAATGTGGCATAATAATTAATGAAGATAGATGTGTTATTGGTATAATATGATACAATATCATAGCACATGTAACAAGAAAATTTTAATATCAAATACATGTTGTACATCAAATTGCATTGATATTTTACAAATAATTAAATACCATGAGAATATGATACAACTATAGGGGTAGTATCAACTATGATACTAGTAATGTTTATGCTTTCTTTCTTGGAAATTCCTAAGGGAGTAAGAAAATGTTTAGGTTTTTATATATCCAAATTATTTTGGCAAAGTACAAATACTAAGAAGAAGTATAGGCTTTCAAAATGGAGTATTGTTTGATGTTCGAAGGATCAAGGGGGGTTAGGTATAGAAGTGCTTGAGATAAATAATAAATGTTTACTTAGAAAATGGCTATTCAAACTTATAAATGAAGAGGGTATGTGGAAGCAAATTTTACAAAGCAAATATCTTGGTGATAAAACTTAATATCAAGTAGAAATAAAACCAACAGACTACCCATTTTGGAAAGGACCGGTGCGAGTAAAAGATTTGTTTTTTACCCACGGCTCTTTTACAATAGGTAATGGCAAAAGTGTTAGTTTTTGGAATATGTTTGGTTAGGGGACACATCATTGACCCATCAGTACCCATTTTTATACAATATTGCTAACAAGAAAATGTTAGGGTATCAACTGTACTTGCAAAAACAACTCTTAACATTAGTTTTAGAAGGGGTTTGATGGATGATAAGTGGACACGATGGTTATATTTGTGCCAGAGGCTAATGATGGTTCATTTAAACAATACTCTAGATAAATTTGTGTGGAAATTAACTAACACGGGAGTTTTTAGTGTTAAATCTATGTACTTAGATCAGATGAATGGTCATATAAGATTCTTACAAAAATACCTATGGAAACTAAAAATACCACTGAAAGTCAAAATATTTATGTGGTTTATCAAGCATAAAGTCCTTGTGACTAAGGATAATATAGCTAAGCGTAAATGGATGGGATGTCAAAAATGTTGTTTTTGTGATTCAGTGGGATCTATAGATCATTTCTTTCTTTCATGCCCTTTTGCTCGCATTATTTGGAGAATTGTCTATTTTACTTATAATATTCCTCCACCATCCAATATTACAAACATGTTTGGTAATTAGATTAATGGTGTTGGAAAAATTATAAGGCTAGATTACGCATTGGAGTGTCGGCCTTATATTGGTCTATTTGGACGACTCGAAATAACATTGTTTTTAACAAACAAACGTGCACTTTTTATTTTGCAGGTTATTCGACTAGCGGTGCATTGGCTACAACTATGGTCCTACCTACTCCGAGCGGATCATCGGGAACCTATGGAGGCTGAATGCAGCCGTCTGCTTATGGTTACACATGACTTCTATTTTTAGGCTACTAGGTGGAGGCACGTTAGTAGAATTCAAAATGGATAGCGTTCTGTTGCTCTTCATTTTTAGATGGTTGATACATGTTTCAATCCTTTCTGATCCATGAGTGTAATAATTTGAATCGGTCTCGAATGATGCAATAAATAATGTTGTGTGCATTGCTTGATGCAGAGGTCGGGGCTATACTCCCCATTTTGAGAAAAAGTAATATGATACTCCCAATATGACCAGCCTTACTCTCAAAACAGGCATGTGCCCCACTTTATAAATATAGAAACATCATACAAATGAGTTCCATACATACAACTAACCAGAGCCAAAGAAAAAGCAAAAAACAGTCCTGCTAGGCCCTCAACACAAGATATTCGTAAAGAAAAAAATTACAACGTGAGTCTGGCTACACCGAGAACGCCTGGATCACATGCGATCAGGGGCCGAGTATAGGTGCGCCGCCTCCCTCAGAACCCGAAGGGTGTCGTCCAGGTGCTCCCGATCCAATTTTCTATCTAGCAGGTACCACTGCTGCAAGTAAGGAAAGAAAAAATGGATTCAGAGCCGCGTCTAGGGAAGTTCTGTTCAATCACCATATTATTCAGCGCATTTGAAAGGGTCCAGGTTAAGGCCGCGAACCAATAGCCAAATGAGGCGGCGCCTCCTTCCATCCCGGTTTTCCTCAGTCTGTAGGAACTCCCTAAGGTCCTGGGCCTGCCAAGAAGGTTCAAGGGTTTTCCGATAAATCTCCACAAAAACTGAGCCGCGGTGCATGTGAACATAATGTGGGTGCATGTTTTCAACGTTCCATATAGTGTACATGTGCCATTGCCCGGGACATTAGGCTTAGACACTTCTACCGGATGACCATCCTTAGAGCATCTCCAATAGACGTGTGCTAAACAAATTATACATCGTCGTTTTCCCAATTTTAGCGCGCATATTTGCGAATCTCTTCACCATACGTTGGAAAATTTAGCGTGCAAAACACGTCTTTTCTAGGCGCTGTAAAATGCAGCGCGCTGGCGCATGCACAAACAGAAATCAACAACTAGAAAGCCCTATGAAGATCAAATAAAAATTTATTGTTAATACAACAAACTGTGAATAAATGAAATATAACAACTACAAATGAGATATAATTATTGTTGGTCATTCCATGTCCACCACTCTTTGATCAGATCATTCTGAAGGTCAAGATGAGTTATCTACTTCTGAATAATTTTATAACTTTGTAGGAGGCAATAAACTTGGCCACTCTCTCTTCTCTCCTATGCACTCAAACTGGTCATCCCATCAACTCATAGTGCAAGCAATCATTGTCTTGACCATGCTCATCTTCGATGATCATGTTATGCATGATGATACATCCATTCATGATATACCAAAGGACATCTTGATCCCAAAATCTAGCCGGTCCTCTAACAATAGCAAATTGGGTTTGCAAAATCCCAAATGCTCCCTCAACATATTTTCTTGCCGCCGCTTGTGCATTGTGGAATTGAACTTGTTTATTACTAGATGGTTTGACAACTAGCTTCACAAATTTTTACCACTTTGGGTAGATGTCGTCGGCTAGGAAGTACCTAAAGTTGTATGTGCGCCCATTGGCTTGAAACTGAACCGGTGGAGTATCACCCAAAACAATCCTTCTAATTAAGGGTGACCATTAGACAACATTGATGTAACATCCCAAAAATATTGAACAATGATTATAAATTTCCAATCACCAAAATTAGGGTTAACAAAAACTTTTGTTAAGTAAAATCAATATGAATGCATGTGTGGATGTGTTGATTGTATGAATGCATGAATGGACTTGTGTGATTGATCTAAATAGCAAGGAATGTTTTAAAGATGAAAACAACATCATATAAAACATTTCCAAGCAGAAACAAATCAATATAAAATCAAAAACAAACCAAATAAAGCAAATGGTCATTTTTGCCAATCTTGCTCACTAGGCCACTTTGAGTGTTTCTAGTCCAATTTTTCAAACAGAAACATTTCCATTTGTTTTCACCCCTTGCTAGAACAAGTAAAAGTGAACCCAAGCCCACCTTTCAAACTTACAGAAATATTTGGCAACTTGATTCAAATGGCAATTCAAAACTGAATCTTTATCATATGTGAAGATCACCAATTTTTAAAAACCAACCAAACCAATTCCCCTTGACCTTTCCAACTAACCAGAGAATACTAAGTATATAACTAGTACACCCACAAAGTTTGAATCAAAAACTAAATTTGAATCTCTTTCGGCCATTTCATCAAACACCTTGCAAACACCAAACAAACAAACATCAAACACTATTGTGAGCAGTGATGTTGGCCTAACTTGTTACCTCTCTGGTTCACAACAAGCTATTAGTAGATCATCTAGCCCAATTAACAAGCTTTAGCACCACTGTGAGCTTGCCATGCCATCAATGGTGATCATGGCCGAGCCCAACTTGCCACCCTAATGTCGACAGCAAGCTAGGAGCCTCACTAGCCTCGCCAACCTTGTCTAACTGGCACTCCACCATCCACCGCCACCCCCTGTCCAAGCCTCGAGCCCTGCCAGCCCCTGGACCACTCAGCCCGAGCGTGCCCAATGTCTCTGTGAGCGTGCCCAGAGCGCGCCAAAGCGCCACCCGCGACACACCCCCACAGACCGTGCCCCGCCTTTGCCGCCCGTCAGCGTGATCACCACCGCTCCAGGAGACCGCCAGACATCCCCGTTCTCCGTCGCGCAGACCGTAGACGATGTGCGCCATTAAAATGCCTGTCAGACCCGCCCAGAGCATCGCAGTGTTCCGAACGCATCGCACCGCCCCACGCCTCGCCACCACACCGTTGAGCTTCGACAGGGAGTACAACACCGCCCCTACCGTCTCCCATGCCTTTAGCTCGCTATGCCGATGACAACGACGAGCTTAGCCCGCGCCCTTCGGTCCTCTTCTGGCACTATAAATAGAGGCCACCCCTGTTCGAATTCAGCACACCATCTCACTCACCTCTCTCTAAGAAGCACCCCACCTCATCCCCGGAGCAAGGCGAGCAGCATATTGCCGGAATTTGTCCGCAGTCTACCGCGGAGGAGGAAGAAAGGAGCCAACGATTGGAGCCGCCCCAGGAGGAGCCGCTGGTACCAGGAGGTTTGCCGTCGTCGACTTCGTCGTTCGCCCCCATCACCGACCCTCGCCTGAGCCCCGGTGAGCCCCCGTAGACCCCCACTCGCCGCGCTAGGGTTCAGTCTCGCCGGCGTTGCCCGACGGAGACGATAGGTCATGGTCGTTGGATTAGAGTTTGATCGTGCGGTCTAGATCACCCCGTACCACTTCGCACCCTCCTGTCTCGCTGAATGGTGGGGCCATTCACTTAAACCTACCCGGGCATGCGCTATGCACCGTGGGCCGGCTCAGTTAACATCCTGCACAACCCAGTTAGTTTGAATTTATATTTTCCAATTTAGTTTCAAACCTAGTTCTGTACCTAGATTGAAAAATCAATCCAGCTCGATTTCCTAAACCAAATTGCATGAAACCAATTTTGTTAGGAAGGTAATGCAATTCTTAATCCAAGCCCGTTTGATTAAATTCATTTGGATTTGTAGATCACCTATAGTAAAAATAACAAGGCAGAAGCTTTTCTGCATTCAAACATTTTTGAAAATTCAACCACAAAAGCTTTTGAGTTTATTCCAACTCTCAAAAATCACATTTAACTAGACCTTTCTGAATATAAAAAATATATAGGTTTTCTTGCAGAAATAATGGATAAGTAATAAAAGAATGCGTCATAGGCATTTCTAGTTACTTTAATTAATTAAAATAAAAGGGTAAAACCTTATTAAATTGTGACACCACTTTAAATCACATTCCCATGTACTAAAATATGTGGTGATGACATGTGTCAACATGATCCCATGTTTGAGTTGGAGAATATTAAATCTTAAGTAGTTTTTCAATGAGTAGAAATTACTTTTCCAAATAAAATAAATAGGACAAATACTTTGATGATTGTAATGTTTGTGATGATGCTAGATCATCTAGTGAAAACCTTGGTGTGGTAAATTAGAGTAGTTAAGTATTGTTTGGTGATTGTGTACCTCGTATTTATTGATAGACGCTAGTGTAGGGGTTCGTAGCATGGAAAACAAAAAATTTCTACCGCATACAAACAAACAAGCCAAGATCTATCTACTAGATTGTAGCAACGAGTCGATAGAATAACTCACCCTCGAAGATTCCAAAGTGTTTAACGAGAGCGGATTCTCGTGGGTGATGTAGTCATACTCTTCCCGATCTCAAGATCGCGTAGACGATCCCTTGCGTTCGGCGCTTCCATGCATCGTTCACACGTTCGGTACTCGACGAAGACCTTCCTCTCCTTGTTCCAAAGCAATGGAGGTTGTATCACTCTCCTCGCGATTCGGGCAGCTGACGTGGTGCAGGAAGTAGAGGGAGATCTCGCAGGAGCCGCCTTGCCGGAGTGAGTATGGTGGACTATGAGAGAGCCTCGGTGATCTAGGGTTTAGACGCACCAGGAGGAGAGGCTAGGCCGGGCTGGGGCAAGGGATGCCCCAACTCGGGCTAGGGTTTTTCCTAGGCGGCAGGAGGTGGCGCGTGGCTTGGGGCTAGGGTTTGCAGTGCAAGGTGTGTGCTTGGAGGGCACTGCCCTCCTTATATAGGTGGAGGGGCGGCCAGGGAGGAGTCCCTCAACTCGGCTTCAAGGGCGGTGGAGGAGGACTTCCTCCCCAAGTAGGTTTCCTACTCTCCCTCCACCAAGCAAAATAGCCGTTTGACTTTTCAAATTGGCGTTTGACTTTTCAAACTAGGATTTGATTTATCCCTTTATTTCGCTCAGCGATGACACCTAGTACATGATGCAACCATTCCAACTTGTTATGACACATTCATGTACCCTTCCCCTCCGGAGTGCCGGACATTCCGGAACCTTCTAGAACATTCCCGATGAAAACACCGAAACCATTATCCAACAGCTAGTACCGACGAAGGATATGAGGAGGAAGGATAATACGACGAAGAGGAAGCCGAGGAGAACTTCAACCACTGCTCTACACAATGCAAGCTTATACTTGCAATTATGCAAGCTATTGACTTTGCAAGTTAACCCTTGCATGACAACTATGCAAACTAGATGCCTTAAGCATATGTGATTATACCCACTTGAGGATACCAAATCCCAGTTTTATTTGCAAGCTTAGTTATTTTATTTCTTTATCAAAGCTTTCTTTTAGAAATTACTTAGTGACTTGTAAATTTTAGAAAGATTTTTAAAGGTAGCATAAAGGGCATAAAACTTGGCCTAAGATAGATAATCTTGATGTCATCCTGAGGCATGAGATTGAACTTAGATCATTCACACTTGATTACCACCCTCATTAGTATTTACCCCCACTTGTAGATGCTAGTGCTAAGCATAAAACTTGATCAACTTTAGATGGGAATACTTGGTGAAAATGGTTATGAAAACCTTAGAATGATGAGTCATTCTACTGAAATGTTTTGACATGTGTTATTGAACAGCATATGATTTTGATGATGAAAATGTTAAGGCATGAGCCTTAGCCCTTTATAAAACCGATGGTTGTCTGGATGCGATACCATTCCAATTTTACCGTACAACCACAATACCCGAAATTTGGGTAGGGCTTGACTGGAACTTTATATACCTTAGTATGGGTTCCCTTGTGGCCAAGGTTTGAGCTGAGGCTACCTTGTGAAGATTGTCCACCTGTGTAGTTCCCAAGATGACAGTTGGTCATGGTTGGGAGGCCAAACTCACAGGAGAGGTGCCTATACTAGGGCGTGTAAGTGAAAGGTTAGGATTGATTATTCGCATACTGAGTATGGTGAATTCGGGATTGTTCTTGACGGATGGATCGAATATTGTGGTGTAAGTGTACCAACTTTGCAGAGTGTCAAAACTATTTGAATAGTTGCGTCCGCGGTTATGGATAGTTGGAGTGTACATACTGTTCCGTCGTCAGATGTTTTCAAAATGACTTGTGAAATGATTCATGAATTTGACTTGACCACAACAAGGTTGTGATATGAAATTCAAGTTCCCACTTAGGTGTTATAAAACTTTCAACTAGCTGTCTTTGCTTCTGGACTCAGTTAAGGTAAATCTGGCTTTTTGCAAAATAACCTATAGCCTAGTATTACCTACTCAAAAACCACTTCACTTGTTAGTATTAGTTTGTGAGTACTTAAAGAGTACTCATGGCTTTGTCCCTGGCTATTCCCGTGGCCAGACTATGAAGAGGACTATCAGGAAGATGGATAGCAGGAAGGTTACGACAACTAGGGTCATCTCCCATCGTCAGCATTGCCTGTGACCATGAAGATAGAGTCTCGCCTACGCTACCGTTATTATTAATTTATTTCGCTGCTTAAATTGTATTAAGACTAGATCATGAGATCCTTTATTTGCGTAAGACCTAATGTATGGTTTGTAATGGATGATGTACTGTGATATCCAATCTGTTATGTCTCGCAAAAATTGTAATCCTGGGATTGTGATGTATGGCATAACAGGCATCTGGGATTAAAAATTCGGGTGTTGTCAAGTTGGTATCAGAGCCTAATGACCCACAAGTATAGGGGATCGCAACAGTCTTCACGGGTAGTATTACCCAATTTATTGATTTGACACAAGGGGACCCAAAGAATACTTGCAAGCCTTAACAACTGAGTTGTTAGTTCAGCTGCACCTGGAAATAGTTCTTGCTTACAGAAGTTTATTAGTACCAACAACAAAGCAACAGCAACAACAATAGCAACAGCGTAGTGAAACAGGAGCAATAGTAACAGTAATGGTAATAGTAGGATTCGAGTCCGGTTGGCATAGGGATGGATGTACGGGCGTTGCATGGACGAGTCTAGACATGTAACTTCAAGATCTAGGGAATTGCAGATAAATAATAACAAGCATCCAAGTACTAAACAATCCTAGGCATGTACTCCAAATATAGTCATACGTGCTCACAATGAGAACTTGCACAACATCTTCTGTCCAGCCAGCCCGTGGCAACAGGGCCTCTAGGGAACTACTGTCAATTAAGGTGCTCATTTTAATAGAGCACCGGAGCAAGTATTAACACTCCGTGAACACATGTGATCCTCACACCACAGCCATCCCCTCTGGTTGTCCCAATTATTGTCACTTTGGGGCCTTTGGATCCGGACAATGATATGTGTACACAACTTGCAGATAAGATCACAAACAACACTATCATAATGATTCAATAATAAGTTCAGATCTGAGATCATGGCACTCGGGCCCTAGTGACAAGCATTAAGCACAACAAGTTGCAACAAAGTCAAATAGCACTAATAGAGATACTAGGCACTATGCCCTAACAGATCTTATTTGATTACATGATAGAACTCATCCAATCCCTACCATCCCCAAGCCTATAGCGGGGGATTACTCACTCATGGATGAGGGAAACATCGGTGGTTGATGGAGATGCGTTGGTGATGATCCTCTCCAAATTCCCCGGTCCCGGCAGGGTGCCAGAACGAAGTTTCTGGATCCGAATCTTGTTTTCTGGTGGCGGCGGCGGAGTGGAACTCTTTCTGGAAAACTATCGAACCCCCCTCGGTTTTTAGGTCGAAAGGCAACTTATAGGCGCAAAGGGAGGCCGAGGAGCTACCTGGGGTGGCCACACCCCACCCAGGCGCGGGGTCAGGTGGGCCCATGCCTGGGGTGGGTCTGAGCCCCCCAGGCCTCCCCTCCGACTCTTCTTCTGGCTCCATGGATCTTCTGGTGAAATATAATTTTTGGCATATTTTCAGGGATTTTTCCTGATAGTTCATTTTCTGCACAAAAACAAGACACCAAGGTAATTCTGCTGAAAACAACGTCAGTCCGTGTTAGTTGTATCCAAATCACACAAGTTTAGATAAGAAACAATATCAAAGTGTTCGAGAAAGTAGATACGTTTTGGACGTATCAACTCGCCCAAGCTTAGCTTATTGTTTGTCCTCAAGCAATTCAGTTAAAAACTGAGTGCGATAAAATAACTTTCACGAACACTTTGCTTCATGTCATGTAAATATTCTCAGCACAGGAGTAGATTCTTAGACAATTCATAATAAGGAGTATGCAACTAAGTCTACTCAATAGTCATTGCAAGCTATGAATAGAAACCTACTCAATAATAATAAGTAGCATGACATCAACATAAGCAACATTGCAATGCTCATAATAAGGTATGATAGAGTGGCATCTCACTTGCCTTTATTTGAAGAGCACAATATAAATGCCAAGGCACCTCTGAAGTTCACATGAAGACTAGAGATAAAGATATCAGAGATACAAGCATCAAAGTCATGATATAATTAACCAAGTTTTGGAACAAACACAAGAATGACAACTATGCTCTCAATAAGGTGCTCATAGAATAAGTGGTGACTCAACAAGGTTGTGAAAACGGTTTTGTGAAGGTTTGAAAGGCTTCCCAATGCTGAAAGAAAGGTACTCATTAGCTTTGAGCTCTCATTGCCCCTATCATAGGCATCTTCATGTGGTTAAGGTGAAAGTGAGTTCCACTCTAAATCATATGCTTGACAGACCATAGACTAGAAATCCCAAGTCCCTTGGGTACGAGGGTTGCTCCGCATGCTACTCAACTTTGGTCACCTGAAAGTTCTTATCATTGTAAATACATGCATATCATCGAGAACCGCCAACGAGGTACCCCTTGCACATGGTACATGAGCTTTCCCATAACCAAAATGACAAGGCAAGCAGACAATGAGCATCTCAACAATCTTTTTATTTACCATATGCATAGCTTTTTATTGAGGACGCTTCATAGATGCTCATTATAGTGATGCTGCAAGTTTCCACCATGATTAAGCATGGCTTAGGCTAGCGGCCCAGGAGTTTCTCTAAGACAATGTATAAACTCCATGAACACACAACCTCCCCTTTTATTTCACATCGTCGACATCCGTAAACAAAAGAGCAAGGAATCAACTGGATGACATATCCAAAAAGTGTTGAAAGCGTTCTCCGTGACAGCACGATTCTACTGACTCCCAGTATATAATTAGCAAGCATATAACTTTCATGGACTAGTCACAATGGTTCGGGATTATTAAGCGCAAGGAATAAAGTGTGACATCAAGTTTGTGAGAGCTTTACTAACTAACTTTCTCAAAACAGACAAACATTTTATTTTGGAAGAAAACACGGCATATGGAATATGCACTGAAATGGCAAATGATGCTAATAGGTAGGTATGGTGGACACAACTGGCAATATTGGTTTTTGGGGAGTTGGAAGCACAGGTAGAGCACGTACTCAGTGCAGTGAAGGCTAGCAATAGAGAGGGAGTGATAAACGAGAGAGTAAGAGCTGTCATAATCATGCTTGCAACGAAACATGACTAACTATGGCATGAAAGTGATATAAGAACTCTAAGGTAAAATAAATCATCGAGTCTTACTGACTATTGATTAGTCATATGCATGCGTGAGCACGTTCTAAGTCGATTCACATGAACAATCAAAGGAGGATACCACAATATCATACCAAAGTATGAATAAAACAATGCAAGCAAACATTCATATGACATGCTACAAACTATTAGCAAGCTGGAGCTAATCATAGACAAGCAAGAACTACTAAGCATCCATAATGACATACACCTTACACAAACAGGCTAAGCATGCTAACAATGATGAGTATATGTACATGAATGAAACAAATAGAGTTTGTTACCAGCCTCTTACCACACCTCGAGTTATATTAATCTTCATTATTGCCCTTCACTTGTGTGACTTGAATAATTATCATGAAACCAAAATCCACTGTGGACGGATGAACCCTGCAAAGAACTCACAAAAGCAAAGAAGACCAATAAATATTTTTGGTGTTTTCGATTTTTTTAGAAACAAGCGAACAGAGAAAAACCAAACAAAAACAAAGCAAACCAAACAAAGCAAAATCTTTTGGGATTTTATTTTTAAGGCAAACCAAAGCAAAAACAAACCAAGAGAAACAACAAAAATATTTTTGGTATTTTGTTTTTTTAGAAAGAAGCAACAAAAACCAAAAAGAAAGCGAAAACAATGGATATACAAACAACGGACCGAACATGATATATATATGAGTGTGATGTCGGTATACCTCCCCCAAGCTTAGGCTTTTGGCCTAAGTGGGGCTTAATAGCGCGGATAGTACCCCCAAGCAGGTGGGTCATCATAGGGATGATCATAGTCAGGCGCCTGCGATGAAGAAGAAGATGCTCCCCAATAAAATGAGGGCTGCTGGTATGAAGACTCTCCCAAGTTGGAGGGCTGAACCGAATAATTTTCGGCGTCCTCTTCAACATTCTCCTCTTGCTGGGAGAGTTCCCCCACAAATGTGTCAACCTCCTCCTCCGTAAGCAATCATCCTTGCCTGTTATCAAAGTTAAACAAAGCAGGTGCAGACAAGTAAACTATTTTCTCAGTCCTACCCTTTCTCCGACCTTGCTGGGCAAAAGATAATTCAAAAGGTAAACTTCTCACATTAGCCCCCAAAGAAATAAAACCATGCTAAATCATAGATTCAATATCAAGCCTCTCTATGGGGAACTGAAAATCTGAAAAGTGAGGCTCTAAACCATGGAAAGATAGCAACCTAGAAGCAATGAGACCTCCACAAATTCCACCCTTATCATGGTTGGTGGTGAGACGGTGAGCTATCAAAGCACCCAAACTAGAAGAACTATTCCTATTCAGAGCAACTGCAATTAAATCTAGATCAAAAGAAGACAACTTTCTAGCAGTCTTTCTAGCAAGAACACACTTGGTAATGAAATAGGCAAAGTATCTAATAGCTGGGAGATGAATGTTCCGAATTTGACCACTTTCCTTTGAGAAGTCGAAACCTTGGCAAATCTTAGTGTATAAATCAATAAGTGACTTGGGCCTCTCCTTGACCTTCTCATAGGATCCCCACTGAGGTACTCTAATTGCTGCAAAGGCAGGTCGACAGGTATATTATATATTTTGTAATGGACCATGGGATTAGAAGTTGACCAAGTGAACCGGAAGTCCTGCACAAAATCCATGGTTAGCTTAACATATTGGATTGGTTCACCTTCAACAAAGTGTTCCAACCCTGCATTTGTAATCATAGTTTGGAAATCTTGGAGGATCCCCGCAACTCTCATAAATTCATGGCATGGATATATGGAAGGAAAAACTGCTTCATCACGATGAACCTTCATTGGATCATGCACCATCAACTCATATTGATTCTGTGGATAAGCACTCATCTTCCTTGCTGAAATTTTTAGACAACTATCAAACCAAGTGATTTATAAGTTGATAAATGATGAGCAACTACTATAGGAACTTGCTAGAGGACTACACATGCATCAAAACAAAGTTCCTAAGCAAAGAAAAATCATGCAAGCTCAAACAACCTGTCACCTATAGCAGCAAAATACTCAAGATACAATCTACCAATCACAAATCTAATTGGACAAGTGGAGGAGGCACATACGAATGAACAATCCCTCAAAAAATTAGCACTTGAGATGGGTTGAACAAGGAGATCGAAAATCGCGAGCAAGAACAGCAAGGACTCGAGCTTGAGCAAGTTTTCCGGTGTTTTTCGGGAGAGAGAAAGAAGGTGGCTTTGAGGAGGCAGCCTGGAGGGGCCCAGGTGGGCCAGGCCTCCCCTAGGCACCGCCACCTGGTAGGCCGCGCCTACCAGGAGTCTGGTGGCCTGGGGTGCCCCCTGGGTCATCTCAGGTGCCACTCTGCCCCTTTTTTCGAGGAAAAATTTATTTTGAAATTTCTGGGATTTTTCGGGAAACTTTATTTTTGGCCAATTTTCAGGATATGAAAATTGATGTTCTCACAAAAACAGTTTTTTCAGAAGAAGCAAAAGCAAACCAAAAGCCAAACTACATGATCTCTAAGAAACTCAAACAAGCAAACAACTAGCAAAACTAAAGCTAAAGCAAAGACTAGGAGGGAGAAAGGAAAAAGAAAGCAAGTATAACCACAGTGGAAACATTATTTTGTTCATTAAAATCCTTTTGTTAACAAGGTTGATCAAGTCTTGTTACCAAAACAATCTTATATAAAACAAAACTTTGCATTCCACAAGGTGATTATGTTACCTCATACTTGATAGCAATGGTCCCAATCATAATAGTTTCAAAATTTTCTTGTGGAATGGGACAATATATTTCTCCAACCTTGATGCCCTCAATATTTTCAATGGAATTCAGGCAATATCTCTTAACAACCTTCTTGGTGAAATAGATAGTGTGCTCTTTGTCATTAATATTTAATGTTACTTTTCCTTGATTGCAATTGATGATAGCACCTGCAGTATGAAGAAAAGGTCTCCCAAGAATAATAGACATATTATCATCTTCAAGCATTTCAAGCACAACAAAATCAGTTAGAACCATGCAATTATGAGCAACTTGAATAGGAACATCCACACATTTACCAACAAGAATAGTAGTTGACTTATCAGCCATTTGCAAAGTAATATCAGTTGGTATCAACTTTTCTAGCTGGAGTCTCTTATAGAGAGAAAAAGGCATAACAGTAACTCCAGCTCCCAAATCACATAAAGCAGTTCTAACATAATAATTCTTAATGGAGCAAGGAATAGTTGGTATACTTGGATCACCAAGTTTCTTTGGAACCTTACCATTGAAGGAATAATTAGCAAGTAGAGTAGAAATCTCCTCATTTGGAATCTTCCTTTTATTAGAGACAATATCCTTCATATACTTTGAATAAGGAGGCAACTTAATAGCATCAGTCAAAAGAATTTGCAAAAATAAAGGTTTCATCCACTCACAAAACTTGTTGTAGTGTTGTTCCTCCTTTGACTTGTGTTTCTTACCTGGAAAAGGCATAGGTTTCTACACCCAAGGTTCTCTCTCTTTACCATGTTTATTAGCAATAAAATCTTCCTTTGTGTACCTAGTGTTCTTAGTGTGCTTCTCAGGTTCTTCCTCACCTTCCTCCTTATCAGGAGACTCATTTTTATCATTACCACTCTCGGTTTTGACGAGACAGATATACTATTAGGATCTACAGCAGGTTCAAGTGGTTCCTCAGCTCTCTTATGTTTCTTTTTCTTCCTCTTACGAGGACTACCACTATCTTCACCTTGTTAGGAATCCTGCTCAATTCTTTTAGGGTTTCCTTCAGGATATAAATGATCTTGAGTAGCTATACCACTCCTAGTTCTAATTCCATAAGCATGTTTATCTCCTGAAGCATTAACTAGCATATCTTTCTGTACCTTAGCAAGTTGATCAAGTTGGGTTTGAACCATTTGAAAGTGTTTACAAAGCATTTTAATATCATTAGAAGTTCTTTCCACAATATCTTTCCACTCATGGACTTGTTTATTAAAATACCCTTGCTTAACAATAAAAGTGTCAAGTTCCTCTCAACATTGATCAGGAGGCTTACCATAAGGAATATCACCTTAATCAAAGTGTTGGAGAGAGTGTACCTCAATAGTAGATGAGTGGGGAATTGCCTTACATAATTCTTCTATAGGAGGTAGATTGTTCACATCTTCAGCTCTAATACCTTTCTCCTTTAGACACTACTTAGCTTCCTTCATCACTTCATCATTTAATGCAATAACTCTCCTCTTCTTTGTTGTTGGTGTTGGAGCTGGTTCAGGAACAACTGGTTCAGGAGTAATAGGCTCAGGTGTATTCAGCTCAGTTGAAGTCCAATCATCATAATTCTTGCTTATCTTGGTCATTAATTCTTCAGCATCTGTAGGAGTCCTTTTCCTGAAAACACAACCAGCAAAGCTATCTATGTAGGTCCTAGAATGATCAGTTAGTCCATTATAATAAATATCAAGAAGTTCATTCTTAGGTAATGGACATCCAGGATGTGCATGAATCAAGGCGCAGAACCTTGTCCATGACTCAGGCAATTTCTCTTCTTCTCCTTGTTTAAAATCAAAAAGTCTCTACAAAGCAGCATGTTTAGAACTAGGAGGAAAATATTTCTGGAAGAAAGCTATCAATGGAACCAGGCGGTAATCTATTAAACCAAGCCCTAGCTTCTCCTTTTAGTGAAAAAGGGAAGATCTTAGCAACAAAGTACTTGCGCATCTTAAAATCATCAGAGAACAAAGCAGTCATAGTAGAAAGCTCATTCATATGAGCCACAACACTCTCATTTTCAGTCCCACAAAAAGGTTCTTTCTCAACAATATATAAATAAGATAAATTAAGAAAGAAATCATAATTTTTATCTTTAATATCTATGGGAGAGGTGGCAAACTTAGGATCAGAGGACATCTTAGGAATAATAGTACGTCTAGCAAGGAGACTCTTAATAGCACCAGTACCATGTGTGTTTTGGCACTCTTGTCGTGGGAATGACCACGGCAGATGCTGCAATCGGCAGCGAGTAGTAGACCATGGGGCAAGGGCGGCCAGCCATCTGCGGTGCGAGATGAGGGCTGAGACACAAGGGTTTACCCAGGTTCGCCCCCCGGAGGGTAAAGACCTACTCCTGCTAGATTGTATTATGGTGATAGTACAATGGGGCAAGCTCGGCGGCTAGGCGGCGAGTCGCTAGGGTGTATGATGGAACGTATCCTCTATGTGTCCTCTAGGGAGGTTTATATAGACTCACCTCGCTAGGGTTTACAAATCACAACCGTATCAGTTAAGGACTCGGAGATTGTATGACCTAGCCCGACTGGGCCTAGCTACGCTTCTGGGCCTTCAGCTTCCAGTCGCTTGAGTCCACACCAAGTCTTGATCGAGTCGCCGTCCTACAGGCCCACTCGATGACGCTTGGGCCGATAGTAAACGTCCTGCTGGGTATACCCCGGTAGGCATATCCCCATCAACTCTTCAACAAATTCATCAGTGAACTCAATGTATCCATCATTAATATCATAACTCTCACTAGCCTCAGGTGAGCTAACAGGTGTAACAGTGTCTTCACAAGGAGTTTCGGTATTTCCTAGACTAGCCATAGTAGCATCTAGAAAAGGACCTAATGAACCACTCACATCAAGCACATTAGAAGTAACATCATGAGTATCAAAAGCAGTTTCAGACTCAGCAGTAGTAGCAGTGTGTGTAGCATGTGTATGTGGTGGTGTGTGACAAGCTTACTTATAACAGACGATGAATCAAGAGCAGCAGAGGTGTTTAGGACTGTACCTCTTCTTGTAGTGGATGGTAAAATAGGGAACTTTCCATCACGGGACTTCCCCATGATGAAAGGAGTAGCAGTGAACAATAATAGATCCAAGTGAACTTACAAATAAAGCTATGATCCCCGGCAACGGTGCCAGAAAATAGTCTTGATGACCCACAAGTATATGGGATCGCAACAGTCTTCGCGGGTAGTATTACCCAATTTATTGATTCGACACAAGGGGAGCCAAAGAATACATGCAAGCCTTAACAACTGAGTTGTCAGTTCAGCTACACCTGTAAATAGTTCTTGCTCACAGAAGTTTATTAGTAGAAATAGTAAAGCAACAACAACATCAATAGGAACAACAACAGTGAAACATGAGCAATAGTAACAGTAACGGTAACAGTAGGATTCGAGTGCGGTAGGCATAGGGATGGATGGACGGGCGTTGCATGGACGAGTCTAAACATGTAACTTCAAGATCTAGGGCATTGCAGATAAATAATAACAAGCATCCAAATACTAAACAATCCTAGGCATGTGCTCCAAATATAGTCATACGTGCTCGCAATGAGAACTTGCACAACATATTCTGTCTAGCCAGCCCGTGGTAGGGGGCCTCTAGGGAACTACTAGCAATTAAGGTGCTCCTTTTAATAGAGCATCGGAGCAAAGCATTAACACTCCGTGAACACATGTGATCCTCACACCACAACCATCCCCTCTGGTTGTCCCAATTATTGTCACTTTGGGGCCTTTGGATCCGGACAATGATATGTGTACACAACTTGCAGATAAGATCACAAACAATACTATCATAATGATTCAATAATAAGTTCAGATATGAGATCATGGCACTTGGGCCCTAGTGACAAGCATTAAGCACAACAAGTTCCAACAAAGTCAAATAGCACTAATAGAGATACTAGGCACTATGCCCTAACAGATCTTATTCGATTACATGATAGAACTCATCCAATCCCTACCATCCCCAAGCCTACAGCGGGGGGTTACTCACTCATGGATGAGGGAAACATCGGTGGTTGATGGATATGCGTTGGTTATGATCCTCTCCAAATTCCCCGTCCTGGCAGGGTGCCTGTCGTGGTGGTGGCACGGCAGATGCCATGGGTAGGCTAAAGTATGGGGCCAATGGATGCTAGAGGGATCCGGGGAGGTAAGATGTAGTGATTCTTACACTTAGATATCCTGTAAGTAAATATCTATTCTTCTTATTTAGAACTACAAGTGCTCCTAGAGCTGTCTCATGGAGAAGAAGTAAACAACTACACGAGCCTTACGGCGTAGAATGAATCGATCCCCTCTTAGGAGCCCGCGTCCCCCTTATAAAGGGGTTCTTTGGTTCCTTCTAGGGCTGACATGGCAAGCATATCCTTGGAATATGCTTGTCCCAAAATGGTAACTCGGCGGCCTCCTTTCCGTGTCCCCCTTCTATCGGCGGCAATGTTCCAGAAACCTTCACATGCGTGCCTCAGGCTTCCTCACTGTCACCTCCATGACGTTTGTATGCCCTTCTGCTGCTCTGCTCCTTGTCCTTTGTGCTTGGATCTGTCTAGATTCCTCTTAGCCAGTTACTAGGGTTTGAATATAGGCACCTCCTTCTCCTGCAAGTTTCATGTTATTCGGCCTTATCTCGCATAACTCGGCTCGGCCTTCTCCTGTATACAAGAATTCGTGAGGATTCTATGTAAGTATGATTGAGCTGAAAATTTACAAATAAATCCCTCAGTATGTTAGATAACTTTTGTTAGTTAAACACTTCTTTATTTGAGCAACAGAAGGTCTTCGAAAAAATCGGTTTCTACCTGCTGGTCTGTCTTGACAGATTTCTGCCATTATTTGCATTTGCTTCTTATTGATTCCTTTTTGGGTTCTTTTTGGGAAATTGAGATTTTTGAAGGAGTTGCTACAATAGCTTGTGTTTTTAGTGAAAAATTTTGCTGTTCCAAAGCTAAACCCAAAGGTCTATTATCTTTTGAATACACTAATGTTGCTAATGAAGATTGTGTGAAGTTTTGTATGAAGGAAAATTTTAGGTGTATAGAGTGAATGATGTAATGAGATGAAGAATGGACAAAATCTCAAGCTGGGATGCCACCGCTGTGTCACCCCAAGAAATATCCAAGAGGTACAAGCGTTTTTCATCAATAAAAAGCTCAGGTCTTTCTAGGCACTTCGTTTTTTTATTGTTTCATGCACTGTTGTGTTGTTCTTGGAGCGTCTTGGTTTTTGTTTCCTTTGCTTATTTTGTTTAGTTTGCTTGAATAAAGTAGTTTGTACCCCTATTATCTCTGTGTTGTTTCAAATAAGTCGATTGGTGTTGGAAAGGAGTAGAAAGTTCTTGCTTGATAGTGCAAGAGGAGCTTGCTTTGACTGTGACTTAGACTTTAGCATGTCATGCTAGGTGTTGTTTTAAACTTATGCTTGATTATTGATGTAGCATGACTTGTTCCAAACAATTGGGATTGCTTAGTGTGCCTTGAAGGAATAATGCGTTGTTTTAGCATACAAAAGCATAATATTGTGGTATTCTCCTTTGATGCTTTGTTTGAGTTGACTTGGCACATGCTCACACCATGTTATGACTATGAACAAGTCACCATAGCCTCTATGATCATTTAGTCCTTGACTTGTAGTACCACTCTATGCTTTGATTAGTAATGTTTTGTCGCTCTGCATGATTATGGCCATTATTGCTCTCTTAGTTGGTCGCTCCCAGTCTTTTGCTAGCCTCCACTTGTATGAGTAAGTTCTACTCATGCTTGCAACTCCCAAGAAACCAAGTTATTCCAAAGTGTACACTATAAATTCCTATGCATGGTGTGTTACACCATTCCAAAATATTCTTGTTTTCAGCTATCTTCCAATTAAAAAGTATTTTGTTATGTGAAAACTTAGTGATTAAAGCTCTCACGAACTTGATGGCACACTTTATATTTTTTCCCCTAATAAATTTGAACCATTGTGTCATCTATCTTGTATATGCTTGCACTTATACGTTGGAATTAGCAGAATCATATTTTCATGGGGAACGCTTTCAACATTGCACTTGTACTTTGTACACAGTTGATATCATGATCTTTTGTCTATGGATGTCGCAGATTTGAAATAAAAAGGGAGCTTGTAAGTCCATGGAGTTATGTATTTTTTGTTAGAGAAACGCCTGGGACGCTAGCCTAAGACATGCCTAATCATGGTGGAAACTTGCAGCAACACCATAATGAGCAATATGTGAAGCATCCTCAATAAAAACCTATGCAAATAGCAAATAAAAAGATTGCTGAGATACTCATTGTCTGTTTGCCTTGTCATTTTGGTTATGGGATAGCTCATGTACCATGTGCAAGGGGTACCCCGTTGGCGGTTCTCTATGATACACATATACTTACTATGACAAGAACTTACATGTGACTAAAGTTTAGTAGCATGAGGTGCGGCCTCGAATTCAAGGGACATGAGATTGCCAACTTATACTTTGTCAAGCATATACTCCATAGTTTGTTCACTTTAACCTTAATCACTTCAAGATGCTTATGATAGGGCCAATGAGGGCTGAAAGCTAACAAGTACCATAATTTTTGGAAGCTCTTTGTGAAACTTGAAATCCATGCTTCCCTTTATGAAGGGCCTTTCTTCCACTATTATATTGAGTCTCCACCTTCTACCTTTAGGCACCAGTTAAGAGAGCATAGTTGCCATTCTTAGTTCTATGTGCATTGTCCCAAAACTTATTGATTGATGCCTATTGTGATATTGCTTGTTCTTGTGCTTTTTGTATCTAGTCACTCTTATGAACTTTGAAGGTGTCCTATGCATCTATTTGATACTCTATGAGGTACACGCTGAATGCCACTATGCCATGTTTTATGTATGTGAAACAAATAAACGTTTTTCAATGCATGTTATTCATGATCTTTGTTTGTAGCCTTTCATGTTGCATGCATAGTTACTTTGTCTTATTGTTAGAACTCCATCTTCCATGCACATGTTTAGACTTCTTTGATCCCAGCTTTCAATGCTTGAAAATGGTTTGATCTTGGTTTTGATGGTGCTTGTCACCTCAAAAATTATTCTTTTTATCACTTACCTACTCGAGGACGAGCAGGAGTTAAGCTTGGGGATGCTTGATACGTCGGAAATGTATATATAATTTTTGATGTTCCATGCTTGTTTAGTATCTAGTTTGCTTTGCTTTGTCCGCACTTTGAGGTGCTTTTCATATGTTTTCTGGTACTAACCTATTAATAAGTTGTCACAGTGCTAGTTGCATGTTTTCTGCTGTTTTTGGATCCAGAAAAGCTAGTAAGGAAATATTCTTTGAATTGGACGGGACAAAATCTAAAGTCAATATTTCACCGAGGAGAACACTAATACGGTGGAAACGTATCTATAATTTTTGATGCTCCATGCTTGTTTAGTATCTACTTTGCTTTACTTGTCCACACTTTGAGGTGCTTTTTACATGTTTTCTGGTACTAACCTACTAACAAGTTGCGACAGTGTCAGATGCTTGTTTTCTGCTGTTTTTGGTTTTAGAAAAGTTAGTGAAGAAATATTCTCAAAATTGGACGGGACAAACGTCAAAGTCAATTACTTTCCGTGGGGAACAACAAGTCCAGAGGGGAGCCGGGGAGGCAAGCTAGAGGGGCCATAGCCCCCAGGCGCGGCCATAGGTGGGCCCGCGCCTGGATAGGGTGTGGGGCCCCTGGCCACCGCCTCAGCCTCCCCTTCGCCTATAAGAAGCCCCCGATGCAGAAACCCTAAGCACCCAATCAAATCTCCACAAAACCGTCTGTAGCCGCCGCCACCATCGTCCCTAGATCGGGGGATCTAAAGTTCTTCCCGACACCCTGCTCAAGGGGAGATCATCCCGGAGGCTTTCTCTCCGGTATGATGCATGAGTATTTCCACCTTGGACTATGGGTCCATGTAGTATCTATATGATTGTATCTCCTCCTTTGCGCTTTCATGTATAGATCTTGTGAGCTCCTTTCATGATAAAGATCTAATCTATTTGTAATCATGCATGTTGTGTTTACATGGATCCGATGGATATTGAGATTATTATGTTGGTTTGATTAATGGTTTTATCTTTATGATTCTATCATGTCTGTGTTGTTTGTGATCTTGCATGCTCTCTGTTGTTAGTAGCTATCTTGGCCAAGTAGTTGCTAGTGACTCCAAGAGGGGGTATTTATGCTCGATAGTGGGTTAATGCCTCTAGTTTCCAAGGGAAGTGACAGAAATATCTTCGGTTGTGGATGTGCTGTTGACACTACTGAGAAAACAATGGTCTCTTGTTCATGGAACATATGGACTATTTACCTTACACACTTTGCTTAAAGCAGTTGTCTGTTGCTTGCAACTTAATACTGGAGGGGGTTCGGATGATAACCTGAAGGTGGACTTCTAGTCATAGATGCAGTTGGATGGCGGTCTATGTATATTGTTGTATTGCCCAATCGAATCTCATAGGATCTTTCTGTTGCTTGGTTTTGTTTGCCTCTTTCCAAAAAACCCAAAAAATTTAGTCTAGTTTGGTTTGCTTGCTTTATTCAAAAACATAAAAAAATAGTTCATGCTCTAGTTTCCACCTTGCTCTAGCTCACCATGTTGCTCCCCCTTTGAAAGCAAGGTTTGATGTTAATGCTTCTTCATTTGAAAATACTTGATTCTTCTTGCTTCTTGTGCCTAACTTAAATGCGTTAAAGAAAAGTACTTGTTGGGAGATAACCCAAGAGTTTCCTTGAGTCTTAAAAGTTATTACTTCATTAATGACCTCCCCTTATCCTTTTTGTTTGCTTTTTGTGCCAAGAATGACCTCTAATGAGAGGGAAGTAAGATTTGGGGAGTTGCTGTCCCGAAACAGATTTCTGTCCTCCACCAAAAACATTCGTGAGGAGTCTCTGTAACTCGTATTGAGATCAAAATTTACGAATAAATCCCCCAGTATGTTAGATAACTTTTGTTAGTTCAACACTTTTTGATTTGAGCAATATAAGATGTTCGGAAAAATCGGTTTCTACCTGCTGGTCTGTTTTGACAGATTTCTGCCATTATTTTCATTTGCTTCTTATTGATTCCTTTTTGAGTTCTCTTTAGGTGAATAGATCTTTTTGAAGGAGTTAATACAGTATCTTGTGTTTTTAGTGAAAAGCCTTGATGTTCCAAAGCTTTGCCAGAGGTCTAATATCTTTTGAATACACTAATGTTGCTAATGAAGATTGTGTGGATTTTTGTATGAAGGAAAAATTTCAGGTGTAGAGAGAGAATGATGCAATGAGATGAAGAATGGACAAATCTCAATCTTGGGGATGCCCCACCATGGTGTCACCCCAACAAATATCCAAGAGGTACAAGCGTCAAAGCTTGGGGATGCCCAAGGCATCCCCTTCTTTATCAATAAAAAGCTCAGGTCTGTCTAGACACTTCGGTTTTATTGTTTCATGCACAGTTGTGTTGTTCTTGGAGCGTCTTAGTTTTCGTTTTCTTTGCTTAGGTTGTTTATTTGCTTGAATAAAGAAGTTTGGACCTCCATTCTCGCTGTGTTGTTTTGCAAATAAGTTTCTTGGTGTTGGAAAGGAGTAGTAAGTTCTTGCTTGAAGTGCAAGAGGATCTTGCATTGACTGTGACTTAGACTTTATCATGACATGCTAGGTGTTGTTTTGACCTGATGCTTAGTGATTATTGCTGTAGCATGTCTTGTTCCAAACAATTGGGATTGCTTAGTGTGCCTTGAAGAAATTATGCGTTGTTTTAGCATGCAACTTGGCACATGCTCACACCATGTTATGACTATGACAAGTCACCATTAGCCTCTATGTTCATTTAGTCCTTGACTTGTAGTACCACTCTTTGCTTTGATTAGTATGCTTTGTTGCACTGTATGATTATGGCCATTATTGCTCTCTTAGTTGGTTGCTCCCAGTCTTTTGCTAGCCTCCACTTGTATGAGTAAGTTCTACTCCTGCTTCCAACTCCCAAGAAACCAAGTTATTCCAAAGTGTCCACTATAAAATCCTATGCATGGTGTTCAACTATCTTCCAATTAAAAACTATTTTGTTATGTGAAAACTTAGTGATTAAAGCCCTCACGAATTTGATGGCACACTTTATATTCTTTTTCCCTAATAAACTTGAACCATTGTGACAACTTTGTTGTATATGCTTGCACTTATAAGTTGGAATTAGCAAAACCGTGATGTCACGGGGAACGTTTTCAACATTGCACTTGTACTTTGTACTCCGTTGATATCATGTTCTTTTGTCTATGGATGTCACCGGTGTGAAATAAAGAGGGAACTTGTAAGTCCATGGAGTTTGTATCATGTGTTAGAGAAACGCCTGGGCTGCTAGCCTAAGCCATGCCTAATCATGGTGGAAACTTGCAGCATCACCATAGTGAGCTATCTATGAAGCATCCTCAATAAAAAGCTATACATATGGTAAATAAAAAGATTGCTGAGATGCTCATTGTTTGCTTGCCTTGTCATTTTGGTTATGGGAAACCTCCTGTACCATGTGCAAGGGGTACCCCGTTGGCGGTTCTCAATGATATGCAAATACTTACAATGACAAGAACTTACCTGGACCCAAAGTTGAGTATGCATGAGGTGTGTCCCTCGTATTCAAGGGACTTGAGATTTCCAACTTATACTTCGTCAAGCATATACTCCAGCTTTGCCACTTTAACCTTAACCACTTCAAGATGCTTATGTTAGGGGCAATAAGGGCTGAAAGCTAACAAGTACCATAATTTTTGGAAGCTCTTTTGAAACTTGTAATCCCTGCTTCCTTTACAAAAGGCCTTTCTTCCACCATTATTTCAGTCTCCACCTTTTACCTTTAGGCACCATTAAGAGAGCATAGTTGTCATTCTATGTGCAGTGTTCCAAAGCTTATTAATTGATGCATATTGTGATATTACTTGTTCTTGTGATACTTGTTTCTAGTCACCCTAGTGAACTTTGAAGGTGTCCTTTGCATCTATATTGCTACTTTATGAGGGAAAAGTTGATTGCCACTATGCTATGTTTTCTGTATGTGAAACAAACAAACGTTTTTCAATGCATGTTATTCATGATCTTTGTTTGTAGCTTGTCATGTTGCATGCATAGTTACTATGTCCTATTGTTAGAACTCCATCTTTCATGCACATGTTTAGAGTACTTTGATCCCAGCTTTCAATGCTTGCAAATGGTTGGATCTTTATTGTGAGGGTGCATGTCACCTCAAAAATTATTCTTTTTATCACTTACCTACTCGAGGACGAGCAGGAGTTAAGCTTGGGGATGTTGATACGCTGGAAATGTATCTATAATTTTTGATGCTCCATGCTTGTTTAGTATCTACTTTGCATTACTTGTCCACATTTTGAGGTGATTTTTACATGTTATCTGGTACTAACATACTAACAAGTTGCAACAGTGCCAGATGCATGTTTTCTGCTGTTTTTGGTTTCAGAAAAGTTAGTAAAGAAATATTCTCGGAATTGGACGGGACAAACGTCAAAGTCAATTACTTTCCGTGGGGAACAAGAAGTCTAGAGGGGATCCGAGGAGGCGATCCAGAGGGGCCACCCCCCCCCCCCCCAGGCGCGGCCACAAGTGGGCCCGCGCCTGGCTAGGGTGCGGGGCCCCTGGCCACCGCCTCAGCCTCCCCCTTCGCCTATAATAAGCCCCCGATGCAGAAACCCTAAGCACCCGATCAAATCTCCACGAAACCGTTTATAGCCGCCACCACCATCGTCCCTAGATCGAGGGGGGTCTGAAGTTCTTCCCGTCACCCTGTGGGAGGGGAGATCATCCCGGAGGCCTTCTCTCCGGTATGATGCGTGAGTAGTTCCACCTTGGACTATGGGTACATGTACTAGCTAGATGGTTATATCTCCTCCTTTGTGTTTTCATGTATAGATCTTATGAGCTCTGTTCATGATCAAGATCTAATCTATTTGTAATCATGCATGTTGTGTTTGCGGGGATCCGATGGATATTGAGATTATTATGTTGGTTTGATTAATGGTTTTATCTTTATGATGTATGTGTTGTTTGTGATCTTGCATGCTCTCCGTTGTTAGTAGCTATCTTGGCCAAGTAGTTGCTAGTGACTCTAAGATGGGAATTTATGCTCGATAGTGGGTTCATTCCTCTAGTTTCTAAGGGAAGTGACAGAAATCTCTTCGGTTGTAGATGTGATGTTGCCACTAGGGAGAAAACAATGGTCTCTTGTTCATGGAACATGTGGATTGTTTACCTTAAACACTTTGCTTAAAGCAGTTGTCTGTTGCTTGCAACTTAATACTGGTGGGGGTTCGGATGATAACCTGAAGGTGGACTTCTAGTCATAGATGCAGTTGGATGGCGGTCTATGCATATTGTTGTATTGCCCAATCGAATCTCCGAGGATCTTTCTGACTAGTAATTGCATCGTTATGCCATGCTCAGTTCCTGTCAATTGCCCTGCTATAATTTGTTTACCCTTCATGCCATATGGTTTATCTAAGGAGAGCACCTCTAGTGAATTATGGACCCCGGTCCAATCTGTACCATGGATACATCTTCCATTGTTACTTGTTTACTTGTTGCAAATCATTACCTTCCACACCATACATTCCTTTGTTACAGAAAACCGGTGAGCTTAACAAACTCACTGATTCGTTGGGGCAAAGTATTGAGTTTGTGTTGTGCAGGTATCCGTGTTGCTTGCAACACCTGTGTGTTGTTTCCTTCCTCCTACTGGTTCGATAACCTTGGTTTCTTACTGAGGGAAACTTGCTGTTGTGCTGCTTCACACCTTGCTCTTGGGGTTTCCAACGAAGCGTCCCCCGACAAGTGTTGGGCGCCATCAAACACGAAGTCCAGAGGAGATATGGAGGGGTGCCACAGGGTGGCCTCACCCCCGCCAGGCGTGGCCTAGGGTGGGCCCACGCCTGGGCAGGGTGTGGTCCCCTTGGCCGCCTCCCAGCCTCGCATCTTTGCCTATAAAAAGCCCCCGATGCCTAAACCCTAAGTACCTGATCAATATTCCACGAAACCGTCTATAACCGCCGCCACCATCGTCCCTAGATCGGGGGATCTGGATCTCTTTTTGGCACCCTGCCAAAGGGGAGATCATCCCGAAGGCCTTCTTCTACATCATGCCAGCGTCCGGTATGAAGCGTGAGTAGTTCCACCTTGGACTACGGGTCCATGTAGTAGCTAGATGGTTGTATCTCCTCCTTGTGATTTCATGTCTAGATCTTGTGAGATCCGTTCATGATCAAGATCTAATATATTTGTAATCATGCATGTTGTGTTTGCGGGGATCCGATGGATATTGAGATTACTGTGTCAGATTGATTAATGGTTTTGTCTTATTGATTCTATCATGTGTGTGTTGTTTGTGATCTTGCATGCTCTCCGTTGTTGGTAGCTATCTTGGCCAAGTAGTCGCTAGTGACTCCAAGAGGGAGTATTTATGCTCGATAGTGGGTTCATGCCTCTACTTAATCAAGGGAAGTGACAGAAATCTCTACGGTTGTAGATGTGTTGTTGCCACTAGGGAGAAAACAACGGTCTCTTGTATATGGAACAAGTGGATTGTTTACCTTACACACTTTTCTTAAAGCAGTTGTTTGTTGCTTACAACTTAATACTTGAGGGGGTTAGGATGATAACCTGAAGGAGGACTTCTAGTCATAGATGTAGTTGGATGGCGGTCTATGTATATTGTTGTATTGCCCAATTGAATATCATAGGATATTTATGTCTAGTATTGCATTGTTATGCCTTGCTCAGTCCTATCAATTGCCGTGTTGTAATTTGTTTACCCTGCATGCCATGTTTGTTTATCTAAGGAGAACACCTCTAGTGAACTATGGACCCTGGTCCAATCTTTACCATTGATACATCTTCCACTATTACTGTTTACTTGCTGCAAACCATCATCACTTTCCACACCATCCAGTTAATCCTTTGTTATAGCAACCGATGAGATTGACAACCTCACTGTTAGTTGGGGCAAAGTCTTGAGTTTGTGTTGTGCAGGTTTCCATGTTGCTTGCAACACCTTTGAGACGTTTCCTTACTCCTACTGGTTCGATAACCTCTGTTTCTTACCGAGGGAAGACTTACTGCTGTGCTGCATCATACCTTCTTCTTGGGGTTTCCCGACGAAGCGCTCCATGTTGACGCGGCGCCATCAGTCACACATTGGGGAGGCTTGGGTATGGGGTTCTTGGGGTTCGCCAAGGGTTTGGGTTTAGTATTCGGATCCGTTTCGCCGCAACCGAGGGTCTCGGCGTCCATGAAGAAGATCTTAATGGTCGGAGGGTTCGGTTCACCAGGATCGGGCTTTGGAATCTAGGAGCAAGGTCTTGAATTCCATGAAGGAGATCTTGGGGCTCGACATCCTTGTCGGGGTAGGGTTTCAGATAGACCTTTGTCCGTTGTTCAGGTGACACTGCCACTTCTCCATAATGCTTTCACCAATTCTGAAGTGGCATCAAGGCAGCACGTGTCCAAGAAGGGAAGACGAGGCGCCCGCAATGAAGCATCCATACACCAACAAAACAAAAAGCGGGGCCTTTGGTTTAGTTTATTTCTGGGAGGTGTTCCTTTTAGACAAAAACTCGAACATCTGTTGGACACGTCTATGAAAAGAAGAGGACCGACACGAGGATGAAGAGCAGCGATGCAGTCACGGCCATGCTGGTGAGGTGGGGATGCGCCGAAGGCGGTGGCTATTGCATGGACGGAGGCGGCAGGACCCGAGGATGACGAGGAGGCAGGTTCGCGACTTGCTGGTGGCCTGCGTCCGGAGGATCAGTGGCGCAGGGACTGGGAGGAGGGAAGGACGTTGACGGCACCCTGCAGAGGTGGGCCAACGGGCGGCACATGAAACGGCCGACGAAGAGCTTGGCGATGGGGGTGACCAACGACGGGTGGCATAGACTCGAGGCGGCCGACAAAGCTCTAGAGAAGGTGGTGGCAAGACGGGCGAGAGGGAGAGGCCGGCGGCAGCGGCCAGATGATCGAGGGGAGGCGCGATGGCGGCTCAGGAGCATGCGTGCGAGGGTGGTTGGCGTTAGGGCCTAGGGAGGAAGGAGCGAGGAGAGGAGGGTGTCGATCGCGGGGATCGGGAACAGAAATCATGGGAGGACAGGGTGGTGGGGCCGGATCATGATGGGAGGCGGGGTTAGCAGGGTGTGGCGATATGGGAGGAAGGTGGGGTTTGTTTAGGTTGCTAGCGGTAGGTGGTGGGGAGCAGGTTGCATGCATGGTTATGGGCGGCTGCGGGTGTGGCGTGTGCGTGTGTTTGGCTGAGTGCGTGGTGTGTACTGCTGCTTTGAGTGGATTGGCGGCGGCGGGTATGGGGTGAGGGACTAGGGCAGGTGGGTGGTTAGGGTTTAGCTAGGGTTCCATCTTGGGTTAGGGTTTATTTTCCTGGGGTGGTAGGCCGGCTGCTGGCTAGGCCTTTTGGGCCTGGCCAGTGGCTGCCTTCCCCGATTTTTATAAAACATATGTTTTGATTTATTTATTTTATTTTTAAATAGTATTTTGATAAATAGTTTAGACAAAATAAAAGGTCCGGGTGGACCCAGGGTTTTGGTTTGAAATAAGGAGAGGAATAATTAGGAAACAAAAATATGGCTTTTAGAAAAATAGTTTTAGGCGAATAGATGCATGATGATGTCAGGATGATGCACAAAGTAGGAATAGCAGGCGATTCTATGATAGTGGTTTTACCCGGGGTGCTACATTCGGCCTCCGTCGCCTTTGCCTTGGCCTCAATATCCATTAGCCTAGCCTTGGCTTTGGACTCCTCCACCTCGATGGACCTCGTCTACAGATTAACAAGGGTCTCCGCGGCAGCCTCTTTCTCTTTGCGCCGCCTCTCCTCCCTCTCAGTGATGGCCTCTTCCTTTGTCTCCAGGATCTTCTTCAATGTCTCCTGGAATGCCAAGGAACCAGCCTGGCGGGCGAGGTCAGCCTTCATTGACTTGTGGCCTCCAAGCCGGCAGGCACGGCCGACAGTCCCGTCGCCTGTAGAGTTGACGAAGCCTTCGTAATTATCGTTATCTAGGTCGACGACACCGCCCATCTAAGCATTGGTCTTGCCCTTCTTCTTGTTGTCCATTTCTTTCTAAAGGGCATAACTAGTCTTCAATTTTCTGGTGTCCTTGATCAACATACAACAATGCCTAGTTATCATTCATCATATTGAAATGGTTCATTGCCTTCACAACCTACACATATGTATGCCAACAATGGCTCAATGCAAATGCAAGACATCGACGAAGAGAGTAAGAGGTTTTACCATGTCATCCGGCTGCATGCCGCTTATTTTCCTTTTCGTCACCATCTCGTAGTAGCCTTGGACACTCAGCATGGATGGTTCCCCAACACTTGGAGAGGGAGAGATCATTTTGATTTCTATAGAAGGCATCCTTCCCGAATTTCCTATGCTCATGTAAGAACATGCCCACCTTTTTCCAATAGGCAAAGCCCTTTTGCTTGGCGCCGCATAGTGGATCTTGTGAAATCTCCATCCATGCCTTGGTGTCCTCGATGGGGGTGTAGCTCGCAGTTCGTTGGCTTACCGTCTTGCCGTCAACAAGTGAGGCCGCAAGTGAAGTGGCCAACGACTCGGTCGTGACCCCCTCACCCATGGAAGTGCCATCGTTTCCAAACAATGCCTCGTCCGCCGTGTTGTAGGCATATTGCTGGATCTCTTGCTGCATCTCCGACTCGGTCTCGCCGTCGCGGCATAGCCGTGGCAACCCTCATTGATCATGTCGTGCAGGGCGTCCTCACTATCATTGGCCAAGAAATCCTACACCCAATTTGTCCATCATAAAGCGGAGAGAGCAGTATATTGGCAATGGCGAAAAAATGTGGCGTTCATACCGTATCGTTGGTGGTCAGAAGCTCGGCGAGCATTTCTCCGAATAGGTTGACTGGCGTCGGCATGGTCGTGGTAGAGATGGATCACCGCTTCCTTTATGCCTCGGGGTTTGGGTTCGCGGTGGATGGAGCATGGTTCAGGTCGATGGCGGGCTCTCCCGCCTCCGACGATGCCATGCGGGGATGGACGAACTGAGAGAGCGAGGTGTTCCTACCGTGGCCTCCAAGTGAGGCCGTGTGCGGACCTGGCGTCCTGGGCTGAGCTGGTGGCTAGCTGCTAGGCGTGGAAGTGACGGAGATGGTAGCGGACTTGCCGGTCGTGGCCAGGACAGGAAGAGAGACGGCGCCGCCAAAAGTGGCGATCATCGCTTCCTACTTGATCATGTTGACGGCGTGCTTGGCAGCACTCACTGACAGCTCATTGGCTTCGACCCTGTTCTGGTTGGCGAGGAAGCACTTGTTCTCCTCCCGGCTCTCCTTCTCGAGCCTAGTAGCAGAGTCAAGCTCTTACCGCTACCCACCGGCCAACACGCTTTCCTGACTCGAGTTTCTTCTCCTCCGCCGTCAGGTCCTTTGCGGGCTTCTTCTGTCGTCCGCGCTTCTTGGCGGCGGAACGCTGGAGGATGCAACATCAACCATGGCGGCGGGATCCATCGCCATCCCTCCCGCTCCCGCCAGTGGAAATTTTGGAGAGGTTTTTTTGCAATGTTAAGGATATCGCTTATCGGTAATTTATCGGCCGACTGAAAATTGGCGATTTTTCAGCGTATCGGCCGATTTATCGGGCGATAAATCGGAAAATCGGACGATAAATCAAAAACTGGCATATCGGTCACCCTAGAGTAGCGATAAATTGGACGATTAATCGTCATATCGGCCGATTTTTTGAACAGTGGTTTTTTGGAGGGAGAAGTGATGTGGTTTTCATGACACTGATGGGAGGGACTGCCAAAGATAAAAGGAGGACGCGCGAGAACAAGCGCGTTGTCCGGGTCGACCCAACCGAGGCCCAGATTTGATACATGGATGGGTCGGTCCATGCGCGTTTATTTGGATGGGTCATCCCGCTGGACTGCCGCATACCTATCTGCCAGTCCGCTCGGATAAGTTTGGACACGCACGAACATGTTGGGTCAACTCGGTGGAGATGCCCTTAGAGAACCTCCACTCGCCTTCCCAACAGGCTGTTCCCAGGGCATTTTTTTGTACGGACGCCGAAAATTGGCCCAGTCGCGTTCCCAGGACCCCGGTTTCTTCCAGAATTGGGCCAAATTTGGTCCGGACTTCCCAGGTCGTTCCTAGGGCCCCGGGAATGTCCTGGAAACGCCGGACGAAGCGAATTCGGCGGGAAAAAAACGTTCGGCCGCGTGGACTGGCCCAGTCAGCGAGAGTAGTTGAGTCGTTTTCATCCTCCCGCCTCGGAACCCCGCGACGGACCGCCGGCCATTAACTGCCCGTCTCGTCGACCACGCGTCGCCGTAATTGCGCGCTGATATATCATAAACGTATCTATAATTTTTGATGTTCCATGCTTGTTTAGTATCAACTTTGCTATGCTTTGTCTACACTTTGAGGTATTTTTATACATTTTCTGGGACTAACCTATTCACAAGATTCCGCAGTGCCAGTTGCCTGTTTTCTGTTGTTTTTGGTATCGGAAAAGGTAGTAAGGAAATATTCTCGGAATTTGACGGTACAAAAGCCAAAGTCAATATTTTACCGGAGAGAACACAGAGACAAAAGGGCAGATGAAGTGGGGCCACGAGGTGGCCACACCCTAGGGGCACGCGGCCCAGGGGGGTCGTGCCACCACTAGGTGTGGGCCCCTCGGGCGCCCTCCTGCCTTGCCTCTTTGCCTATAAAGTCACCCTGATGTAGAAACCCCAAGCACCCAATCAGATCTCCACAAAACAGTCTGTAGCCGCCGCCACCATCTGTAACATCCCAGCATTAGAGCTTAGAAATAAGCTGAACCCAGATGTGTGCATTGCATTCATGCATAGAAAATCTAAGTAATTTTCGCGCTTTTGAACAAAACCTGTCAAAGTGATTGAAGCTTCTCTTAACTTGATGGAATTGAAGAAGATCATCAAGTTGACTGCGATAAGTTTCAATATGACCTTTGCTAAAACCTTATTTGGGTAAGGGAGATTTGATCTAAGGGTAGATCAAATGTAATAAAAGTTAAACCCTAATACTTTATGATTTATATTTGATCCTTAGGTGATCATATTATAGTATTCATTATAAACACTCATAAGTACCAAGTTAAGGATACAACACAAATAATAAGAATTTAACAACTATATCTTAATCTTATTTGCATATACCATGAGTATCATGGTAATACCTAACCCTACTTCTTAAGTAAGATTGAGTAGGAAAGTAACTAAGTTTAGATCATTCACCATATATCTTTCTTTCCATATCAAACCTTATCATCTCTGTTGAGTTATATTCCCATATCTGTTGTTCATCAATCTTGAGAAATCAACTATTGATTCACCCATTCTCAACCTATCAAACTCTTGATCATAACACAGCTTACAAATAAGTGTCTACAAAGAAACAACAAGAATAGGTAAATAGTGATGCTAGTTTTAGATATCATCTATAGGATGGGAATGATTGAAGAGAATCAAAACAATAGGAGAATTGATGGAGTTAAATCACTCCTAAATAAAGTGAAGAATTATTTATATCTATAACAATATGGTAGGAAAGAATATTACAAGGGTGAATCATGAAGATAGTTACCAGTAATATTTCTATTGGATCAAGTGGGCATAGTCCATGAATAACCCTTAATCCAATTAAAGATACTAAGAAGATAATTCCAATACAATTGCAAGCATGTATTGATAAAGTCTTGCTTAGCCAACTAAAAATCTAAGTTATAAATGATTAAAGGATTAAAATGATCATATTTTGCTCACCAAGATTGAATATTTATATCAAGTACAAGTGGCATTGGTGGGTAGAACATGATTGAAACCCTAGTATATGTAAGTGATCCTAGATTAGTTATTATAGGTCACATTTAATGTAATGAAAGGTTGGAGTATGAGTTACTAGAGTTGATATAAGAAAGTATGATTCAATTAAAGCTAGTGTAACATAGAGTTATGGAAGCAGTGTAATCAATCTTAAAGGATAGTAAGCTCTAAAGAAAGGTAGATGGATGATTAAGAAAGATTATGAGTGGAGTTTGAAGGAACTACTTGTTGAATGGAAGGTTATCAACAATAGAGTAGTGGATAAAACCAAGAATGGATATGAGGAATCTATAACAGCTTCAATGTCAAGATCATTGGATTCATCCATGAGTTTAGAGGAATAAAAGGTGAATAAGAACATTCTTGTGAAGTAAATCTCATCATGTTAATCAGGATGATAGATAGGAACGGGTAGTATATCTAGGAAAGGAATTCCTTAATTATAAATCTAGGATTGTGAATTATGGAAAATAGACATTCTTGGAAAACATCCAACTCTAAATATTAAACCCAACATTATATCCATTTCATATTATTAATTCCTCATCTAATATCTATATCACTTAATAGGAATATTTTCTTATAGAAAATCACATAAGCAAATTTCTGTCAATTCCAACCATCATAATTAAATGTTCTTAGGAGTATCCTTATCAATTCCTTTCCATAAAACATTCTAGATATAACTTTCTATTTTGAAGAGGTGATGTCATTAAATATCACAAATAGAAAACAATATGTTTAGTTACTAATTCTTTACTCACATCCACAAAGGGATCTAAGTATATTAAAAAAACCTAAACCCTAGGGTAAATATTCACACTTCAAATCCTAAACTTCTTTGTTTATCATAATAGAATATATACATTGCCATTTTCCAAATTAATGGAAGTAGTAATAACCATATTAATTTCTTTTATATTTCATGCATCAAATAATGATATAGGATCATTATATATATAAACATTTTCTATTCAAACTATGAGTCAACTAGAGTTAAGTTTTATAAACAAATAAGAATATATCATTTAATAAATCCATGGTTAAAAGTGGAAAGAAAAATAATAAGAAAAGCTTCTACAAAATATATTAAAAGGGGTTCATGTAGAGAAAATAAAAGAAATATAAAAAGATTATATAATAAAAGTTCACAAATGATACTAAATATATTTTAGTATTACTACAATTATCCAGCAAATAAATTCTACAAAGAAAAGTTCAAATTAAAGATTATATACAAATCTGAAAAGGAAATAGAAAATAGAAAAATGGAAAACAAATAAAAAAACAAGACCTCGCTGTGGCCTAATTCCTACCTGCTTACCTGTCGCCCTGTGCAGCCCACTTAGGCCCAATAACCAGTCCAGTTCGTTCTCTTCTCTGGCTGACAGGTGGGACCGAAGAGGGACTGCGGGTTGAGGGGAAAGAAGTGCCAGGGGGTTTTCTGCAAAAATTGGTTTTGTCGTCTACCTCGCCTACTGGAAGCAGCTCGCTGGCCGGAGCTCCGCCGTTGATCGACCGCCGCGCTACGATGTGTGTTGCCGTCCCTGGAAGGAGTAGATAAGATCGCCGCGTCCTTCTCTATCTTCTCATACATATCTCATCTTCTATCTCGCTATCCAGACCCACTCTCCTTCCTCACCCGAAGACCTAGTTCATCGGAGTTCGTCGTTTCGGTCAGATCCGACCACCCCTCGCTTTGTGTTAGCCACTGTTGGACGCATCGTCGTGGACTTACTCACCTAGAACCAAGCATAGAAGCCCGCATGCTGGGAATCATGTGAAATCAAGCATTCCTTTCATCGGCCACCATGGCCATTATCGTCGATTCGCCGTCGTCACGCCTCCCCAAGTCTCCTCGACCACTCCATCACAACCAGGGTAAGCTCCTCTATCTTCTAGGAGACTTCGTTGGTTCAATCGTGTCCTATATCGAGGTCTCGCCGTGAGCCGTCGTGCACCGCCGTCGGTCACCGCCATGTATCGCTCTTCGATGACCATTTAGGGGCGGCGCAACCATAGTTCAACTCGCCAGCGCATGCTCGTTCCAACGCACCTAGCCACAGCCCCGCGCGAGCACTAGATCGATCGATTGATCCTCAACCAGTGAGGATCAACTCGAGTGACGTCATGCCTGCGTCAAGTTCTAGCCACGTCAGCTAGTTTGACCAGTCCTTGTCTCACGTGGCAGATGACGTGGCCTTGGGCCCACATGTCATTGACTGGGAGTGGAGAAAGGGTCGGTAACAAAATACATTTACTAATCTGAGTGCTGAGGTGGACATAGGACCACTAGTCAGTGACTCGGGCTAGGTGTGGGTGTGGTATGAAAAGTTAATTCTTGTTTAAGAAATAAATAAAATGTTATAAACTCAATTATTGATATTTCAGAAATCAAATAAATGATTAAATCTTGTTTAGTTAATAACTTTTGATTTATAATTCAGAAAAATGTGTATAATATATGAAAATTTGTAGAAAAATAAAATCTACAACTTAAAATTATTATCAAATATTATGATGATGATTATTTAAATAAATATTATTTAATAAAGGTTTTATAAGTAATAAAACTTTAATAATTCATATTTCAATAATGGTAAATGTTTAAAATATAAATAAGATACCAAAAATCTTAGAAAAATAAGAACTATAATTTAAAACTATAATCATACATTATTATTCCACTTACTTAAATATTTATTATTTATTAAGTAATAAAATCTTATAAAAATCATACCTTATTATTTATAAATCTTAAAAAAATATAATATGCCAAAATGATCACAAAAATAATACTACATGTTAAAAATATAATATTCCACTTTTGAGTTAAATAAAAATTCAAATATTTTAATAACTCAAATTTAAACTTATTTACTTAGTTTACAATTCATATAAGGGTAAATAAAATTTGTTAATATTTCTAAAATTAGTCAATCAAGTCTAATAAATAAGTATTAGTCTTGAATATTCATAATAAGTCATAATGATTCAAAACATTAGAAATCCTATTATATTAAATTATCCTTCTACTATATGAATAAATTATATTTAAAAAAGATCAGTAGTACTAGTTCATGGGTATATCAATTATTCAAGAATGATATATCAATCAAATACAACCTTATAATGGAGTAAACCCAAAAGATAATTCATGGGTAGTCACTAGTACTATTTATTTATCCACAAACCATAATCATACCTTTATAAGGAAACAAGAAATCTTGTTCCACTACAAAATTAAGAGACCAGTACTTAAATAGAAAAATATAATCATCCTTAAGTAACCTTAAGGCAACATTACCAAGTACACAAAGTACAAATGTTATAGGCATTATACTTTCAAACTATCTATGATTTTGAAGTTAACTTTAATCTACAAAAATCTAAATATAACACTATAATTATTGTTATATGTTTTATAGTTAACTTTGGTCTGAAATAATTAAGTTATAAAGCATCTCAAGCCCAAACTATTCAAGCAAACACAAATAACATCGAACACCACTAACTAACCACGAAGATTGTTTAAACCTTAGAAAGGGAATCTTTTCTTCAAAAGTTATTCGTTTTGCCATTTCAAACAATATATGACAAATAATCAAGATCACATTACTTCATACTTCAGTTGTATACTTAGGAACGATAACACTTAAGCTCTTTATAAGTGACTTTACTTGTCAAGTAAAGTTTAAAGGTAAATAATTAAAGTGTAAACAATCTTCAATAGCATTTTATAGGTGTATATTTTATTGTTGCATAAATATGTGTTGTTCACACACACATTCACAAGCCCTAATAAGAAGCACAAGTGTGAAACTATTCTAAAAGGACAACACATTCTAAAGTAACCATTTCCAGAATCCAAACCCTAGAACAACATTATCCCCGGGATTCGCGTTCATAAAAGTGCATCACATTACTTATGCATAGAGCATATTGCTTCTTTAAACATTAGTCCTTACCGGACCAATGATGATGATGTCAGATATTGGATCTTATATTATCTTGAAGACCGTGAGTGCATAATCTTGCAATCACAAAAGGCAAGTTCACACTTGCTCATGTCATTTGGTTATTTTCTTTAAAGTATTTTAGAAATCCAATGTGGACATCACCTGCATTTGAAAAAGGTCCGAAAACACTATTTTCATAATAATGTGATTATAGGTTATTACCATGAGGTAATAACTTACCATAAAAGTTCTGGTGGTAAAGGAACATAATATCTAGGACTTAACAACCAATGTCGCCAGTGATTCTTGCGCCGTATATTACGCGTTAACCATGAGATTTGGAATGGGACGAAGAAGTCAGTTGTATCCTTTTCCTATTATATGGAGGCAAGACAACCTTAACGTGATGTTTGGATTCCTTGTGTGGATCCAACATATGGGTGGGCGCCCTTACGCCCCACACTTTTGGTGTCTAGATTATCTATGAATGGTGTTTAGGGAGATAGTCCATGTAAATGGTACTAATCCGGGCATCACTAGGTCATAGAGTCTTCGGGAACTCATCAGGGTTTTAGCCTGCCCGAAAGGGGGCTTAACGAAGATGAGCCAGCCTGAAGCATCGTGCAGACATATGAGGTCGCGGAGAGGGCAGTGATTGGCTTGGACCAATTACTGGGCCCCACAACATGCAATTGTGGACGGGTTAGCTGCCCGGTTGTGCAACAAGGAGTTGATCTCTCATGGGAAAAGTAATGCACCTCTGTAGAGTGTAAGAACTATAACTTGTTACTCCCTGTTAGTGGAGGGCTATGACAGCGCGGAAAGGAACTCCATGAAAGTTCTGGTAAACCCGTGAAGGCTGACGGACATAGCTTTTCAGAATAAAATCAACCTTTGAAGAAATGTTTATGAAAACTTGCATCGCCTACGACCTATGGTCCGTAGCTGTAGTTATAGTGCATCAAACACTCCTTTTCTAGTGAATTTGCTGAGTACGCTCATACTCAAAGTATTGAAGAGAATATGCCCGAGAGGCAATAATAAACTGGTTATTATCGTATTCCTTATTTATGATAAATGTTTATTTTGCATGCTATAATTGTATTAATACGGAAACGTTAATACATGTGTGTTTAATAAACAAAAAGGAAGTTCCTAGTTATGCCTCTCTTATAAACTAGCTCGTTGATTAACAAGATGATCAAAGGTTTCCTGATCATGGACATTGGATCTTGTTAATAATGAGGTCACAATATTAGTGTAATGATGTGATGAACATTCATCCGAAGTATAGCATTACGATCAAAGTCATTGAGTTTATATTGTTATAATAACTTACGAAGTGATCCTAATCCTTAGACCATGAGATCATGTCAATCACTAACACCGAAAGAGTTTCTTGTTGACATCAAACGTCACACCGTAACTGGGTGATTATAAAGATGGCTTCAAAACTACTAAAGTGTTATGTTGAGACTCATGGATCAAGAGTGGAATTTGTTCATCCTGATGACGGATAGATATACTCTGGGACCTCTCGGTGATATCACGTTGATTAGCTTGCAAGCAAGTGATTTGATCACTAGAATGTTATATCACGGGAACGATAAAAGAGTGCATGTCAGTAACGAGATCAAACTAGGTATGGATATACCGATGATCGAATCTCGGACATGTAATATATCGTGAAACAAAGGGATTAAGATACTAGCGTAAAAGGTTCACACGATCACAGAAGTCATCGTTGAATGTGTGGGAGTCAGTACAGATCTCTAGGTCCCGCTGCTGATTATTGATCGGAGAGGGGTCTCGATCATGTTTGTATTATTCGCGAACCATAGCGTGACACACTTAAGGGATACCGACACCATTCGGATCAAATGATATGTTAGAAAAAGAAAAGGAAAGCGCAGGAATTTATTTCACTAGACACCAGAACTATTTCAGTTGAAATTGCTGAAACTGGTTCTGCATGTGAAATGGAATACTAGCAAGGGGTTTTATGTGAATGTTTGTTAATTAAAGTAATTAACAAAATTCTGAATAAACAAATCAAAGATTTTTATTTAAATGAGAGCTTGCATTAAATTTGGTGGAAATTTAATGCATGTGAGTGGATTTTTGAGTGGAGGCTCTTTTATGGGAGTGGAGGCTTTTAATTTTGAGTGGGAGCTCCACCCACATGAATGTGGGAGAGGTGGGGGCAGCCCCCATGGCTGTGCGCCATGCCCCTTGGGTGTCCCCCTCTCCCCTAAAAGGCCCCCCTCTCATCCTCTCAAAGCACACCTCCTCGCGAAGGATCTCTCCCCCTTTAGAATTTCCCCATGGTCTCGGATCAGTGAGATACATGTTCCCGGTGGATTTTTCTGGAAGGATTTGTTGCTTCCGCTGCTTCGCTAGAGCGAGGGCGCGGAGGTTGTCGGGGTACCCATACGTGTGTGCGATCACGGATGCACCACTGCTTTGCGGTGCTGTACTTGATGGTGCTAGACCGGCTGGACCAGATGGACTTCATCACGATCTTGAGATCGGCAAGCGTTCTTCTACATCATCCACGAGTCCAACCTCGTTAACGCTATTCGGTCTTTGAGGGTATGTATTCTATGGATGTATATCCACCTGTTGCTTGTATCTAGTAGATAGATCTTGGTACATAGATGTTCCCATCGTAGGAAATTTTTTGTTTTCTATGCTGCGAACCCAACAGTGGTATCAGAGTCGGATCTATGTGTAGATGCTTTGCACGGGTAGTACACATATGAGTATGTGGGAGATGATGATCATTTTATTGCTTCTTAGTTGTAATTTGGATATTGGTGGCATAGTGGGATGAAGCGGCCCGGACAAACTTTACATGTCCTCGCACATGAGACACATTCACGCTTGACATGCAACTAGTTTTGCATAAGTGGCTAGCGGGTGTCTGTCTCTCCTACTATAGTCAATATCTAATTTGCAACGAGTTGTCAACAATTTGGTTATCCTCGTTGTGGTTCATGTTTTTAGGTAAGAATGGTTCTATCTTCGAAAGCCCTAAGCCACGTAAAACTTGCAATGGATAAATTAGAGGCGTCTAGTTTAGATTGTTGTTGGGCTATTGTTATGATATGGTGATGTTGTAAGTAGAAGTATGATATGATACTCTTACAACACACATAACGTGTAGGTTCCATAGACCTTGGCCGTACACATAGAGGTATGATAGAGATCATACCACGGTGCACATGATGGAGATCATATGCGGGAACCATATCACTTCACTTACAAACATGTGATGTTTGATTGCATCTTATATTGCTTGTTTGGCGTTTTATTAGTATAATAAGATGATCCCTCATTTAAATATTAAGATAAAAATGTGTTATTCCTTAAGTATGAACCGACAATGTTTCTTCGCTTCAAGACATCACGTGATGATCGGGTGTACTTGAATCCACGAGCATATCTCGGGTGTAAGACAATTACACACGCGAATACTAAGGTTCTTACTTGGCAAGCCTAGCATGTACAGACATGGACTCGGAACACGGACCGAAAGGTTAAGAATGAGTCATATGTTTTGATATGATGACCATATGGATGCTCGCTTTTGAAGCTACACCGACTCACCTGATGATCAGACTTGGTGTAGTGGATTTGGTTCATGTAATCACCAAAAAGACACGAGGGATGTCATTTTTGAGTGGGAGTTCATTTCTAATTTGTATTAGTAGAACTCAATTTATCATAAATTAAATCAAAGTGAATTTGCATAATTTGTTGTAGACATTGGCATTCGTTCACCACCTTATGCATAGTTTTAATTGAGATAATAGAACTATAGAATTCTGGATGTTTACTTTACGAAGTGGTATCGTATTGTGTTGAGTGTCAATCTAAAGTTTAAAGTCCTATTGCAAACTTTCAGCAAACTTTATTTACTCATGAGATTTAATAATTGGTATTAAATCAAGAGTAACAATTCCAGTGTTAGTATCTTAAGTATCCTGTTTGCCTCCATGATTCTTGATTTAAATATCGATATTATCTAGGAGCTGAAAGAATTGTTTCAGAAACCATCATGTATGGCAGATATAACGATATCTGAAACAATGTTTTGGTTGCAATATGATAGAGTATAATATATGTTCTCATATTGGATGATAATTTGCAAAGGTTGGAGATGCTAGACATCCTAATCGTCCAAAAGGGTTTTGGAAAGTAATGTTATACTCACGATTCTCCTTTATAAGCTACAGTAGCTTGATTATGAAAGTCGTCATGATAAGGATGAATAGAAGATGTATGTAAAGTGTTTACTACACTAAAAAGATTACTAAAGAATGAATTTTGAAAGAATACCAATCATTTTGATGATGGTGATCTACTTCAAAGTGCAAGTCCAAAGGTATTATTATTTGAATATACAAGCTTTGGACTATGTGCCATGTAAATGGCGCCACTGTTGATGTTGATAGATTCTTTCAAAAAGGAAAAGGAAATGCTGAAAGAGAATCTATTAAAATATATTTGGCAGAAAAGAAAAGATTGGAAATATCCAATTTAGATATATGAATGATATACATGTTATGGTTGTATTCTTTGCTTGTTAAACAATGTGGTTCTTGGGTATTGGATACCAAATTGGTTGGTATGAAATTTCATACAGAACGATGCAATTCATGAACCACAATGGCCTAAGTAACTAGCAATAGAATATGTGATAATGTTCATCGAAAACAAACAAACAAACAAACCGTTGTTTGTATTTCTCATTGACATCAAAGCTTGACTTCAAGATTTGTTTTAATAATAGTTATTCAAATCAGGTATTATGAGAACAAAGGTTGTTCAAATAATTACCTTATTCCATATAAGATGGATGATTTACAAATCTAGTTGGAGAAATCACATCCATAAAGCTAATGCTAAAATGTCGCAAGACAAATGATTGGAAGATCACTTACGAAGTGACATCGCCGTTTAAATTATATTGGAAATAAAACATGAAGAAACTCCATTTTCATGGATTTTTGGAGTATTTGATTTGATCAAGTGACGCTTGTGAGACTTTCCTCGGGATAATTAAAACTTCGTTCAAAGGCCAAAGAAGAACGGTCGACTAAAATATTGGAATTTATACATATCGATGTATGTAGTCCATTATGTGTAGTCATAAGCGATGGATTTCAACTTCATATACTTTCTCCGGAAATTTGAGTGAATATTCACTTAATGAGAAAGAAGTATGAAATATTTGAAAATGTTTCAAAGACTTTCAAGATGAAGTAAAAAATCATTGTAACAAGAAAATAAAATGGTTTATGATTTTATCATAAGGGATTTATTTGAATTACAAGTGTAACAAGAAAAATAAATGAATTATGATTTATCATAAAGGGATTTATTTGAGTTACAAGTTTTGCAAAACACCTAGATTTACATCTCCCAAAACACCATAGTAGTATGGAGTGTTTGAGATTTGTAATGAAACCTTGTGTGACATGGTTGGATCAAAAGTGTTATTTATAAAACGGCCATTATGTTTTAAAATATTAAAGCTTTAGGTACTACCGCTTTTACACTGAAAAGAGCTTCATCTTGATCCATTGAAATGACACCATATGAGTTATGGTTTGGGGTAAAACCCAAGTTGTCATTTCTTGAATTTTGGTATGCTAAACATAAGTAAGATGGTTACAACCGAAGTCGGATGAGCATGTCTTTGTAGGTTATTTCGAATAAAAATTGGTTATTCCTCCATAACACCAAGGGCAAAAGGGTTTGTCGCTTGAAATGTGAAGTTTCTTGAAGAAGGAATTTTTCATAAATGTTAAGTGGGAGGACAATAGAACTTTGATAAGGTTAACGAACCTTAGCTATATGTGCTGAGTTGCGCAGTGCCGGAAAATGTTCCGGAGGCAGACAGAATGCTCATGGCTCACGTGCCTCACAGGTTGTGGTCACGGGGATCTAAGTTCTTATTGAACCAAGTCGGTCGGATAAACAATCAAATGCTAAGATTTGAGAGTAAATCATTATTGTTTGACAATGATGAACCGACTACATGCAAAGAAGCGATGATGGTCCCTAACTACGCCAAATGGCTTGAAGCCATAAAATCCGTGATAGTTCCATGCACGAGAAATCAAGTTTTGAACTTGGAAGACCCTCTGGAAAGGTGTAAAAAACTATCGGTCGTATTTGGATCTATAAAGAAATAGACATGGATGTTTCACATCTATGAAATAGTCGACATGTCGTAAAGTATTTTACAATAAATGTTCACGGAGTTGACTATGACAAGATTTGATCTTTCATAGCGATATTTAGTCTGGATGGATTAAAGTAGCAACCACTACATATAATTTGGTATATGGTAGATGCATAAACAAAACAAAATTCTTCTAAAAGAATGGTTACCAAGGACGTGTGCATGACACGATCCAAAGGGTTTTGTTAATTCAAAGGATGCTAAAAGGGCATGCAAACCTGAATGGTTGAAGAAAGCATCGCGGAGTTGGAATATTCACCGTGATGAAAAAGGAGTTTTCATCGGGAGACGATGAAGATGCTTGTATTTGCAAGAAATTAAGTGGGAGCTCTGAGACATATTTCTAATACATTATGTGGAGGACATCTTGTTGATTAGAAATGATGTAATTTTTATTAACAAAGGTTAAGAATTTCATTTCGATGAAAGACTTAGGCAAAACCCGAATATTTAGCATGAATGTCTATAATGGATAGATTGTGACGCTAATATGGTTGTGCCAAACGTACATATATGAGATATTGAAGGAGTTCAATATAGAAACGACAAGAAACGGTTCTTGTCACATGGAAAGGAATTGAATCAAGATTCAAGTGTATCGACACTTGATAAGTGAAACAAGATTCAAGTGTTTTGACACTTGATGAGTGAAATCACGAGAATGTTTTGATCAATCATACCATGATATGTACACATCCAGATATGTCCTATGCTCTAAGTGTTATGAGCATGTACCAGAATGAATCATAAAATGATCATTGGACGATAGTGAGGATATTCTTATGATCTTTTGGAAGAACTAAGAATATATTTGTGTAGAGATGACAAACAATTACAAATAGTTCATTGTAAAGCATTACATTGATACTAGTTTTGTCATAATATACAAATTAAGTTCATCTCAATTTAAACTATGTGTGGCACAATGTAATGGAAAGGAGATTCCATGATGGATTTGGATGAATTCCAAAGTTAAGACATTATGACGGATACTACAACAAAAAGGCTAAGTATATGACTGCTATATTAGCAGCAAAGGAGGGCATTTGTGTCAAGTAGTTTGTTATCAAACTAAGGTGTGGTTCGCAACGGGCTAACACTAAAGATATATTGTACGACAATAGTATCGACATGATTTAACCCCAAGGAACTAAAGGTCTCAACAAAAGACCAAATTTATACAATGCCATCTCATTGGAGAATGAGTGATGCGTGAAGACGCAAAGACATGCAAATACACACGGACCTGAAAGTGTCAAATTCATAGATTATGTTAACCACTTGCAATTGCGTATATGGAACACCAAAAGGCCATAGGTGTTCAATACACAAAGTTCCTAAACTAGATTGTTGTCTCTAGTGCAAGTGGGAGACTGAAGGGAATATGCCCGAGAGGCAATAATAAAGTGGTTATTATCGTATTCCTTATTTATGATAAATGTTTATTTTGCATGCTATAATTGTATTAATACGGAAACGTTAATACATGTGTGTTTAATAAACAAAAAGGAAGTTCCTAGTTATGCCTCTCTTATAAACTAGATCGTTGATTAACAGGATGATCAAAGGTTTCCTGATCATGGACATTGGATGTTGTTAATAACGAGGTCACAACATTAGTGTAATGATGTGATGAACATTCATCCGAAGTATAGCATTACGATCAAAGTCATTGAGTTTATATTGCTATAACAACTTACGAAGTGATCCTAATCCTTAGACCATGAGATCATGTCAATCACTAACACCGGAAGAGTTTCTTGTTGACATCAAACGTCACACCGTAACTGGGTGATTATAAAGATGGCTTCAAAACTACTAAAGTGTTATGTTGAGACTCATGGATCAAGAGTGGAATTTGTTCATCCCGATGACGGATAGATATACTTTGGGCCCTCTCGGTGATATCACATTGATTAGCTTGCAAGCAAGTGATTTGATCACTAGAATGTATATCACGGGAACGAGAAAAGAGTGCATGTCGGTAACGAGATCAAACTAGGTATGGAGATACCGATGATCGAATCTCGGACATGTAATATATCGTGAAACAAAGGGATTAAGATACTAGCATAAAAGGTTCACACGATCACAAAAGTCATCGTTGAATGTGTGGGAGTCAGTACGGATCTCCAGGTCCCGCTGCTGATTATTGATCGGAGAGGGGTCTCGATCATGTATGCATTATTTGCGAACTGTAGGGTGGCACACTTAAGGGATACCGACACCATTCGGATCAAATGATATGTCAGAAAAAGAAAAAGAAAGCGCAGGAATTTATTTCACTAGACACCGGAACTGTTTCGGTTGAAATTGCTGAAACTGGTTCTGCATGTGAAATGGAATAATAGCAAGGGGTTTTATGTGAATGTTTGTTAATTAAAGTAATTAACAAAATTCTGAATAAATAAATAAAAGAGTTTTATTTAAATGAGAGCTTGCATTAAATTTGGTGGAAATTTAATGCATGTGAGTGGATTTTTGAGTGGAGGCTCTTTTATGGGAGTGGAGGCTTTTCATTCTGAGTGGGAGATCCACCCACATGAATGTGGGAGAGGTGGGGGCAGCCCCCATGGCTGGGCGCCATGCCCCTTGGGTGTCCCCCTCTCCCCTATAAAAGGCCCCCCTCTCATCCTCTCAAAGCACACCTCCTCACGAAGGATCTCTCTCCCCCTTTAGAATTTCCCCATGGTCTCGGATCAGCGAGATACATGTTCCCGGTGGATTTTTATGGAAGGATTTGTTGCTTCCGCTGCTTCGCTGGAGCGAGGGCGCGGAGGTTGTCGGGGTACCTGTACGTGTGTGCGATCACGGATGCACCACTGCTTTGCGGTTCTGGACTTGATGGTGCTGGATCGGCTGGACCAGATGGACTTTATCACGATCTTGAGATCGGCAAGCGTTCGTCTACATCATCCACGAGTACAACCTCGTTAACTCTATTCGGTCTTTGAGGGTATGTATTCTATGGATGTATATCCACCCGTTGCTTGTATCTAGTAGATAGATCTTGGTACTTAGATGTCCCCATCGTAGGAAAAATTTTGTTTTCTATGCTGCGAACCCAACAAGTATCTTCTTAACCCTTGCTAGATTCTGAAGCCGAGATAAACAACATCTACATCAAGTTATGCTCCAGTACTCATCATCAAAGCTAAAGCTCTTCAATGAAGTTAAGGAAGTCAACATATACATCAACACAAGTGAAGACGCAGTTACTGATTAGATAGGAATATAATCTCTAGCCAAAGAACCTAATTCTGTACTGTATTGCAATAGCCGCAATACCAATCCCTTAATTGAAATACTAGTCTTAATAGTATAATAGTTCTTGCGTTGTTTATCTTTGATTCTTCTCAGTAAGAAGTTCTTTCTGTCTCTTTAACCTAGAGTGTTCTCTGGATCTTGTGTAAAGAGTGAGTTGTAACCTTTAGCCATGTATTGGACCCGCTGTGTTTCTGTTGTGCCATTCTGAGGGATGCAATACTAGTGAACGATGTTTCATTGGTGTTATGTCAACGACTATAGTATACTACACCATGCAGTGGTATGCTGGGTCGCCGCACCATCGTCCCTAGATCTGGGGGATCTGAAGCTCTTCCCGGCACCTTGGGAGAGATCATCCCGGAGGCCTTCTTCATCACCATGCCAGCCTCCGGTATGATGCGTGAGTAGTTCACCCTTGGACTATGGGTCTATATAGTAGCTAGATGGTTGTTTCTCCTCCTTTGTGCTATCATGTTTAGATCTTGTGAGCTCCGTTCATGATCAAGATCATCTATTTGTAATCATACATGTTGTGTTTGAGGGGATCCGATGGATATTGACATACTATGTCAGATTGATTATTCATTCTATCATGTCTGTGTTGTTTGTGATCTTGCATGCTCTCCGTTGCTAGTAGCTATCTTGGCCAAGTAGATGCTTATGACTCCAAGAGGGAGTATTTATGCTCGATAGTAGGTTCATGCCTCTAGTAATCTGGGGAAGTGATAGAAATCTCTAAGGTTGTAGATGTGTTGTTGCTACTAGGGACAAAACAACAATCTTTTTTTCATGGAACAATTGTATTGTTTACTTTACACACATTGCTTAATGCAGTTATCTGTTGCTTGCAACTTAATACTGGAAGGGGTTCCGATGATAACCTAAAGGTGGATTATGGATGTCTACGCACTTCTATTCTTGTAGACAGTTGTTGGGCCTCCAAGTGTAGAGGTTTGTAGAACAGCAGCAAGTTTCCCTTTAGTGGATTCCCAAGGTTTATCGAACTCAGGAAGGAAGTGGTCAAAGGTATTCCATCTCAAGCAACCCTGTAATCATGATACAAGAAGTCTCTTGTGTCCCCAACACACCCAATACACTTGTCAGGTGTATAGGTGCACTAGTTCAACGAAGAGATAGTGAAATACAAGTGGTAACGGTGCCATAAAATAGCTTCTGGATTGCTGTTGTCATGGGGTAAACTAAAGGCAAGATGAAACAAACATGGAAGCAAGCAAACATGCAACAGATGTAGATGCAAATGGTGTTTCAATGTTTAGAAACAAGGCCTAGGGATCATACTTTTACTAGTGAACACTCTCTCATATAAATATCATCTCTTCATGATACTACTCTTAACTACTCTCCGGTTGGATACTCTAATCCATGGTAGGGCCTTCCCCAATCTAGATAACCCTACACTATCACCTTGAGCGCTAGAAGTTACAACAAACACCACAATTTCATAGAGACATACAAATCCAAATATAACTCATGATAAATATATATGCAACCTAGATTAAGTGCCACACACGGCGCGAACGCTGTCACTTTCACACACATGGGGAAAAGCATAGATCTATTAAAGCATGATGAGTATTTATGTAACATCTAGCCTAAGTGCCACCACGGCATGAACGCTGTCACTTACACACTCGTGGGGAGAGCTAGAGATCTATTAAAGCACTTGAGTACCATATTAGATCTACTTGATTACAAAGCTCATGACCACAAGATCATGCATAAGGAGAGAGATGAACACATAGCTACCGGTAGAGCCCTTAGCCTCGAGGAAGAAATACTCCCTCCTCATCATGGGAATCAACAACGGTGATGGAGATGGTAGTGGAGATCGATGGATATGGCTCTGGGGGCACTTCCTCGTCCCAGCAGGGTGCCGGAACAGAGACTTTCTGTCCCCCGAATCTCCCCTTCGGTGGTGGCAGTGTTGCGGAGGTTTTCGTGGATTTCTCCCAGATTATTTAGGGTTTTGGGTCGGAGGCTTCTTATAGGCGAAGGAGGCAAGGTCGGTGGAGGGCCAGGGGGCCCACACCCCCTGTGGGAGCCACCAGGGTTGGCCTGTGCCTAGGGGGTGCGGCCACCCTGGTGTCCTCTTCCACCTCTGCTTCGTGGTTTCGTGTTGCTCATGGAAAAATAGGAAGATTGGCTTTTGTCCCGTCCAATTCCGAGAATATTGATTTTCTGCCTTTTTTGGAACCAAAAACAGAATAAAACAGGCAATTGGCACTATGGCATCTTATTAATAGGTTAGTTCCAAAAAGTTTATAAAAATACCTCAAAGTTTAGACAACACATAAGACAAATGATATAAAACAAGCATGGAGCATAAAAAATTATAGGTACATTTCCGACGTATCAAGCATCCCCAAGCTTAACTCCTGCTTGTCCTCGAGTAGGTAAGTGATACAAAGAATAATTTTTTAGGTAACATGCACTATCACAATCTTGATCAAACCATTTGCAAGCATTGAAAGCTGGGATCAAAGAACTCTAAACATGTGCATGAAAGATGGAGTTCTAACAATAAGACAAAGTAACTATGCATGCAACATGAAAGGCTACAAACAAAGATCATGAATAACATGCATTGAAAAACGTTCGTTTTTTATATGCCCAATTTTCATCACCATTCTATATCATAATTTACCTCTATTCATTATTTGTCTTAATATGAGGTATTACTTATGGCTTTTCATCTGTTTATGCATGTTGGATGATTCTTGAAGGATGGACTGTCGGAGTATGGATTCTGATGGAAAAGAAGGCGTTTCGATGCAATTTCGCAAAGATCATAAAACTACCAGAAAACATATTATTTTACCAGAAGACGAAGGAAGCCAGAAGGAGGAGCGAAGGGGGGCCGCAGGGGGCCCACACCCCCCTAGGAGCGGGCCCACCTAAGGCCGCGCCTATGGCAGGTGTGGCCCACCTGCCGGCCTCCGACTCTGCCCCTTCGCCTATATCTTCCCTACGGAACCCTAACACCAGGAGAGCGACCACAAATAGATTTCCGCCGACTCTGGGGCGGAAAACACCGAGATAGAAAGATCTCTCCGGTAGACAGATTTCTGCCGGGGGAATTCCTTCCCGGAGAGGGGAGACTGTTTCCATCAACACCGTTATCAAGCTAGGCTTCATCAGGATCATCATCATCATCATCCAGACCATCATCTCCACCAGCACCATCATCACCACTCCGTCCCGCTGTAACAATTGTGTTGGATATTGCTTTAGTTCTTAGGCGAAATTTTCCCGGTGTTGATTACTATTGTAGTTGATGCTTGTGAGTGGAACCATTGGATTATGGTTTATGTTTGGATTGTCATCCATTATCATATCATCTTTGATCTTGATCCATATGATGTCTTGTGAGTAGTTCGTTGTGTTCTTGAGGACATGGGAGAAGTCATGTTGTTAGTAGTGAATATGTGATGAGTTATTATTCAATGGTTTAGTATTTAAGTTGTGGTGATATTCTTCTAGTGGTGTCATGTGAACGTTGAATACATGACACTTCACCATTTATGGGCCTAGGTAGATGCATTGTGTATTTGGCTACTAATCGTGGGGTTGCCGGAGTGACAGAAACCTGAACCCCTGTTAGGACACCTTTGCACAAGGGAGTGTAGGATCACAGAGATTAAGGCTGTGGTTAGATTTATATCTTAATTACTTTATTGTAGTTACGGATGTTTGCAGGGGGTTTAATCACAAGTATGTATTAGTCCTAGGAAGGGCGGTATGTTAGCACGGGTTCACCCACACAACACTTACAAACACCAGAGAAGAGTACTCAACTATTTGAAGCGAAAGCACTTGACAGAATTCCCATGTGTCCTCGAGAACGTTTGATCCTTATAAGTATTTCCACCGGCTTGTCCTTTGCTAAGAAAGGATTGGGCCACTTGCTCTGTTTGTTCGTTACTTCTATTACTTGCTCTTTATTTTGTTGCCTTCATAAAACCAATAAAAATCCGTTTGCTAAGTATTCACAGGGATTTCCTGCTCCATACCACTATTCAGCACCTTCTGCTCCTCGTTGGGATTGACACTCCTATTTATTGAAAGTACTACGATACACCCCCTATACTTGTGGGTCATCAAGACTATTTTCTGGCGTTGTTGCCGGGGAGTGAAGCGCTATTGAAGAGTGGGCGGTAAGGAAACTTTCCTTGTGAGTATTGCTTTATTCTTGCTTGTTACTTTGTTTCCAATATGGATAACCCACCTGGTTTTCTGTTTGGGAAAACTACTACCACTGCTATGGTAGTAGGTGAACCACCTCCTGTTGAGATAGATCCTTTTAAGATACCTACAAGTATTGTTAATCGTGTTATGGATAATTATTATTTTGGGGATGGAACTGTCCATCCCGGTGATCACTTGCTTTTTATCCATGAATTATGCGGGTTGTTTAAGTGTGCAGGTATCACAACTGAATAGGTGAAGAAAAAGTTACTCTCCATATCCTTGAAAGGGAGAGCTGAAGAATGGTATAAGCTGTTGAAGAATGGACAATCCATGGAATGGGAGGAGATGTCATCTCTCTTTTACTCTAAATTTTATCCTCCCAGTGAGATTCATAAGGATAGAAATCTTATATATAACTTTTGGCCTATTGATGGAGAGACTACAGCTCAAGCTTGGGGAGATTGAAGTTACTAATGCTTAAATGTCCTATTCATGAACTCCCTAACAATATTATTCTCAATAACTTTTATGCAAGGCTTTCTCTTCATGATAAAGATTTATTAGATGCTTCTTGTGCTGGATCATTCACACGTATGAAGGAAGAAGCTAAATGGGACCTACTAGACCGTATTGAAGAGAACACTGAAGCTTGGGAGAATGACAAAGGAAGAAAGTTAGGTATAAACTATGATTATGAATGCATTAAATCTTTTATGGGAACTGATAGCTTCCGTGATACCAGCAATGAGTTTGGTCTTGATTCCCAAAGTATTGCCATCTATTTTAAGGCCTTTGCCTCTTACATTGAAATTCCCAAGAAGAAGTGGAATAAGTACCATGCTCCTTATAAATATGTTGTTAGTCATGTTCCTGTTAGAAGTACTCAAGTTTGTACTACTAATCATATTGTGCATGAACTCCATGTTGAGAAAATGCCTTTCCCAGCTAAGGTAAAGGAGTATTCTATGATTATTAGTGCAAATAACAAAGGTACAATGAAAACGGTGGAGCCTGGTAAGCATTTGAGTGATGAACCTGTGGTAGCTATTGTGAAAGACACTGTCACTAGAAATATAGAGGATGAGCACATTGTCTTCTATGAAGACACATCTAATATTATCTCTCATCCTAGTAAGGCTAGAAAAGCTAGTGTCCCTGTGCTTTCTATTAAAATTGGTGATCATTGCTACTATGGTTTATGTGATATTGGTGCTAGTTCTAGTGCTATTCCTTATGATCTTTACAGGGAAATTATGCATGAGATTGGTCCTTGTGAGCTTGAGGACATTGATGTGGTTATTCAACTTGCTAACAAGGAAACCATTTGCCCTGTTGGTATTGTAAGATATGTGGAGGTTCTCTATGGTAAGATTAATTATGATGCTAATTTTCTAGTGCTTAATTCAGCAGCAAGCAAAACTTGTCCTATCATTTTTGGACACTTGTGGAGCTATTATTGATTGTAAGAAGGAAAAGGTTTTAACTAAGTTTGACGGAGATTCTTATGAGTTTAACTTTTCCAAATTTTCTAAAGCTCCTTGTGAAAATAGCTTGCCTAATAAAGATTTCAGGATGGATCAACTTGCTTCTATTGATCTAGTCTATGACCTTGGACCTCTTTTTGATGACTGTAAGTATGCTCATTCAGATGGTAAAGTTGTTTCCAGTGACAGTTATATTGTCAACTTTATTCAGAGTGCTACTAAAAGTTATTTTGATAGAGGGAAACATGGTTTTATGCACCTCAATGATGTTAAGTTTCCCCGTTTTATGTTGAAAGATTTAAAGTTGCATCTGTTTTGTCTTCCTATGCTTGTGGCCTTTTGTTTCAACAATTAATTTTCTAATGATACCCCCATGAATAGGAAGTTGGTTAGACTCAAGTATTTTGGCTATTTGCTTCTTGATGCTCTTTTTCACTCCAGATATATATCTCCTATGTGAGCATCTTTGGAAGTTTCAAGCCTAACTTAAAGGCATTAAAGAAAAGTACTTATTGGGAGATAACCCAAGAGTTTTTGTCAAGTCTTGGAAGTTATTACCTTAGTAATATCCGCTCCTTATCCTTTTTGTTTTGGTTTTTTATGTCAAGTTCAACTACTTTTGTGAAGTAGAGGAGTTGTGAAAAGTGGCTGTCCTGGGACAGATTTTTGTGCTACATTGAAAAAATTCTTGAGGAAGCTCAGTACTTTGTATGGAGCTGCATTTTTATGAGCTTTTTCTCCAAGTTGTTACACAACTTTCATCAGTTCTGCACTTTTTTATTTGAGCAACATAAGGTCTTCAAAAAAATCAATCTTTACCTACTGGTCTGTTTTGACAGATTTCTGCCATCATTTGCATTTGCCTCTTATAGAAGCTTTTGTTTTGATGGGTTTTCAGTTGAAGTGCTTACCAAAGGTTTATTGTTTTTGCTTACACTAATGTTGTCGTTAAGCTTGTGCAAAATTTTTGTAAGAAGGAAATTCACAGGAGAAAGAGATAAGGATCTACAAAGTTCGTCTTTGAATAGGTAAAAGTGGTGAAAACGGAAGGTTCGTGAAACCCCAATCTTTTTATATTTTTGATGTTTTTAATACATAAGGGAAGTTACGAGACGAAACTGAAGAGGAAACGGAGCCCGGGGTGGACAAACCCACCCTATGCGTGGGCCTAGCCTGGCCACGCCTAGAGGGGGTTTGCCACCCTCGAATTCTGTCTCGGCTTTGTTTCCATGTCAAAACCTTCCTTATGCATTGAATCTTCGTAATATATAACCCCCCGATCCCCCGAGGTTCGTGCATCGTGTTCTCATCGTGTTTTCGTTTCGATCTGTTTCTGTTAGGAAATATTCTCAAGTTTAGAGCGCCATGGCCTCCGCCGACGACAAAGGGAAGAAGCCTGAAGAAGAGGAACCTCAAGTTCCAAAGGAGGAGGAGATTCCGGTAGGTTATGAAGGAGACATGGAGGAGGACAATCAACTGGACACTCGTGCTACCGTCGCAAGCATTGGTTTGGTGGCACAACCTACCCAGCTTAGGAGGACAGCATGAATGTCTACAGGAGGGAGAACTCCGCGTCATATCCTCGCTCCACGCACACTTCCTCCTAGTACCCCTTGTTCTAACCGTGCAGGGAAGAAACGCTCTAACTTGGAAGAATGGAGAAAGAATAACAAGGACTGGGATCCTTGTTTCGAGTTGATCATGGGATGCATTGATCATAATTAGGAGTTAATTCGTACTCTAGCCTTCGATATGGAGGATTTGAATAAACTCGTTGAAGACCTTATCAAGAGAACACCACCACCGAAAGAGTAATTCGTCATCAGGTTTGGCATCCCCTTGGCTTGTTCCAAGCTTGGGGAGTGCCGCGGTATCACCACCATTATCTTTTATCTTTTACCTTTTTAGTGGATTCATATCTGTGGTAGAGGGGTTATCTTATAGTTTGGTTTGCATGTGAAAGTATCTCTCCTTTAGTTGATTATCTATGTATCCCTTGGTGTGAGTGCCTTTATTGCAATAATAACGAGAAGTCTCATCTTTTACCTTTTGCACTTCTTATTTTTATTTTGCAATCTCTATTATATGATGGATCTTGTTGTCCAGTATTGGCACCACTTTGGGATCATCAAGTGGATCTAAATTGGTTTTGGCAAACTGAGTTCTGGTCAGTGGCATTAGTTTGAAAGAAAAAGAAAGAAAAAAAATCTTACAGGTATTTGGTATCATTTGTTTTCTTTCTTGTTGGCTAATAAGCTTAGTATTCTTTATTTAAGATTATTTTGTGTATTCAAGGAAGATTGAATGTTTGGCTTTATTAATTGTGTGTTTCCTTGTTTCTTTCAACTCTCTTGCTTGCTACCCAGCCTTGCTAGCCAAAAACCTGTTTTGAGAAGGCATACTTCTCATGTTTCCAAAATCCTTTAAACCCAAAACTTTTGCCACTTGTGTCCACCATATCTACCTAGTAGCTTTTGCTATTCCTAGCAAATTCTCAAGCTTCATCTACCTTTCAAATTAAAAAGTATTTTGTTATGTGAAAACTAGTTAGTAAAGCTCTCACGAACTTGATGGCACACCTTATTTACTTGCCCCTAATATACTTGAACCATTGTGAACATCGAAGTTGTATATGCTTGCATCTATACATTGGAATTAGCAGAACCGTGCTATCACGGGGAACGTTTTCAACATTGCACTTGTACTCTGTACACAGTTGATATCGTGCTCTTTTGTCTATGGATGTCATCGGTGTGAAATAAATAGGGGACTTGTAAGTCCATGGAGTTTGTATTCTGTGTTAGAGAAACGCTTGGGCTGCTAGCCTAAGCCTTGCCTAATCATGGTGGAAACTTTCAGCATCACCATAGTGAGTCATCTATGAAGCATCCTCAATAAAAAGCTATACACATAGTACATAAAAAGATTGGTGAGATGCTCATTGTCTGCTTGCCTTGTCATTTTGGTTACGGGAAAGCTCCTGTACCATGTGCAAGGGGTACCTCGTATGCGGTTATCAATGATATGCAAATACTTACAATGACAAGAACTTACCTGGACCCAAAGTTGAGTATGCATGGGGATTGGCCCTCATATTCAAGGGACATGATATTGCCAACTTATATTTCGTCAAACATATACTCCATCTTTGTTCACTTTAACCTTAATCATCTCAAGATGCTTATGATAGGGGCAATGAGGGCTCAAAGATAGTAAGTACCATAATCTTTTGGAAGATCTTTATGACTTGTAATCCCTGCTACCCTCTAAGAACGGACCTTTCTCCTAGTTACCAGTTTGAGTCAGTAAACCTACTTCCTCTCTATCTCTAGCAAGCTTTTGAGTTGTTGTGTTTCAAGCATTCATATGGTGATTTATTCAATCATGTTCTTTATCTTCCTTGTTTGCACAAAACTCTTATCTATTGAGTATTACTTTGAAAGACTTCACTTGTGAAAAACCTTCTTGAGCAAAGAGTGTTCCTGTTTTGAAACTTCTACATAAAGCTTTTGTGAAACTGTCTGCCAGGTGTTCTCTGACCAAGCGCAAGTTTGCCAATTCCAATTATGATTTATCTTTATGCATCTCTATTGTGACTGTTGTACTTGGTTGCAAGCTAAGTTATATAATGGTGAGTTGCTTTCTTCTATGAGTTGTGCAATGGTAAGTGTGATGCTTCTTGTTCGTATTATTTTATCGACACTTCACTCCATAAACCCGTGGACATGTTTACTGAGCTCAGTTTTTGCTTGGGAACAAGTGAAGTCTAAGCTTGGGGGAGTTGATACGCCCAATTTGCATCACCATTCTATATCATAATTTACCTCTATTCATTGATATTTGTCTTATTATGAGGTATTACTTATGGCTTTTCATCTGTTTATGCATGTTGGATGATTCTTGGAGGATGGACTGCTGGAGTCTGGATTCTGATGGAAAAGAAGGCGTTTCGGTGCAATTTCACGAAGATCAGAAAAATACCATAAAAATATGGAAACATATTATTTTACCAGAAGACGAAGGAAGCCAGAAGGAGGAGCGAAGGGGGCCGCAGGGGGCACACACACCCCTAGGCGTGGGCCCACTTGAGGCCGCGCCTAGGGAAGGTGTGGCCCACCTTCCCGGCCTCCGACTCCGCCCCTTCGCCTATATCTTCCCTATGGAACCCTAACACCAGGAGAGCAACCACAGATAGATTTATGCCGCCTCTAGGGGCGAAAAACACCAAGAGAGAAAGATCTCTCCGGCAGGCAGATTTTTGCCAGGGGAATTCCTTCCCGAAGAGGGGAGACCGTCGCCATTAACACCGTCATCAAGCTAGGCTTCATCAGGATCATCATGATCATCCACACCATCATCTCCACCAGCACCATCATCACCACTCTATCCCGCTGTAACAATTGTGTTGGATATTACTTTAGTTCTTAGGGGAAATTTTCCCGGTGTTGATTACTATTGTTGTTGATGCTTGTGAGTGGAACCATTGGATTATTTTTTATGTTCAGATTGTCATCCATTAACATATCATCTTTGATCTTGATCCATATGATGTCTTGTGAGTAGTTCGTTGTGTTCTTGAGGACATGGGACAAGTCATGTTGTTAGTAGTGAATCTGTGATGAGTTATTATTCAATGGTTTAGTATTTAAGGGTTGGTGCTATTCTTCTAGTGGTGTCATGTGAACATCGACTACATGACACTTCACCATTTATGGGCCTAGGGGGATGCATTGTGTATTTGGCTACTAATCGTGGGGTTCTTGGGGATGTAAACCTGAACCCCTGTTAGGACACCTTTGCACAAGGGAGTGTAGGATCTCAGAGTTTAAGGCTGTGGTTAGATTTATATCTTAATTACTTTCCTGTAGTTACGGATGTTTGCAGGGGGTTTAATCACAAGTATGTATTAGTCCTAGGAAAGGCGGTATGTTAGCACAGGTTCACCCACACAACACTTACAAACACCAGAGAAGAGTACTCAGCTATTTGAAGCGAAAGCACTTGACAGAATTCCCATGTGTCATCGAGAACATTTGATCCTTATAAGTATTTCCACCGGCTTGTCCTTTGCTAAGAAAGGATTGGGCCACTTACTCCGTTTGTTCGTTACTTATTTACTTGCTCTTTGTTTTGTTGCCTTGTCAGAAAACCACTAAAAATCCGTTTGCTAAGTATTCACAGGGATTTCCTGCTCCATACCACTATTCAGCACCTTCTGCTCCTCGTTGGGATCGACACTCCTATTTATTGAAAGTACTACGATACACCCCCTATACTTGTGGGTCATCAGTTTGTTTCACATACAGAAAACATGGCATAGTGGCATTCAGCTTGTCTCTCATAGAGTAGCAAATGGATGCATAGGACACCTTCAAAGTTCATAAGAGTGACTAGATACAAATAGCACAAGAACAAGTAATATCAACAATATGCATCAATCAGTAAGTTTTGAGACAATGCACATAGAACTAAGAATGGAAATTATGCTCTCTTAACTGGTGACTAAAGGTAGAAGGTGGAGACTCAATATAATAGTGGAAGAAAGGCCCTTCTTAAAGGGAAGCAGGGATTTCAAGTTCTATAAAGAGCTTCCAAAAATTATGGTACTTGTTAGCTTTCAGCCCTCATTTCCCCTATCATAAGCATCTTGAAGTGTTTAAGGTCAAAGTGAACAAACTATGGAGTATATGCTTGACAAAGTATAAGTTGGCAATCTCATGTCCCTTGAATATAAGGTCTGCATCTCATGCTACTCAACTTTAGTCACCTGTAAGTTCTTGTCATAATAAGTATATGTGTATCATAGAGAACCGCCAACGGGGTACCCCTTGCACATGGTACATGAGCTATCCCATAACCAAAATGACAAGGCAAGGAGACAATGAGCATCTCAGCAATCTTCTTATTTACCATGTGAATATGGTGTTTTTTTCTCTCTTTCCTCTTTTCTCAATTTGTCTCTTTTTTATAAGAAGAATGCTTCATAGATGTCATCATGGTGATTGTGAGACCCTGGCGCATGGCTCAATAGGATTGATAGGAAAACCCATACAAACAAGTTGCAACTTCTTTTCCGGAAGCTCATTCGAAAAGAACTCTAAGGTTAAGCGTGCTTGGCCTAGAGCAATTCTAGGATGGGTGACCGACCGGGAAGTGGGTAACCGGGTGCGCATGAGTGAGGACAAAGTGCGCAGAAAAGACTAGTGTTGGTCTGTGGGGCTAGTCTAGAGATCCTATTGAGCTGCCAGAAGTGACATCCGTCGGTCCGGAGTGGCCGGGGGTGTTACAAGTTGGTATCAGAGCCGACCCTCGCGGTTAAACGGGCGTGTGCGGGTCAGTGGTGGACATGTGGCGCATGGCGCGTGTGGCCCGGAGTGGACACGGCATGGCACATGTGCCGGCACTGGACGCACAGACGTGTGTCAAGAGGGGACGTTCCTGGCTTGTGGTTGATCGACGAGGACATCGATCTTCTAAGGGTGGGTGTATGTGAGACCCTGGCGCATGGCTCAATAGGATTGATAGGAAAACCCATACAAACAAGTTGCAACTTCTTTTCTAGAAGCTCATTCGAAAAGAACTCTAAGGTTAAGTGTGCTTGGCCTAGAGCAATTCTAGGATGGGTGACCGACCGGGAAGTGGGTAACCGGGTGCGCATGAGTGAGGACAAAGTGCGCAGAAAAGACTAGTGTTGGTCTGTGGGGCTAGTCTAGAGATCCTATTGAGCTGCCAGAAGTGACATCCGTCGGTCCGGAGTGGCCGGGGGTGTTACAAGTTCTGTAGTGACCTCGGATCAAGTAAGATCCTAAGTCCCTGTGAATAACATGCTAGTCCCTGGATCAATAGCTAGCACTCACAGTCGATGAAATATCATGTAAAACACAAGTCTTTATTACATGAATCGAATAATCCAGAGTTTACATTATTACAACAGAAGCGATATAAATACAACTTGGAGTCCCATCAATGCCACAGGCAGGTTGAGTGAAGACCCGAGATCCTAGCGCACCTTTCAAAGATCTCCGAAATTCTGCACATGAAACGTGCAGCCAACAAGTTGGGTCAATACTTTGAATGTATTGGCAAATTACACCAAGGAAGGAAAGACTAACTCTACATGCAAGGCTAGTTTAGGCTTTGGAGTTCATTTGCATAAAGCTAATTTTCTCTAAGTATGGAGAAAAGAGAGCGAGTTTTACCCTACTTTGTAAACATTTGCTTAGATAAAATAAGATCGAGTGGCACACGAGGATATTACGCACCAAGTGTCCAAACAACCAATCACTTGGATATTACGCACCAAGTGACACTTGGATATTACACACCAAGTTCCCCAAAATCCCACCCAATAGCGATATTACGCACGCCATGGGGTTTTCAAAACTTTGTTTTTAGAAAAGAGAGAGGAAGATCCTTCAGAGGCTCCATCCTTCAGACGCTCATTGTTGTTCATTCTAGTGAACACTGATCGATCGATTGCAATACTCTCGAGTTTGTGCACTTTACCCACAATCCACGATCGTGTCCTTTACGACAAGACCATGGCGAGGCTTTCCTTAGTAGCCCTCTACCTTCCGGATCCAACCGTGCCAAGAATCCTCCAAATGTTGGTACCGGTGAGGTTTCCCACTAAGTACTAGGCCAAGACAGAGCCCATAATGTATTGTGGTTGCCTTTGGAAGCTTGAATTCTCAAACATGGCGACTTCTTTGATTCCTGGGCGGCCGTCCTCCACCAAAAATCACACTCGTTGACCCGACAACCATTCCGCCCAGAAGAAAACTTAGTTTTATTTTGAAGTGGATTTGAGAAGAAAGTTTGCTCTAGAGAGCCTTTATACTTAGAAAAAATTCTTTGTCTTTCGAACCCCCCAACGGTACTTTGTATATATAGCATAGCAAGCAATACTTAGTAAAAACAGGGGTAACCTATTAGGATGGAAATCCTAAGTATAGAGCTACTCATGGCATACTACAAAATCATCACACTTGCAAAATAATACTAAGGAAAAATTCTACTAGATCATCCTACACATGCATACTACAGAATTTTGAAGATCACATGCATAGAATCAAAACTGGGACAAAATTATGAACAAGTGGTGTAACTTGCCTTATGTTGATAATATGGGTGTTGATTATATTTCCCTGCAGCAATCTCACTCTCTGAACAATCTAATGCGAGGACAAGGTAGTTCCAATCAAAACAATTGCAAACATAGCAAACACAACAAGGATGATCAAAAACATGCATGATGATTTAACATTACACAATGGGTATAATTGGTTTTATGAATATTAATATATCATATGATGCATGTATGAGTTCATTTAATGCAATAGGGTACTTGTTATTAATAATTACTTGCCAATATAAGGGTTTTGATAATTCTGTTGTAACGCCTGTTCTAATTGTAGAATTAAATTTGTTTCTTGGTTTTACTGGATAGAGGACGTTAATACGAACTAGTAGGCATTGGATTCAACCTAATCGGAGTTATATATCTTTTTATATGATTTAAATAGTGTTTAATGGGTTTTAAATGATTCATACAGTTTCTGTTTCCTAAAAATCAAACAAAAATTATATCTGTAATCTCCACGGAATTGTGATTTCAGGGACATATTATTTGTAATTTTCTGAATAGTATTTATTTTCTTATGAATTTATTACTCTAAATAAGCCATTAAACTATTTAAATCACTACACAAATTTTGCACTGCAAAAATTTGGATCTAACAGCATATTAATGTTTTATATGAAATTATGAATCCATAGACACTTTATTTGTATTTTTAGGATCTACAGGTAATTTACTATGATTTATTATGTCTAAAAAGCTCATTAAACCATTTAATTTATTATAGTAAATATGTACTGTAAAAGTTATATCTAATCTTGTATTATTGTTCTACACAATTTTATGAATCCAACCATATATTATTTATAATTTTTGGACATGTATTCAATTTTATATGAATTTTACAAGATTGGACATAATTACGCTATTTTAAATATTAAAATCAAATAACTCATACCGACCGGCTCGACCTGTGACACGGAAGATGACGAAGCGATGATGCAAAGACGACGAGGCGTGTGCACGCGGTGCTCAGCGATTGAAGGTACCGTTCAGCCGGATCTAATCGGGGCGTCGGATCGAATCCGACGGTTGGGAAGCGAAGGTTGCGAGCCCTACCGGGATGACGTCGGTGGCGGCGGTAGATGGTGGCTGGCGGCACAGACGGTGGTCCTCGATGCTGCTCCGGTGGTCAACGGTGATGGGGAATAACACCACGGGATGGAGGAGAGGACGGGGAGGAGGATGGCGTAGTCGACGTCTTCCTTTGCTTCCCGTAGCGACGACTGCGAGAGGACGGAGGTCAGAAATGACAGTGGAGCTCCGGCGAGTGCATGCAGGCTCTGCAGTGCTCCTGCGGAAAAGGAAGGAGGTCAGGGCGAAGCATCGCAGCGAGAGGGAGAGGTTAGGGGCAAAAGGAGGCAGCGGGGTGCTCGGGGACGTTGACATCGACCTCGTCTGGCTTCAATGGCGGCGGCGACGCATAGGCAAGATCGGATTCGATCTGGAGCGGTGCTAGGGTTTGGAAAAGGAGGAAAAATTGGAGGAGATCGAAGCAGTGGTATAAGAGGGAGGATTTCTTGGAGTAGAGGGCACGGATTCGAACCGAGGACGGATAATGTGTGGTTGAATCGAACCGTGTTCTTCGAGGACTCTGGTGGAGGTGGAAGAAGCGGAGGTGGGGCCATCTCGTGGGAGAGGGAGAGGGATCTGTGGGGGCGGTGGTGGTTGCTGGTGGGCCGATCTTTGGCCTTGTGCTACTTCTTGCATGCGCGATAGGGTAGGGATGGGCCGGCTAGGGCTGGTCCGGTTAGGTTAGTTTGTTTCCCTTTTTTTCTGTAGTCTTTTTCTTTTATTCTTTTTCTGTTTTTCCTTTATAACTTTTGTTTTAGGGCTCCAAATTAGTCCATTCAAATTTCTAAAAATTGGTAAAATCATCCTGATCATTTTAGCACATTAACTACATTAGTTATGTATGTTTATAATTTTCCAACCAATAAATATTTTGTTTGCCAACAGGGCATTACTATTATTTCTTATATTAAACATAACTTTTGTATTATAGCAGCAAAATGACTCAAATAAATTTCTGTTGTTTTCTAAAATTGATATTTGTAGGTATACATCATTTATGAATTCTATTGCTTAATTGTTACTATGGACAAATCCATAGCTCAAGGGTTGTACTTAGAATGGGAAAATCCCATATAGGGTTTTTATTTTTCTTTTAGGCAATACTAAATTTTTCTTAGGGTTTTTATGCAATGATGGTCATGCATGCTTAATGATTTTGGATTTTGAAATCTTGCACACCAACTCTAAAATCCATAATCAATCCATGCCCTTTTGCCTATATGGCTACTTAGGTCTTAACAAAAGAATATAAGATTTTGAATTCATGGTTGAGAGGATTTTCTATTCAAAAAGTTTCTTCTCTTTGAGAATTTTCAACATAGTCAAACAATCAATCAATCTTATTTATTTGTTTCACATTCAAAAATTAGGAGAATTTTGGGATGTGACAGTGATGCTGCAAGTTTCCACCATGATTAGACATGGCTTAGGCTAGCGGCCCAGGCGTTTCTCTAACACACATACATAACTCCATGGACTTACAAGCTCCCCTTTTATTCCACACCGACGACATCCGCAAACAAAAGATCATGATATCAACTACGTACAAAGTACAAGTGCAATGTTGAAAGCGTTCCCCCTGACAACATGGTTCTGCTAATTCCAACGTATAAGTGCAAGCATATACAACATAGATGACACAATGGTTCAAGTTTATTAGGGGCAAGATAGATAAAGTGTGCCATCAAGTTCGTGAGAGCTTAGTCACTAAGTTTTCACATAACAAAATACTTTAAAATTGGAAGATAGATAAAACAAGTATATACTTGGAATGGTGTAACACACCATTCATAGGAATTTATAGTGGACACTTTGGAATAACTTGGTTTCTTGGGAGTTGGATGCATGAGTAGAGCTTACTCATACAAGTGGAGGCTAGCAAAAGACTGGGAGCGAGCAACTAAGAGAGCAATAATGGCCATAATCATGCAGAGCGATAAAACATTACTAATCAAAGCATAAAGTGGTACTACAAGTCAAGTACTAAATGATCATAGAGGCTATGGTGACTTGTTCATAGTCATAACATGGTGTGGACATGTGCCAAGTCAACTCAAACAAAGCATCAAAGGAGAATACCACAATGTTATGCTTTTGTATGCTAAAACAAGGCATGATTCCTTCAAGGCATATTAAGCAATCCTAATTGTTTGGAACAAGTCATGCTACAGCAATAATCACTAAGAATAAGGTCAAAACAACATCTAGCATGACATGATAAAGTCTAAGTCACAATCAAATCAAGCTCCTCTTGTACTATTCAAGCAAGAACTTTCTACTCTTTTCCAACACCAATCTACTTATTTGAAACAACTTACAAATATAATAATCAATAAAGATCAGTGAGCTTCTCTCACAAATCCACAAATAAGAACTAAAAAGTTTTAAGCAGAAAGTACAAGAAAACTAAGGCTAAACACAGTGCTAGCAAAAGAGAACACTCACAAGACAATAAGAATGAAAATTAGAGTGTTCTAGGCAATGAAAACATAGCGTGTCTCTCTCCAAAAGAAGTGTGTTGTGATCCAACCAACTTTGCAGCAAACCAAGCAAACGAAAACTAAGACACTCCAAGAACAACACAACTGTGTATGAAACAATAAAAACGAAGTGTCTAGAAAGACCTGAGATTTTCATTGATGAAGAAGGGGATGCCTTGGCCATCCCCAAGCTTTGACGCTTGTAACTCTTGGATATTTATTGGGGTGACACCGGGGTGTAATCCCCAAGCTTGAGCTTTTTTCCATTCTTTATCTCATTACATCCTCTCTACACCTGAAAATTTTCCTTCACACAATCTTCATTAGCAACATTAGTGTATTCAAAAGATAATAGACCCTTAGGTTTAGCTTTAGAACATCAAAACTTTCACTAAAAATACAAGCTACTGTATCAATTCCCTCAAAAAGCTCAATTTCCCAAAAATAACCCAAAAAGGAATAAATAAGAAGCAAATGCAAATAATGGCAGAAAACTGTCAAAACAGACCAGCAGGTAGAAAACAATTTTTTCTAAGACCTTATGTTGCTCAAATCAAAAAGTGTTGAACTAACAAAAGTTATCTAACATATTGGGGTATTTGTTCGTAAATTATCAGCTCAATCCAACTTACAGAGACTCCTCACAAATTTTTATGGTGGATGATAGAAATCTGTTTCGGGATAGCAACTTTCCAAATCTTACTTCCCTCTCATTAGAGGTCATTCTTGGCACAAAAAGCAAACAAAAAGGATAAGGAGAGGTCATTACTGAAGTAATAACTTCCAAGACTCAATAAAACTCTTGGGTTATCTCCCAACAAGTACTTTTCTTTAACGTCTTTAAGTTAGGCTTGATAGTTGTAGAAGATGCTCACATAAAAAATATGAATTGAAGTAAAAGAGAGCATCAAGAAGAAAATTAAAAACACATTTAAGTCTAATCCACTTCCTATACATAGGAATCTTGTAAATAAATAAGTCTTGAAAGCACAAAGCAACAAGCATAGGAAAGCAAAACAAGTGCAACTTCAAAACTTTCAACATAAAGAGGGGAAACTTAATATTTTTGAGATGCATAAGACCATGTTTCCCTCTCTTATAATAACTTTCAGTAGCAACATGAATAAAATTAACAATATAACTATCACATAAAACATTCTTATCATGAGCCACATGCATAAAATGATTATTACTCTCCACATAAGCATAGTCATTCTTATTAATTATAGTGGGAGAAAATTCAACAAAATAGCTATCATTGTTATTATCATCACCATAATCATTAAATGTAGGAGGCATATTGTAATCACAATAAATTTTCTCCTCAATAGTAGGTGGACTGAATCATATTCATCATTGTAATCATCATATATTGGAGGTTTGGTATCATCATAACCAATAGAATAGCTATCTTCCAAAGCCGGGGGACTAAAAAGATCATTTTCATAAAAACTAGCTTCCCCAAGCTTAGAATTTTCCATAGCATTAGCAATAATGGTGTCCAAATAATTCATATTAATAACATTGCTATTAGCATGAAAATAAAGCTCCATAGGTCTTTAAATTTTCTCTTCAAACACTTCATGTCCCAACTCAAGATAGATACTATAAAGCTCTCTAATTTTTGTTGTTGTTTTCCATTAAGCCTAACTAGTGAAAACAAGAAAAAAAAGACAAAATTGCAGAATCTAAAGGAAATAACTTCGAGCACTCACACCGGAGGATGTGAGTACCTTTTACCTTACCTCCTCGGCAACGGCGCCAGAAAATAGCTTTCTGGCTTGCTGTTGCCATGGGGTAACGTGTGTGAGTGCCTTTTACCTTTCCTCCTCGGCAACGGTGCTAGAAAATAGCTTGATGTCTACGCACTTCTATTCTTGTAGACAGTTGTTGGGCCTCCAAGTGCAGAGGTTTGTAGAACAGCAACAAGTTTCCCTTTAGTGGATTACCCAAGGTTTATCGAACTCAGGAAGGAAGTGGTCAAAGGTATTCCATCTCAAGCAACCCTGTAATCATGATACAAGAAGTCTCTTGTGTCCCCAACACACTCAATACACTTGTCAGGTGTATAGGTGCACTAGTTCAGCGAAGAGATAGTGAAATACAAGTGGTAACGGTGCCAGAAAATAGCTTCTGAATTGCTATTGTCATGGGGTAAACTAAAGGCAAGATTAAACAAAGATGGAAGCAAGCAAACATGCAACAGATGTAGATGCAAATGGTGTTTCAATGTTTAGAAACAAGGCCTAGGGATCATACTTTAACTAGTGAACACTCTCTCATATAAATATCATCTCTTCATGATACTACTCTTAACTACTCTCCGGTTGGATACTCTAATCCATGGTAGGGCCTTCCCCAATCTATATAACCCTACACTGTCACCTTGAGCGCTAGATGGTTCCAACAAACACCACAATTTTTATAGAGACATACAACTCCAAATATAACTCATGATAAATATATATGCAACCTAGCTTAAATGCCACATACGGCGCGCACGCTGTCACTTTCACACACATGGGGAAAACATAGATCTATTAAAGCATGATGAGTATTTATGTAACCTCTAGCCTAAGTGCCACCACGACATGCACGCTATCACTAACACACACGTGGGGAGACCTAGAGATCTATTAAAGCACTTGAGTATCAGAGTAGATCTACTTGATTACAAAGCTCATGACCACAAGATCATGCATAGGGGAGAGATATGAACACATAGCTACCGGTAGAGCCCTTAGCCTCGAGGAAGAATTACTCCCTCCTCATCATGGGAATCAGCAACGGTGATGGAGATGGTGGTGGAGATCGATGGAGATGGCTCCGGGGGCACTTCCCCATCCCGGCAGGGTGCCGAAACAGAGACTTTCTATCCCCCGAATCCCCCCTTCGGTGGCGGCGGCATTGCGGAGGTTTTCATGGCATTCTCCCAAATTATTTAGGGTTTTTGAGTCGGAGGCTTCTTATAGGCAAAGTAAGCAAGGTCGGTGGAGGGCCAAGGGGCCCACACCCCCTGTGAGCGCCACCAGGGCTGGCCCACTCCTAGGAGGGGTGCGACCACCCTGGTGTCCTCCTCCACCTCTGCTTCGTGGTTCCGTGTTGCTCCAGAAAAAATAGGAAGATTGGCTTTTGTCCCGTCTAATTCCGAGAAAATTGATTTTTTGCCTTTTGGGAACCAAAAACAGAAGAAAACAGGCAACTAGCACTGTGGCATCTTGTTAATAGGTTAGTTCCAGAAAGTGTATAAAAATACCTCAAAGTGTAGACAAAACAAAAGATAAATGATATAAAACAAGCATGGAGCATCAAAAATTATAGATACATTTCCAATGTATCAACCTGTCAATTGTCCCGCTGTAATATGTTCACCCATCATGTTATCTATCTTAAGGAGAGCACCTCTAGTGAACCGTGGACCCCGGTCCAATCTTTATCATTGATACATCATCTACTTTTACCGTTTACTTTCTACAAGCAATTACTACCTTCCACAATATACGTTTAATCCTTTGTTTTCAGGAAACCAGTGAGATTGACAACCTCACTATAAGTTGGGGCAAAGTCTTGAGTTTGTGTTTTGCAGGATTCCAAGTTGTTAGCAACACCCTGGAGTTGTTTCCTTGCTCCTACTAGTTTGATAACCTTGGTTTCATAACCGAGGGAAAACTTGCTGCTGTGCTCATCACACCTTGCTCTTGGGGTCTCCCAATGAGGCTCTATAGTCAATCGAGCTGCATCACGCGCCATCGCCGCCTCGTCTCCCCTTTTCCCGCCCTCGCCGCTACACCCCTCCCGCCCTCGCCGCTCCCCTCGGCCTATAAAAGTAGTACCCCTTGTCGGCTCTCTTCACACTCTCCCAACTCCGGCGAACTCCGAACTACGGCGAACCCTCCTAGCTTCCCCACTTACCTCCCATGGCCGAGAGGTTCCCCGGCGACCCCATGGCGGCGAACAGCTTCGACTGCTGCACACTCCAGCCGTGGGAGGCCCGGATGCTCCAAGACGCGGGCTACATGGCGCTGCCAGACACCCGGGTCCTACCCGGATGGAAGCTTAGCACCGGCGGGATCCTAGTGCCACCGGTGCCAACCGATGAGGAGATCGTCGACGAGATCCAGGCCGCCATCGCGGCCATGGAGGACCCAAATCTCGCCAAGGATCCATGCACTACATTTATGGGAGTTCTTCACCGATAGGCAGTGACGGTTGTCTACGAACAGCCTGTTGGGAACCCCAAGAGTAAGGTATGAAGCAGCAAGCAGCAAGTTTTCCCTCAGTTGAGACCGAGGTTATCGAACCAGAAGGAGGAAGGAAACGTCACACGGGTGTTACAAGCAACGCTAAAGACCTGCACAACACAAACTCAAGACTTTGCCCCAACGAACAGTGAGGTTGTCAAGCTCACTGGTTTGATGTAACAAAGGATTAAACGTATGGTGTGGAAGGTAATGGTTTGCAGCAAGTAAACAAGTAACAGTGGAAGATGTATCAATGGTAAAGATTGGACCGGGGTCCATAGTTTACTAGAGGTGCTCTGCTTAGATAACAACATGGCATGAAGGGTAAACAAATTATAGTAGGGCAATTGACAGGAACTGAGCAAGGCATAACAATGCAATTACTAGTCAGAAAGATCCTATGAGATTCGATTGGGCAATAAAACAAGATACATAGACCGCCATCCAACTGCATCTATGACTAGAAGTCCACCTTCAGGTTATCATCTGAACCCCCTCCAGTATTAAGTTGCAAGCAATATACAACTGATTTAAGCAAAGTGTGTAAGGTAAACAGTCCACATGTTCCATGAACAAGAGACCGTTGTTTTCTCCCTAGTGGCAACAACACATCTACAATCGAAGATATTTCTGTCACTTCCCTTGGAAACTAGAGGCATGAACCCACTATCGAGCATAAATACCCCCTCTTGGAGTCACTAGCAACTACTTGGCCAAGATAGCTACTAACAACGGAGAGCATGCAAGATCACAAACAACACAAACATGATAGAATCATCAAGACAAAACCATTAATCAAACCAACATAATAATCTCAATATCCATCGGATCCTGATAAACACAACATGCATGATTACAAATAGATTAGATCTTGATCATGAACGGAGCTCACAAGATCTATACATGAAAGCACAAAGGAGATACAACCATATAGCTACTACATGGACCCATAGTCCAAGGTGGAACTACTCACGCATCATACCGAAGAGAAGGCCTCCGGGATGATCTCCCCTCCAGCAGGGTGCTGGGAAGAACTTCAGATCCCCCCGATCTAGGGACGATGGTGGCGGCGGCTACAGACAGTTTCGTGGATATTTGATTGGTACTCAGGGTTTCTGCATCGGGGGCTTCTTATAGGCGAAGGGGGAGACCGAGGAGGCGGCCAGGGCCACCAAACCCTAGCGAGGCGTGGGGCTGGGCCCACCCGCACCTGGGGTGGGTCTGCCCCCCCCCTGGCTGGCCCCTCCGGCTCTCCTCTGGACTTCTTGTTCCCCACGGAAAGTAATTAACTTTCACGTTTGTCCCATCTAATTCCGAGAATATTTCTTTACTAACTTTTCTGAAACCAAAAACAACAAAAAATATGCATCTGGCACTGTTGCAACTTGTTGATAGGTTAGTACCAGAAAACATGTAAAAATCACCTCAAAGTGTGGACAAGTAAAGCAAAATAGATACTAAACAAGCATGGAGCATCAAAAATTATAGATATGTTTCCAACATATCAGGCGGCTCCAGGAGCTCGCTCGCCACAAGAGACCGCCAGGGTAGCCGGCGAAGCGCAAAACATGGTGGCGCAACGCCGATGGTGGAGCGCTCCCAGACGAACACTCGCCGCCATGCTAGAGCACATCCACGCCGGCAACAACCCTCGCCCCGGCTTCTGATACGTTGCAAACGTATCTATAATTTTTGATTCTCCATGCTTGTTTTACACCAATTGCTTTATGTTTTGCTTGCACTTCGTGACATTTTTATGCATTTTCTAGAACTAACCTATTAACAAGATGCCATAGTGCCAGTTCCTGTTTTCTACTATTTTTGGTTTCAGAAAAACTAGTAAAGAAATATTCTCGGAATTGGACGAAACAAATGCCAAAGTTCCTATTTTTCCGACACGGCATAGAGTCCGAAGGAGAGACGAAGAAGCGCCGTGAGGCAGCCACATAAGGGGGCCGCGCGGGCCCACCCTGGGCCACGCTTGGCCATGGTGTGGGCCCCTAGAGCCTCCACCGACATCGCCCCTTCGCCTATATATTCCCCCAAGACGAAAACCCTAGACACCAGATCAGAAATCCACAAAAAGTTCTGCAGCGCCGCCGCCACCGAAGACGAGATTCGGGGGACAGAAGTCTCTGTTCCAGCACCCTGCCGGGACAGGGAATTGCCCCCGGAGCCATCTCCATCGACTCCACTGCCATCTTCATCGCTATTGCTGACTCCCATGATGAGGAGGGAGTAGTTCTCCCCCGAGGCTAAGGGCTCTACCGGTAGCTATGTGTTCATCTCTCTCTCCATGGTGTCATCTTATTGTGATCATGAGCTTTGTAATATAGTTGACTAAGTAGATGCTACTCTTTGTCTATTATGCTACTAAAGTGCTTTTATTAATGTGATCTCCGGAGACACCTTGTCCCACGTGTGTGAAGGTGACAGTGTGCGCACGGTGTGTGGCTCTTAGGCTAAAGATTACAGAAAATACTTATCATGGGTTATAATTTGAGTTGGATGTCTCTATGAAATTGTGGTATTTGTCTGGAACCATCTAACGCTCAAGGTGACAGTGTGGGGTTACCTAAATGAGGAATGAAAACTTTAAGGTGTGATTTTATTGCCCTACGCGGTGAATTGGTGTTCGTTATCCGACCGGAGAGTAGTTCAGGGTAGCATAGTAAAGAGAAGATATTTATATGTTCAATTATGTTATCATTATTGAGAGTGTCCAGTAGTGAAAGTATGATCCCTAGGCCTTGTTTCTAAGAATTAAAACACCATTTACAACCAGTCCTGCTACACGTTTGCTTGCTGCCATTTTTATTTTAGATTGCAATTACCACTTATAATCATCCATATTACTTGTATTTCACTATCTCTTCGCCGAACTAGTGCACCTATACACCTGACAAGTGTATTGGATGTGTTGGGGACACAAGAGACTTCTTGTATCTTAATTGAAGGGTTGCTTGAGAGAGATATCTTTGACCTCCTTCTTCCTGAGTTCGATAAACCTTGGGTGATCTACTTATGGAAACTTGCAGTTGGTCTACAAACCTCTGCACTTGGGAGGCCCAACACTGTCTACAAGAATAGAAGCGTGCGTAGACATCAGCTTACCCTGCAACCCGATGCCGGCGACAAGGGCGAGGCGCCATCCTCCGGCCAACTGGCTGCTGAGGAGGATGGCCAGCCTCAGCTCCTCGTCCTTCGCAGCCTCGGCCTCCTCTCCTTGGGGTCCGTCCCGGCAATGTCGCCGCCACTCCGGCCTATCAAGCGCGAGCCGGAGATGCCGGTCCGCTCGCCGCTAAGGACAAGGGCACGCGACATCGTCATCAACGAGCCCCGCGCGCCCTCGCCACCAGGCGTCTCGGCCGCCCGGTAGAAGCGAGCGAATCTGTGTGCCCGTCGACGAGGATGCTTTCGCCATGAGAATGGCGATGAAGCAATCCCTCTGTGACGCTGTACCCCGTCGGAGCCTGCGTTGCCAGACATCCTCGCCTGGTTCAGGGCGGACTAGTAGGAGGAGGAGGAGCGGCACCGTGTCCGGCCAAAGCAGCCGAGCGCTAGGCGTGGGCTGGCGAGCTTGCCTACCGAAGCGCGCCGTCGTCCGGACGATGACGAGGCCGGCCCTCGCACCACTGGAGGTGCGGCGGCGACGGGCAGCTCTCGCGCGGCCGCCCGGCGGCGACGGCAAGGCCGACCACTACACCTAGCCGAAAGTGGCAGCGGCAAGGCCGACCCGACTACACCTTACTACAACAAAGATGTAGAAGCGGTCCCGTATCGGCGAGCTTTTAAGTTTTTTTAGTTATTATTTAGCCTAAATGTAGTTTCAATTCGGATGTTTGTCCGAATTCTATGTAATATTTAAGAATTCGCCTTATATAAATGAAATCCGCTTATATTGCCCAAATTTTGCCGTGTTTGTTTGAATTTTAGCCAAACACAAGAACTCAACCTGGAAACGCGAGTTGGAAAATTGGGCGTTCCTAGACTGAAAACTAGTTTTATTCGGCCGAAAATACGTCCGAATTTCGGCCTAAAAACGGCCAACGGGTGGAAGATGCTCAAGATTTGGCGATTAGTGAGAGTAAAACTCGTGTTAGGTGTCGAGCGACAGTCCAGGTTGCACGGTAAGGCGAATAGTCGGACTCGGGACAACGACAGCCTCCTGCACGGCTGCCTTTTCCGTGGAGATTGATACATAGCCTTCTTTGGACTTCTTTTTCCGACAATAGACTACTATATGCCACTTTGCCGTGGCTCGTGCGACGTGCTTACGGCGTGTTAGGCTTCCAAGCACTCACTAATGCTGATGTCTACTTGTCGAATGTGCCACGGATTTGTTTTGCGAGATTAAACTAGTAGTTATGCATGGATACGAGATCACATCGAGACATATATTCAACCGTCAATTTTTTTGTATTTTTGCTAGAGTTATATGCCTGATCTCCTTTTTGCTACTCCTTCAGGATCGGACATTTTGAAAGGCACATGCGTCAACTCAAACTTAATGCGGTTGGTTGGGTCAGCTGCTGGAACAATCGAAGGGTGTAGATATGGGGGGACCAGAAGCTCGTCCTCCGGGTGATTCAAACGGCACGAGCAAGACGTGCTGATTGCAGATTCGACCCTCACGAGTGAGCCCACATGGTTGGAACGGAAGAGAGTAGTGCAATGCACGTAGCCTCGACACGTGCTGCGCGTACGGTTGTAGGTCGCTGCACTATTTTTTTTTTTTTTTTTTGAACGTTGAACGGGTGCAAAGCACCCGACATATATTGCTGCATAAAAGTCCCTGGAGTACAAAAGGCCATAAAAAATAAAAATTACACAGAGGCCCAGGAAATTGCATTGAGGACCCTAAAAGAAACTTGAAAAAGCAATCAAGTCCTTCCTCATCCTCCTCCAGATCGACGAAGCTCCGGCGCCGACGAGCATCCTTGCCAAGGGAAGCAATCGGCGAGAGGAGCAGAGCAGCAGAGGAGCGGCAGCCCTACTGCCATTGAGTCCGGCGAGCTGGCGAGACCTGCCGCCAGGGAGGCGCCGGAGAGAAGCTCCACAGGACTTCACCACCCAAGGACGCCGCAGACACCGAATCCTGCCAAAGAGCCGCCATGGCTCCCTGGAGCAGACGACAACGCCGCCAAGGCACCCTAGCCAGAGAAGCCGACGAACCGTCCTCGCACCACAGAAGAAGAAGCAACGTCTCCATCTCTCCTCCTCGCCACCACGGCCGGCCAGGAGAGACAAAGACACCGCTCACCGCCCAGAAGCCCGCACCTCCTCGCCACCACGGCCGGCCAGGCACGGAAGGAAAGGGCCGTGGAACCTCAGCGGCGGAGGACCACCCAGCCTTATTTAGCGGAGACGGCAGCTCGAACCACCGCAAGCAACTCCGACCGGAGGAGGAAACCGGCGGCGGCGGAGCCCTAAGATCCAGATCTGGCCAGGATCCGAATCTCGCTCCAAACTACGGGCATAAAGCCCAAGACCAACCCTAAACTACTTCCGGCGCCTCTCCTCCGCCATCTCCGGCCGGCAAAGCCGCCGGAGAGGCTCGGGATCGGCCCGGTCCGGCGCGAGGAAACCCTAGCTACTGTAGCGAAGAGAGAGAAGGTGAGGGGGAAATGAGTGTCCCCTGCTGTCGATTCCGGTCGCTGCACTATCGGAGGACATAATAAACCCACGGCTTATCCGACGAACAGAGATTGCTCTGTCAGCGACGGGCGACCTCAGGGCCCAGGGTAATGGTTCATCTTTTTTTTTTTTTGAACAAAGGGTAATGGTTCATCGAGTTTCTAGACACGGGAGCTACCTCCTCGCGGGTCCTTCCCTAAAAGCAAGTATTGTTTGAACTAGACTAAAAAAAGGTATCCTAAATATTCCAAACTTTCATCTCTATTGGATGGGATCCCAAAAGTGAAGACGATGACTATATTCCCTCAGTTTTAATTTTTTTCCAAAATTAATTATCATATACTCTAATGAAATTTATAACGAGATCACGTTTGATTTTTGGCATCCTGGAATTGCCGCACACGATCAGGATTTGTCCCTCCCTAAATTGCCATTATTGAGAGCCCGGTATTATTCCAACGGAAATTTAATTGACATTGTTTTTACTAAAAATTCATCCCCTACTTGGACAATGATTTCTTACGGTCTTGATCGGCTAAAGAAAGGACTTGTATGAAGAGTTGGCAATGGTCACACTATTCGTATTTGGCGTGATGTATGGGTGCCGAGAGCGGCGAATAATAAAATACTGACTTCGAGAAGGAGTGATCGACTACTATGGGTGTCTGAGCTAATTGACAACAATGGCACGTAGATTGTCCAGCTGATCCGGAGTACTTTCTACCCAATTGACCCTAAAGCTATTCTCGTATTAAGTTATCACCACATGGTTTTAATGATGTGTTGGCCTGATTTTTTAAGAGGTTTGGCTCTTTTACTGTCCAATCGACTTACCAACTAGCATTCAATGATCTCCTAGGCCAATTCTTCTTTGGATGCTCAAGTGTTAGGCCAACTCCAACGGCCCCCGCAAACGGACTCCATGCGTCCGATCGCGTCCTTCTGAACCGAGGCCAAGGCCCAACGCGCACCCGCAAATCAAGATCTAGCCCCGGACAAGTCCATTTCGGCGCATACCGGGCCAAAACCTGGGGCTGGTTTGCGGGGGCTCAGACTGCCCGCTCATCCAGGAGGTCGTCGGGCGATGTCCTGCCCGGCTAGCCAGAGACCGTAGCACCAGTCTCCACCACTCACACCAGCAATCTGTAGCACATGCTGCCATGGACGCATAGCCGCCACCCTCCCCGACACCTACACTCCCTGGTTCTAGCCCGTTTGTGCCTCCAGGAGCTGCTCTGGCCGCCTCTCTCCGGCTGCATGTCCTCAGGCCCCTGATCTGCCTCCACCGGCCGTTGATCTGCCGCAGCCGGCCGCCGCTCGCCCATCAAAAGCAGCCGACAAATTTGCTGTCGGCATCAAGGTGAAGAAGGAATTGACGGATGACCAGAGGAAGGAGGAGTCGAGGAACATGGCTAACTGTAGAGAAAAGGCCCGGTAGCGCCTGCCGATGCCCAAGCCGCCCGTGATAGGGCCACCGCCCTTGAGCACGCCGCGGCCGTCTAGGTCAAGTTCACCGCCGAGACCATCGCGGTGCAGGCTTCCACCTTGCTCCTAATAAAGGAGCAACAGCTAGCTTCCTTCATGGGCACAACAACCTCGTCCGTGTCTGCGAACAAACCAGCTGTTGTCAAAGCAGCGGCCATCATGGGGTGCCCGGAGATCGTCGGCGACTCGTCGCCAGCGCTTTCCCTTGACCTAAACGTGGCACCTGTCGGCGGAGGCTCTTCATGCAGCAACAAGACTGGGAAGAGCATCCCCGCCGGCAGCATGCCTTCTCCTAGTAGGTTGTTTGATGAAACACCGGCCCCAGCTCCGACGCAGGTAACTTGTCCCTAGTTCTCGCTCTCCCGGTGTACATGATCCAACCATAGACCCTTGCAGGATCCTGGCCTTGGTACCCAAGAAGGTGGCCTTGGTACCCAAGAAGATTCTATCGACCACGAGCCTTTGTTTGTGGACGAACTAGTTCGGCAAACGCAAACACAAGGCGGTAGCCGAATGAGCAGATCATACTCATCCCTCGAGGATGAGATGCTTTGTGAGGCATAGAAGGAAATTAGCCAAGATCCAATAGTCAGTGCAGAACAAAAGGGAGGAGCATTTTGGAACCGAGCATGAAGATACTTTCACGAGCAAAAACATTTCAGTGATCATCCGTTTGCGAGCGATCTCAACAAGAACTCACTTACGAAGAGATGGGCATTCATCTCCGAACAATGCGCGAAGTTTTGTGCCTCCTATGACCATGTTATGTCAAGGCCCGTGAGCGACATTCGAGTTGGAGACATGGTATGTTCCTACACATATCTATATGTTCTCATTCATACGAGCTTTGCATTCAAACATAAACTTGAACTTGTTGGTTTAGGTGTGGCAAGCATTGGAGCACTTCAAGACTTTCCACGAGAATAAAGCTTTCACGTTGGGCCATTGTTGGACGAATCTCAAAGGTTGCGAGAAGTGGAAAGAGCTCTATGCAGGAAGTGCAAAGGGAGGAGGCGCCGGAATCATCATCAACGAGGAAGGGCCCGCAACCAAAAGGCCGAGAGGGAGGAACAACTCCAAGCTAGAGATCAAGCGTGAAGTTCGTCAGTTGCCATCCAGGAGACATTGAAAGAGTTGACCACCGACAAGGAGGTGTCCATCGACAAGAGGGAAGAGAGGAAACGCAAGGAGAGATATACTACGAGATCCAGTCAAAGCGATAAGAATAAGAAGATGATCTATGAGCGAGATGCATAAATTACTCCTCTATTTATGTTTGTGTGCATGTATGAACAATGCTTGCTGATTTGTACTCCGCCGGTCCTTTAAATTTGCTTCACTTTGGTACTATGCTTGCTTAGTTTGGTTCAGTTGGTCCTGGGAAGAAGGCCAGACAGATGGGGCACCGTTGGGTGCACCGGCCATTCCAGGCCGGACGTCGTCCCGGGGCCTATCCACCCCGCCTCGCAAACGGACTGAATTAGTCAAAAGGCCTGTCCGAAATGCGGGGGGGGGGGGGGCATTGGAGTTGGCCTTAGGCCTTCGGGTGATGATTCATGCTGGAATAAAATTTGGAGTGCCTTTGTACCTTCAAAAGTTAAAACATATGCTTAGAGAGCTGCTTCCAATGCCCTAGCTACAGAAGAAAAGAAGGTGATACAGAAGATACCTGTTATAGGCCTTTGCAAGGTTTGTGAATCGGAAGAGGAAGATGTTGCACACGTGCTGGTATTCTGTCTGCATGCAAAACGACTTTGGAGTGCGATGAGGGACTGCTGGACCCTTCCTTCTACAACAGAATTCCATATTTCATCCCCTGCATGGTTCAAGTCGGTTATCCACTCCATCCCTAGCCACTTAGTGGACAAAACACTGCTCGTTGCGTGGAGGGCCTGGTATAAGAGGAATGAGATTACCCACGACAAACCCCTTCCGTCTACCGAAGGTTCACGAAGATTTATATGCAACTATGCAAACACCCTTAGCTCCATCTTGGTTGTCTCAACTGACCAAATGCTGAAAAGGGAAGATGTTGCATGTACCTCTTGTGGATGTTTTGGCTGTTGTTGTGAATGAAGCACTATAGAGTAAATGCTGGGTCAAGACCCTAGCTGGGTGGGTAAAAGTAACGATTGATGGCTCGTTTAAAGAAGATAATGGATCTGCGGGCACTGGTATGGTCCTTCGTGACGACACTGGTGTGGTAATTTTTTCAGTGTGCCATTTTTTATTAGACTGCGAGGATGCTTATGAAGCGGAACTAATGGCGTGCAGGGAAGGCCTTGATTATGCTTTTCATCGGTCCAACTTACCCATTATTGTGGAATCTGATTGTGCATAGCTGGTCTCGGCTGTTCTATCAAAAGATCATGATCGTTCCGCCTATCTGCATACTGTTTCGGAGATTTGGAGTTTGGTTAGAGGTAATAAAAAGTGCTCTTTTGTAAAAGTAGACTGTAGTCAGGTGAAAATTAGTCAGTGACTTGCTAATTGGACAAGTGCAGAGAACATAACTAGATTTTGGTTTAGGTCGTGTCCTAAGGTTATCCTTCAGGAGCTCGTAGCTAAACTCCCTGTAATTCTTGCTCATTAATAAAAAGTCTGGTTTTACTTGTAATTTTTTTTTGTCGCACATGATTAAGATCTTATTTTTAAGTGAGCAAACATGTCCACTAAATTGCATCTAGATATGTGCATATTTAAACCAAATTTGAGCAAAACTTCGTTAATATATTTGGAAAGGGAATAATATATTTTTGACACGACGAACAAAGGGAGAAGATGGTGTGAAAGAATGAATAACGGGCCATCGCCCACGGGCCGTTCTAGCTCCCATTAGCGGTGTATATACCCCATGAATAGTCAAAAAGTCTCGGGGCCTAACAAGCCCATTTTCCTGGCCCATCACTAAAAATATCATCGTCATCCTCCACTCTTCCATAGTCCAAGCACGCAGCCGGGCACGGGGCACCCCTCCTCAGTCCCCGCTCCTCGCCCCGCCTCCCGAAGAGGAGATAACGCAGGACAAGAAGACAGGCTCAGGTGCTCGCGCTTTGCCTTCTCCGAATCCATCTGCTTCTCACAAAGGATTGCCGCCTCGCTTTCTATCAGCGGCGAGTCGCGTCCCCAAGCTAAGACCAAATTTTCGTTTTCCCCCCTTAATTCTGCGACCTGCTGCCTGAGTTAGCGAGTTTCTAGGTGGGGAGTGCCTCCAGAAGAATGAAGTAGGGGTTGCAGCCCCACCGGCCGACCAGACCAGGAGTGATGGCGGCGCCGCCGCCAAACGCGAGCATGGGGCTGCTCAATCTGGGCGGGTGCGGGGTTTTGCTCCCCTCCATGCAGCCTAATTCCAGCCCGCGTCACGGTTTTTTGGTCCCGAGAAGGGACATCTCGGTGAGTTGGGGTTTGGTGAGAAGAGGCAGGGTTCTTGACCCCGGTCTCGGGGCCACGGGTGCCTTGGCTAGCGGCGAGGCTGGCGCCGGTTCGTCGGAGTTGCGGCGCATCGAGAAGGAACTCACTTTTAGCCCCACATTCACAGACTATGTGAAGATGATGGAGTCGGTGAAGTTGGACAGGAGCAAGAGTTTTCAGGGAGGTGATTCAGACCGCCGGAGCCCAAGGAAGAGGTTTGGCAATGATGGTGATGCATCAGTTGGCCGACGAGTGGATAGGGAGTCAGGTGATCCAAGGAATAAATCATTTGAGAGGAGAAGAGGGGCTCTGAGGGACAGAGGGGGTGACCAGCGTAGGGGAGAGAGACCGGCGATGAATGGTACTGCTGGATTGGTGGGGAAACGAATGGCGGGTGATGCTGAAAATAGCAGTGATGCTCAGGGAAATGTTGAAGAATATGTACAGAGAAGAATAGTTCGAGGCGGGCGGAGCCAATTTGGGCGCAGGACTGATAACAATGACAAGCAGTTTGCTTCATTTGAGAGGAAAACAGGGGCTCTTAGGGACAGAGGGGGTGACCAAAGTAGGAGAGAGAGATCGCCGATGAATGCTACCTCAGAAGAATTTATTGGATTGGTGGGGAAAAGAATGTCGCTTGATGCTGAAAATAGCAGTAGTAGTCAGGGAAGGGTTGAAGAATATGTACAGAGAAGAATAGTTCGAGGCGAGCGGAGCAAAGTTGGGGACATTGGTACTGATAACAATGACCGCAGGCAGTTTGCATCACATGTCAAGGCTAAAGATAATAGAAGTAGTATGGTTCATGAATCACCAGGAAACATGCGTGACCAGTCAAATGCACGAAAGGATTTACAAGGACGGGGAACTTCTGTCGTAGGTCGTACTTCTGTCACTCGAGATAGCAGCATTATATTGAAGAACACCAAGTCTACAGAAAATAAGGGAAGAGGAGATTTTACTAATGCAAGAAGTAGTCCTAGACAGAGACAAATTTCCAATAGCGAGGTCAATGCTGATAATAAATTTCAAAGATACCAGCATAGGATAGAAAGTTCAGTAAGAAGTCCTGTAGTCGGTAGGTTTAGAGATAATGGCATGGATTATAACAAGCCTACTGTAAGCACAATGTCTGATAACTATGGTCATCGAAGTGATAGTTTTGAGCATGGAAAACCTGAAACAATTCGAATGCAGAGGGGTGAAAATGTTGAACTGAGGAAGTTTGCTAGGAGAGATTCAAAAGATGTCTTTCATGATAGGGCTGCTTTCAAGACTTTTGAGGCATTCACTGATGTCAGGAACAGGCCACGGGCTCTTCAAATGGAAATAGAAGAGAGAATTCAGAAATTAGCTAGCAGGTAATTTGTTTTATTCTAGTGCTTGAGTTATGTTACTTCTCTGATCTATTAAATATTTTCCCAACAATTTTAATGAAGAGAGGATTCTTCATATAATTTTTTATTCTAATGCTTGAATTATCATTGTTTTCTGCTCTATAGGTTGAACATATTAGCCTCTTATTATTTGGCATGCATAATAGCCTCTTCTAATCTGGAAAATATGGTCCATGATGGTAGGTTATATGTACACATTAACATGATCAATTCCTTTGCTTACTGTTATTAGCCTCTTCTAATCTAGAAAGATCACGTTCAAGGCTCGAACATACTTTTAACACATTTATTGGTTATTTACATGTTATAAAGTAGTGATATGCACTCCTTAAAAATTATCAGACAGTTCCCGCTTAAAGAATTACTAGCAAGCTAATATTTACATCGTGATGCCTACTTATTTACAGTTTTTTTAAGAGTTATTTTTTGAATGTTCATTACGACTGCACTCCATAAATGGAACTTGTATTCTGAGCTGACTAAGAAAATATTTTTGTATTTGTATCTCTTGCTTTCCACAGAATTGATAATCATGTGGAGTCACTATTGTCTTAGCTAATTTCTTTTAATTCTTTATTTTGAAGGCTCAATGCTACAGATGTAAATACTCCCGAGTGGAAATTCTCCAAGATGATTCATGATGCGGAAATCAAATTCACCGACCACTCTATACTAAGGATTGTTCAAATATTGGGTCGTTATGGAAACTGGAAACGTGTTCTGCAAGTTGTTGAGTGGCTTCAGTCACGTGAAAGATTCAAGTCCTACAAGAGTAGGTAAACTACTTGCCCACTTGTACATTTCCCTGTTCTTATATTGATCTTAAATCTGCATTTTTTGTTTCCATACCATGCATTTTAACTGCTTCGATGTATCTAGAGTTGACCTATTTGTGCATCCTTAAGTAGTTTCTTTGATTATTTTTTCTGGTACCTGGGCTCATTAAATGTCTACAATGAATAGTATATATGGTGCATATGATTTTATAAAAAATACCTTCTGATGTAGGTATATTTATACAACAGTCCTTGATGTTCTTGGGAAGGCAAAGAGACCTTTTGAGGCCTTGAATGTGTTTTACACCATGCTGGTATAACTGTACTTATCTTCATCTTATTTTCTACAGAAATACTAATCTTCATCTTATGGGCATCTTATTTAGAGGTTGTTCCTGTACTTCATTTGCAGGACCAATTGTCCTCTTATCCTGACATCGCGGCTTATCATTGTATTGCCGTGACTCTGGGGAAAGCTGGTCTTGTGAAAGAACTATTTGATGTGATCGATCGCATGCGTTCTCCTCCTAGAAAGAAGTTTATGGTGGGTCCTGTTCAGAATTGGGATCCTCGGTTGGAACCAGATCTCATTGTATACAATGCGGTGAGTTTATTTGTAGCAAATGTGATATGTGAGTGTAATCAAATACCATGAACCAGCCATGTTGAAGTTTATTGGTTACTTGGTATTCACTAGAACATGACTGCTTGTACTGCTATGTAGGTTTTGAATTCTTGCGTGCAGCAAAAGCAATGGGAAGGGACATTCTGGGTCCTGCAACAGTTGAAAGAGAAGAATATTCGCCCAACAAATACAACGTACGGACTTGTAATGGAGGTATGTTGATTGTGATACAAGTCCAAATACTTAAATTCGTGAAACAAACTCTCTATTTTCTCCCACCCAACTAAACTGGGCCCTAACATGAGGGGCACTTCTACAAACCTCTTCAGATTTCTGGGAGATAACTAAACATTTTTCATTTTCTTTGGATAGAACTATACATGAAAGTTGCTAAGATCTATTTTCTGTCGAGTTTTTCTTGCCTGGTTTCCTAAGAGCTGCTGATTGTTCAGAGCGTTTTATGCATAAGTTTTCAATTGTAAAATTGCTATTCAAACTTTGTTTTTGTCCCAATGTCATGCTATATATTTTGGGCACAATTCTTTATGCAACATAATCCATTTTAAGTCTAGTTTAATTTTGTGGTAGTGCAGGTAATGCTTGTTTGTGGCAAGTATAACTTGGTGTATGAGTTCTTCGACAGGGTGAAGCAAAAATCAATACCTGGTGCGTTGAACTATAAAGGTAATAACTAGAACTTGAATACAGTACTAGTTAAAGTAAGTTCCTGTCTCAAACCTCATGCTGGTTGCAGTTCTTATAAATGCACTTTGGAGGGAAGGAAAGATTGATGAAGCAGTTATGGCTGTGAAGGACATGGAAAATCGTGGAATTGTTGGTTCTGCTAGTCTCTATTATGATCTTGCTCGGTGCCTTTGCAGTGGAGGGCGGTGCAAAGAAGCACTTCTCCAGGTTTGGCCTACAAAGTGCAGTTAATATGTAATACACTTGCCATAGCTTATGTTGACAGCGAAGCTCCTTTGGTTAGTTATTTTCATCTTGATTACTCCTAACTGTTGATTATGTTGAAGAATAAATCGCAGAACATAAGTTTACACTAGCCACACCGAATGTTAAGTATTTTAACTGTCCACTAAGTTTTAGAATCAATGAATAATATATTCTGTTGGTTTGTCTGATTTATTGTGATTTACAATTCACCAGTTGCTATCATGGCCTCATGGCACACTTAATGTTATTTTTGATTATTCACTTGCAGAACGTATATGGTTTCAGACATTTTGTCCTTGAGCAAGAAAAGACCAGATTGCGTAAAATCATATTTTGGTCAATGTAGGCACTGTGTATATCTGGATAATGTGAATTAAGTATTGAATTAGGTTTTGACCATCTAATTTTCATTGCAGGGCTTTTGATTTTTAGGGAAGTTTGAACCAGCTACCTAGGAAATGATAACACTCAGGGCCCTTTTGATTCGAAGAATTGTAATGCCATGCCCACTTGATTCCCACAGGATTGTGTTGGATCAAAGTTTGTTTGATTGAACCATAGGAAAAGCAAAGGATTTTTACTTTTTCCAAGAGGTTGGAGTGGATGGAAAATTTTCAGGAAACCTAGTGCAAAGGATTCCTTAGGAAAATTTCCTATAGAATAATATCCTTCAAATCAGAAAACCCCATAGGAAAAAATCCTCCAAGTTTCCTATGAAAAATCTTTGAATCATGAACATTTTTCCAATCCTGCTCTGTTAGTCTCATAAAACTTTACAGAGAACAATTATTTGGGTCTCAACTACACTTGACCTCTGTATATATATCTATAACCCCGTAGCCTGTGTATACACTATTTCTGTAATATCTTCTGATTGTTTCTTTCCTCTTCAACTTTTTATATATCTGATAACAACTGTACTTCAGGTTGAGAAGATATGCAAGGTTGCGAACAAGCCGCTGGTTGTTACCTACACAGGACTTATTCAAACTTGCATAGAAAGTGGAAGCATGGAAAATGCTAAATACATATTCAACACAATGTTCAACTACTGTTCACCTAATAATGTGACTTGCAACATCATGCTGAAGTCATACATAGATCATGGGATGTTTGAAGATGCAAAAGATCTACTGGAGAATATTCTAAGTGGCAGGATTCGGAGTAAAGCGGATTTGGGTGAACAAGCAACTGCAGACAAGTTTACTTTCAATACTTTCGTGGATGCTTGTGCAGAAGCAAAAAGGTGGAATGACTTTGAGTATGCATTTCGCCAAATGTTATCTAATGGCTACCATTTTGATGAACGAAGGCACCTCCGTATGGTACTTGATGCCTATAGGAGTGGGAAGGTACTTTATCTCATATGCTCTAGGTTCTGATTATCTATGGATGTTCTTACGAAGTCTAGCTTATAAAGCTAGAATATTCATTCTGGTTGGCCTTATGGTAATAATATAGGTCATGTCTGGCATGGTCATAGGAGACTGTAACCATATGTCGTGGGCCATATCAAAATTCCTGCCATTCAGTTTGAGATTTCTGTTAAACCTTATTCTGTGTCTGTTCTCACCCTAGCTATCTGTTACCCATCATTATTCAGGAACAGCTTCTGGAAGATATATGGGACTACCTATGTCAACATGGCCGGGTTCCACCCGCCGCTATGATAATGGAAAGATTTTGCCTAAAACTGAGACAAGGCGACACAGCGACAGCTCTCTCCTGCATCAGCAGCTTCGAGGATAGCAAGATACGCACTGTTTCATCTATGTCTTGGCTCAACTTGCTAAACCGGAACTCGGATCGCCTGAAGGAGGAGAGTATCGTCAAGCTAGTCCATGAACTCAACAACAAACTCGCAACCTCAGGTAGTTCCTGCAGTCCCGTGTACCGAAATATTCTCGGTAGCTGTACAGAGCTCCTTTCCGGTGGTGGAAAGACCAACTTCTGATGGAAATACAACTTCAAGTAATTCTTCACTGCTTCGTTAGCCTATCGTCGCTCAGAGTTTTGTTATCGGTGGGAACCACTGGTTTGGTTGCGGCTTCATGATCTTTCTGAAGGAAATGCTTGCGGAAGCTGAAGGCTACCTTTGATAGTAAGCAAGCACTTGGTTCATGGTTGGTTGGTTGACTGTTAGACTGTTTGTTGCGGTTGGATATTGGCAGGATTCACTTTTGACAATGGCCGTAGTGATGCATTGTGCTTGTCCCATGTAATAGTATAACAGTAATAGTGTCAGCTGGTATCACTAGAGCTAGAATACATATACATGATGGATACGTGATAGCTACATGTTTGGACAATTCTGGGCAAATCACACTGGAATCTCCGAGTGAGTCCAGTTACGCCAGAGCCACTGTTTGTGCAGGGTCTAAAACTATGGGTGCTGGTTTGGACATCAGGACGGATCCAAGATCGTCTTCTATCCCAAAGGCTCCATATGGAGAATTTTCTGGGTTCCCCTCTGTTTCTACCGACTTGTCGCGGTCGCCGGGTTGGTGCTGCCAATTACCAGCCACACAGGACAAGACTGACTCAAATCTACATGTTGGTGTCGTGCCATACTAGTCTACGACTGCTCCTGTCAAACGCTGATAAATAGAAATATGGTCAAAGTGAGAGAAGATAATTAGCACCACTGCTACCATATGCATCCCTAGACGCTAAGGAGACATTGAAAAGCTGAGAGAATTTTGCTAGCGCTGATGCTAAGGGATGTGACGAGAAAAGCTAAGATAGGTGAATGGACAGAGAAATGAATATGCCCATTTCAGCTTTTGAATTTATAGACGCTGTAATATATGGATACTCTACGACCAAAAAGCTTAGAGGTGCTGAGCTAAATACAATACTCTCTCGGGTTCATATTAATGTTCTTAACTTTATGTAGATTCGTATGTATCTAATCTAATTAAGTACTTCGACTAGATGCATTGGTATTTAGACAAAATATAGAACATTAATATGGACCGGAGGGAGTATATCTTTTAATTTGGTTTTGTACATGGCACCTGTGAATGGTGCTAGGGAAGAACCACACGAGAGGACACTGCTCTGTTCGAAAAAGAGAGGTGGGCCGCACTCAAGCCTTATTCGCCGGCGTCGCTGGCTGGAGACGGCGGATGGCTGGTTCCGTGGTAGTTAGTGAAGGGAATATGTCCGAGAGGCAATAATAAAGTGGTTATTATCGTATTCCTTATTTATGATAAATGTTTATTTTACATGCTATGATTGTATTAATATGGAAACGTTAATACATGTGTGTTTAATAAACAAAAGGAAGTTTCTAGTTATGCATCTCTTATAAACTAGCTCGTTGATTAACAAGATGATCAAAGGTTTCATGATCATGGACATTGGATGTTGGCTGTTGTTAATAACGAGGTCACAACATTAGTGTAATAGTGTGATGAACATTCATCCGAAGTATAGCATTACGATCAAAGTCATTGAGTTTATATTGCTATAACAACTTACGAAGTGATCCTAATCCTTAGACCATGAGATCATGTCAATCACTAACACCGGAAGAGTTTCTTGATAACATCAAACGTCACACCGTAACTAGGTGATTATAAAGATGGGTTCAGAACTACTAAAGTGTTATGTTGATGCCCATGGATCGAGAGTGGAATTTGTTCATCCCAATGACGGATAGATATGCTCTGGGCCCTCTCGGTGATATCACATTGGTTAGCTTGCAAGCAAGTGATTTGATCACTAGAATGTTATATCACGGGAACGAGAAAAGAGTGCATGTCAGTAACAAGATCAAACTAGGTATGGAGATACCGATGATCAAATCTCGGACAAGTAATATATCGCGAAACAAAAGGATTAAGATACTAACGTAAAGGGTTCCGACAATCACAAGAAAGTCATCGTTGAATGTGTGGGAGTCAGTATGGGTCTCCAGATCCCGCTTTTGATTATTGATCCGAGAGGGGTCTCGATCATGTCCGCATTATTCACGAACCGTAGGGTGACACACTTAAGAGACACCGACATCCATTTGGAGCAAAAGTTTTATGCCGAAAAGAATAACAAGCGCAGGAATTTATTTCACTAGATACTGAAAGAGGTTTTCGGGTGAAAATGCAGAAAGTGTTTTTGCATGTGAAATGAAATACTAGAAAGGGGTTATATGAGAACGTTTATCATTAAAGTAATTGACAAAATTCTGAATAAATAAAAGGAGTTTTATTTAATGAGAGTTTGCATTAAATTTGGTGGAAATTTAATGGGAATTTGAGTGGGTTTTTGAGTGGAGGGAATTGAAAGGCATTTGTGTGAGTGGAGTGTCCACCCACATGAATGAAAGGAGGGGAGGGGGCAGCCCCATGGCTGGGCGCATGGCCCCTTGGGTGTCCCCCTCTCCCTATAAAAGGAGCCCCCTCCCTCTCTCACTCACACCTCCTCGTGAAGGATCTCTCTCCCCCTCTAGTATTTATTCCCCATGGTCTCGGAATAGCGAGATACATGTTTCCGGTGGCTTTTATGCAAGAAAGAGTTATGCTTCCGCTGCATCGTTGGAGCGAGGAGGCGGAGGTTGCTCGATGCCTCGAACGTGTGTGCGAGCACAGATGCACTGCTAAGTTACGGTGCTAAGGACTTCCTCTCAATCTTGAGACCGTCAAGAGATCGTCTACATCAACCACGAGTTTGACTCGTTAAGCTTTGTCGGTCTTCAAGGGTATGTTCTCTATGGATATACATCCGCCCGTTGTTTGTATCTGGTAGATAGATCTTGGTACATAGTTGTTCCCATCATAGGAATTTTTTTTGTTTTCTATGTTGCGAACCCTACAGTGGTATCAGAGCCGGATCTATGCGTAGATGCTTTGCACGGGTAATACAAATATGAGTATGTGGGCGATGATGATCATTTTATTGCTTCTTAGTTATACTTTGTATATTGATGGCATAGTGGGATGAAGCGGCCCGGACAAACTTTACATGTCCTTGCACATGAGACCTGTTTCACGCTTGATATGCAACTAGTTTTGCATAAGTGGCAAGCGGGTGTCTGTCTCTCCTACTATAGTCAATATCTAATTTGCAACGAGTTGTCAACAATTTGGTTATCCTCGTTGTGGTTCGTGTTCGTAGGTAAGAACGGTTCTATCTTTGAAAGCCCTAAGCCACATAAAACTGAAGGGTTTCGCAGTATAGTAAATCAAAAAAATTCTACGGATGCGAACGGGAAAGCCAAGATCTAATCTAGGAGATGCAAACAACGAGGGGGGATAGATGAGATCTTCATACCCTTGAAGATTCGCACAACGGAACGTTCGACGGAACGTGGGTGATGTAGTCGTACTCGCTTCTCCTCCTCGCGATCCGATCCGATCTAACACCGCAAGTGGCGATGCCTCCGAGAGATGCACACGTGCAGCACCTCGACGTCTCCTCCTTCCATGGTCCAGCAAGTATGGTGGAGAGACGGATTGGATCTACAACGCGACGGCGCGATGCAGGTGGTGGAGAGTTTCTGCAGCAGGGCTTCGCCTACGTGCAGTCGGGAGGGAGAGAGAGAGAGACGAGGGCAGCAGGGCGGCTAGGGCTTGAGGAGGAGGTCTAGGAGGGGGTGAGCCCACAACCCTCTTTATATAGAGGGGTGGGCGGACAGCCCTTGCCCCTCCCCCAAACCCTAGGGCCGGCGGCCAAGGAGGGAGGAGTGAGGGGCAAGTTCCCCCCTTCTAGAAGCTCTCCTAGGGTTTTGCCCTAGGTTGGCCGGCTGGGCCCTATGGGGCCTTGTGCCCATGGCCCAATGCGGCCAGGGAACTCCCTTATAGGACCATGCCCCCTCCCGGCAGGTGGGGCCACGTTGGTCCCCTTCCGGAAGGTTCTAGAAGCTTCCGGTACAATACCGATTAACCCGAAACAATTCCAAACTCCAAAAACTGCATTGCCTTATATGAATCTTATTCTCCAGACCATTCCGGAACCTCTCGTGACGTCCTGGATCTCATCCGAGACTCCGAACAAAAACTCATAAACCAATTATCCAATCTATCCTAGCATCAAGACACATTAAGTGTGTGACCCTTCGGGTTCGAGAACATGCAGACATGATCTTCTATCAATAATCAACAGCGGGGTCTGGAAACCCATATTTACTCCCACACATTCATCGATGATCATATCGGATGAACCACGATGCCAGGATTCAATCAATCCCACATATATTCCCTTTGTCTCGTGATATTTTACTTGCCCGAGATTTGATCGTCGGTACCGTCATACCTAGTTCAATCTCGTTCACAGCAAGTACTTTGCTCGTTCCGTAATCCGATATCACTTTGTGATTAACTCCTTAACCACATGCTTGCAAGCGGTGTTGATATCGATTACCGAGTGGGCCCGAAGTATATCTCTCCGAATTGGGAGGGACAAATCCCATCTCGATACATACAACCCAACAGGTACTTTCCAATCACCTGAGAGACACCTTTATGATCACCCTCTCATAGGATGACGTTTGATGACCTCAAAGCTTTCTTCCGATACCAGGGAGTTGTATTATCTCATGGTCTAAGGAATACAATATTTGACATAAGAAAAGCTTCGCAAAGATGAACACGATGACACGATCTAATTGCTTCGCTTAGTTTGGGTCTGTCCATCATATCATTCTCCCAATAGTATGATCTCATTATTAATCGACAACTCATGTCTATGGTTAGGAAACCTTAACCATCATTAATCAATGAGCTAGTCCTTAGAGGCATACTAGGGACACGGTGTTGTTCATAAACCACACAAGTATTAAAATTTCTGCTTAATACAATTCTAGCATGGAATATAAACTTTATCATGAACAAGAATTATAATAATAACATCTTTATTATTGCCTCTAGGGCATACTTCCAACAGTCTCCCACTTGCACTAGAGTCAATTATCTAGTTTACATTTGGCAACAATCTAACACCCATGGCACTAAGGTGCTGATCATGTATTGCACATGGAAGAGGTTTAGTCAATGGATCCGCGACATTCAGATCTGTATGTACTTTGCTAATCTTCAGATCTCCATCTGCTATATAATCTCGGATTATATGAAACTTGCGGTTGATATGCTTGGTCTTTGGATGATATCTTGGTTCCTTAGCGAGTGCTATGGCGCCAGTGTTGTCACACAATATCTCCAGTGGGTCCAATGCACTTGGAACCACGCCAAGCTCGGATGAAGTTCTGATCCAAACTCCTTCACTTGACGCTTCTGCAGCAGCCATGTATTCCGCTTCTCATCAGATCCCGCGATCACGCTTTGCTTGCTTCTCGACTCACAGCTCCTCCATTCAAAATATAAACGTATCATGTCTGAGATTTAGAATCATCCTTGTCGGTGTCGAAACTAGCATCGACGTAACCCTTTACGACGAGCTGTTCGTCACCTCCATAGACTAAGAACATTTCTTTAGTCCTATTTAGGTACTTTAGGATGTTCTTCACGGCTGTCCAGTGTTCCACTCCTGGATCACTTTGGTACCTGCTCGTCAAACTAAGAGCATTGGACACATCCGGTCTAGTACACAGCATGGCATACATGATAGAACCTATGGCCGAGGCATAAGGCACTTTGCTCATAGCTTCTCTATCATTTACCATAGCTGGACACTGAGCCTTGCTCAATATCTTACCTGACAACATAGGAATTGAACCATTATTTGCCTTATCCATTCTGAACCTTTTCAGAACTTTTTCTAGGTATGTACTCTGGCTTAAAGCTATCAGGCGTCTTTGTCTATCTCTATAGATTTTGATGCCCAATATATAAGCAGCTTCACCTAGGTCTTTCATTGAAAAACACTTGTTCAAATAACTCTTCACATCGTTAAGCATGTCAATGTCATTTTCGATAATCAATATGTCATCCACATATAGTACCAAAAATGTCACTGAGCTCCCACTCACTTTCTTGTAGATACAAGATTCGTAGCAATTTGGAACAAATCCAAAGCTCTTGATCACTTGATCAAAACGAAGGTTCTAACTCCGAGATGCTTGCTTCAGTCCATAAATGGAACGCTGAAGTTTGCACACTTTATCAGCATCCTTAGGATCGACAAAACCTTTGGGTTGCATCATATATAACTCTTCATCAATGTTGCCATTGAGGAACGCAGTCTTGACATCCATCTGCCATATTTCATAATCATGAAACGCAACAATTGCTAATAAAATCCGAATGGACTTAAACATCGCTACGGGAGAGAAAGTCTCATCGTAGTCAACACCTTGAACTTGTCGAAAACCTTTCGCGACAAGTCATGCTTTATAGACGGTAACATTACCATCCGTGTCCGTTTTCCTCTTGAAGATCCATTTGCACTCAACGGCCTTTCGGTCGCTAGGAGGGTCCACCAAAGTCCATACTTGGTTTTCGCTCATGGATCCCAATTCGGATTTCATGGCCTCCAGCCATTTCTCAGAGTCTGGGCTCATCATTGCTTCCTCATAGTTCGCAGGTTCACTGTCATCTACTAACAAGACAGTTAAGACAGGGTTGCCGTACCACTCAGGAGGGGCACGCGACCTTGTTGACCTGCGACGTTCAGTAGCAGCATCATCCGAAGCTTCATGATCCTTGTCATTAGCTTCCTCTATTGTTGGTGCACTGAACAATTTCAGTCTTGCGCTACTCTCCAATTCAAGAGAAGGTTCAACAACCTCGTCTAGCTCAACTTTCCTCCCACTCACTTCTTTTGAGAGAAACTCCTTCTCAAGAAAGGAACCGTTCTTTGCGACAAACACTTTGCCTTCGGTTCTGTGATAGAAGGTATACCCAATAGTTTCCTTAGGGTATCCTATGAAGGCGCATTTCTCCGCTTTGGGTTCGAGCTTGTCCGGCATCAACTTCTTGACGTTAGCTTCGCATCCCCAAACTTTAAGAAACGGCAACTTAGGTTTAGCACCAAACCACAGTTCATACGGTGTCGTCTCAACGGATTTATATGGTGCCCTATTTAAAGTGAATGCAACGGTTTATAATGCATAACCCCAAAATGATAACGGCAAATCAGTAAGAGACATCATTGATCGGACCATATCTAATAGAGTTCGATTCTGGCGTTCAGACACACCATTGCGATGTGGTGTTCCGGGTGGCGTGAGTTGCGAAACGATTCCGCTTGCTTTAAGATGCGTGAGAAAATCATAACTCAAATATTCACCTCCACGATCGGATCGTAGAAACTTAATCTTTTTGTTACGATGGTTCTCCGCTTCATTCTGAAATTCCTTAAACTTTTCAAATGTTTCAGATTTATGTTTCATTAAATAGATATACCCATATCTCTTAAGTCATCGGTAAAACTGAGAAAATAGCGATATCCACCGCGCATCGAAACACTCATCGGTCCGCATACATCGGTATGTATGATTTCCAACAAGTCCGTTGCTCGCTCCATCATTCCGGAGAACGGGGTTTTGATCATCTTGACCATAAGGCATGGTTCGCATGTGTCAAATGATTCAAAATCAAGAGACTCCAAAAGTCCACCAGAATGGAGTTTCTTCATGCGTTTTACAGCAATATGACCTAGACGACAGTGCCACAAATAAGTAGTATTATCACTATCTACCTTGCATCTCTTAGCCTCAATGTTATGGATGTGTGTTTCATCCCTTTCGAGATTCAGAAGAAATAAACCATTCATAGCAGGTGCATGACCATAAAAGATGTTACTCATGTAAATAGAACAACCATTATTCTCGGATTTAAATGAATAACCGTCTTGCAATAAACACGATCCAGATATGATGTTCATGCTCAACGCAGGCACATAATAACATTTATTAAGGTTTAAAACTAATCTCGAAGGTAAAACTAAGGAGAGCATGCCGACGTCCATCGCATCAACTCTTGATCCGTTGCCAACGCGCATCGTCACCTCATCCTTCGCAAGCCACCTTCTATTCCGTAGCTCCTGTTTCAAGTTACAAATATTAGCAACTGAACTAGTATCAAATACCGAGGCACTACAACGAGGGCTAGTAAGGAAAACATCAATAAAATATATATCAAATATACCTTTGATGGTGCCAGCCTTCTTGTCCGCCAAGTACTTCGGACAGTTGCGCTTCCAGTGACCCTTGTCCTTGCAATAGAAGCACTCAGTGTCCGGCTTGGGTTCAGACTTGAGCTTCTTCTCGCGAGGGCAACGCTATTGTCACGCCTTTCTTGAAAGGCTTCTTTGCACCCTTACCTTTCTTGAAGGTGGGGGGCTTGTTGACCATCAACACATGATTATCCTTTTTGATGTCCACCTCCGCAGCCTTCAGCTTTGTGAAGAGCTCGGTGATCGTATCAGTGGAACCAATCTAATTATGAGTCACTACAAAACATTTGTAGCTGGGAGGGAGTGATTGCAGAACCCTGTCATTATTCTGGCTTGCATCAAGGTGCTAGAGCCGAGACTGGTTACCAAAAGCTGCTGGTATCGACCCGTTGAATGAAAAAATGTGAAGGTCCAGGATCTCCTCGAGGATGAACGCCCAATTCGATCCTTGAAAGACCCATTGCACTACAGCGGCAGCTCGGGCTCGAGCAACGAGCAAGGCTACCTTGGAGCTGGAAATCCTATACATTCTCTTATATACTGAAAAGTACGAACTGACTTAAAGCACGAACATGAAGGAAAGGCTGAATTCGAAACATCTTGAATCGGATTCTCTCTTCTCAGAGAGCTTGAGAGTGAAATGAGTGGGCCGGCCAAATAAGACCACTATGGAAGTGAAAGGGGAGGGCAAGAGCGGAGTCCTTGCAATTTGAATAAACCAAGATCTTACCATGACGGCAATTTTAGAGAGACGCGAAAGTACAAGCCTGTGGGGTCGCTTCTGCAACTGGATAACTAGCACTGAAAATCGTCTTTACATCGGATGGTTCGGTGTTTTGATGATCCCTACTTTATTGACCGCTCCTGAAGTATTATAAATACTAGTAGGTGAAATTTAGATCAGAGAATAAATTTAGTAGTTAGTAGATTGTGTTTTACGTATATGTTTTAAAATTTAAAATGAAAAGCAAAAAAAAAGAAAACATGTTGATTATAGAACAATTTGGAGGAACCTAGAATTAGAGTCTTATGGGCAAGGACACTATTGTGGATTTACTAACCTCTATAAGAAACGCGGACATGAATAAAAAAGGAACAGTTCGAGTAATATCTACAAATATTACCAAAAACATTGTTAAAAATACTTCTACGAGAGGGTTTTATTGAAAGTGTTCGGAAACATCAGGAATGTAACAGATATTTCTTGGTTTCAACTTTGCGACATCAAAAGAGAAAGACTAGAAAAGGAATATATAGAACAAGAACCTTTTTAAAGCGTATAAGCCGACCCGGCTTACGAATTTATACCAACTATCAAGGAATTCCTAAAGTTTTGGGTGGAATGGGAATTGCTATTCTTTCTACTTCTCGAGGGATAATGACAGATCGAGAGGCTCGACTAAATAGAATTGGGGGAGAAGTCTTATGTTATATATGGTAATCGCTCCGACTATAGTGCCCGAATTCTATCTCGACCTTCCTATTTTGAAAATAAAATAAGAAAAATAGGAGAAAAAAATATGACAAAAAAAATAGGAGAGAAAAAAAAACCCTAGAGAAGCAAAAGTCACTTTCGAAGGTTTAGTTACAGAAGCCCTACCCAATGGAATGTTCCGTGTTCGGCTAGAGAATGACACCATTATCCTAGGCTATATTTCAGGAAAGATCCGCTCTAGTTCTATACGAATACTGATGGGGGATAGGGTCAAAATTGAAGTAAGTCATTATGATTACTCATGAAGTTAATACAAGTGAGGATTGATTTCAGTTATTCATATAATAAATAAGAGGATCTCGCTCTCGGCACATCTGCGCTAGGGATTCTTCTCTACCTTCTTGAAAAATATGCCATCAACTGAAACCTGATTCCCCGTTTCAGCAAGCTATAGCAGATCGTTGGGTATAGAGAAAAAGGAATGGAGTAAAGAAAGAACATACATCAGAGTCGTCCTTCTCCCGTAGGTCTCACCTCTGGAATTTTGCAGTCCAGTTGCTCAAGGAGTTGAGTGTAGCCCGACATCTTTATGGCGTGCTCACTAATGGAACTCCCTTCCTCCATCTTGCAGTTAAAGAATTTCTCAGAGATCTCATATCTCTCAGAACGGGCCTGAGTCTGAAACATAGTTTTCAGCTCCTCAAGAATCTCAAAGGGCCCGAGATAGTCTTCAAAACGATTTTGAAGGTCCGATTCCATAGCAAACAACATGGTGCTCTTAATCACACCATAATCATCTTTGCGCTACTGATAGACAACTTTCTCATCAGCCGACGCATCTACAGCAGGGGCGTCACCTAACGCATTCTCAAGGACATAGTCCTTTTGACCGCCAGAGAGAATGATTCTCAGATTGTGGAACCAGTTGGTGAAGTTAGACCCATTGTTTCTAAGCTTTTCCTTCTCAGCAAAAACGTTGAAGTCGAAGTTGGACTTAGCCATTTGATCTACAATTTTCGCAAGTACAAATTAGACTATGTTCATTATAACTAGTTCAACTTTAATCAAATTACTAGATGAACTCCCACTAAATTCAACATCCCTCAAGTTGTTTAGTGAACATGATCCAAATTCACCACACCTAATCCGATCTTCACGAGAAGAGATGTGGTTTCAATGGTGGACAACGAAGTGTCGATCATATCATTCATATGACTCATGCTTAACCTTTCGGTTCTTGTGTTCCGAGGCCATGCATGTACATGCTAGGCTCGTCAAGTCAGACCCAAGTATTTCCGCGTGTGCAAAACTGGCTTGCACCCGTTGTATGTGAACGTAGAGTCTATAGCACCCGATCATCACGTGATGCTTGGACACGACGAACTTTCGCAACGGTGCATACATGGGGAGAACACAGTTTTATCTTGATCTTTAAGTGAGGAATCATCTTATAATGCTACCATCGCGATCTAAGCATAATAAGATACATAAAAGGATAAACATCACATGCATATAACTTTATGTGACATGGTATAGCCAATCTTCGCGCAATGATCTCCATCTTGTGCGTGCCGTCATGATCTCCATCACTCCACCATGATTGCTTCCACCACGAATAGCAACTACAAATATTGCTAACTACTTAGCGATAAAGTAAAGCTATTACATGGCGTATAAGAAGTTGACACACAGGTCATACACGATTATAAAGACAACCATATGGCTCCTTCCGATTGTGTACTCATCGACATGCAAGTCGTGAAACATTACAAAACATGATCATTGCATACAACATACACATCACATCTTGGGCCATACCATATCACAGAAAACACTCCCTGCAAAAACAAGTTAGACGCCTCTACTTTGTTGTTGCATGTTTTACATGGCTTATGGGAGTAGCAAGCTAAGAACGATTCTTACCTACGGAAAGCCACAACGGTGATATTATGGTTGCCAAAATCCGTTGTAAATCCCATGACAACTATAGTGAGAGAAACTGGCATCCACCAGCTGCATGTGTGGAACAAGCCACACGTCAAGTACGGAGCCGGTCTCGCGAACGAGGTCGCGTAAGGTTGGCCTGGACCGCTTCGATCTCACTATCCCGCATCATAAGAAGAACACAAACAAGAGGCTTGCAACAGAAAACATCAATGCCCACAACAACAATGTTGCGTTCTACTCGTGAAACACATCTACGCATAGATCTAGCTCTGATACCACTGAAGGGTTTCGCAACATAGTAAATATAAAATTTTCTACGGATGCGAACGGGAAAGCCAAGATATAATCTAGGAGATGCAAACAATGAGGGGGATAGATGAGATCTTCATACCCTTGAAGATTCAAGATGAACGCTCGATTAACGCGTGGGTGATGTAGTCGTACTCGCTTCTCCTCCTCGCGATCCGATCCGATCTAACACCGCAAGTGGTGATGCCTCCGAGAGATGCACACGTGCAACACCTCGACGTCTCCTCCTTACTTGGTCCAGCAAGTATGGTGGAGAGACGGATTGGATCTACAATGCGACGGCGCGGTGCAGGTGGTGGAGAGTTTACAGCAGGCTTCGCCACGCGGTCGGGAGGGAGAGAGAGAGGAGGGCAGCAGGGCGGCTAGGGCTTGAGGAGGAGGTCTAGGAGGGGGTGCGCCCCCAGCCCTCTTTATATGGAGGGGTGGGCGGCCAGCCCTTGCCCCTCCCCCAAACCCTAGGGCCGGCGAACAAGGAGGGAGGAGTGGGGGGCAAGTTCCCCCCCTTCTAGAAGCTCTCCTAGGGTTTTGCCCTAGGTTGGCCGGCTGGGCCCTATGGGGCCTTGTGCCCCTGGCCCAATGCGGCCACGACACTCCCTTATAGGCCCACACCCCCTCCCGACAAGTGGTACCACGTTGGTCCCACTCCGGAAGGTTCTAGAAGCTTCCGGTACAATACCGAATAACCCGAAACAATTCCGAACTCCAAAAACTGCATTGCCTTATATGAATCTTATTCTCCGGACCATTCCGGAACCTCTCGTGATGTCCCGGATCACATCCGAGACTCCAAAAAAAACTCATAAATCAATTATCCAATCTATCCTAGCGTCGAGACACGTTAAGTGTGTGACCCTTCGGGTTCGAGAATATGCAGACATGATCTTCTATCAATAATCAACAACGGGGTCTGGAAACCCATATTGACTCCCACACATTCATCGATGATCATATCGGATGAACCACGATGCCAGGAATCATTCAATCCCATATGTATATTCCCTTCGTCTCGCGATATTTTACTTGCCCGAGATTTGATCGTCGGTACCGTCATACCTAGTTCAATCTCGTTCACAGCAAGTACTTTACTCGTTCCGTAATCCGATATCACTTTGTGATTAACTCCTTTACCACATGCTTGCAAGCAGTGTTGATATCGATTACCGAGTGGGCCCGAAGTATATCTCTCTGACTTGGGAGGGACAAATCCCATCTCGATATATACAACCCAACAGGTACTTTCCGATCACCTGAGAGACACCTTTATGACCACCCTCTCATAGGATGACGTTTGATGACCTCAAAGCTTTCTTCCGATACCAGGGAGTTGTATTATCTCATGGTCTAAGGAATACAATATTTGATATAAGAAAAGCTTCGCAAAGATGAACACGATGACACGATCTAATTGCTTCGCTTAGTTTGGGTCTGTCCATCATATCATTCTCCCAATGGTATGATCTCATTATTAATCGACAACTCATGTCTATGGTTAGGAAACCTTAACCATCATTAATCAATGAGCTAGTCCATAGAGGCATACTAGGGACACGGTGCTGTTCATAAACCACACAAGTATTAAAGTTTCCGCTTAATACAATTCTAGCATGGAATATAAACTTTATCATGAACAAGAATTATAATAATAACATCTTTATTATTGCCTCTAGGGAATAATTCCAACAAAAACTTGCAATGAATAAATTAGAGGCGTCTAGTTTAGATTGTTGCTGGGCTAGTGTCATGATATGGTGATGTTGTACCTAGAAGTATAAGTCGATACTCTTACAACACATATAACATGTAAGTTTCATAGACCTTGTCCTTACACACAGAGGTATGATGGTGATCATACCATGATGCACATGATGGAGATCAAGTGCAAGAACCATATCATTTCACTTATTAACATGTGATGTTTGATTGCATCTTATATTGCTTGTTTGGTGTTTTATTAGCATAATAAGATGATCCCTCATTTAAATATCAAGATAAGAATGTGTTCTTTCTTAAGTATGCACCGATTATGTTTCGTCGCTCCAAGACATCACGTGATGATCGGGTGTTCTTGGATCCACGATCATATTTCGGGTGTAAGACAGTTACACAGGCGAATACTAAGGTTCTTACTTGGCGAGCCTAACATGTACAGACATGGCCTCGGAACACGGACCGAAAGGTTAAGCATGAGCCATATGGAAGATATGATGCCCATTTGATGCTCGCCTTTGAAGCTACACCGACTCACGTGATGATCGGACATCGTGTAGTGGATTTGGTTCATGTAATCACCAAAAAGACACGAGGGATGTCGTTTTTGAGTGGGAGTTCATTTCTAATTTGGATTAGTAGAACTCAATTTATAATAAATTAAATCAAAGTGAATTTGCATAATTTGTTGTAGTCATTGGCATTCGTTCACCACCTTATGCATAGTTGTAATTGAGATAATAGAACTATAGAATTCTGGATATATACTTTACGAACTGGTATCTTATTGTGTTGAGTGTCAATCTAAAGTTTAAAGTCCTATTGCAAACTTTCAGCAAACTCTATTTACTCCGTGAAATTTAATAATTGGTATTAAACCGGGAGTAACAATTCCAGTGTTAGTATCTAAAGTATCATGTTTGCCTCCATGATTCTTGATTTAAATATCGAGATTATCTAGGATCTGAAAGAATTGTTTCAGAAACCATCATGTGTGGCAGATATAACGATATCTGAAACAGTGTTTTGGTTTCAATATGATAGAGTATAATATATGTTCTCCTATTGGATGAGAATTTGCAAAGGTTGGAGATGCTAGACATCCTAATCATCCAAAAGGGTTTTGAAAAGTAATGTTATACTCACGATTCGCCTTTATATGCTACATTATCTTGATAATGAAAGTCGTCATGATAAGTTTGAATAGAAGATGTATGTAAAGTGTTTACTACACTAAAAGATTACTAAAGAATGGATTTTGAAAGAATGCCGATCATTAGATGATGGTGATCTACTTTAAAGTGCAAGTCCAAAGGTATTATTATTTGAATATACACGCTTTGGACTACGTGTCATGTATATGGCGCCACTGTTGATGTTGATAGATTCTTTTAAAAAGGAAAAGGAAATGCAGAAAGAGAATCTATAAAATATATTTGGCAGAAAAGAAAAGATTGGAAATATCCAGTTTAGGTATATAGATGATATACATGTTATGGTTATATTCTTTGCTTGTTAAACAATGTGGTTCTTGGGTATTGAATACCGAATTGGTTGGTATGAAATTTCATATAGAACGACGCAATTCATGAACCACAATGTCCTAAGTAACCATCAAGAGAATATGTGATGATGTTCATCAAAAACAAACAAACCGTTGTTTGTATTTCTCGTTGACATCAAAGCTTGCCTTCAAGATTTGTTTTAATAAGAGTTATTTAAATCAGGTATTATGAGAACAAAGGTTGTTCAAATAATTACCATATTCCATATAAGATGGATGATTTACAAATCTAGTTGGAGAAATCACATCCATAAAAAATAATGCTAAAATGTCGCAAGACAAATTATTGAAAGATCACTTACGAAGTGACATCGCCATTTAAATTATATTAGAAAGAAAACATGAAGAAACTCCATTTTTTATGGATTTTTAGAGTCTTTGATTTGATCAAGTGACGCTTGTGAGACTTTCCTTGGGATAATTAAAACTTTGTTCAAAGGCCAAAGAAGAACGAATGACTAAAATATTAGAATTTATACATATCGATGTATGTAGTCCATTATGTATAGTTGTAAGTGATGGATTTAAACTTCATATGCGTTCTCTGGAAATTTGAGTGAATGTTCACTTAATGAGAAAGAAGTGTGAAATATTTGAAAACCTTCAAAAACTTTCAAGATGAAGTGGAAAACCATTGTAACAAGAAAATAAATGGTTTATGATTTTATCATAAGGAATTTATTTGAGTTGCAAGTGTAACAAGAAAATAAATGATATATGATTTTATCATAAAGGGATTTGTTTGAGTTACAAGTTTAGCAAAAACACTTAGATTTGCATCTCCCGAAATACCATAAGAATATGGAGTGTTTTGAGATTTGTAATGAAACCTTGTGTGACATTGTTGGATGAAAGGTGTTATTTATAAAACTACCATTATGTTTTAAAAGATTAAAGCTTTAGAGACTACCACTTTTACACTAAAAAGAGCTCCATCTTGATCCGTTGAAGTGACACCATGGAAGTTATGGTTTGGGGTAAAACCCAAGTTGTCATTTTTTAAATTTTGGTATGCTAAGCATAAGTAAGATGTTTACAACCAAAGTCGGATGAGCATGTCTTTGTAGGTTATTTCGAATAACAATTGGTTATTCCTCCATAACACCGAGGACAAAAGGGTTTGTCGCTTGAAACGTGAAGTTTCTTGAAAAAGGATTTTTTCGTAAAAGTTAAGTGGGAGGACAATAGAACTTTGATAAGGTTAACAAACCTTAGGTAAATGTGCTGAGTTGCGCGGCGCCGGAAATCGTTCCGGAGGTAGCCATAATGCTCATAGCTTATGTGCCTCAAAGGTTGTGGTCATGGAGATCTAAGTTTATATTGAACCAAGTAGGTCGGAAAAACAATTAAATGCTAAGATTTGAGAGTAAATCATTATTGTTTGACAATGATGAACTGACTTCATGCAAAGAAGCGATGATGGGCCCTGACTCCGTCAAATGGCTTGAAGCCATAAAATCCGTGATAGTTCCTGATGGGGATATGCCGATCGGGGTATACCCAGCAGGACGTTTCCTATTGGCCCAAGCTGCCAGCGAGTGGGCCTGCAGGACGGCGACTGGATCGAGACTTGGCAAGGACCCAGGCGACTGGAAGCTGGAGGTCTAGAAGTGTAGCTAGGCCCAGTCGGATTAGGTCAAGAACCTTCCGAATCCTTAACTAATTCAGTTGTAGATCTGTAAACCCTAGCGAGGTGGGCCTATATAAACCTCCCTAGGGTACGCATAGAGGACACGTTCCATCATACACCCTAGCGACTCGCCGCCTAGACGTCGAGCTCGCCCATTGTACTCTCCATCAATACAATCAAGCATGAGTAGGTATTTACCCTCCGGGGGCCGAACCTGGGTAAACCCTTGTGTCTCCTCCCCCGTCTCGCACCGCAGATGGCTGTCCACCCTTGCTCCTCATTCTACTACTCGCTGCCGATTGCAGCATCTGCCGTGGCCATTCCCATGACAGTGGCGCCCACCGTGGGGCCTGGCCGGTCAAGCCGGTGTTCTGCGGTGATATCCAATCTGCCCATCAACGAGACGATCGCCACCGCCGCATGGTCGCGATCGGCGAGATCCTCCAGATCTTGCCGAGCAACTACGTCCCGGCGGCACGCCCCGTCACGCATAACGTGATCATGCTGGTCGGCACGATCAGCCTCTTCGTCGGATTCACCGATGTCATCGCCTTGGAGGACTCGGCTCACATCCGCGAGTCGCCACCACGCGACCGACTCTCTAAGAGTCAGGTCCGTACCATGCATCGCCTCGCCTCCGAGTACGACTCGGCCAACAGCCACCTGGCCGAAACCACCGCGGTCGCTAACGACGCGGCCCTCAACGACAACGCCGACTCGGCAACCCCGGCATTGGCCGCAGAATCCATCATCACCGTGTCAACCGCGGGCTCCATCACCCAGGTCTCCAACATGGGAGACTTCGAGGACCCCTCCATTCTTGGGATCTTCGACTTCGACTCTGGGTCGGAGAACTCTGGCGACGTCAACGTCGGATCTGGTCGCAACGTCGCGGCCTACATGGCGAATGGCGCGGACGCCCCACCAGACCCCTTCTCCATGCTGATCCCGCCAACCGTGACGGCGACGGAGGTCGAGGAACTCCGCCTATGGTTGGAGGAGGCGGTTCGCAAGGAACAAGCCGAGCGCGAAAAATTTCGCCTCGAGCAAGTGACGGCGCAGGAACTCTCGCGCTACCACCACCTCCGCATCAGGTCGCGCCTGAATCCCACCATCCAGGGACGCGCCCTGAACTTCGACGACGAGAATGACCTGGCCCGCCTGGCCGAGCGTGCGATCTGTGAGAACGCGCCGCCAGGAGGGTGCTCCCGGCCACCACCAGGAGCGACCTCCAACTGCGCCCCCACCACCCGGCCGCACGCCCCCTGGGACCAAGCAAGAATCATCGTATCCTCGCGGGAATGAGACGCGAACGGCCTCCCGCTGTTTTCCACTCCGATGGACAACTTCATCGCGAGTCGAGTAGCGGTCGACAGCATCAACGTGACTGGGGAAGGTGCCCTGCAGATCCAATATGCCAAGGCCTTACTCGCTAAGGCCGTCGAGCAACAAAACGCAGGAGCCGACTCGCAGGGTCGCATGTACTCGCGATTGTCAGGCAGCAGAGCGGCCTCGAGCGGCCGCCCAATGGTGGCAAACACCCTCAACTTCCCACCACCCGAGCCCTTGTAGCTCCAACACCGACCCGCACACGTGACACTCTCCACCAACGACCCACGACCGACAAACAACTTCGTCGCTGCCAATGGGCAGCCAGTCGACGCGTGAACCCACATCATCAACAAAGAGAGCTGGTACGCACGCCATCCCGACGACTTGAGGTATACCCTCAACAACCGCCACGACGGTGAACCAAGGGGATCGCTGAGCCGAGTCGTACCCCATTGCTTCGGACCAATGATCCGAGGTGATAAATACCTGGCAAACTTCAAGGCGCCGAAGGAGATCGAGAAGTACGACCCCTCGTATGACCCTTCCGTGTGGCTGGACACATACCTCATGGCGATGGGAATCGCCGGCCACACCGACCTACTCGCCTCCCGCTACCTTTCCCTGATGATGGAGGGAGCGTGCCGACAATGGATCAACACCCTCCCCGCAGACAGCATTGACTCATGGGAGGAAATGCGTGATGCCTTCGTCAGGCACTTAGAGGGCTCCTACACCCGCGCCACCACCATCGAGGACCTGGAGCGATGCGTCCAGGGACCCCGCGAGTCGACCCGCAGCTGGGTCCAACGGTGGCAAGATCAGTGGTACAACGCGGACGGAATCCACCCGGATACCGTGATCCACTTCTTCAAGACCTTGTGCCGCTACGAGCCCTTGGTCTCCAAGCTCAAGCGGGTGTACAAAACACTCGACAACATACCGAACCTCCTCGAGATCGCCAAGCGGTACACGGAGGAGTACCCAAACGAAGAAACCGATGACGAGTCGGGAGGGAATCGCCGCACGAGCGGCCACGACAACGGGAGACGACCCGAGCTACGCTACAGAAACACTCGCCTCACCGGCAAGCGCCACGGTGACGGGAGAGTCGACTTCATCGCCAACGCCGGTATGCTCCGTGCGAGCCCAAGAGCTTTCGCCGCGACGGAGGCCAGCGCCGCGACGACGGCAACTACAAGGCGAAGCCGAGGTTCGACCCCACGGCCCTCCTCAATCAACCCTGTGTGTTCCATAGCAGGGAAGGGAAGCCCGCCACGCACACGACTGCCAACTGCCACTCCCTGAAGGAGATCGAGAAGGCATGGCGCGCACGGGAAGACCCCGACAACCACCCGCCAAACGGCGGAAAATTCGGCAACGACGCTGGCTCGCTTCACACCTTCACCGGCTTCAACACGAAGCGCGAGAAGAAGGTCATCGCCCGCGATGTCACCGTCAACGCAGTGTCCCAGGTCGACATCCCCCAGTTCCTCAGCTGGTCCGAGCAACAAATCACCTAGAGCCGCGAGGACCACTCGCCACAGATCGAATATCTGGGTCGAGTCGCCCTGGTGGTCAAGCCCAAGGTGGTATACTACTGGCTCCACAAGACGCTGATGGACGGTGGAAGCTCCAGCAACATCTTGTATCTGGACACGTTCAGGCGACTGCGGCTCCCGCAGCCGATGATCGAGACAACCTACACCACCTTCCACGGCATCATCCCCGGTCGGAAGGCGTACCCAATCGGTAAGGTGACGCTGCCAGTCACCTTCGGCACACCAGCGAACTTCCACGCCGAGCGGATCGTCTTTGAGCTGGTGCCGTTCAACAGCCCCTACCACTCTCCTGGGGCGTCAGGCGTTCGCCAAATTCATGGCAGCGCCCCACTATGCGTACAACGTGATGAAGCTCCCCGGGCCATGCGACATCATCACCGTCCACGGCGACCCCGACATGGCAGCAGAGTGCGAGGCCAAAGGCGCCGAGCTCGCCGACGTCGTCATAGCGGCAGAAGCCAACCACACATAGGAGCTCGCCAAGTACGCTAGCGGGGTCAACAACGACGACCCCACCATACTCAAGAAGTCCAACTCGGAGGGTGGCGGTTCCACCGCCTTCGAGGCAACGATGCACACTCGCACCGTCGAGTTGGTCCCAGGCGACTCCAGCCAGACGGTGACGATCGGGACGGGCATGAGCCCAGCATAGAAATGTGCGCTCATCGAGTTCCTACGTGAGAATCGCGATATCTTCGCATGGAAGCCATCTGACATGCCTGGTGTCCCGAGGGAACTCGCTGAGCACAAACTGTAACTACCTCGGTGAATTACGCTCCTAGATACAAGCCTGGATGAGCGGTAATGGTTGAAATAGTACGGTGGGGCCCCAAAAGCCACTCACGGGTAGACCTTTCGGCCGTCCCAACCACTACCAACTCAACGGGACCTGTACGGGCGGCGTAATCGGCAGGCGAAGGGATCAACTACATACACAAATGAGTATGTATGCAAGCCACCATACAAAAGTACATCAGAGCCATTCCATCTAGAAAGAAAGGAAATATAGCAACGCCATACGGCAAGATTCAAATGACCTAGATAGATATAATATTTTAGGATAATTCCTCATACATCACACATCAGAGTAACAAGCGGAAGCGGCAGAACAAAGTCCGAGTACGGATAAGAAGCAAATCGGCATAAGATGCCATAGAAATAAGCACATCCCGCCCACAGATCTCACGGATCCCGTTCCGGAATCTCTACACGAACGATCGTTGCCCACATCATCGCCTCTTCCACCCAAAGATCCGTCTGCGAGTGTACCGCTCATCTGAACCAATAATTTATCGTGTGAGACCCTAAGGGTACTCAGCAAGTCTTAATGCCTCTAAAGGGGACACAACCTGGGGTGACGCAATTGCAGCAAAAGATAAACCCTAGCAGTTCTACAGATAAACGCTATCCATCCGCCTAACCAAGGATAGGCGGATGTCCGTGAATTAATGACAACAGTTATAACAGTAATTTCATCAGATCCATCCTCCTCCTCGCTTACCAACAAGGAAGCGGACGAACAACCCCCCATCCGTTGGCAATTTTATTAACCATTCCATGAGTATTTCACTATTTACTAGTCATTTACTTAGTCAGATTAAAGCGGTACTTTAGTTATGCTTGTCTATGATCGAGAAACCGTGCTCCAAGTCGTCCATAACCGCGGACACGGCTTTCAGAAAGTTTTACCCTGTAGGGGTGCACAAATAGCAACACACACTCGATCAACCTCGGAAAAACCAAATCAAAACCCAACGAGGCCTTCACGACAAAGCAATCACATGATTCAGAAATATTTTAGGGGGCCACCCCATTAAGCTACCCGCAACGAAGTTAGCTGACTCCGAAACGGACTCAAGGTTTGGGTAGACGGCTGTGAACGACTGGGAACCCAAAATTGGGCTTGTCGACACCGCGGAATCGTGTCCCGATCCTAAACAGTACAGGTGCTATCTGTCGCACAATTTAGATAAAGCATTAAAGCATGACATAAGTACAGGATAGTAAATAAAACCTCAAACTGTTTTGTGGCCCCAAGAAATAAGACTGAATCAAGCTCTGGCTCAGGGGGGTCCCATAAGCCTCCCGGATGTGGATAGCACGAATAATCTTGGAACAGGAATCAAGTACTCGGGGTCTTACGGGACACAAGTGAGCAGGAAGAACCAAATAGCAGATGTTGCTCACCGGTGCCACTTTCATTAGTTATCCCATTACTACTCAGGTTAAGTTGTTTAGGTACCCCGTTATACATCAGACTCTCACATACCCTACACATCTTTGTTCTCGACTACATGGCTCAAACAACTCCTGTGGTAATGGCTCATGGGATGGAGGAACAAGCTGGTGGGGTTTAAAATAAAGGCTATGCAATACTTGGGATTCAATTTAATGCAATCGCGACTCAATGATGCAAGAATAAGATAGAGGCAATAGGTCGTATGTATGCAAGCATGTGGTAGTGCTTGCACAGCAACTCAGTTGAAGAGAGACGGATCTGGGTAGTGCTCGGTTCTCTTGATATATCCCCACCTTTCGTCTATCCGACGAAGAACCAAACAAACAAGGGCCAACATAAATAAAGTGCACAAGCATAGGAATAAAATGCGTCAAGCAAACAATCATGCCATGATGAATGATGCACAAGTTGCATGGCAATAAAGTAGCATGGCATGGGTGAGGTGTGGTATACAAGAATAAGTCATTTTATTAAGGTTTGGCCACATTTTATTGTCATAATAGTTGCTGTATACTTTATATTTATATGATGCATGCTGCAATTGAAGTCATGGATAGCATAAACAGAAAGGTCTCGTCGAGCTGATCATTTTAGACATATCATTTGTTAAATTCGGAGTTATATTTCAAAAGTTATTAATTATTTAAGTTCCAGTGGCATTTGTTGTAATTTAATTCAACTTGGAATTTTAAATGTGCAAAAGGTAATTTGAATAGCATATTTGAAATCCTTACATTTTTCTGATTCAAAAACATATATTATTTATATTATTTGGATTTATATTTTTAAAGTTATTTGAAAACAGATTTAGTTTTGAATTTGAATTAATTTGAATTAGGTTTAAATTAAAACAGACACAGAAAACATTTTAATACTCAGATAAACCTAGCCCTAGTCAAGACAGGTGGGGTCACAAGGATGACTGGGCCACACGCTGTAGGAGCTTCATCACATCAGGATAACCCACCAACAGAGGCCGACAGGGGTCACAGGCCACAGTGGTCCACGAGGCAGGCGGTCGAGGGGCCAGCAGGTGGGGGGGCATGGGACCGCGGGTTGGTTTTGAGAAAAGAGGGGAGCCTTTTTAGAAGATGGCCATAGCCACCGACTGTGGGCCTGGGCTGGACCGCGATCGAGGCGAGAAAACAAAAAGGGGGCTAACTGCAAACTACCACGGCCTGATCGCTTCCTCTTCTCCGACGGAACAGAACGGCGCGGCCGGCAGCAGCGGGGACTCGAACGCGGCTCTCTGGCGTGCGCACAGAGGCGGCTGCCGCTGGGCTGGACCAGGGTTGTTGACAGGAGAGAGGACGCGGGCTAGATAAGCGCTATGCGGCGCGAGAGAACAGGCAGGCGCGCGCTCGCCGGTGCACACGGTGTGCTCGGCGAAACGATCGCCGCCGGCAGGAAACAAGGAAGGGTCGGGACATGTCCAGGGGGGTCGGGGGCGTACCGCGAGGATGTTGGCGTGGTCGACGGGTTCGGGGGCGGTCGCGATCGTTGGCGGGGCTGCCGGACCGGAGCTAGGGTTTGTCGGGGCGGCGCCGACGGTGTCCAGCGAGGCTGGCCTTCTCCTCCTCGTCCGCGAGTACTGGGCGAAGCAGGGCGGTCTCCTCGTCCTCGCTGACACGCTGCTGCCCGCCTGCGCCTCCTGGAACGACGGGGGGAGAAGGAGACCGACGGTGGCCGGCGAGGCTAGGTAGAGGAGAGGAGAGGAAGGGGAGACGAGGGCGTCGCCCTGGGCGGATCTGGGGAAGGCTAGAGGAGCGAGGGGGTGGATAAGAACGAGAGGGGCAGGTGAGGTTGCGTGGGGGAGGGGAAGATGGGAAAAGGTGGCCTCGGTGCCACCTTTTCTCCTCCCTCACGTGATCGGCCAGGGCAGGGGGTAGCTAGGTGGGAGAGGCTGGGGGAGGCTGTGTGGGGCCAGGAGGAGGGAGCTCGGGGTGGGGCAGGCCAGGCAGAGAGAGAGAGAGGAGAGGGGGTGGGTTCGGTTAGGAGCTAGGTTAGAGGGATGGCTCGGTTTAGGGTTGGTCTTAGGGTTTGGTAGGGTTGGGTATGGGTAGCTCGGCCAAGAGAGAGAGGGGGCTAAGTGGGGCATGCATGCTGGGGAGAGAGGAGAGGTGAGGCTCGGGTAGGGTTGGTAGAAGGAGGGGGAGATTAGAGAGAGGGAAGGTTTAGGGTTGGATTAGAGGGTTTGGTTTAGGGTTGTTTAGAGGAGAGATGAGAGGGAAAGAGAGGTACCCATGTTGAACACATGACAAAGGCATCACATGGTCAAGCACAAGGTGAGGAGGGAGGTTAAAGAGAGGGGTAGGGGGTTTAGGGCTTATGCACACCCACATGATCACATGTGCATGCATGGATGGGGATGGTGATTAGGGTAGGGTTTTGGATTGAGAGGAGGGTTTAGAGAGAGGGGGTGGATGGGGTGAGATCATGGTGCCTACATGCATTAAACAAGACCAAGCAAGATCAAAAACAAGGTCCACAAGAACAAGCAAAAGGAAGAAAAGAAAACAAGGGTGATGGTTGCATGGCCCATGCAAAATATTTAATGCCTTGTTTACTCTTGTGAAAACAAAATAACTTCCATGGCATTTGTTTATTTGCATCCTCCCAAAGTTGGAGTAAGGGCAAGCAAAAGAAGTGGAGAGAGATCCACCCAACCCACATGAGCTAGAGGTAAACTCAATTAAAATGCCAAGCTCCTATTAGTTGGATGGTGGATTTATAAGGTGGTGAAAGAAAGGGTGGTGGAGTCAATAAAAGATATGCCCCCAACTCAACTTGGGCATTTAACAATATATCAAGAACCAAATACAATATCAAGAGGCAAATACAAATATTAATGGATATGAGATAAGAACCAAAACAAAAGGGTTTTTGTATGATGCTCAAATGCAAGGTGGCATGATGACATGAGCATGATATGATGATGATGCAACAATTATATGTAGGAAGTGGCCCTTTTATTACTAGAACAAGTAGCATTACAGGTGTTAGACAACTGGGATGCTACAACTCTCCCACTAACAGGAATCTACCCGAGATTCTAGGAAGAAGAAGACACAAAGAGGGTAGGATAGTTGGCACGGAGTTCATCTTCACGTTCCCAAGTGGCTTCATCAACAGAATGGTGTGACCACTGCACCTTGCAGAACTTGATGGACTTGTTGCGAGTCCTTCTTTCTGCGGTCTCAAGGATTTTGGTGGGGTGTTCTTGATAAGACAGGTCTTCTTGGATGTCTATTAGCTCATGATCCACGGTCCTGCCAGGATCTTTGAAGCACTTCTTGAGCTGAGAGATGTGGAAAACATCATGGACTTTGATTTTTTTCCGGAAGCTCAAGTGCATAAGCAACTTCTCCTCTTCTACCACGAATCTTGAAAGGACCGATGTATCTAGGAGCCAGCTTTCCTTTGATGCCGAAGCGGTGTGTGCCTATCATGGGAGTGACACGAAGGTAAACAAGATCACCAGGGGAATACACCATGTCCGTGTGCTTCCTGTCATAATTGCTCTTCTGGCGACTTTGAGCAATCTTCAGGTTCTCAAGAATGATATGCACCTTCTCCTCTGCTTGAGTTACAATGTCAGGGCCAAACCAAATTCTTTCTCCTGCACCTGACCAACCAATCGAAGTTCTGCACTTGCGACCATAGAGAGCCTCAAATGGTGCCATATTCAGACTTTTCTGGAAGCTGTTGTTGTAGGAGAATTCCGCATAAGGAAGACATTCCTCCCACTTCATGCCAAAAGAGATGACGCAAGCACGAAGCATATCCTCCAGAATCTGATTGATCCTTTCGACTTGTCCTTGCGACTGAGGGTGGTAAGCAGTGCTGAAGTTCAACTTTGTTCCCAAAGCATTTTGGAAACTCTCCCAGAACTTTGAAGTGAAGATGCTTCCACGGTCTGAACTGATCTCAAGCGGAACCCCATACAGAGAGACAATTCTATTGATATAGATCTCATCCAACTGAATTCCAGAAATTGTTTCCTTGACGGGGAAGAAATGAGCCACTTTAGAAAGCCTGTCGATGACAACAAAGATTGCATTGTTGCCCTTCTGCGACCTTGGAAAGCCAGTGATGAAGTCCATCTCTACTTTCTCCCATTTCCATTCCGGGGGTTTCAATGGCTGTAGAAGACCGAAAGGTTTCTGATGGACAGCTTTCACTCTGCGGCAGACATCACACTCCGAGACATACTTGGCACAATATCGTTTCAACCCAGGCCACCAATATTGTGTTTTCAAGTCCATGTACATCTTTGTGCTGCCAGGATGGATAGAAAGAACCGAATCATGCGCCTCCTTGAGAACTTGCTCTCTCAAACCCGGGTAGTTCGGAACAAACATCCGGTGTTCAAAGAAAAGCGTGCCTTGATCATCAACGTGGAAGGACTCGTACTTCGGAAGCTCAAGTTTAGAGATGATCTTTTTGGTGTGCGGATCACCAAGCTGACGAGAGCGAATCTTTTCTTCCAAGAGAGGAGTAGCTAGAAGGTTCAGGAGATGCCCTTGTTCCACAATTTCCAGGTTGAGCTGACGGAATTCCTTGCACAAGAGAGGCTGTTTTTCTTCCATCATGAGGTTGTTGACATAAGATTTGCGGCTAAGAGCATCGGCCATGACATTAGCCTTGCCCGGAGTGTAGTTGATGGTCAAATCAAAGTCATTGATTGCTTCAATCCATCTCCTCTGCCGAAGGTTGAGATCAGGCTGAGTGAAGATATACTTCAAACTCTTGTGGTCAGAGAAGATCTCACAACGGTTACCAAGCAAGTAGTGCCTCCATAGCTTCAAAGCAAAGACAACTGCTGCGAGCTCGAGGTCATGTGTGGTATAGTTGATCTCATGCGTCTTCAACTGACGAGAGGCATAAACAACCACCTGCTTCTCTTGCATAAGGACCGCACCTAATCCTTGCAAAGAGGCGTCGCAGAATATCTGGAAAGGCTTAGATGTATCCGGAGGAACCAAGACTGGTGTGGAAGTGAGCTTCTCTTTGAGTGTCTCAAAACTTGCTTGACATGCAGGAGTCCACAGGTACTTCTTGCCTTTCTTGAGGAGATCGGTAAGAGGCTTTGCTATCTTCGAAAAGTTCGAACGAGCGGCGGCAATAGCTAGCCAAACCAAGAAAACTCTCGCACTTCTTTGACATTAAGGAGGAAGCCATTCAACAATTGTCTCCACAGTTTCCGGGTGGACTGCAATGCCCTTGACAGAGATGACATGACCAAGATAGGTTACTTCAGGCAGCCAAAACTCACACTTGGAGAACTTTGCATACAAGCGGTTCTCACGAAGCTTGTTTAGGACACACCGCAGTGTTCTTCATGCTCTTCCTTAGACTTGGAATAGACCGAATGTCATCCGGATAGACCACAACGAACTTATCAAGGTACTCCATGAAACCGAGTTCATAAGCCTCGAGAAGGTAGCAGTGCGTTGGTGAGTCCGAAAGACATGACCGTGTACTCATACGAGGCCATAGCGGGTGGTGAAAGCTGTTTTGGGCACATCTTCCTTGCGAATCTTGATTTGGTGATAACCACTTCTCAAGTCCATCTTAGAGAACACCACAGCTCCAATAGGCGATCGAAGAGATCATTAATCCGCGGAGGGATATTTGTTCTTGATGGTTTTAGCATTGAGAGCCCGTAGTCAACACAAAGTCTATCGGTTCATCACGCTTCTTCACAAAGATTGTTGGGCTACCCAAGAAGAAATCATGTTGAATGAAACCCAACTTCTCTTGTTCATCAAGTTGTCGTTTGAGTTCAGCCAACTCGGAAGGACCCATTTTATAAGGCGCTTGGAGATAGGAGCCGTTCAGTTCAAGCTCAATTACAAACTCAACCTCACGATCCGGAGGCATACCCGGCAACTCTTCAGGAAAGACATCTGGGAACTCACAGACCACCGGTACACTCTGAATAGCTTCCATAGCATCATCATTCAGATCCGCCAAAGAGAAAAGCTGGACAGCAGGAGTCAGTCTTGGAGAAAAGACTATGTGGCCTTCAGGAATCTTCAGAGAAACTGAGCGTTCAACACAATCAATCACAGCTGCATTTGCTGTCAACCAATCCATGCCCAAGATGACATCAATGTCAGAATTGCCCAGAACAATTAAGGAAGCCGAGAACGAAGAGTCACCAATCTCAACTTGATTGCCATGACTGATATGCTCAGCCCTCATGTTTGCTCCCGGAGAAAGGACCATTAACCGCTTAAGGAGAGGAACCATGACTAACTCATTCTCATTTGCAAACTTGTGAGAAACAAACGAATGCGATGCACCAGAATCAAACAAAACTCGTGCAGGGACTGAGTTAAAGGAAAGCATACCCATCACAACTCCAGGTGCATGCTCAGCTTGAGCGGCGTTGACACAGTTGGCACGAGCAACCGTAGACCCGGGCTTAGTGTTGATGTTGAGAGCCCGAGGTGGTGGTGCACGAACCGAAGGAGAGGTTGCTGCAGATCTTGGCGGGGGTGGAGGAAGAGCTTTGTTTTTCAACGGACAGTTCCAGTGGGGATGTCCAGGATCTCCACACGTGAAACAAGCACCAGGTGGACGTGGAGCAACGTAGCCAGGGACTCCGCCAGGCGCTCCAGGGTAGTGGTTGTTGTAGCCCCTGGGAGCCGCAGTGGTGAAGTTTGGTGGCCTTGACGCGTAACTTGCAGGTCTTGGTGGAGCCGGAGCGGTGGGGTGTTAGGAACCCAGACACGCCGCTTAGAAGGAGCTGCCATAACTGAAGAGCTTGATGCATCCCGGTTGTGTTTCTTGGACTCCTCAAACACTTGCCGACTTGCTTCCTCTTGCAAAGCTGTGTGCTGTAGTTCCAGGAAAGATGCCGGCCTTGCATGTGTGATTGCATACTTGATCGATGCATTGAGCCCTTGCCTGAACCTCTTCTGCTTCTTCTTGTCATCAGATACCTCATCGCCACCATAACGAGAAAGATTCATGAAGTTCCTGATGTAGGTGTTGACGTTATCATTTCCTTGCTTCAGGTTGAGAAAAGCTTCCTTCATCCTTTCCATAACAATTTCTGACAGAAACTGCTCCTTGAACGCTCCAGTGAACCTTTCCCAAGTAGGCTGAAAACCCGTGCAGCTTGCCTTCAAGTAATTTTCCCACCAGAGCATCTCCCTTCAGAAGGTGAGTAGCACACTTGACCCACTCCTGCTCAGGAACATCAGCAGTCTCGAGCAACCTTGACATCTCACGCAACCAATCATCCGCGTCCAGTGGTCGATCAGAAACATCAAACTGACGAGGGTTGAATTTCAGGAAGCTTTTGATGTCTCCTCGCTTGGGAGGTGGAGGTAGTGGAGCAAACTCGTTCCTCCTGACACTCTCCTCAAAGCGCTGTTCTGCATTCGCCAAAGCATTAGCGATGTTTGACAGTGCGGAGCCCAGTTCAGGTGGTATGTCCTCATCAGAACGGCGTGGTGGAGCCATCCTGTCATTGATATAAAACACAAGTCAGTACTATAATGGAGAATGATAATAATCCAAAATAGTACCAAGATGGAATTAACCAAGATTAAAGGATACAATTTACTAAGATGATATTAAAATATCAACAAAGTTCAAAGCACCTAGAAGATATTAAGCATATCGCACACGACTGAAAAGGAGTGTGGTACACAAATATATCAAAGAAAATTTTTCCACAAATTTCGGCATTAAAATACCAATAGATGCGCAAAATTACTTAACGAATCAAGATTAGTGACTCTACCGATTCAATATACAAAAGCGAATGATAAGAGTAGTGGTATGGTCGCGACTCCATCCCGCACTCAAATCATTACTCCGCACATGAATAAGTGGAACACATATCCTAACCCCTTCTTCTCACGTTGAACCTAAAGATTGGTAACTACGGAACGAACACCCCAAACAAGATAACGTCGGATACAAAGAGTAAGACAGATTGCGTCGGTTTGCAAAAGCCTGTCGGTATGGAATGTACCAACAGTTGATAACCAAAGGCTGATTAGATAACAACTTGGATGCAACAGATAGACAAGGGATTACACACACACAACCTATGGTACTACGGAAACCCAGAACACGTGAATCCTAGTTTGAACTTTTAAGAAGAGGATTGAAAACGTTGCACTTCCTTACCGGAAAAGGGTGGGTGGGTGGGTAAGAAGAAAAGTGGAAGCAATCCTACTCTCGCGTTTTGTTTTTCCCTAGTATACATAACTACCAAAATATTTGCTAGACTGACAACGCATGCTTGGTTGAGACCACGAAGGTCGGGATGGCTCTGATACCAATTGTAACTACCTCGGTGAATTACGCTCCTAGATACAAGCCTGGATGAGCGGTAGTGGTTGAAATAGTACGGTGGGGCCCCAAAAGCCACTCACGGGTAGGCCTTTTGGCCGTCCCAACCACTACCAACTCAACGGGACTGTGCAGGCGTGAATCGGCGAAGGGATCAACTACATACACAAATGAGTATGTATGCAAGCCACCATACAAAAGTACATCAGAGCCATTCCATCTAGAAAGAAAGGAAATATAGCAACGCCATACGGCAAGATTCAAATGACCTAGATAGATATAATATTTTAGGATAATTCCTCATACATCACACATCGGTAGTAACAAGCGGGCAAGAACAAAGTCCGAGTACGAATAAGAAGAAAATCGCATAAGATGCCATAGAAATAAGCACATCCCCACGGATCTCACGGATCCCGTTCCTGAATCTCTACACCGAACGATCGCTGCCCATATCATCCTCTTCCACCCAAAGATCCGTGAATGCGAGTGTACATGTTCATCGAACCAATAATTTATCGTGTGAGACCCTAAGGGTACTCAACAAGTCTGCCTCTAAAGTGGACACAACAACCTGGGTGACAATTGCAAAGAAAAGATAAACCCTATCGGTTCTCTGATAAACCATCCATCCGCCTAACCATAGGCGGATGTCCGTGAATTAATGAATGATTATAACAGTAATTTCATCAGATCCATCCTCCTCCTCGCCACCAATGAGGAAGCGGACAACAACCCCCATCCGCTGGCAATTTTATTAACCATTCCATGAGTATTGCATTCCACTAGTCATTTATTTACTAGTCATTTAAAGTCGGTACTTTACTTTAGTTATGCTTGTCTATGATCGAAACTGCTCCAAGTCGTCCATAACGCGGACACTTTTTAAAGTTTTACCTAGGTGCACAAATAGCAACACACACTGATCAACCTCGGAAAAACCAAATCAAAACCCAACGAGGCCTTCATGACAAAGCAATCACAGATTCAAATATTTCAGGCCACCCCATTAAGCTACCAACAAGTTAGTGACTCAAACGGACTCAAGGTTTGGGTAGACGGTGAACGATCGGGAACCGAAAACTGGGCTTGTCGACACCGCGAATCGTGTCCCGATCCTAACAATGCAAAGCTATCGTCGACAATTTAGATAAAGCGGAAAGCATGGCATAAGTACAAGATAGTAAATAAAACCTCAAACTGTTTTGTGGCCCCAAGAAATAAGATCGAATCAAGCTCGCCGGGGTCCCATAAGCCTCCTGGATGTGGATAGCGCGAATAATCTTGGAACAGGAATCAAGTACTCGGGGTCTTACGGGACACAAGTGAGCAGGAAGAACCAAATAGCAGATGTTGCTCACCGGTGCCACTTTCATTAGTTATCCCATTACTACTCAGGTTAAGTTGTTTAGGTACCCCGTTATACATCAGACTCTCACATACCCTAAACATGCTGTTCTACGACTCGCATGGCTCAAACAACTCCTGTGGTAATGGCTCATGGGATGGAGGAACAAGCTCGGTGGGGTTTAAAAATAAAGGCTATGCAATACTTGGGATTCAATTTAATGCAATCGCGACTCAATGATGCAAGAATAAGATAGAGGCAATAGGTACTGTATGTATGCAAGCATGTGGTAGTGCTTGCCTGGCAACTCAGTTGAAGCGAGAGACGGATCTGGGTAGTGCTCCTGGTTCTCTTGATATATCCCCTGCTCAGAGTCTATCCGACGAAGACCCAAACAAACAAGGGCCAACATAAATAAAGTGCACAAGCATAGGAATAAAATGCGTCAAGCAAACAATCATGCCATGATGAATGATGCACAAGTTGCATGGCAATAAAGTAGCATGGCATGGGTGAGGTGTGGTATACAAGAATAAGTCATTTTATTAAGGTTTGGCCACATTTTATTGTCATAATAGTTGCTGTATACTTTATATTTATATGATGCATGCTGCAATTGAAGTCATGGATAGCATAAACAGAAAGGTCTCGTCGAGCTGATCATTTTAGACATATCATTTGTTAAATTCGGAGTTATATTTCAAAAGTTATTAATTATTTAAGTTCCAGTGGCATTTGTTGTAATTTAATTAAACTTGGAATTTTAAATGTGCAAAAGGTAATTTGAATAGCATATTTGAAATCCTTACATTTTTCTGATTCAAAAACATATATTATTTATATTATTTGGATTTATATTTTTAAAGTTATTTGAAAACAGATTTAGTTTTGAATTTGAATTAATTTGAATTAGGTTTAAATTAAAACAGACACAGAAAACATTTTAATACTCAGATAAACCTAGCCCTAGTCACAGACAGGTGGGGTCACAGGGCTGACTGGGCCACACGCGCGCAGGAGCTTCTGTCACCGCGGGATAACCCAGCCGCAGAGGCCGACAGGTGGGGTCACAGGCCAGTGGTCCACGAGGCAGGAGGCGATCGTGGCCCAGCAGGTGGGGGGGCATGGGACCGCGGGTTGGTTTTGAGAAAAGAGGGGAGCCTTTTTAGAAGATGGCCACAACCACCGACTGTGGGCCTGGGCTGGACCGCGATCGAGGCGAGAAAACAAAAAGGGGCTAACTGCAAACTACCACGGCCTGCATTTCCTCTTCTCCAGCGGAAAAAGAGAACGGCGCGGCTGCAGGCGAGGGGGACTCGAACGCGGCTCTCTGGCATGCGCACAGAGGCGGCTGCCGCTGGGCTGGACCAGGGTTGTTGATAGGAGAGAGGACGCGAGCTAGATAAGCGCTATGCGGCGCGAGCGAACAGGCAGGCGCGCGCTCGCCGGTGCACGCGGTGTGCTCGGCGAAACGATCGCCGTCGGCAGGAAACAAGGAAGGGCCGGGACATGTCCAGGAGGGTCGGGGGCGTACCGCGAGGATGTTGGCGTGGTCGACGGGTTCGGGGGCGGTCGCGATCCCTGGCGGGGCCCGCCTACACCTCCTGGAACGACGGGGGGAGAAGGAGACCGACGGTGGCCGGCGAGGCTAGGTAGAGGAGAGGAGAGGAAGGGGAGACGAGGGCGTCGCCCTGGGCGTATCTGGGGAAGGCTAGAGGAGCGAGGGGGTGTATAAGAACGAGAGGGGCAGGTGAGGTTGCGTGGGGGAGGGGAAGATGGGAAAAGGTGGCCTCGGTGCCACCTTTTCTCCTCCCTCACGTGATCGGCCAGGGCAGGGGGTAGCTAGGTGGGGAGAGCTGGGGGGAGAGGCTGCCAGGTAGGGCCAGGGAGGAGGGAGCTCGGGGTGGGGCAGGCCAGGCAGAGAGGGAGAAAGGAGAGGGGGTGGGTTCGGTTAGGAGCTAGGTTAGAGGGATGGCTCGGTTTAGGGTTGGTCTTAGGGTTTGGTAGGGTTGGGTATGGGTAGCTCGGCCAAGAGAGAGAGGGGGCTAAGTGGGGCATGCATGCTAGGGAGAGAGGAGAGGTGAGGCTCGGGTAGGGTTGGTAGAAGGAGGGGGAGATTAGAGAGAGGGAAGGTTTAGGGTTGGATTAGAGGGTTTGGTTTAGGGTGGTTTAGAGGAGAGATGAGAGGGAAAGAGAGGTACCCATGTTGAACACATGACAAAGGCATCACATGGTCAAGCACAAGGTGAGGAGGGAGGTTAAAGAGAGGGGTAGGGGGTTTAGGGCTTATGCACACCCACATGATCACATGTGCATGCATGGATGGGGATGGTGATTAGGGTAGGGTTTTGGATTGAGAGGAGGGTTTAGAGAGAGGGGGTGGATGGGGTAAGATCATGGTGCCTACATGCATTAAACAAGACCAAGCAAGATCAAAAACAAGGTCCACAAGAACAAGCAAAAGGAAGAAAAGAAAACAAGGGTGATGGTTGCATGGCCCATGCAAAATATTTAATGCCTTGTTTACTCTTGTGAAAACAAAATAACTTCCATGGCATTTGTTTATTTGCATCCTCCCAAAGTTGGAGTAAGGGCAAGCAAAAGAAGTGGAGAGAGATCCACCCAACCCACATGAGCTAGAGGTAAACTCAATTAAAATGCCAAGCTCCTATTAGTTGGATGGTGGATTTATAAGGTGGTGAAAGAAAGGGTGGTGGAGTCAATAAAAGATATGCCCCCAACTCAACTTGGGCATTTAACAATATATCAAGAACCAAATACAATATCAAGAGGCAAATACAAATATTAATGCATATGAGATAAGAACCAAAACAAAAGGGTTTTTGTATGATGCTCAAATGCAAGGTGGCATGATGACATGAGCATGATATGATGATGATGCAACAATTATATGTAGGAAGTGGCCCTTTTATTACTAGAACAAGTAGCATTACAGGTGTTAGACAACTGGGATGCTACACAAACTCAATGCCGAACCCAAAGCACGACCCGTCAAGCAGTCGCTACGACCCTTCAATGAAGAGCGCCACTGAGCAATCGCCGAGGAGGAGCAACGTCTACTTGCTGCAGGCTTCATCCGGCCAACCAAATACTCCAAGTGGCTGGCAAACCCAGTCCAGGTCGAGAAGAAAAATGGGACCTGTAGAATGTGTATCGACTACACAAACCTCAATAGCGCCTGACCAAAGGAGCAATTCGTCCTCCCGCGGATCGACCAGATCATCGACTCAACCGCGGGCTGAGAGTCGCTATGCTTCCTTGACGCATACTCTGGTTACAACCAGATTAAAATGGCAGTCGAGGACGAGGAGAAGGCGGTGTTCATCATGCCATTCGGAGCCTTCTGCTACACCGCCATGACCTTCGGCCTCAAGAACGCTGGAGCAACATACCAGAGGTGCATGCAGCATCCACGTCTACATCCATGTCTACATTTGCCTTGCGAGCCAAATTGGCCGCTACATCCACGTCTACATCGACGACGTGGTGGTGAAGTCCACTCGCCAGGGCGACCTACTCGCCGACCTGGCGGAAACCTTCGCCAACCTGCAGAGGTACACGATAAAGCTAAACCTAGGAAAGTGCACCTTCGGTGTACCTACTGGACAGCTGCTGGGGTACGTCGTCTCCAAGCGCGGGATCGAGGCGAACCCCGCCAAGATCAACACAATCGCCCGGCTCGGCAGACCCGAGTGCCTGCGTGAAATCCAGAAGTTGGTCGGGCGAGTCGCGGCTCTCAGTCGCTTCATCCCTCGGCTAGGCGAGAAGGCGATGCCCCTCTACCGCCTAATGCGCAAGAACCCCACTTTCTAGTGGGACAAGGAGGCAGATGACGCGCTCCACACTCTCAAGGAGGTGCTACTCGCGGCACCGCTACTCTCCGCCCCCATCGACAAGGAGCGCATGCTCGTCTACTTCGTGGCCTCCGAGCGAGTCGTCAGCGCCGTCATGGTCATCGAACGACCAGAGGAAGGCAAGGAGTGCCCGGTGCAACGACCTCTATACTACATCAGCGAAGTCCTCACCGAGTCGCGCCAGTGCTACCCGCAGTACCAAAAATTGGTATATGCGGTCTTCAGAGCCCATCGGCGACTACCGCACTACTTATAGGAGCACCCAATCATGGTCGTCTCCTCATCTCCGTTGCAGGACATCATCCGCAACCGCGAGGCGACAGAGCGAGTCGCCAAGTGGGCCGTCGAGATCGGAGTCCACAACATCAGATAGGAGCCCATGATCGTCTATGTCGCGGCCTCCGAGCGAGTCGTCAGCGCCGTCATGGTCGTCGAACGACCAGATGAAGGCAACGAGCGCCCGGTGTAGTGACCTATATACTACATCAGCGAAGTCCTCACCGAGTCGCGCCAACGCTACCCGCAGTACCAACAATTGGTATATGCGGTCTTTAGAGGCCAGCGGCGACTGCCACACTACTTCCAGGAGCACCCAATCATGGTCGTCTGCTCAGCTCCGTTGCAGGACATCATCCGCAACTGCGAGGAGACCGGGCGAGTCGCCAAGTGGGCCGTCGAGATCGGAGTCCACAACATCAGATAGGAGCCGCGCAAGGCGATCATGTCACATGCTCTAGCAGACTTTCTCGCCGACTGGGAGGAGGCCCAACAGCCAGAGAAATTGCCATACCTCCACTACTGGTCCTTACACTTCGACGGCTCCAAGAACGCAGATGGTGCAGGGGCAGGGATCGTCCTCACATCTCCAAAGGGTGACAAGCTATGCTACATCCTGTACCTTGACTTCACCCCTGCACCAACAACATGGCCGAGTACGAGGCGCTCCTCCACGGTATGCGAGCAGCCAAGGTGATGAATATCAACCATCTGCGCTACTATGGTGACTCCGACCTCGTCGCCGAGCAAGTCGCCAGCACCTGCGATGTAGTTTCCCCCACAATGGCGGCATACCGCCAAGCAGTGGACCAGCTAGGAGGCCACTTTGCGGGCTACTCCGTCGAGTGGATCAACCGATGGAAGAACGAGGAGGCCAACACACTCTCCCGCATCGGCTCGGCTCGACTCGCGCCGCTCGCCGGCGTCTTCCTCGACACCATCACCAAGCCTTCTGTCTCGCCCTGAGGGAGATCGACATTGGAATTCCACTACAGCCGGATGCAGCCCTGGTCGCAATGATCGCCGACCCAAGCGACTGGACCGCGCCATACGTCGCCTACCTAGAGGGAGGCACCCTACCTGCTGACGAAACGGAGGCCTGGATGATAGCACGCCGCTGCAAATCCTTCGTCATCATCAACAACGAGCTCCACAAGTGTAGCGTGACTGGCGTGTTCCAACGCTGCGTCCAACCCACAGAAGGACGTACGATCCTCCAGGACATCCAAGCTGGTGACTGTGGCCACCATGCTGGCACCCGCTCCCTAGTTGCCAAGGCCATGCGACATGGCTTTTACTGGCTCACCGCACACGCCGACGCGGTCGACATTGTCCAACGCTGCGTCGGGTGCTAGAAGTACGCCAACCAGACTCACGTGCCGAGCTCGGCGGTCAAGACCATCCCCATCACTTGGCCATTCGCCGTGTGGGGCATGGACATGGTAGGCCCCTTCAAGAAGGCCCCCTCTGGGTTCACCCACCTCCTAGTCGCGGTCGATAAGTTCACAAAATGGGTGGAGGCCAAGCCAGTCTGCAAGTGCGACGGGAATACCGCCACCAAGTTCCTGCATGAGCTCATCTATCGCTACGGGTTCCCGCACAACATCATCATGGACAACGACACCAACTTCGCCAAAGGAGCCATGGCCGAATTCTGCGAGGAGCACAACATACGACTCGATCTTGCCTCGGGCGCCCACCCGGAGTCCAACGGCCAGGAGGAACGCGCCAACCAGAGCATCCTCCACGGCCTGAAGCCATGACTGCAGGTTCCACTCGAACGGACTCCTGGGTGTTGGGTCGAAGAGCTCCCCTCCATCATCTAGGGCATCTGCACCTCCGTCAACAGGTCGACAGGATTCACCCCCTTATTCATGGTGTACGGCGCCGAGGCCGTCATGCTAACCGACCTCGAGCACGGCTCGTATCGGGTGGTCAACTACGTAGAGGCCGACAACGAGCTCGCACGCCAGAACGGAGTCGACCAGCTCGACGAAGCGCGCGACCTAGCTCGCTCCCGCACAACCATCTACCAGCAAGGGCTTCGCCGCTACCACAGCCGGCGAGTACGAACCCGCATCTTCCAAGAAGGCGACCAGGTACTACGTCTGATCTAGGACAAGAAAGGCATGCACAAGCTCTCCCCCCCTTGGTAGGGACCATTCGCCATCGGGCGAGTCCTGGGCAATGACGCCTACTACCTCATCGACGTCTGAGGTGATGGAAAACTCGACGTCAAGCGGCCATGGAATGTAAACCTCCTACGGAAGTTCTACTCCTAGAACTCCAGACATGTAACTCCTACCAGCTATGAAATAAAGAAGTTCGATTCACACAAATTGTGTCCACTCTTCGTATCTTGTGCCACTCGCACTCGTAATAACAGCACTACGCTACTCGCGGAAGTCAACCCTTGGTTATGCGACCGGCACGGCCAAGTAGTGCGGTACAAGGGCACCGAAAATTTCGGGCCTCGCACCGTCCACGAAAAAAGCTAACCTGAAGCCCCATCGGAGTCACCTCGCCCGACTGGATTTCCGAGCCACGAAAACCGCACTCGCTTCTCACAGCGACCCAGTCCTCCACATCCTCAGCGCAGCGACTCAAACGGCTAAGTACCACGCTCGGGGACTAATGCCAGTCCAAGCACGAGCGACAAGGGAAAACGCCAAGTATGAAAGCGCGTCCTGGACTCGCCATGCGACTGGTCCTACGGACCAGGTGGAGTGACGCGCCAAAACAACGCGCCCCGTCCTCACCTACCTTGGGCATGCGACTAGAACAGCCAAGTACCATGCTCGGAGACTCAGCCAGCTGACCCCGTTCGCGCCTGGGAAAATGGCCAAGTACAGAGCACCCCTTGGAGTCACCATGCGACTGACTTTCCAAGCCACGGCGAGTCGACCTTAACTAACTAACAGTTTAACACCATACATACACATAAAAACGAGGTAAACCCCATAAAAGGGTGGACGCGCTCGGGGACTCGTACAACCAACAACCAAATCGAAAAGCACTGACCAAAGCACTGACCGTCTCCTGGTACGGAATGAGGTCGCCCATCGCCCTCACCCGGTCGGCGTACACCACAACCCGCTCGGTAAGCTTCAGCACTTCGGCGATCTCGACTGCGCCCGTCGATGAAGGGTACCCGCTCGTGACGTCTTCAAGGTCGAAGTCGTCAGGAAAGTGCGCGAGCCCAAGGCTCAGCGCAGTCGCTGTACCGCGAAGAAAGGCCGATCGCGTCATGAATTCCACAACAGCCGGGGCCTTCTCCAAGTAGCGCCAAACTTAGACGAGGTCGCTGGGAATCACCTCCGTGGGCGATATCTCCTGCAAATACGCTCGGATGCAGGTCGCTGACAGCGCGGCAGAATCAACCAGAGTGGTGACGCATTGCCGCGCATCGTACGACTGCGCTTCTTCAACATTATTAGTAATCAGGCTGCAACACACAAGAAAATAATAAGAGAGGCTCCAGCAAAATAACATGACCCACACGCTCGGGGACTCGCCAAAGAAAAACTCACCAATCAATGGGCGACAACGCTCCGTGACAAAATCCTGAAGACCGGAGAGGTCATCCTGGAGCCCGGCGACGAGCGCATCTGACATCTTCCATTCCTCAGCAGCAGCATCAACGACTGCCTTGGCCCGTCTATCCGTAGAGGTCGCATCCGCCTTCGCTTCCTTGAGCTCGCGCTCCAGGTCGGAGATTCGCTTCTCCGCGGCGCTCAAGGACGACCGTGCAGCCGTCAATTCACTCGCCGGAACGAGGCCCTGACGAGCTTTCTCCACCGTGGCTGCGTTATCCTCTGCATCAACAACACCATGATTACGGGAAGAACAAGGTTTATGACCAGCATCAAGCACGATGGCCACTCACCCGCAGTCGCTCTAAGCTGCCCGTTCATGTCCTGAACAATGAGGATCTCCCTCTCCACACGCTCCCTGGCGGCAAGCCGATCCGTCGACTCGCGCTGCAGACCCTGCGCAACCATGGAAGCGTCAGCAGCGAAAATCCTAAGTGCCTAGCCACTAAAATTCAGCGACTAGCCACTCGGGGACTGGACAGCGAAAATCCTAAGTGCCTAGCCGCTGAAATTCAGTGACTAGCCACTCGGGGACTGGACAGCAAAAATCCTAAAGTACCTAGCTGCTGAAATTCAGCGACAAACCACTCGGGGACTGGACTCGAAAAAAAATAAGAATCCAACCACTGAAATTCAGTGGCCCGATCCTCGGGGACTGGACACACCTGGATGGCGGCACCTAGCATGCTGTAAAGCTCCATTGCATCCACCGATGGGAGCACAAATGGAGTATGCCCGCGACGCTGCTCGACCTCCGCACCGGCGGCCTCGAGCAATTGGCTCGACGACACCGAAGCACTCGCCACGGAGGCCCTCGCTACAAAGCGAGGGAACGTCGCCACCGCGACTCCCGCACCACTCAAAGGTGGGCCTGTCGCCCCAACCGAGGCCACGGGCTCCGCCCGCAGCGACTCCGTGTCCATCTTGGCACTCGGGGCTGTGTACACTGCAATTGGAGCCTCGCTAGGGGCGACCATCGGCTCGTCCGAAATCGTGACGACCTCATCGCCCTTTGCTTTCTTCGTGCCTTCAGCAGGCACCTCGACCTCGTCGCCCTTCCTCTCGAAGGGTCGACTGGAGCCTCCGCGGCACCCAATGGAACCTTGGCCACAGAAGGGTGACCTATCTTTTTCACTCTAGTCCTGCAGAACAACTCCGTCAGTAAACTCGCCAGTCGGACATAAACCAAGCAGACAAATGAAAGGATTGAGAAACACTCACTTGGTGACTGGGATAAAACGTAGGACAGTACGAATGCTGGACGGCTTCTCCAACTCTGGCCCTAGTTTCCGACTGAGGCCCGTCTCGAACACACTCTGTGCCCAAGACACCGACGACTTCTTCAAGGACGAGGCCGCGACAGGAGGTTCAGTGGCGATCGCCACGAGAGCTCCCCTCGGCGGCGAGGTCCCTACGGCTGGAGCGGCCACAAGCCCGGTGACTGGGGCGCAAGGTGGCGGCAGCGACGCCAACGACATCTCGTCTTTTGCAACGGCCACGCCAACCGGCACGGTCGTAGGCGCCGGTGCATCAGCCCTAGCTTCCTCGTCCGCACTGGTAGCATCGGCATCGGGCGTAGGTGCGGTGTAAGGAGTGACCCCGGCCTTCGTGTCAAGATACTCTGCCAAGGTGATCTTCTTTAGGGCCAGGGTGTAATCGTTGAGTCTCCACTCGGCATGGCAGGACTTTGTTGGGTTGTCCTTGCCCGTGTACTCGTACATATAGTGGGCGCGACTGGCTAGAGGCACGAGCCGTCGCCCGAGCCAGCAATTGTAAAGATTGATGGTTTGGAGGCCCTTCTTCTTCAGGTTGCGGATTGTCTGCAACATATCGTCGACAACCATCCGTTGGTCCAGCGGAAGTTTGGTGACTTGGAGCCGACGCGGCTCGGGCCGGTCAGTAGAGTACATTGGAAGCGCTACCTCGTCGCTCGACGGCGACTCGGTCACGTAAAACCAGCTCTTCTTCCACTCATTCGCTGCTTTAGCGGGCAGCATCAGATCAAAAAAGGACGCCTTCAACTTCAGCTGAAAGGTCAGGCCGCCCGCGGCCAGCATCGGGCCTCCCGCGGCCAGCATCGGGCCGCCTGCCTCTTCGCGTCCGATCCTCCCATGGAACAGATCTTGCCATAGGAGGAAATACGGCCGGCAACCTAGGTAGCACTCGCAGAACGCCACGAAGATGGCGAGCTGCTCAATGTTGTGCGACCCTAGGTCCGACGGCTTTATGTCGTAGTAGGAGCAGAAGCGGCGGAAGAAGAGGGAAGTCGGGAATCCGAGCCCCCGCTCCAAGTGGCTGGTGAAGCAGATGAGCTCTCCCTCGCGTGGATCTGGGATCACCTCTCCAGCCGTGGGGATGCGCCATCTCCCGACGCGGAGGATCCCCGCCTCCTCAAACGATTTCAACAACACTTTTGTGCAGTTGGATCTGCCCTATGGTTCCGTCGGAGGCGCCATCGATTGGAGGATCTGGGGTTATGAGTCGCTCTGGGTTGCTCTGGTCACTGCATGGAATGGAGAATTAGGAATGCACAAGATCGGAGGAAGTGAGGGAAGTGTTCTCCCCTCGCCCGTCACTTTCCTTATATAGCAGTTGTTACTCGCCATCTTCGGGGAGCCGTTACCGCTCAGTAATTACGCCGATATTACCGTTGGATTACCCAACGACTACTTTGACCAGCACTGGCAGTCCAACTTCATCCACTCGACTCGCTGTCTTCAGCGACTTGACGATTTGCCTACCTGATCACTCGCCGACCTATTCGCCAAGCTGCGATTTGACTAAGTCGCCGTTATTGCGACTAAAATGACTAGTTCTTTCCTTTGTCTAGGGAGTCCACTGCCGATTCGACTGGGCGTCCGAATTGGACCCGCATACTCCAACTGCCAACGAACATCTGCGACGAATCAACGACGGCCTTGGGGACTACTGATGGGGATATGCCGACCGGGGTATACCCAGCAGGACGTTTCCTACTGGCCCAAGCTGCCAGCGAGTGGGCCTGCAGGACAGCGACTGGATCGAGACTTGGTAAGGACCCAGGCGACTGGAAGCTAGAGGCCCAGAAGCGTTGCTAGGCCCATTCGGATTAGGTCAAGAACCTTTTGAATCCTTAACTAATTCGGTTGTAGATCTGTAAACCCTAGCGAGGTGGGCCTATATAAACCTCCCTAGGGTACGCATAGAGGACACGTTCCATCATACACCCTAGCGACTCTCTGCCTAGCCGTCGATCTCGCCCATTGTACTCTCCATCAATACAATCAAGCAGCAGTAGGTCTTTACCCTCCGGGGGCCCAAACTGGGTAAACCCTTGTGTCTCTGCCCTCATCTCGCATCGCAGATGGCTGGCTGCCCTTGCCCCTCGTTCTAATACTCGCTGCCGATTGCAGCATCTGCCGTGGCCATTCCCACGACAGTTCCATACACGAGAAATCAAGTTTTGAACTTGGAAGACCCTCTGGAAATGTGTAAATACCTATTGGTCGTATTTGGGTCTATAAAGAAACAGACATGGATGTTTCACATCTATGAAATAGTCGTCATGTCGTAAAGTATTTTATGACAATGTTTAAGGAGTTGTTTATGACAAGATTGGATCTTTCATAGCGATATTTAGTCTGGACGGATTAATGTAGCAACCACTACATATAATTTGGTATATGGTAGAAGAATAAACAAAACAAAGTTCTTCTAAAAGAATGGTTACCTAGGATGTGTACATGACATGGTCCAAAGGATTTTGTTAATTAAAAGGATGCTAAAAGGGCATGCAAACTTCAATAGTTGAAGTAAGGATCGCGGAGTTGGAATCTTCACCGTGATGAAAAAGGAGTTTTCATCAGGAGGCGATGAAGATGCTTGCAATTGCAAGAAATTAAGTGGGAGCGCTGAGACATATTTCTAATACATTATGTGGATGACATCTTGTTGATTAGAAATTATGTATCTTTTATTTACAAAGGTTAAGAATTTCATTTTGATGAAAGACTTAGGCAAAACCTGAATATTTAGCATGAATTTATACATGCATAGACTATGACGCTAATATGGTTATGGCAAACGTACATATATGAGATATTGAAGGAGTTCAATATAGAAACAATAATAAATGGTTCTTGTCGCATGGATAAGGAATTGAATCAAGATTCAAGTGTATCGGCACTTGATAAGTGAAACAAGATTCAAGTGTTTTGACACTTTATGAGTGTAATCACAAGAATGTCTTTAATCAATCATACAATGATATGTACACATCAAGAGTGTTATGAGCATATACCATAATGAATCATAAAATGATCATTGGACAATAGTAAGGAAATTCTCACGATCTTTTGGAAGAACTAAGAATATATTTGTGTAGAGGTGACAAACAATTACAAATAGTTCATTGTAAAGCGTTACATTGATACTAGTTTTGTCACAAGATACAAATTAAGTTTATCTCAATTCAAAGTATGGGTGGCACAATGAAATGGAAAGGAGTTTCCATGACATATTTGGATAAATTCCAAAGTTAAGACATTGTGACGGATACTACAACAAAAGGCTAAATATATGACTGCTATAGTAGCAGCAAAGGAGGGCATTTGTGTCAAGTAGTTTGTTATCAAACTAAGGTGTGGTTCGCAATGGGCTAACACTAAGATATATTGTACGGTAATAGTATCGACATGATTTAACCCCAAGGAACTAAAGGTCTCACCAAAAGACCAAATTTATACAATGCCATCTCATTAGAGAATGAGTGATGCGTGGAGACGCAAAGACATGCAAATACACATGGACCTGAAAGCGTCAGATCCATAGATTATGTTAACCACTTGCAATCGCGTATATGGAATACCAGAAAGCCATACGTGTTCAATACACAAAGTTTTCTAAACTACATTATTGTCTCTAGTGCAAGTGGGAGACTGAAGGGAATATGCCAGAGAGGCAATAATAAAGTGGTTATTATCGTATTCCTTATTTATGATAAATGTTTATTTTTCATGCTATAATCGTATTAATACGTAAACATTAATACATGTGTGTTTAATAAACAAAAAGGAAGTTCCTAGTTATGCCTCTCTTATAAACTAGCTCATTAATTAACAAGATGATCAAAGGTTTCCTGATCATGGACATTGGATGTTGTTAATAACGAGTTCACAACATTAGTGTAATGGTGTGATGAACATTCATCCGAAGTATAGCATTACGATCAAAGTCATTGAGTTTATATTGCTATAACAACTTACGAAGTGATCCTAATCCTTAGACCATGAGATCATATCAATCACTAACACCGGAAGAGTTTCTTGATAACATCAAACGTCACATCGTAACTAGGTGATTATAAAGATGGGTTCAGAACTACTAAAGTGTTATGTTGAGGCCCATGGATCAAGAGTGGAATTTGTTCATCCCAATGACGGATAGATATGCTTTGGGCCCTCTCGGTGATATCACATTGGTTAGCTTGCAAGTAAGTGATTTGATCACTAGAATGTTATATCACAGGAACAAGAAAAGAGTGCATGTCAGTAACAAGATCAAACTAGGTATGGAGATACGGATGATCGAATCTCGGACATGTAATATATCGCGAAACAAAAGAATTAAGATACTAGCGTAAAAGGTTTTGACAATCACAAGAAAGTCATCGTTGAATGTGTGGGAGTCAGTATGGGTCTCCAGATCCCGCTTCTAATTCTTGATCCGAGAGGGATCTCGATCATGTACGCATTATTCACGAACCGTAGGGTGACACACTTAAGAGACACCGACATCCATTTGGAGCAAAAGTTTCATGCCGGAAAGAATAACATGCGCAGGAATTTATTTCACTAGATACCGAAAGAGGTTTTCGGGTGAAAATGCAGAAAGTGTTTTTGCATGTGAAATGAAATACTAGAAAGGGGTTATATGAGAATGTTTGTCGATAAAGTAATTGACAAAATTCTGAATAAATAAAAGGAGTTTTATTTAAAGAGAGTTTGCATTAAATTTGGTGGAAATTTAATGGGAATTTGAGTGGGTTTTTGAGTGGAGGGAATTGAAAGGCATTTGTGTGAGTGTTGTGTCCACCCACATGAATTAAAGGAGGGGAGGGGGTAGCCCCATGGCTGGGCGCATGGCCCCTTGGGTGCCCCCCTCTCCCTATAAAAGGAGCCCCTCCCTCTCTCTCACTCACACCTCCTCGTGAAGGATCTCTCTCCCCCTCTAGTATTTATCCCACATGGTCTCGGACTAGCGAGATACATGTTCCCGGTGGATTTTCGGCAAGAAAGAGTTGTGCTTCCGCTGCATCGCTGGAGCAAGGAGACGGAGGTTGCTCGGTGCCTCGAATGTGTGTGCGAGCATGAATGCACTGCTAAGTTGCGGTGCTAAGGACTTCCTCTCAATCTTGAGATCGGCAAGAGATCATCTACATCAACCACGAGTTTCGCTCATTAAGCTTATATCCGCCTGTTTTTTGTATCTAGTAGATAGATCTTGGTACATAGTTGTTCCCATCGTAGGAATTTTTTTGTTTTCTATGCTGTGAACCCTACAGTTAGGAGTAGGCTGCTTGGCAGTATGCTGGTTGTGGGACGTATGCCCAGTAGTTGGAGCAGAGTTCCGGACCCCCCGTCCTCCTGGATTGTGGCATCCCGCAAAACCACTACTAGAAAATCGCGTTGAATTTGTGCATTGCATTGTCATCCTCATGTGTTGTTTGTCTAAAACTATTTCAGAAAAACCTATTTTTGTTTCTGAAACGCCCTCTCTCATTCAAACGCCAAAACCCCGGGTCTCCGGATTATTTTGTTTTGTTGCTATCGGGTTTCAAACGGCCCAATTCAATTAAATAAAATATTTAATTATTTTTGCGGGGGCAGTCGAACGGGCCGTTCCGACCCGAACGACCACCCCCTGGAAATATAAAACGGCCCAACCAATCCCACCCAATCTAGTCCTACCCACCAACCCCAGGCTGCCACCTCCCCCTCTCACCCCAAACATACCCACCTGCCACCTCAACAATCCAGCCCCTCTTAATCCTATGTCTACCCAACTCTCTACCCACCCCCAGCCTCCACCTCACCTCCAATCAAGATGCCAACTCACCCCTCCCACCACTCAGAACTTGCCACATCATCCCTCAACCCTCCCCACCTAATCTCTCTCCTCACTCCCCCACTCAGCTCACCAGCCTCCCTCTACACGCACCCAGCGCGCGCACACGCCAGCACCCCAGCCCCAACCCACTGACCGCCGGGCCCCACCCTGGCCCCCACTCCACGCTGCACGCACACGCTCCTGCCTCCCCCAGTTCCCCCACACCCTCTGCAGCCGGGCCCCACCCGCGGGACCCACACGCCCCAGCCCCGTGTCCCTGTTCATCTTCCTCCCTCCCCTTCCATCTCTCTGGCGCGCCCGAGCCCTCCTCCTCCACGCGCTCCCTCCCTGCCTCCCTTCACCCTCACCGCCAACTCGCCGCCTCCTCCCCCACCTCGCTAGCTCCGCCGCCTCCCCGCGCCCGAGCCGACCCCGCCATCCCCGCACCGCACGCCTCCAGCTCCGCCTCCCTCCTTTCTCCTACCTCCGACCCGAGGCCCCCTCGACGCCGGCGAGTCCCCCGTCTCCGCTCATCGCCGGCGCCCCACCTAGCCCCGCCGCTCTCCTGTCTCCGCCCTGCAGCCCTCGTCCCAGACCCGCCAGAGCCGCCGCTCGAGCTCCTCCCGCCCTCGCCTGAAGGCCACCCCGTCTCCTCGGCTCGCGTCTCGCCCGCCTCCCGGCAGCCTTTCCGCCCGAGCTCCGCCCTCGCACCGCTTACCCGCGCCTGGCAGCTCCTCCGTCCACCTCGCCACTGCCGCCGCACCGGCCCGCCCGCCGGACCGCTCCACCGCCGAGCTGCCCGCCCGCCAGCACCTCTCAGCAGCCGCCGCCGACGCCGCTTCGCAGGCAGCCGCCTGCCGCCGTCTTGGCGTCTCGCCCGCGCCTCTCGCTGCGTGGCCGGCCTTGGTCGCCTGTTCTCCGTCTCGCCGCGCCGCATCGCCGCCATCGCCCGCCTGCGAGCTCTGCAGTGCGCTGCTCGCCATCGGCGTTCTCCTCGCGAGCTGCCCGCCGGAGCCGCCTGAGCGCCCGCGCCCCGCACTCGCCAACCGCCGCCGCCGTCCCCATCGCCGCTGCCATGTGGGCTGCCTCCTGCCGTAGTTGCGTGTGCTGCGGATGGACCACCGGCGCTTGAACCCGAGAGAAACCACATCGAGGACCCGCAATACCTGGAGGTCGACACCGCACTGGAGCACCAAGACCTCCTACATGGAACTGCCAAGCCACGCCAAGACCCGGCTCCGAAACGCCGAGAGCCCCAGACGCCAGTTCTTCATCCCGGACGCCATGACCGTCGACAAGAACCCCGGACACGGGTGCCAAGATCATCGGCATAAGATCGAGACCCCGGACCCGAAGACCACATGCGACAAGATCTTCACCCCGGACACCGAGTACACCGAGACACCGAATGCGACAAGTGCTTCGACCTGGACGAGACGACCGACAACATGGCCCGACCACCGCGAATGCGACAAGATCCGCTTGCGACGAGAACGACAGCGACCGGGAGTATCCGATGCGCCCCGACGCCGAACCAAGTCCGGTTCCCGGAACGCCAAGAACTACCCCCGTACCTAGAACGAGAGAACGATCCCGCCGGAAGCGACCTCGCCGAACCCTGGACCCTGTCGAACCCCGAACCCCGGAACCCCAAGATCGTCGTGACCCCTCAATGTGTGAACCCCTTTTTCCTCGAACCCTATTTTATAACATAACAACTTGTTGCATGTTTAATTGTCATCTCGCATGCATATCTGTGGTTGGGGGCCTTATGCCGATTCACCTAATAATTAAACATGGGGCCCATAGGCGGGCAAATCTAGTCTCATATCGGCCTCATTTAAACTTGTGTAGCGAACCGGTATCTTATCTTGCCTTGTTTAAACAACATTTAAATTGCGGGGGTTCTAAATAACTTGAACCACCTAATTAATTGTCGGGACCCCGGTTCCGCCTAATCTGACCTAATTACATCGCACCTTGCCATGCCATGCATCATACATGCATCATGCCGATCTTCTGCCGTGTATTAAATATTGCATCCGGTGTTTCTTCTAGTGTTTTGCTTCTTCGCGAATAAGGCCGTTGAGTTGATGTGAGCTTCGCCCCGATCTTCGGTTGAACCTTCGGCAATGTTTTCAGGCGAGCATCTCCCCCTTTCTACCTATCTTACTTTTATAGTATTTATTTCCTCATGTTGGTCTATTGCTATCTGTGTTGCGATGCTCTAGTTTCCGTACCCGATATATCCCCTGCAGCCTTATATTGCCTTGGACACACCCTATTACCTGTTGTTTGGTAGATAGTTGGACTTGCACGTCGTAGTTGCTTGCTCAAGTGCTGTTTTTGTGTCATATGCCACTTCTTGATGTATTGCCGCATGTTGATGATGGAGATGATTCTAGTTTTACTTATCGTCACTTTAATTTCTGTTTAACAACTAAAATTGAATAAGGAGGCATCGGTGGGTGATAGATAATATTTGGTTTCAACCCACTTGTGTCCCGTAAGACCCCGAGTACTTGATACTGTTCCTTGATTTTGCGCGCTATCCACATCCGGAGGTATATGGGACCCCCGAGCGAGCTTGATTCAGTCTTATTTCTTGGGGCCACAACTAGTTTGAGGTTTTATTTACGATCCTACTTATGCCATGTTTTACTGCTTTATTTACGATCAGCGAGGTACTGCACATCGCATCGCTTAGGATCGGAATGTTTACGCTATCGACAAGCCCAGCCACACTTTCGGGTTCCCAAATACTTACAGCCATTGTCGAACCTTGAGGCCGCCTCGAGCTTGCTTACTGCTATGATTCTACTCAAAGGGGCCCCTGAAATATTTCTGAATCGTGATTGTTCACCGTGAAAGCCTCGTTGGGTTTTGATTTGGTTTTTCCGAGGTTGATCGAGCGTGTGTTGCTATTGGTGCACCCCGCCGGGTAAAACTTTCAAAGCCGTGTTCATGGATATGGACGACTTGGAGCACAGTATCTCGATCATAGACATGCATAACTAAATTTTACTGCTGTAAATTTGACTTATAATGACTAGTAATCAGCCTCACTATAATGGAATGGCTAATTAATACTGCCCACAATTGCTTGTTTGGTTGTCGCCATGCAAATGTATCGACTAGTAAGCATTGCAACTACAACGAATTGGCTGAATAAAAGTACCAACAACTGCTGGGTTTTGGGTTTATCACATGCTATCTGTATCTGATTAGTAATTGTTGCAACTATAACGGAATGGTTAACTAAAAGTGCCCACTGCTTACTTTATCGTGACGATTATCTAAATCGACTAGTAAAGTGCCACAACTATAATGAATAAGTAAACGCCAACCGTGTGAGTTCCTCGGTTGACTTCGTTTGGTCTCGAGGGGAAACACCAGATGGGTTTGTTTGGTGTTAGCTTGTGTTGGATCCGGATAGGTCATTCTCACCCCTCTAATAACCGCCGTTGTATCGAGTCTCTATAGGTTGTTTAGTGCATGCTTGCCGCCGCTTGATCCACCATACCTATGTAGGCGAGGACCGCGAATTCTAGCCTCGCCGTGTCGGCCTCAAGATCTTGACGCCTTCTTTGTTTTTTCTGCTTTGCCTTGGTGGCACCCCTTTGTTTAAGCAGGTTTTGAGATCGACGCCGCAGGTGGTTACCCTTCCGGCTTGGCTCAGGGCAGGTTATGGACGCCATTGGTTATTCTTCGTGGCTCTTAGCCCCATTTGCTTCTTGTCCGTAGTCGGACGCCTACTATTTTCAAGGTGATTTGGATCTTGTATATTATGTTCATCTTCTTGACTCTTTGAGTCATGTATATATATCTGTTCTGTGGGTCCCATCGAGGACTGTTGTGTAATGTTACTACTTCGTTTTCCACCCGCACGAAAGTGCCTGGTGGGCACCTTTGAATCGTTTCTATGCGGGTTTGGTGAATTTTGCCCAAACTTGCATCGGTCCGATTCTGAGGGTGTTACATGGATCCATGGAGCTTTAGGCTTGTTCCTCCACCTTCTTCTCCGGTGGCCGGTGATGAGGAAGGAGGGGCAGCCAACTGCTCCCCTGAATAAGCTTGAGGCGTGGTTTCTCCTGGTGGTGGTCGAGCGTCGTGTGCATTGTGTTTCCTCGGCCAGCCGTGGTGGCATGGGGGGATTCCGGTGCTCGTCGATGGCTGACTCTGCAGACAAGCTCTTGGCTGGCCGTGGTGGCGAGGAGGAGCGATTCTGTGGCGGGTCTATTTCAGTTTCAACCGGGGGATTTTACCCTTGCCCCCTTCCTGGTAGCGCAGTACCACTGCTGCTTCTCTCGGCCGGCCACAGTGGCAAGGGACAGGAGTTCAGTGGCCCTGGTGCTTATGGTAGAAGTGGTTGTACCCTGCTACAGCAAAATGGAGCTCATCACATGGTGGACAAGATTTTCGCCATGATCTGTGTCAACACCCGGATTTTTAATCCCAGATGCCTGTTATGCCATACATCGCAATCCCAGGATTACCATTTTTGCGAGACATAACAGAATTGGATACCACAGTACATCATCCATTACAAACCATACATAAGGTCTTACAAAAATAAGGATCTCATGATCCAGTTCTTAGTACAACTCAAGCAGCGGAAATACGTAATAATAAAGGTAGCGTAGGCGAAGCTCCACCTTCGTGGTCACATGCAATGCTGACAATGGGAGATGATCCTAGTTGTCGTAACCTTCCTGGGATCCTTCGTCCTGATACTCCTCTTCATAGTCTGGCCACGGGAATAGCCAGGGACAAAGCCATGAGTACTCTTTAAGTACTTGCAAACTAATACTAACAAGTGAAGGGGGTTTTTGTAATAGGATACTAAGCTCTAGGGTTGTTTTGCAAAAAGCCATATTACCTCTACTAAGTTCAGAAGCAAGAAAAGCTAGTTGAAATTTTATAACACCTAAGTGGGAACTTGTATTTCATATCACAACTCTATTGTGGTCAAGTCAAATTCTCAATCCATTTCACAAGTCATTTTGAAAACATCTGACGGGGAAAACAAGATGGCCATCTAACTGTCCATAATCATGACGCCGCTATTCAATAGTTTGACACTGCAGAGATTCTACACTTTCACCACAACATTCGATACATCCGTCAGAACAAATCCTGAATTCACCATACTCGAGATGGATAATCAATCCTAACCTTTCAATTACACGCCCTAGTATAGGAACCTCTCCTGTGAGTTTGGCCTCCCAACCATGACCAACTGTCATCTTGGGTACTGCACAGGTGGACAATCTTCACAAGGTAGCCTCAGCTCAAACCTTGGTCGTGAGGGAACCCATACTAAGGTATATAAGTTTCCAGTCAAGCCCTACCCAATTCTCGGGTACTGTGGTTGTACGGTAAAATTAGAATGGTATCGCATCCAGAAAACCATCAGTTTTAAAAGGGCTAAGGCTCATGCCTCAACATTTTCATCATCAAAATCATTTGTGTTCGGAAACACATGTCAAAACATCTCAGTAGAATGATCCATCATTCCAAGGTTTTCATAACCATTTTCCACCAAGTATTCCCATCTAAAGTTGATAAAGTTTTATGCTTAGCACTAGCATCTACAAGTGAGGGTGAGTACTAATGAGGGGTGGTAAACAAGTGTTGTCGTGGGAATTGTCATGGCAGATGCTGCAATCGGCAGCGAGTAGTAGAACGAGGGGCAAGGGCGGCCAGCCATCTGCGGTGCGAGATGAGGGCAAAGACACAGGGTTTTACCTGGTTCGCCCCTGAGGGTAAAGACCTACTCCTGCTAGATTGTATTATGGAGGTGTTACAATGGTCGAGCTCAAGTGAAGTCGCTTGGGTGTATGAGGGAACGTATCTACTCGCCTATTGGGAGGTTTATATAGGCTCACCTCCCCTAGGGTTTACATATCTCAACCGATTCGGTTATAGCTTCAATAGTCGTTTAACCTAGTCCGACTGGGCCTATCTACTCGCCTGGGCCTTCAGCTTCCAGTCGCTCAACTCCTGGCTGGGCTTTGATCCACTCGCCGTTCTTCAGGCCCACTCGCCGGGTCTTGGGCGGTCGGAACGCCCTGCTGGTATACCCGGTAGGCATATCCCCATCAAGAGTCCCCGAGACCGTCGTTGATTAGGCGAGGTGGTCGCCGGTCGAGTATACGGCTTCGAGTAGGCATCCAAATGAATCGTCACGGGCTCGTATAAAGGAGACAACCAATGATCCGGTCACATCCTTGGCCGAGTCGAAGGTCGGAAACACCGTCTTAGTGATCGGGTCGGAGCCGAGTGGCCGTAGTTGGACCGTCAGGCGTGGTCAAACTAGCCGTTGAGGTAATCCAACGGTAACTTTTGACGTAATCACCGCGTGGTAACGGCTCCCTGATTTGGCGGGTAACTCCCGCTATATAAGGGGAATGGCAGGCAGTCGTAGAGCCAACTCCTCACCACTTCTTCCGAGCGTGCGCATTTTCTTTCCTTCGCTCCGCGATCCAGCCGACCCGAAATCTTCCGATCTCCAACCAATCTCTCGGCCATGGCCCTTTCCACCGAGCCGTGGGGTAGGTCCAAGTGCACAAGGGCACAACTGGCCTCATTCGAGGAGGCCGGGATCCTGCGAGCCGGCTGTTGGCGTATCCCCGTAGCCGAAGAAACGACCCCAAACCCGCGAGAGAGGGAATTCATCTGTTTCACCAGTCATCTTGAGCGGGGGCTAGGGTTTCCTACGTCCCTATTCTTCCGCGCTACTTACCACGGATCCAGCCTTCAGATCTGGGTCCCCATAGCATCGAGCAGCTCGCCATCTTCGTATGCTCGCTAATGCTACTTGCCGGCCCTACTTCCCTTGTGGCAAGATATGTTCCACGGACGGATCACCGCGAGGAGGCAAGCGGCCAATGCTTGTTGCGGCGGCTTGATCGCTCCACCAAGTCCAAAGCTTCTTTCTTTGACCTGATGCTACCCGCCAAGGCAGCGAGCGACTGGAAGAAGTCGTGGTTCTACGTGGCCGAGGCGACCCCGGAGGGCGAGGTGGCGATCCCGCGGTACTCCGCTAGTCGCTCCGAGCCGCGCAATCTTCAAGTCGGCAAGCTCCCCGGCGACCAGCGGATGGTCGTCGACGAGATGCTCCAGACCATCCGCGGTCTGAAAAAGAAGGGCCTTCAAACAATAAACTTGTACAATTGCTGGCTCGGGCGGCGGCTCGTCCCACTCGCCCACCGCGACCACTACATGTACCAGTACACGGGCCGGGGAGACTCGACGAAGGCCTGTCTCGACGAGTGGAAGCTGGAGGATTATCTCCCAGCGTTGAAGAAGATTACCCAGGCGGTGTACCTGGATGCGCAGTCGGGTTGCCCCTATACCGCTGCGTCCGCCCCACGGTAATTTCTTCACCTTGCTCGCAATGATAAATGCGATCGGTAATTCTGATTTCGTCTTGTATTTGTTGCATCTATTCCAAGTGGTGGAAGGGTGGCTCCCACCCTCGGATGATGAGAGCTCGGGCCCGGACATAGGCGAATCGTCGCCTACCAAGGGCAATGAAGACGACGAGGACGAGTCCGAAGAGGAGGTCACCCCACTGGTCCGAAAGACCCGCGGGCAACGACAGCGCGAGATCGAGGCAAGCAGAAGCCTCGAACGTCATGACGATGACGACGAGCTCCCAGAGACCACCTCGCGCCGTCAAGCCACCCCATCAAAGAAGAAGAAGAAGAAGGAAAGGGAGGCAAGGGCCTCCCCGAAGAAGAAAAACGAGCCGAGAACGGCCTCACCGCCACACTCGGCGAAAGCAGCTGATGCTCCCAGCCCGCCGGTGACGGCCCAATGACAACGGCCGGGACGCTGGGCGACCGTGGAGGTGCCGCTGGCCTCAATGCCTCTGCCATTCGCCCCAGTCTATGGGCTGGGGGAGGCTCTGGCTACGGTGACTTCGCCTCGCAAGGAGGCTCCGACTGCGGCGGCTTCGCCTCGCAAGGAGGCTCCGGCTACAGCGGCCCCAACTCGCGAGGAGGCTCCCGCCGAGGATGTCCTAGAGGCACCAGCCGTGGCCTCAACGACAAAGAATCCGTCCGTGTCTTGGGCACGCGACGTCCTGGAACTAGGGATCAGTCGCCGACTGGGCCCTGAACTGGAAAAACCGGCCGGCCTTCGTACGGGGCTGCGTTTCATCCCAGTCGCCAAGTGAGTGCGCTCACCCTTCCTTATTTTCCATAACTATTCCAATTGTCTCTGTTGATTTGATTAATGCGCAGGACCGGAGTGAAAAGGATGGGCCACCCGACCGTGGCCAAGGTACCTTCCGCCGCAAGCGAGGAGGACCCTTCCCGCAAGAGGAAGGCGGACGAGGTCGTCGCCTCAGCGGACGGCAGCAAGAAGGCCAAGGGTGATGATGTCGTCACGATTTCTGATGACGCGGCGGTCGCGCCGGCCGGGCCCGCGGTGGAGGCAGCCGCGTCTACGAAGGAGGGTGCTTCCTTGCCTGGAACGGCGGAAGCGACCTCCCTTGGAGCGGGTGCCTCTATCGCTACCTTCCCCCGCTTCGTGACCAAGGCGGCCACGGCGAGTGAGGCTACGCCCTCGAGCCACGCTCCTGGGACCGCCGATGCTGAAGTCGACCAACGTCGTGGACACACGCCAGCATTACTCGCATCCGTGGACGCGATACAACTCCATGGCATGCTCGGCGCGGCCATCCAGGTACATCCAGTCCCCGAGGATCAGGTCGGTGCTTTGCAGCGGCTTGATTCTTATAATTTCTCATTTTTTTATTTTCGCTTCTAGTCCCCGAGTGCGCACTCGCTGAATTTCACCGAGTGGGCACTTAGGAATTTCCTGATCGCCAGTCCCCGAGTGCGCACTCGCTGAATTTCAGCGAGTGGGCACTTTGGAATTTCGTTTTGACTGACTTTTTTGGTGATGTGCAGGGTCTGCAGCTGGAGTCGGCGGACCGATTGGCCGCGAAGCAGCGCGCGGAGAAGGAGCTGGCCATCATCTAGGAGGCGAACAAGGGGCTTCAGGCTGCTGTTGTGAAGGCAGAGGAAGCTCGCTAGGGCTTGTCCCCGCTGGTGAGTTGGTGGCGGCGCGATCTGCTCTGGGTGCCGCTGAACAGCGGATCGCCGACCTCGAGCGCGAACTGCGAGAGGCGAGAGAAGAAGCGAGCTCGGCGGACGGGCGAGCTAAGGCCGCCATTGCATCCGCTGAAGAGGATCGCAAGGTGTCGGAAGTCCTTATTGCTGGGCTTCAAGACGACCACACGTCGCTTCAGTGCTTCATCACGGGACTCGCCCGCCCGTTGCTTGGTGAGTGCATCTCCCCTTTATAATAGTTGTGGTTTTTGTGGTGTCCGTCATACTTATCATTGTCTTCTACTCGCAGCTCGCATCATTGATAGCGAAGAAGAGGCGAGCTCGCTCGACGCGAGGCAATGCGTAAGTATGCTCGTCGATTCGGCGACGTTGTCGGCGACGTGCATCCGTGCCTACCTCCAAGAAATGTCGCCCACGGAGGTGATTCCAAGCGACCTCGTTGAGGTGTGGAGGTACTTGGAGAAGGCGCCCGCAGTCGTTGAGTTCATGACGCGGTCGGCGTTTCGGCGTGGAGCGTCGACGGCGCTGAGCCTTGGACTCGCCCACTTCCCCGAGGATTTCGACATTGACGATGTGACGAGTGGGTATCCATCGTCGACTGGTGCGGTAGAGCTGTCCGAGGTCCTCAAGTTGCAAGAACGTGCCGCCACGTACTCGGAACGTGTCTGGGCAATGGGCGACCTCCTTCCGCACCAGGAGACGGTTGTCGCGCCAAACGACCCCGAGCCGCCGCATCGTGACTTCAATGTCGAGCAGCCTTTTCGCGCGGCGATGGCGGGTGAACTGACGACGTATCCATCCAACCCGTACACGGCGTTCATCCGCAGTCGCCGAGATGCTGGCGAGTCGTCTTTGAAGCCTGCAGAGTAGGGTAGTTTGCCTTGTGGCGTTAGCAGTAGTTCTGCCACGCGGGCATATTTTGTAACATGAAACAATGCAACATGTGATTGAATGAGACGTCGTGTCTATTTTGATATTTGTTTGTGTGCTTTTGATTGATTTTGGACGATTCCCCGAGCGCGTCCGCCCTTTTGTGGGGTTTACCTCGTATATGATGTATGTGTTATTGTTATGTGTTTTGATGTTTTAGTCGACTCGCCCGAGCTCGAAGAGCCAGTCGCTAGGCGACTCCCTTGAGTGCTCAGATTTTACCATTTTCCGTCGAACGAGGTCGGGTGGCCGAGTCCCCGAGCGTGGTACTTGGCAGTTCTAGGCGCGACTCGAGGGTGGTTGAGGACTTAGCGCGCTGGTGTGAGCGCGTCACTCCTGCCTGGCCTGGGGGTCATGGCGAGTCCCGGCATGCTCTTACTTGGCGTTTTCACCGCCGCGATGAACTGGTTTTCAGTCCCCGAGCGTGGTACTTAGCCATTCGAGTCGCTATGCCGAGGACGGAGGACCAAGGTCGCGGAGAAGCGAGGGCTTGTCTTGGCTCGTAGAACCATCGAGCTAGGAGACTCCAATGGGCTCCGGTTGGCGTTATTCGTGACGGTGCAAGACTGAAGTGATTCAGGCTCTTACACCGCACTACTTAGCCGCTACCGATCGCTGTACCAAAGGTTGACTTCTGTTTAGCATAACGCTGTTTTACGAAAAGCAGTGGCACGAGTCATGGAGAGTAAGCGCAAGTTGCGGTAACCATTTCTTTTTTATTTCATAGCGATCGAGAGTACATGTGGGGTTCTAGGAGTAGAACTTCCGAGGAGGTTTACATTCCATGGTCGCTGACGTCGAGTTCGCCGTCCCCGCGACGCCGATGAGGTAGTAGGCGTCGTTGCTTTAGCACGCCGAGCAGCGAATGGGCCTTCCCACGAGGGGAAAGCTTGTGCATCCCTTCTTGTCCTGGATGAGGCGTAACACCGTCGCCTTCTGGAAGGTGCGAGCCACCGCTGTGGTAGCGGCGAAGTCCTTGCTGGTAGATGGCGGTGCGTGATCGAAGCGAGGTCGCGTTTCGTCGAGCTGGTCGACCCCATCTTGGCGGGCCAGCTCGCTTGCAGCTTCAGAAGTGGACGACTCGCGCGAAGTCGTGTTCGAGGTGGGCATGACTGCCGCACCGTAGACCATGAAGAAGGGGTGAATCCCGTCGACTGTTGACGGAGGTCCGGATCCCCGGATGACGAGGGCAACTCTCGACCCAGACCCAGCGCGCGCCGAGTGGTACTTGGATTCGCGCGTGCCGTGGAGGATGCTTTGCTGGCCCGCCCGCTGTTGGATTCCGGGTGGGCGACTGACGCGAGGTCGAGCCGGATATGGTGTTCTTCGCAGAATTCGGCCATGGCTCCCTTGGCGAAGTTGGTGCCGTTGTCCGTGATGATGCTGTTGGGGAACCCGTAACGATATATGAGCTCACGTAGGAATTTAGTGGCGGTATTCCCGTCGCATTTCCGGACTGGCTTGTCCTCCACCCACTTCGTGAATTTGTCGACGGCGACCAGTAGGTGGGTGTAGCCAGAGGGGGCCTTCTTGAAGGTGCCTACCATGTCCATGCCCCACACAGCGAATGGCCAGGTGATGGGGATTGTTTTGAGTGCCGAGCTCGGTACGCGCCCCGATTGGCGATCGCACCGGCGCATCGCTGGACGATGTCGACAGCGTCTTGTGCGGGGCCAAGAGAAGCCGTGTCGCATAGCCTTGGCGACCGTGGAGCGGCGGCGTGGTTGCCGCAGCCACCGAGTGAATGTCGTGGAGGATTTTGCGTCCTTGGACGCAGCGTTGGAACACGCCGGTGACGCCGCGCTTGTGGAGCTCGCCGTCGATGATGGTGTAGGACTTGCATCGACGAGTGATCATTCGAAGGCTCTCGTCTGGCTGCAGGGTGCCGCTTCCGTAGGCGATGTAGGGCTTGGTCCAGCCGTTCGCTCGTGACGAAGTGCGAACAAGGCTGCCTCGTTGAGTGGGACTCGATGTCGATCTCTCGGGAGAGACTGGCTTGGAGATTGTGTCGAGGAACACGCCGGGTGGTGCGGTCGAGCCGACCCGATGCGATATAGCGCCGCCTCTCGCTTTTCCGCATCGATCCACTCGGCGAGTAGCCGTGAAGTGGCCGCCCAGCTTGTCCACCGCTTGTACGCCGCCATGGTAGTGGAGACGGCGTCGCAGTGCCGCGACTTGCCCCGCGACGGTCGGAATCTCCGTAGCGAAGGCGATTGACGCTCATCTCCTTGGCGGCTCGCATGTCAGGAGTAGGGCCTCGATTCGCCATGTTGTTGGTGCAGGCGTGAAGTCGAGGCAGAGGATGTAGCGGAGCTTGTCGCCTTTGGTGAAGTCAATACTATCCTCGCGCTGCCGTCGCGTTTGGAGCCGCAAAGTGCAGGCTCCAGTGGAGGTACGGCGTTGTCCGCTTGGGCCTCCCTCGGTCGGCGATGAAGTCTGCCGCTCGTGACTTGATCGCTTTCGTGTCTCATACTTGATGTTGTGGACGCCGATCTCGACGGCCCACTTGGCGACTTCGCCCGTCACCGCGATTGCGGATGATGTCTTGCAGTGGTGCCGAGGAGACGACCATGATCGGTGTTCTCGAAGTAGCGGCAGTAACGCTAAGCTAAGACCGCGTATACTAGATTTTGGTATCATGGGTATACCGGGCGCGATTCGTGAGGACCTCGCTGATATAGTACACGCCGCTGAACCGGGCGCCTTTCCTTCCTCTCGTCGCCGACAACCATCACGGCGCCGACGACGCTCCGGACGCGACGTAAACCAGCATGGGTTCTTTGTCGGCGGGGCGGCGAGTAGTGGTGCGGCGAGTAGCACCTTTTTGAGGTCGCGAGCGTCTTCCGCCTCCTTGTCCCAATCGAAGGTGGGGTTCTTGCATAAGGCGGTATAGGGCATCGCTTTTCGCCCAGCGGGGATGAAGCGATCGAGCCGCCACTCGCCCGCCAGCTTTTGACGCCGCGCAGCACTCGGGTTTGCCGAGCCAGGCGATCGGGTCGATCTTTGTGGGGTTCGCCTCGATCCCTCGCTTGGAGACGACGTACCCCAAGAGTTGTCCGTGGTACACCGAAGGTGCACTTGCCTGGGTTGAGCTTTATCTTGTATCTTCGCAGGTTGGCGAAAGTTTCCGCCAGGTCGGCGAGTAGGTCGCCTTGGCAAGCGGACTTCACGACCACGTAGTCGATGTAGACGTGGATGTTGCGGCCAATTTGGCTCGCGAGGCATTCTTGCATGCACCACTGGTAGGTCGCCCCGGCGTTCTTGAGGCCGAAGGTCATGGCGGTGTAGCAGAAGGCTCCGGATGGCGTGATGAACGCCGTCTTCTCCTCGTCTTCGACGGCCATTTTGATCTGGTTGTACCCAGAGTAGGCGTCGAGGAAACAGAGTGACTCCGAGCCCGCGGTCGAATCGATTATTTGGTCAATCCGCGGGAGGACGAACTGCTCCTTTGGGCAGGCGCTGTTCAGGTTTGTGTAGTCGATGCACATTCTCCAGGTCCCGTTTTTGTTCTCGACCAGGACTGGGTTTGCCAGCCACTTGGAGTACTTGATTGGCCGGATGAAGCCGGCAGCGAGTAGATGCTGCACTTCCTCGGCGATTGCTCGACGGCGTTCTTCATTGAAGGGCCACAGCGACTGCTTGACAGGTCGCACTTTGGGGTCGGCGTTTAGCTTGTGCTCAGCGAGCTCCCTAGGGACACCGGGCATGTCGGAGGGTTTCCATGCGAAGATGTTCCTGTTCTCACGGAGGAACTCGATGAGCGTGCCTTCCTATGCTGGGCTCATGCCCGTCCCGATCGTCACCGTCTGGCTGGAGTCGCCTGGTACCAGCTCGACGGTGCGCGTGTGCATCGTGGCCTCAAAGGTTGAGGTGCCTGCGCCTTCTGAGTTGGGCTTCTTGAGTATGGTGGGGTCGTCGTTGTTGACCCCGGCCGCATTTGGCGAGCCTGCCGGCGTGGTTGGTCTCCGCCGATGACGGCGCGAAGCTCGGCTCTTTGGCCTCGCCTCGGCGCCATGTCGGGTCGCCGTTGATGGTGATGACGCCGCACGGGGAGCTTCATCGCGTTATGCAGAGTGGGTGCTGCCATGAATTTAGCGAACGCCCGCCAGACGCAGGGCTGTCGAAGGGCACCAGCTCAAGACGATCCGCCGGTGCGGAAGTTTGCCGTGTGCGAAGGTAATCGCAGCGTGACCTTGCCGATCGGGTACGCCTTCCGACCGGGACGGCGATGTGAAATGTGGTGTGGTCGTCTCGATCATCGATCGCGGAGCCGCAGCTGAAGGTGTCGAGGTAGAGGATGTTGATGGAGCTGCCGCCGTCCATCGTCTTGGGAGCCGAGTCGCCAACCTTGGGCTTGACCACCAAGGCGACTGCCCCGGTACTCGATGCGCGCGCGAGTGGTCTTGCCGGCCGGTGATGGGTTGCTCCACCAGTTCAGAACCGGGGACGCCTATTTGGGCCACCGCATTGACGGCGACGCTGGCGATGACCTTCTTCTCGCTCGTGTTGAAGCTCGTGAAGGTGTGGAGCGATCCGCCACGCGTTTAATTTTCCGCTTACGGGTCGTTGTCGGGTCCTCCCGCGCTTCGTGCCTTCTCGATTTCCCCGAGGGTGTGGCAGGCGGTGGTGTGCTATGGCTTCCTTCCTTCTATGGAACGCACATGGTTGGTTAAGGAGGCCGCGGATCGAACCTTGGCTTGTTCTTGTAGTTGCCGCCGTCTCGGCGCCCTTCGTCAGCGCGGTAGCTCTTGGTCTCGCGCTGCGTTCCGGTGTTGGCGACGGTCAACTCGCCGCCATCAAGGGCGCTTGCCGCTGAGGCGAGTGCCGCTGTAGCGTAGGGTTCGGCGCGTCCGCCGTTGCCGCCTCTGGCGTTGACCTCCTGACTCGTCGTCAATTTCCTGGTTTGGATCTTCCTCGGCGTATCGTTTGGTGATCTCGAGGAGGTCGGGGATGTTGTCGAGTGTGCGGGAGTGTCGCTTGAGGTTTGGCGACTAGAGGCTCGTAGCGGCATGAGGTCTTGAAACAATGGATCGCGGTGTCCGGGTGGATGCCGACCGCGTTGTACCACAACTCTTGCCATCGTTGGACCCAGCTATGGTCGACTCTGGTCCCCGGACGCACTGCCCAGTCCTCAATAGTGGTGGCGCGTGTAGGAGCACTCAAAGTGCCCGACGGCGTCACGCATTTCCTCCCGTGAGTCGACATCGCCGGGGAGAGTGTTGATCCATTGCTCGCACGCCCCTCCATCATCGTGGGAGGTAACGACGCCAGGTCACAGTGACCCGCGATCCCCATCGCCATGAGGTATGTGTCGAGCCAGACGGCGGGTCGTTTGACGAGTCGTACTTTTCTATCTCTTTGGTGCCTTGAAGTTTGGCGGTACTTCGCCGATCATTGGTCCGCACTTGGGTCCGAGTCGATCGAGCGACCATAGGCTCGCCGTCAGCGCGATTAGTTAGGTGTGCCGCAGTCATCGGGCCGGGCGGCGCCAGCTTTGGTTGTTGATGATGGGTGCGGGCGCCGATGGTTGCCCGCTGGCGACAAGGTTGGCTGCCGCCTGGGTCACAGGGAGAGGCCGTCGCGGTCGGTGTTGGAGCTGCAGCGGCTCGTGGCGGCAGCTGAGGGTGTTGCCGCCGCCAGGCGGCCACCGAGGCCGCCCGCTTCCCGAGGAACGCGAGTATACTCGACCTGCCGAGTCGGCACCCGCTTTTTGCTGCTCGACGGCCTTCGCGAGCAGGGCCCTGACGTATTGGATCCAGAGGCGCCGCCGCCGTGGCTGTGATGGTGTCGGCTGCCGCCGACCTGCCACGAGGTTGTCCATTGGGGTGGAGAACGGTGGGAGGCCGCGCCTCGCCCCCGTGAGGAGACTACTATCCGCGCTGGTCCTCGGAGGTGCGCTGGTGGAGGTGGGCGCCGCCGCTGATCTGGCGGGGCCGGGCGCTTCCGGTGGCGCTGCTCGCAGATCGCGCGCCGCCACGCTGGCCGGTCATTTTCATCGTCGGTTCGTGGCGCTGAACGGTGGGGTTCAGGAGTGACCTGATCCGCTGGTGGTAGCGTGACAGCTCTGCGCCACCCGCCGAGGCGAATTTTTCGCGCCGGCTTGCTTCTTGCGTACCGCCTCCGCGCCAGCGGAGTTCTCGACCTCCGCCGCCGTGGCTAGGAGGGATTGGGGTGGAGAAAGGATCCTCCGGCGGATCGGCGCCGGTGGCCATGTAGGTCGCGTGGCGACCGGTTCCATCGCTGAGGTCGTCGGGTTCTCCGACCCGAGTCGAATTCAAGATCCCGAGGATGGAGGGTCCTCAAATCTCCCGCTGGAGACTGGGCGATGGAACCCGGATGAGGCTGGTGATGGATCCGCGAGTGACGCCGGGTCGCCGAGTCGGCGTTGCCGGTGAGGGCCGCATCCTCTGCGCCGCTGAATTCCGCCACGCGTTGTGGCCGTGTTATACCGGAGGCGAGGCGATGGATCATGCGGATCCGGCTCGAGAGCCGATCGCAGGCGGTGACTCGCGGATGCAGCCGAGTCCTCCGAGACGATGACGCCGGTGAGGCCGACGAAGAGGCCGATCATGCCGATAGGCGTGATCACGCCGCGCGTGACGGGTCGCGCCGCCGGACGTAGCTACTCGGCAAGATCCGGAGCATCTCGCCGATCGCTATCATGCGCCGGTGGCAACCGCCTCGTTGATGGGCAGATTGATCTCGCGCCCGCGAACACCGCCGGCCAGGCCCCACGGTGGGCGCCACTGCCGTGGGAATTGTCACGACAGATGCCGCAATCGGCAGTAGTAGTAGAACGAGGGGCAGGGCGGCCAGCCATCTCATGCGGTAGATGAGGCAAAGACAGGGTTTTACCTGTGTTCGCCCCGGAGGGTAAAGACCTACTCCTGCTAGATTGTATTATGGAGGTGTTACAATGGGCGAGCTCGGCGGCTAGGCGGCGAGTTGCTTGGGTGTATGAGGGAACGTGTCTCTACTCGCCCTATTGGGAGGTTTATATAGGCTCACCTCATCTAGGGTTTACATATCTCAACCGATTCGGTTACAGCTTCAATAGTCGTTTAACCTAGTCCGACTGGGCCTATCTACTCGCCTGGGCCTTCAGTTTCCAGTCGCTCAACTCCTGGCTGGGCTTTGATCCACTCGCCGTTATGCAGGCCCACTCGCCGGGTCTTGGGCCAGTCGGAAACGTCCTGCTGGGTATACCCCGGTAGGCATATCCCCATCAAGTGTAGTTTGACTAGGTTAAATCTCATGCCTTAGGATGACATCAAGATTATCTAGCTTAGGCCAAATTTAATGCTCTTTATGCAACCTTCAATTATCTTTCTAGTATCTACAATTTACTCAAGTAAACTCTAAGTAATAGCTTTGATAAAGAAATAAAATAGAAAGCTTGTAAGTAAAACTAGGAGGGGGTATTAAATGAGTATGATCACATATGCTTAGGGCATATAGTTGGCATGGTAAAAAGCAGGTATTAGCTTGCATCAGTATCAGTATAGGCTTGCATAAGTAGAGTATCTTGCAAGTGTTAGCTTGCTAAGTTAATAGCTTGCAAGTATTGGCTTGCCTTGTGCAGAGCAGTGGTTGAATTTCTCCCCGGCTTCTTCTTCGTAGTATCCTCCTTCCTCCTCGTATCCTTGGTCGGTACTAGCGTCTATGAATAAATACAAGGTACACAATCACCAAAATTCTTAAATACTTTAAATCATCACACAAAAGGGTCCTATAGATGATCTAGCATCATCACTAGTATTACAAGATTAAAGCATTTGTCTTATTGATTTTATTTTTAGAAAAGTAATTTCTACTCATTGAAAAACTACTTAAGATTTAATATTCTCCAACTCAAAAATGGGATCATGTTGACACATGTCCTCACCACATATGGGATGTGATTTAAAGTGGTGTCACAATTTAATAAGGTTTAACCTTTTTATTTTAAATAAATAAAGTGGCTAGAAATGCCTATGTGGCATTCTTTTATTAATTGAACATTATTTATGTAAGTAAACCCATAAATTTTATATATCTTAAAGGTATGATTAATTATGATTTTTGAGAGTTGGAATCAACTCAAAAGCTATTATGGTTTAAATTTGAAAAATGTTTGAATGCACAAAAGTTTCTGACTTGTTATTTTTACCAAGGGTGATCTACAGATCCAAATGACTTGAATCCAACGGTCTTGGATTAAGCATTTCAGTACCTTTCTAACAAAATTGGTTTCATTCAATTTGGTTCACTGAATCGAGCTGGGTTGATTTTTGAAACTAGGTACTGAACTCGGTTTAAATATAAATAGAAAAAGCTAAATTCAAACGAGTGGGATGCGCGGGAAGGGGTAATGGGTCGGCCCAGTGTCACTCCATAGCGCGGGCCGCAACTGAAAGGGGGGTCTACTGGTCAGTGACTCTTTAAACGTGAAGCGGTATGGGGCGATGTGGTGCGTTGGATTAGAATGAAGATCGACGGCTGAGGGTCGTCGTCGACGATGAACATGTCACCGGCGAGCTCGAACCCTAGCGGCTCAGTGGTGGTGCATAGGGGGCATATCGGGGCTCCAGTGATGACGGCGAGGCGGTAAAACGACGAAGTCGACGACGACGAACTCAGGGGTGGTCGCGGCAGCTCCTGGGGTGGACGAAATCAACGGCTCCTCTTCTCCTCTGCAGCGGCGAGCTCCGGCCAAATTCTGGTGATGCGCTGCTCGCCTTGCTCCGGTTAAGGGGTGGAACGATCAGTGAGGTGAGGGGAGTGAGATGGTGTGCTTCAATCGGCTAGGGGTCGTCTCCTTTTATAGGCCCGACGGCGAGACCGAGAGGGATGGGCAGGCGACGGTGGTGACACGGCTACAGGCTGCTAGAGGCATGACCGAGGTTGGCGATCGACGGGTGGTATCCTAGCGATGCTCTATGGTTTAAATCCGCGTGTAGGGGCGGTGGCAAACAGTCGGGAACGGGCGGTGCTCTGCGCGGCAGAGGCGCCGTCCTCGACGGCGAGCGGTGGCTGTGAGGCATGGGGCGGTGAACGGGGGTCTCTGCGAGGTTGCTGGGGCGGTGGTGATCACGCGTGCACGCGGCGAGGGCGGCGCGTGGTCTGTGGGCGTGTGTCGAGGGTGGCGCTCTGGCACGCTCTCGGCACGCTTGCAAAGCGGCTTGGCATGGCTTGGGCGTGTGGTCCAGTGGCTGGCAGGGTTCAAGCGCTGTATAGGGGTGGCGGTGGACGGTGGCCTGTGTCCTAGACATGGTGTTTAGGCTTGGTGCTTGCTCTGGCTAGCTAGTCCTGGTCGGCTGGCAAGGGTTCCTTCGGGTTGGCATGGCATGGTGCAAGGGGTAGGGGCTAGGGGTGGTCAAGGCACTGGTTGGTACTGGGGGAGACAAGGGTGATCAATGGTGAACATTGCCTAGCCAAATTACTGCTAAAAATAGTGAAGTTTGGCCAGTTTGATTTGTTGTCTCCAAGTGTTTGATGAAATGGCCGCAAGAACTTGAGTTTTGAATTTTGAAAATATTTTTGGTGGGTGTGCTAGGAATGTGCTGGTGATACTGTGGATGCTTGGGTTTTGAAAATTGAGCTTGTTTGACTGGTTTTTGAAATAGTGGGATCTTCCCATATGAAATAGATTCAATTTTAAACTATCATTTAAACTAAGCATTTGAATGTTTTTGGATGATCACAAAGTGGGCCTTGGTACCTTGTTATGAGTACTATCAAGGGGTGCAAAGATCAATACATGTTTCTATTAAGTTCTGAAAGTTAGAGATAGCCAAAGTAGGCATGGGAGTTATATTGGCCAAAGTGACCATTCACTTAATTTGTTTGTCTTTGGGAAAAGTTTGGGGATTGTTTAGATGATGTTTATTTCACCTAATAATCATTTTACAAGCAAAGAAACACAGAATCATGGCAATTTAAAAGAATGCAAATTTTAATACACACATATGAATGCTTTCATATTTTTAATTAGAAAAGTTTTTGTTAACCCTAAATTTGATGATTAGAGTGATGATCCAAGTTTAGTATTTTTGGGATGTTACAAACCTTCCCCCCTTAAACAAAATCTCGTCCCGAGATTTGAAAAAGGACGAAAAGATTACCTAGGATTTGAAGAGATCGGGAAACTCCGTCCTGATGTGATCTTCGCGCTCCCAGGTAGCTTCCTCTTCTGTGTGGTTGCTCCACTGAATTTTGAGAAACTTGATGCTTCGGGTTCTGGTATTTCTGAAAGCTTCTTCCAAAATACGGATGGGTACTTCAGGATAGGTCAGGTCATCGTTTATTTCTATGGTCTGGTTATCAATATTCTTGAACACTTCGGTCTTCTCTGGAACTTCGAGAAACTTGCGAAGTAATGAGATATGGAACACATTGTGCACGGCTGACATCTCCTCGGGTAGTTCCAATTGATACGACACTTCTCCTCGACGATTCAGAATCTTGAAGGGTCCGATATATCTGGGGGCTAACTTTCCTTTTAGCTGGAAACGCTGCATTCCTTTTAATGGCGACACTTTCAGATACACAAAATCTCCTATGTTGAAGGCGAGGTCTCGACGTATCTTGTCGGTGTAACTCTTCTGTCTTGACTGGGCGGTCTTGAGGTGCTCACGAATCTTGTGAACCTTCTCTTCTGCTTCTCGTAGGATGTCGGGTCCGAAAATCTGACTCTCTCCTACTTCTGACCAATTCAAAGGGGTGCGACACTTTCTTCCATACATGAATTCAAATGGTTCCATTTGCAAACTGGCTTCATAACTGTTGTTGTACGAAAATTTTGCAAACGGCAGACAGTCTTCCCACTTAGATCCATACTCCAACACACGTGCTCTCAACATATCTTCGAGTATTTGATTTACTCGCTCCGTTTGTCCATCGGTCTGAGGGTGATACGCGGTGCTGAAATCTAGGCGGGTTCCTAAACCTTCTTGGACTTTCTTCCAGAATCTCGAGGTAAACTGAGTTCCTCGATCCGATACAATGTTCTTGGGGACTCCATGCAAACTGACGATTCTAGCGATGTATAACTCTGCTAGCTTCGAACTCTGATATGTGGTATTAACTGGTACGCAATGGGCGACTTTGGACAATCTGTCCACTATGACCCAGATAGAGTCATTTCCCCTACTAGAAGTAGGTAATCCGGTGATAAAGTCCATTCCAACTGAATCCCATTTCCATCCCGGAGTCTGCAATGGTTGCAACAATCCAGCGGGTCTTTGATGTCCCGCCTTGACTCGCTGACATATATCACACTTGGCGATATAGCTCCCGATTTCTCTCTTCATCTTATGCCACCAAAATTGCTCCTTCAAATCTTGATACATCTTCGTTCCTCTGGGGTGGATAGAATAAAGAGTATCATGAGCTTCCTTGATAATAACTTCTTTCAACTCAGAATCTGCTGGTACACAAAGGCGTCCTTTGTACCACAGAACTCCTTCTTCGCCTCGTGAATCCGTACCTTGCACACTGCATACGACGCTTGATTCCATCGATACTAGCATTTCCTTTCTGCGCCTCTTTGATCTGTCTGATCAAAGTGGGTTGAATTTCTATGCTAGCAAAAAATCCTTCACTCACTAATTCCATTCGTAAATCTTCCATCTCTTTGTGCAAGCTTGGTTGCTCCTTCAAAATCATGGAGTTCAAGCGGCACGGCAATCTGCTAAGGGCATCTGCTACCACGTTGGCTTTACCAGGGTGATAGTGAATGTCCAGATCGTAATCCTTGATTAGCTCAATCCATCTTCTCTGTCTCATATTCAGCTCCTTCTAAGTGAATATATACTTCAGACTCTTGTGATCCGAATAAATATCACAACGTTTTCCCATCAGGTAGTGCCTCCATGTCTTCAGGGATAGAACTACGGCTGCGAGTTCGAGGTCATGGGTTGGGTAATTTTTCTCATGTTGTTTCAGTTGTCGAGATAGATAAGAGATGATTTTGCCTTCTTGCATTAGCACACATCCGAGACCGATCTTGGATGCGTCACAAAACACGTCGAATGGCTTCGTGATATCCGACATGATTAAGATGGGGGCTGAAATCAGTCTCCTCTTGAGTTCTTGAAATCTCGCTTCACATTTGTCGGTCCATTTAAACTTCTTGTCCTTCTTCAGCAATTGGGTCATGGGTCTGGCGATACTCGAGAATCCTTCTACGAACTTGCGGTAATATCCCGCCAATCCGAGAAATGCACGAACTTGGGTTTGAGTGGTTGGGGCTTGCCAATCTTCGACATCTTTCACTTTTGCAGGGTCAACAGCAATTCCTCCGGCTGATACAATGTGGCCGAGGAATCCTACCTCCAGTAATCAGAATTCACATTTGCTAAACTTGGCATACAACTGATGTTCTCTAAGGGTTCCAAGAATGGTCCTTAGGTGTAGCTCATGTTCTTCTTCTGATTTGGAATAAATCAGAATGTCATCGATGAAAACAACGACAAACTTATCCAGGAAGTCCATAAAAATCTTATTCATGAGATTCATGAAATAAGCTGGGGCATTGGTTAATCCAAAAGACATGACGGTATACTCGTATAATCCATATCTGGTGGTAAAGGCAATCTTTGGAATATCCTCTACACGAATCTTGAGTTGATGATAGCCTGTTCTAAGGTCAATCTTAGAAAACACTTTGGCATCGGTCAACTGATCAAACAAATCTTCTATCTTGGGCAATGGGTACTTGTTCTTGATAGTGACATCATTCAACTTCTGATAATCCATACACAAGCGGTTACCTCCATCCTTCTTGTCCACAAATAAGACAGGTGATCTCCATGGTGACGCACTTGGTTGAATTAATCCAATTTCCAACATGGAATCCAGTTGCTTCTTCAGTTCTGCTAGTTCAGACGGGTTCATACTATATGGCCTCTGGGCTATGGGTCCTGTTCCGGGGATTAGTTCAATGATAAACTCGATATCCCGATCTGGGGGCATATCGGGCAAAACATCTGGAAATACATCGGGGTATTTACAGACTATCCAGACTTGGTCAATGGTAGGTTGGGCTATACTCTTGTTGCACTTGAATTGACGAGGTAAGGTTTCAGATATATGCTCGACTGATATTCCGGCTGTACTGGTCATGGTTATGGCTTTCTTGGCATAGTCAATCAATCCTTTATGTTTGGACATCCAATCCATTCCTAGTACTACTTCCAAACCTTTAGTTCCGAGTACTATCATATTAGCATAAAAATCTATGCCTTGGATTCGGATAGGGACGACTTTGCAAATTTTCCTAGCTTTGGTGGTTGAACCGGGGATTTGAACAATCATAACATGCTTCAGTTTGGTTGGTTGAATCTTACTAGTGCATGCAAATTCTTCGGTGAGAAATGAGTGCGATGCACCAGAATCAAACAACACTCGAGCAAGTACTGAATTAACAGAAAATATACCCAGCACGACGTCTGGTGCTTCCTGAGCTTCTACATCATGCATGAGAAAAAGACGACCGTTGCGGTTGAGAGAATTCCCTGGGGCAAACCTTCTTCCAGACTGAACACGACGCTGCTGCTGAGCTGGGGCATTTGCATTGGGGGCTGCGGCATTCTTCTTGGGACACTCGTTGGAGTAGTGACCCTTATTTCCACAGTCATAACAAGTCACTTGTGACTTGTCCTTTGCTGCAACAGGCACGACATTGCTTCCAGTCCTTGGGGAAGTGTTGGTGTTGGTGGCAGCATTGTTGTTGTTGAACTTGGCTAGTGCACGGTTGAAATTGACAGAGTTGCCGGGGTTGTTGTGATTTCCTCCGGGCCTCGGGTTTCCACGGTTGGGATAGGTCAGACGGTTCATTGGGGGTCTGTTGGTTCTTGGGGAAAATCCTGGAGATGGGTTAGGGCGATACTTTGGGGTCTGATGGGTTCCTGGCTGATGCATCATGCGACGCTTGCGGTTCTCATTGGCTTGGTTGATCTTTCCTTCCATCTGGATGGCAGAGTCAACAAGGGCTTCAATATCAGCAAAGGGGATATTGACCAACACAGTCTGCATCTCATCGTGCATACCATTCAAGAATCATTCTTTCTTCTTGGCTTTGGTGTCGATCTCATCCGGGGCATACCTATCTAATGACAATAATTTGTCACGGTATTCCACTACGGTCATCCATCCTTGCTTCAGTTCTCTGAACTCATCTCTCATTCTTTTGATCAAACCTGGTGGCACATGGGTTCTGTGAACTTGACTTTGAATTCCTCCCAGGTCATCATCTGTCCTCCGGTCATTGCACGAACACTGTTCCACCATGCTCTTGCATCTTCGGCTAGATAGTGGGTGGCGAACAGAACTTTCTCGTTAGCTTCCACTCCGACGACTTCTAGGTTATTTTCCATGGTTTGTAGCTAATCATCGGCGTCTAGGGGCTCTTCCGACTTAGTGAAGACAAGTGGGTTGGTGTTCTGGAAATTCTTGAGCTTAGATCCATGGTTGTCCTGATTTCCTTGGCCTTGATTGTTGTGGGCTAGCTGAGCTATCTGCTGAAGGGTGGCTAAGTTGGCTTGACGTTCGGCTCTTTCAGCTTCACGGTTAGAAACCAACATTTGCAGGATCTGCAACATCAGGTCCGAGGATGAACCACTTCCTCCGCGTGGCATCTGAAGATTGAGATAGATCATGAGAAAAGAGGGAAATTTATAAGGTTCCGGGACTTTGAAAAGTGTTTAAAGTTTGACTCAGGTTTTCTAGAAACTTGCTTTTCATTCATTCATTCATAGCACACGATACAAACACACACCACAACAAAGGTAAACAGATGGTTTTAAGAACCATTCTGGAAACTACGATACAGTGGGACCGAATACAACTCACTACGCTAGTGCTCAAGTGCTACTACTCCTTGGAGTCCGTGTAGTCGTCATCCTCATCATCCTCATCGTCATCGATGAAGGCGTAATCATCCTCATCGGTGAAGAAATCCATAGCCTGATCCTCTAGAAAGTCATCATCATTGCTGAGATAGGAGTAAGGGTCTCCACGAAGATCCTCTCCGGCATTCTCCCTTTCCTCCAACTGCATGTCTCTCTCATGTATGGTCTCCTCCAAATCCTAGATACGGTGGCGAAGATGGGCAATTATGCGCTCCTTCTTCTCGAACTGACGGCGGCGAGACTTGCGATCCTTCGCTAGCATGGCAATGGTCTGATCCTTCGTCTTGATGATGGCGGACTTGTGGTTGGAGTAGTCACGGCAATTGTCCAATTCCTGCTGACGATCGTACATCATGAAGCTAAGGTGGTCCAACTGAGTCTTCAGCTCGTGGTGGTATGGGGCTTCTAGTGGCTGTCCCATAGCATCACGCCTTGGACAAAACTCAAAGCGGGTACCCTTGATCTGGTTGATACTCCGCCCACACAGATGGGCAAGAGCTTCCTGCATGGCCCTGGCAAGTCCATCGAGCCAGTTGTTTTCTCGCAAGGTGAACTGAATTCCCTCGGCAGTGGGAGGTTCAATCTTTCCTCGGAGACTTGCAACAATTAGCCACTTCAGATCTTCTCCTCCTTGATCATTGAGCTGAGCTCCGAAGAACTCAGGGTGCGGACGCTCCAGAAGTTCCAAAAGCTGGTCCAAATCCCGCTCAAAGATAAGGTCTCCTCCATTCCCCAACTGATAAAACTTTATGTACTTCACGTCCATCTATATGAATATAGGATGAGTAAGTTAGTGGAGTGATCAAGTGTGTCAAATTTTATGTATTTTGCAGGAGTTTTTGAGGAACATGAGTTTTTATGAAAGAGTCAAGGTGATAAGAATGGGAATAAGTTTTTGTAAATATTTGGTTTCTTTGGTTTTGAAACTAAGTTTTTGATTCAAACTTCCAGTCTAACTAGGGTCTCCTATGGTCAGGATGGCTATGATACCAACTTGTCAACTCCCTGTTTTTTAATCCCAGATGCCTGTTATGCCATACATCGCAATCCCAGGATTACCATTTTTGCGAGACATAACAGAATTGGATACCACAGTACATCATCCATTACAAACCATACATAAGGTCTTACACAAATAAGGATCTCATGATCCAGTTCTTAGTACAACTCAAGCAGCGGAAATACGTAATAATAAAGGTAGCGTAGGCGAAGCTCCATCTTCGGGGTCACAGGCAATGCTGACGATGGGAGATGATCCTAGTTGTCATAACCTTCCTGGGGTCCTTCGTCCTGATACTCCTCTTCATAGTCTGGCCACGGGAATAGCCAGGGACAAAGCCATGAGTACTCTTTAAGTACTCGCAAACTAATACTAACAAGTGAAGGGGGTTTTTGTAATAGGATACTAAGCTCAGGGTTGTTTTGCAAAAAGCTAGATTTACCTCTACTAAGTTCAGAAGCAAGAAAAGCTAGTTGAAATTTTATAACACCTAAGTGGGAACTTGTATTTCATATCACAACTCTATTGTGGTCAAGTCAAATTCTCAATCCATTTCACAAGTCATTTTGAAAACATCTGACGGGGAAAACAGTATGGCCACTCCAACTGTCCATAACCACGGACGCGACTATTCGAATAGTTTGACACTCTGCAAAGATTGTACACTTTCACCACAACATTCGATACATCCGTCAGGAACAAATCCTGAATTCACCATACTCAGTATGCGGATAATCAATCCTAACCTTTCAATTACATGCCCTAGTATAGGCACCTCTCCTGTGAGTTTGGCCTACCAACCATGACCAACTGTCATCTTGGGTACTGCATAGGTGGACAATCTTCACAAGGTAGCCTCAGCTCAAACCTTGGCCGTGAGGGAACCGATACTAAGGTATATAAGTTTCCAGTCAAGCCCTACCCAATTCTCGGGTATTGTGGTTATACGGTAAAATTGGAATGGTATCGCATCCAGAAAACCATCAGTTTTAAAAGGGCTAAGGCTCACGCCTCAACATTTTCATCATCAAAATCATCTGTGTTCGGAAACACATGTCAAAACATCTCAGTAGAATGATCCATCATTCCAAGGTTTTCATAACCATTTTCCACCAAGTATTGCCATCTAAAGTTGATCAAGTTTTATGCTTAGCACTAGCATCTACAAGTGAGGGTGAGTACTAATGAGGGGTGGTAAACAAGTGTAGTTTTACTAGGTTCAATCTCATGCCTTAGGATGACATCAAGATTATCTAGCTTAGGACAAATTTAATGCTCTTTATGCAACCTTCAATTATCTTTCTAGTATCTACAATTTACTCAAGTAAACTCTAAGTAATAGCTTTGATAAAGAAATAAAATAGAAAGCCTGCAAGTAAAACTAGGAGGGGGTATCAAATGAGTATGATCACATATGCTTAGGGCATATAGTTGGCATGTTAACAAGCAAGTATTAGCTTGCATCAGTATCAGTATAGGCTTGCATAAGTAGAGTATCTTGCAAGTGTTAGCTTGCTAAGTTAATAGCTTGCAAGTATCGGCTTGCCTTGTGCAGAGCAGTGGTTGAAGTTCTCCTCGGCTTCTTCTTCGTAGTATCCTCCTTCCTCCTCGTATCCTTGGTCAGTACTAGCGTCTATGAATAAATACGAGGTACACAATCACCAAACAATGTTTAACTACTTTCAATCATCACACAAAAGGGTCCTATAGATGATCTAGCATCATCACTAATATTACAAGATTAAAGCATTTGTCTTATTGATTTTATTTTTAGAAAAGTAATTTCTACTCATTAAAAAACTACTTAAGATTTAATATTCTCCAACTCAAAAATGGGATCATGTTGACACATGTCCTCACCACATATTTCAGTACATGGGGATATGATTTAAAGTGGTGTCACAATTTAATAAGGTTTAACCTTTTTATTTTAAATAATTAAAGTGGCTAGAAATGCCTATGTGGCATTCTTTTATTACTTGAATATTATTTCTGTAAGTAAACCCATGTATTTTTATATATTCTGAAAGGTATGATTAGTTATGATTTTTGAGAGTTGGAATCTACTCAAAAGCTATTATGGTTTAAATTTGAAAAATGTTTGAATGCAGAAAAGCTTCTGACTTGTTATTTTTACCAAGGGTGATCTACAGATCCAAATGACTTGAATCCAACGGGATTAGATTAAGCATTTCAGTACCTTTCTAACAAAATTGGTTTCATTCAATTTGGTTCACTGAATCGAGCTGGGTTGATTTATGAAACTAGGTACTGAACTGGGTTTGAATATAAATAGAAAAAGCTAAATTCAAACGAGTGGGCTGCGCTGGAAGGGGTAATGGGCCGGCCCAGTGTCACTCTGCAGCGCGGGGCGCAACTGACAGGGGGGTCTACTGGTAAGTGACTCTTTAAACGCGAAGCGGTGCGGGGCGATGTGGTGCGTTGGATTAGAACGAAGATCGACGGTTGAGGGTCGTCGTTGACGATGAACATGTCACCGGCAAGCTCGAACCCTAGCGGCTCAGTGGGGGTGCATAGGGGGCATACCGGGGCTCCAGTGACAACGGCGAGGCGGGCAAACGACGAAGTCGATGACGACAAACTCAGGGATGGTCGCGGCAGCTCCTGGGGTGGACGAAATCAATGGCTCCTCTTCTCCTCTGTAGCGGCGAGCTCCGGCCAAATTCCAGCGATGCACTGCTCGCCTTGCTCCGGCTAAGGGGTGGAACGATCAGTGCGGTGAGGGGAGTGAGATGGTGTGCTTCAATCGGCCGGGGGTCGTCTCCTTTTATAGGCCCGACGGCGAGACCAAGAGGGATGGGCAGGCGACGGTGGCGACACGGCTACGGGCTACTAGAGGCATGGCCGAGGTTGGCGAACGACGGGTGGTTTCCTGGCGATGCTCTATGGTTTAAATGCGCGTGTAGGGGCGGTGGCAAACGGTCGGGAACGCGCCGTGCTCTGCACGGCAGAGGCGGCGTCCTCGACGGTGAGCGATGGCTGTGAGGCATGGGGCGGCGAACGGGGGTGTCTGCGAGGTTGCTGGGGCGGTAGTGATCACGCGTGCACGCGGCGAGGGCGGCGCGTGGTCTGTGGGTGTGTTTCGAGGGTGGCGCTCTGGCGCGCTCTCGGCACGCTTGCAGAGCGGCTTGGCATGGCTTGGGCGTGTGGTCCAGTGTCTTGCAGGGTTCGAGCGCTGGATAGGGGGTGGCGGTGGACAGTGGCCTGTGTCCTAGACATGGTGTTTAGGCTTGGTGCTTGCTCTGGCTAGCTAGCCCTGGTCGGCTGGCAAGGGTTCCTTCGGGTTGGCATAGCATGGTGGAAGGGGTAGGGGCTAGGAGTGGTCAAGGCACTGGTTGGCACTAGGGGAGACAATGGTGATCAATGGTGAACATTGCTTAGCAAAATTACTGCTCAAAACAGTGAAGTTTGGCTAGTTTGATTTGTTGTCTCCAAGTGTTTGATGAAATGGCTGCAAGAACTTGAGTTTTGAATTTTGAAAAGATTTTTGGTGGGTGTGCTAGGCATGTACTGGTGATACTGTGGATGCTTGGGTTTTTAAAATTGAGTTTGTTTGAGTGGTTTTTGAAATAGTGGGATCTTCCCATATGAAATAGATTTAATTTTAAACTATCATTTAAACTAAGCATTTGAATGTTTTTGGATGATCACAAAGTGGGCCTTGGTACCTTGTTATGAGTACTATCAAGGGGTGTAAAGATCCATACATGTTTCTGTTAAGTTCTGAAAGTTAGAGATAGCCAAAGTAGGCATTGGAGTTAAATTGGCCAAAGTGACCATTCACTTAATTTGTTTGTTTTGATTTGTTTGTCTTTGGGAAAAGTTTGGGGATTGTTTAGATGATGTTTATTTCACCTAATAATAATTTTACAAGCAAAGAAACACAAAATCATGGCAATTCAAAAGAATCCAAATTTTAATACACACACATATGAATGCTTTCATATTTTTAATTAGAAAAGTTTTTGTTAACCCTAAATTTGATGATTAGAGTTTGATGATCCAAGTTTAGTATTTTTGGGATGTTATAATCTGTGGCTGAGGTGATGGCCGCTCGCGTCGCTGCGTCGACAGCGCACTTTCAACCTCCAAGATGGAGGCCCTTGTTGGAGATCCCTGCCGATGTTTCACTCCTCCCTGCTGCCAAGCGGTTCGTCCCCGGTAGTTGGTCGCAGGAGGCTGGCTTTGGTGTCTCACCGTCGGTGGAGAAGAGCCTGGACTAGATTGCTTTCTCTATAACTTTTTAGGGTCTTTTTGCTAGTTGCAAGGACTGCTTTTTAGACTTTTTCTTTCAGGATCCTTTATGTAGTTTGTACCCACTGCTTGATATTTAATGCAGCAAATCGGGGTCTTTCCAGACCCCTCCCCATTAAAAAACCCCACGAATGGTGCTAATGGACACATAGCTAAAGAAACTTGATTTGTCGTCTAAGGGGGTAATTATTAGCGGAACCATTAGTCTACGCTAGTTCCTATGATAGCGTTGTGCTAAAAGATTTTTTGACGCTTTTCGAAACTAAAATTTGGGTGGAGCAAGCTGATATGGTCACGGACATGAGTGTCCATGGGAGTGGGACCGACAAAATATGTGGCTAGGGAGTGGGGCAAGCGGTAATGCTACCGATCCTTACTATAGAAGTTAACGGTGGATGCGTCGACGTCGGAGGAAGGGACGATGAAAAATGGTTTTGACGATGGTGGATCAGATTTGGTGTTTTGATTGTCAAATACAATGCGCAAAAACTTTTAGAATCAAAATATGTTGCCAAAATATCTTTTGGTAAACTGTCCAAGGGATGTGCGAAGGAGTAAATATAATATTTCTTAGTTGTAATTTAGCAGTTTTCAGATTTGTGCTAGTAGTATTTTATTTATTTATTTAGATTTTGACTATCAAGGTTGAAAGAGTTACCAAAATAGACAACACCAATCTGATATTACCTGTTTTTAATGAAATATATTTGAATAGTATAGTTATTTATTTTTAGAAACATACTTTAGAAAAGTTAGGGTCAAAATGTTATTTGAAGATTGTTTACCTCATGTAATTAAATTTTATAAGTATTTATTTGCACTATGTTTCACCAAAAGATTCCATTGTCTGCAACCTTTGTAAGAGATTTTCTTATTTCATTGTGGTGCAACCAAACAAACTTTGCTATATGTTTTTCTATATATATTATGTAGATGTGACATTCTAAATATCATGTTTTCTCTATGCCTGCATGTTTGAAATCCTACTAATTGAAGAGAACCTCTCTAGATCACAAGAATCATGAAATACATTAAGAGCGTGTGCAGTGTGTAAAACGGTGCTAAGAGAATCTTTCTCAGAGCGTCGAGTCTAAATGCTCGGAAGTTGAGTCTAGCTGAAAGATTCCTAGAGTTAAGTCTAGTGCAAGACTCAAGTTTAAGAAAATAAATTGTTAGCTAGGCCCACTATCAGTCTCACATTTCTCTGAAAAGTATCACAGCATGCACATGAAAATGATATCAACTTCGTCGTTTTATTTGTCACATTTTTATTTGTCATTGGATGCTATAAAATATTACCTCGGCTGGTGCCAGCATGCATGACCAGCTTTTTTCTGACATATTTTCTTAGCTTGAGTCTAAACGCTGCACATGCCCTAATATAAAAAATACATAATTAAGGTGTCAGTGTTAGATAGTACAAATATATACCTAAAATTTTAGGGGTTTGCAGAAAAAGAGATACAATAACGGGGTCTCACTCTCTTGAGCAAGATATCTTCCCAGTTTATAAATAAAGCAATCATTCATACGGACGATAGTCAAACAATAGAAAAAAGGTCTGCTGGGGCAATAACACAAAACATGTCCAAACTAAAAAAGCAACATGAAAACTCCTTAGAGAGAAAGGCGCTCAGCGGCTGGACGAGGCAGAGATCCAGCGTACCGCCTCCGGTAAGTCCAGAAGTAGATCGTCTAGCCTCTGCATGTCTCGATGTCTACATAAAGGGTACCACTGCTGCAAAAATACCAATAATTTGAAAATCGAGTCCTAGGCATGGCGAAGGAATATCTTCTCAGTTACCATCTTATTACGCATAGTACAAAGGGTTCGCCCGGGTATCCAGGAACCGACCGAGATCTTGAGCCTGCCAATCAGGACCCAATGCTTCTCGGACAAAGTTCCGAAGAAGCTGAGCCATGGGACATGTGAACAGAATGTGGGTTCCCAATTCGGGGAACCCACATAGTGTAGACAACCCATCTGCTAGCCCATGCCGCTTCGTCACCTCTACCCCCGAAGGGAGACAATCCCATAGCAGCTCCCGCACAAAGATCTTCATCTTTAGGGGTAGTGGCGCTTTCCACAAATGTTTGGTCTAGGGTAGAGCATCCCCCCTAATAGGCCCCGACATATATAGCTAACCGAGAATGCCTCCGAGGGAGTCAAACCACCAAGATACACTATCCATTGACTCTAGTCTTCATGAAAACATAGATCAAAGAGATAAACATATGCTCGTGTTCTTAAAGCAAGTACTACCCAAATGGTAAGCTTGAGGATACGGTCTTTATTTGGATGTCTCATCCACTTGGCAGGCTATATCATGTGGATTTTAATTGTTGAATAATGGTTTGTGTTTTTTTAATAGACAAAGGGGTCTCGACGACCCTAGAAGCTGCGATTAAGAAACGTGGCAGGTACAGGATTTGTGAGGCCTCTAGCAAAAAGCACCCTAGCTAGGCTAGAAAACAAGAAAAGGGGCCTCCACTTTACACAAAGCACCTCAATCCAAAAAAAGATTACAATCTGAACCCTGGGTGCCTCCGCCACCGAACTCCGGCGATCTCGAGCCAAAGGCGAGATCGAAGACTCTTTCTCGTGACGCTTTTTGAGCCAGATAAGCAAAGCCGCCGGCCACATAGAACTCTCCAAGGATGAACCACTTGTTGAGAACGATCTGTCGAGCTTCGGTGCAAAGCTTGAGAGTGCCTCTGATGGAGGTTGAAACTCTAAGCCGCCATTTGGCCAGAACGGGCAGCGGTCCAGCGACCACGCCACCGAAATACCACTGTGAGGAAGAAACAGAGGGCGCAGCTTCAACAGGCTTCGGCTTCGTCTTCCATGTCGAGGCACCCGCCCTTCTATCCCTCGCCACCACGGCAGGCCGAGAGAAGGAGAGGACGCTATTGGGGATATGCTAAATGGGTATCACCATTGGATGTCTCTAATCCGGATAACGCGGGTGATCCACAGTTGGTAGCAAGGCCCATGGCCTGCTGGGCATCCTAGTTAGATGGATCCAGAAGGAAGGCCCATGCCGAATGAAATAAGGCTACGGAGGAGTCACCAGTGTACCCGGAGCCTTGGAGTGCAAGACACGTTAGACTAGTTGTGTACCCTGCAGGACTCTATAACCTGTCCGGCTAGGACTTTGCCTGTAACCCTAGGATCTGGCGATATAAGCCAAACCTGCGGGAGCCTTTAGGGCACGATACAACTCATTACTCGCACAGCGAACCGATCCTTGTAACTCAGTGTACTGCCATTATAGTGATTTATAGCAGGAGTAGGATTCCGCCACCGTCGTGGGATCTGAACCTGGGTAAGCTGTGTTACCTCGTACCCGCCAACCTCCCGCCTTACCCCACGTCTCTAAACACGCTCTGTGAGGACCCCTCCATGGTGTACTCGTCGACAATACCACGACAGTTGGCGCCCACCATGGGGCAAGAGGCGCTTCAGACTCTACAACGAGCGAGGTCCAAGCTCTTCGCGGGAATTAGCGAAACCGTAGCCATCGGCCGTGTTCTCTTCTCCGGCAATGTTCCAATCATCCCTCCCGACGAGTTCTGGATCCCGGTGAAGACGAACCCCACCCGCTGCTCGATCGTCCCAATTAGGGACATCCACATCTTCATCCGCGAAACCGACTCGGGCACTAGTTCCCTAGAAGTCGAAGGATCGTCAAGGCCCGCACGGACCGCCAATCGGCAGGATACATTCGTGGAAGGATCGAAGTCGGATCTCTCTTCAGAGTTTGCCGACCCAGATTGGAAAAATTCAAGGCCCACCCAAACCGCCCTTGTGCAGGATATAATGGTGGAAGATCACTGCAAGTCTGCTGGCTTCGCCCGTGCGTATGGAAAGCAGAGATCCAAGTTTGTCGGCATGGTGACCATCTTTGACTGGCGCGTTGCATTAAGAGAGAGGGTGAAAACCCCCGCTATTACCTAGACAGGTGGCTCCGTATACGGGCCGATCTGGAACATTACCCCAATGATGATGCCATATATCACTTTGTGGAAGGGCTGAACCGCGGTACACTTCTCCAGCATACGCTAAGGCGGCTGCAGGCCTCGGGGCGCCTCACTTTTGAAGGCATGGTGCACACCATCAATAACTTCACGACCGCTGATGCAGAAGCTCAAGAAGCGCTCGCGGTCACACCCGGCACCCCGCCGCATCAGCCACCGCCTCCAGTCAACGCCCATGCGGCCTCAGCATCTTCTTCCGTCATCGAGGAAGCCCCCGCACCCTCCGACTCCGTTTTGGACGCGCTCTACACCGACATCAGCATGGACTCGGAGGAGATGGACATCAACCCAGAGGAACTCGACTCTGCTATGCAGGAGATGGAGGAGAACATCAAGCGCGAGGAGCGGGCCGACAAGGCCATCACATCCCGAGAGGTGTTCGTCGCCATTGTGAGTGTGATGGAGGAAGATCAACCCGGACAAGCTTCACCTAAAGTGCTGGACAAGGGGAAGGGACCACCTGTTTCTGCCGACAATGATCGCGCAAAGGCCATGCCCCCTCCACCTAACCTAGTGCAGTAGCCGCAGGAACTCAATGTCGGTCCGAGTAACAATAACACCGCAAACCCGCCGCCTCCGGCATCTACGTATGCGGCTGCCCAAATCACCCCAGCTGATAGGGTGATGTACAGCAATCTGCTCGTCAGGCCCATGACTGTGGCTCACATAAGGAACATAGTCCAACTTGACGAGAAGCGCCAGCAGCTGCTGGAGCAAGCGCAGGCCATTGCGGAGCTAGGCGCAACGCTAGATCAAGATCTGGACAAGGGGCATAAATCAATCGAGAAATCTAGAGCCATGGAGGCCGAGTACAAGACTCTGCTCAAGCAGCAGAAGGCTAAGAAAGCTCCGGCTTGCATCATCAACGATCCTGGTGTACGGCGAAACCTAGGATGGGCTCCCCCGAAGCCGCCACAAGCCAAGCCATACATTGACAACGAGGGCAGGCAGGTCATGCCCACTCCTATTCTCAACTTAGTCGTCACCAAGACCCTTCTGGAGCAGGATATATCACCCGCAGCTGTGGAACAGGTCTATGATCTCGTAGCGAAGGCGGTCAAACAGCAGGAAAAGGCCACCTCTCAGAGGCTTGAGTCTGACCCAGCATATTTCCAGTCTAGCAATCCTAAGCCGCCAAGGGACCGATCTCCTCAGGATGTCGGGTCACAGACGGGTTCGTTAGAGCGAAGACAGAGGTATGCACACAACAGGAAGGACGCTATCCCCATATCCTCCGACCATGGAGGCAAGGCTCATCCTCATCGCCCATCTCCACCGCCCCGATCTCCCCAACATCACGAAGACCAAAGGCTCACCATCGTATGAGCATTCCTCCGCCAAGGCAGGGCGGCATCATCATCCACAACAATGCGGAGCAACCCCGTTGCGATGGAGAGCGCAACCAAGGACACAAGAGCAGGTCACGCCATGACCCTCAATGTCCGACAAGAAACCGCGACAAGCGTGAGGCTTCGCAGGAGGGTAACAACAAGATGGCTAACCCGCCGCCACCTCTCCCTCCGTCGCCACCTAGCAGCCACCAGGGCGGAGGGGTCCGCGTCGTTCACGTAGCCCATCCCCTGGCGGCAAGAAGAAAAGAGCAAGCCCGGATCCATACGATGCACGTTCACGCCCGGACAAGATTCATGAGGCCCGGGAAGGACCTTACCTAGGACCACGTTGCTTTGGACCTGTAATAGGGACCGCAACTTACCCCAAGGGTTTCCAGATTGACAAGATGATCAAGCCCTATGGCGGCACTGCCAAACCAGCTACATGGTTACAAGATTATAGCAACGCGGTGGAGATCGCCAGGGGTAACCCCAACGTTGCCTTCAAGTACCTCCCACTGATGTTGACGGGTACGGCCCGCCAATGGATTGATGACTTGCCGGAGAATTACATCTGCAACTGGTTGGACATGCAAGAAGCATTCACCAAAAACTTCGAGGGTACGTATAAGCGTCCATGCACTGTTGGTGATCTACAGTGGTGCGTGCAAGAGAAAGATGAGTCATCTCAAGCCTACCTCTCCCGCTGGCTGGATACGAAGAATTCCTGCGCATGAGTGCACGATCAGACCGCCATGGACGCCTTCATCGATGGGTTGGAAAAAGGTACGTTGCTCCGACATAAGTTGAAGCGCCTGCAGGACAATCACAGGCTCGATCTCAATCAGATGATCCAGTTGGCAAGTGAGTTCGCGGCTGCCGACGATGATGCTCGTGGATCCTTGCCAGCAATAGCCGTTCCAACCCAAGCTAATAGGAACAACAACACCAAGAGGAAGAGTTCGCTAGAAGAAAAGGAAACCTCCGACATGGTCGCCATGATGTTTGCAGGACGAGGTGATGGTGGACAGCGTGGCCGAGGACGGGGGGCTAGTCATGGGCAGTAGCGAGGTAGTGAAACTACTCCGGCAGCGCTCCACGTTCCCCAGACATACGAGGAGTACCGTGATATTCCATGCCTTGTAAACCTCAAATCCAACGACAAATCCACTCACACCAATAGCCATTGCAAGTTCGTCAACAACCTCAAGGAGGACCCGGAGTCCGGCTACAAGCGAAGCCGTAAGAATAGACCGTGAGGCAAGGGCAAAGGGAAGAAGAAGGAAGAGGAGTCCAAGGATTCAAGTGACATGGACAAGGATATTGACCCCAAGCACGCCGACAAGGGAGATGGCAAAGGCAAGAACCCCTTCGAGAATAAGGCCCCCGTCTACCACACTTTCATTGGCACCCCAACTGTCCGGGCATAGAAAACCTTGCTGAGGATACTGATGGCCACCCTACCCCCATTCCCCCAGTACCTGCGCTGGTCGGAAATTCCAATCACTTGGGATAGGAAGGATCACCCAGACCTCATCCCTACGGAGAACCAATACGCCATGGTCATCAACCCTTTGATTGATGGCAACGAGTTCACCAAATGCATGGTGGACAGTGGAAGCAGCATCAACATCATGTACCTGGATACACTGCACAAGATGAACTTGATGGAGACCAACCTAAGGCGGACCAGCACCGTGTTCCACGGCGTAGTTCCTGGCCGGGAGGCTCGGTCCCTTGGGTGCATCACGCTTCAGGTCGCTTTTGGTGACGTTAATAATTACCGCCAAGAATGCATGACCTTTGAAGTGGTACCCTTCAAGAGAGTGTACCACGTCATATTCGGAAGCGACATCTTCCACGCCTTCATGGCCAAGCCATGCTTCGTCTACAACAAGCTCAAGATACCCGGACCAAATGACATCATCATCGTATCCAGAAGCTTTACAAAGGCAAGGGACTGCGAGATTGGAGACGCGGCCTTTGCGGAAGCTGTCCTCTACAGCGAAGAATTCAAGGAGATCCAGAGCAAGGTCGACGCCATGGAGATGCCGACATCGAAGAAGCAGATTTCTGACTCCAATCCCTCCTTCAAGTCCGCCATTGAGACCAAGCCGATGGAACTTGTGGTAGGCGATGCCTCCAAGGACAAACTTGGACCCTAAATAGGAAAGCACGCTCGTCGAGTTCCTCTGTGAGAATAGGGACATATTTGCCTGGCAACCTGTCGACATGAAAGGTGTACCTAGGGAACCTGCCGAGCACATCTTGAATATTTGATCCAAAATGCAAACCGTTGAAACAACCTCTACGACGCTTTGGAGACGAGAAGATACGCGCCATAGGCAAAGAGATATCTAGGTTACTTAAGGCTAGTTTTATCTGAGAAGTCCTTCACACCCGATGGGTGGCCAATCCTGTACTTGTCCCCAAAAAGGAAATCAAAGAATTAAGAATGTGCATTGATTACACCGGCTTGAACAAAGCATGCCCGAAAGATCCGTTTGCTTTGCTTCGCATTGACCAAGTCATTGACTCGACGACTGGCTCGGAACTTCTGTGTTTTCTCGATACATACTCAGGATACCACCAGATAAAGATGAAGAAGTCAGACCAATTGGCCACTTTGTTCACCACACCTTACGACACGTTTTGCTATTTCACGATGCCCTTTGGGCTAAAAAACGCAGGTGCTATGTACCAGCGGACTATGCAACATTTCCTACATGATAAAATTGGTCGGAACGTTCACGCCTATGTGGACGATATAGCGGTGATGTCAAAAAAGTCAAACGACTTAATCTCCGACTTAAAAGAAACCTTTGATAATCTCCGAAAATACAACATGATGCTTAACCCTAAGAAGTGCGTCTTCGAGGTTCCAGTAGGCAAATTGTTGGGCTTCATCGTTTCCCAACATGGAATCGAAGTCAACCCGAAGAAGATCAAGGCCATCCTAAACATAAACCGTCTGACATGCCTGAAGGACATCCAACGGCTTATGGGTTGCGTTGCAGCAGTAAGCCGGTTTGTCGGCCGACTTGGAGAGAAGGCTCTGCTGCTGTATAAGTTGCTGAAGAAGGCGGACAAATTTACATGGACGGACAAAGCAGATGCTGCACTCAAGAAGCTAAAGGAGATACTTTCCTCGGCGCCTATACTTGCAGCACCCGAGCCTATGGAGCCTATGTTGGTCTACATGGCGGCCACCAACCGGGTAATCAGCATCGTCGTCATGGTAGAGCGGAAAGAACCAACGCATGAGTATAGAGTGCAATGACCAGTTTACTATGTAAGCGAGGTCTTGATGGAGTCCAAGCAGCGTTACCCGCACTACCAGAAGCTAGCTTATGGAGTGTTCCTTGCTTCTCAGAAGTTAAGGCACTATTTCCAGGAGCACCCTATCACAGTTGTGAGCAAAGCTCCACTGTCCGATATCATCAATAACAACGACGCTACAGGAAGGGTTGCAAAGTGGGGCATTGAGCTTGCCGCCTTCGAGATCACCTACAAGAGACGCGACGCTATCAAATCACAGGTCTTGGCGGATTTCATTGCAGATTGGACAGAGATGCCAGATGCTACCCCTGTACCAGAGCCAAAATACTGGGTGATGCACTTTGACGGATCAAAGATACTCAACGGCTTGGGGGCTGGTGTACTGCTACAGTCACCAACAGGGGAAAAGTTGCACTACATTCTGCAGATCTACTTTGAGGCTACAAATAACATGGCGGAATATGAAGCACTCATTCACGGACTTCGCGTTGCCAAGGATATTGACATCAAGCGCATAGTTTGTTTCGGAGATTCCGACTTGGTTGCCCAGCAGGTGGATGGCACCTGGAATGTGCGGAACCCTATGATGGCGGCATATCGAGACAAAGTAGATGTGATAGCCAAGTGCTTTGAGGGCTACGAAGTCAAGTATGTCAATAGGGAGGACAATGCGGCGGTTGATCTGCTGTCAAAGCATGGATCAGGGCGCAAACCAATTCCGCCTAGCGTTTTCCTGGAACATCTACAGACACCATCCGTGAAGGGTGCGGATCCATCTAACCCGGATAAAGTTCACTCTTTTGTTCACACAGTGACAAAGGTCCCTCTAGCTTAGACAAAACCGTTCATGGATTATCTCGCACGTGGAACTTTGCCCATCGACGAGGTCGAAAGTTGGCAAATAATACATCGAGCAAAGGGCTATACCATAATCAATGGACAACTCTATAAAAAGAAGCACCACTAGTGTATACCTAAAGTGTGTTTTCTAGCAGGAGGGTATTGAAATCCTTCGTGAGATCCATCCCGGAGATTGCGGGCATCACGCCTCTCCTCGATCGTTGGTCTCCAAAGCCTTCCGGCAAGGATTCTACTGGCTGATCGCAAAGGCGGACACCGACAAGCTAGATGATACATGCGTGGGATGCTACCGACAACCACATGCTCCAGCTCAGGAATTGCGAACAATACCAATAACTTGGCCGTTTGCAGTCTGGGGGCTAGACATGGTTGGTCCATTACAGACGGCACCATGTGGGTTTACGCATCTTCTAGTAGTAGTTGATAAATTCACTAAATGGATAGAAGCTAAACCCATTAGAAAGCTTGATGGGGCAACTGCCCTTGGGTTTGTCCAGGATCTAGTGGTGAGATTTGGTCTCCCACATAGCATTATCACCGACAATGGCAGCAACTTGTCACTCGGAGAAGTGGAAACCTATTGTTGGGAGAAGGGCATCCGACTTGACTTAGCATATGTGGCACATCCACAGTCCAATGGGCAAGTTTAGCGAGCCAATGGATTAATTCTGCAGGGAATCAAGCCACGTCTAGAGGTACCGCTACATAGAGCAGCTGGAGCCTGGGCGGAAGAGTTACCATTTGTTATGTGGAGTTTACAAACTACACCAAACAGATCTACCGGCTGCACCCCTTATTTCATGGTATATATATCAGAAGCCATCCTGCCTTCCGACATCCTTCACGATTCACCAAGGGTTGCCGCCTACGACGAAGATGACGCTGAAGAATCTAGACGCCTAGATGTGGACCTTCTCGAGGAAGAGCGCGTATTGGCATGCCAAAGATCCGCCATCTACTCAATGGTTCTTACTACCTCGTTGACAATCGTGAACTTGAGGATAGACCAAACGAGGATCATAAGTGTAAGCGACGCGACCCGTATGATGACTACCCGGAGCTTGATCGGCCATGGAACATAGCACAGCTACGTCATTTTTACACTGAGCATATTTTTTATCTATTATGTACCTCTTATATGATCAATGAAATAAAGCTCTTTGGTTCACTCATATGCTTGAGTCTTTTACCTCCTTTAGTGTTCATTTTTGGATCGTATAAAACCTTCATGCGCAAGTTTTGCATTTGCACTTGTGAAAACTCCGCCTATGGGCGTTAGCTTTAAGTTTTCTGGTCTACACGTTCTTTGTTGTTTCTATGTGGATTCTGGAGTAGTGACTTTTGGCACTCGAAGTCGGCGATTTTGTGCTTAGATTTTTTACGGTGCCATTGGGTATCATCACCTGAACGCATAGTTCGGACTATGAGTCTTCCGACTCATGAAAATTCAAGCATAAAAACCAAAGTAATGGATAATCCATCACTTGCTTAAAAAATATATACATGCTGGAACTAGTACTTAAGTAGAAGGAAACATATAACTATTGTTTTCCGCCTTAAGGTTAAAACTGTAGTTTTTCTACATACATACATCCAGAGGAAACAAATATTACATAAGTGTTTTTCATTCCTCTAGCACAGGAGACTTTGAGGTAACGTCATCGGCAGCAACAGAGTCATCCTGATCATCGACAAAGTCGTTGGTCTTGAGGGACTCGGAGGAGATGGGCTGGTCGCCATAAATAATCTCGAGAAGCACAAAGGTGTCTGGATCCACTAACTCGGCAACTCTGGTGTCGAAGCCAGTGAGCGATGAACAAATAGATTTGTGATCAATATTTTGGCCGTCATCGTCTACGTTGGGCAGACCCGAGGTCACTGTGTCGATGTCAGCATTTTCATAGTGGGCCTTGACCATAGCCAGTGACATTCTTGCACTAGCCCGAGTACACGAAGCTTTCCAGCTTACGATACACTCGGGGGCTTGGCGTAGAATCTCCGAGTACTTCATGACGAAATCCACCGCCTTGATGTTGATGTTTAGGGGCTTGGCAATTTCCTTTGCTTGTTTGATGGCGGTGCTGATGAAGTTGCCGGCAAGGACCATGCATTCCTTTGGAAGAGGAGGAGTATTGGTTAAACCAATAGGAGCTGCATTTCCGACCAAGCAATGGAATATGTGAGTTCAACAACATAAAAGTTTAGAGTACATGGCTTACAGAAGTACAAGACAGAGATTGCTTACCAAAGATGCTCGCCTTGGCTTGTTGGAGCGTCTCCGCCATGGAGTCCCGTTCTTGTTGGAGAACCTTGTAAGCCTCAAGGTTGCATTTATTCTGCTCTTCGGCAGCTTTCTTCTGCTCCTTGAGGATCACAATTTCCTCCTTTAGTCGGTTGATATCCATGTTGGCATACTCCTGCATGGCCTTCATAGACGCTTCATGCATCTTCAGTGTGTCAGCCCTCTCCCGCTTGAGGATTTGTTTCTTGCTATCTAGCAGTTTTATGTGCTTGGATTACTCAACAATATCATTTGCCTTGGCAATAGCTTCTGCATGACGGAGAAATAATAGTGCACGATGAGTATTCGAAGGTTAATGGCGCAATACCAAGATTGAGTGCGAAATTAAAAATAAAAACAGACTCTTGCTCTTGGTGATTTGATCCTTCAAGAAGGCATTTTTACCGTTTTTAGCTTCAAGGTCAGCACGCATCTTGTGGAACTTCCCGTTGGTGACACCTCTCCGAGCATTCTCATTCTGCGAAAAAAGGTCAATGTTACTTAGTCTACTTGGAGCATCTAGCCGGATAAATATCCACCTAGAGGCTTGGGGGCTACAGTGAGAGTTTTTTAACTCAGCAATATGCTTTGTCTTTCTTTAAGCATCTAGTCGGAACTAATTCTGTTTCAACTAGAAGCTTGGGGGCTACAGTATTGAAATTTGCAAACACTGCGTATTCTACTCTAAAAGTATCTAGTCGGAATAATTCATTCAAACTACATACTTGGGGGCTACAGTGCAAAGTTTTCTAGCTTAGTCTCTCTTAGAGCATTTAGACACAAATACCTATGGTTTTCCGTCTAAATCCTCGGGGGCTACAGTGGATACTACATATGAAATGCAAAAGTCGTATAAAACTTACAAGTGCATTGATCTTGAGGTTGGTGGCGCTCTCGGCAAGTATCTTGCTGAAGACAAGGTTGTTTCCACGCAAGATATCCATCTTTTTTAGCATGTCCTCAAGACCACATGTTGGAGAAGTCGACACTACACCAGGAACCAGAGCTGAGCTACTCAGTGTAAGCACTAGGTAGACGATCTTCGGAAACTCTGCTGGTGTCTTGGGAGCAGTGGCGTCGCCTACGACAGAAATTCCGCCTTCCACCATCGCTTTACCGCTACCAGTGGCATCCTTAGCCGGAGCGTCAGCCACTTTAGATGCGGTGCTTTCTTGTGTCACCTTCTCGCTGACAATAGCAAGTTCCGCGACAACGTCTAGGTCCACTTCCATGGCGGAAGGTTCAGATGTTACCTTTGCTGGAGAGCTTGTCGGTGCGGTAGCAGGCTGGACGCTCGGAGTTGGAGGTGCGATGGCGGGAGATGCTTGGTGAAACATTTCTTTGATGTTTTTAGAAGCCCCCGATGTTTTGGAGGTCTTCTTCAAACTCATACTGGCCTTCTTCCTGAAACATGCAGAAGTATAAGTACAGGAACAAGATGAGCAAGAGACAATGTCGGATGTGAAGAAGCTTATGCAATGGTTGGTGCCTTGGTCAATGGAATACCAATCGTTCTTATTTTCTCCGCCTCCAGGGAGGCGGTGTTTCTCTTGGAGGCTCCACCCTCCACCCTCCGTCTTCTTCTTCTTGCCTTTGTCGGAAGCGTCAAAGGTGGAGCTCTTCCGCTTACGCGACAGCGAGACATTGTTGTCGGACACGACGGTGACATCCTGCATCTTGGGGTCGTAGACTTGGACAACCATTCTATCTTCGTCTAGACTCTTTAGCTGTTAAGTGAATCCCGAAGTGTTAGATGCAATGGTAATGGCTAGACGGAAAAACTGGAGTATGTGTCATACACAGAAAATAAACAGGTACCTCTGGGCACGTGCCGCCCTCGAACATGTTATAGGTGATGGTGAAGCCACACTTCCTGTCCTTCACCTTGACGATGTCTTTGAGGCGGAGCTTGATAGAGTCACTCGAGAAGTTGTCCTCAGAGATGTGGAGGCTATCCTTCCTATCCTTGGAGTACTCATGCATCAGCTTCACACGATGCTATAGAGGTTGGATCCGCCGGATGAACTAGCACATGGCTAGGTCCAACCCGACCAGACCCGTGTCTATGAGCCACTCGATCCACGTTACAACGTGGGAGGCTTCGCTGTCGGAGAGAAGGAGGGCTTGGGATCTCTATGTCGGGGCTTCAGCGACAACTCCATCGACAAAATCTAGGTACGTTCCTTCTCGGCCATCCAGAGGGAAGTGTGGGCCATAGAAGTACGTCATGTGTCAGTTCTTGCAGGACTCGTGGCCTACAATGTCGGGGAACCGCCGGCCTGGCCGGATCTTGAATCTAATAGTTCCACAATTTCTGAGCTCATCCTTGCTCACTCCGGCTTCCCTCTTGACGGTGAAGAAATATATAAACAGATCTAACCTAGGCCTGATTCCTAGGTAACCCTCGCAAAGCGCCACGTAGTTGCTAAGCGCGAGGAAGCTGTCCGGGGGATCACCCCCAGGTAGTGTAACTACCTCGGTGAACTACGCTCCTAGATACAAGCCTGGATGAGTGATAGTGGTTGAAATAGTACGGTGGGGCCCCAAAAGCCACTCACTGGTAGTCCTTTCAGACGTCCCAACCACTACCCTCTCAACGGGACTGTCAGGCGGCGTGGTCGGCGAAGGGATCAACTACGTACACAAGTGGGTATGTACGCAAGCCACCATACAAGAGTACATCAGAGCCACACCATCTAGAAAGAAAGGAAATATACCAACGCCATACGGCAAGATTCAAATGACCTGGATAAATCTATATTTTAGGATAACTCCTCATACAACACACATCAGAGTATCATGCGGGCGGCAAACAAGATCCGAATGCGGATAAGAAGCAAATCGGCATAAGATGCCGGAGAAATAAGCACATCCCAACTACAGGTCTCATGGATCCCGTTCGGAATCTCTACACCGAACGATCGTTGCCCACATCTTGACTTCTTCCACCCAAGATCCGTCACGAGAAGGTACCTGCTCATCCGAATCAAGAATTTATCGTATGAGACCCTAAGGGTACTCGGCAAGTCTTAATGCCTCTAAAGGGACACAACACGGGTGACGCCATTGCGAAAAGATAAACCCTAGCAATTCTACAGATAACGCTAACCATCGCCTAACCAATGATAGACGGTTGTCGTGAATGTAAATACAACAGTTATAATGGTAATCTCATCCGATCCATCCTCCTCACCTTACCAACAAGGAAGCGGACGAACAACCCCCATCCGTTGGCAATTTTATTAACCATTCCATGAGCGTTGCTGTTACTAGTCAAATTATTTAGTCGATTAAGGCGGTACTTTAGTATGCTTGTCTATGATCAAGAAACTGCTCCAAGTCGTCCATATCCGCGGACACGGCTTTCGAAAGTTTTACCGGCCGGTGCACCAATAGCAACACACGCCGATCAACCTCGGAAAAACCAAATCAAAACCCAACGAGGCTTTCACGATGAACAATCACAAGATTCAGAAATATTTCAGGGGCCACCCTTAAGTAGATCCATAGCGGAGATAGTGACTCGAGACGGACTCAAGGTTTGCGACAATGGTAAGCGACCGGAACCCGAAAGTGTGGCTGGCTTGTCGATACCGCTGAAACATTACGCTTACCTAAGATGCGGTGTGCTCCTCGCACAATTTAAATACAAAAGTAGCATGGCATAAGTACAGGATAGTAAATAAAACCTCAAACTAGTTTGTGGCCCCAAGAAATAAGACGGAATCAAGCTCTGGCCCAGGGGGGTCCCATATACCTCCCGGATGTGGATAGCGCGATAAAACAAGGAACAGGAATCAAGTACTCGGGGTCTTACGGGACACAAGTGAGCAGGAAGAACCAAATAGCAGATGTTGCCCACCGGTGCCACTTTCTTTAGTTATCCCAGAACTACTCAGGTTAAGTTGTTTAGGTACCTCATTATTCATCAGACTCTCACAAACCCTACACATGCTGTTCTACGACCCGCATGGCTCAAACAACTCCTATAGTAGTGGCTCATGGGATGGAGGAACAAGCTTAGTGGGGTTTAAAAGTAAAGGCTATGCATACTTGGGATTCAATTTAATGCAATCGCGACTCGATGATGCAAGAATAAGATAGAGGCAATAGGTACTGTATGTATGCAAGCATGTGGAAGTGCTTGCCTGGTATCTCTGTTGAAGCAAGGGACAGATCTGGGTAGTGCTCCAGTTCTCTTGATACACCCACCTTTCGTGTCTATCCGAGAAAAACCAAACAAACAAGGCCAACATGAATATAGAGCACAAGCATATGAATAAGATGCGTCAAACAAACAATCATGCCATGATGAATGATTCACAATTTGCATGGGAAGAAAGGTAGCATGGCATGGTGAGGTGTGGAGAACAAGAAAGTAACATTTAATTGGGTTTTAGTCACCTTTTGTTGTCATAACAGTTGTTATTCACTATATTTTTAAAAAATGATGCAATTGAAGTCATGGATAGCATAAACAGAAAGGTCTCGTCGAGCTGATCAATTTAGACTCATCATTTGCTAAATTTGGATTTAGGAATTAAAAGTTATGAATTATTTAAATCCTAGTGGCAATTTGGGTAATTAAACTAAACTTGGAATTTTACTTGTGCAAAAGTCAAAATAGATGGCATATTTGGAATCCTCTCATTTTTCTGATATCTAAACATATATTACTTGTTCAATTTGGATTTACAAATAAAAAGTTATTTAAAACTGAATAGAATTTGAATTTTGAATTTATTTAAACAGGTTTTGAATTTAAAACAGTCCCTGAACGTTTTCTACTCAGACTGACCCAGCTCCAGTCAGCGGCAGGTGGGGCGGGGGTTCTTCGCAGCCCTGCCAAAGGTCGGGAACAGAGGGACATGTTTATTTTAGCAACGCCAGAGCCTTTTGCAAAGATACAGACACGAGACAAGTGGGCCGTCTGACTGGGTTTGCAAAACAAAAAGCTGGGGTTTCGCAAAGGGACGGTGCACGTACTTCTTCCCACGCTGCATCGATGCAGCGTAAGGCGCAGGTGGGATTCGAACCCGCGACCGGTGACGCTTGCGCGGACGCAGAGCCGCTGCGGTGGCTGCGGGTTGACACAAAAAGGGGGCCAGGGGGGTATGTGTAAAACCGCCACGCGCTACTGTGGATCTTCCTCTGCTGGCGAACGGAACACGCACGCGCGGAGAGGAAAAAGGCGGCCGGGCTCGATCCGGGATCTGGCGCGCGCACGCCGCTGCAGGCTAGGTGGGGTAGGTCTTTGAGGCGCGCTAGATAGGATGGCCGCGTCTGGGAGCTAGCAGGAACGAACTCGCCGCCGCCGCACCGAGAGCGCTTGACGAACGTGGCAGCGAAGCGGTGCGAGAGCGTGTCTAGGAGGTCGGTGGCTTACCGCGGCGGATGGAGGCTTGGATCAAGGGAGCGGCCGTGCGGCACGTGTGACGCTCCAGGAGCTAGGGTTTTCGGGGGCGGCGCGACAGGTTCTGGCGGTGCTGGTCCTTCTCCTCCTCGCTGCTGGCCACGGGGACGTCGCAGCGGCTCCAGGGGCTTCCTCGACACCTCGCAGCAACTCTTCACCGGCTAGATCGACTGTGGCAGGTGGGGTGGATGGCGTGGGTGGCGAGAGGACGTTGGGGCGGTGGAGAAGGAGGGCAGAGGAGGGGAGCGGTGCAGGCTGCTGGGACGGATCTGGGGAGGCCAGATGGGGTGAGGGAGGAGATAAGAACGCCAGGGGAAGGAGGGCTAGCGTGGGGGAGGGGTTAGCTGGCCAGGGTGGCGCCGGCCACTTCCTGTGCACGTGCTCGCGCGGCCAGGCCAGGCAAGGCAGGGCACCAGAGGGGGGACTGGCAGGTGGGGTAGAGCGTGGGCAGGGTCGCAGGCAGGTGGGGTAGGGGCGTGGGCAGGTCCTGGAAGAGAGAGAAGAAAAGAGGGAAGGGGAAGGCCGGCTCGGCTAGGTCTAGGGTAGATAGGAGGGGGTCCTGGTCGTGTGTGTTAGCTAGATGGGCGCTGGGGTGGGGCCTGCATGGCAGGTAGAGAGAGGGGCCGAGAGAGAGGGAAAGGGCATGGGGAACATGCAAGGTAGAGGGAAGAGGAGGGGTAGGCTTAGGGTTTAGTTTAGGATAGATGTAACTTAGGGTTTTGGTTTAGGGTAGAAAGGGGAGAGAGGGAGCAATTGGTTTTGCATAGAATAGGTGGGTTTGTGGATTAGCTAGTTTGGTGTTTGGGGTTGGATTAGGGTTTTTTGCTAAGAGGGGGGAAAGAGATGGTGGTTCCTGAGGTTGATCATGCATGCTCCCATACAAACACACATGATCCAGCAAGAGAGAAAGGGGGGGGAAAGATAGGGAGAGGTGAACAAGGTGATGGGGTGGTTCTATGATCCAAGCATGATCCAACAATGAACAAGCAAGATCAAATAAAAAGGTAGGGAGAAGGGTGGGGTTGGTGTTGTGTATGCCACATAAACACATGTGTGTGCATGGGCATGGGGTGTAGCTAAGAGGAGAAGATAGGTAGATGATATGGAGAAGCAAACTACAGCCAACACATGATTAAACCAAGGGGAGGTGACATGCAAACAAAGCTGAAACGTTCCCAAATCCAAAATAAAGGTGTCACTTGCATGGCCCATGCAAGATAATTAAGTCCATATTTATACATGTGAAAACAATAATATTACGATGGCATTATTCATCTGCATTCCCAAAAGGTGGGCAAGGCCAAGCAACAGATGATGGGTGGATCCAACCAACAACATGAGCTAGAGATAAACCAAATTAAAATGCCAGGCTCATATTAATTGGATGGTGGAATATAAGGTGGTGGTAGAAAAGGTGGTGGAGTCAAAAAGAGAGATGCCCTCAACTCAACTTGGGCATATAACAATATATCAAGAGCCAAATACAATATCAAGAGGCAAATACAATTAATCATGCACATGAGATAAGAACCAAACAAGAAAGGGTTTTATATGATGCTCAAATGCAAGGTGGTATGATGGTATGAGCATGATATGATGATGATGCAACAATTATATGTTGGAAGTGGCCCATTTTATTATTATGACATGTAGCATTACAGGGGTTAGACAACTGGGATGCTACAGGTAGGCTAACCAGGCAAGATGCAGAGCACCAACACTCAGCCGGCTGAGGGCAACTGGACGTAGAAACCCAAGACAGATCAGAAGGAAGAACATACCAAGATCCGACTGGCAAACCAGCCAGCCGGACAAGAACTATCGTCATGACGGCCAGATGGCTGGATCAAGTCAGCCGACCGAAGCAAGACATACCGAGAGTCAACCGGCAGAATAACCAGCCATATCAAACAAGCAAGGGCATAAGAGTAGCCGGATGGATCCGACCCAGGAGGGCCAGCCGGCTAGATCACCCTAGCCGGCCACTCAAGACAGGCAAGGTACCAGATGACGTAGGGCACAGTGCGTAGTACACCCAGGATGGCGGACAAGACAGCAAGGAGACTCAGACATTCGGCGACTTTCTTGATGGCGGTTTATGATGACAGCGATGAGGTGGCACTATGCATAACTACCCGCATGGCGACCACTGTAGATGGAGTGGCGGCATGGGCTTGACTGTGGGTACACGCTCCCCATGCCGGCCACAGTAGATGACCTATACGGCTGGGGCCCGCCTGTGGGACCCGCCAGTCGGCCAGGTCGTTGCCCATGCCGCCTCAGCCTATATAAGGGGCGGCAGGAGCAACTTAGCAAGGGTTGGACTCTACTCACTCACTAGCCAGACCAGATACAGCTCGAGGAGCCTTGTAGTTCTCTGTGTCTATCCCTATAGTCAGATCGGCAGGAGTAGGAGCTTTACCTCAACCCGAGGGCTCCGAACCTGGTTACTTCTTGTGTCCATGATGCTTGCTTGTATCCCATCCCGCCTGCGGACGCCGTCGCACGCTTCCCTGCTTGCTCCCACACCTCTTTCTAGCCTTGTTAGGCTCTGCCGTTCCCATAACGATGACAGTTGGCGCCCACCGTGGGGCCGCGATGGCGGCGACCGGAGTGACGTTCCGCACGGGACCCTGCACTTCGTCCGGTGAGCGCGTGGCTTCCATCCTCATGCTCTCGCTCAGCAAGTTCGACTACGTTATCAATAACGCCTGCTGCTTCGCCGGATCCAGCTTCCCGGAAGGCGGCTCCATCTTGTTGTTCGGAAATTTACCTGTCTACGTCGCCACTGTGCCAGAGTGTTTCCCTTGGGAAATCGTCTCTTCCGCCGAGCCATTGCCCTCAGCCGGCAGCATGCTCATTGCGCCCAGCGCTGTGGAGGTGATGATGGCCGGCTCAAGCAATAGCCGACGTCCTCCCCTCGAGCGCGGCATCGACCAGGTCGGCCCGTCTACTCCGATGCGCGAAAAGGGCATGGTGGACGAGGTCATCGAGGAGCTCCGCGAGCCGGTGCACCGCGGGGACGACTCGGAGGCGGCTATGGCCAAGATCGAGGTGGCGCGTGAGTGTCTGCTCCAGCAGGCCCAGGGCCTAGCCTCCACCAAGTACCGTATGGAGAGCAACATCCGCGAGTATAATCGTGCGCACGGCCTCACCCCAGCTAACGAGGATCCTAGCCGGCTGGGCTCCATGCAGCGCCGCAGGGAGAGCTGGGCACTTGTTTCGAGCACGACCTCGAGCCGGCTTCCCGCCCTTACTTCCCCCCGCCCGTCTACGACACCGCGGTGAAGAATGTCCGGGCGGCACGAGCCGTCGCAGAAGACCTACCCCACCTGGAGGTGGATGAGATGCTCCAGTTCCAGCGAGTGCAGCACCTGCTGCGCGTGGCCGACGAGCAGGCCGAGGCCGCTCGGATCGCATTCGAGGCTGGAGCCGGCTCCAGGGGGGATCGCCTGGATGGCAACAGTCGGGGCGGACCTCGTAAGACAGAGTGCTCCACGTCTCCGGGTCAGCAACCTCCGTGCTCCAAGCGTCGCCAATCCGGAAGCAGCCAGCCTCGCGGCGAGCAGGGCGCCACGAGCCACCCTCCTTCGGCTGGCCAGAACCCCCTCCACCCCATCCACCATCCCGCCTCATCGCCCGGGTGGGAACTCCCAATCCGGTTGAGCCAGATGCGTGCGCCCGCATCGACCTTCTGATGGAAGCTCGCCTCACCGAGGAGGAGGATGCAGCCGTCCCCGTGTGCTTCGGACCATGCATCCGGAAGGAGCCCTTCCCCGACAAGTTCTCCCTGCCACGGGACACCCCCAAGTACGACAGCAGCATGAAGCTGGAGGACTGGCTGACCGACTACGTCACCGCAGTCGACATCGCCCATGGCAACAAGCGTGTCACGATCCTCTACATCCCTCTCATGCTGACCGGCTCGGCAAGAACCTGGCTCAACAGCCTTGCGCCCAATAGCATCAACACTTGGCCAGACTTTGAGAAAGTCTTCATCTGGAACTTCAATGGCACATACAAGCGCCTAGGCAGGCCCCGTGATCTTTCTCCGTGTGTCCAGGGAGACCGCAAGTCGGATCGTGCGTACCTCGCCCGATGGACCGAGCTGCGCAACTCCTGTGAAGGGGTGATGGAGAACCAGGCAATCAGTTTCTTCATCGAAGGGTGCTGCGAGGGCACGATGTTGCGCCACTGGCTGCTGTGCGATGAGCCCAAGACCATGGCGGAGCTGATGGCCATTGCCGACCAGTACGCCACCGCGGATGCGGCAATGAATAATCCCCTCCGGGTAAACGCGGAAGGGCGCCCGGTTCCCACCAAGCCAGCTAGGGAGAAGCCTACCGGTCAGAGCAGCGATGTCGGCTCGTCCAGACGGCACGACAACGACAACCGCTACCAGGGCAAGCGCCCTGTTGAGCAGCAGAGCCCGCGCTACCAGCAGCAGCAAGTTAACGTGGTGTAGGGCACACCGAATCACAACGACAAGAGGCATAGGAATGCCTTCACCTTCGAGCAAATGTTCGACAGGCCCTACAAATACCACAGCGGCGCCAAGTCGGCTACGCACACCACTCGGCAGTGCAGCTGGACCAGGCAGATCAAGGAGTAGGCCGGGCTACCTCCTCTCCCCCCACCCCCTCCTGGCGTTCCCCCACCATCGGCTAGGGCAGCCGACAACAAGCGTGGCAATGGAGGCTACCCCCAGTGATATGAAGGTTTTAATAGTATAGAGTGTTGTCGTGTTCTTTCCACAGGGATCAAGCTAAATAGGTTTAGGGTCACACAGCTTAGCAAGCAAAATTGTTTTGGAGATTATCAAGCAGTAAATAAAAATAAACAGAACAATGAAGAAACAAGGCATGGATCAAGGAGAAACAGGGGTAGAAGGAGAAAATGATCACACCGCAACTACACAGCAAAGGGTTTAAGAAGACAGAAACTACTGAAACAGGCAGTGCAATTTACTAGAAGAGGCAGAACATCTAGAATCAGAGAAGTACTATCGCACACACAGAGCAGTTTCTAGACAGATCAGGGTAAGGACACACACACACACACATAGAGAGAGAGAGAGAGAGAGAAATCTAGACAATACTTCCTAGAACACTAGGCAGTATGCGCTCAGAACAGAGAAACACATACAGAGGTAGAAGAAGAACAAGCAGTGCAGAATAAAGGGACATGCAGTAATTCGTTGCAGCAAAGGGCGGGAAGATAGATTAACACACAATCACACTTATACTCAGGTTATTTCACAGAAGGAGATACAGAGGTTCAGATTACAACTTCGATTCAGAATAGGTTCTAGCCGAATAGAAGATCAGATACAGAGAGGAGAGGGAGAGAGATCAGCAAGAGATTACAGAGGAGAGGGAAGAAGAGCTTGTCGAGGAAGAAGAGCCCCAGAGAAGCTGCTCCAGATCCAGGCGCCAGGAAGAAGAACTCACGGAAGAGATGATCGCCAGGAAGAAGGAGAGAGAGCAGGCTCGCCTCTGTGGTGCTCTGCCTCCGCGCCTTGCGTGCACACCCCACCGTCCCAACCGTCCGTTCCCCTTCTTGCGTGTGTGCACTGCTTCTTTTCTAGTACGCGTGCACTGCCCCTTTTTGCTCTTTGATCCTTAGCCTTTTCTTCTTCTTTTCCAAGATGGTCCCTCTGCTCTGCCTCTTCCAAACTGATGAACTGCGCAGGGGTTGTAGTGCAAAGCACTGATCGCAGTGCATAGCCTTGGCTTGCAGTGCACTGGCTTTGCACTGCACTTCAGGTTGGCTAGCACTACCTTGCTATATATTTGCACTGGGTTAGAACTGCTTGGCTCTGCACTGGTTCTGTGCTGCCTGGCCTATTGGCTTGCACTGCTCGCTCTGCCTTGGCGCTAGCACTGCCCTGGCTTGGCTTTGCACTGGCTCGGCGCTTGCATTGGCCTTGGTCTGCCTTGGCACTGAGCTTTCTGCTTTAGCGCCTGCTCGCACTTGCTGCTCGTGTGCTGGCTTTGCACTGACACTGCCCTGGTCTAGGATTTGAACTGGTTGTGCTCTACCTTGACTAATGGAATGCACTGTTGGCAGAAGCTTTGCACTGAGCAGTTCTGGTGCTACACCATCTTGGATCTGCCTATGCCAGGAGCTTTGTATTGCCTTGCTAACTGTAATGCTTTGAGTTGCAATGGTTTGCTCTGCCCTTTGAGGATAGCTTACACTGCTCCAGTAGCCTTTTGCACAGATTTGCCCTAGGCTTGGTCAGTAGCTACACTGGCAATGTACTGTTGGTTCTCCAGCCTTGTACTGCATGTGTGCTTAGTGCTGTTGTATTGAGGCTTGGCACAATGTATGTCCTGCCTCTGGAATATGTTTGCACTGCCCTGGGTTTTAGGTGCCTTTGTGCACCTTTCCTGCAAATATGGCAACTGGACTGTAAAGTGGATCATATAATCAACATTGTCTATTTTCTAGAATTTCAGATACATAATTGGATCAATAAAGCCTCAAATGCAAATGATTATGCACTGAAATATGCTTAGGAAACATTTGAACAAGCTGTTGATCAACACCCCCACACTTAGATTTTTGTTTGTCCTGAAGTAAATACGCAGAGACACAAACAAATGGTTTCAGCATTAAACTTTTCAGTGGAAAAAATTGCAAACAATCTGGAGTTTATGCAACATCTGCTCTAACACAATCATGGAAATGAAAATGTTCACTTGCTCTAGAATATAAATATGTTGTCAATTGCTAGTATTCTAGATTTACCTACACTGATAAGAACTGATCTATGCGACAGAAAGAAAATCTATGATGATGTCCATAACTGTGTCTTGGAAAGAAAACTGCCAAATTACCTATTAACAAAACTTTGCAACAGCTTAATCAGTTTATAGATCAGCACACATTGCTTCACATGGCCATTCCCAGGAACACCCCATGCTAATGCTAGTGCTGATCATAATTGCATATATGTTGTACATTGTTGCTTCACCTGGCCATTCCCGAGAACACCCCAGGCTAATGCATGTACATATTTTTTTTAGATTTGGTATCATAAGCAATTGTTTAGTACTGTTTGTGCTTCACATGGCCATTCCCAGGAACACACCATGTTGATGCTTGTACTAGTTTTAAGATTTGGCACAAAAATAGTGGGTTAGTACATTTTGCTTCGCATGGCCATTCCCTGGAACACACCATGCTAATGCTTGTACTAGACCAGAAAAGGCTGAGAGATGGACAATAACATAGTTTTAGTTTTTATCTCCATAAATCAATTTTCCTCAGTGTAAGTAAGCAAAGAAATCTAGCAATTACCAAACATATCATATATATTATAAGCAAGTGAATAGAGGATTTTCATGCACATGTTAGGTATGGAGCCAAATAAATTTCAGATTGAAAGAAAGTTTGCCAAAGTAAAATTTAAAAGCTGGAACCAGAAGCTTCAACATAAATTTTCAGCTAGCACAGAGGTTTGCATTGCAAAGTGATAACAGCTCAGAGAATGCACAGTAATGACATGATGATGTAGCAAATGCATCTCCCCCACACTTAGAATTTGCTATAAGTGTAATTAACTTAGCTGGGGTAAGAAACAGCTCACCAAGTTGCATCTGCACTGCTTCAGCAAGGGGCATGCATTGCCTAAGCAGGAAGCCTGCTCTGCCTTGGCAGAAAGCTTGCTCTGCCTCTACTGATCTTGTGAAAGACTGGCACTGCCTCTGCTGAAGAACTGCTCTGCCTTTGGTGCTCATGCATAAGCTTGCACTGCTTTATGAATTGACAAAGCTCTGCCTGGTGTCCTCCTTTCCCATTGATGTTCTGCTCAGTAGTATTTCTCTGCACTGCCCTCCTAGACACTCTGCTTCTCTTTTGTTTCTAATCAACTGCTTTTATTCCTAAAGGATAACAAAGACAAACAAACAAACACAAAACAAAAGCAACAAGCTAATTATTTATGGAACTAAGAAAGATAGTAAAATATGAAATTACAGGTCAGGTTGCCTCCTTATAAGCGCTTGTTTAAGGTCATTAGCTTGACCAAGCTCCTGAGATGATCACAGCTGTTGTGCAGCTGGAATTTCCACTTCAGCATCACCATTTGCTTCATCTTCTTCAACAATTTCCATTGGATCACCAACATGATAGTGCTTGAGTCTTTGTTCATTTACCAGGAATGTGCCTTGTGTTTTACTCTCAATCAGTATTGCACCATTGTTGAATACTTTCTTCACTTGGCAAGGGCCATACCATCTGGACTTAAATTTACCAGGAAACAAGTGGAATCTTGAGTCATAAACAAGCACAAGATCTCCAGCACAGAATTTCTTTCTGAGTATGTGCTTGTCATGCCAAATCTTTGTTTTCTCGTAAATTCTAGCACTATCATAAGCATCCAACCTCAGCTCCTCTATTTCACATAGCTGTAGTTTCCTTGCTTTACCAGCCTTGTCAATTTCTAGGTTTAATTTCCTCAGTGCCCATCTGGCTTTGTGCTCCAATTCAACAGGTAAATGGCATGCTTTCCCATAGACCAGCCTGAAAGGTGACATACCAATTGGTGTCTTATATGCAGTTTTGTATGCCCACAAGGAGTCTGACAGTTTCATTGACCAATCTGTTCTTGTTGTGGAGACTATCTTTTCAAGAATTGATTTGATTTCTATGTTTGAGATCTCAACCTGGACATTTGCTTGAGGGTGATAAGGAGTTGTTACTTTGTGATTTACCACACCATATTTCTTCAGCAAATTCTGCAGCTGGAAATTATTGAAGTGTGCACCTCCATCACTGATTACAACTCTGGGTACTCCAAACCTGGGAAATATTACATTCTTGAATAATTTGCAAACTGCTTTTGAATCAGCATATACTGTGGGAACTGCCTCAACCCATTTGGAGACATAGTCAACAACAACCAAGATGTGCTTAAATCCTTGTGATGCTGGCAGAGGGCCAATGAAATCAACTCCCCAAACATCAAACAATTCAACTTCCAAGATTCCTTCCTGAGGCATCTCATTTCTCCTAGAAATATTTCCAGTTCTCTGGCAAGGATCACATTTCTTGACAAATTGATATGTATCTATGAACATTGTTGGCCAGAAAAATCCTGCCTGCAGAATTTTTGCTTGTGTTTTGGATGGACCTGCATGACCTCCATAAGGGGAAGAGTGACAATCATAGATTACACTCTGTATCTCTTCCTCGGGAACACATCTTCTCATTATTCCATCATTCCAGTGTTTGAGTAAGTAGGGTTCATCCCAAAAGTACTCTCTGACATCATGCAAGAACTTCATCTTTTTCTAATAACTGAAATCCACTGGAATGATTTTGCATACCAAATAATTGACTATATCAGCATACCATGGGAGTTTTCCTTGCAACTGAAATGCTTGCATCAATCCTTCTCCTGGCAAATTCTCATTGATGGGGAAATTTTCTACTGGAATATCTGGAATTCTTGACAGATGATCAACAACAAGATTCTCTGTCCCCTTTTTATCCTTTACTTCTATATCAAATTCTTGCAGGAGCAGTATCCATCTGATGAGCCTAGGTTTTGCTTCTTTCTTGTTCATCAAGTATGTGATTGCAGCATGATCTGTACACACCTCACATTTGTTTCCCACCAAGTACTGCCTAAACTTGTCAAATGCATAGACAATTGCCAACAACTCTTTCTATGTAGTTGTGTAGTTTTCTTGGGCTCTGTCAAGAGTTCTGCTTGCATAATTGATCACATGGATAACCTTGTCTTTCTTCTGTCCAAGCACTGCTCCAACAGCAAAGTCACTTGCATCACACATCAGAACAAAAGGCAGTTTCCAGTCTGTTGGTTGGACAACTGGAGCTGAAATCAGAGCTTGTTTGGGCAAATGCATTTGAACATTTCTCATCAAAATCAAATATTACATCCTGATTCAGCAGATTGGTAAGTGGTCTGGCAATTTTTGAAAAATCCTTGATAAATCTTCTGTAGAATCCAGCATGTCCCAAAAAGCTTCTCACACCTTTCACATTCTTGGTTACGGCAAATGAGAGATCACCTCAATCTTTGCTTGATCCACCTCTATACCTCTTGCTGATACCAGATGTCCAAGAACAATTCCTTCCTTTACCATGAAATGGAATTTCTCCCAATTTAGCACTAAAGAATGCTGCTGACATTTCTTCAATACTGTTTCAAGATTTTTCATACAATTCTCAAAGCTATTTCCATAAACAGTGAAATCATCCATGAAAACTTCCATGATTCTTTCAATTTCTTCTGAGAAAATGGACATCATACATCTCTGAAATGTCCCAGGAGCATTGCATAGACCAACTGGTAATCTTCTGTAAGCAAATGTGCCATAGGGACAAGTGAAGGTTGTTTTGTCTTGATCACTTGGGTGAATTGGGATTTGCAAGAACCCTGAGTACCATGTAACAATAATATTCATGCCCTGCTAATCTTTCAAGCATCTGATCAATGAATGGGAGAGGGAAATGATTTTTTCTGGTTGCGCTATTTAATTTCCTGAAATCAGTGCACATTCTCCATCCTGTGGTTTTCCTAGTGAGAATTTGCTCTACCTTTTCATTTTCCACAACAGTTATTCCTCCTTTCTTTGGCACAACATGTATTGGGCTTACCCACTCGCTATCACTAATTGGATAAATTATGTCAGCAGACAATAGCTTGAGAATTTCCTTTTTAAAAACTTCCTACAGAGTTGGATTCAATCTCCTTTGATGTTCTCTAGTTGGCTCAGCTCCTTCTTCAAGAAATATTATGTGATTGCAAACAGCTGGACTTATCCCTTTCATATCTACAATAGAATATCCATTCACTTCCCTGTATTTTCTTAACAAATTTACCACTTTAGCATTCTGTTCATCTGTTAAAGCAGAGATCATAATCACTGGAAATTTCTTGTCAGCTCCAAGGAATTCATACTTCAAGTGGCTTGGCAAGGGTTTGAATTCAACTTTTTCCTCTGATGAATTTACAGCTACGGCCTTTCTGTCATCAGCAATCTAATAGATAGCAAAGTGATGTCCTTCATCTGAAATTCTGTCCCCAGTCAACTCAATGCTTTCAACTTTTGATTCACAGAACAATTCTGAAACACATCTGCCAACTGAATCTATTCTCACGCATTGTTCATTGCTCTGTGGAATATGAGTGGGATGCTTCATATCAAACATTACTTCATCTTAACGAAATCTCAGAGTTAGTTTTGCTTCCTGCACATCAATCAGTGCACCAGCAGTAGCTAAGAATGGTCTACCCAAAATTACTGCTTTAGTCTTGTCATTCATATCCAAGACTATGAAATCCACTGGATAAGCAAATTTACCCACAGCAACTAGTATATCCATCAACATCCCTACTGGTTTCCTGAATGATCTATCTGCTAGTTGCAAAGTGATAGCAGTGTCCTGCATTTCTTCTAAATGTAGTTTCTAACTAACTGACAGAGAAATAACACTGACAGATGATCCTAGATCACACATTGCCATAAAAGTTTTGTTCCCAATAATGCAAGGAACACAGAAGCTTCCTGGATCATCTAACTTGGTTGGTAGAGAATTTTGAATCAATGCAACTGCATTCTTTAGACAATGCTACAATTTCTGGCTCATCCAAGCTTCTCTTCTTTGATAGCAAATCTTTCAGAAACTTGGCATACATTGGAACATGCATTATAGCATCCAGAATGGGAATTGTGATTTGCACTTCTTTCATCATTTCCAAGAACTTGCTGAATTGCTTTTCATCCTTAGTTTTCTCTAGCCTTTCTGGAAATGGGATTCTGATCTTTTCTACTGGTACTGCTACTTCTGTTTTCTCTCTTCTTTCAACTATTGGATCCTTTCCTTTTTCCTGTTGATTAGCTCTCTTTTCTGGCACTGGTTCATCTGCAGTTGCACTTCTCAATGCAGGAGGTTGGTACATTTGTGGTGTTGGTAATAGACCTTTTTGATCTTGTAATGCCTCAGAATCGAGATTGCTTGACAGTGTGTCTTTGGATTCTGTTCAGGTTTAGAGGGAAATTTTCCTTCTAATTTTTCCTCACCCAATTTTTCACACATGGTGTCAACTTTACTACTCATGCCATTCAACCGATTCTTCATAGTTTCCAGTAGCTTAATCTGCTTTTCTAGTAGCTCTTCCATCCTTGAATTCTGTGGAACTAGATTTTCTGCTGGCTTGTAATATTGTGTCCCAGCTTGTTGATTGTTTCCTTTAAAGCCAAAAAATGACTGACCACAAGTTGGTTCACATTGCTTCTATCAGACAGGTTTGGATGATTTTTCCAAGCTGGATTGTAACTATGAGAGAATGGACCCTGATTTTGTCCTTGAGCATAATTCACTTCAGATACAGATGGACCAATTGTTGCATAAAGTGTACAATCTGCTATCAAGTGACCAGGTTGACCATAAGCTTCACAAATTTGCTGAGCAGTTTGAACTGAATCTACTGAGGTTGCTCCACAGCTTGACATCACACTAGCCATCTGTCTGTTCAGCAGTTCAATTTGAGCTACTAGAGAATCTTTTTGCTGCAGAACATGTATTCCAGGGTCTTGAGGTGCTACTGCTCTTTCACTTGACCACTGGAAATGATGATATGCCATGCTTTCAATCAGAGTAAATGCTTCATCCAATGTTTTGTTCATTATTCCTCCTGCAGCTGCTGAATCAACATACACTACAAGGAATCTGGCTATATATGACCCTCAATTTTCGTCACAAAATCGTCATAGTAGTCCGTTTATGACGATTCTATGACGATTTTGAGATCGTCGAAAGCTGAGCGTCGCAAATGAACTATAACGACGTTTTTGGTAAAATCGTCATAACCGTCTATGACGATATTGAATCGTCATAACGTCTATGACGATCCAATATCATGGACCATCTAGCTGTGCCAGCTCAAATCCTACGTGGCCGATCCTACGTGGCAAAATTGTGACGAAATGAAATCGTCTTAAATCAAAATCAGCCAGTCCATTTTAGTAATCTAAATGGTGGCCCAATAATTCTAGCCTTTTATTTGCTAGGCCTTGGCCTTTTAGGTTTGTCTCCTTTGGGCCTTGCCTTCTTCGGTCCACTTACTTATTTCAGATTTGTTACAATATATTTTGGGCCTGACCTTTCTAGAGCCCAAATACATTTCAGATCCAGATTACGCTATTTTTAACTAGAATTTGCATTTTCATTTCTAGAATTGCTTCAGTCATGCAATAAATCAAGAAAATACACGAGAGTTTCCAAATACATCAACAAATTACACCATTTTCAGCAAATACACAACATGCAGATAATTTATCAGCAAATAGCAGGCTCACAAATGCACATCCAAGATTACAATTCAGTATTTACATTAACTTATTAGAAAATAGCACCAATTGCAACATCTGCTAGGCAACAATAAGTTAACCCAAGTCAACCACTTTATACTGGTGTTGAGTATCAGAGTAGTCATTTCTTCAGGTCCTATGTGCTTACCAAGAAATCAGCCCTCTGAATCTTTTTTGTGTCACATCCCTCATTCCTGCAAATAGGTATTTACACACTGATTAATACAAATCAGTATGAATGTACAATGGCATATTTAAAGCAGGCAAGTGGATATGGCATAAACTGCATACTAATAAATTATCTATGTTACACATGACTGATACAATTCACATATAACAACATATTAATAGAGTGCCATTAGTGTTGTACAAGAAGACAAAAACAAGTCAGTAGGTATCATCTACAAAAGAAGCACAAAGGGCACTAGAAAGAGGAAGATGGAGCAGAGCCTTCCGGCGATGAAGATGCATATACAGGCGCCCTCCGGTCCAAGGCGAACAGCAGACACCGGAGGGCGTGTCCGTGGCTGCTACTCCGTGTGGATGCTTAGATTCCGTGCAGGACTCCACCATGTAGGAACAGTTGTACTCGGCAGTGTTTACATGAAAGTGTAAAGTGCAGACAATTATTTCCAATATAAAACTATATATATATTGTTTTAAAGTGTTGAAATATAACTTTTTAGCTTTCCAAAACTTAAACAGAGGAAAAATAATGAAATTACCCCATGAGAATGCATGTTTCAAGAAATGTAAAAAACAGAATAAAGATCTCTAGCAAGTGAGTAACAAATATGCATGGCAGCATTGGTACTTTGACAGTATGTTGGGTATACAATGAACTTAAGATGAGTTTACTAAGCTAGGAAATTATACAGTAGCATATGCTTGCCAATTCAGTTGCTTATAAACTGACATCAATGTTAAGCTAATATAAATGGTCACATCAGCAGTTAGAACTTCCATGTACATCAGCTATTGTGAGTCAAATACACATGCACACATAAGTCATGCACTGACAGTATTTTATTTGATACTGTAAAAGCAAGACTGAAACATTATGTAGCAAGAAGCACTTCCTACCCACACTTTAATCTGGAAAATAACAATATTTAACAATGGAGTATCTTCTATAACCATGTGACACCTAAATATTCTGGACCTAGAAGCACTTGACACCGAAACAATAAAACCTGCTTGCCATGGACCATGGACCATTTTGGAACTATTTAGAGTTTTTTAGGCATTAATGCAACTGAAAGAGATAGTGAATCCAGGATACAAGCATGAAATGGTAGGTACCCTACCATAAGTCGGCGATGTAGAATGAATAGAGGATGTCACGGATGTAGCTTCTCATGCCCTTCGACTCTATGACACCACCCTCTAGTCATATTCCTCCGACTTTGCACTATGGCCGTCTTCAAGCTCTCCGGCCAGCATCATGTCATGAGTCCGTAAGTTCTGCAGCTCCATCTCCAGCCATCTCCTGCCAGAAGCTCCGTGTCTTCTTCTCCAGCTGTCCCCGACCAGTAGTTCCCTACGAAGTTCAGCTCACCATATATACTTGCCCCCAACAGGTCGGTGTGACCATGGCATGTAAGTACATATATAAGTGATTATTGTGAAAATGAGATTGCCCAAATATACAATTGTAAATCAAGAAGCATATTAACAGTACATTAGTTAAGGAGAAATGACAGTACAATTGTAAATCAAGAAGCATATTAAAGTCCCGTAAAAAAATGCTTAGATCCAAGTCTACTACTTGTATGCCCAAGTGAAGACAAATTATCGCATATATGCAATAGGTTTACATTGTAGAAATCGAACCTTATATAACAAGTCAATTTCAGAGGATATGACTTAATCACGGATAGTAGCTAGATTCCCAATGTCCCAACATAACTTTTACCTTGCTTTTTACATTAACCACAAGTACACAAGTGGATCAAGAGAATCATGATCAAATAATTTGTGACAATTTAGCTCCTAGGCAAGGCAATTTGCAAATGAATCAAATATGTAAGTACAATTGTGCTTGCTTATACATTAGGATAATAAAATCTAAGGTTGAACATAGTCTAATCTCCTAGTACCTTGAGAGTGAGAGCACATAGGAAGCTCAATTAAGAACTTATGTACTCATAACCTGGTACCACTAGAGTAGGTAACTACCTAAAGGCTACAGATCAATCAATAATAACATTCCTAGCAACCAATCAAGTTCCTATACTCTAGATCAAGATCGTAATTTCGCCAATAGAAAGAAAAGCGAAGAAAGCGGGAGGCACGACGAACTGTTCTCGTTTGAGGTCAAGGTGATCCCCTTCCTTCTCTCATGCTTGGCTAACATGGATGATATATTCTCCCCACAGTGTCCTTCCCCTGTTCCTCCTCTGCATCCACCCTTCTTCCTACCCCCGCCACTGCGGACCCCTTCCTCAGGGACACTGCAACGAAAGAGAAGTCATAGAGACTACAGAAGATAGTGATGGGGAGGGAAGAGAGATTGAGGAAGTCCTGAGCTAGATAGGGTCTCATCTGTTGGTGAGGGTGATGAAGGTGCAGGATGGCCATCGGTAGCCATGTTGCCCACCAGTTCGACGACTGGACGCCGAGCGCCAGATTCAGCGCCCTCTTCGGTGCAGAAGACCGAAGGAGGTTGGGGGCGCCAGATCCATGCGGGGTTTCGCCAACTCCCGCCCGTCCTGCTAGGGTTTCGCCCGCTGCCCTTGGCCGGAGAACGAGGACGAAGGACGACGGCGCCATGACGGTATCCTCCTGCTGGCCCTTGATGCCCGCGGTGGATGAGAGCAAGATGAAGCTGAAGATGCCCGCGGGCTTCTTCTCCACCGTCGCTCGGTCCCGCGAGTCAGCGATGGCCTCGAGGAGGGACTCATCGGCGGAGGAAGAAGCCGATCTGCTTGGGTCGGCTCGCCACGAAGGAGGAGGAGACAATGACGAAGAGGATGATGTGCACCGCTCCGACTTGAACTACTGAGCACGAAGGAGGAGAGCAATGACCGAAGCTTGGTCACCAATGAGGAAGAGAAGCCTGTGGTGGAGATCTGGGGTGGCCGCCGATCTGGGTCGGGTGTTGGGGGAGGCGGCGCGTGCGGATAGGTTAGAGAAGAGTTGGTGAGGATAGGGTTTGCAAAGGCCGTGGGCACGACAAGTTGTGCTTCTTTGGGTGAGCCACAGGGCGTTGGATCGGCACTGAACGGTCCAGATCGGTCCGATAAGGCTGATCTGTGAGAGGCACTTTCCTGTGTTCTGATTGGCTCGTTCAGAAAACACCTCATTGCTGACGTGGCCAACTATCAATTTTAACCTATCATGACGATTTTAAATCGTCGTAGTGAGGTTCAAATAACATCGTAGGCTATATTCGTCAGATTATGAAGATTTGAGCTAATGAAAATATGACGATCCTTAGCAAAATCGTCATAATTTTGTAAGGTTTTGAACCTTCCGAACGGCTTTTGACCATCTGGTGCGAAATCGTCATAACTCTATGACGATTTTGAACACGGTCACTATGAGAAGGTCATAGAATAACACATTCCTTGTAGTGATAGGCTCTGGTTTGATGTGCCAGTCCCTTGTAAAATGTTTGCAAAACCAACCACTTCTCCAAACCATGGTGTGGGCACATTCTGATCATTGTACTGTATCTCTGCCATGCATCATACAAGCTCTCACCATCATACTGCATAAATCTCGTAATCTTGTCTCTTAACTCAGCTGCTTTAGTTAGAGGAAAGTATCTCTTAAGAAAATCCTGCAACAGATGTTCCCAGGTATCTGTCAGATGAGGTGGTAAAGAATGCAGCCACTGCCTTGCTCCATCCCTGAGAGAGAATGGAAACAGAGATAATCTGATGGCATCTGGTGGAACTCCATTCTGCTTCAATGTATTACAGTACTCAAGGAATGTTCTGATATGCTCATGAGGATCCTCAAGTGCTGAACCACTAAACTGAGAATGTTGCACCATATTGATCAGAGCTGGCTTCAATTCAAAGTTGTTGGCCTGAATCACAGGAGAAATAATCCCAGAAGCAAACCCCTAATCCCTTGGAATCAACAGGTCCCTAAGCAAAACTCTCTGGTTATCACCCATGACTGCTACTCTTGTTGCTTGTTTTTATCTTCTTAATCTCAGAAATGTTCTCTCTATCTCAGGATCAAAATTATTCAGTATCACTTCTTATCTGTCACCCATACTCTTGTTACTTGCACATCATAATTCACAGGAAAACAGATCACAAGCATCTGTTGAAACAAACATAAAATAACACTAAGTCTGCACTACTACCATTCCTAACTTTGTTGATCCCCGGCAACGACGCCAAAATTGATATGAAGGTTTTAATAGTATAGAGTGTTGTCGTGTTCTTTCCATAGGGATCAAGCTAAATAGGTTTGGGGTCACACAACTTAGCAAGCAAAATTGTTTTTGGAGATTATCAAGCAGTAAATAAAAATAAACAGAACAATGAAGAAACAAGGCAGGGATCAAGGAGAAACAGGGGTATAAGGAGAGAATGATCACACAACAACTACACAGCAAAGGGTTTAAGAAGAAAGAAACTACTGAAACAGGCAGTGCAATTTACTAGAAGAGGCAGAACATCTAGAATCAGAGAAGTACTATCGCACACACAGAGCAGTTTCTAGACAGATCAAGGTAAGGACAGAGAGAGAGAGAGAGAGAGAGAGAGAGAGAGAGAGAGAGAGAGAGAGATCTAGACAGTACTTCCTAGAACACTAGGCAGTATGCGCTCAGAACAGAGAAACACAGATAGAAGTAGAAGAAGAAGAAGCAGTGCAGAATAGAGGGACATGCAGTAATTCGTTGCAGCAAAGGGCAGGAAGATAGATTAACACACAATCACACTTATACTCAGGTTATTTCATAGCAGGAGATACAGAGGTTCAGATTACAACTTCAATTCAGAACAGGTTCTAGCCGAACAGAAGATCAGATACAAAGAGGAGAGGGAGAGAGAGCAACAAGAGATTACAGAGGAGAGGGAAGAAGAGCTTGTCGAGGAAGAAGATCTCCAGAGAAGCTGCTCCAGATCCAGGCGCCAGGAAGAACTCACGGAAGAGATGATCGCCAGGAAGGACAGAGAGAGACAGGGCTCCGCCTCCTGCGGTGCTCTGCCTCCCGCGCCTTGCGTGCACCACCCTGGTCCCAACCGTCCACCGTCTCCCCTTCTTGCGTGTGTGCACTGCTTCTTTTCTAGTACGCGTGCACTGCCCCTTTTTGCTCTTTGGTCCTTAGCCTTTTCTTCTTCTTTTCCAATATGGTCCCTCTGCTCTGCCTCTTCCAAACTGATGAACTACGCAGGGGTTGCAGTGCAAAGCACTGGATCGCAGTGCATAGCCTTGGCTTGCAGTGCACTGTCTTTGCACTGCACTTCAGGTTGGCTAGCACTACCTTTCTAGGCATCTGCACTGGGTTAGAACTGCTTGGCTCTGCCTTTGGTTCTGGCTGACCGCTTGCTTTTCGCTCTGCCTTGGTGCTAGCACTGCCTTGGCTTTACTGGCATTGGTTGCCTTGGCACCGAGCTTGCTCGCCTTAGCGATGCTCTCTGCAGCCTTGCCTTGCTCGCTGGTGGCTTTGCACTAACACCGCCCTGGTCTAGGCTTTGAACGCCGTGCTCGCTTGAATAATGGAATGCCTTTGGCGAAGCTTTGCACTAAGCGTTATGGTGCTACACCATCTTGGATATGCCTATGCCGGAGCTTTGTATTGCCTTGCCTTGTAATGCTTTGAGTTGCAATGGTTTGCTCGCCCTTTTAGGATAGCTTACCGCTCCGGTAGCCTTTTGCATGATTCGCCACAGGCTTGGCCTTCTACTGGAAATGCATTGTTGGTTCTCCACCTTGTCTTGCATGTGTTCTTAGTCTTTCAGATTGAGGCTTGGCACAATGTATGTCCTGCCTCGAATATGTTTGCCTTACAGGTTTTAGGTGCCTTTGTGCACCTTTCCTGCAAATATGGCAACTGGACTGTAAAGTGGATCATATAATCAACATTGCCTATTTTCTAGCATTTCAGTTACATAATTGGATCAATAAAGCCTCAAAATAAAATGATTATGCACTGAAATATGCTTAGAAAATAGTTGAACAAGCTGTTGATCACCCAGCAGCACAAGAACTACCAGATCTTCAAGGCTGAGACGATTGATAATCGCGGTCGGAAGCAGCGCAATGCGGAGGTGAACGCCGTCGTTCCCCCAGTCCCCCTGCATCTCAACTGGTCTGAGACTCCCATCACCTGGAGCCAGGAGGACGAGCCGGATTCGCTCCCAAATCCCGGGGGCTACGCGATGGTGCTCGACCCCGTCGTCATCTCCGATGCCCCGCACCTGCCGATTCTCGCGCGTGCTGGTGGATGGTGGAAGCAGTCTCAACCTTCTCTACCAGTCCTCCATGGAGAAGCTAGGTATCCGGGAATGTGACCTCCAGCCTTCGACCACTGTGTTCCACGGTGTCGCGTCGGGGCCACCGTGCGTCCCACTAGGCAAGATTCGGCTAGATGTCATATTCGGTTTGGAAGAGAACTTCCGACGCGAGCCAATCTAGTTCGAGGTGGTCAACCTCGCCAGCACCTACCATGTCCTCCTTGGGCGCCCTGCCCTCGCAAAGTTCATGGCGGTCCCCCACTACGCATACCTCAAGATGAAGTTGTCGGGGTTGAATGGTGTGATTACTCTGGTCGGCTTCTACAGACGGTCCATAGCTTGCGCGAAAGAAGGCGCCTAGATAGCCGAGGCCCTGCTCATCGCCGAAGAGAAGCGCGAGATGACGCACAATGTTGCCATGCTGCAACAGGAAGTGCCGGCTGGCATGAAGCCGACTGGGGACATGGCATTTCAGCCGTCCAAGGAGACTTGCTAGATCCGCTCGACCCGGCTGACCCCTCCAAGTGTGTCACCATCGGCGCCGTCTTGGACAGCAAATAGGAAAGCACGCTCGTCGACTTCCTCCGTGAGAATCGTGACATCTTCGCATGGTCTCCCAAAGACATGTCGGGTGTGCCGATGGAGTTCACCGAGCACTTGCTTCATGTGCGTCCGGATGCCAAGCCGGTCAAGCAGCCCCTCCGCCTCTTTGCGGAGGACAAGAGTAAGGTCATCGGCGACGAGATCACTCGACTACTTGCTGCGACTTCATCATGGAAGTGTACCACCCGGACTGGCTGGCCAACCCATTCCTGGTGCTGAAGAAAAACAAGACCTCGCGTATGTGTATCGAGTACATGAGCTTGAACAAGGCCTGCCCGAAAGACCCTTTCTCTATTCCCCGTATCGATCAAGTGATTGACTCTACGGCCGGCTGCGACCTGCTTTACTTCCTCGATTTTTATTCTGGCTATAATCAGATCCGGCTGATCAACTAAAAACATCATTCATCACCCCGTACGGGGCTTACTGTTATGTAACTATGACATTTGGCCTGAAGAATGCAGGTGCTACCTATCAGCGTTACATGCAAAAATGCTTGCACTCACAGATCGGCCGGAACGTGCACGCGTACGTGGATGATTCCGTCATCAAGACGAAGGAGAAGCAGACCCTGCTGGAAGATCTCGACGAGACGTTTGTGAACCTCCGCTAGTACCAGATGAAGCTGAACCCGGAGAAGTGCGTGTTTGGCGTGCCAGCCGGACAGCTCCTCGGTTTCCTCGTGTCAAGCCGGGGAATCGAGGCCAATCCGGAGAAGATTGCGGCCATTAAGAGGATGCAGCTGCCCAAGAGCTTGCTCGGTGTCTAGAAGTTCACCGGATGCTTGGCTTCCCTCAGCCGATTCGTCAGCCGGCTGGGAGAGAAGGCCCTTCCCCTGTACCAGCTGATGAAGAAGACGGACAAGTTCACTTGGACGGCTCGGCCGGACACGGCCTTCCATGACCTCAAGCGCATGTTGTCGACGGCACCGGTTCTCGCCACGCCGGCTACGAAGGAGCCAATGATGCTCTACATAGCCGCCACCAACCGGGTCATTAGCGTCGTCCTGGTGGTCGAGCACCCTGAGCCGGGCAAGGCGCAGCCGGTTCAGCGACTCGTCTACTACCTCAGCGAGGTGCTGTCCCTCTCCAAGCATAACTACCCCCGCTACTAGAAGATGTGCTACGGCGTGTACCTGGCCTGCAAGAAGCTCAAGCCCTACTTCCAGGAGCACCCGCTCACCGTGGTCTCCACCGCGTCGCTGGGCGAGATCTTTGGCAACAAGGACGCCACGGACCGGGTAGCCAAGTGGGCCATTGATATGGCCGCCTAATGCATCCGGTACGAGCCCCGGATCACCATCAAGTCTCAGGCGGTGGCGGACTTCTTCATTGATTGGGCAGAGAACCAGTACCTGCCGCCGGTCCCAGACTCCAACTACTAGAAGCTGCACTTCGACGGCTCGAAGATGCGCGGGGGCTTGGGAGACGGCATCGTGCTCACCTCGCCCAAGGGAGACCGGCTGGAGTACGTGCTGCAAATCCACTTCACCGCGTCGAACAACGTCGCCGTGTACGAGGCTCTCGCGCACGGGCTCTAGCTCGCAAAATATATTGGCATCCGCCGGATCCTCTGCTCGGCGACTCGGACCAGGTGGTACAGCAAGTATCCGGAGAATGGGACTCCAGGGACACCAACATGGCTCTGTACCGGTTCCACGTGCAGCTGCTAAGCGTTGGCTTCGAGGGATGCGAATTCCACCACGTCCCCCGCGCCAACAACGAGGCGGCCGACACGCTTGCGCGAGTCGGATCCACCAGAGCAGCCATCCCGCATGGCGTATCCTTGGAGCATCTCCGCAAGTCCAACAGCACTCCTTCTCCAGAGTGCGAGTCCATCATCTAGGTAGCAGACCCGGGGGCTGCCGGATCGAAAGAGACAGACCCCGCTGTTGTGACCTCCGGCTCGTAAGACCCGGGGGCTGCCTCCTCCTCAGGCAATCCATCGACGAGCAAGGAAAAAGGCCCAGGGGCTGCCGAATCGCGTATCCCACCCGGCCGTCCTCCGGATGAGCTCCAGATCGTGTCGGCTAGCGTCTTCACCATCCGGGAAGTTCCATCATGGTCCCAGCCCTTCATGAACTACCTTCTCAACGATGAGCTCCCGGATGATGAGGTGGAGTCAAGGTAGATCCGACGCTGCGCACACACGTACACCATCATCAACAAAGAGCTATACAAGCGCAGCGTCGTGGGCGTCTTCCAGCGGTGCATCAATGTGGATACCGACTACCGGCTGCTGAAAGAGATCCACAAGGGGGAGTGCGGCCACCACGCCTCTTCACAAGCCCTGGTGTAGAAGGCGATGCGCCACGGATTCTACTGGACGACCGCCTCGGAGGACGCGGACTAGCTGGTTCGCGCGTGCAATGGGTGCCAACGGTTTAGCCGGCTAAGGCACATGTCGGCTTCCACGTTCAAGACAATATCGATTACTTGTCCCTTCGCGGTCTGGGGGTTGGACATGGTCAGCCCCTTTAAGCAAGCTCGAGCCAGCATGACCCACCTGCTGGTGGTGGTGGACAAGTTCACCAAATGGATCGAGGCGAAGCCAATCCGGAAGCTGGACGGAGCCACAGTTGTCACCTTCTTCCGCGACATCATCATCCGGTTCGGCTACCCCCATAGCATCATCATCGATAATGGCACGAACTTCACCAAGGGAGCCTTCGCCCGGTTCTGCCACAACAAAGGGATCTGACTGGACCTCGCATACCTCGCGCACCCATAGTCCAACGGGCGAGGTGGAAAGAGCCAACGGCTTGGTGCTAGCCGGAATCAAGCCCCGGCTGATCGAGCCACTAGAGCGGTCACCCGACTGCTAGATCGAGGAGCTGTCGGCTGTGTTGTGGAGCCTCTGCACCACCCCGAATAGATCAACTGGCTTCATCCCGTTCTTCCTCACCTACGGCTCGGAGGCAATCCTTGCGGCGGACATCGAGTTTGACTCACCCCGCAAGCTCCTTTACACGGAGAAGGAGAACCAGGAAGCGATGGAGGATAGCGTGGACCTCCTCGAGGAGGCCCGCGAGATGGCTTTGTCTAGGTCGGACATCTACCAGCAAGGGCTGCGCCGATATCACTCCAGTCACATTCGACCAGTCGCATTCCGGGGGGTGACCTGGTGCTCCGGTTGATACAAGACACGAAGGGCATGCACAAACTGTCCCCTCCGTGGGAGGGCCCCTTCATCATCAGCAAGGCGTTGCACAACAACTCCTACTACCTCATCAACACGCAGCAGCCGCGCAAGAACAAGATGGACAAGTCGGACGAGGAGACCGAGCGACCATGGAACGCGGACCTTCTCCGACCATTTTACACCTAGTCGTAAAAATTAGTGTATGTATCCGGATCCCTAAATGAATGAAAGATATGGAACCCCGGCTGATGCTCGGGGGCTCCTTGCCGGATAGTCAGATTGTCGTTCTTATCCGATTAAATTCCTGCAATAATTTTTCTGGCTTCCATCGACCCCTACCCGGGGGCCGCCGGTTGGCCCGCCCTGCCAATTCTGTAAACCGACTGAGTAGTGTGCGACGATCCCAGAGGACCACTCTTTGTATTAGCTACAGACTGCAACCCAGCTGTCCAGCTAGCAAGAGCAAAAGCTCGAGGGCATCCCACACGAAAAACAGTGAAAGACGCGACAGATCGGGCATCTCCGGCCATGTGCCTAGTTGGTCCTTTTTCGGCTATGAAGCCCCTAGTACCGTGTGTGGTGTATTGTCAGCTCCCTTCGGTTTCGGCTCCAGACGGCAACCCGGCTGTCTGGCAAGGTGCAGCGTAAACAGCACCCCACACGAGAAAGTGACTAAGTGTCTAGAAGAGCACGAGATAGTTTTCGAAAAAAGAAAAACTCTAGTCGGGTAATAGAAAGACATTTAACAAGGCAACATATTGACAAGGAGTCATTTTCTGTATGTTTCTTTTTTGCACAAATCGCACCGAGTCGGAAATAAAAAACGGTGAAGATTCGAAGTACCTATCTGCGGTAGCCACTCCAAATCTCGGGGGCTACACCCAGTGGGTGCGCTGGCGCGCCCCCACTGAAAGCATGCGGTGTCGGGATGAAGGGTGCGTCAGCTGGACAAGGAGGAAGGACAGAGATAAGCAAGACGCAAAGGCACCACCCGCCCAAACCGACTAAGAACAGACAGTCGAACGCATCAGACAAACCCAGCCAGAAAGAGGAAAGAAAAGGAAGAGAAAGATAGAAGAGAAAAACAAGAAGTGAGATAAGGAAAGTAATAGAGAAAAAGTCCCAAGAGAGTGGCAGAGTGCGCACAGCCGGACTGCGGTGCAGCTTCCCCGGTCTGTCCATGCAAGCGCCAGCCGGAAAGGCAAGAGGGAGAAAAGGCAGAGCGCAAGTAAAGGTCTGCGAAAGTACAAGGCAAAGGCAAGATATCGCCGGCTGGAGAGGACAAGCCGGAAAAACCAGTCGAACAAGGCATAAGGATAATGGGTGCGCGAAGGCAACCCAGGCAGACAGATTAATTAAACGGCGGAGGGTGAAGGCTCCGCATATCCAGTTGTTCACAAGCACAAAGTACCAAAAGCAAAAGTTCTTTACAACATCAACCGGCATCCCGGGGTCTTCATCTTTAGGCAGCCGGACCCTTCCCGTGGGAAGGAGCCGCGCCATTCCACCAGCCTAGGAAGACGCCTCCGCATCGTCTACTCCCGCGTCGTCGGTCCCCGTGCTCCCTTAGCCGTCCGTAAGCACCTCGTCGATGTCGACATAGCCGGGAATCATGATAGCGGTGGAGCGGAGATCCGGGTAGGCCCGGCGCACGGCTTCAAGGTCCGTGCCGGCTCGGAAGCCGTCCACCAGCTTGTCGAGACTGGTGTCCTTGTACCATGAGAGCATCAAGGCCAGCGCCATCTCGGAGCCGATGCGGGCGGCCAGTTCGCGCAGCCGGTCGATCGCATTCGGCACGCCACCCAGTTTGATCGCCAGGGCCCCCATGGTCTCTAGTAGGAGCTCCCCCCTGGAAGACCAGGTCGTGGATGTCGGCCACGGCCTTGCGCAGGTTGGCGGCGGCTTCACCAAGCTGGCCCATCAATTCCTTGATGGCCGCCTTCTCACCCGGCGCAACCTATTCCACCTGGTCGTAGGCAAGGGCATCTACTTGGGGGTAGAAGCCTTGTGATCAGAAGGGCAACTCAAAAAGGCGACCCGGAAAAGGCAGTCGGACAAAACTACGGCACCAGCAAAAGAACTCACCTTTCGCCAGAAGGCCGATGTCCATCAGCTCGTTGTCGAGCATCTTCGTTTGCTCCTTCAGCTGGGTGGCCTCCTTGTCCAGGAGGTCGAAGGTGCTGGCCCGGCTGGCGAGAGTCTCCTTCTGCTCCTTAAGGCTGTGCCATTCCTTGTTTTGGAACCGGAGGGCGGCATTGTCCCGGCTAAGGCGCGTGTTGGAGCGCTTCAGCCGGTCAATTTCGCGCTACGCGCAAAACATGATGGCTGTAGGATAAGGAAATGAACACAAGTGAGAAAGCCAGAACCAAAACAAAAAGGAAAGAAGCGCAGGAGAGAAAGACTCGGGAAAACTTACTTTGCGCGGTCCCGCGTGCCGCTGCCAGCTGCTTGGCGGCCAACTCGTTGGCTCCAGCTAGCGTAGCCCAGAGCTGCTTCACCTCCGCCAGCCCGACCTCGAGGTTAACCTCAAGGGTTTGTAGCAAAGCTCCCGCTTCCATTGACAGAGGCACCAGCGGGCCATCTAGAGCAGTCGGGGCGTCGCGGATGGCCGCCTGCCACTGCGTGGTCGTCTCGTCATCGGAGTCCATGTCCTCGACGATGACCATGTACCTGCCAGCGCTCTAGCTCCCCGCGCCGGCTGAGGATCCCCCACCCGGGCTAGAGGCCGCATCCGGCTGGCTCACCATGCGCTCGGCCGCGGCGGAAGTCGGCTGGACCGTGACCACCGGCTCTGGTGGGGGAACGGTCTTGGTCGAAGGAGGTGGGGTAGCCACTAAGGGGGTAACCGGCAGAGGAGGAAGGTCGCAGAGCGGTGAAGAGTGCGGTGACCCAGCATACCACTACATGTGTAGTACACTATAGTCGTTGACATGACATCTGCAGAACACCGTTCCGTAAATATCACATCCCTCAGAGTGGTACAACTAAATCATTGCGGGTCCATATTACAAATGTACACACATTATTATTATTACAATACCGGAAGTTCAAGACTTCCAAAAAATCCAACTTACAAACCAAAATATGAAGTGTTCAGCGGAATTTAAAAGTAGCAACTTCGTCTAGGAGTTAAGCTCAACAACTTATTCTATAGAGTTCATGCTGCTCGGCTCCATTGGTTACTATTAACTAGGGTTACTTAGCTGAACTCCTTATCATCGACACCATAGCGGATTTCGTAATCCACTCCTTCAACTCCTCCGGACAGATTAGGTTCCTCGTAGAACACATCTTCGTGGCATTCAGCTGCATACATTGGCACGTCTTCGGGATCCTCAGAGTCTAAGCAAGGGATCAAAGGAAAGAATGAGTAACAGCGTTACCCAACAAGTTCATTATATGCAAGGTGAGAAGTTTGATGCTCTAACTACCACCTCGGATTATAAATCCTTGGCACTATGCAGTTTTTTGTAAATCTTTCTTCAAAGATTGATTTTATTCCAAAAAACTATGACAATCAGCCTTCATAGGTTGACCAGAACTTTCATGGAGTTCCTTTCCTGCCGCATTCGTAGCTCCTTCCCGGAACAGGGAGTAACAAGTTACCATTCTTACACTCTGTAGAGGTGTGTTACTTTACCCATGAGAGATCAACTCCTTATTGCACAACCGGGCGTACTTTCTCGTCCACAATTCCATGATGTGGGGCCCAGTAGTTGGTCCAAGCCAATCACTTCCCCCTTCGCGACCCCGCATGCCTCCTTGGTGTACACCATGCCCACATAATGAATTACGGCAATGGTTTGTACAAACCGTTAGATGCCAGAACTATCGTGGGACGATGAGGGTTCCCACCCATATGCTGCATATCCTCTACGAATTACCAATTAATATGCACGCTACGAGGATAACAGCCACGACCTGCACATCCGGCTTCATGCTAGAGGAAGAAGATACAGCTGACTTCTATGTCCCATTCCAAATCTCATGGCTAACGCGTAATATACGGCGCTAGAATCACTGATGTCAGGAGTTATTAAGTCCCTACTTGATCATCATTGTTGCAAATAGAACCCTAAGTTCTATTGCTCCATTATATCACCACTTAGGATGATATCTATGATTGCTTTATTTATGAAAATAATATTTTCTTTCTTTTATAGCATATATGATAACACACAATTTGCAAATACTTTGATAAAGACTCTTCAAAGCACATGCACAAGTGATGAACTTGCCTTGTGATGGCAAGGTGGTGAAGTCTGATGCTTGCACTGGACCTTGAGCTTCTAGTTCTACAAAAACATCATTATTGCCCGGTAAGGACAATATTTAAAGAAGCAAAGATGATTATGCAAGTAATGTAATGCATTATTTAATTTTATATGCATTTACCCCAAAAGTTCCTTTTTAGTAATAAAGGATTTATAAATGTTACTTTTTAATATTTATAACATATATTGAGTTATTTTATTTTATTTCCCTTTTATTTGACTTTTATTGATTTAATAATTCTTTTAGGAATTATTAATTATACATTAGAAATGGTGATTAAATATTTATTTAGTATTTTTCTAAAAATACTACAATATTAATACATAATGAAAGTGAATTTTAATTAATTTTATCACCTTTAAATAATTTTGTTAAATTCAATAAGGAATATATAATTTACAAAATTCCTAATAAAATTTAAATGTCTAAAATTTTAAATTTTAATTTATTTGAGTAGTTTGGATTTTTGTGAATCCAAAAGTATTTAATTTATAATTTTTGGATTTATATTTTATTTTCTAGAATTTATTTAAGTCTAGGGGTATTTTGGTCTTTTCCTATTTATTAAAACAGGCCTGGAATTGTTTCTGGGCTGATTATTCTTATTGGGCCCTAATGGCCCATTAATTCTAGACAAAAGAGCCACCCCGAAGGGTCTAGCCCAGCTCGGCCCACTCCTCACTGCCTCTCTCTCTCTCTCCCTCGAGCTTATCCTTCCTCCTCTGACCCCGAACTCGCGGAGGCAATCACGCCACCATCAATTCTCGTAGCCGTGGCTGTTTGATCATTCTTTGTGGTGCTTTAGGGGGTTATCAACGATGCTCGTTCGTTCTATCCAATTGGATTTGAGTTCGGGGCTTCTCTATGGCCAGGTTCACCCTATTCCCGAACCCTAGGGTTAGGAAAAAGTGTTGTCGTTGTCGCCGTGCTCCCGTCTGTGGTGGTGTGGTGGATTCGTATCTTTGTGGTGGCCGGCGTGTGGGTCTGGTTCTGACACCCACAGGTGCTCCCTGTGCCGCCGCGGGTTCGTCGACCAATCTGCTTCCTCTTCAATTTCTTAAGTGAGGACCTACGGTGAGTTTGATTCTTCTCCCTTGGTGCTTTCTGAAGGGTTTCGCGGCATAGTAAATCAAAATTTTCTACAGAGCGAACAGAGGGAAAGCCAAGATCTAATCTAGGAGATGCAAACAACGAGAGAGATTGGATTAGATCTTCATACCCTTGAAGATTCAAGACAGTGAACGTTAAATCGGGCGTGGGTGATGTAGTCGTACTCGCTTCTCCTCCTCGCGATCCGATCCGATCTAGCACCACAAGTGGCGGTGCCTCCGTGAGATGCACACGTGCAGCACCTCGACGTCTCCTCCTTCCTCGGACCAGCGAGTATGGTGGAGAGATAGATTGGATCTACAACACGACGGCGTGGTGTATATGGTGGAGAATTTCTGTTGTAGGGCTTCGCCTACAAACAGTCGGAAGGGAGAGAGGAAGGTAGCAAGGCAGCTAGGGCTTGGAGGAAGGTGTGGAGTAGTAGTGGGAAGGGGGCGCACCACCCCTCTCTATATAGAGGGGGGGCGGCCAGCCCTTGCCCCTCCTCCAAGCCTATCTCTAGTTTAAACAATTTAAACTTTCCCTTATCTAGAAATCCTATCTCTAGTTTAAACAATTTAAACTCTCCCTTATCTAGAAATCCTATCTCTAGTTTAAACGATTTAAACTCTCCCTTATCTAGAAATCCTATCTCTAGTTTAAACGAGTTTAAACTTATCTAGGATCGGCTGGGCCCTATGGAGCCTTGTGCCCCTGGCCCAATGCGGCCAGGACACTCCCTCATAGGCCCATGCCCCCTCCCGGAAGGTGGGGCCACGTTGTTCCCCTTCCGGAAGGTTCTAGAAGCTTCCGGTACAATACCGATTAACCCGGAACAATTCGAACTCCAAAACTGCGCCTTATATGAATCTTATTCTCGGACCATTCCGAACCTCTCGTGATATCCGGATCCCATCCGAGACTCGAACAAAAATTCATAAACCAATTATCCAATCTATCCTAGCGTCAAGATACGTTAAGTGTGTGACCTGCGGGTTCGAGAATATGCGACATGATCTTCTATCAATAATCAACAGGGTCAGGCACCCATATTGACTCCACACATTCATCAATGATCATATCGGATGAACCACGATGCGAGATTCAATCAATCCCATATATATATTCCCTTCGTCTCGATATTTTACTTGCGAGATTCGATCGTCGGTGCCACCGTCATACCTAGTTCAATCTCGTTCACGGCAAATACTTTACTCGTTCGTAATCCGATATCACTTTGTGATTAACTCCTTAACCACATGCTTGCAAGCGGTGTTGATATCGATTACGAGTGGGCCAAGTATATCTCTCCGACTTGGGAGGGACAAATTCCATCTCGATACATACAACCCAACAGATACTTTCCGATCACGAGAGACACCTTTATGATCACCCTCTCATAGGATGACGTTTGATGACCTCAAAGCTTTCTTCCGGTACCGGAGTTGCATTATCTCATGGTCTAAGGAATACAATATTTGACATAGGAAAAGCTTCAAAGATGAACACGATGAAACGATCTAATTGCTTCGCTTAGTTTGGAGTGCATCCATCATATCATTCTCCCAATGATATGATATCATTATCAATTGACAACTCATTTCTATGGTTAGGAAACCTTAACCATCATTGATCAATGAGCTAGTCCATAGAGGCGTACTAGGGACACGGTGTTGTTTACAAACCACACAAGTATTAAAGTTTCCGCTTAATACAATTCTAGCATGGAACATAAACTTTATCATGAATAAGAATTATAATAATAACATCTTTATTATTGCCTCTAGGGCATAATTCCAACAGTCTCCCACTTGCACTAGAGTCAATAATCTAGTTTACATCTGGCAACAATCTCACACCCATGGCACTGAGGTGTTGATCATGTTTTACACGTGGAAGAGGTTTAGTCAATGGATCTGCGACATTCAGATCCGTATGTACTTTGCTAATCTTGGATATCCATACGCTATATAATCTCGGATTATATGAAACTTGCATTGATATGCTTGGTCTTTGGATGATATCTTGGTTCCTTAGCGAGTGCTATGGCGCCCGATGTTGTCACACAATATCTCCAGTGGGTCCAATGCACTTGGAACCACTCAAGCTCGATGATGAAGTTTCGATCCAAACTCCTTCACTTGATGCTTCTGCAGAGCCATGTATTCCGCTTCCTTTGTAGATCCCGCGATCACGCTTTGCTTGCAGCTTCTCGACTCACAGCTCCTCCATTCAAAATATACACGTATCCATGCGAGATTTAGAATCATCCTTGTCGGTGTCGAAACTAGCGTCGAAGTAACCTTTTACGACAAGCTGTTCATCACCCCCATAGACTAAGAACATTTCTTTAGTTCTATTTAGGTACTTTAGGATGTTCTTCACGGCTGTCCAGTGTTCCACTCCTGGATCACTTTGATATCTTCTCATCAAACTAAGAGCATTGGACACATCCGGTCTAGTATACAGCATGGCATACATGATGGAACCTATGGCCGAGGCATAAGGCACTTTGCTCATAGCTTCCCTATCATTTACCGTAGCTGGACACTGAGCCTTGCTCAATATCTTACCTGACAACATAGGCACTGAACCTTTCTTTGCCTTATCCATTCTGAACCTTTTCAGAACTTTGTCTAGGTATGTACTCTGGCTTAAAGCTATCAGGCGTCTTTGTCTATCTCTATAGATCTTGATGCCCAATATATAAGCATCTTCACCTAGGTCTTTCATTGAAAAACACTTGTTCAAATAACTCTTCACATAGTTAAGCATGTTGATGTCATTTCCGATAATCAATATGTCATCCACATACAGTACCAGAAACGTCACTGAGCTCCCACTCACTTTCTTGTAGATGCAAGATTCGTAGCAATTTGGAACAAATACAAAGCTCTTGATCACTTGATCAAAACAAAGGTTCCAACTCCGAGATGCTTGCTTCAGTCCATAAATGGAACGCTGAAGTTTGCATACTTTACTAGCATCCATAGGATCGACAAAACCTTCGGGTTGCATCATATACAACTCTTCATCAATGTTCCCATTGAGGAAAGCAGTCTTGACATCCATCTGCCATATTTCATAATCATGAAACGCATCAATTGCTAATAAAATCCGAATGGACTTAAACATCGCTACGGGAGAGAAAGTCTCATCGTAGTCAACACCTTGAACTTGTCGAAAACCTTTTGCGACAAGCCGTGCTTTATAGACGGTAACATTACCATCCGCGTCCGTTTTCTTCTTGAATATCCATTTGCACTCAACGGCCTTTCTGTCGCTAGGAGGATCCACCAAAGTCCATACTTGGTTTTCGCTCATGGATCCCAATTGGATTTCATGGCTTCGACCATTTCTCGAGTCTGGGCTCATCATCGCTTCCTCATAGTTCGTGGGTTCCGTCTTCTACCAACAAGACAATCAAGACAGGTTGCCGTACCACTCGGGAGGAACGCGACCTTGTCGACCTGCGACGTTCAAGATGCGGCATCGTCCGGCTTCATGATCCTTGTCATTAGCTTCCTCTATTGTTGGTGCGGACCTTTGGAACAATTTCAGGTCTTGCGCTACTCTCCAATTCAAGAGAAGGTTCAATAACCTCGTCTAGCTCTACTTTCCTCCCACTCACTTCTTTCGAGAGAAACTCCTTCTCAAGAAAGGAACCGTTCTTCTGACAAACACTTTGCGTTCGGTTCTGTGATAGAAGGTATACCCAATGGTTTCCTTAGGGTATCCTATGAAGACGCATTTCTCCGCTTTGGGTTCGAGCTTGTCCGGTATCAACTTCTTGACGTAAGCTTCGCATCCCCAAACTTTAAGAAAAGACAACTTAGGTTTAGCACCAAACCACAGTTCATACGGTGTCGTCTCAACGGATTTAGATGGAGCCCTATTTAAAGTGAATGCAGCGGTTTCTAATGCATAACACCAAAATGATAACGGCAAATCAGTAAGAGACATCATTGATCGGACCATATCTAATAAGGTTCGATTCCGGCATTCAGACACACCATTGCGCTGTGGTGTTCCGGGTGGCGTGAGTTGCGAAACAATTCCGCTTGCTTTAAGATGCGTGAGAAAATCATAACTCAAATATTCACCTCCACGATCGGATCGTAGAAACTTAATCTTTCTGTTACGATGGTTCTCCACTTCATTCGAAATTCTTTGAACTTTTCAAAGCGTTTGATTTATGTTTCATTAAATAGATATACCCATATCTACTTAAGTCATCGGTAAAAGTGAGAAAATAGCGATATCCACCGTCGAAACACTCATCGGTCCGCATACATCGGTATGTATGATTTCCAACAAGTCCGTTGCTCGCTCCATCATACCGGAGAACGGTTTTGATCATCTTGCCCATAAGGCATGGTTCGCATGTGTCAAATGATTCAAAATCAAGAGACTCCAAAATTCCATCGAATGGAGTTTCTTCATGCGCTTTACACCAATATGACCTGAGCAGCGATTGCCACAAATAAGTAGTATTATCACTATCTACTTTGCATCTCTTAGCATCAATGTTGTGGATGTGTGTTTCATCCCTTTCGAGATTTAGAAGAAATAAACCATTCACAAGAGGTGCATGACCATAAAAGATGTTACTCATATAAATAGAACAACCATTATTCTCGATTTAAATGAATAACCGTCTTGCAATAAACATGATCCGGAAATAATGTTCATGCTCAACGCAGCACATAATAACATTTATTAAGGTTTAAAACTAATCCGAAGGTAAAACTAAGGAGAGCGTGCGACGGCCATCACATCAACTCTTGATCCGTTGCCAGCGCATCACCTCATCCCTAAGCCGCCGTCTATTCCGCAGCTCTGTTTGAGTTACAAATATTAGCAACCGAACCGGTATCAAATACCGTGCACTACAACGAGGGATAGTAAGGAAAACATCAATAACATGTATATCAAATATACCTTTGATGGTGCCAGCCTTCTTGTCCGCTAAGTACTTGGACGATTGCGCTTCGATGACCCTGTCCTTGCAATAGAAGCACTCGATGTCGGCTTAGGACCGGACACGAGCTTCTTCTCGGCGAGGGCATTAAGCTTGCCGCCCTTCTTGAAGGGCTTCTTTGCTCCTTACCTTTCTTAAAGGAGGGCTTGTTGACCATCAACACATGATTATCCTTCTTGATGTCCACTTCCGCAGCCTTGACTTTGCGAAGAGCTCGGTGATCGTATCGATGGAACCAATCGATTATGAGTCACTACAAAACTTTTGTAGCTGGGAGTGATTGCGAGAACCTGTCAATCTTGAGCTCCTCGAATCGTCGTGCAGTTGCTCAAGGCGTTGAGTGTAGCCCGACATATTTATGGCGTGCTCACTAACGGAACTCCCTTCCTCCATCTTGCAGTTAAAGAACTTCTCAGAGATCTCATATCTCTCAGAACGGGCCTGAGTCTGAAACATGGTTTTCAGCTCCTCGAGAATCTCGAAGGGCCCGGGATGGGTTTCAAAACGATTTTGAAGTTCCGGTTCCATAGCAAACAACATGGTGCTCTTAATCACACCATAATCATCTTTGCGCGACTGATAGACAGCTTTCTCATCAGCCGGCGCAGTTGCAGCAGGGGGTCACCTAACGCTTTACCAAGGACATAGTCCTTTTGTCCGCCAGACAGAATGATTCTTAGATTGCGGAACCAATTGGTGAAGTTAGACCCATTGTTTCTAAGCTTTTCTTTCTCAGCAAAAATGTTGAAGTTGAAGTTGGACTTGGCCATGTGATCTCTGATTTGCAAGTACAATTTAGACTATGTTCATGATAAATAGTTCAACTTAATCAAATTACTAGATGAACTCCCACTAAATTCAACATCCCTCAAGTTGTTTAGTGAACACGATCCAAATTCACCACACCTAATCCGATCATCACGAGAAGAGATGTGGTTTCAATGGTGGACAACAAAGTGTCGATCATATCATTCATATGACACATGCTTAACCTTTCGGTTCTTGTGTTCCGAGGCCATGTCTGTACATGCTAGGCTCGTCAAGCTAGACCCAAGTATTTCTGCGTGTGCAAAACTGGCTTGCACCCGTTGTATGTGAGCGTAGAGTCTATAGCACCCGATCATCACGTGATGCTTGGACACGACGAACTTTCGCAACAGTGCATACTTGGGGAGAACACAGTTTTTATCTTGATCTTTAAGTGAGGAATCATCTTATAATGCTACCGTCGCGATCTAAGCATAATAAGATACATAAAGGGATAAACATCACATGCATATAACTTTATGTGACATGGTATAGCCAATCCTCGCGCAATGATCTCCATCTTGTGCGTTCCGGCATGATCTCCATCACTCCACCATGATTGCCTCCACCACGAATAGCAACTACAACTATTTCTAACTACTTAGCGATAAAGTAAAGCTATTACATGGCGTATAAGAAGTTGACTCGCAGGTCATACACAATTATAAAGACAACCATATGGCTCCTGTCGGTTGTGTACTCATCGACATGCAAGTCGTGAAACATTACAAAACATGATCATCGCATACAATATACACATCACATCTTGGGCCATACCATATCACGTAAAACACTCCTGCAAAAACAAGTTAGACGCCTCTACTTTGTTGTTGCATGTTTTACGTGGCTTATGGGAGTAGATGCTAACGATTCTTACCTACGGAAAGCCACAACGGTGATATTATGGTTTCCAAACTCGGTGTTAATCCCATGACAACTATAGTGAGAGAACGACATCCACCGGCCGCATGTGTGGTACAAGCCACACGTCAAGTCGAGCCGGTCTCATGACGACGTCGCGTAAGGTTGGCCGGACCGCTTCAATCTCACTATCCCGTCATAAGAAGAACACAAACAAGAGGCTTGCAACAGAAAACATCAACTCCGCAACAACCATGTTGCGTTCTACTCGTGAAACACATCTACGCATAGATCTAGCTCGATACCCTTGAAGGGTTTCGGCATAGTAAATCAAAATTTTCTCTGAGCGAGCGGAGGAAAGCCAAGATCTAATCTAGGAGATGCAAACAACGAGAGATTGGATTAGATCTTCATACCCTTGAAGATTCGCTGCAAGAGCGTTAAATCGAACGTGGGTGATGTAGTCGACTCGCTTCTCCTCCTCGATCCGATCCGATCTAGCACCACAAGTGGCGGTGCCTCCGTGAGATGCACGTGCAGCACCTCGGCGTCTCCTCCTTCCTCGGACCAGCAGTATGGTGGAGAGATAGATTGGATCTACAACCTGACGGCGTGGTGTATATGGTGGAGAATTTCTGCTGCAGGCTTCCACAAGCGATCGGAAGGAGAGAGGAAGGTAGCAAGGCGCTAGGGCTTGGAGGAAGGTGTGGAGTAGTAGTGGGAGGCGTGCACCCTCTATATATAGAGGGGCGGCCTTGCCCTCCTCCAAGCCTATCTCTAGTTTAAACAATTTAAACTTTCCCTTATCTAGAAATCCTATCTCTAGTTTAAGCGATTTAAACTCTCCCTTATCTAGAAATCCTAACTCTAGTTTAACGAGTTTAAACTTATCTAGGATCGGCTGGGCCCTATGGGGCCTTGTGCCCCTGCCCAATGCGCCAGGACACTCCCTCATAGGCCCATGCCCTCCCGGAAGGTCGGGCCAAGTTGGTCCCCTTCCGAAGGTTCTAGAAGCTTCCGTACAATACCGATTAACCCGGAACAATTCGAACTCCAAAAACTGCATTGCCTTATATGAATCTTATTCTCCGGACCATTCCGAACCTCTCATGATATCCGGATCCCATCCGAGACTCGAACAAAAATTCATAAACCAATTATCCAATCTATCCTAGCGTCGAGATACGTTAAGTGTGTGACCTGCGGGTTCGAGAATATGCGTACATGATCTTCTATCAATAATCAACAAGTGCAGGCACCCATATTGACTCCCACACATTCATCGATGATCATATCGGATGAACCACGATGCCGATTCAATCAATCCCATATATATATTCCCTTCGTCTCGCGATATTTTACTTGCCGAGATTCGATCGTCGATGCGTCATACCTAGTTCAATCTCGTCCACAGCAAGTACTTTACTCGTTCCGTAATCCGATATCACTTTGTGATTAACTCCTTAACCACATGCTTGCAAGCGGTGTTGATATCGATTACCGAGTGGCCTGAAGTATATCTCTCCGACTTGGGAGGGACAAATTCCATCTCGATACATACAACCCAACAGATACTTTCCGATCACCTGAGAGACACCTTTATGATCACCCTCTCATAGGATGACGTTTGATGACCTCAAAGCTTTCTTCCGGTACCAGGGAGTTGCATTATCTCATGATCTAAGGAATACAATATTTGACATAAGAAAAGCTTCGCAAAGATGAACACGATGAAACGATCTAATTGCTTCGCTTAGTTTGGGTCTATCCATCATATCATTCTCCCAATGATATGATCTCATTATCAATTGACAACTCATGTCTATGGTTAGGAAACCTTAACCATCATTGATCAATGAGCTAGTCCATAGAGGCGTACTAGGGACACGGTGTTGTTTACAAACCACACAAGTATTAAAGTTTCCGCTTAATACAATTCTAGCATGGAACATAAACTTTATCATGAATAAGAATTATAATAATAACATCTTTATTATTGCCTCTAGGGCATAATTCCAACACTTTCTATGCTTGTTGATTCGATGCTAGAAACTGGCAGTGTCCTCTCTATCTATGGTCTGATTCCGTTTAGGATGATTATCCATTTTAGGGTTCCTGTTATGGGATTGATCATGTACTGGATGATTGGATTCATGTTTGGATGGTATGTATACATGCTAATTGCTTATTGGCCCGAGGCTTGTTTGCTTAGAATGATCTATGATGTTTCTGGTGACTTACTAGATGATTTGATGCTTGGGATTGCATCAGATTCAGATGATGTAGTTGTTTGGAAAGCATGCTTGGTTAAGCTAATGATCTGATAGCTTTCCACTGTTTATTTGATTCATGGTCATAACTATGATAAGATACAGCTACTATCTTAGTGTTGTTAGCTTGAGAATTAACATGTGGTTTGAGATCATTATGATCTCAAACAGTGTAGTGTATTATAGGAATATCCTAGTTATGATTCCTGTTTTACAAGAAAATGATTGGTTAGTTGATTGTCTGAATCTATGATGATTTACTATCTTTCCTGATTCTTATTGGATTATTCTTGTGACACCATCATGTATGGCACACAAGTTTGATTCTAAACCATGGATTTGGTTAGTTTATGCTTAAGACAATCTTGGCTTTGAAAGACAAATATAGATGCTTTTATTTGAATTTCCTAAGACCAATGATGTTGGTATGAGGCTTAGGGATTCAAATCTTATCTAATTGGTTCATCTAGATAGTCCTGGTAGTGGTACCAGTTATTCTTTATTGAATCAAAGCTTGGAAAAAATGATAGTGAGCTTGATCATGTTATGGATCCTATGGATTTGTTCCTAAGGTGTTACCCTTCCTTTACGGATGTGCCTAGAAATAGATCATAGGTATATGCATGATTGATTGGTAAAATATTGTTGGACAACCAGACCAAAGATGTTGCTCTGAGCTCTGGTTGAACCTTGGTACTTCATGGTTTGCCTCTAGAGTTTCAGAAATCCCTATGATGGATTCATCCCTCTTGGATGCTTTCTGAGGTTTTGTCTTATAAAACAACACATGTTTCTCTCTGAATAAGATGATTAGATCATGTGAAGGTTTTATGAAACTCACCACAAAATATGATGATGGTGTAGTAAGTTGGTGATGATGATCTTGATCTGGTTTTGCTGGACTACTTTGCTTGCTCTTGAGCTAGCCTGCTCCTCCTAGCTCCTGGGATTGATCTTGCTGTCCACCTGATTCATCCCCCTCCTTATGTCACCATCCTGGTGATGTTTGGTTGGTGTGGTTGCTGGCTGTGGTGCTTGTTTTAGCTTCTTTCTACATTGGTTGTTCTTGTGTACTGTGCAGTGGGGTGATGCACTAGTGCCCCCCACGGCTGTGCTATGGTTTTGTGAGATGGGATATGCTTGTGAGGTCGACTGCACACCATATGTATGCTGGTGTGTGTCAAGCTTGTGTGCCTACTATGCACTTGTGGATATGTTCAGAATTTCTGAACATACTATTACCAGATTACTTTCACCTGGCTGGTGAATTGGTCCCTCTTGGCTGGAATTTGACTTCTAGCTTTGAATTTATGAAATATGGAATCTTTCATATTGGTGAAACTTGCCCCTTTTATATCATTTCTCAATGATGAATTTGTCAAGTGCATTTCACTGGCATGTCTGAGAGAAATAATACTAACACTAATCTTCTTTTGTTTTTATTTAGTCTTTGTTTTGCAGGTACAAAGATAAAGATGAAGATTTAGTTTAGATTTAGATATAGGATAGTTAGTAAATATTCCAATGTAATTTTCTTATTCTTTTGTAATTTTTCTTTTATTATTCTTGTAATCTTTATTTTATTCAATTGTAATAAAGATTATATTATTATTAATAAAGAATATTCCTATTCTTTGTATATTTACTTTTGTAGTTTGTGTGGATGATTCAAATAAGTTATAATTTTATAACTTGATTATATATATTGCTGATAAGAAATAAACCTTATATCCATTATTGTTTTTCTTTAGATAGTTGAAGTTGTAATATTTATCTCTTAATTGAATTAAGATTCAAAACTTATATCTAATTCATTTGAATTTATAATTCAAACACTCAAGTCTTATACTTCAAATTCATTTGAAAGCACATAGCTCCTTAAGATCATCTCAAAGTTTATAACAATCATCCTTTAAGACTAAACCTAATCTCAAAGTATGAAAGAAACATTGATCACTTAGGTTTTTTTATTTGGCAAAAATTTTACCCACATTTTCATAGATGAATGCATGCAACAATTCATATTCCTAAATCTACCCTTCGTTAGGTCCTAAATGCTGGGATGTTACAAAGAGGAAGGCGCGCTGCGAGCCGGGCTCACAACGAAGGAAAGAACGACGCTACACAGAAGCAAGAGCAAGGTCAGGACAAAAACAAGATCAAAGCAAGGCCAAGGGCGGATTAAAGAAATGAACGAGAAGGAAAAAAAGGCGGAGGACTTACCCCTGCACCACGGGCGCGGATCTTTTCCGTCCGCCATGATCCCGTCAGGCGGAGGATTCCGCTACCGGTGCGCTTGGCGGCTTATCGGCCTTGGACGCAGCTGGAGGTGCCCTCGCCGGCACGCTTCCTCGAAGCCTCGGGCGCGGAGGCGCCATCGCTCTCCTCCGGTCCGGGGCCATGCGGGTTCTCCACCGCCTCGTCGCCCCGGTTGGGGAAGAAGCCTTCCTCGCCATCGGAGCCCTCGCCGCTGGTCCGGCGCGGGCGCGGCTCGGGGAAGTCGGCTATGAAGACCTAGAGGGGCGTGTCGCCTTCCACCCGGATGATGCAGGGCAAAATCTGCGTGGAAGAAGGCAAGTCAAAACCGGATAAGTCAGTCCAGTCGGACAACACAAGAACGAAAAGAAAAGCAAGAAAGGAAGAAGTGCACTTACCCGGGGCGCACGATTCTCGCGCGTGTAAGGAGCCAGACCGAACTTCCAGTCGGAAGCGATCTTCTCCTTGGTAATCATCCAGACCCACTCGTACAAGTTGGCGAAGGAGGGGTCGCGCTAGGAGAGCCGGGTCAGGTCGAGGCGCCCTGAGTGGTAGCACATTTTATGTGCTCGCTGCTGCAGGGGCATCATCAGCCGGCTGGCCCAGCTCAGCGTCACGTCGACACCGGTTAGACCAGCCATCACCATCGTCCGCATCCGCTGGAGGAGCACGTCTGACTCCACCTTGGGACCGCGGAGCTTATCCTCCTAGTGTGCCTAGCTGGACACAGTGTCCTGGAAGGCCGGGAGGTTCAGCCGGTCCTCCGACCCCAAGTTCCATACACAGAAGTACGTCTGCTACCACAGTTTGACTGTGTCATGTAGTTTGAACTTGGGGTAGCCGGTCTAAGACTGGCTATAGATAGAGGCGCCGCGACAGGTCACCAGCGGACCCTTGGCGAACTGCACCTGAGGACGGATCAGTAACAGCCAGCAGAACGGCCCGAGATCCGGCTGGATCCCGAGGTAGCACTCGCAGAAGGCAATGAAATGGGCCAAGGTGCCGATTGCATTTGGCCCGAGATGGTGGAGGCGGAGGTCGAAGTGGGCAAGGAAAGACAAGAAGAAGGCGCTGGCCGAAAAGGCCAGGCCGCGCGCTAGGTGCGCGAGGAAAATGACCCGCTCGCCGGCTTACGGAGCCGGCGAGATCTCATCGGCTGGGGCCAGACGGACCCCGACCTCGCCGGCGGTCGGCAGGAGGCGCGACCGCCGGTACTTCTCCACCTGCGCCTCCGTAACAGAGGAACCGCACCAGGCTCCCCTGCTCTCTGCCATGGCGTCGGCGGCGGAATGCGATGGAGACGAGGAAGAAGGAGGGGAAAACAAAGGCGGAGCGGCGGAGGAGTGATGGTTGCCCGTCGCTCTGGCAAGGAAAAGGCTAAGCGGCGCTGGCGGAGCGGGAAGCGCAAGCTCGCCGGCGGTGCAAAGGACGAGCGGAGGCAGAAGGAGACGAGAGATGCAACGTCAAAGGCGAGAACGACGGGGGCAAGTGACCAGTGGGGGGCGGCGCGGAGCCTCGGCCTCTACTTAAAGGGGCCGGGGAGGCAAACCGCCGGCCAGCCACGTGGCGGCCTCCCTCGGGTCCAACGGTCCCCGGATCCTTTGCGGCCACGCATCGCGCGCAGAAGATCCCAGCACGGGAGGCGAGGCACCGGCACTAGTTCCCGAGGGGACAACTGACACGACCCCACGATGCACGTCCTCCCACGACCATCATCACGCGTGGCTGACATCAGTGATGACGCAGTCGGGCAGCTCAACCGCCAAATTCAACCGGGAAAAGTTTCAAAATCCTTGCTTTTTGAGCCCGCGCACATTTCGCCTAAGGGCGGAATCTACGCACGCTCGGGGGCTAGTGTCGGGGGGATCACCCCCAGGTAGGCTAACCGGGCAAGATGCGGAGGGATGTATGGGCCGTAGAAGTACGTCCTCTGTTAGTTCATTGACAAAATCTGGGTACGTTCCTTCTCGGCCATCTAGAGGGATGTGTGGTCCGTAGAAGTACGTCCTCTATCAGTTCTTGCAGGACTCGTGGCCAACAATATCGGGGAACCGCCGGCCAGGCCGGATCTTGAATCTAATAGTTCCACAATTTCTGAGCTCATCCTTGCTCACTCCGGCTTCCCTCTTGACGGTGAAGAAATATATAAACAGATCTAACCTAGGCCTGATTCCTAGGTAACCCTCTCAAAGCGCCGCGTAGTTGCTAAGCGCGAGGATGCTATCAGGGGGATCACCCCCTGGTAGGCTAACCAGGCAAGATGTTGAGCACCAACACATCAACCGGCTGAGGGCAGCCGGACGCAGAAACCCCAAGACAGATCAGAAGGAAGAACAGACCAAGACCCGACTGGCAAACCAGCCAGCCGGACAAGAACTATTGTCAAGACGACCAGCCGGCTAGATCGAGTCAGCCGACCGAAGCAAGATAGACCGAGAGTCAACCGGTAGAAGAACCAGCCGGATGAAACAAGCAAGGGTAGAAGAGTAGCCGGATGGATCCGACCATCCGGCCCAGGAGGGCCAGCTGACTAGATCACCCTAGCCGGCCACTCAAGATAGGCAAGGTACCAGATGATGTAGAGCACAGTGCATAGTACGCCTAGGACGGCGGACAAGACAGAAAGGAGACTCAAACATTCGGCCCATACCGAAGACTTTACCGATGACAGTTGCAACAGTAGACAGTAGGTGGCAATGTGCATAACTACCCGCACGACGACCATTGTAGATGGCGTGGCGGCATGGGCTTGACTGTGGGTACACGCTCCCCATGTCGGCTACCGTAGATGACCTAGCTGGCTGGGGCCCACCTATGGGACCCGCCAGTCGGCCAGGTCGTTGCCCACGCCGCCTCAGCCTATATAAGGGGTGGCAGGAGAAACTTAGCAAGGGTTGGACTCTACTCACTCACTAGCCAGACCAGATACAACTCGAGGATCCTTGTAGTTTGCTGTGTCCATCCCTATAGTCAGATCGGCAGGAGTAGGAGCTTTACCTCAACCCGAGGGCTCCGAACCAGGGTACTTCTTGTGTCCTTGACGCTTGCTTGTATCCAATCCCGCCTGCGGACGCCATCGCATGCTTCCCTGCTTGCTACCACACCTCTTTCTAGCCTTCTTAGGCTCTACCGTTCCCATAACGACGACAGATTCTATTCGGAGACAGGTTCTAAGGTTGAACCTGGTAGTGGCTAAGGACTTCTATGAAGAAGTCATAGATTAGGAAGGAAACGTTGCGTACCAGTTGGGCTTTGAGTTACACCTTTTATCCGTCTTGGGGAGAAGGGACGACCTCGCCGGGCGGCGCTGCCCGCCAGACCATCCCCTCCATCATGGGGAGGTACCCCTCGGCGAGCATCTCCTTGAGATCACTCTCGTTGATATCGGAGTCGCGCCACTCTCCCTTGTGGGAATCACCCTCCTCTACCAGCAGTTCCAGCCCCACTGGAATATGGTCACCGCCGGTGGTTTCCACCAGCATGGTGCGTGGCACCACCATGCCTTCTGGAGGCACGTGGACGGATCCCGTCGGCTTGGTCGTGGCTTCACTCGTCGCCTCCATGGATGGTGTGGTGCTGTTGCTGGCCATTGGTGTGGAAGGAGACTGGCAGCGAGATGGGAAAGCTAGGGTTTTTTCTTCGTGCGCGCGGAGTTCTCGAGGAGGCGTTTGCTGGAGGAAGAAGACGATGAGAGGAAGAATGCGGTGAAAGAATAAGAATTACCACGGTTATAATTTATAGTACTCAGCGTCAAGATTCGTACAAGTTGATCGAACGGTTGCTACGTGGACAGCGTGTGCGCGGGAATTTCGCCACGTTCCCACCGCCAACGTTTCGCATCCTTCGCGCAGGAAAAACGGCTATGATTGTGTTCTCTGCATGTGTGAGTTACTAGGCATCGCTGACCTATGGTCTACGACACTCTACTGACACAGGCAGGTGAACCATCCCATCTGAAGATTCCGGCATGGACGGATCCTGTCCGGGTACGAGAAGAGTACGATGGAAGATTCAGCAACTCTCTGACTTACGTGTTGAAGACGGAGAACATTGCAGGTTTCTTGGGAGGACTAGAAGATATTGCTTGACGATTTGCTGACATTCATCTAGGCGGAGCATCCAACCTGAAGAGGCAAGACGGCGTAAGATCTCGGAGTTCTCCGGGGGCTACTGTTGGGGATATGCTAAATGGGTATCACCATTGCATGTATCTAATCCGGATAACCCGGGTGGCCCACAGTTGGTAGGAAGGCTACGGAGGAGTCACCAGCGTACTCGGAGCCTTGAAGTGCAAGACACGTTAGACTAGTTGTGTACCGTGTAGGACTCTGTAACCTGTCCGGCTAGGACTTTGCCTGTAAGCCTAGAATCTGGCGACTATATAAGCCGGACCCGCGAGAGCCTTTAGGGCACGATACAACTCATACCTCGCATAGCGAACCGATCCCTGTAACTCGGCGTACTGCCATTATAGTGATTTATAGAAGGAGTAGGATTCCGCCACCATCGTGGGATATGAACCTGGATAAGCTGTGTTATCTCGTACCTGCCAACCTCCCGCCTTACCGCACATCTCTAAACACGCTCTGTGAGGACCCCTCCATGGCGTACTCGTCGGAAATACCATGACAGAAGCCCGACGCCTTGCAAGCTGCCGAGAAGCCAACGAGCTTTATAACCGAACCGCCGCAACCCCCACAATCCTTCACAGCTCCTACCATAGGAGCAGAGAGGGGGAGAGGACCGGGCGACCTTCTGTTGCCTCTCGACAGCCACCAGAAGTAGCTCGGAGATGCTCTGTCGCTTCGCCACCAACAAGAAATCTTTGCATTCCCCCCGCCACCACGACCGGCCAAAATAGGAAACAAATTGAGTGGGGGCTCACCAGACGGAGCACCGCAGACAGCTTTATTTGAAGAAGAGGTGCCCCACGCCGCCTTCTTCCGACCGCCATGAATCCAAAGCACGCCGGCGAGGAATCCTAATCCCCAGATCTGGCTGATCAGATCTCGAGCTCCTCTCCTAACTACGGGAAAAATGCCCAACCCCGGCAAACTGCCGCAACTACAACCAAACCTAATTACTTCGGCGCCTCCTCTTCGCCATCTCCGACTGACAACGCCAGCGGAGAAAGCTCAAGGGAGGCCCGGCTGCCAAGGGGCACCGCTCAAGGAGAAAGGAGGTGGGGAGGACGCGTGTAGAGGAAATGGAGAACCCGTACCAACCTGGTTTAGTTTAGGTTTGAATAATGGTTTGTGTTGGAGGTAGGCAACGACCAAAGCATAAGAATATGGAGGGTTTCCTGGATACCCTATTTCTTGCAAGCTGGTTTCTGTAAAAGGAAGGTACAGACTCAGATGTGTTTCAAAATTGATAGATCACAACAGTATGTGGAGAATGGATTTATTAAACCAAAAAAAAATTGAAACAGTGTTAGGAGGAACTAGACACTTTTTGATATAAAAGAAGCGGGTCGGCGTGAGTATTCCGGAAATACGTCTCTAATAGGGATCAAACTCCGGTCGCTAGGATGCGCCAACTACAACCCAACCACTAAACTACTGCCCTGTTCTATTAAACCAACTTTGCTCACATGGATATAGCAAAAATTGTAAAAATTAGGCCGTCTACTAGAATAGACTCGGATCATCTGGCATGGGCCGCGCAAAAGCATGCTATCTTTTTTGTTAAGAGTGGTAATATGAAGTATGGATCGTGCCAACTAAATCATGGACTATGGTTCCGAATGGGAAGAGGAAAATGTGGGAATTAATTTGGAAATTCATTGTGTCTTCAAAGGTCCAAAATTTTGCTTAGCCGATAGCCACTTGCCAACATGGCAGAATAAGTGTAAATGAGGTTTTACATAAGACACCCCCCCTCTCTCTCTCTTACGGTGGAAGCTCGAGACGTCTTTTGATGAGTTGTTGGGAGTCTTTGACGCAGATTAAGCACATCATGAGAAAGATATTAGTAAAGGGAAGTTCAACTTGAATGTTGAAGTAGCAAGCTTCCATGCATTTTAAGGTCATGTTCTTGAGCCTACTATTTCTTGGACAATGCCACCTTATGGTTGGATTAAGCTGAACACCGAGGGATCCTATACTTCAGATGGTGGAGCAGAACCAGGATGATTTGTAGGAATCATGAAAGGAATATTGTTTTCTCAGCATGGATGCAATAGTTTAACTGCATGGGTGCGTCAGAAGCGGAGTTAATTACAGTATGTGAGGGTTTGAAGTTGGCTATACATTGGTGCAACACCCCGTTGATCATAGAAGTAGAATATGTGGAGAGTCTAAACTTGTTGAGTAATAATAGTGTAGATCACTCTGTCTACTCCACACATGTAGAAGAGATTAAAGCCTTGCTGAAGGTTCGTCAGGATTGGGTTACTCCTATTGGAAGATGTTACTTTCTTTGATCCATATTAATTGTCATTAGAAGTACTATTATAGTGCTCATTTTTAACTACTTATATGCAGTTATCCTAGAACTCACCCTTGCATGGCAGTAACTAATACAAGTTTTATTACCCCCCAAAAAAAAAGAGTAATACAAGTTTCATTCAATAAAAAAGCCTCCGTGAGTTTCTTTTCTACTACTACCAATAATAGACACAAGAATCCTTTGGAAAAAAAATCGTTTGACGACATCAAATCCTGGCGGGAGATCGCAGCGGCGAGGAAGCAGCGAAGATGGCGCGCACGACAAGAGGCAACGCGACACAACGTGGGAGAGGCTAACCTTGCCAACAGCTGCTCACACGGATTCAAATAAAATAGGAATAAAATAAGTACGTAATAAATCTGGGAAAAATGAAGAGAAAAAACAAGATACGGGTAGCTAGGGCGGACAGCTAGTAGTCCCTGGCATCAACAAAATTGGGAAAAATCAAATCATTGCAGCTAAACTTTTTTTCCCCACTCCTTCCTTTGCGCGTCCCGCCTGTCCCGGCGCGGGCCCACCGCACGTCTCCTCCTCCATCCACACGCACTCTCTCTCTTCCCCGGGCAGGCTCTCCTCCGCTCGCCGCCGGCCACCGTCACTGCCGCCCCTTCCCTTCGATCCGCGCGCGGGACCTCCCCGGCCGGCGGAGGGAAGCCCCCGGACCCGCGAACGCCGACAACCACGGGTATGGACCGCATTTTCCTCCCAAATGGCTTCCTCTGATTTTTTTTATTCAAGCACGTCGTTCTGCTACTGCTAACCTTGGAGATTCTCGACCTGGTTTAACGATAAGCACGATGTTTATTCCCTTTGCGATAAAGAGTGAGGAGACATGTTCTGTTGCAATCGCATTTGGCGTCGCTGAGGATTGCGCTGATTGAAATTGGTTAGGGGAGTGATTATAAAATGTCAATGAGGGGGCTTATTTAATGCCATATGTGATGATGAGCACGAAAGGATTTTTTGTAATGCGCTGGTATTTTTCTTTAATAGTGCGAGGGGTCGAGTCCGTCGCCGGCGACGACGAGGCTCGCGTGGGCTGCGGAGCTGTTTGTCCTGGCCCTCGACAGCGACCTCCCCTATCCGAGTTCTTTAATCCCAACCTGGTATCCCAGCGTGGAATTGTCTGACAGATGGCCGTGGAATTCTTCCATCCCCCGTTTCTTTTTCAAATTTTTTCCTCCCACAAGAAGAGAACGCAATCTTAGACAATTTCTTCCGTTCACCGGGAATATTTTAGTGCATTTCTCTCTCTCGCTGTACTGTCCTCTTTGATTTCTCCAACTACTACTTGTTCTCCTCCAGCAACGGACGACCGTTGTTTCCCTCTCCCTCATTCTTCCTCCTCGCCTCCGTTCCCCAGCTCCACGGCGTGTGAGCTCTCCCCTTCCTTCCTTGCTCCGAATCGCGTGCTGCGTAAGCGAAATCGGCAGAGGCGAATCCCCAGGCAAAAGAGCTAAAGCTTGTTCCTTTGCTTTTTGGCGATGCAAGCCTCCTCTTGTGCTGCTCTGCTCCCCCCACCTTTCTGAGCTGTCTTTGGTGCATGCAGGAGCCAGGAGCATCTCGTGTCAGGAGGCTGCTGCTGCTGCCGTGCCAACGAATTAAGGTAGTAGGCGCCACGCCATGGGCGTCCCTCGCGCCTGACCATGCATTCCAGGCTGCTCAAGAGGCTCGCCAAGAGGATCATGTGAGCGGCCAAGCCCCTGTGCAAATGCGGGAGATGGACGCGCTGGCCGGCTGCTGCGCGCTCGTCCTGCTGGCCCTCCATTGCGTCGTCACCGGCTGCTCCGCGGTCAACCTTGAAGGTACAAACCTGCCGGCGGTGTTTTGGTGGTTCAGCTTGTGGGGTTCTGGCATGCTTGATTGATCGGACCTTTTGGTGTTTGCAGGCTCAGCGCTGCTCAAGTTCAAGTCCAGGGTGGAAGAGGATCCCCATGGCGCCATGTCAGGCTGGAGCCCTCGGGACTACGATCCTTGCAGTTGGAACGGCGTCCGCTGCTGCACCGATGGCAGGGTTGTGATGCTGTGAGTTGGATGGTTTCCTCTTCTTTCTTTTTTCCTTCTCCTGAATATGTAGCAGCTCATGGGTTTATCTGAAAGATGGAAATGCAGTTCATCAATTCGCATTCAGCTCATCGGTTTAACAGGTCTTCCATTGGACTGCATCTTAGAGTAGTTTGATTTATTGTTAAATAGTTGGTGTTGCATCGGCAACCGTCCCTTTTATCCTAGTTTTCTCCTTCACAGTTACCCGCGGTTTGACTTTCTCGAGTATCGAATGCATGAACCAGTCTATTGAGGTACTGCCAACACAAGCATGTCTCCACTTTGCGTAATTCAGACAAGGTAGACAGACATAAGGATAGATGCTCAATCATAAAAAATAAATTCTACTAGTTGACAAAATTTATCATCGCTACTTATTGTTCACCTTTAGATCAAAAGGTCTATCTGTGATTCTTGCCTTTTGTATTTCAAGATGGTTACACTTTGCATCCAAGCTCATGTTAAATCCCTGGGGGTACCACAACTTTGCCAAATAAAGTAATAAGGACTTAATATATTGCATTTTGAACTACCGTTGTCCTCTCTCAACAATTTCAGGGTATGCTAACTTGATTTTTCGTCTTAACAATTCTACTTACCGTGAACTGTATTTTTTGCAGGAACCTAAAAGATCTATCATTAAGGGGTACCCTGGGTCCAGAACTAGGAGGTCTTAGTCATCTGCAAGCTCTGTAAGTACACATTTTCTATTTATACTTTCACAAGAATAGAAGATGCATCACATGGATAGCATTATATTGATATTTTTATGAGTCATCTCTTTGAAATATAATAGAGAGAAAGTACTCTGGATAAGTAGGTAATTGTTTGGTGGTTGGTCCTTTGTGTTGCCTTAATAAGTTTCAGGACAGACACTAGAATCTAGACAAAGTCAATTTGTTAAAAAAATGTCAACCAACCATCAGTTAGGCTTTGACGACATTTGAAGTGTACATATCTAACCAATCCATGATTATTGAGTTCCATCATTTGTAGCTATAAATTATGTGTGCATATCAGCTTATCTCTGAGCAACAAAGCCAATACAAAATTGCAAAAAGCACGTATGGTTCCATTGTGTCTATTTTACCCAGTAATATAAAAGTTTGGTCCATCTGTCAATCAAGCACTTGTTGCTTAACTAACTGCTTTTGGTACTGTAATTTTACTTCTGCGTGCATTTAGAACATTTGCTGCAAACATTTCAATGTTTGGGCTCATTCTTGTGTGTACTTGCAGTGTATTATCCAACAACTTGTTTGGTGGTATAATACCTAAAGAAATTGGTGGTCTCGCTACGTTGGAGGTACTGGACTTAAGCAATAACAACTTGAATGGGGAAGTTCCACAGGACATAGCCGAAATGCCATCACTTAAGCATTTGTAGGTCGTCTCACTGATTTACGTTGTGAAAATTTTGACCAACAAGAAAAATGTCATGATGCAGCGTCTCTTTTTTGACAGATTGCTTTCCAACAACAGATTTCAATGGCCTGTAATCCAAAATCCCTATGGGAATTTTGATCAGGAAATTGATTTCGACATCTATGATCATCTCGGGAGGGTTGATGCAAACCAAAGAGCTGATACTGGGTAAGAAAACTCAGGGTTTCTTCAATTATCCTTCAGTTATCATCGGATCTTCTGTTATAACTTACTTAGATAAAGGATTTATCTGCTGATGATAGCAGTTTTGTATGTGGACCTTTGTAGGTTCAAGTCTGGTTCTTCGACAGAAGAGAACAAAATAGACACCATCAATCTCGCCGGTAATCTAACCTACTACTATCCAATTTCAGTTTTGTTCCTAAATACAGCTACTAGTATCATGACAATGCCTTGTTAATTTTCCCAGCTCGTCTTCCTACGCAATTTGCCACAAGAAACCCAGCTGCACAGCTTAGCAGGCGCAGACTACTTCAGGACATCAATCTTGCTGCTGCTCCTTCTCCAAATCCTCCTATTCCAGCTGTTGTTCCTGTTCCTTCTACTGGAAGTGGCTCATTTTCAGCATTGAGCCCCATCAAAGCACCTGCACCTGCTATAAATCCTCAAATTAGTCCACCCAAGTCTTCTGATACTCCTTCCGAAGCAGGGTCAAAAGGAAGATCTATAAAGTGGTTATATGCAATTGTGATTCCATCAGTTGCTCTGTTGCTTGTTGTCATTGCATGTATGCTTTTGCTATGCCGCCACAAGACGGTGGCAACAATAGGTCCATGGAAAACTGGGCTCAGTGGCCAGCTGCAGAAGGCATTTGTGACAGGTAAACCCAATATTCTATATGATATTATATTTTCTATGTAATCTATCATCCAACAATTTATGTTCTATATGTTGAAATAAACTCCCCCCTGCTAAGAAATTGTCAAATACCTGATTGATTTGCCTCTTAGTATTTGTGGTAAGTTTTTCTTTCCTGATGTACCTCAGGAGTACCCAAGTTGCAACGCTCAGAGCTGGAAGGTGCTTGTGAGGACTTCAGTAACATTGTGGCAACCTATCCACACTACACTGTCTACAAGGGAACCTTATCAAGTGGAGTTGAGATAGCAGTTGTATCGACTGTGCTCGCATCCAGCAAAGATTGGTCAAAGCATTCCGAGGGGAGATTCAGGAAAAAGGTAATCAAATGTTACTTATTGATAACCCACGTCATGGCTACAATTTGTAGTGTATACCTGAAACAAATATGTTTCTTCTAACTTATATATTGAACACATAGATAGACTCGCTTTCGCGAATTAATCATAAGAACTTCATCAACCTGCTTGGATACTGCGAGGAGGAATATCCTTTCATGAGGATGATGGTGTTAGAATACGCACCCAATGGAACACTTTATGAGCATCTCCATGGTAAGAATCTTTAATGCTACTCCACTATCAGCATGCTTACTGTTTCGTCTTTGTGGTCAAATTAAAATGTTTTCCTTTGTTTTTTGCAGTTGAGGGGTTCGATCCTATTGATTGGAATGGTAGGATGAGAGTAATTATGGGAGTAGCATACTGCATCCAACACATGCATGAGCTCAACCCTTCGGTAACACACCCTGATCTACTGTCAAGTGCCATATTATTGTCCGAAGATGGAGCTGCAAAGGTGAAGATATGATTACGAATTTCACATATTTTACTTTTTAATTATATTTCTAGCCAAAATGTTGGTATATGGAACCATGACTGTTACTTCATCATTCTAAGCCTGATTTTCTGGATATCGTGCCTTATGTGTAGTTCATCTAAAAATGACAAAATAACATAAAACAAATGTCCTTTATCAATCTCACGGCTAAAGTATGGAGCATTTCCCAGTACATTTGAACTTTTTCCTGGACACGCATCAAAATGTGTGTGATTAAGTTGAGATAAGACCAGGCATGAAGCCATCATATTCCTAAAACTGATCCTTTTCACAGATAGCAGACATGAGTGTTTGGCAAGATGTAATCGCCAAAGAAAAGATGCCCAAGAATGATGACATCATTGAGCACAATGACCCAATACCTGCTGACCCAGCTGGGAATGTATGCAGTTTTGGTCTACTCATGTTGGAAATCATCTCAGGAAAGCCTCCATATTGTGAACACAAGGGCTCTCTTATGAACATGGTAATGACAACGAAGACACTGGGTACTTAAACTTGCAAAATCCACAAAAATGACATCTTGAAGTAACAATAAATTTTGTTTCCTCACAGGCTATGGAATGCATTAAGGATGACCGGAGTATATCTTGTTTGCTTGATCCTACCTTGAAGACTCACAAAGAAAACGATCTAGAAGTAATTTGCGAGTTGATCCAGGATTGCATCCAAAGCGATCCGAAAAAGAGACCAAGTATGAGAGAGGTGGTCACTAAACTGCGAGAAGTGATAGCAATTTCACCGGAGGCAGCGACACCGAGATTATCTCCGCTTTGGTGGGCAGAGCTTGAGATACTTTCAGTTGAAGCAACCTAGGAAGAAACGTGTTCATATGGTAAGGTTCTTGCAGCAACACTGAGGTTATGTGCATACTGTCTTGCAACCCTGTACATCTTTGTTGTGAGTTTCTGCTATTCTGGCGATTTCGGTGTATGCGTGTGCTACCTTCCTCTCCCCCCTGTGAATTAAAAATTTCCGGGTTAATCTTGTTTCTTCTGGAGTTTTCTCTGTGTACTGGACTTACATGGTGTGGATGTAGGATGATTCAGGTCATGCTAGAGTTGATTGTAATCAGGAGTGTGTGATTGTGTAATGTACCATGGGGGTTTACAGAAGTATTCTTTAATTTTTTTTAAAGAAAGAAACAACAGTCGGTATAGTGGGTGCATCGGTGCATGGACTATAGACAGAGCCTCCTCATTTCTAGTTCACGGCCTCTTTGATTCACAAGATTGTAAAAGCGCAGGAACAGAAAAAAATGCAAGATTGCAAAGTCATGCCTACTGTAATTCTAGAGGACTTAATATACACTGAAGTTTGTTTGATTCTATCACAGAAAAACCAAAGGATTCTAAAAAAGAAGTCTGAGTGGATGCTAGTTTTCCAATGAAATCTCTTGCAAAGGATTCCTTTGAAAAAAATCTAACGGAATTCAATCGTACAAATCAAACAAACACCATTCCTAGGATTTGAATCCTTCAAAACTCTTTGCGAATTCGTTGAATCAATGAGGCCCTCCAACTCTTTGTGAATTCGTTGAATCAATGAGGCCCTTACTTGTGTGTCATACGATTTATTTCCAACAAATGACTGCAATGGCGATGCAACATTGTAGTAACTTGAAACCAAAAGGCCATCATGAAAAAATTATAGATCAAATGCAAGTATAAACATCATTTTCAAAGAGTCCCGACAAACAAGTGAATAATTCACACATTAGCGGAGACCCGCGGACTGGAGGAAAAATTAAGTGGTACTATGCGGGCTGCCCGTCATATCCAGCGTATCCCCGCATAAACAGTTCCTTGTTCAGCCGGTTTCTGTGCAGTGGCCAACGCAAAACTGCTTGCTAATTCAGGAATTGAGAAGATGAGAAGCACGGCATGTTAGGACCCTCTCTTGCATACACGTACACATGGGCTGACCTTCTGAACCGCCATCCGAGCCCAGCCCGTTTGGCAGCCAACCCTTTCTACATATACGCTGAGCACGCAAGAACAGAGGCATCCAGAAGGATCAGAACGGCACGGCGGCGGCTCTCTCTCCCACCTCGGCTCTGATTCCCAATCTTCTTCTTGCTTGTTCTTGTATCTAGCTAAACAATTCGATGTATCTGTGTGACTGAGTGCATCTAAGTATTTGGATCCTAACATCTGGTATCAGAGCCACTCACAACCCAATTTTCCCCCAAATTTTTTTTTTCACCCACCATCATACATCTCCATGGATCCTGAGCTCAATGCATGCTTTGATAAGTGGGAAGCTAGCCTGGATGCCCTTTGTCGTTACATGCTCGACACCGCCACCGGCGTCACCGGACCCGTTACAGCGAGCTCCGCCACGAACGAGCTTGCCGTCACATCGGCAGGGATGGCGTCGGCGTCCTCTTCATCGTCATCGTCAACTGCCACGTCCGCGACAGAGGGCGTTGTCTCCACCGAGCTCGTTCCCGACAACGATGAGTATGACGAGCCTGGCGCTTCGCTCGTGTCCTCTGCCTTGGCCTCGTCAACGAACCAGTTCACGGCGTGTGAGGACGCGTCCCCAACGGCTTCAACCTCCTGCTCTGAGAAGATTGAAGGGGGCCACATCGTATCTTTCCAGGCTGTGTCAACCACCATCGTCGCGGAGGTGACCGCACCCACATTCTTCAAGCCGGAGCAGGACACCACCTTACCGGCTAGTGGTGTCACCACTGTGCGCGTGACTTGTTCGACATATTGTTCGGCCCGCCAGCGATGGGAAGCTTTGTGGCTGGTTATGTCATCACCCCTGACTCCAACTGCGTACAGTGACCATGAGCTCTTCAGGCCAAGTCCTAGTCAGCGCATCACAATCAGGGTCCCGGTACATCGACCCATGCCCTGGCCTTCCTTCATTGATGTTCATGTTAGTGGAGATGAGACACGACCCCGACCATGGCCATCATTCAGGGAGATTAACGACCGTGAGTTCCTAAGCGACAGTGAGTGGTATAGTTCTGATAGTTCCCGTGTGCAATGTTGTGCAGATATTGAGTTCCAAGTCCTAGACATCTATGGTAATATCTTCACCTCTACTTGCTGCATCATTATCTGGGATATGTGCATTTCTAGCAATTGGAGATGTTTGGATGAGGTGCTCTTGTTGTCACTACCCGTTGTGGTTGTTCTTAGGTTGGGGAAGTTCGTTGAAAATGGCTATGAAATTATTGTTGCTGACTGCCTGACTATAGAAACTCTAGTGGTTGCTGCAATGGATCAGAGTAGTGGCGTTGCTGGTGTGCTGGGAACCGTTAGTCAAGAGAAATGCACCTATATTTTGGCAATCTTGAATAGTTTGGAAAAAATTCTGAAGCAGCCATCTGCAGAAGCTTTATTGAGTGGTCTGATCAGAGATACTCACCCTGAAGTGCAATCCCTCAACGATTCAGTGTCTTGTGTGTTCCAGTACAATATTGTATTGTTCCAGTGGGAAATTGCTTGGCAACCTATGGTTGAGGGAGAATGTTATGATCTAGGAGTTCACCATTGTCATGTAAATATTTTTGAAGGATGTTCATCAGCATATAGGCCAATGGTGAAGCTGCTCTACGAAAATTACCATCATATGAATTCGTGGGTGTCATATACTGCACTCTATTGTACCACTACATCAGTTGTACAAACTTGCACGCTCATGTACGGCAATCAGCGACCGGCTTGGGAAATCATCTCTAGTACTTTTCTGAAGTGCAACAATTACATCTGCTATTGGTGTGTGCTAGAACTTTGGTCACCGCTGGTATGTATGGTCAATACATGTTGGCTACAACATGAGCAGGTGCCTACGGGAGTGAATATGCTAGACATGAAGCAGCTAAAGTGGTTTCACATTTCAGTTTTCAGTGGCAACGACACACCGAGACATGTTACTCGGGGTGGTTTTGAGCTTATTCGGTGGAAGATTGTATGGTTACTAACTGAATTCAACAACAGTCTGCTCCCTGACGTGGATGAGATGCTCATTCAGGCCAACTATATTTTTCTCTGTTATGGGGCTGGTGGCGTCGTTACTTTGTCTTTAGTTGTTACCACATCCAGGCCAGCAGCAGCGTATGCTATTCTCGACACCATGAAGCACACCAACAACAGGCGATCTTCCCAAACTTGGTATGTGTTCACTATAAGCTTCAGGCCTATAGAGACATGTTCTTTTCTGGACGATATGAAGCGCAACAATGGTATGAGACCTTCCCACATTCTGATGCTAGTATTCCCTGAGGACTCTGTTGTCATTGTTGTTGGACTTTGCAATCGATTTGGCACAACTATCAGGATGACATGGTCAAGTCAGCTCACGGAAAATAAGAATTTCAATGTTAGCACTTCCCTCTCATGTCTGAACGGTGGTCTGAGCTGTACGTTCTCTGTGAGTATGGCTGGGCTGACCTTACTTACGCCCCACAAGCTGCGACTACCAGCTCAAGTCTTGCAGAGGACTGTCTCTTTGATTTACAATGGCAGTTCTTCATATGTTATTTTTTGTTTGCCAAATTTTTGCCGGAAGCAACATCAAATTGGACATCTACTGCAATGGAAGCAAATAAAGCTGATTTGGTTTTTTCCTATGGATGGTGCTTGGGTACAGTATGAACTCAACAACAAAGACACCAGCACTCATGATTCAAATGTCGTCATAGCTGCAAGAATACCATATGGCACTAAGAAGATGGACCTATGTATAGTGGCCAGAAAACTGTTGATCCTCCAGAATCAAGATAATGGATGGGTATCTTCTGGGTTTGTTACGTCAAGACATGGCCGCGCAACTCTGCTGGTTGATCAGTGTGCTCATAAAGCGGGCATGCTCATTCTGGTACACCGCACGGAGGGCCATGGGTTCCAGACGGTACTATATGGTGTCAGTGGTTATCTACATGCGACTACCAAGCACCATTTAAAGGAGGGAGGTGTATGCCAGCATTGGGTCGACACAAGGAACTTTGATTGCCATGGGACAATGGAGGTGCAACTACAATTTGCAGCCAACAAACATTTGATGTTAGAGCTGCAACCATCTGGAATCAACGACCACTTGAGACACGACTGGGCTACTTCTGTAACTCCTACATCAACAAACATCGTCTCTTGTGGGATCCAGGCCGGTTCTTAGTGTGTCGGCTTGGGGACAAGCCGCTTTTTAAGGAGGGAGGGATGTTAGGACCCTCTCTTGCATACACGTACACATGGGCTGACCTTCTGAACCGCCATCCGAGCCCAGCCCGTTTGGCAGCCAACCCTTTCTACATATACGCTGAGCACGCAAGAACAGAGGCATCCAGAAGGATCAGAACGGCACGGCGACGGCTCTCTCTCCCACCTCGGCTCTGATTCCCAATCTTCTTCTTGCTTGTTCTTGTATCTAGCTAAACAATTCGATGTATCTGTGTGACTGAGTGCATCTAAGTATTTGGATCCTAACACGGCAGCTGGTAGATTAGCAAACTAGGACTCCACCACTCGGTACTCGGTAGACTAGCAAACTAGTAGTCCATCACTCGTTGTTGTGCAGGCCGCAAGGAGTAGCAGATTCTGTTGTGCGTGCCACACGCGGACGCAGCCGGCCTCGGACCTCCTTCCTGGTTAGCTAGCTTAGTGCCTAGTTATGCTTAGCCTATAGTATGGAGCAATGCGGGTGTCGTGATTACCCGTGTTGATTACGTGGGCTACCACATAACCCTATAAATTATGCAGACGTGTGTGGCGTTTTGCGGGACATCCGTATGCCAACCCACTTGCATCCTGAGTCACCACTGCCCTTCTCCGCTTCTACAGAACTGTCCCTCTCTTTTCTTTGAAATAACTCAACAATGAGTGCTTCGATCAAGATCTTTTTAGACGGAAGGCTCGAAATGAGGCCGGTTTTGAATTAACAAAGCCAACAACCGGCTAGAATTTACACACGAGATACAACATACACACACACGCGCCCAGAGCGTCCACCACAAAACACAACAAAAAACAACATAGAAAACGTCAAGCCAGAGCGCCAACATGATCCAAGACGAGGGAGCCTTGTTCTCTGTTGCACCGGAGTAATCACGACCAACTCCACACCAACAAGCCTCCACCGCACCAAGATTGCAGCCCACGGGGAACTCGACAACGGGTATGCAACCTAGCAGAACTTGAGGAGCCAAAAGAGGGTCTTGCGGCGACGCCTCCAAGAAGGTGAATGGCGCAAGAACACATCAACGTCATCGGCAGGGACCAAGGTCCTGCAAAGCTTTCACCCAGACCCAAAACCACCACCCCTGGAGCTCGAGCTAGGACGAGACCTAAACATACCATCATCCCCTGACATTGGGAAAAGCCTACCGGTAACAACCACGACCAGACGCCTCCCTAACAGAGCCTCCCAAGGCGCTAGAGGAGACATCAGCTACCGCAGCCATATCGTGTAAATGCAGCCAGGACGGCGATACGCGAGGGTTGTGACACCAGCGGGAGGTCACAAGGTGATCCACGGGACACTGCTAGAGAGGCTAGCCCGAAGCGAGGCCACCCAAAGCCACAACTTGGGGCGGAGGGACGAAATCCGTCAAGCTGGCCCAGGGGATCATCATCGGAACGCCTTCAACAAGGGAACGACAACCGTAGGTGACGCCATCACCAACATTAGCCAAAGCCAAGCGCGGCTTCCACTGAGATCCAACCAAACCAAAATCCAGACGCCGACGCGAGGACGCAGAGCAGACCCAACAGAAATCACTACCCCACCACCTGTAACACCCTCAGAATCGGACCTATGCAAGTTTAAGCAAAATTCGCCAAACCCGCATAGAAACGATTCAAAGGTGCCCACCAGGCACTTTCGTGCGGGTGGAAAACGAAGTAATAACATTACACAACAGTCCGCGATGGGACCCACAGAGCAGATATATACATAATGACTCAAAGAGTCAAGAATACGATATATTATACAAAGATCCAAATCACCTTGAAAACGATAGAGCGTCCAGCTACGGACAAGATGCAAATGGGGCTAAGAGCCCGAAGAATAACCAATGGCGCCCATAACTCGCCTGTGCCAAGCCGAAAGGGTAACCTCGCTAACGGCCGATCTCAAAACCTGCTAACAAAAGGTGCCGACAAAGGACAAAGGAAAAAGAAGGAGCGTCGATCGAGGCGATGCAGCGAGGCTAGAATTCGCGGTCCTCGCCTACATAGGTATGGTGGATCGAGCGGCGGCAAAGATGTACTAAACAACCTATAGAGACTCGATACAACCGGCGGTTATCGAGAGGGTAAGAATGACCTATCCGGATCCAACTGAAGCTATTACCAAGCAAACCCATCTGGCGTTTCCCTCGAGACCGCATTTAGGAAGTCAACCGAGGAACTCACACTTGGCGCTTTACTTATTTGGTTATCGTTGCAGTAATTACTAGTCGGTATAGATAATCGTCCCGATAAAGTAAGGGCCCTTTAGTTAATCATTCCGCTAGTTGCAGCAATTACTAATCGACATCTGGTAGCATGAGATAAACCCATAACCCAAAGCTTGTTGGTACTTTTAATCAGCCAATTACGCTTGAAGTTGCCATACTTACTAGTCAGTACAAGGGTCGCAAGCGACAAACCAAACAAACAATTGTGGGCGTATTAATTAGCCATTCCATTATAGTGAAGCTGATTACTAGTCATTATAAGTCAAATTTATAGCATAAACTTTAGTTATGCTTGTCTATGATCGAGATCTTGTGCTCCAAGTCGTCCATATCCGCGGACACGGCTTTCGAAAGTTTTACCCGGCCGGGTGCACCAATAGCAACACACGCCGATCAACCTCGGAAAACCAAATCAAAACCCAACGAGGCTTTCACGATGAACAATCACAGGATTCAGAAATATTTCGGGGCACTTAAGTAGAACCCGCAACGGAGTAAGCAAGCTCCGAGACGGCCTCAAGGTTTAAGGGACGGTGAACGATCGGGAACCCCAAACGGGCTTGTCGACACATGAATCGTGGTCCGATCCTAACAAAGACAAAGGTGCGACTCGCACAATCGTAAATAAAGCGGTAAAACATGGCATAAGCAGGATCGTAAATAAAACCTCAAACTAGTTTGTGGCCCCAAGAAATAAGAATGAATCAAGCTCGCTCGGGGTCCCATATACCTCCGGATGTGGATAGCGCGATAAATCAAGGAACAGTATCAAGTACTCGGGGTCTTACGGGACACAAGTGGGCTCGAAACCAAATATTATCTATCACCCACCGATGCCTCTCGCTTATTTCAATTTTAGTTGTTAAACAGAAATTAAAGTGACGATAAGTAAAACTAGCATCATCTCCAACAACAACATGCGGCAATACATCAAGAATCGTGGCATATGACGACACACACAAAGACTTGAGCAAGCAACTACGACGCCATAAGTCCAACTATCTACCAAACAATGTAATAGGATGTGTCCAAGGCAATATAAGGCTGCAGGGAATATCACGGGTGCGGAAACTAAAGCATCGCAACACAGATAGCAATAGATCAACAAGGGGGAATAAAGACTATAAAAGTAAGATAGGTAGAGAGAGGGAGATGCTCGCCTGAAAACATTGTCGAAAGGTTCATCCGAAGATCGGGGCGAAGCTCACATCAACTCAACGGCCTTATCCGCGAAGAAGCAAAACACTAGAAGGAACACCGGATGCAATATTTAATACGACGGCAGAAGATCGGCATGATGCAGGTATGATGTATGGCATGGCAAAGGTGCGGTGCAATTAGGTCAAATTAAGTGGAGCCGGGGTCCCGACAATTAATTAGGTGGTTCAAGTTATTTAATTACCCCGCAAATTAAATGTTGTTTAACAATGTAACAAATGGAACCGGTTCGCTTCACATGTTTAAATGAGGCCAATATAAGGCTAGAGTTGCCCGCATATGGGCCCCATATTTAATTATTAGGTGAATCGGCATAAGGCCCCCAAACCACAGATATGCATGCGAGATGACAATTTAATATGTAATCAAGTTGTTATTATGTTATAAAAATAGGGTCCGAGGAAAAGGGGTCACACATTGAGGGGCTCGACGATCTTGGGGTTCCGGGGTTCGGGGTTCGACAGGGTCCAGGTTTCGACGAACTTGACGGGATCGTTCTCGGACATCGAGGGGGTAGGTCTTGGCGCATCCGGGGTCTTCGGGTCATGGTGACGATCTTGGCGTCCTAGATGGAGAACTGTGGTTCCGGGTTCGGTTTCTTGTTGACGGTCTCGTGGGGACAGCTTAGCTTCCGGTGTCGATCTCGGTGCCGTTGATGGTCTTGGGTTTTCAGCGAACGGTCTTGAGGTACTTGGCGTTCTAAGAAGGAGCTCCGACCTTCGCCCGTGGGGAAAGTTCTCAAGAAGACCTTGGCGAGGTGATCTTGGGGCGGTTCTTGGCGTGTCGAGGTTCGGTCCTTGATTCCGGGTCGCCGGTTCCTCTCGATGATCTTGAGGTTAGTGGCGGAGATCTTGGAGTTCCGGCGTCAGTTGTCCGTGACGGCGAACTTGGCGTCCTAGCCGAAGGCCTCCGGTGTCCATGTCAAAGTGCTCAAACCCGGCGGAGGCCTTGGCGTGTCGAGAGGAAGATCGGCTCGCCATACATCTGCTCCATGTCGCTCGAGGCACCCCAGTGCTTGGTTGACCAAAGAATCGTGGTATCATGCGAGGAGGCGAGCGTGCAGGGACCAGCGACGAATGGCACGCTGGGCACCGGCGACGGAAGCCGACGCAGCGAAGTGAGGCCCCGGGCGGAGGAGGCTCGAGGGACGGTGGTTGCCGACGCGCCGGAGGAGGCGGCGCAGCGCACGGCAGAGGCGGCTCGGGCGGGCAAGGTGGTTCGCGGCGGAGGCGACGGGGCCGCTGGCCGAGGCGGGCGACGCCGCGAGGGACGGAGCGAGGCGGGCGAGCACGGGCAGCGGCGGGCGGCGAGGTCGCTGGGGCGCTGGTCGCAGCTGCGGCCGGGCGAAGCGGAGCAGGAGGGCGGACGGGTAGAGCGGGCGGTGGGCGGAGTGGCGGCGGCCGGAGGCGGCGGGCGATCGGGAAGGCGGCGAGGACGCGAGGAGGGCGGCGAGGATGGTGCTGGGCGGAGCGAGCTTGGTTGAGACGGGAGGGCGGTGGAGCGGCGGAGAGGAGCGGGCGAGCTGGCCGGAGCGGCGACGCGGCTGGCGCTGGCTGGCGCCAGTGGTGACGCGACCGGTGAGCGAGCGCTGGGAACTCGGCAGGCGCAGCAGCGGGAGAGGGAGGGAGGCGCGCTGGGGCGGAGAGAGAGAGCAAGGCCGGGCGGGAGGGTCGAGCTAGGCTGTGGCGCTGGGCCGACGCGTGAGGACGGGCGAGGCGGGAAGGTTCGCCGAGGGGGGGGCTCACGGGCGAGGAGGAGGCGTGGGCGTGGAGCGGGAGGCGGGGCAGGGACGCATGCGGGGGAGGCGGTCGCGGGGATGGTGGAGGAAGGAGATGAACAGGGGCGCGGTAGGTGGGGGTGGTGGGTCCCGCGGGTGGGGACGGGGCCAGGTGTGGGCAGGGATGCTGGTCGCGCGCTGCGTGCGTGCGTGCGTGCGTGCGTGGCTAGTGTGGTGGGAGGGTTTGTGTGGTGGGGAGAGAAAGAGAGATGGAGAGTGGGGAGGGAGGCTAGGCCACGTGTCAGGGAGTGATTGGGGGGTGGGGGTGGTTCAGCTGAGGTGGCGTGATGTGATTGGGGAGAGTGAGGTGGAGGCTGGGGTGGGTAGGACTTTAGGTGGGCTTAGGATTTAGATGGGGCAGATAGTGGGACCGTTTTAAAATCTGGGGCGGTCGTTCGGGTCGGGTTGGCCCGTTCGACTGCCCCTACTAAAAATAATTATAAATTTTATTTGCGTTAATTGGACCATTCGCAAACCGATAGCGACAAAACAAAAATACTCCGGAGCCCCGGGGTTTGGCGTTTGAATAAAGATGGGGCGTTTGGGAAAATAAATCGGGCTTTGCAAAATAGTTTTGGCAAACAATGCATGATGATGACGATGCAATGCACAAATTCAACGCGATTTTCTAGTAGTGGTTTTGCGGGATGCCACAATTCGACACCACTAACAATGGATCTCGCCCTCGAGATCCGCCTCATGGTACCGGAAGGAAGGTCGGCGATCTGCATCTTCTCGCTTCGTGTAGATCCTCGCGACACCACTAACGAGGGGTCGTTGTCCGTGATCGTCGAGAGACACTCCGGGGAAACAAAGGACGAAGATAGAGGCATCAACAAATAAAGCCACCCCTAACTTCCGTTAGAAGAGGGAAAAGTTACCTCGATCCACCAGTTCGATGTACAGAGCGAACAGTAAGAGTCGGGTAGGGTGATCAGTCCATCCCGGACCCAACTATCAACTCTATACATGGATAGGAGAATCAGGCAACTCAACTCTCGAGATTTAGACTGAAGATCTTCATAGGCGGTATCCGGATTAAAGGAATGTTGCCAGCAGAAATCGTATGAAAGACACAATGATTAGGCTTCGCGGTGGTTCCATTGGCATGAACAACACATGCTCAAGGTTAACCCCAACTTCACCAAAGCTCGTCCTTCTCATATGTTTTTCAACGACACTGATATCCAGCAAGGAACACGTAGGGATAGGGAGCTCACGAACAAAAGATCGGATGACGGGCACAACAGATAAGTTGCAGATTGCTGATCGTAGCACCTCCGTTACAAAAAGGGAGAAAGAGAAACCCTGAAGGTACGACGGAAACCAACCACGAGAAATCCTGGACTCGAAGAGAGAGAAGAGAGCGGATTCAAAACACGTCGAGATAAGAGGAGAATAGCAGAGGGGTAAGGAGGAAAATCAGACCTAATCAGAACTATCCAACTGTTTTTGCAAAATAGTTTTGGACACTCTACTTCGGCCGTTAGCTAGGTTATCCTACAGGCTGGACTTGTGGGGTATCGCAATCGCCGAGCTCGATACCACTCAGAACACCCTCGAATCGGACCTATGCAAGTTTAAGCAAAATTCGCCAAACCCGCATAGAAACGATTCAAAGGTGCTCACCAGCACTTTCGTGGTGGAAAACGGTAATAACATTACACAACAGTCATGATGGGACCCACAGAGCGATACATATAACATGACTCAAAGAGTCAAGAATACAGATATATTATACAAAGATCCAAATCACCTTGAAAACGATAGAGGCCCACTACGGACAAGATGCAAATGGGGCTAAGAGCCCTCAAGAATAACCAATGGCGCCCATAACCCCTTGGCCAAGCGGAAGGGTAACCTCGCTAACGCGCCGATCTCAAAACCTGCTTAAAAAGGTGCCGACAAAGGGCAAAGGAAAAGAAGGAGCGTGATCGAGGCCAAGACACGGCGAGGCTAGAATTCGCGTCCTCGCCACATAGGTATGGTGGATCGAGCGGCGGCAAAGATGTACTAAACAACCTATCGAGACTCGATTCAACTGGCGGTTATCAGAGAGGGGTAAGAATGACCTATCCGGATCCAACCTGAAGCTATTACCAAGCAAACCCATCCTGGCGTTTCCCCCTCGAGACCGATTTGGAAGTCAACCGAGGAACTCACAGTTGGCGCTTTACTTATTTGGTTATCGTTGCAGTAATTACTAGTCGGTATAGATAATCGCCCCGATAAAGTAAGCAAGGCCCTTTTAGTTAATCATTCCGCTAGAAGTTGCAGAATTACTAATCGACATGTAGCATGAGATAAACCCATAACCCAGCAGCTTGTTGGTACTTTTAATCAGCCAATTACGCTTGTAGTTGCCATACTTACTAGTCAGTACAAGGTCGCAAGCGACAAACCAAACAAACAATTGTGGGGTATTAATTAGCCATTCCATTATAGTGAAGCTGATTACTAGTCATTATAAGTCAAATTTATAGCGAAGAACTTTAGTTATGCTTGTCTATGATCGAGATATCAGGCTCCAAGTCGTCCATATCCGCGACACGGCTTTCGTAAAGTTTTACCCGCCGGGTGCACCAATAGCAACACACGCCGATCAACCTCGAAAACCAAATCAAAACCCAACGAGGCTTTCACGATCGAACAATCACAGATTCAGAAATATTTCAGGGCACCCTTAAGTAGAACCCGAACGGAGTAAGCAAGCTCGAGACGGCCTCAAGGTTTGGCGGACGGGCTGTGAACGATCGGGAACCCCAAACGGGCTTGTCGACACCGCGGAATCGTGGTCCGATCCTAACAAGATGCAGTGCACCTGCACAATCGTAAATAAAGCGGTAAAACATGGCATAAGTACAGATCGTAAATAAAACCTCAAACTAGTTTGTGGCCCCAAGAAATAAGAATGAATCAAGCTCGCTCGGGGTCCCATATACCTCCCGGATGTGGATAGCGCGATAAATCAAGGAACAGGTATCAAGTACTCGGGGTCTTACGGGACACAAGTGGGCGTTCGGAAACCAAATATTATCTATCACCCACCGATGCCTCTGCTTATTTCAATTTTAGTTGTTAAACAGAAATTAAAGTGACGATAAGTAAAACTAGCATCATCTCCAACAACAACATGCGGCAATACATCAGCAACTGTGGCATATGACGACACACAACAGCACTTGAGCAAGCAACTACGACGCGCAAGTCCAACTATCTACCAAACAACAGGTAATAGGATGTGTCCAAGGCAATATAAGGCTGCAGGGAATATCACGGGTGCGGAAACTAAAGCATCGCAACACAGATAGCAATAGATCAACAAGAGGGAATAAAGACTATAAAAGTAAGATAGGTAGAGAGAGGGAGATGCTCGCCTGAAAACATTGTCGAAAGGTTCATCCGAAGATCGGGGCGAAGCTCACATCAACTCAACGGCCTTATCCGCGAAGAAGCAAAACACTAGAAGGAACACCGGATGCAATATTTAATACGGCGTAAGATCGGCATGATGCGTATGATGTATGGCATGGCAAAGGTGCAATTAGGTCAAATTAAGTGGAGCCGGGTCCCGACAATTAATTAGGTGGTTCAAGTTATTTAATTACCCCGCAAATTAAATGTTGTTTAACAATGTAACAAATGGAACCGGTTCGCTTCACATGTTTAAATGAGGCCAATATAAGGCTAGATTTGCCGCATATGGGCCCCATATTTAATTATTAGGTGAATCGGCATAAGGCCCCCAAACCACACAAGATGCATGCGAGATGACAATTCAATATGTAATCAAGTTGTTATTATGTTATAAAAATAGGGTCCGAGGAAAAGGGGTCACACATTGAGGGGTCACGACGATCTTGTTAGGGTTCCGGTGTTCGGGGTTCGACAGGTCCGTGTTTCGGCGAACTTGACGGATCGTTCTCGGACATCGAGGGGGTAGGTCTTGGCGCATCCGGGGTCTTCGGGTCATGGTGACGATCTTGGCGTCCTAGATGGAGAACTCAGGGTTCCGGGGTTCGCGGTTTCTTGTTGACGGTCTCGTGGGGACAGCTTAGCTTCCGGTGTCGAGCTCGGGTGCCGTTGATGGTCTTGGGTTTTCAGCGGAACGGTCTTCGGGGTACTTGGCGTTCTAAGAAGCAGAGCTCCGGACCTTCGGCTCCGTGGGGGAAAGTTCTCGAAGAAGACCTTGGCGAGGTGATCTTGGGGGCGGTTCTTGGCGTGTCAAGGGTTCGGTCCTTGATTCCGGGGTCGTCGGTTCCCTCTCGATGATCTTGAGGTTAGTGGCGGAGATCTTGGAGTTCCGGCTTCAGTTGTCCATGACGGCGAACTTGGCGTCCTAGCCGAAGGCCTCCGGTGTCCATGTCCAAGTGCTCGAAACCCGAGGCGGAGGCCTTGGCGTGTAGAGAGGAAGATCCTGGGCTCGCCATACATCTCTGCTCCATGTCGCTCGAGGCACCCTGTGCTTGGTTGACCCAAAGAATCGGTATCGCGAGGAGGCGTGAGCCAGGCGGACCAGCGACGAACAGCACACGTGGGCACCGGCGACGGAAGCCGACGGCATGAAGGAGGGCCCGTCGGAGGAGGCTCGAGCTGTGGATCTTGTACGACGCCGCCGGAGGGAGGCGGCGCCTGCGCACGGAGGGCGGCTCGGGCGGCAAGGTGGTTCGGCGAGGCGACGGGGCCGCCGAGGCGGGCCGGGCGACGCCGCGGAGGGACGGAGCGGAGGCCGGGCGAGCACGGCAATGCCGGGCGAGGTCGCTGGGGCGCTGGTCGCAGCCGGGCGAGCGGAGCAGAGGGTCGCGACGGGTAGAGCAGGCGGGGCGGGCGGATGGGCGGGCGTGAGGCGCGGCCGGGCGATCGGGCCGGCGAGGACGCGAGGAGGGCGGCGACGAGGATGGTGCCTGGCGGCGGAGCGAGCTTGGTCGGAGACGGGGAGGGCGGTGGAGCGGCGGAGAGGAGCGGGGCGAGCCGGGAGCGGCGGACGCTGGCGGCTGGCCACGGCGCTGGTGGCATGACGCGACTGGTGAGCGATGGCCATGGGAACTCCGGCAGTCTGGCGCAGGCGGGAGAGGAGCAAGCGCTGGGGCGAGGGGAGAGAGGCTGGGAGGGTCGAGCGGCTGGGGCTAGGCTGCAGTAGGGCCGACACGGTGAGGACGGCGAGGCGGGAAGGTTCGCTGGGAGTGGGGGGGCTCGCCGGGGCGAGAGGAGGCGGCTGCGTGGGCGTGAGCGGAGGCGGGCAGGACGCATGCGGGAGGCGGTCATGGGATGGTGGAGGAAGGAGATGAACAGGGGCGCGGTAGGTGGGGGTGGTGGGTCCCATGGTGGGGACGGGCCAGGGTGTGGGGATGCTGGCCAAGGCGTCATGCGTCGTGGCTAGTGTGGTGGGAGGGTTTGTGTGGTGGGGAGAGAAAGAGAGATGGAGAGTGGGGAGGGAGGCTAGGCCACGTGTCAGGGAGTGATTGGGGGGGTGGGGGTGGTTCAGCTGAGGTGGCGTGATGTGATTGGGGAGAGTGAGGTGGAGGCTGGGGTGGGTAGGACTTTAGGTGGGCTTAGGATTTAGATGGGGCAGATAGGTGGACCGTTTTAAAATCTGGGGCGGTCGTTCGGGTCGGGTTGGCCCGTTCGACTGCCCCTACTAAAAATAATTATAAATTTTATTTGCGTTAATTGGACCATTCGCAAACCGATAGCGACAAAACAAAAATACTCCGGAGCCCCGGGGTTTGGCGTTTGAATAAAGATGGGGCGTTTGGGAAAATAAATCGGGCTTTGCAAAATAGTTTTGGCAAACAATGCATGATGATGACGATGCAATGCACAAATTCAACGCGATTTTCTAGTAGTGGTTTTGCGGGATGCCACACCACCGACCCACACGAGGGTCGAGGGGAGAGCATGCTGCTGATGATGCTCGACGTGGCACTTCGTTGGTAACCCCAAGCGCAGGGTGTGTGAAGAGCAAGCATCAAGTTTTCCCTCAGTTGAGACCGAGGTTATCAAACCAGAAGGAGAAAGGAAACGTCACACAGGTGCGGCAAACAATGAGGAGACCTGCACAACACAAACTCAAGACTTTGCCCCAACGAATCAGTGAGGTTGTCAAGCTCACCAGTTTGCTGTAAAAAGGATTAAACGTATGGTGTGGAAGGTAATGGTTTGCAGCAAGTAAACAAGTAACAGTGGAAGATGTATCAATGGTAAATATTGGACCGGGGTCCATAGTTCACTAGAGGTGCTCTCCTTAGATAAAAACATGTCATGAAGGGTAAACAAATTACAGCGGGGCAATTGACAGGAACTGAGCAAGGCATAATAATGCAATTTCTAACTAGAAAGATCCTATGAGGTTGATTGGGAAATACAACAATATACATAGACTGTCATCCAACTGCATCTATGACTAGAAGTCCACCTTCAGGTTATCATCCGAACCCCCTCCAGTATTAAGTTGCAAGCAACAGACAACTGCTTTAAGCAAAGTGTGTACGGTAAACAGTTCACATGTTCCATGAACAAAAGATCGTTGTTTTCTCCCTAGTAGCAACAACACATCTACAACCGAAGAGATTATTGTCACTTCCCTTGGAAACTAGAGGCATGAACCCACTATTGAGCATAAATACTTCCTCTTGGAGTCACTAGCAACTACTTGGCCAAGATAACCACTAGTAACAGAGAGCATGCAAGATCACAAACAACACAGACATGATAGAATCATAAAGATAAAACCATTAATCAAACCAACATAATAATCTCAATATCCATCGGATCCCCGCAAACACAACATGCATGATTACAAATAGATTAGATTTTGATCATGAACGGAGCTCACAAGATCTATACATGAAAACACAAAGGAGGAGATACAACCATCTAGCTACTACATGGACCCATTGTCCAAGGTGGAACTACTGACGAATTATACCGGAGAGAAGGCCTCCGGGATGATCTCCCCTTCGGCAGGGTGCCGGGAAGAATTTCAGACATCTAGGGACGATGGTGGCGGCTACAAAGTGTTTCGTGGATAATCGGTACTGTGGTTTCAGATCGGGGCTTTATAGGCGGGCGGCGAGAGGGAGGGCTGGTGCCCAAACCCTAGCCAGGCTGGCTGGGCCCACCCGCCTAGGGTGGGTCTGGCCCCTTGGCCTTCCGCTCCCTCCGACTTCTTGTTCCCCACGGAAAGTTATTGACTTTGTCCTTCGTCCCGTCCAATTCCAAGAATATTTCTTTAGTAACTTTTCTGAAACCAAAAATAGTAGAAAACATGCATCTGACACTGTTGCAACTTGTTAATAGGTTAGTACCAGAAAACATGTAAAAAGCACCTCAAAGTGTGGACAAGTAAAGCAAAGTAGATACTAAACAAGCATGGAGCATCAAAAATTATAGATACATTTCCAACATATCAACATCCCCAAGCATAACTCCTGCTCATCCTCGAGTAGGTAAGTGATAAAAAGAATAATTTTTTAGGTGACATGCACCCTCACAATAAAGATCCAACCATTTGCAAGCATTGAAAGCTGGGATCAAAGAACTCTAAACATGTGCATGAAAGATGAAGTTCTAACAGTAGGACATAGTAACTATGCATGCAACATGGCAAGCTACAAACAAAGATCATGAATAACATGCATTGAAAACCGTTTGTTTGTTTCACATGCAGAAAATATAGCATAGTGGCAATCAGCTTGTCCCTCATAGAGTAGCGATATAATGCATATGACACATGCAAAGTTCACAAGGGTGACTAGAAACAGATAGCACAAGAGCAAGTAATAACATAATATGCATCAATTAATAAGCTTTGGAACACTGCACATAGAATGACAACTATGCTCTCTTAATGGTGCCTAAAGGTAGAAGGTGGAGACTCAAATAATGGTGGAAGAAAGGCCTTTTTTGTAAAGGAAGCAGGGATTACGGGTTTCAAAAAGAGCTTCCAAAAATTATGGTACTAGTTAGCTTTCAGCCCTCATTGCCCCTATCATAAGCATCTTGAAGTGGTTAAGGTTAAAGTGGCAAAGCTGGAGTATATGCTTGACAAAGTATAAGTTGGCAATCTCATGCCCCTTGAATACGAGGGCCACACCTCATGCATACTCAACTTTGGGTCCAGGTAAGTTCTTATCACTATAAGTATTTGCATATCATTGAGAACCGCAAACGGGGTACCCCTTGCACATGGCACAAGAGCTTTCCCATAACCAAAATGACAAGGCAAGCAGACAATGAGCATCTCAGCAATTCTTCTTATGTGCCATGGGAATATGGTGCTTTTTTCTCTCTTTCCTCTTTTCTCAATGTGTCTCTTTTTTATAAGAAGAATGCTTCATAGATGTCACTATGGTGATGCTGCAAGTTTCCACCATGATTAGGCATGGCTTAGGCTAGTGGCCTAGGCGTTTCTCTAACGCATGATACAAACTCCATGGACTTACAAGTTCCCTCTTTATTTCACACCGGTGACATCCATAGACAAAAGAACATGATATCAACTGAGTACAACAAGATACAAGTGCAATATTGAAAACGTTCCCCGTGACAGCACGATTCTGCTAATTCCAACTTATAAAATGCAAGCATATACAACAAAGTTATCATAATGGTTCAAGTTTATTAGGGGCAAAGAATAAAGTGTGTCATCAAGTTCGTGAGGGCTTTAATCACTAAGTTTTCACATAACAAAATAGTTTTTAATTGGAAGATAGATGAAAACAAGAATATACTTTGGAATGGTGTAACACACCATGCATAGGAGTTTATAGTGGACACTTTGGAATAACTTGGTTTCTTGGGAGTTGGAAGCATGAGTAGAACTTACTCATACAAGTGGAGGCTAGCAAAAGACTGGGAGCAACCAACTAAGAGAGCAAGAATGACCATAATTATGCAATGCAACAAAGCAAACTAATCAAAGCAAAGAGTGGTACTACAAGTCAAGGACTAAATGATCATAGGGGCTAATGGTGACTTTTCATAGTCATAACATGGTGTGAGCATGTGCCAAGTCAACCCAAGCAAAACATCCAAGGAGGATACCACAATACTATGCTTTTGGATGATAAAACAACGCATAATTTCTTCAAGGCACACTAAGCAATCCCAATTGTTTGGAACAAGACATGCTACAGCAATAATCACTAAGCATAATGCTAAAACAACACCTAGCATGTCATGCTAAAGTCTAAGTCACAGTCAATGCAAGCTCCTCTTGCACTTCAAGCAAGAACTTACTACTCATTTCCAAACACCAAGCAAACTTATTTGCAAAACAATACAACGAGAGCGGGGGTCCCAACTAATAAAGCAAACTAAACAAACTAAGCAAAGCAAACTAAAACTAAGACGCTTCAAGAACAACACAACTATGCATGAAATAATAAAAACAAAGTGTCTAGACAGACCTGAGCTTTTTATTGATAAAGAAGGGGATGCCTTAGGCATCCCCAAGCTTTGACGCTTGTACCTCTTGGATATTTCTTGGGGTGACACCATGGTGGCATCCCCAAGCTTGAACTTTTGTACATTCTTCATCTCATTGCATCATTCTCTCTCTACACCTGAAATTTTTTCCTTCATACAAAACTTCGCACAATCTTCATTAGCAACATTAGCTTATTCAAAAGATATTAGACCACTGGAAAAGCTTTGGAACAGCAAGGCTTTTCACTAAAAACACAAGCTACTGTAGTAACTCCTTCAAAGAAACTCAATTTACCTGAAGAGAGCTCAAAAAGGAATCAATAAGAAGCAAATGCAAATAATGGCAGAAATTTATCAAAATAGACCAGTAGGTAGAAATCATTTTTTTCGAACATCTTATGTTGCTCAAATCAAAAAGTGTTGAACTAACGAAAGTTATCTAACATACTAGGGGATTTATTCGTAAATTTTCAGCTCAATTAGAGTTACAGAGCCTCCTCACGATTATTTTTTGTGGAGGACAGAAATCTGTTTCAGGACAGCAACTCCCCAAATCTTACTTCCCTCTCATTAGAGGTCATTCTTGGCATAAAAAGCAAACAAAAAGGATAAGAAGAGGTCATTACAGAAGTAATAACTTCCAAGACTCAAGGAAACTCTTGGGTTATCTCCCAACAAGTACTTTTCTTTAACGCCTTTAAGTTAGGCACAAGAAGCAAGAAGAATCAAGTATTTTCAAATGAAGAAGCATTAACATCCATACTTGCAAAATCTTCAACTATGAAAGGTATATCATCCAATTGGGTTTTGGAGGATCCCCACTCATCTCTCTTTTCAGCATTCTTCTCTTCTTTTAGTTTTAGAAACAAGAACTGTATGAAGGGGTTAAGGATAACAAACCTAGCCTCCAACATATGAACTAAAGAAGCTGCAACAATTTCATAATTAGGAGAAAGCTCTGCTATAGATTTATTCTCAATATCCTCATGCTTGCTAACATAATTAAAAAATTCTTCAATATTATATGTCCCAATTATGGATCCACTACCTATTGCAAGATCTTTTAGGGCGAACTTGGGGAGCAACATGGTGGGCTAGAGCAAGGTGGCAACTAGGGAAGGAACTAAATTTTTTGTGTTTTTGAATAAAGCAAGCAAACCAAACTATACTAATTTTTTTGGGTTTTTTGGAAAGAGGCAAACAAAACCAAGCAAACAAAACAAAGCAAACTAAAAACAAAGTAAAGAGAAAGGAAGTGAAGGACTCCCCTAGTGAAGACGTCCTTAGCCTCCCCGGCAACGGCGCTAGAAAGTCTTGATGATGCTCGATGTGGCACTTTGTTGGTAACCCCAAGCGTAGGGTGTGTGAAGAGCAAGCAGCAAGTTTTCCCTTAGTTGAGAACGAGGTTATCGAACCAGAAGGAGGAAGGAAACGTCACACAGGTGTTGCAAACAACGTGGAGACCTGCACAACACAACTCAAGACTTTGCCCCAACAAATCAGTGAGGTTGTCAAGCTCACCGGTTTGCTGTAACAAAGGATTAAACGTATGATGTGGAAGGTAATGGTTTGCAGCAAGTAAACAAGTAACAGTGGAAGATGTATCAATGGTAAATATTGGACCGGGTTCCATAGTTCACTAGAGGTGCTCTCCTTAGATAAACAACATGGCATGAAGGATAAACAAATTACAGCGGGGCAATTGGCAGGAACTGAGCAAGGTATAACAATGCAATTTCTAGCCAGAAAGTGAAGGGAATATGCTCTAAGAGGCAATAATAAAGTGTTTATTATGTGTATTCCAAGTATATGATAGATGTTTATTTTGCATGCTATAACTGTATTAATACGAAAACATTAATACATGTGTGTTTAATAAACAAACAGAAAGTTCCAAGCTATGCCTCTCTCATAAACTAGTTCGTTGATTAACAAGATGATCACAGTTTCCTGATCATAGACATTGGATGTTGTTAATAACGAGATCACAACATTAGTGTAATGATGTGATGAACATTCATCCGAAGTATAGCATTACTATCAAAGTCATTGAGTTTATATTGCTATAAACAACTTACAAAGTGATCCTAATCCTTAGACCATGAGATCATGCCAATCACTAACACTGGAAGAGTTTCTTGTTGACATCAAACGTCACACCGTAACTGGGTGATTATAAACATGGCTTCAAAGCTACTAAAGTGTTATGTTGAGAATCATGGATCAAGAGTGGAATTTGTTTATCCCGATGACGGATAGATATACTCTGGGCCCTCTCGGTGATATCACATTGGTTAGCTTGCAAGCAAGTGATTTGATCACTAGAATGTTATATCACGGGAATGAGAAAAGAGTGCATGTCACCAACGAGATCAAACTAGGTATGGAGATACCGATGACCGAATCTCGGACATGTAATATATCGTGAAACAAAGGGATTAAGGTACAAGCGTAAAAGGTTCCGACGATCACAGGAAAGTCATCGTTGAATGTGTGGGAGTCAATATGGATCTCCAGGTCCCGCTACTGATTATTGATCGGAGAAGGGTCTCGATCATGTCCGCATTATTCACGAACCGTAGGGTGACACACTTAAGGGACACTGACATCCAGTTGGAGCAAATGTTTCATGACAAAAGAATAAACAAGCGCAGGAATTTATTTCACTAGATACCGAAACAGGTTTTCAGGTGAAATTGCAGAATATGGTTTTGCATGTGAAATGGAATTATAGAAAGGGGTTATTTGTGAATGTTTTTCATTAAAGTAATTGACAAAATTCTGAATAAATAAAATAGTTTTATTTAATGAGAGTTTGCATTAAATTTGGTGGAAATTTAATTGCAAGTTTGAGTGGGATTTTGAGTGGAGGAAATTGAAAGGGTTTTTTGTGAGTGGAGTGTCCACCCACATGAAGAGGGTAGGGAAAGCGGGCAGCCCCATGCGCCGGCCACCCCCTTGGGGTTCCCCCCTCCTATAAAAGGCACCCCTCTCCTCACTTCTCACTCACACCTCCTCGTGAAGGATCTCTCTCCCCCTCTAGAATTTATCCCCCATGGTCTCGGACTAGCGAGATACATGTTCCCAGTGGCTATTCGGCTAGAAAGAGTTGTGCTTCCGCTGCGTCGCTGGAGCGAGGAGGCGGAGGTTGCTCGGTGTCTTGTACGTGTGTGCGAGCACGGATGCGCTGCTACTTTGCGACGCTAGGACTTACTCTCGATCTTGAGATCGGCAAGAGATCATCTACATCAACCACGAGTTGAACTCGTTAAGCTTTGTCGGTCTTTAAGGGTATGTTATCTACGGATATACATTCTCCCGTTGTTTGTATCTAGTAGATAGATCTTGGTACATAGTTCCCATCGTAGGAAATTTTTTGTTTCCTATGTTGCAAACCCTACAGTGGTATCAGAGCTGGATCTATGCGTAGATGCTTTACACGGGTAGTAAACATATGAGTATGTGGGCGATGATGATCATTTTGTTGCTCCTTAGTTGTAATTTTGGATATTGGTGGCATAGTGGGATGAAGCGGCTCGGACAAACTTTACATGTCCTCGCACATGAGACCTGTTCCACGCTTGACATGCAACTAGTTTGCATAAGTGTCTAGAGGGTGTCTGTCTCTCCTACTATAGTCCATATCTATTTTGCAATGAGTTGTCAACAATTTGGTTATCCTCGTTGTGGTTCATGTTCGTAGGTAAGAACGGTTCTATCTTCGAAAGCCCTAATCCACGTAAAACTTGCAATGGATAAATTAGAGGCGTCTAGTTTAGATTTTTGCTAGGCTAGTGTTATGATATGGTGATATTGTAAGTAGAAGTATGATATGATACTCTTACAACACACATAGCATGTAAACTCCATAGACCTTGGACTTACACATAAAGGTATGATAGTGATCATACCACGGTGCACATGATAGAGATCATATGCGGGAACCATATCATTTCACTAATAAATATGTGATGTTTGATATCATCTTATATTGCTTGTTTAGCGCTTTGTTAGCATAATAAGATGATCCCTCATTTAAATATCAAGATAAGAATGTGTTCTTCCTTTAGTATGCACCAATTATGTTTTCGTCGCTCCAAGACATCACGTGATGATCGGGTGTTCTTGGATCCACGACCATATATCGGGTGTAAAACAGTTACACACGCGAATACTAAGATTTTAACTTGGCGAGCCTAGCATGTACAGACATGGCCTCGGAACACGGACCGAAAGGTTAAGCATGAGTCATATAGTAGATATGATGCCCATTTGATTCTCGCCTTTGAAGATACACCGACTACGTGATGATCGGACTTGGTGTAGTGGATTTGGTTCATGTAATCACCAAAAAGGCACGAGGGATGTTGTTTTTGAGTGGGAGTTCATTCGTAATATGGATTAGTTGAACTCAATCTATCATAAACTTAGTCTAAACTTTACAAATTCTGTTGTAGATGGCCACCTGCTTTTAATTTCAATGTGTTCATGGAGAAAGAGAAACTTGCAACGAACGGTAGCAACTTTACCGAATGAGCCATGAATTTGAGGATTCTCCTCTCTGCTGCACAAAAGCAATATGTGCTAGAAGCGCCGCTAGGCCCCCCACCTTTTGAGGATGCCCTGACGAGGAGAAGAATGTCTATCAGACTCGTCAGGATGACCACAACTTAGTTCATTGCGGCATATTGTATGGGATAGAGCCAGAACTTCGAAAAAGTTTCGAAAACGGCAATGCATTTGATACAATGGGTGAGTTGAAAATGATTTTCGACACACATGCTGCTGTAGAGATCTACAATGCTCCAGAAAAATTCTTTAGCTGCATGATGGAAGAGCACAGCTCCGTTAGTGAGCATGTACTCAAGATGTCGGGTTACGCCGATAAGCTTGTGTGCTTGGGAATAACAATTCCCATTGACTTAGGCATCCATCGTGTTCTGCAGTCTCTGCCACCTAGCTATAAGAGCTTCATGATGAACTGCAACATGCAAGGCATGAAAAAGTCTCTCCCCGAGCTTCTGTCAATGCTTAAAACTGCAGAAGTGGAGATCAAAAAGGAATATCAAGTGTTGATGATCAATAAGAACACTGGTTTCAAGAAAAACAAGAAGGGAAAATGGAAGGGAAGTAAGGGCGGCAAGCCGGTTGCCGTGCCTGAAAAGAAACCCCGAGTTGGACCTAAGTCTGATACCGAGTGCTACTATTGTAAGGGGACTGTCCACTAGAAGCACAACTGCCCCAAGTATTTGGCAGACAAGAAGGCTGGCAAGGCAAACAAAGGTATATATGATATACATGTTATTGATGTGTACTTGACTAGTGCTCGCAGTAGCACTTGGGTATTTGATACTGGTTTAGTTGCTAGTATTTGTAACTCGCATCAGGGGCTGCGGAACAAGCGACCGCTAGCAAGGGGTGAGGTCAAGATGCGTGTCGGCAATGGATCAAGAGTTGATGTGATCGCCGTTGGAACGCTGCCTCTCCATTTGCCATCGGGATTAGTAATAAACTTGAAGAATTGTTATCTGGTGCCAGCACTAAGCATGAACATTGTATCTGGATCGTGTTTAATGCGAAGTGGTTATTCATTTAAATCTAAGAACAATGGTTGTTCTATTTATATGAATGAAATCTTTTATGGTCATGCATCGGTGATGAATGGTTTATTTCTTTTGGATATCAATAATAATGTTACACATATTCACAATGTTGACGCTAAAAGGATTAAACTTAATGATGATATATCCACATATATGTGGCACTGCCGTCTAGGTCATATTGGCGTTAAACGCATGAAGAAGCTCCATTCATATGGACTTTTGGAATCACTTGATTTTGAATCATTTGATACATGTGAGCCATGACTTATGGGCAAGATGAGTAGAACGCCGTTTTCCGGTTCAATGGAACGGGCGACAGTTTTATTGGAAATTATATACTGATGTATGTGGTCCAATGAGTGTGTCGGTGCGAGGTGGATATCGTTATTTTGTTACTTTCATGGATTATTTGAGTAGATACGGTTATATCTACTTGATGAAACACAAGTCTGAAACATTTGAAAAGTTCAAGGAATTTCAGAATGAAGTGGAAAATCATCGTAATAGAAAGATCAAATTTCTACGGTCCGACCGTGGAGGTGAGTATCTAAGTTACGAGTTTAGCACTCACATGAAAGAGTGTGGAATTGTTTCACAACTCACACCTGCCGGAACACCACAGCGAAATGGTGTGTCGGAACGTTGTAATCGTACTTTATTGGATATGGTTCGATCTATGATGTCTCTGACAGACTTGTCATTGTCATTTTGGGGTTATGCACTAGAAACTGTTGCATTCACTTTATATCGGGCACCATCTAAATCCGTTGGAAATACATTGTATGAATTATGGTTTAGAAACAAACCTAAGCTGTCATTTCTTAAAGTTTGGGGATGCGATGTTTATGTGAAGAAACTTCAACCGGATAAACTCGAACCCAAAGCTGAAAAATGCGTCTTCATAGGATACCCTAAGGAAATAATTGGGTATTCCTTCTATCACAGATCCGAGGGCGAGGTTTTTGTTGCCAAGAATGGATCCTTTCTAGAGAAAGAGTTTCTCACGAAAGGTGTGAGTAGTCAGAAGGTAGAACTCGAAGAGGTTATTGAACCTTCTCTTCAAAGTATGGCGAGTAGCACAGCGTCGGAAGTCGTTCCAGAGTTGGATTCACCAGTTGAAGAAGGAACTAATGATAATGATCATGAAACTCCGAAAGAGAGTACTACCAAACATTGCAGGTCTAGCAGGACGCGTGCAGCTCCCGAGCTGTACGGAAATCCTGTCATGAATTTCATGGTTGATGAAAATGATGACCCTGCGACGTATGAAGAAGCGATGATGAGCCCAGATTCCAACAAATGGTTAAAAGCCATGAAATCCAAAATGGAATCCATGTATGTGAAGGGTTTCGCGGCATTGTAAATCAAAATTTTCTACGGATGCGAACAGAGGGAAAGCCAAGATCTAATCTAGGAGATGCAAACAACGAGAGAGATTGGATTAGATCTTCATACCCTTGAAGATTCGCACAACGGAACGTTCGTCGGAACGTGGGTGATGTAGTCGTACTCGCTTCTCCTCCTCGCGATCCGATCCGATCTAGCACCACAAGTGGCGGTGCCTCCGTGAGATGCACACGTGCAGCACCTTGACGTCACCTCCTTCCTTGGTCCAGCAAGTATGGTGGAGAGATGGGTTGGATCTACAACGCGACGGCGCGGTGCAATTGGTGGAGAATTTCTGCAGCAGGGCTTCGCCTACAAGCAGTCGGGAGGGAGAGAGGAGGGCAGCAGGGCGGCTAGGGTTGGAGGGGAAGGTGTAAGGGGTTGGTGCGCCCCCACCCCTATTTATATAGAGGGGGGGCGCATCCCTAACCCCTCCCCCAAGCCCAAACCGGCGGACCCAAATGATAAGGAGTGGGGGGCAAGGAAACCCCCCTTCTAGAAGGTCTATCTCGAGTTTAAACCTCTCTTGGCCGGCTGGGCCCTATGGGGCCTTGTGCCCCTAGCCCAATGCGTCCAGGGCACTCCCTCATAGGCCCATGCCCCCTCCCAGAATGTGGGGCCACGTTGGTCCCCTTCCGGAAGGTTCTAGAAGCTTCCGGTACAATACCGATTAACCCGGAATAATTCCGAACTCCAAAAACTGCACTGCCTTATATGAATCTTATTCTCCGGACCACTCCGGAACCTCTCGTGATGTCCCGGATCCCATCCGAGACTCTGAATAAAAACTCATAAACCAATTATCCAATCTATCCTAGCGTCGAGACACGTTAAGTGTGTGACCCTACGTGTTCGAGAATATGCAGACATGGTCTTCTATCAATAATCAACAGGGGGGTCTGGAAACCCATATTGACTCCCACACATTCATCGATGATCATATCAGATGAACCAAGATGCCAGGATTCAATCAATCCCATATATATATTCCCTTCGTCTCGCGATATTTTTACTTGCCCGAGATTTGATCGTTGCATGCCATACCTAGTTCAATCTCGTTCACAGCAAGTACTTTACTCGTTCCGTAATCCGATATCACTTTGTGATTAACTCCTTAACCACATGCTTGCAAGAAGTGTTGATATCGATTACCGAGTGGGCCCGAAGTATATCTCTCCGACTTGGGAGGGACAAATCCCATCTCGATACATACAACCCAACAGATACTTTCCGATCACCTGAGAGACACCTTTATGATCACCCTCTCATAGGATGACGTTTGATGACCTCAAAGCTTTCTTCCGATACCAGGGAGTTGTATTATCTCATGGTCTAAGGAATACAATCTTTGACATAAGAAAAGCTTCGCAAAGACGAACACGATGACACGATATAATTGCTTCGCTTAGTTTGGGTATGTCCATCATATCATTCTCCCACTGATATGATCTCATTATTAATCGACAACTCATGTCCATGGTTAGGAAACCTTAACCATCATTAATCAATGAGCTAGTCCATAGAGGCGTACTAGGGACACGGTGTTGTTCACAAACCACACAAGTATTAAAGTTTCCGCTTAATACAATTCTAGCATGGAATATAAACATTATCATGAACAAGAATTATAATAATAACATCTTTATTATTGCCTCTAGGGCATAATTCCGAATTATAATAATAAACATTATCGCTCATGGATCATCGCTCATGGATCATCGCTCAGGAAGCAGTTTTGATGAAGGAGTTCATATCCGAACTAGGTGTGGTTGCAAACGCGTTGGACCCAATGGTGATCTATTGTGACAACAATGGTGCCATTGCCAATGCTAAAGATCCAAGGTCTCACAAGCATTCCAAGCACATTAAGCGCCGGTTTCACTCCATCCGCGAGCATGTCAAGGATGGAGATATAAAGGTTTATAAAGTACATACCGATCTCAATGTAGCAGATCCGTTAACTAAAAATCTCCCTAGAGCAAAACATGATCTACACCAGAACTTCATGGGTGTTAGATACATCACTATGTAACTAGATTATTGTCTCTAGTGCAAGTGGGAGACTGAAGGGAATATGCCCTGAGAGGCAATAATAAAGTGTTTATTATGTGTATTCCAAGTATATGATAGATGTTTATTTTGCATGCTATAATTGTACTAATACAGAAACATTAATACATGTGTGTTTAATAAACAAATAGAAAGTTCCTAGTTATGCCTCTCTCATAAACTAGTTCGTTGATTAACAAGATGATCACAGTTTCCTGATCATAGACATTGGATGTTGTTAATAACGAGATCACAACATTAGTGTAATGATGTGATGAACATTCATCCAAAGTATAGCATTACGATCAAAGTCATTGAGTTTATATTGCTATAAACAACTTACGAAGTGATCCTAATCCTTAGACCATGAGATCATGCCAATCACTAACACCGGAAGAGTTTCTTGTTGACATCAAACGTCACACGAATGGCGGGTGATTATAAAGATGGCTTCAAAGCTACTAAAGTGTTATGTTGAGAATCATGGATCAAGAGTGGAATTTGTTCATCCCGATGATGGATAGATATACTCTGGGACCTCTCGGTGATATCACATTGGTTAGCTTGCAAGCAAGTGATTTGATCACTAGAATGTTATATCACGGGAACAAGAAAAGAGTGCATGTCAGCAACGCGATCAAACTAGGTATGGAGATACCGATGATCGAATATCGGACATGTAATATATCGTGAAACAAAGGGATTAAGATATAAGCGTAAAAGGTTCCGACGATCACAGCAAAGTCATCGTTGAATGTGTGGGAGTCAGTATGGATATCCAGGTCCCGCTACTGATTATTGATCGGAGAAGGGTCTCGATCATGTCCGCATTATTCGCGAACCGTAGGGTGACACACTTAAGGGACACTAACATCCAGTTGGAGCAAATGTTTCATGCCGAAAGAATAAACAAGGGCTGGAATTTATTTCACTAGATACCGAAACAGGTTTTCGGGTGAAATTGCAGAAAGTGGTTTTGCATGTGATGTGGAAATATAGAAAGGGGTTATTTGTTAATGTTTGTCATTAAAGTAATTGACAAAATTCTGAATAAATAAAATAGTTTTATTTAATGAGAGTTTGCATTAAATTTGGTGGAAATTTAATTGCAAGTTTGAGTGGAGGAAATTGAAAGGGTTTTTTGTGAGTGGAGTGTCCACCCACATGAAGAGGGGAGGGCAAGCGGGCAGCCCCATGCGCCGGCCACCCCTTGGGGTCCCCCCTCTACTATAAAAGGCACCCCTCTCGTCACTTCTCACTCACACCTCCTCATGAAGGATCTCTCTCCCCCTCTAGAATTCATCCCCCATGGTCTCGGACTAGCGAGATACATGTTCCCGATGGCTATTCGGAAAGAAAGAGTTGTGCTTCCGCTGCATCGCTGGAGCGAGGAGGCGGAGGTTGCTCGGTGTCTTGTATGTGTGTGCGAGCACGGATGCGCTGCTGCTTTGCGGCGCTAGGACTTCCTCTCGATCTTGAGATCGGCAAGAGATCGTCTACAGCAACCACGAGTTGAACTCGCTAAGATTTGTCGGTCTTCAAGGGTATGTTCTCTACGGATATACATCTTCCCGTTGTTTGTATCTAGTAGATAGATCTTGGTACATCGTTCCCATCGTAGGAAAATTTTTGTTTTCTATGCCGCGAACCCTACAGAAAGATCCTATGAGGTTGATTGGGCAATACAACAATATATATAAACCGTCATCCAACTGCATTTATGACTAGAAGTCCACCTTCAGGTTATCATCCGAACCCCCTCCAGTATTAAGTTGCAAGCAACAAACAACTGCTTTAAGCAAAGTGTGTAAGGTAAACAGTCCACATGTTCCATGAACAAGAGACCGTTTTTTCTCCCTAGTAGCAACAGCACATCTACAACCGAAGAGTTTATTGTCACTTCCCTTGGAAACTAGAGGCATGAATCCACTATCGAGCATAAATACTCCCTCTTGGAGTCACTAGCAACTACTTGGCCAATATAACCACTAGTAACGGAGAGCATGCAAGATCACAAACAACACAAACATGATAGAATCATAAAGATAAAACTATTAATCAAACCAACATAATAATCTCAATATCCATCGGATCCCCGCAAACACAACATGCATGATTACAAATAGATTAGATCTTGATCATGAACGGAGCTCACAAGATCTATACATGAAAGCACAAAGGAGGAGATACAACCATCTAGCTACTACATGGACCCATAGTCCAAGGTGGAACTACTCACGAATCATACCGGAGAGAAGGCCTCCGGGATGATCTTTCCTTTGGCAGGGTGCTAGGAAGAACTTCAGATCCCCCCGATCTAGGGACGATGGTGGCGGTGGCTACAGACGGTTTCGTGGATATTTGATCGGGTACTCAGGGTCCCAAACCCTAGCCATGCGCGGGGCTGGGCCCACCCGCGCCTAGGGTGGGTCTGGCCCCCCTGGCTGGCCTTCTGGGCTCCCTTCTGAACTTCTTGTTCCCCACAGAAAGTTATTGAGTTTATCCTTCATCCCGTCCAATTCCGAGAATATTTCTTTACTATTTTCTAAAACTAAAAACAGCAGAAAACAGGCATCTGGCACTATTCCAACTTGTTAATAGGTTAGTACCAGAAAACATGTAAAAAACACCTCAAAGTGTGGAAAAGTAAATCAAAGTAGATACTAAACAAGCATGGATCATAAAAAATTATAGATACGTTTCCAACGTATCAGCTGCCTACCCCAGCAAGCATGTGCCGGCCCCAGGAACCACTCCCGGCGAACCGGCAAGGACGATGATAGGCCGTTGCCGAACAACGACAACCAACCTAGAACGAATAGGGCATCGAGAACAGGGTAGGGACGCGGGGACGTCGCCTGGTCCCAACCAGGCCCAGACCTAGGCCCGCGGGCCTAGACCTGGTCGTCGCTACCAGCCACCACGCTGCAGGACCGATGCGCAGGGAGCCACCCCGGCGACCTCCGCGAGGTCGCCACCGCCATGGCGCACCAGGAGCCTCCCTGGGACCAGTCCCGCCTAAAACCCTAGGGCCCGCATGCCCATGGCGGCTAGGCCGCACCGCGCAAGGTGTTGCCGCCGCACACTCGGCCCCCACTGGCGCTCTAGCCCACGGCAGAGCCGGCGAGCCTCCCTCCCACCAGGACGTGACCGGCCTAGTCGGGCCCTCCTAGTGCGCAAAGGAGGGGGAGAGGCGACGCCGCCAACACCGCCCGGGCTTTGCCCGACGGCGGCGACATGGGGGAAAGGTGAGGGGTGAGGGGTGAGGCCGGAGGCAGCGGTGGGAGGGGAGGGGGGCTGGGGCGTCCCGGTCGCCTGCGAAGATGAGATTAAAAAAACTCAAACATTGTCCCAGCTGAAGATGTGATCGAGCTTTCCCATCCTTTGACTTTGATCAAGTCACTAGGTACCAAGCTCGCCAAAATGAAAGTAGCAACTTAAGGCGAATAACTAGCCGGTTGGCTTCCCTTTATTGAAAAAAAAACTAGCCGGTTGGACCTGGCAAGAATGACAAGGGAATGCCATCCCTACTTTATCAGTGGTGTCTCTAAAGTAAAAAAGAAAAGAAAAGAATGTGTACATATAGTATTTAGGACGACCGGGACAAGCGTTACATACTCACATTCTTCGTGGAGGCACCGTGTTTAAAAGCCACGGTAGGAATCCATCACACTGGATTGCACGATCACACTTTTTTTTAGAAAAGAGTGTATATTAATATCACATTATACCAATTATACCCAGCCTCTGTAATAACGTATGTTCTAGCGGCTCTACGGATGCACATAGTCTAGACAAAAATTATAAAAAAGAAAAGTCCAGCTCAGAGAACTAATCCTCAAAGCAACGACACTGACACCATCAGAACAACACCAGTAGTCTTCCACTCCAATAACAATGCTTTTAAGAAGGAAACAGTGCCCAAGCGCCGTCGTTGCCCGGTCAAATATTATAGGTTTTCATCCTGGAGAAAGTCCTCGCTCACAAAACAATGCCTTTAACAAGGTCATTGCCAGGCACAACCAGTTAAGGCCAGACCTTGGATTTTCACCCTGCAAGGTAAGACTGAGAACTCCCCCTGTGTTGTCTTTCCGCACCAACAATCGCTGTAACGAATCCTAGATCACGCAGTCAGTTCTCCGTCGCCATAAGAACAAAAATTACCATCGCTACCCTCATATTTCCGCTTTCCAGACATTCTCCGTATCTAACTTCACCATGGCTCTAAGAATGGCACTTGGTGGGAACAAACAACAGAGCTTCGCAACGCTCCCGCTGAAACCAAACGGCCAGAAAAACAAGATGCGCATGATCGAATACCTTCCGATCCAGTAATCTCCAGGCATGATACGCCCATGGGAGTTCGCCGGCGGAGCCTTCTGGAACCCGCCTCTCCAGACTAGATCAACGAGGGAAGACATCAAGCAGATCTTCGTCTTTGTGCGAAAGAAATCAAAGGACCACCTCCTTCATTAGATCCGACACAATGATCCTCACACCGCTGGCCGGATTCCGGATAACGGATCAAGCAGGTCGACCATCGGTGCCGATGAGCACGTAGGCTTAGCACCGCCACTAAGGGCGCTCCATCGCCTCCATCCTACAGCACCACGTCCGCCGCTCCCCCAGATCCCGGCCAACGCCGCCCCGGTCCAGCAGCCTTCGGCCCCGAGAACGAAACCGCTGCTCCATGCAGCCCTCCTCGCCACAGCAGGGTGGCGCCACCACGCCGAACCACGCCACCTAGCCGGACGCCGCCGCGCCCCGTGCACGCGCGTCGCGGCCGGTCGTCGATCTTGGCCCGCGCCTAGATCTGGCGAACTAGGGGGATAAGAAGGGATCTGCCGCCACCGACTCCCAGCGGTTTTGTCGCCGGCGTGTCCCGGCGGCGGCGAGGAGGGAGGAGCGGAAGGGGAGGGCGGCCCCGTGACGGCGGTAGGGTTCTCCCGGTCGCTCGCGGGAGCGATGCGGTAGGGGTACGGGCTCTCCTCATGCGCGATCACACTATACTAAAGAAAATGATCCTGCTGGCGGCTTGTCACTGACGGACACTACAAAATCGGTCGGTGATAGCCCATAAGGCCTATCCGAAACATATCAATGACGGGCGGGATCATCACTAACTTCACATCACCGACCAACGTTTATTAAGGGCCGATCACTTGGTCATTCTTAAATGGTCCTTATTAGAAATTCGGTGATAATGTTGGGGGTCGATAATGAATAGTGTTAGTTCGGTAATTTGACCTTGTAGGTTGCATACAATCCTAGATTGAGACGTTCGAAAATTCAAAGTTGATCGACTTGATGATACACATAACTTTCATGTGGATGCTTTTTTCAATTGAGATAATTTTTAGGACATTTGATTTTATTGTTTTATACACACATTTCATAAGACATATGTTGTTTTGTTGGAGTGGGATGGCCAACAATGACCGGGAGTCATTGTTGATACATGAGGGCCCCTTATTAGGCACCCGTCGGTAAGGTTGGGGTCGATAATAACTAGTGCGGGTACGATTGTTTGTCTTGTATAATAGGTTGGATACGACCTCGGATTGAGGCGTTTCAAAAAGAAAAATTGATTGACTCGATGATACGCACAACTTTTATGTCGGTGACTTCTCCAATTGAGATGTCGTTGAGGATGTTAGAATTTATTTTCTATTATTTAAATGGCCAAACAAAAGACTTTTGTGAAAAAACTATCATATATTATCCTGAGGCTAGTCATAGTGGGAGTAACTTGGGTAGTAACATAGTCCTACATGTATTGCCAACTAAGCATTTAGATGACATGACATGCAATTAAATGATGAGAGAGAGGCTTGTGGTACTTCCCATGTTTGGGATTATAGGACACTCACGGTTAACTAGGTTGTCAATTTAACCAACAAAATATAAATAGAATAACACAAAAATATACCATCAGAAAAAAGAGTATGAGAAAAAACTAATTAATAGCCAATCTTATAACCAACTCTATTGTACGATGCTGACTTTTAGTGACATAGCTATATTTTATACAGCCAACAGCCGGCTCTTCTATTGTCCTTGCTCTTAATGTTGTCTTTAGTGACATGCATAAGTAAGCATAGGTCAGTGTTTTGTCATTGGTTCATTAATTTGACTCTCTAAGTTGCATATAACATTGGATTGAGATGCAGATCTCCTTGCCGTTTCTTCCACTTGAGGTTGTTGGTCGCTTCGTAGCTAGCTGTAAGAGGGGAGGGAGAGAATTGTGGCCTGCATTTGTGACGAGCATACAAGGCGCAAGATCTCCTGAGGAAAAACAATCAGGCAGTTTTTTTCATTTCGATCATCCTACTCATATTTTTTAGGCATAATACTACTCGGTGCATGTTCAGGATTTCTGCTACTACCTTCGTTCCGGTTTATAGGGCTAATACGTACTTTGAGAAAATAGTTTGACTGAAAATTTAATCAACAAAATACAAACTATATTTAATAAAAATATACCATTAGATTCATATTCAAAATATGCTTCCAATGTTATAATTTTGTGACATATGATTCACATATTATTAATTAAATTTACAGTCAAATTATTTTCTTAAAGTACATATTGGCCCTATAATCCGGAATAATCCGGAATGGAGAGAGTAGAAGGAATTTATAAATAAGAGTTACAATGGCGTCTCACTTTTCTCCCACTTTTTTTTGGGGCATGCAGCCATTAGCCACACCAATAATGCTATATTTAAAAAAATCCGTTACGCAAAAATTGCTATGGGCTGACCTGGTTCCACGATCGTAACTTCCACGTTAGACCATGTCAACCCATAGTTTTTTTTAAGGATTGTAGCACTATTCACTCATGGAGAGATAGTATGAAAGTTGATTAATGTAAAATCGTTTGTGGCGCCCGGAGTTTCAAAGCTAATACATAGTCCAAATCTCTTAAACTTTGGCGCTTAGGACTCCACGGTACCAGATCTTTGAACCTACAAGGATGGTCTCCTTTGATCTTTTAAAATCTAATGGTGCGCTGGAAAAGGATAGATCTCACGTATTAAGACGTGACAGAATGTTTGAAATTCCACCAATATATTTTTCATGATATTTTTGGAACTGCATGCACACTAAGAGAAACCAATTTATCCTGAGGCTAGTCATATTGGGAGTAACTTGGCTAGTAACATAGTCGTACATGTATTGTCAACTAAGCATTTAGATGACATGACATGCAATTAAATGATGAGAGGGAGGCTTGTGGTACTTCCTCTGTTTGGGATTATAGGTCACGCACGGTTAACTAGGTTGTCAATTTAACAAACAAATATAAATAGAATAACACAAAAATTATACAATTAGAAAAAAGAGTATGAGAAAAAACTAATTAATAGCCAATCTTATAACCAACTCGATTGTACGATGCTGACTTTTAGTGACATAGCTATATTTCATACAACCAACAGCCGTCTCTTCTATTGTTCTTCCTCTTAGTAATGTTGTCTTTAGTGACATGCACAAGTAAGTATAGGTCAGTGTTTTGTCATTGGTTTATTAATTTGACTCTCTAAGTTGCATATGACATTGTATTGAGATGAAGATCTCCTTACCGTTTCTTCCACTTGAGGTTGTTGGTTGCTCCGCACCTAGTTGCAAGAGGGGAGGGAGAAAATTGTGGCCTGCATTTGTGACGTGCATACCAGGCGCAAGATCGCCTCGAGAAAAACAATCAGGTAGTTTTTTTCATTTCGATCATCCTACTCATATTTTTTAGGCATAATAGTACTTACGTTGTGGTGTATGTTCACGATTTCTACTACTACCTTCATTCCGGTTTATAGGGCTAATACGTACTTTGAGAAAATAGTTTGATTGAAAATTTAGTCAACAAAATACAAACTATATTTAACAAAAATATACCATTAGATTCATATTCAAAATACGCTTCCAATGGTATAATTTTATGACATATGATTCATATATTATTGACTAAATTTACAGTCAAACTATTGTCTTAAAGTATATATTAGCCCTATAATCCGGAATAATCCGTAATGAAGAGAGTAGAAGGAATTGATAAATGAGAGTTACAATTACGTCTCATTTTTCTCCCACTTTTTTTTGGTACGTAGTCATTAGTCACACCAATAATGCTACATTTAAAGAAATCCGTTACGCAAAAATTGCTATGAGCTAACCTAATTTCACGATCGTAACTTCCACGTTGGACCATATCAGCCCATAGTTTTTTTATAAGGATTGTAGCACTATTCACTCATGAAGAGATAATATGGAAGTTGATTAATATAAAACCGTTTGTGGCGCCCGGAGTTTCAAAGCTAATGCATAGTCCAAATCTTTTAAACTTGGGCGCTTAGGACTCCACGGTACCAGATCTTTGAACCTACAAGGATGGTCTCCTTCGATCTTTTGAAATCTAATGATGCGCTGGGAAAGGATAGATCTCACGTATTAAGACGTGACAGAATGTTTGAAATTCCACCAATATATTTTTCATGATATTCTTGGAACTGCATGCACATTAAGAGAAACCAATTTATCCTGAGGCTAGTCGTAGTGGGAGTAACTTGGCTAGTAACATAGTCCTACATGTATTGCTAACTAGGCATTTAGATGACATGACATTCAATTAAATGATAAGAGAGAGGCTTGTGGTACTTCCTCTGTTTGGGATTATAGGTCACACACGGTTAACTAGGTTGTCAATTTAACCAACAAAATATAAATAGAATAACACAAAAATTATACCATAAAAAAAGAGTATGAGAAAAAACTAATTAATAGCCAATTTTATAACCAACTCTATTGTACGATGATGACTTTTAGTGACATAGCTATATTTCATACAGCCAACAGCCGGCTCTTCTATTGTTCTTGCTCTTAGTAATGTTGTCTTTAGTGACATGTACAAGTAAGCAGAGGTCGGTGCTTTATCATTGGTGCATTAATTTGACTCTCTAAGTTGCATATGACATTGGATTGAGATGCAGATCTTCTTGCCGTTTCTTCCACTCGAGGTTGTTGGTCGCTCGGCACCTAGCTACAAGAGGGGAGGGAGAGAATTGTGGCCTGCATTTGTGACGTGCATACAAGGCGCAAGATCGCCTGGAGAAAAACAATCAGACAGTTTTTTTCATTTCGATCATCCTACTCATATTTTTTAGGCATAATACTACTCGCGTTGTGGTGCATGTTCACGATTTCTGCAACTACCTTCATTCCGGTTTATAGGGCTAATACGTACTTTGAGAAATAGTTTGACTGAAAATTTAATCAACAAAATATAAACTATATTTAGAAAAATATACCATTAGATTCATATTCAAAATACGCTTCCAATGGTATAATTTTTGTGACATATGATTCATATATTATTAACTAAATTTACAATCAAACTATTGTCTTAAAGTACATATTAGCTATATAATCCGGAATAATCCGGAATGAAGAGAGTAGAACGAATTTATAAATGAGAGTTACAATGACGTCTCACTTTTCTCCCACTTTTTTTTGGTATGTAGCCATTAGACACACCAATAATGCTACATTTAAAGAAATTCGTTACGCAAAAATTGCTATGGGCTGACCTGGTTCCACGATCGTAACTTCCACGTTGGACCATATCACCCATAGTTTTTTTAAGGATTGTAACACTATTCACTCATGGAGAGATAATATGGAAGTTGATTAATGTAAAACTGTTTGTGGCGCCCGGAGTTTCAAAGCTAATGCATAGTTCAAATCTCTTAAACTTGGGCGCTTAGGACTCCACGGTACCAGATCTTTGAACCTATAAGGATGGTCTCGTTTGATCTTTTAAAATCTAATGGTGCGCTGGGAAAGGATAGATCTCACGTATTAAGACGTGACAGAATGTTTGAAATTCCACAAATATATTTTTCATGATATTTTTGGAACTGCATGCACACTAAGAGAAACCAATTTATCCTGAGGCTAGTCATAGTGGGAGTAACTTGGCTAGTAACATAGTCGTACATGTATTGCCAACTAAGCATTTAGATGACATGTCATGCAATTAAATAATGAGAGAGAAGCTTGTGGTACTTCCTCTGTTTGGGATTATAGGTCACGCACGGTTAACTAGATTGTCAATTTAACTAACAAAATATAAATAAAATAACATAAAAATTATACCATCAGAAAAAAGAGTATGAGAAAAAACTAACTAATAGCCAATCCTATAACCAACTCTATTGTACGACGCTGACTTTTAGTGACATAGCTATATTTCATACATCCAACAACCAGCTCTTCTATTGTTCTTGCTCTTAGTAATGTTGTCTTTAGTGACATGCACAAGTAAGCACATGTCAGTGTTTTGTCATTGTTTCATTAATTTGACTCTCTAAGTTGCATATAACATTGGATTGAGATGCAGATCTCCTTGCCGTTTCTTCCACTTGAGGTTGTTGGTCGCTTCGCACCTAGCTGCAAGAGATAAGGGAGAGAATTGTGGCCTGCATTTGTGACGTGCATACAAGGCGCAAGATCGCCTCAGGAAAAAAAAATGAGGCAGTTTTTTTCATTTCGATTATCCTACTCATATTTTTTAGGCATAATACTACTCGCGTTGTGGTGCATGTTCACGATTTCTGCTACTACCTTCATTTTGGTTTATAGGGCTAATACGTACTTTGAAAAAATAGTTTGACTAAAAATTTAGTCAACAAAATACAAACTATATTTAACAAAATATATCATTAGATTCATATTTAAAATACGCTTCCAATGGTATAATTTTTGTGACATATGATTCATATATTATTGATTAAATTTACAGTCAAACTATTTTCTTAAAGTACATATTAGCCTATAGTCCGGAATAATCCGGAATGAAGAGAGTAAAAGGAATTTATAAATGAGAGTTACAATGACATCTCACTTTTCTCCCACTTTTTTTTGGTATGTAGCCATTAGCCACACTAATAATGCTACATTTAAAGAAATCCGTTACGCAAAAATTGCTATGGGCTGACCTGGTTCCACGATCGTAACTTCCACGTTGAGCCATATCACCCATAGTTTTTTTTAAGGATTGTAACACTATTCACTCATGGAGAGATAATATGGAAGTTGATTAATGTAAAACCGTTTGTGACGCCCGGAGTTTTAAAGCTAATGCATAGTCCAAATCACTTAAACTTGGGCGCTTAGGACTCCACGGTACCAGATCTTTGAACCTATAAGGATGGTCTCCTTCGATCTTTTGAAATCTAATGGTGCGCTGGGAAAGGATAGATCTCACGTATTAAGACGTGACAGAATGTTTGAAATTCCACCAATATATTTTTCATGATATTTTTGGAACTGCATGCACAATTAGAGAAACCAATTTATCCTGAGGCTAGTCATAGTGGGAGTAACTTGGCTAGTAACATAGTCATACATGTATTGCCAACTAAGCATTTAGATGACATGTCATGCAATTAAATGATGAGAGAGAGGCTTGTGGTACTTCCTCTGTTTGGGATTATAGGTCACGCACGGTTAACTAGGTTGTCAATTTAACCAACAAAATATAAATAGAATAACATAAAAATTATACCATCAGAAAAAAGAGTATGAGAAAAAACTAACTAATAGCCAATCCTATAACCAACTCTATTGTATGATGCTGACTTTTAGTGACATAGCTATATTTCATACATCCAACAACCCGCTCTTCTATTGTTCTTGTTCTTAGTAATGTTGTCTTTAGTGACATGCACAAGTAAGCACAGGTCAGTGTTTTGTCATTGTTTCATTAATTTGACTCTCTAAGTTGCATATAACATTGGATTGAGATGCAGATCTCCTTGCCGTTTCTTCCACTTGAGGTTGTTGGTCGCTCCGCACCTAGCTGCAAGAGATAAGGGAGAGAATTGTGGCCTGCATTTGTGACGTGCATACAAGGCGCAAGATCGCCTCAGGAAAAACCATCAGGCAGTTTTTTTCATTTCGATTATCCTATTCATATTTTTTAGGCATAATATACTCGCGTTGTGGTGCATGTTCACGATTTCTGCTACTACCTTCATTCCGGTTTATAGGGCTAATACGTACTTTGAGAAAATAGTTTGACTGAAAAATTTAGTCAACAAAATACAAACTATATTTAACAAAATATACCATTAGATTCATATTTAAAATACGCTTCCAATGGTATAATTTTTGTGACATATGATTTATATATTATTGACTAAATTTACAGTCAAACTATTTTCTTAAAGTACATATTAGCCTATAATCCGGAATGAAGAGAGTAGAAGGCATTTATAAATGAGAGTTACAATGACGTCTCATTTTTCTCCCATTTTTTGGTATGCAGTCATTAGCCACACCAATAATGCTATATTTAAAGAAATCCGTTACGCAAAAATTGCTATGGGCTGACCTGGTTCCACGATCGTAACTTCCACGTTGGACCATGTCAGCCCATAGTTTTTTGTAAGGATTGTAGCGCTATTCCCTCATGGAGAGATAATATGAAAGTTGATTAATGTAAAACCGTTTGTGGCGCCCAGAGTTTCAAAGCTAATGCACAGTCAAAATCTCTTAAACTTGGGTGCTTAGGACTCCACGGTACCAGATCTTTGAACCTACAAGGATGGTCTCCTTCGATCTTTTGAAATCTAATGGTGCGCTGGGAAAGAATAGATCTCACGTATTAAGACGTGACAGAATGCTGAAATTTCACCAATATATTTTTCATGATATTCTTGGAACTGCATGCAAACTAAGAGAAACCAATTTATCCTGAGGCTAGTTATAGTGGGAGTAACTTGGCTAGTAACATAGTCCTACATGTATTGTCAACTAAGCATTTAGATGATATGACATGCAATTAAATGATGAGAGAGAGGCTTGTGGTACTTCATCTGTTTGGGATTATAGGTCACGCACGGTTAACTAGGTTGTCAATTTAACCAAAAAAATATAAATAGAATAACACAAAAATTATACCATCAGAAAAAAGAGTATGAGAAAAAACTAATTAATAGCCAATCTTATAACCAACTCTATTGTACAATGCTGATTTTTAGTGACATAGCTATATTTCATACAGCGAACAGCCGGCTCTTCTATTGTTCTTGCTCTTAGTAATGTTATCTTTAGTGACATGCACAAGCATAGGTCAGTGTTTTGTCATTGGTTCATTAATTTGACTCTCTAAGTTGCATATGACATTGGATTGAGATGCAGATCTCCTTGCCGTTTCTTCCACTTGATGTTGTTGGTCGCTCCGTACCTAGCTGCAAGAGGGGAGGGAGAGAATTATGGTCTGCATTTGTGACGTGCATACAAGGCGCAAGATCGTCCCAGGAAAAACAATCAGGCAGTTTTTTTTCATTTTGATCATCCTACTCATATTTTTTAGGCATAATACTACTCGTGTTGTGGTACATGTTCATGATTTCTGCTACTACCTTCATTCCGGTTTATAGGGCTAATACGTACTGTGAGAAAATAGTTTGACTAAAAATTTAGTCAACAAAATACAAACTATATTTAACAAAAATATACCATTAGATTCATATTCAAAATACGCTTCCAATGGTATAATTTTTGTGACATATGATTCATATATTATTGACTAAATTTATAGTTAAACTATTTTTTTAAAGTACATATTATCCCTATAATCCGGAATAATCCGGACTGAAGAGAGTAGAAGAAATTTATAAATGAGAGTTACAATGGCGTCTCACTTTTCTCCCACTTTTTTTGGGTATGCAGCCATTAGCCACACCAATAATGCTACATTTAAAGAAAACCGTTACGCAAAAATTGCTATGGGCTGACCTGGTTTCATGATTGTAACTTCCATGTTAGACCATGTCAGCCCATAGTTTTTTTTGTAAGGATTATAGCACTATTCACTCATGGAGAGATAGTATGGAAGTTGATTAATGTAAAACCGTTTGTGGCGCCCTGTAACACCCTCAGAATCGGCCCTATGCAAGTTTCAGCGCTTCCTGCCAAACCCGCATAGAAACGATTCAAAGGTGTCCACCAGGCACTTGCGTGCGGGTGGAAAACGAAGTAATATCATTACACAATAGTCCTCGATGGAACCCACAAAACATATATATACAACAGCGACTCAAAGATTCAAGAATACAGATATACAGTACAAAGATCCAAATCACCTTTAAAACGATATAGTGTCCGAGTACGGACAAGATGCAAATTGAGCTAAGAGCCCTGAAGAATAACCAATGGCGTCCATAACCCTGCCTAGGCCAAGCCGGAAGGGTAACCCTGCTAACGACGTCGATCTCAAAACCTGCTTAAACAAAAGGGTGCCGACAAAGGGCAAAGGAAAAAGAGAGAGCGGTCGATCTTGAGGCCAAGACAGCGAGGCTAGAATTCGGCGGTCCTCACCTACATAGGTATGGTGGACTGAGCGGCAGCGCGGCATGCGCTAAACAACCTATAGAGACTCGATACAACTAGCGGCTATCAGAGAGGGGTAAGAAAGACCTATTCGGAACCAACCTGATACTACCACCAAACATACCCATCCTGGTGTTTCCCCCTCGAGACCAAACGAGGAAGTCAACCGAGAAACTCACACCGTTGGCAGCTTTATTCATTCCGTTATAGTTGCGGCAATTACTAGTCAAATAAAGATGGCATGAGTCATCCTGATATAATAAGCAGTGGGCAGTTTTAGTTAAACATTCCGTTGTAGTTGTAACACTTACTAGTCAGATATGATTAGCATGAGACATCCCAAACCCAGCAGTTGTTGGTACTTTTGTTTAGCCATTCCGTTGTAGTGAAGCTGATTACTAGTCATATCGGATACAAGTCAAATTATAACAGTAAACTTTAGTTATAGTTGTCTATGATCAAGAACTGTGCTCCAAGTCGTCCATAAATCATGACACGGCTTTTGAAAGATTTAACCTGCAGGGTGCACCAAAGTATCCACACGCATCGACCCTTTTTGCGGATCGTTAACATACACCCATCGGTATGTCGGTGGGGCCTAAGTCATGACGCTTCCTGCACCCAAAGCAAGTACATGGGGCCACCCACTAAGCTTCCCGCAACGGTTGGCGGCTCGAACGGACCTGTGGTTTGCGCTGCTGGTCAGAACGACTGGGAACCCGAAAGTGTGACTGGGCTTGTCGATACCGCGAAAAGACTCCGCTTACCTAAACAGTACAGGTGCATTCCTCGCACAATCTTAAATAAAGCAGTAAAGCATGACATAAGTACAGAATAGTAATGAAGCTCCAAACTACTTTGTGGCCCCCAGTTCAATACTTTGAAATCAGGTACTAATCGATGGGGGTGCCCATACACCCCACCTGTGGTTAGCGCTCTCGATCTCGGAACAGGTGTCAAGAACTCGGGGTCCCACGGACACCAAAGGAGCGTTAAAACCAAATATTGTCTATTATCCACCGGTGCCTCTGCATTTACCTACTTCAATTTTAGTTATTAAACAGTATTTAAATCCATGATCATCTCTAACATTAAACATGCAGCAATACTCCAACAACTGTGGTACTTGACGACACGCAACAGCACTTGAGCAAGCGACTACGACGCGCAGGTCCAACTATCTACCAAACAACAGGTAATAGGGTGTGTCCAAGGCAATATAAGGCCGCAAGGGATATCACGGGTACGGAAACTAGAGCATCGCAACACAGATAACAATAGATCAACAGGAGGAAATAAAGACTATAAATGCAAAATAGGTAGAAGGGGAAGGGATGCTCGCCTGAAAACATTGCCGAAGGTTCATCCGAAGATCGGGTCGACACTCGCATCAACTCATCGGCCTAGTCCGTGAAGAAGCAAAACACTAGCAGAAACACCGGATGGACTATTTAATACTACGGTAGAAAATCGGGCATGATGCATGTATGATGTATGACATGGCAAAGGTGCAATGCAATTAGATCATATTAAGCGGAACCGGGGTCCCGACATTTAATTAAACGGTTCAAGTTATTTATCTACCCCGCAAATTAAATGTTGGATTAGCAAGACCAAACATGGCTTCGGTTCGCTATGCCAATTTAAATGAAGTCCGGAATAAGACAAAGATATCCCGCATATAGACTCCATATTTAATTTAGGTGAATCGCCAAAATACCCCCAACATCCACAATATGTATGCGATTATGGACAATTAATATGCAACAAGATCAATATCATATATAAAATAGGGGCTCGGGAAAGGGTCACACATTAGGGTTTGACGATCTTGGGCTCCAAGGGTTCGGCGAGATTCGGGTCTTCGGGATCGGTCGTCGGGGTTCGTGGGTTCGATCTTCAAATCAGGGTGTCGGGCTTCGGATCTTCGAATCCGGGCGTCAGGGTGCTCGGGTCTTGGCCACCGGATCCGTGACGGAGTGCTTGTGGTTCCATGTGGCCGATCTTGGCGTCCGGGGTCTCGGCGTCAGACACCCGCTTTAGTTGTTCTTGGCGACTCTTCACAGCCACAACACCAATATAGACACAATGAATACAACTCTTCACCGGGAAGCAGAGCCCTTGCAGAAACTGGGACAAAGGGCACCACATCACAGAGACATACCCAGAGGAACAATTAGACAAAAAGCTTGATGAGCGGAAGGAACAAAATGTCGAACATGTTTAGTGTGAGCTGCAGGTACACACTGAGTTTGAGCCAGCACGCGCCGTAGGCAGAGGGAGGCACCGACGACGACACATGCGCACATGCGGAAGACATAGTAGGCCTGGACGAGGCAAGGCATGGCGGCGGTGAGACACGCGCGGAGCCCGCGGAGGTCTGCGGACGACGGGGAGCGCGGAAGGAGGAGGAAGCTCGCGATGTTTCACAGAGAGGAAGAATCCCAGGCACGGCGAAGCTCGGACAGGAGCTGTGCGAGGGGACGTTCAGAGAGCCAGGGAGAAGTGGCAGGCCGGCGATGCGCAGGGTGGGAGAGAGCGGCCTGGGGCGGCGGGGCTCTGCTCGAGGAGGTGACGCGCGGTGCTGATGGTGTAGAGGCGACAACGGCGAGCTCAGACCCGGGAGGCGACGGCGGTTTCCAGCGGGCAGGGACACGGCGAGGGTCGGAGGTGCAGGAACGACCCCGAGAGGAGAGGAGCACGCGGCGGGAGGAAGGAGGCGGGGAAGGCGAGGCTCGCGGCGAGCGGAGGGCCGGCACAGGAATGTGAGGCGCGGCCGGGCGGACGGGGTGGGGCACCAGAGGGCCTGCGAGGGCAACGGCGAGGTCGAGCCCGCGAAGAGGTCGTCCGGTAGAGGCCGGCGGGTGCCTTGGAGGTCGTTGGAGAGGAGGCGAACGAACGGGTCGGGAACGGGGGTTCCCGACGTGAGGTGGGCGTGGTCGCGGCCTGCGGGGTGGAGGACGCGTCGGTGGCGACGAAGCGCCGGGCCGGCGAGGGGGTCACAGGGCGGCAGGGCCAGAGGAAGCGTCTGGTGGCGGTGGGGCTTGGCGACCTGAGCAGAGGAGAGGCGAGAGGAGCAGCGGCGGGAGGTTCCTGGCGTCGGGGAGGAGTCGAACGCGGGGTTCCGTGTCGCTAGCGACGAGAAGAGGAGCGGGGGTGGGACCCGCGGGGTGGGGCCAAGGATGGGACCAGGGTGAGTGCGGGGTGTGTTGCTGTGTGCGTGCGTGCTAGGGTAGGGCAGGTGGCAGCGGGTGATTGGGTGGGGTTTGGGCCAGGGGTTATGTGGCATGATAGGATAGGTTGGGGTGAGGTGGAGGGAACTGGGTAGGATAGGGTGGGGTAGGAAAAGGGTTTGGGTAGTCTGGTTTTTGTACTGGGGGTGGCCGACTGGGTCGGATCGGCCCGGTACGGCTGCCCCCTAAAAATAAACTAAATATATTTATATTTAAAATGAGGCTTTTGAAAACCGTTGGTAGACAAAGTAAAATATTCCGGAGACCCGAGTTTTGTGTTTGAATAAAGACGGGGCGTTCAGAAGACAAAATAGATTTTTCGAAGATAGTTTTATGCAAACAAATGTAAGATGACATGACGATGCCCAAATGCAATGTGGCATGATGACATGAGCATGCGGTCATGACGATGCAATGCACAAAGACAACGCGATTTTCTAGTAGTGGTTTTTGCGGGGCGCCACACGCCCGAAGTTTTAAAGCTAATGCGTAGTCCAAATCTCTTAAACTTGGGCGCTTAGGACTCCACGGTATCAGATCTTTGAACCTACAAGGATGGTCTCCTTCGATCTTTTGAAATCTAATGGTGCGCTGGAAAAGGATAGATCTCACGTATTAAGACGTGACAGAATGTTTGAATTTCCACCAATATATTTTTCATGATATTTTTGGAACTGCATGCACACTAAGAGAAACCAATTTATCCTGAGGCTAGTCATAGTGGGAGTAACTTGGGTAGTAACATAGTCTTACATGTATTGCCAACTAAGCATTTAAATGACATGAAATGTAATTAAATGATGAGAGAAATGCTTATGGTAAACTAGCTATGTTACCATAACATCACACATTTCTAGACAAAATGAGTCTATATTGTAATAAATGAGGCTTTGCATGTTACTACACCTATGTTATTTTGTACTATAAAGATAATAACTTAGACTAATAATATATATACATGTTACTACTCTAAATTAGCAGAGTCCAGGACCGGACGAAGTAAGAACAAACCTCGCGTCCCCACATCATCTTGGGTTTTGAAACTTCAATTCTTCATCTGGAAGGCCCATAACTTCAATTCCTCATTTGAAAGATGCAGGAGTACTGTCCCAAATCATCACGACGATGCATTAATTTTGGGAATTCATATCTCCGTCCCACATGTGTCTTCTCAGGAGTCTGGATTTTACAAAACAGAAGTATCAGCACGGGACTACCATGCATGCATAATGCATGTACTCTTTGAATCTCCACGTACGGATAAGAGATTCCACCTTGAACTAGTACGGATACGGATATACGAGATTTAAAGTATCGAACTCATTTTAAGATTTGTCCACATCTACCAGGCACCACGAGGTAGCACTATAAATAAAGCACCAGAGAACGTACATCTCGTCCTCCACAAAAAACACCATCCCAAACCCCAATCAAGCGCAAGCGATGGCGATCTCCACCAAGTTCCTCGCCCTGTTCTTGGCTTTTGCGGCCATGGCAGCGACGTTGCAGCTCTCCGAAGCGAGGGTGCAAGGGTTCAACCAAGAAGAAGCGGCAGATGGCGCCTCCAAAACTTTCTCCGGATCAGCCGGAGGCCTCCCTGGCTTCCCCTTCCCATTGCCATTGCCTCAGATTCCCGGCCTCCCACCGTTGTTCCCCTTCCCGTTGCCCCAGATCCCTGGCCTTCCACCATTGCCTAGCTTCCCGCACCTCCCAGGCCCACCCAGCGCTGGCGGCTCCCCTGCCGCTCCTGGCCTGCCCGGTCTACCCGGTCTACCGGCATCGCCGCCACCGCCGGCCGAGTGCCTGACGCCGCTGACGCAGATGCTACCGTGCGTGGACTACCTCACCAACATCACCGTGGCCTCGCCCCCGAGCATCTGCTGCGACGGCCTCAAGTCGGTCATCGCCGACGCGCCCATCTGCCTCTGCCACGGCATGAACGGCGACATGAGCCAGCTCTTCCCCAACCACATCGATCCCATCCGGATGCTTATCCTGCCGCTCAGGTGCGGCGCCATGCCGCCACTAAGCACGCTTCTCACCTGCAACAGTAAGTGCGCTTGCACCTTTTAATTTATTACCTAGCTAGCTAGTATATGATCTTGCATATAGTTTCGTTCGTTCCCTTTTCTGCACTTCTTATCCTGCCAATATGACCTTTAATTTGTGGCGGATTTGACAGGTCAACCCCTGCCACCACTGTTGCCTCCTACCACTCCAACGCCTCCTGCTGCTTCTCCCGTGTCACCCGCGCCTGCTGCTTCTCCCGTGTCAGCACCAGGTAGTCTTTTAAATTTTACATGTACTCCACATTGAACAACAGCTTGACTTGAATTCTGTCATCTTTGCGCTTTGCCTCTAACGTATATCTTTCTTTTCTGAATTGGATTTTCTCAGAGGTGTCGCCATAGAAGCAAGAGGATGCATGCATGATCGGTCCATGGGCTCGTCAAGATTAGATCAATGTTTAGTTTTACATACATATAATAGCCGATTGTCGGTTTTAGTTTTATATAGAGTATATAGCACCAGGGATAAGATCTCATCGTTCAGGACGTAGTACATAGTGCTACTTTATCATAAGTACAGTCATGTAAGGTCTCTCAGTTGCATCGTCAATCGATTCTCAATGAATACTAGTGAAATTCTTTGAATTCCTGTTATTTGGTGTTTGCCTCGTGTGATGGCCGATCAAGAATTGTGGGTTGATTCATATGCCCGCGTGATCCGTTTATTCTTAGAAGTTGAAAATTCCAAAGTTTTACTAATAAAAATTCGATCGGCGAAGAAAGTTCACTTGCATATTTCTACTACTGTACCTCTTTAATTTCCACGTGACTCAGGCCGATTTATGGAATAAATGCTCGACGAAATTGGATTGTGCACGAGTAGGTTGAAAGCTAACCACAGCGTGATACTAGCTCAGGCTCGGCGTAGCGGTGGCAGGGCCACAACAAGAGCCATAAAGACCACATAATGTCTAGCCACAGAGGAGTTTATACATACAGGAAACCAAGTGTTAACTAATAATTATCCCCACTTGTAGCCACTTGCACTGTTTGGACGTCTAAACTCGACCAAGTCACCTTCGCCTGTTTAGGTGCTTGCTGTGCTGGTCGTAAGAGTAGCGTGCGGCCCGAGGCCGTGTTTACAAGCCGCGGTAGGAATCCAACACACCAGGCAGGCACCACCATTTAGACTGCATTGCACCCAACACACCAGGCAGGCACCACCAGGCAGACTGCATGACACTATTAGCCTAGACATATCAATGACCGGCGGGGTTATCACTAACTTCACATCACCGACCAACACTTGACCGGTCACTTGGTCACTTCTAAACGGCCCTTATTAAAAATCCATCGATATTGTTGGGGGTCGGTAATGACTAGTGTTTGTTCACTAAGTTGACCTTGGAGGTTGCATACAAACTTAGATTGAGATGTTCAAAAATTCAAAGTTGATCGACTTGATGATACATGTAACTTTCATGCTGGTGATATTTCCAATTGAGATAATTTTTAGGATATTTGAATTTATTTTTTATACACAAATTACATAACATATATATTTTTTGGGTGGGCTGGCCCGCAATGACTAGGAGTCGTTGTTGACGGGCACTTATTAGGCACGGTAAGGTTGGAGTCAGTAATGACTAATATTGGCTCGATTATTTGATCTTGTAGGTTGGATACTACCTTGGCCCGAGGCATTCAAAAAGAAAATTTGATGGACTCATTGGTACGTACAACTTTTACGGCGGTGACTTTTCCAATTGAGATAATGTTTAGGACGTTTGAATTTATTTTCTATTATTTAAATGACCAAACAAGAGGCTTTTGTGAGAATACTATCAAATATTATGTAAGTAATACACATATTTTTTACACATAATAAAACATACACACACATTGTTGTTTTGGAGTTCAAAAAGTATTATGTCACTGGCTCTTTAATTTTTAAGCAACTGTCAGTATTGAGTGGTGCTACTTCGCTAATATGACTCTCTAGGTTGCATATAATCTTTGATTGAGACAGTCTAAATGGTAAAGTTGATCCATTCAGAAAGGTGTATAACTTTTATTATTGTAATTATTTATATGAGGTCATATCTAGGATGTTTGGGTTTATTTTATCTTATTTTACATGGCTAAAAAGGGACTTTTGTGAAAAAACACCAGAAATATTATGTTAATCATAACTATATATGTTTCTTACACACAATACATAACATATATGTTGTATAGAAGTTCCAAATTTGTTCAACATGTTTTACTACTTTCTACTATTTAAATAAAATTATTGAAACTAATTCAAGATTTTTACCACATGTATATGAAAAATATTCATAAAAATTGTGCAATATTATATTCGAGTACCTATGTACAAATGTAGAAAAGAACCACAAGGAAGAAGAAAAATTCGAATGTTTGCTATGAAAATTTAGAACACTTGTATTTGCATGTCATTTTGAATGGGCTTATAGCTCCTGTGCGACGCCGTTGAGGTGAACTGTCCAGGAAGCGCCATAGTTCAAGGAAATAGCTCTTGTGCGACGCATCTCAATGTAGAAATAGCAGCCAAGAAAACAACCATCTGGCTCTTAAACGGGGGTGAGGTTAGGTTAGACTAGAAGTTAACTTAGCCCGACAGATGGGCCATGTGAGACCCTGGAGCATGGCTCAATAGAATTGATAGGAAACCCATACCAATAAGTTGCAACTTCTTTTCCGGAAGCTCATTCAAAAAGGACCTCCAGGTTAAGCGTGCTTGGCCTGGAGCAATTTGAGGATGGGTGACCGACCGAGAAGTAGGTACCGGATGCGCATGAGTAAGGACAAAGTGCGTAGAAAAGACTAGTGTTGGTCTGTGGGGTTAGTATAGAGATCATATTGAGCTACCAGGAGTGACAGCCGCCGGTCCGAAGAGGCCGGGGTGTTACAAGTGGTATCAGAGCCGATCCTCGCGGTTACATGGGTGTGTGCGGATCAGTGGCGGACATGTGTAGCATGGCGCGTATGGCTCGGAGTGGACACGACATGGCAATGTGCCGACACTGGACGCACAGACGTGTGCCAAGAGGGCATATTCTTGGCTTGTGGTTGATCGACGATGACGTCGATCTTCTAAGGGTGGGTGTATGTGAGACCCTAGCACATAGCTCAATAGGATTGATAGGAAACCCATACCAACAAGTTGTAACTTGTTTTCGGAAGCTCATTCAAAAAGGACCTCCGGGTTAAGCGTGCTTGGCCTGGAGAAATTTAAGGATGGGTGACCGGCCGGGAAGTGGGTACCGGGTGCTCATGAGTGAGGAAAAAGTGCGCAGAAAAGACTAATGTTCGTCTGTGGGGTTAGTCTAGAGATCCTATTGAGCTGCCAGGAGTGACAACCACCGGTCCGGAGAGGCCGGGGTTTTATAGGCCCCACTTAGTTGCGACGACATCACACATAGTTGCCCCGATAGGTGGGTCCCACATAAAGTTGCCACAACAGAGGGAGCGCCCAGACTGAGGAGTGTGCTATGCTCGGTGGCTATGGCGGAACCTTCTAAACAGGGGCAGAGCTGTCTTCCTCGGCGATAGCGGAGCTTTCTTCCTCGGCGGTTGTATGATTTCGCAACCCTAGTCTCGTCCTCGCTGCTTAATTTGGGGTTCTGTCCATCCGTAGTCACCTCATACTGTGTCACCGTTTTAAAATAGGGGAGAGGTGCCTATGGGATGAACGACATGGGCGAGCGAGAAGAGAGTTCCTTAAATCGGTAATTTCCCTATGTAGACGTTTCTGAACTCGATTAGGGCTCCAGCCGCTTCAATTAGCTCACACTGCTCGACATTGACAAAACAAGGGACAAAATAGGGGGGGGTAGTGCCCGGACCTTCGAAATGACAGTCAAATTCTTTCCTTCAAAGGACAATCTAGGTAATGGTAGCGTGCGAAACATCGAGAGGGATACAGATGTTACATGGGAGATTGAATTTTCAGAGATAGATCCTCAAGACCTACAGTCCATGGAGGAGAAGGCTGTGAAGAATTTGGTGTAAAAAATTGGGGAGAGTGTAGCTTGGAGTCCGGAGCAAGAAGTGTCACTGTTACAGTTCAATAATTGGAAAGGCGAGTATGTTAGAATTGAGGATGGAGATGAATTGGTTTCTAAAATTGATCGGCAAGATGGTTGGACAAGCAAACATGAACCTTTTATGCAGATCTTGCTGATCTGAAATCTGACTCCAAAGTTGGGTATGTTGCCTCATAGTTGGTTGCACAATTTGTAGATGATGAATGGGCTTCACAAAGGCATATTGTGCCCATAGTTACTGAAGTGGCAGTTCTAGCAGATGTAGCTTCACGGGAGGGATGTCAAGGTGCTAAAAAGGTAGCTACAGTTGATTGGAATGCAGTAGAACTTCTAGAACATACTAATTTGGTGATTGCACCAAAGTGACATTGAGATGGCAAGAATGTTTGGCATTCCTGTAGATGATAAAGATAAGGAGAAAGACAGTGATGAATCTGAGATGTCTGGTGATGCAAATAGAAATGGGACATTCTCTGAAGATGCTGATCAAGAGTTGATGGAAGATGCTGCAGATGAAGTAGATGATGCACATGATGATGAACTAGTAAATTTGTATGATAAAGAAAACCCTATCATTGAAGTTGGGAATTTTTTTCCAAACATGAATGAGTTTAGGATGTGTTTTAAGACTTACGCAATGAAAGCTGAGTTTGATGCCAAGACTATGTGGACTGACAGAAGCAAGCTTTATGCAAGATGCAAAGGTTTTGTTGGGGCTCCCAGCCTTGCAAATGGTACATATCTTTTAGACGCCAACCTGATGGAAGTACAGTAAGAGTAAATCAAATCCCCGATCAGCATAATTGTATGACCAGTTCACAGAGAGTTTCAAAGATGACATAACAACTTTGGGTTACAGAGAAGATAATTCCTATTTTAGCCAAGACACCCAACATGATAGCAAAGATACTTAAAGTTGACTTGGAAAAGAAGTATCCCATTGTGCTGAAATATAATACAGTTTTGAAGGGCAATGGAATCATTATATGGAGACTGGGCAAATACATTTAGGATGTTGTATAGTTTTAAAGAAGAGGTGGAGAATAGGTCACCTGGTAGTGTGGTGGAGATAGATACTGAGGTAATAGAGGATGGCAAGTTTTATTTTAGCAAGTTTTTTATGTGTTTAAAGCCTTGCATCGATGTATTTAAAGCAGGGTTTTGTCCATATTTGAGCATAGACTCATCTTTTTTTACTGGAAAGTGGAATGGCCAGTTGGCAACATGCAATTCTCTAGATGGACACAATTGGATGTTCCCTATTTCCATTGGAATATTTCAATCAGAGTTAGAGGCATCACGCACATGGTTCATGATGCAACTAAAAAGATGCATAGGGCTAGTATCACCTTTGGCCATCCGCACAGATGCATGTAAAGCGCTAGAAAATGTAGTAAAAGTTGTTTTCCCCCATGTTGATCAGAGGGAGTGCTTTGGCCATATGTGGATGAATCTGATAAAAAATTTAGAGGAGAAGAATTTAGGAGAATGTGGCCAGCAGCAAGATCTTACACCACACAGACACATTCCTATCACCTTGGTAAGATAATGGTAGCATGTAGTGAAAATGATTTTAGTACATGGTTGAACACCTACCATTCTCTTTTATGGTACATATCAGGTTTTAATACTGCCATTAAGTGTGATTATATGAACAATAACTTGGCAAAAAGTTTTAACAACAAGGTGAAGGAGTTGAAAGACTTGCCTATGCATGACATGGTGGACCATATCATGATCATGATCATGATCATGATCATGCGATTGTGGGAATTGAGAATAAGACTTGGTGATGTTTTGGAAGGGGACAGCTTGCAGTTGTGGTACAATAGGTGGTCAACGGGAGCAGAAATCTTTCACATCTATCTGTTGAGAAATCTTCATTGTGGGGTGTTGAAGTTAGAGATACAAAGAATGGTAAGAGGCATGTTGTAAACACTGAGTTGCATGACTGCTTGCCAAGAGTGACAACACACTGGGAAACCATGTGATCATGCCATACTTTTTTTGGCATCTAAACCCAAGTTAAATATGCACCCATATTTACATGAATATTACTCAGTAAAAAGATTTAGGGTTGCATATGCAACTCTAATTCTAGCACTAACAGACCAATCTCAGTGGCCTGGGTGGAAATAGATTTTTTCCATGTGTCCCCCCATCACTAGAAGAAATGTTGGGAGGCCCACAGAGCAGATTCAAATCTTGGTTTGAGAAAGGTGGTAGTAGCAAGAAGGGGGGAAAGAAAAAAATTGAAAAGCCAAAAAGGGCTAAAGATGAAACAAAAACAGATGCAAGTTATGTGAGGAACTTGGGCATAGAATAGGTTCCCCCCAAATTCCGTTACACTCCTCGAATGCCAAAGTAAGTTTATGTTTTTGCAAGTTTTTGTTCTTCCTGCTTGTTTCATTTTCGAACCAACTGATGATATCCTTTTTTAGGAGGAAGTGTGCAAAAGCAGTTGGACCTCTTGTTGAACCTATTGTTGTTGAAAAATGCTGGCCAATGAAAAAACAAGACTCAATGTCTATAGAAAGAAGAGAAGTGAGGAGGTCATGTTTAGTGCAGATGAGGCCGCACATGAGCTAACTGAACCTGTTTTGAAGGCTATGGTGCAAACAGAAGCTGCATTGGAGGCTCTGCTCCAGATAGAACCTGTCTTGGAGGATGTTTTACTGCTCACTGAATTAGTACCGGCTCTTGAGTTCCATACTTAACCAAGTCTTGACATTGTTGTACAAACTGAACCAGTTGTAGTTGTTGAGAAGGTGCAACAAGTTAAGCCTGCTTTTGGACGTGCTGTGGGGAAGCCTACTGGTTATGGCAAGAAAAAGAGGAGCATTAACAAGTTGTGTGATGTATAAGTTGAGAAGGAGAAGAAATCGAGTGCGAGGAAGAGGAAAAGAAGTAGACTTGAAATGGTGGATGCTATTTGTGATATGATAACATGTTGTAATAATTTGGAACTTGTGTTCTGAAGTGCAAACTTGTGATGCTATTTGTGATTTGATAGCTTGTCATTTGAATTCAAATTTAAACCAAAATTCATAATGGAATAAGAAATCAAAATTGTGAGTTAATTTTTCTATGCTATGCTGTTAAAATGCCTTCTGAACTATTATTCATATTATAACATTAAATCCTAAGGCTATTCTACTATTTTTCAAAGTAGAACTGCTAGTCATGAAAAATGATGCTAGGAATGTGCTCTAAAGCTAAGGTAAACTGCCTCATTTCTAACCAAGTTTTTTTCGACCATTTCCAAATCACCCCCATAATTCAACAATAAACCTTTTCTACCTATGTAGTATGAATACCAAGTCTCACACTTTTTTAAATCATTTTTATATTATTTATTTAATTTAAAAAAAAACATGCTTTAATAAAAAATCATTAAAAACATGTTTAAAATTTCAAAATGAAAAAATAATTTGTTATCCTTCTCATTCACTCCAAAATAAATCTAGGGTGAAGTTTTTGAATTGTTTCATTTTCAAAACACTAAAACCTCTACTGGCTACTTCGAACTCTCTATATTCAAAACTTGCATGAAGATTCTTAGATCGGGGCCGAGCCTCGCTAAACTTGAATTGGATCTCTGATAAAATAGCATATTGTAACCTAAAAATGATTTTTGTAAAAAATCATTAGCATAAGATCATGTACCTATAGTTCAAATCTAACCCACTTACAACCGATTCAGCAAGAATTTTCTTTTTCAGCAGGGGTGTACAGAAAGGTTTTGAGATACCCCAGTTGGTACATTGTCCATGCATGGTGGTCTAGTATTTTTGAAAAATAGCATGGTACCATTTTGAAACTTCAATTTGGTGGTTGCTTCACAAAACCACCCGTTTTGGGCACTCAGAAAATGGAAAATGCCTTTTTTGTGGGACAAAAAGGAAAAATTCCTCCTACAAAATTGTTATCCATCCCATTATGCACATTCATGCACAATATGGGCACATTATCACAAACTATTCCTTGATTCTAGCCATAACATTGGTCATTTGGCCCGAAAGCTAAAAGACCTCAAATGGGATAGGTCATTTTGTGAAGGTATTTTTGAGACATGATCAATATACCAAGTTTGATATTTTTCCTCCCAACTATGTATCATAATATGACACAACATGAAGGTTTCTCATTGTTTCGATCGATTTTGAATTTTTATGCCCATTTCAAACTTAGGTCAAACGTTGTGAAGGATTTTCATGAAGATTTCTACCTCGGGGTTGAGCCTCGCTAAACTTGCATTGGATATCTGATGAAATAGCATATTGTGAACCTAAAAATGATTTTTTTTAAAAAATCATTGGCATCAGATCATGTACATGTAGTTCAAATCTGACCCACTTCCAGCCGATTCAGCATGAATTTCTGTTTTTCACCAAGGGTGGACGAAAAGGTTTGAGATACCCCAGTTGGACATTGTCCATGCAAGGTGGTATAGTATTTTTGAAAAATAGGATGGTACCATTTTGAAACTTAAATTTGGTGGTTGTTTCACAAAAAACCCTGTTTTGGGCACTCGGAAAATGGAAAATGGTTTTTTGTGCGATGAAAAAGAAAACTTCCTCCTGCAACATTGTTAGCAATCTGTAACACCCCCGGTCTCTTTGGATCGACGGCTGTCACTCCTGGCACTCAATAGGATCTCTATACTAACCCCATAGACCAACACTAGTCTTTTATGCGCACTTTGTCCTCAGTCGTGCGCACCCGGTACCCACTTCCCGGACGATCACCCATCCTCAAATTGCTCTACGCCAAGCACGCTTAACCTCAGAGTTCTTTTCAGATGATCTTCTAGAAAATAAGTTGCAACTTGTTGGTATGGGTTTCCTATCAATCCTATTGAGCCATGCTCCAGGGTATCACATACACCCATCCTTAGAAGATCGACGTCCTCGTCGATCAACCACAAGCTAGGAACATCCCCTCTTGGCACACGTCTGTGCGTCTAGTGCCGGCACATTGCCATGTCGTGTCCACTCCGGGCCACACGCGCCATGCTACACATGTCCTCCACTGACCCGCACACGCCCATGTAATTGCGAGGATCGGCTCTGATACCACTTGTAACACCCCCGGTCTCTTCGGACCGACGGCTATCACTCCTGGAAGCTCAATAGGATCTCTAAACTAACCCCACAAACCAACACTAGTCTTTTCTACGCACTTTGTCCTCACTCGTGCGCACCCGGTACCCACTTTTTGGTCGGTCACCCATCCTCAAATTTCTCTAGGCCAAGCACGCTTAACCTCAGAGTTCTTTCCAAATGAGCTTCCCGAAAAAAAGTTGCAACTTATTGGTATAGGTTTCCTATCAATCCTATTGAGCCATGCACCAGGGTCTCACACCATCCTATTATGCATATGCATGCACAATATGGTTACATTATCACAAAACGAAGCCTTGATTCTAGCCATAACATTGGTCATTTGACACAAAAAGCAGAAAAACCTCAAATGAGGTAGGTCATTTTGTGAATGGTTTTTTGAGACATGATCAATATATCAAGTTTGATATTTTTCCTCACAACTATGTCACATAATATGACACCACGCGAAGGTTTTTTATTTTATTATTTTTTAATTAGTATGCACATTTGAATGTTTGGTCAAACATGTGAAAACCCCATTGACTGTCTCTAAAACCCAGCTAACCCTAAGACCGAATGAGGAACATCGATCTAAACCTAGCGTGGTACTGTGGACGTCCGACCGTGTCTTCTACAAGGATTCCACGAGTGGCTCTGAGCATTCCGTGTGAGGGCTTGTTCTCCAACCTGATTGGTGGGCGTCTGTTAGAAGAATTTTGCGGATAGCTCTAGACGATCCGTGGGAGCAATGGTTATGCAACCTGATTGGCTCGCATCATTTTTTCCATGAACAGATACGATACAACGAGGACACACTCCATTGTACATTGGGCCGAGCGTGGCATGCATTAATGCATATGAGGGCGCTAGGCGGGGCGGGCTGCACGCAACGGAACCATACATGCATGCCATGCAGCAGCCTCGAGTCGCAGTCTAGCTATTTTTGCACTGGTATGCTTCTCCTGCGCATGCCGAGGATGCTGAATCTAGAGACCAAGTGGTGCGGTCACGCGTTAGAGGCGACGGTTGGAGGCCGTCGCCCTCCTTTATCATCGAAGGTCATGCTATCAGAGTTGATTGGACACTGTGGAGTGACACCCCTTCACGTCAAGGTTGATGTAAGTGCACCGTCGATTGACTTCTTCATCCGGTTCCGGTCTGAGGAGGAGTGCACCACCGTGCTCCACATGTTCGTCCAAGTGTACATCGGCGGAGCACCTCTCAGCTTTTCTCGTTGGTGGCGCGGTCGGGGTGCGGAGCCCTCTGAGCTCTTGTACGAGACGGAGCTCGCCTTCGAGCACTTCCCAAGCAAGGCATGGAGCCCGACATCGTTGGTCGATTCGTCAATGAGCTGGTGGTCACCTGGTGGAGATGCTGCAGCCAGAGGACAATTGGTTCATTTCTATCAAGGCGTGGATGAAGCAACCATCACATGTGCCGAAGAAATTCCTCGTCGAGGTGCTAGAGCCAGAGATCCTGCCACCTTACGACTCCAACGACCCGGCCACTCCTCCGGCACCAAGATCACCAAGGCCGAAGAGGACAATGGTGTACATTGTCCTCATCCATGTCTCCGAAGTGGTTGATCGTGGCCCGGTCATCACGGACCTGCCGCGCAAGTACCATGACAACACCGGCGACACCACACGCACGCACAAGTTCAGTTTCTTCGGCGGCATCGTTGACGGAAGTGGCCCTTTCCAGGTGGGAGACGACGGGCACTACTTCGGAGGGCACAAAGACAGTGGATCTGATGGAGGGGAATGACTAAAGGGCATGAAAAAATTTAGACTTCGTTGTTACTTCCTAGCTCAGAAGCTTGTTTCTACTAGTATTTCAGGTGTAATGTCATGTATTGTTTGTACTAAATTCTAATGTAATTTCATGTGTTTGTGCTAGATGTTTTGGCTTGTTGGCCTACTGTCATGAATTATGCCTTTGTTGGCTTGTTGGCTTATTGTCATGAACCTGATGTTAAACTGAATTCAATTGTAATGCAACATAACTATGAAAGATAAAACATATTTTATTGTTCATCTTTACTACAACTCACTTGCTACTCCACACACCTAACAGAACACCTAGAAGAAACACAATGGCACAGAGAGCATACAACACAACATTGTCATTCTGCATATTATATTTCTTAACTTTCTTAATCTCGTTCTTAGCTGCATCAACCTTCTCTTTGTACTCACTAAGTAAGTCAATTGTCTGCAATTCAATTTGCATCCTCGAATCTACAACCTTTTCATTCTCCTCCAATGCCTTCATCAATAGTTCTTCAGTTGCTTCCTTTTCAAGCTTATATTGCTCAAACATGAACCAAACCTTCAACAGAACTTTATTTAATGTTGTCGGCCACTCACGATCTTCAAAACAGACATAACCACAGTTATCACCTTTCGAAAAACAAAACACTTGTTCATCAAACAAAAATCACCAAGTTACACCAAATTTTAAGAAATATCTAGAAATTACTCACAACTCTATATCCTAAGAACTTTCTACCGTACCCATGCCTTCAAATGCTACCATTCTAATCATATGTTGCCAATATAAACACACATTCGTTGCATCTTCATCATTTCCACAAAAATCTGAATCATCCAGCAAATCAGGACACTACAAGTACGCAAGCAAGCAAAAATTTGTCAATTTCAAGCATTAACCGAGAAAAATCCCTAAATTATACTACTAAAATCAATGAACCGGATCGGAATCTGACCTCTTTCCTTAAACGATGGCGCTTCCTAAACATTTCACCTCAACGATGTCAATGATGAGCTAATATTCCGTCCATAGTTACCGATCATTGCTGCGCCACCTGTGGTACGGCTGCCGCCGGCGGTGGCGCTTCTGCATCGGATCCTCTATTTATCCTCCACTGAACAAGGGAACGAGGAAACAAGATGGCTCTGATCGTCAAATTTGGTTTAGTCCAGGTGGGTATTATTTGCCAAGGGGTATGCATCTATCATATATCACAGTGTATTTAGGAGTAAAAAAATCAATGTGCTTGTAAAAGGAGAAACATGGCAAATTGAAAAAAATATCGGTGTAAGTATGGCAAATAGTAAAATACCAAGTAATGTGTGGCAAATTATAAAAAAGCTAACTAAAACTTGTCAAATATAAGATCTCCTGGTTTTGGCCGCGCGTGGTGGAAAAACTGATATGGGATGGCTGGGCGTGGGTTTAGTTTTGGGTGCCCGTAGGGGAAAGAAATCCTATACGACCAGGGTTGTACAGCCACGACCTTCGGCTAACGACACCTGGCGTTACCAATCTCAAAGCACTCAAGATAATCTATCCCCTAATTATTGACTCCCTACTCTCCGATTCACACTCTTATGCCTACTGCCTTCTTGCCGCCGTTGCTTGCTCGATGGGTCACTGTTCTAGTAGAACTCGCTGCTGCCCCCTGCTATCCACGACCACTCCCACAGTGTTTCAGCGATTCAACTCATGTGCTCGCCGCGTCGTTCTTGTAATGGACATCGTCATCGACGTCGTTGCTCGTGGAACCATCGGCGCGGACACTCTATGAAACCCCCTCTCTGCTCCTGTCTCGTGTCGCCCCTCGTGCGGGCGACCGGGTGGATCCCTAGAACCAGCCACCGCGTCCCCAACCCCCATCCCCTCTCCCGCCATCACTGGTGGACGCTGCAGACCAAAGCCCCTACGGTGCCGTCGGCAACGGGCCGTCCTTTCCATGACATGGCCTAGGTCTGGCGGGAAATCTAGGCAGCGGAGATGCTCCTCGGGTGGGTGGGCGAGCTCGTCTAGTGGTGGTGGGCAACGGTGACAGCGGCAATTTGCCGGTGACGACGGCGCGCTCCACCCCAAGTGTTGCGGTGGAGACGCTTCCTTTGCCGTCTAGCGCGGGGGAGCAAGGTCATGGTGGCGTGCCCTGGTCTGCCGTGGTGTTCGGCAACCTCTTGTGCTTGGACGGTGGCGGCAGCAACCGAGGCGCAGCAGTGCTGCGGCGGGGCTGTTTCGGGCCTGATCCGGACTGGATCTAGGCATGTGGGTTGATCTGGACCGGATCTTGGCTAATCGGCCATGCTGATGCATTCAGACAGTGAACACCTCGGGTAGTTGGGGGCAGGTACCCCACCTGGGTTGCAACGCGTCCTGATAGAGATAGGAGTTCATGCACAACCACCTCACCCATCCCAGCGGTTCTTTGGTGTGAGGTTGTTCGTGGCTTGGGCTTGAGCTCGTGAATGCCGGGGCGGCGGCCCCAAAAGGTGGACCGCATGGGTGGATTTGGCAAGCAACGTAGTGGTGGTGATGATCTTGCCCCTTGGTCACAAGGGTGGCAAGGAGCGGACAACGAGAGACCTTGGTGGTGGCGGCGCTTTGGCTTTGGCATCCCCCAGATCATGACACGATGACCGGTGTAACACCCTCAGAATCGGGCCTATGCAAGTTTTAGAGAAACCCGCCAAACCCGCATAGAAACGATTCAAAGGTGCCCACCAGGCACTTTCGTGCGGGTGGAAAACGAAGTAATAACATTACACAACAATCCTCGATGGGACCCACAGAACAGATATATATAACAGCGACTCCAAGAGCCAAGAATACAGATATAATATATACAAAGATCCAAATCACCTTGAAAATGATAGAGCGTCCAGCTACGGACAAGATGCAAATGGGGCTAAGAGCCCTGAAGAATAACCAATGGCGTCCATAACCCTGCCCAGGCCAAGCCGGAAGGGTAACCCTGCTAACGGCGTCGATCTCAAAACCTGCGTAAACAAAAGGGGTGCCGACAAAGGGCAAAGGAAAAAGAGGAGCGTCAGTACTGAGGCCAGTACACGGCGAGGCTAGAATTCGGCGGTCCTCGCCTACATAGGAATGGTGGACTGAGCGGCAACGGCAGCATGCAACAAACAACCTATAGAGACTCGATACAACTGGCGGCGATCAGAGAGGGGTAAGAAATACCTAATCGGAACCAACCTGAATCTAACACCAAACAAACCCATCCTGGTGTTTCCCCCTCGAGACCGATCGAGGAAGTCCACCGAGGAACTCACACCGTTGGCAGTTTTACTTATTCGGTTATCGTTGCGGCAATTACTAGTCAGGTATAGATAATCGTCCTGATAAAAGAAGCAGTGGGCCCTTTTAGTTAATCATTCCGTTGTAGTTGCAACAATTACTAGTCAGATACAGATAGCATGAGATAAACCAAAAACCCAGCAGTGGTTGGTACTTTTATTCAGCCATTCCGTTGTAGTTGCAATACTTACTAGTCAGGTACAAAGGTCGCAAGCGACAATCCAAACAGGCAATTGTGGGCAGTATTATTAAGCCATTCCATTATAGTGAAGCTGATTACTAGTCATTATAAAGTCAAATTTATAGCAATAAACTTTAGTTATGCTTGTTTATGGTCGAGATACTGTGCTCCAAGTCGTCCATAACCGCGGACACGGCTTTCAGAAAGTTTTACCCGGCCGGGGTGCACCAATAGCAACACACGCTCGATCAACCTCGAAAAAACCAAAACAAAACCCAACGAGGCTTTCACGACTGAACAATCACAGGATTCAGAAATATTTCAGGGGGCCACCCCTTGGAGTCTACCCGCAACGAAGTAAGCAAGCTCCGAGACGGACTCAAGGTTTGCGACAATGGTCAGAAACGATCGGGAACCCGAAAGTGTGGCTGGGCTTGTCGATACCGCAAAACATTACGCTTACCTAAATAAGATAGGTGCTCCTCGCAATCGTAAATACTGTAGCATGGCATAGGTACATGATAGTAAATAAAACCTCAAACTAGTTTGTGGCCCCAAGAAATAAGATGAATCAAGCTCGCTCGGGGTCCCATATACCTCCCGGATGTGGATAGCGCGATAAAACAAGGAACAGGTATCAAGTACTCGGGGTCCTACGGGACACAAGTGGGCGTTCGGAAACCAAATATTATCTATCACCCACCGATGCCTCTGCTTACTTCAATTTTTGTTGTTAAACAGGAATTAAAGTGAACGATAAGTAAAACTATGATCATCTCCAACAGCAACATGCGGCAATACATCAACAACTGTGGCACTGGACGAAACGCAACAGCACTTGAGCAAGCGACTACGACGCGCAAGTCCAACTACCTACCAAACAACAGGAAATAGGATGTGTCCAAGGCAATATAGGGCTGCAAGGGATATCACGGGGACGGAAACTAGAGCATCGCAACACAGATAGCAATAGATCAACAGGAGGGAAATAAATACTATAAAAGTAAGATGGGTGGAAAGGGGGAGATGCTCGCCTGAAAAACGTTGTCGAACGATCAACCGAAGATCGGGGCGAAGCTCACATCAACTCAACGGCCTTATCCGCGAAGAAGCAAAACACTAGAAGGAACACCGGATGCAATATTTAATACAACGGCGGAAGATCGGCATGATGCATGTATGATGTATGGCATGGCAAGATGCGATGCAATTAGGTCATATTAAGTGGAACCGGGGTACCGACAATTAATTAGATGGTTCAAGTTATTTATCTACCCCGCAAATTTAAATGTTGTTTAACAAGGCAGGATATATCACTGGTTCGCTACTCAAATTTAAATGAGGCCAATATAAGGCTAGATTTGCCCGCATATGGGCCCCATATTTAATTATTAGGTGAATCGGCATAAGGCCCCCAAACCACATGATATGCATGCGAGATGACAATTAAATATGCAACAATTCATATAGTTGACCATTTATGAAAATAGGGTTCTCGGAAAAAGGGGTTCACACATTAGGGGTCTCGACGATCTTGGGGTTCCGGGGTTCGGGGTCGGTCTCAGGGTCCAGGGTTCGACGGGTCGTCTCGACAGAACATTCTCGAGCAACGGGTAGATCTTGTCGCATCCGGGAGCCGGACTTGGTTTGGCGACGGGGCGCATCGGTCTCGGGGTCCAGATCTGGGGTTCGGGGTCGTCGGCTCGTTCTCGGACTCCGGGGGTTAAGGTCTTAGCGCAACCGTGTCTTCGGGTCATGTCGACGGTCACGGCGTCCGGAAGACGATCTTGGCGGTTCGGTCCGGACTCGCATCCGTGAAGAAGACCTTGACATCCCGGATCGGTCTTCGGTTCCCAGGACGATCTTGCGGTATGGTGTCGTGGTCTTCGGGGAGCACCTTGTACATTCTTCGGCATCACGCCGGTCTTGTCGGTCTTGGGGCCTCAGAATTTGAACCGCTCCGAGAAGATCTTGCGGTCTCCACATCCCAGCTTAGTACCAACACGGTACTACACGAAATCGCACGCTCGAGGCAGAACTTCATAGCAGTGAGCTCGGGTCGGCGAGGACGGCGCCAGGCGGGCGGCACGGGCGGCGACGGTAGGTCGGCGGCGCAGCCGACGGGAGGCGCCGGACCAGGCGGGCGAAGCTCGAGGCGCCAGAAGGGCGAGGGGCGAGGCGAGGCGAAGGACGGCGCGACGAAGCTTGCGAGACCGGTGGGCGCGCGGTGGAGGCGAGGTGCATCGCGGGAGGGCTTATACGGGCTGCAGCCGAGACAGATGAAAGGAGGGGCGGCTGGCCGCGCGCCGTGGCGGCGGTGGCGCCGGCCCCGAGCGAGCTGGTCGGGGTGAGGCGCGCGGGCGCAGTGGCGGAGAGCGAGGTGCGCGGGGCAAGCTGACGGCGGAGAGGTGAGGATGAGGCGGCAGTTGGCGGCTGGACGGACTCTGCCAGGCAAGGCGGAGCTCGCCAGCGGCAACGGAGGCAGGTCGGGAAGGCGCGGGCGCTGGTCGCCGGGAGGAGCGGAGGCGGCGGGACGGGCAGCGGTGGCAGGTAGCTGGGGCCAGCGGCGGGAGGAGCTGAGGGAGGGTGAGGGACCGGCGACGCGGGGGTGCAGGCGGCGGCAGACCGGCGGGGCGACGGGGTGGAGACGCTTGGGGGAGAAGGGGAGCGGGGCACGCGGGGCGTGAGGTTGAAGACGGCCGGGAGCCAGGCGGTGCAGGGAGTCACAGCGTCGGTGGGGCCCAGGGGGTTGGGTGGGGCCACGGGGCAGGTCGGGCAGGGGGCTGTTGGTGCGTGCGTGTAGTGCGTGTGTGCTGTGTGGGTGTGAGTGGGGTGAGTGGGGGAGGTGAGAGAGGGAGAGGGAGAGATTAGGTGGCAGGATAGGATTGGTTGAGGGGAGGGAGAGGGTGAGGTGGCATCTGCTGATTGGCCAGGGTGAGGTGGAGGCTGGGTGTGGGTAGGTAGATTGGTAGCTGTAGGAATTAGGTGGACCGATTTAGGTTCTGGGGGTGGTCGTTCGGGTCGGGTCGGCCCGTTCGACTGCCCCCACTAAAACAATTAAACTTTTTATTTGTTTTAAAAGGGCCGTTTGCAAACCGATAGCAGCCAAAAATAATTAATCCGGAGAACCGGGCTTTGCGTTTGAATTAAGATGGGGCGTTTGGAAAACAAAACCAGGCTTTTCAAAAATAGTTTTGGACAAACCACACATGATGATGACGATGCAATGCACAAAACAACGCGATTTTCTAGTAGTGGTTTTGCGGGATGCCACAACCGGGCTCGGAGGCGGTGGGAAAAATGGTAGTAGGTGTGTGTAGGTTTTTCCGGACGAAAGCCTCGCATTTGACGCCCGCGACGGTGATGCCTACGGGTATCGTACCCCTCCTAGGGGTGCTGTTGTGGGTACCTCCTACGTGTGGCATCCCGCAAAACCACTACTAGAAAATCGCGTTGTTTTTGTGCATTGCATCATCATGACCGCATGCTCATGTCATCATGCCACATTGCATTTGAGCATCGTCATCATCTTGCATTTGCTCGCATAAAATTATTTGCAGAAAAACCTATTTTGTGTTTTCTAAAACTCCCCGTCCTTGCTCAAGCGCAAAACCCGGGTCTCTGGATTTATTTGTTTTGTCTACCCGCGGTTGGCAAAAGTCCCGTTTGTAAATAAATAAAATATTAATTATTTTAGTGGGGGCAGTCGAACGGGCCGACCCGACCCGGTCGACCACCCCCATTACAAAAACGGTCCACTAAACCAGGCCCCCCCCCTAAATCCTAGTCCCACCAAATCCTATCCTACCCACCTCTCACAGCTCGCCACCTCACCCCTGGCCCCAACCCCTACCCACCTGCCACCTCACCGATCCACCACTTTTCCCCTCTCCCTTTTCTCACCCAGCTCTGCCTCACCCACTCTCACCCCCCTGGGCCCCACCTGACCCGCCCTCTCTCCCCCTGGCCCCACACGTCATCCCCACCCCACTCAACCTCACCCCACCTCAGCCCACGCCCCGACCCCACCCTCCGGTCCCACCACGTTCTCTCTCTCCCTCCCCACGCACGCGTCCCCCCACGCGCTCCCTCACCCGCTCCCGCAACCGCCCGACGCGCTCGCCCCCGCCTCTCCCCTTCCTCCCCTGCCTCCGAGACCCTCACTGCCTCCCTCCCCCGCCGGTCGCCTCTCCCTTCAAGCCCCCACTGAGGCTCCCTCCACTCCGCCCGGGCTGCCCGCCTCGGCCGCCATGCTCCCGCCCGTCTCCTCCGCCCGCCTTCCCTCCTGCCCGCGTCCGCCCCGGCCTCGCCATGATCATCTCCCGCCCGCCTCTCTCCTCTCCCGTCATCCAAGCCACACCCCGGCGAGCCTCCTCCGCTCCTCTTCCGTTTCGCCGGCCCCAGCACCTCCTCCGCCTGCCCGCCTCCCTCGCCGGCGCCTTTGCCTCCCGAGACCCCAAGACGTCGGCTGCCACTGGCTCGACCACCGCCGCCGCCAGATCTGCCGGACGCCTCCCGGGGCAGCACTGCACCGCCGCCGCCCGTTCGACCTCACCCGCCGAGCCGCCACGCCGTGCGCCTCGCTTGCAACTCCGAACCGCAGCACCAGCATCACCCTCCGCTGCTTTAGCCAGATGGGGTCCACCTGGTGATGCCGTGCTGTTGTTTGGTGATCTATGTGCGCTCCTGTGTTTCGAAGATGGTCGAGCTGAACCAAGTATGCGTTGGCCCCGAGACTGAATCGAAGCAACCTACTTCCAACCCGTGAGGCTGGCGTGGTAATGATGCTGCGAGAATTTGCCACCCGATGACAAGATCAACTCCGACTTGCACCTCTCGAGACACCAAGAACTCTGCCTCAGAGCCACTCCCGAAGACCGATTACGGATCCGGTGGCCGAGACCCTGGGCTCGGAGTTCCTTTTCACGCAACGCCAAGTACGCCGACATGGAACCGACCAGTTCGCCGAGATCCGTTCCCGGACCCGATAACCGCCAAGGCCGCCAACACGGATACACCGAGTTCTCCATCGAGGACACCAAGGCCGCCGACATGGGACGAAGGACGACAAACACTGCATCCCGAACGCCAAGACCGACCTGATACGCGGACCCGACAAGATCTTCTCGATGACAAGATCGACCGCTTGGAACCAAGATCTCCGGCACGTCACGACAAGTTCTCCCTCTTATATCTGGACCTCGTCGAACCCTGGAACCTGAGACCGACCCCGAACCCCCGGAACCCCAAGTTCGTCGAGACCCCCTAATGTGTGACCCTTATCCGAGAACCCTATTTTATAAATTGCCAACTATACAAATTGTTGCATATTGAATTGTCATACTCGCATGCATATTTGTGTGGTTTGGGGGGCCTTATGCCGATTCACCTAATAATTAAATATGGGGCCCATATGCGGGCAAATCTAGCCTTATATTGGCCTCATTTAAATTTGTGTAGCGAACCGGTGCTATCTTTTGCCATGTTAATCCAACATTTAATTGCGGGGGTTCTAAATAACTAGAACCATATATTTAATTGTCGGGACCCCGGTTCCGCTTAATATGACCTAATTGCATCGCATCTTTTCCATGGCATACATCATACATGCATCATGCCCGATCTTCTGCCGTGTGTTAAATAGTGCGTCCGGTGTTCCTTCTAGTGTTTTGCTTCTTCGCGGATAAGGCCGTTGAGTTGATGTGAGCTTCACCGATCTTGGTTGAACCTTCGCAATGTTTTCAAAGCGAGCATCTCCCCTTTCTACCTATCTTACTTTTCTAGTATTTATTCCCTCCTTGATCTATTGCTATCCGTATTGCGATGCTCTAGTTTTCGTACCGTGATATCCCTTGCAGCCTTATATTGCCTCGACACCTCCTATTACCCGTTGTTTGGTAGATAGTTGGACTTGCGCGTCGTAGTCGCTTGCTCAAGTGCTGCTATGCGTGTCGCCCAAGGCCACGCTTGTTGGAGTATTGCCGCATGTTGATGTTGGAGATGATCATGGCTTTACTTATCGCTCACTTTAATTCCTGTTTAACAATTAAAATTGAAGTAAGTAAGCGAGGCATCGTGGGTGATAGATAATCTTTGCTTTCCGATCACCACTTGTGTCCCGTGGGACCCCGAGTACTTGATACATGTTCCTTGATTTATCGCTATCCACATCCGGAGGATTATGGGACCCCCGAGCCAGAGCATGATTCATTCTTATTTCTTGGGGCCACAAACTAGTTTGAGGTTTTATTTACTATCCTGTACTTATGCCATGGTACCGCTTTATTTACGGTTGTGCGAGGAGCACACTGTACTGTTTAGGTAAGCGGAATGTTTTCGCGGTATCGACAAGCCCAGTTTTGGGTTCCCATCGTTCTGACCATTGTCACAAACCTTGAGTCCGTCTCCGTCGCTATGGTTCTACTCAATGGGGTGGCCCCCTGAAATAATTCTGAATCCTGTGATTGCTTTGTCGTGAAGGCCTCGTTGGGTTTTGATTTGGTTTTTCCGAGGTTGATCGAGTGTGTGTTGCTATTTGTGCACCCCGGCCGGGTTAAAACTTTCTGAAAGCCGTGTCCGCGGTTATGGACGACTTGGAGCACAGTATCTCGATCATAGACAACTATAACTAAAGTAGTGCTATAAATTTGACTTTACCTGACTAGTAATCAGCTTCACTATAATGGAATGGCTACATAAAACTGCCACAATTGCTTGTTTGAGTTGTCGCTTGCGACCATTGTACCTGACTAGTAAGTATTGCAACTACAACGGAATGGCTAAATAAAATTACCAACAACTGCTGGGTTTTGGGTTATCTCATGATAATTGTATCTGTTTAGTAAGTGTTGCAACTACAATGGAATGGTTAAATAAAAGTGCCCACTGCTTATTTTATCAGGATGATTATCTATACCTGACTAGTAATTGCTGCAACTATAACTGAATAAATAAAATTGCCAACTGTGTGAGTTCCTCGGTTGACTTCCTCGATTGGTCTCGAGGGGGAAACACCAGGATGGGTTTGTCTGATGGCAGAATCAGGTTGGTTCCGAATAGGTCGTTCTTACCCCTCTCTGATAGCCGCCAGTTGTATCGAGTCTCTATAGTTTGTTTAGTGCATGCTGCCGCTGCCGCTTCAGTCCACCATACCTATGTAGGCGAGGACCGCCGAATTCTAGTCTCGCCGTGTACTGGCCTCAGTACTGACGCTCCTCTTTTTCCTTTGCCCTTTGTCGGCACCCCTTTTGTTTTAAGCAGGTTTTGAGATCGACGTCGTTAGCAAGGTTACCCTTCCGGCTTGGCCTGGGCAGGGTTATGGACGCCATTGGTTATTCTTCAGGGCTCTTAGCCCCAGTTGCATCTTGTCCGTAGTCGGACGCTGTATCGTTTCAAGGTGATTTGGATCTTTGTACCGTATATATATCTGTATTCTTGACTCATGGAGTCGTGTTATATATATATCTGTTCTGTGGGTCCCATCGAGGACTGTTGTGTAATGTTATTACTTCGTTTTCCACCCGCACGAAAGTGCCTGGTGGGCACCTTTGAATCGTTTCTATGCGGGTTTGGCGGGAAGCGCTAAAACTTGCATAGGGTCGATTCTAAGGGTGTTACAGAGTGGTATCAGAGCTCAGCAGTTGCGATACCCCACAAGTCCAGCCTGTAGGATAACCTAGCTAACGGCCGCAGTAGAGTGTCAAAACTAATTTTGCAAAATCGGTTGGATAGATCTGGTTAGGTCTGCTTTTACTCCTTATCCCTCTGCTATTCTCCTCTTACCTCTACGTGTTTTGAATCCGCTCTCTTCTCTCTCTTCGAGTCCAGGATATCTCGTGGTTGGGTTCCGTCGTACCTTCAGGGTTTCGCTTCCTCTTTTGATAACGGTGTTTCTACATCCGGTCCTCTTGCTATCTGAGTGGTCCTTTATCTGTGATACCATTCTTTGTTCTTTGTTTGTGCCTTCCGGTGTTTTCCGACGCAACGACATCATCTACGCCAGGTCCGATGCAGAGTCTGCATCACTCCTTTGTTCCGACCCTCGCTTGTCGAGATCTTCAATCTGAATTCCGAGAGTTGGTTGCATAACCCGCCTATTCGTGTGCAGAGTAATGGTTTGGGTGCGCGATGGACTGATCACCATCCGACTACTCTTAACATTCGCTCTTGTGCATCGAATCAGTGGATCCGGCAGTTTTACTCCGTCCACGGAAGTTAGGGGTGGCTTTATTGTGGATACCTCTACCTTCGACTTTTGTTCCTGGAGTGTTCTCCCGACGATCACGGACAACGACCTCTTGTTAGTGGTGTCGCGAGGATCTACACGAAGCGCGAAGGATCAGACCGTCGGCCTTCTTTCCGGTACCATGAGGCGGATCTCGAGGGCGAGATCCATTGTTAGTGGTGTCGAATTGTGGCATCCCGCAAAACCACTACTAGAAAATCGCGTTGTTTTTGTGCATTGCATCATCATGACCGCATGCTCATGTCATCATGCCACATTGCATTTGAGCATCGTCATCATCTTGCATTTGCTCGCATAAAATTATTTGCAGAAAAACCTATTTTGTGTTTGCTAAAACTCCCCGTCCTTGCTCAAGCGCAAAACCCGGGTCTCCGGATTTATTTGTTTTGTCTACCCGCGGTTGGCAAAAGTCCCGTTTGTAAATAAATAAAATATTAATTATTTTAGTGGGGGCAGGCCGACCCGGTCGACCACCCCCATTACAAAAACGGTCCACTAAACCAGGCTCCCCCCTAAATCCTAGTCCCACCAAATCCTATCCTACCCACCTCTCACAGCTCGCCACCTCACCGGCCCCAACCCCTACCCACCGCCACCTCACCGATCCACCACTTTTCCCTCTCCTTTTCTCACCCAGCTGCCTCACCCACTCACCCCAGGCCCCACCCGACCCGCCTCTCCCCCCCCACACACGTCATCCCCACCCCACTCAACCTCACCCCACCTCAGCCCACCCACCCCACCCTCCGGGTCCCACCACGTTCTCTCTCTCCCCACGCACGTCCCCCACGCTCCCTCACCGCCTCAAGACCGCCTGACGCCGCCGCCTCCCCTTCCTGCCCGGCCGCCCATGAGACCTCGCCTGCCTCCTCCCCGCGGTCGCCTCTCCCTTCAAGCCCCGCGTGGCTCCTCCACTGAAGCCGGCCTCCGCGCCGGAGCTGCCCGCCGCCACGCTCCGCCGCCTCCTCCACGCCCGCCTTCCTCAGATCCGGCCTCGGCCGACGCCATGCCATCATCTCCCGCCCGGCCTCTCTCCTCTCCCCGTCATCTCCAAGCCCGGCCGCCACCCCGCCGGCGAGCCGCCCTCCGCCGCCCTCCGTTCGCCCGAGCACCTCCCTCCGCCTGCGCCGCCGCTCCCGAGACCGCTGCCTCCCAGACGCTGCTGCCACTGCCTTCGACCGCCACCGCCGCCGCCCAGGATCCGCCGGCCGCCTCATCCCAGGGGCCGCAGCACCAGCGACCACCGCCCCCGTTCGACCTCACCCCGCCGGAGCCGCCTGCCGCTTCGCCTCGCTCTCGCCATTGCGAATCGCAAAGACCGAGATCACCCTCCGCTGGTTTAGCCAGATGGGGTCCACCCGTGATGCCCTGCTGTTGTTTGGTGATCTATGTGCGCTCCTGTGTTTCGAAGATGGTCGAGCTGAACCAAGTATGCGTTGGCCCCGAGACTGAATCGAAGCAACCTACTTCCAACCCGTGAGGCTGGCGTGGTAATGATGCTGCGAGAATTGCCACCCGATGACAAGATCAACTCCGACTTGCACCTCTCGAGACACCAAGAACTCTGCCTCAGAGCCGCTCCCGAAGACCGATTACGGATCCGGTGGCCGAGACCCTGGGCTCGGAGTTCCTTTTCACGCAACGCCAAGTACGCCGACATGGAACCGACCAGTTCGCCGAGAGCCGTTCCCGGAACCGATAACCGCCAAGGACGCCAACACGGATACACCGAGTTCTCCATCGAGGACACCAAGGCCGCCGACATGGGACGAAGGACGACAAGCACTGCATCCCGAACGCCAAGACCGACCTGATACGCGGACCCGACAAGATCTTCTCGACGACAAGATCGACCGCTTGGAACCAAGATCTCCGGCATGTCACGACAAGTTCTCCCTCTTATATCTGGACCTCGCCGAACCCTAGACCCTGAGACCGACCCCGAACCCCCGGAACCCCAAGTTCGTCGAGACCCCCTAATGTGTGACCCTTATCCGAGAACCCTATTTTATAAATTGCCAACTATACAAATTGTTGCATATTTAATTGCCATACTTGCATGCATATTTGTGTGGTTTGGAGGCCTTATGCCGATTCACCTAATAATTAAATATGGGGCCCATATGCGGGCAAATCTAGTCTCATATTGGCCTCATTTAAATTTGTGTAGCGAACCGGTGATATATTCTGCCTTGTTAAACAACATTTAAATTGCGGGGTAGTTAAACAACTTGAACCACTTAATTAATTGTCGGGACCCCGGTTCCGCGTAATATGACCTAATTGCATCGCACCTTTGCCATGTCATACATCATACATGCATCATGCCCGATCTTTTGCCGTAGTATTAAATAGTGCATCCGGTGTTCTTTTAGTGTTTTGCTTCTTCGCGGATAAGGCCGTTGAGTTGATGTGAGCTTCGCCTCGATCTTCGGTTGAACCTTCGACAATGTTTTCAGGCGAGCATCTCCCCCTTTCTACCTATCTTACTTTTATAGTATTTATTCCCTCCTGTTGATCTATTGCTATCTGTGTCGCGATGCTCTAGTTTTCGTACCGTGATATCCCTTGCAGCCTTATATTGCCTTGGACACATCCTATTACCTGTTGTTTGGTAGATAGTTGGACTTGCGCGTCGTAGTCGCTTGCTCAAGTGTTTTTGCGTGTCGTCAAGTGCCACAGTTGTTGGTGTATTGCCGCAAGTTGATGTTGGAGATGATCATGGTTTTACTTATCGCTCACTTTAATTCCTGTTTAACAACTAAAATTGGAGTAAGTAAGCAGAGGCATCGGTGGGTGATAGATAATCTTTGGTTTCCGACCGCCCACTTGTGTCCCGTAGGACCCCGAGTACTTGATACATGTTCCTTGATTTATCGCTATCCACATCCGGGAGGATTATGGGACCCCCCTGAGCCAGAGCATGATTCATTCTTATTTCTTGGGGCCACAAACTAGTTTGAGGTTTTATTTACTATCGTGTACTTATGCCATGCTACTGCTTTATTTACGACAGCGAGGAGCACACTGTATCGCTTTAGGTAAGCGAAATGTTTTCGGTATCGACAAGCCCAGTTTGGGTTCCCGATCGTACAGACCATTTTCGCAAACCTTGAGTCCGTCTCGAGTCACCGCTTCGCTATGGTCTACTCAATGGGGTCGCCCCCTGAAATAATTCTGAATCCTGTGATTGCTTTGTCGTGAAGGCCTCGTTGGGTTTTGATTTGGTTTTTCCGAGGTTGATCGAGTGTGTGTTGCTATTTGTGCACCCCGGCCGGGTTAAAACTTTCTGAAAGCCGTGTCCGCTGTTATGGACGACTTGGAGCACAGTATCTCGATCATAGACAACTATAACTAAATTAGTGCTATAAATTTGACTTTACCTGACTAGTAATCAGCTTCACTATAATGGAATGGCTACATAAAACTGCCACAATTGCTTGTTTGAGTTGTCGCTTGCGACCATTGTACCTGACTAGTAAGTATTGCAACTACAACGGAATGGCTAAATAAAAGTACCAACAACTGCTGGGTTTTGGGTTATCTCATGCTAATTGTATCTGTTTAGTAAGTGTTGCAACTACAATGGAATGGTTAAATAAAAGTGCCCACTGCTTATTTTATCAGGATGATTATCTATACCTGACTAGTAATTGCTGCAACTATAACTGAATAAATAAAATTGCCAACTGTGTGAGTTCCTCGGTTGACTTCCTCGATTGGTCTCGAGGGGGAAACACCAGGATGGGTTTGTCTGATGGCAGAATCAGGTTGGTTCCGAATAGGTCGTTCTTACCCCTCTCTGATAGCCGCCAGTTGTATCGAGTCTCTATAGTTTGTTTAGTGCATGCTGCCGCTTCAGTCCACCATACCTATGTAGGCGAAGACCGCCGAATTCTATTCTCGCTGTGTCTTGGCCTCGATCGACGCCTCTTTTTCCTTTGCCCTTTGTCGGCACCCCTTTTGTTTTAAGCAGGTTTTGAGATCGACGTCGTTAGCAAGGTTACCCTTCCGGCTTGGCCTGGGCAGGGTTATGGACGCCATTGGTTATTCTTCAGGGCTCTTAGCCCCAGTTGCATCTTGTCCGTAGTCGGACGCTGTATCGTTTCAAGGTGATTTGGATCTTTGTACCGTATATATATATCTGTATTCTTGACTCATGGAGTCGTGTTATATATATATCTGTTCTGTGGGTCCCATTGAGGACTGTTGTGTAATGTTATTACTTCGTTTTCCACCCGCACGAAAGTGCCTGGTGGGCACCTTTGAATCGTTTCTATGCGGGTTTGGCGGGAAGCGCTAAAACTTGCATAGGGTCGATTCTGAGGGTGTTACACTACGCGAGGGCTCCGGGTGAAAACCCTAGATCATTTCGGTCTCGCCGGTGACAGGGTGTTGCGTCGTTACCATTTTGGGGCATTGGCATGGAGTTCCTTTCCCCTGTGCCTCAACGCTGTCTCCGGTGGCAAGTCTTGTTTTCTTGTACTTTGTAGTTTCTCTTTGATCAGTTTTGTAAGACGGTTTCCTTATCACCTTGTATCGGTTCAGTCATGTGGATTTTTCATAAAACGAGATGAAAGCCTATTTTGAGAAGGAACCACCCGCACTCAAACTATGGCCACCCTCCTCGAAGCCGGCTGCAGCGCTGCTAGTGAACTACCCCGTATGATTGCCACCGTTGGGTGTTGATTTTGTTTTTGTAAGCAAGACGATGTTGTGTGAGGAACATAACTCAAGTTGATGAGGATAATGGCAGTTTGCTCCATTCTCTTCTAAATTTAACTGCTATACAGAATGCAATGCTTCTTGTGGAGGAGACGATCCGACGGAGAGGCTCCCCAAGTGTGTTCCTTGGTCGCTTGGTGTGGCCGTGGTGGGGTCGCCTTGCTGCTCGATGTACATCTTGTTGGAATATTTGCCTAAATAGGCCCAGCCCATTTATTACATGCCAATAAATTCCTAAAATCCTAGAGGCCCATTTGGCCCATTCATGCAAGACAAGAGCTGGGACAAATGTTTAGTCCCACATTGCTAGTTGAGTGGAAGTTGGACCAACTTATAAGGAGAGCTCTTCCACCACTTGTACGAGCTTGAGAAGAGAAGACATATACACGCGCGCTCCTGCTCCTCCTCGCTCGCCACACCTCACCTTGCGATGCCACGCCACGCCACGCCACGCCACGACACGACACACGCGCACGCCGTGGGTTGCGGGAATCTCGCCGAGCTGAGCTTTATTTTGCCACACATGAATGATATATGAACAGTTGTAAAGAAGCTAAAACGTTTTGCTCAAGTGGACTTTTAATACGAGCTAAATGAATACGAACTGAGTGGAGGCTGTCCGGTGGGCTACCGCCTGTTCGCTTCAACTTCCGTCTATTTGTTTTATCTCCTGCGCAGTCTATCTGTGTTCTCCTCTGTGCCTATAATAGAGAGGCCGCGCCTCCTCTCAGACACACTACCACACATCCTTTGCGTCTCCAGTTCCAGAGCACTGCGCTACCTAGTCTTCCCCATCCCGTCTTGCAGCGTGCACTGCGAGCCGGGACAGTAGGCCTCCGTGACACCGCTGCTTTGAGTCTTGTACGGAAGAAGGGCGATAAGGTTTTTGGGGAACGCTATTGGCGTGACTACTGGCTTCATCCCGGACTCCTTCACGGATAGCGACTGCGTCGACGTCTTCCCCAACGAGGACTTCTTCCCCGACATCAGCACCCTCTTCTTCGACGACATGGATGGCGACGGTGCCAACACGAATGCTGGTGGTTCCTCTGTTGCTGCTGTCGTGTATATTTTCTTTCTTAACCTTGTTCTGATCGCATCACAAGTTCTACGCCTTGCAATCTGTTTGATTATCTGCCTTAATATGTATTCACTATTTCACATGGTTACTATACTCTCTATTATTCCAATCATGTTTTATCTAGCGTTTATTATGGGCAATTCGCTTGGTAAATTGCTCTTTTACTCAACAATCCAAAAACCTTATTTTAGGCAATTTTCCCCAAGTGGCTTTGTTGCTTATATGAAGCCACCTGTGTTCGAAGGTTTCAATTACAAACGATGGAATGCGAGAGCAGTGCTCTGGTTTTAGACCATGAGATGCTATAACGTCATCTATGGCGCACCTGAGGGAGATCTTAGTCTCACTCAGGAAGAGGCGTTCCAAAAACTTGATACCACTTTCAAGGCTGCCTTGATCAGCATTCTTGGCAACAATATTGTCGATTCATATCTGTCATTTAGCAATGGCAAGTATATGTGGATGCACTCGAGAGAAAATTTGGAGTCTCCGATGCTGGCAGTGAACTGTATGTCATGGAACAATTCTATGACTATAAGATGGTTGATGACCGCCCCATTGTGGAGCAGGCTCATGAGATACAGTCACTTACCAGAGAGCTTGAGCACTTCACTTGTGAATTACCGGATAGGTTTGTTGTCGGAGGCATTATTGCCAAACTTCTCCAGTCATGGAGGAATTTTGCTACTTCTCTGAAGCACAAGAGAAAAGAGTTCTCCGTAATGGATCTCATTGGGACTCTTGATGTGGAAGAGAAGGCGAGAGAAAAAGACACACATGCCTGAGGTACCGAGGGAGGTTCTAATGCCAATATGGTACAGAAAAGGAACTTCTAGCCTCACAAGTTCAAGAATAAAATCAAGTTTGACGGCAAAGGAAAGTTCGATGGAAAGAATAAGGCCTCACAGTCTACCAGCTTCAAGAAGAAAACTCATAAGAAGAAAGGTGCTTGTCATTGATACGTCCAAAACGTATCTACTTTCTCGAACACTTTGCTATTGTTTTTCCTCTATACTTGTGTGATTTGGATACAACTAACACATAGTGACATTGTTTTCAGCAGAATTATCTTGGTGTCTTGTTTTTGTGCAGAAAATCAACTATCAGGAAAAATCCTGGAAAATCTGCCAAAAACTATTTGCACCAGAAGATCCACGGATCCAGAAGGGGAGACAGAGAGGGGGCCTGGGGGCCTAGACCCACCCCAGGCATGGGCCCACCTGACCCCGCACCTAGAGGGGGTGGGGCCATCCCAGACAGTTCCTCGACCTCCCTCTGCGCCTATAAGTTGCCTTTCGACCTAAAAACCGAGGGGGAACGATAGTTTTTCAGAAAGAGTTCCGATCCACCGCCGCCACCAGAAACCAAGATTCAGATCCGGAAACTCAGTTCTGGCACCCTGCCGGGACGGGGAATTTGGATAGGATCATCGCCATCGTCATCACCAACGCATCTCCATCAACCACCGATGTTTCCCTCATCCATGAGTGAGTAATCCCCTGCTGTAGGCTTGGGGATGGTAGTGATTGGATGAGTTCTATCATGTAATCGAATAAGATCTGTTAGGCATAGGGCCTAGTATCTCTATTAGTGCTATTTGACTTTGTTGCAACTTGTTGTGCTTAATGCTTGTCACTAGGTCCCGAGTGCCATGATCTCAGATCTGAACTTATTATTGAATCATTGTGATAGTATTGTTTGTGATTTTATCTGCAAGTTGTGTACACATATCATTGTTCGGATCCAAAGGCCCCAAAGTGACAATAATTGGGACAATCGGAGGGGATGGCTGTGGTGTGAGGATCACATGTGTTCACGGAGTGTTAATGTTTTGCTCCGGTGCTCTATTAAAAGGAGCACCTTAATTGCTAGTAGTTCCCTTGAGACCCCGCTGCCATGGGCTGGCTGGACGGAAGATGTTGTGCAAGTTCTCATTGCGAGCACGTATGACTATATTTGGAGCACATGCCTAGGATTGTTTAGTACTTGGATGCTTGTTATTATTTATCTGCAATACCCTAGATCTTGAAGTTACATGTTTAGACTCATCCATGCAACGCCCGTCCATCCATCCCTATGCCTACCGCACTCGAATCCTACTGCTACCGTTACTGTTACTATTGCTCTTGTTTCACTATTGCTATTGATGTTGCTGTTGCTTTGCTGTTACAAACTGTTTCTACTGATAAACTTCTATGAGAAAGAACTATTTCTAGGTGCAGCTGAACTGACAACTCAGTTGTTAAGGCTTGCAAGTATTCTTTGGCTCCCCTTGTGTCGAATCAATAAATTGGGTAATACTACCCGCGAAGACTGTTGCGATCTCCTATACTTGTGGGTCATCAGTCATATGTGCATTGATCCTGATCATTGGGCTCCTTCTTGACCTAACCACTTTGACAAGCGCCAGCATGGGAAGGGCAGCAAGACTGCTAATGTTATATGGGCGATGTTGAGATGAAGGATGTTGGTATGGTATATTACCTACTATTCTTTCATTATGTCATTCTCTTGATTGGTGGATTGACATGGGCGCTAATGTACGTGTATGTTCTGATATTTCCATGTTTTCTTCATATCAGGTCAGAGGGACTCAAACCATGCTGATGTGGAACGGCTCGCATGCTTCTGTTCATGGTGTTGGTACGGTCGATTAGAACTTCACATCGGAAAAGACCGTGGGCCTGATGAACATGCATCATGTTCCCTCAATAAATGAAAATATTGTTAGCGGATCTCTTCTTTGTCGAGGCTACAAGATTGTATTCGAGTCTAATAAATTTGTAATTTCTAAGTATGGAACCTTTTTTCGTAAAGGCTATGAGTGCGGGGGCTTGTTCCGCTTATCTCTGTCAGACATTTTTAATAAAGTTGTTAATCATATTTACACAAATTTTGAATCAAATGTTTGGCACTCTCATATTTGTCATATTAATTTTGGTTGTATGACACGGCTAGCCAAAATGAATTTAATCCCTGATTTCATAACTGTTAAAGGATCTAAGTGCCAAGTCTGTGTGCAAGCTAAACAACCTCGCAAGTCACATACGACTGCAGAAGTGAGAAATTTAACACCACTAGAGATCATACATTCTGATCTTTGTGAGATGAATGGTGTGTTGACAAAAGGTGGAAAGAAATATTTCATGACTTTGATCGATGACTCTACGAGATATTTTCATGTGTATATTCTGAAATCAAAAGATGAGGCTTTAAGTTTCTTAAAAATCTATAAAGCTGAGGCAGAAAATCAACTTGATCGAAAGATTAAGAGGCTTAGGTCTGATTGTGGTGGAGAGTATTTTTCCAACGAGTTTGATTTATTTTGTGAGGAACATGGCATAATTCATGAGAGGACGCTTCCCTACTCACCCCATTCAAATGGAGTAGCCAAAAGAAAGAACCGTACTCTAACAGATTTGGTTAACGCCATGTTAGACACATCGGGTCTCTCCAAGGAATGGTGGGGGGAGGCACTATTGACTGCGTGTCATGTCCTAAACCGAGTTCCCACAAAGAACAAAGAAATTACTCCATTCGAAGAATGGGAGAAGAAAAGATTAAAACTCTCTTACTTACGTACTTGGGTTGTTTGGCAAAGGTTAACGTACCAATCCCCAAGAAGCGCAAGATTGGACCAAAAACTATTGATTGTGTTTTTCTGGGCTATGCTTTTCATAGCATTGGTTATAGATTCTTGATAGTAAAATCTAAAGTACCTGACATTCTTGTCGGTACAATCATGGAGTTGACTGATGCGACTTTCTTTAAGGATATCTTTCCTATGAAGGATAAACGTAACTCATCAAATCCGGAGATACCTAGTTCATCTAATCAGGAATTTGCTACATTTTCTGAACCTACCATTCCAATTGAACACTCTGAAAATCCTAAGGAGGATGATAATGAAATTCCTAAAAGGAGCAATAGACAAAGGACTGCAAAGTCCTTTGGTGATGATTTCATTATGTACCTTGTGGATGACACTCCCACTTTCATTTCAGAAGCATATGCATCTCCTGATGCTGAATACTGGAAGGAATCCGTCCATAGTGAGATGAATTTCATCTTAGCTAATGGAACATGGGAGATCAATGATTGCCCTTATGGGTGCAAACCTGTAGGATGCAAGTGGGTGTTTAAGAAAAAGCTTAGACCTGATGGTACTATTGAGAAGTACAAGGCATGACTTGTGGCCAAGGGATATACTCAAAAAGAAGGTGAAGACTTCTTTGACACTTACTCACATGTTGCCAGATTGACCACCATTCGAGTATTACTCCCATTGGCTTCCTCTCATGGTCTTCTCGTTCATCAAATAGACGTTAAGACAACTTTCCTTAATGGAGAGTTGGATGAGGAAATTTACATGGATCAGCTAGATGGCTTTGTGGTAAATGGTCAAGAAGGAAAGGTGTTCAAGTTGTTGAAGTATTTATATGGCCTAAAACAAGCCCCTAAATAGTGGCATGAGAAGTTCGAAAGAACTTTAACTGCTGCAGGCTTTGTTGTAAATGAAGCTGATAAATGTGTGTACCATCGCCATGGTGGGGGTGAGGGAGTCATCCTTTGTTTGTATGTTGATGACATACTAATATTTGGAACCAACCTTAATGCAATTAAGGAGGTCAAAGATTTCTTATCTTGTTCCTTTGAGATGAAGGATCTGGGAGTAGCTGATGTCATCCTAAACATCAAGCTATTGAGAGGATGACGGTGGGATTACATTGCTTCAGTCCCACTATGTGGAAAAGGTCTTGAGTTGTTTAGGGTATAGCGAATTCAAGTCTTATCCTACACCGTATGATCCTAGTGTGTTGCTTCGAAAGAATCGAGGAAAAGCTAGAGACCAACTGAGATACTCTCAAATTATTGACTCTCTTATGTATTTAGCTAGTGCCACGAGGCCTGACATCGCCTTTGCTGTAAGCAAACTCAGTCGATTTGTTTCAAATCCTGGAGATGATCACTGGCATGCTCTTGAGAGAGTTATGCGCTATCTAAAAGGCAATGTGAGCTATGGCATTCACTATACCGGGTATCCGAGGGTAATAGAGGATTATAGTGATTCAAATTGGATATCTGATGCTGACAAGATAAAGGCCATGAGTGGATATGTATTCACACTTGCTGGTGGCGATGTTTCTTGGAAGTCTTGCAAGCAGACCATCTTAACGAGGTCAACTATGGAAGCATAACTCACAGCATTAGACACATCCACTGTTGAAGCAGAGTGGCTTCGTGAACTCTTGATGAGCTTACATGTGATTGAAAAACCAATACCCACAATCCTTATGAACTGCGATAATCAAACTGTGATTTTCAAGGTAAATAGTTCTAAGGATAATATGAAGTCATCAAGACATGTGAAGAGGAGACTGAAATCTGTCAGGAAAATGAGAAACTCCGGAGTTATTGCATTGGGTTATATCCAAACATCTAAAAACTTGGTAGATCTCTTCATAAAGGGACTGTCACGCAACGTGATAGAAAATGCATCGAAGGAGATGGGTATGAGACCCTCAATTTAAGCTTTCCACAGTGGTAAACCACTCTATGTGATCGGAGATCCCGTGAATTAGAATTGGGAGACAAGTTGTTGGTTAGCTGAGAGGAAAGTATCCCTACTTTAATAAACACCACTCCATAAGATGCAATACTTTTCTATTTTGCACGACAGGTTGATTTATTATCTTAATGTGTTCTAAGTGGCTTATCCTAAGAAAAAATGTTATCCTGCGGAACATTTTTTGAAGAACACACCTATATGAGTCTGACTATTAAAATATCGCAGTCTATGAGAGTAGGGTGCTCTCTAATAAACTCATGAAAGGTGTTGTGACCTTGGATCGTAAAAGATCCTAAGTCCTTGTGATTTACATGCTAGTCTCTGGATCAATAGCTAGCGCTCATAGTCGATGAATATCATGTAAAACACAATGTCATTATTACACGAGGAATCTAGAGTATGGAAATTATTACAAATTTGCTTAGCATAAAGCTAGCTCAAATAACAGCGGAAACATAAATAGCTTGAGTCCATCAATACCGCAGGCTTGTTGAGTGTAGACTCGCGATCCCTAGCACCTTTCAATCTTCGGACTCTACACATAATACGTGCAGCCAACATGTTGGGTCAATACTTTGAATGTATTGGCAAATTACACCAAGGAAAGAAAAATACTAACTCTACATGCAAGGCTAGTTTAGGCTGTGGAGTTCATTTCCTCAAAGCTAATTTTCTCTAACTATGGGGAAGAGAGAGAGTGTGAGAGAGAGAGAGAGAGTTTTCCTACTTTATAAACATTTGCTTAACTAATATAGGGTCGAATGGCACACGGGGATATTACACACCAAGTGTCCAAACAATCTAACACTTGGATATTACTCACCAAGTTCCCAAAATCCACCGAATAGCGATATGACTCATGCCTTGGGTTTTAGAAAACTTTAAGTTTTGAAAAAGAGAGAGGAAGATCCTTCAGAGGCTCCATCATTCAGATGCTCAAGTGTTCTTTTCCGTGAACTCGGATGATCGATCAGATTGCAATACTCTCGAGAGTTTGTGCACTTTACCCACAATCCACAACCAAGTCCTTTTACAGACAAGATCATGGAGAGGCTTTCCCTTAGTAGCCCCTCTACCAGCTGGATCCAACCGTGCCAAGAACCTCCAAATGTTGGTACCCCGGTGAGGTTTCCCACTAAGTACTAGGCCAAGACAGAGCCCATATGTATTATGGTTGCACTGAAAGCTTCTGAATTCTAAAACATGGCAGACTTCTTTGATTCTTGGACGGCCGTCCTCCACCAAAATCTCACTCGTTGACCCGACAACCATTCCGCCCAGAAGAAAACTTAGTTTTATTTTGAAGTGGCTTTGAGAAGAAAAGATCGCTCACGAGAGCCTTTATACTTAAAAAAAAATCTTGTCTTTCGAGCCCCCCAATGGTACTTTATATATATAGCATGGCAAGCAGTACTTAGCAAAACAGGGGTAACCTATTAGGATGGGAAGAATCCTAAGTATAGAGCTACTCATGGCATACTACAAAATCATCTCACTTGCAAAATAATACTAAGAAAATTCTACTAGAACATCCTACACATGCATACTACAGAATTTGAAGATCACATGCATAGAATAAAAACTGGGACAAAAATATGAATAAGTGGTGTAACTTGCCTTGATCCGAGCAGCACTCTACACAATAGTACTCCTCAGCGCACTCCAAACAATCTAACGAAACACAAACATAGATCTAATCACAAATTGCACAAAAACAAGTCACAGAAAATAATATGCATGCATGCAACATGGTAATATGCAATATTGTGTTCTAATTTGACCAAGGTATTCTTTCTGGGTTGCTAAAGTGTTGGGGACGTTGTTAGTATTAAAATCCCACGGGTTTTAGGCAATTTGGAATATCACTTTAATTTATAGGCTCATAAGGAGAACCGAACTTCAAATTTGCCACGAAATAGATCTAAATGCCCTAAGCAAAGTTTTATAATTTTAGACAGTAGGCATTGTAAAAATAAAGCCAACGCAACAAGAATTAACTAAAACAGAGTTTTAATTATTTTTCTATGAATTAAATACTCCAATCTAGAGATTAAATTTTACACAGATATTACTGCTGCAAACTCGCAAAATTAATTCAGATCTGTGTTATTCACAATTTTGTGAATCCAACAGCATATTATACGCATTTTTTGGCTAAGTAATCGATTTACTATGAATTAAACAAGATTAAACAATATTCTGAGTATTTAAAAGACTGGATCTAGTCAGCACGTCCGCGTGTCGACAAGTGGTGGCTTCTGATTGGACCGGCTAGGTGACGCGGTGCTGACACGGGCGTGCCACGCGGTGCAGTGTGATTCATCGATACCCCTTCGCTATGCAGTTCTAATCTAAGCTGCAGATCCTCGATCTAACGGCCGGGGAGGCGTCAATGACTTACAGGGCGACGACGGTGGCGACGGGTGGCGAACGCGATGGTGACGACGGTCGGCGGCGGTTCCGTGGCTTCCCAAGGCGGCGGTGTGGTCGACGAGGTGCAGTAGGTCCTCGTAGCACGGACTGCGTCGTCCCTCTCCTCCTCTTCCCGCTGCAGTCCTCCGCTGGTGTTCGCGAGCTCCGGCGACGCGTCGGCGAGGAATTCCCGATGGTGTGATGCACAAGGGGAAGAAAAGAAGGGACGGGGTGAGGCATTGTTACACGGGGAAGCGATCTAGATGATAAAGGGGGCAAGGGGCGATGGAGACGGTGCTCAAACGTGGACTCCCGAGCTTTGGCGGCGACAATGGCGATGGAAATCGGTAGCGCTTCGGCGTGTCATTAGCTATGGTTTTCGAGAGGAAACAAGGAGAGGGGTCGGGGCTTTATAAGCCAGAGGCTTGGAAAAGGGGGCGGCCGAATTTGGTTGGGATTCGGGTTTATCCGAGCGTTGTTCGCGGTAGGGGGGTCGTGTTCGTCGCGGTCTCCAGGAAGACGACGACGGGGTGGGGCCCCTCGGTCAGCGGCTGCGGTGATTCGCGGGCTGTGCGGTGGCTGGGAGGGTTGGGCCAGCCCAAGGCACTGTGAGACGCTCGCCTGCCAGACGCGGCGGTAGTTAGTTCGCGGGCTGGCCTAGCTGGCCCGCTTAGGTTTTTTTTTTACTTTTAACAATTTCTGTTTTACCAATTCTTTAATAACTTTTGCATAACAAGTTCAAATTTAATGAAACCATTTTCTAAATTTTTGTAATAATGAGGAGGTTATTATAGAACCAGAATATAATATTTTTACATAGCTTTAGGAAGGCTAAGCATAGTAAACCCCCTTCTTGCTCATATAGAGGAATTTTTTTATTAGGGTTTAGTGGTAGGGTTTTAGATGTAACTTTAGTTGTATGATGCAATGATGCAGGATGATGCATGCTTCTAGTAACATCTTAATATAAAATATAGGATGTTACAAAAGGTTATGGAGTATGACGAATAAGCTCCACGCGCGGGGAAGTCCCACGGTAGTCTAACATCGGTCAAGACTTCTTGTAAAGCTAGGTTCGCAGCAAACTTGCAGTTCAAGGCATAGTCCACTGTACAAGTTGCAGCCTAATATAACATAAGGCTTTAGGTGGAAGTTCAACTTAACAGTCTCCACTACAATACCAGTATATAAACAATGTTTTGGAATCAAAGGCAAACTTCATGTGCCTCTAGGATCTGGTGGGGGATTGTTGGAATTTTTGCCTAAATAGGCCCAGCCTATTTATTATATTCCAATAAATTTCTAAAATCCTAAAGACCCATTTGGCCTATTCATGCAATGCAAGAACTGGGACAAATATTTAGTTCCACCATATTGCAAGTTGAATGGAAGTTGGACCAGCTTATAAGGAGAGCTCTTCCACCACTTGTACTGAGCTTGAGAAGAGAAGACATATACACACGCTCCTCCTCGCTCGCCTCGCCTCGTCACGACGCGCGCACGCGCCTCTGGTTGCGGGAATCTCGCTAAGCCGAGCTTTATTTTTTCACGCATGAATGGTATATGAACAGTTGTAGAGAAGCTGAAAAGTTTTGCCCGAGTGGATTTTTAATACGAGCTAAATGAATACGAACTGAGTGGAGGTTGTCCGGTGGGCTGCTGTCTGTTCGCTTCAACTTCCGTCCATTCGTTTCATCTCTTGTACAGTATGTTTGCCTTCCCATCTGTGCCTATAAGAGAGAGGTCGCGCCTCCTCTCAGATACACTGACACACATCCTTTGCCTCTCCAGTTCCAGAGTACTACGCTACCCAGTCTTCCCCATCCCGTCTTGCAGCGTGCATTGTGAGCCGGAACAGTAGGCCTCCGAGACCCTGCTGCTTCGAGTCCTGTACGGAAGAAGTGCGATAAGATTTTTGGGAAGCGCTATTGGCACGACTACTGACTTTATCACTGACTCCTTCACAGATAGCGACTGCACCGACGTCTTTCCTAACGAGGACTTCTTCCCCGACAGCACCCTCTTCCTCGATGACATGGATGGCGATGGTGCCAACACGAACGCCGGCGGTTCCTCTACTGCTGACGTCGTGTATTTTTTCTTTCTTAACCTTGTTCTGATCGCATCTTAAGTTTTACGCCTTTTAATCTGTTTGAGTATCTGCCTTAATATGTATTCGCTATTTCACATGGTTAGTATACTCTCTATTATTTTAATTATGTTTTATCTAGTGTTTATTATAGCCAATTTGCTTGGTAAATTGCTCTTTTACTCAACACATCTGGCCGCCCCGTTTCCGGTGCTCCGTAGTTGCCAGAAGAGGTAAACGGCAGGAGTATGAATGGTTCGGGAATAGATTGTTTAACGGTAATCGAGATTTAGTTAACAAATGAGAAATGTGATTAGTGATTGGTAACTCGATTTGCTAAGTGGTCGGAGTACTTTGAGATTTGGAAAGACACGTGTCGCAAGGTGGAGCTGGTCCAGCCATCGGGGCTGTACTACCCACGTTCGAGTTAGTTATCGGGGGCCGGCTGCAGATGCTCCAACTCCAATCGAAGAGGGATGGAGAGTGGCGGCCGCCGCAGCCGCACAACCGATGGCGAGGTCATCCGGACGGCCGGCGGGACGGGCGGTGGGGTGACGGAGAGCGGCAGCTCCAGCACGCGCATGGTGATCCGGGTGGGCGCCTCGTCGGCCCTCCCCGTTGCACCTTCGCGGAAGAGAAATCCCGTCGAGGACGAGGACGAGGACGTGACGTTCAAGACGCTCCTAGTGGACATGAAGCATCGTGATGGATCCGTCCTCAGTGAATCCTCTCTGTTGCATAAACTGTATCGTATGAACATCACCGACGAGAGTAAGCCTCTCATCTTCTTTTATTCATATACCGAAATCCTGAAAATTGCGATTACCCTTTTTATGTTAAATTAGTGGATGCCATTCGAATAAATCCTTGAATTTCCATGTTACTATAAGATTATACTCTGGTTTGCTTTACCTTTGATTTATGTATTGAGATGGGCAGTACATCAAAACGATTTGTGTGTGCCTTGCATCTACTTGCACATTGTCTCTCCTCCTGTTAGTTATCAACCAGATTTGTTTGTTAGAACCAAGATCATTTCTTTCTTCCATAATGCAGCCTATCGAATCACAATTTTAACCTCTTGTCTGACGGCGAGCCAAGATCCTTAACAAAATCTGCGCCACTATATTCCAGACAGCTTTTGCAACTACAAACTGAAAGAGGAAATGGTTTATTTGTTGTATTTTCATCTCAGAAAACATGTGGCAAATGATTAACATTCATGGTCAGCAATTTATCAAGTGACAGTACCATATGAGTTTGTTCATACTCATTATAAATTGTGCTTATTAGGTGCCCTTTTGACCCAAATTTTAGGACTAGAATATTATTATTTGATAGCTGAACATTATTGTACTAGTGAAGTTTTGTTTCTGTTTTCTAGCTTTACGAAACACTGTGTCTAAAGTATGTAACTTAAAATTGCTATGTGGGATAGCTCTGTAATACGTTTCTGATACCCCGCCAAAATTGGGGTGTGAGATTGCCATGTGGAACCTTGCTTGTCTCAGAGAAATATATTCTAGCTTTAATAATTTCATTTCCCGTCATCAAATTAATGCATGTGCAATGTTTCTAACTTTAATTTCTACTGCTGCTCCCAGCTTGTCTAAAGCCAATGATGATGTCGAAGAATCCCAAGTGTCAGCCGTACTCCCAGGAATGTCAAAGCCATGTGTATTGCAATATGATGCAGATATACTGGCTTCCCAATCCCTAGCAAAAGCAGCCGCCACCTGTGCCCGGCCGTCGGAAGACGAAGGAAGTGGAGGCGAACCCCAGCGACCAGTTTCTTCTCGCGGGGAGGCGGTGGTCTTGGGGGTCGCGAGCGGCGGCACTGCAACGATGCGTCGTGGTGGTGCGGAGGAGAAAGGGCGTGGCGGTTGACGGCGATTCGCGGGCATGCGACCTGGCGCGCAGGCGTGGGAGGCGTCGCCGGCGGCTCCGCGGGCTCGATCTGGGCCCGTATTGGGCTGGCAGGTCGGCGGCGCTGGGCAGCCTGCTTTGGAGGTCGCGGACGGCGCATGGTGGCTCGGCGGAGGCGGTACTGCGACGACGACCGTCTGCGGGTGCGCCGCGTGGGCTAGATCTGGGGTCATCTAGGCCAGGTCAGCCCTCGGCGGGGGCGCCGTGGTAGGCAGCGGTCAAGGCGTGGCGCTGGGATCTTGCTGGGCGGCGGCTCCGGCGCTGCTGCGGTGGTTCCCGGTTTGCTTCCTTTTGCCTGCTCGATCCATCCTCCGGAAACCGGCCGACGGTGTGGGGACTGTTGTGTCAGATCTAATAAAGGTGGTGGTATTTTGATTTCTTTCGCACGAAGACGAAGATCTACTTGATGTCTGCACTCCTTGATCTGATCTGGAGAGGCGGGTTCCGGAAGGCTCCGCCGGCGAACTCCCATGAGCATATCATGCCTGGAGATTGCTGGATCAGAAGGTATTCGGTCGCGCGCATCTTGTTTTTCTGACCGATTGGTTTCAGCGGGAGCGGTGTGAAGCTCTGTTGTTTGTTTTCACCAAGTGCCATGCTTTGAGACAGGGTGATGTCAGATGCGGAGAATGTCAGGAAAGCCGAAATTTGAGGGCAGCGATGGTGATTTTTGTTCTTGTGGTAACGGAGATCTGGCTGCGTGATCTGAGACTCGTTGCAGCGACTGTTGGTGTGGAAAGATGAAACAGGGAAGTTTTCAGTCTTATCTTGCAGGGTGAAAATCCAAGATCTGGTCTTAGCTGGTTGTGCCTGGCAATGATCTTGTTAAAGGCATTGTTTGGTGAGTAAGGACTTTCTCCAGGGTGAAAACCTATGGCCTTTGGTCGGGCAACGACGGCGCTTGAGCATTGTTTCCTTCTTGAAGGCGTTGTTATTGGAGTGAAGGACTACTGGTATTGTTCTGATGGTGTGACTGTCGTTTCTTTGAGGATTAGTTCTCTGTAGCGGTACTTTTTTTTTAATTTCTTTTTTTATGCTGTGTGCATCCGTAGAACCGGTAGGGCATGCGTTGTTGCAGAGGCTGGGTGTAATTGGTGTCCTTATGATATATATGCATTTTTCCAAAAAAAATATTTCTGTTGATTCCTTGGATGGCCCAATTCAATTGTATGGATTCCTGGCTGCCGGGGACCTCCTGAACCCAAGGCGTAATTACGTGTTCAACCGCAGCAGGGATGATCCTTTCGTCGTGGTTGGGGATGATGACCGGTTGATACAGATGTCTGGCCCCAAGAGAGGCATCGAAATGACATCCCCTGTGCTGATCGAGTTCGACATGCGGATCAAGACTGGAGAAGCAGAAGAAGATGACCTGCAGCTCATCGACGGGGCTGTCATCTTCTGCGACATGGACCCGCCGATCAACATGGCCTTTACTGAACGGCTAGGCGGCGAGGGTGGTGCAGTGGACATAAATCTGGCACATCTGTACGAGGCAGCGGAGGCCACGATACAGGTCCAGATATCAGAAGCATGCCGCGGTGGCCTGAGCCTGTGCCTGACGGCTTCCGGCAGCGGGTTACTCGAGAAAGCCCGGCTCTTCGATGGTATTGTCACCGAGGCGCCATGTGACCTGGACAAGTTTGTGTTTGCTGTGATGAGACGCACCAAATTGATTGTGGTGTTGAAGATTGGTCGGAGCGATGGCTCTGATCCTCCTGTTCATCGGTTTCATGTCTTCGATGTTCAGAAGCATGGAGATTCGATCGTAAGTTTCAGGCTCAGTTTCGCTGCTATACAGGTGAAGGTGACTTGTCGACTTTGGACGTCCCAAACAGTGCACTTGGAGAAGACAACCACTACAAGTGGGAGCCGGAGGATACAACTAACACTGATTATGAGTATGACTGGGATGATTATTAGTTAACGCTTCGGTTTCCTATACTATGTATAAGCTTCCTCTGTGGCTAGATTTTCTGTTGTGCACTTTAGATGTTTTGGTAGAGACTTTGGTTTGCAGAGGCCGAAAGGTATCGTAATATTTACTGAGAAAAGAAACACATTTTTCCATTTTGTATGTGTTCTTCATGGCTCTTGTTGCGGCCCTGCCACTGCAACACCGAACCTGATAGTATCGTGTTGTGGTTAGCTTTCAACCTCACATTCCAAAGCGGCCAGAGTCACTTAGAAATTAAAGAGGTACAGTAGTAGAAATATGCAAGTGAACTTTCTTCACTTTGATCGATTTTGTTAGAACGGAATTTTCAACTTGTAAGCATATATAAACAGATCACGGGAGCATACAAATCAACCCACGATTCTGATCGGCCATCACACGAAGCAAACACCAAATAATAGGAATTCAAAGAATTTCACTAGTATTCATTGATAATCGATTGATGATGCAACTGAGACCTTACATGACTGTACTTATGATAAAGTAGCACTATGTACTACGTCCTTAACGATGAGATCTTATCCCTGGTGCTATATACTCTATATAAAACTAAAACCGACAATCGTCTATTTATATGTAATGTAAAACTAAATATCGATCAAATCTTCATGAGCCCATGGACCGATCATGCATCCTCTTGCTTCTATGGCGACACCTCTAAGAAAATCCAATTCAGAAAAGAAAGACATACGTTAGAGGCAAAGCGCAAAGATGACAGAATTCAAGTCAAGCCGCTGTTCAATGTGGAGTACATGTAAAATTTAAAAGATTACCTGGTGCTGAGACGGGAGAAGCAGCAGGCGCGGGTGACTTTGGAGCCACCAATGGCGGCGCGGGTGACACGGGAGAAGCAGGAGGCGTTGGAGTGGTAGGAGGCAACAGTGGTGGCAGGGGTTGACCTGTCAAAACCGTCACAAATTAAAGGTCATATTGGCAGGATAAGAAGTGCAGAAATATGAACGAACGAAACTATGTAGTACTGTCAAGATCAATCATATATAGCTAGCTAGGTAATAAGAGGTGCAAGCGCACTTACTGTTGCAGGTGAGAAGCGTGCTTAGTGGCGGCATGGCGCCGCACCTGAGCGGCAGGATAAGCATCCGGATGGGATCGATGTGGTTGGGGAAGAGCTGGCTCATGTCGCCGTTCATGCCGTGGCAGAGGCAGATGGGCGCGTCGGCGATGACCGACTTGAGGCCGTCGCAGCAGACGCTCGGGGGCGAGGCCACGGTGATGTTGGTGAGGTAGTCCACGCACGGTAGCATCTGCGTCAGCGGCGTCAGGCACTCGGCCGGCGGTGGCGGCGATGCCGGTAGACCGGGTAGACCACCGGGCAGGCCAGGAGCGGCAGGGGAGCCGCCAGCGCTGGGTGGGCCTGGGAGGTGCGGGAAGCTAGGCAATGGTGGAAGGCCAGGGATCTGAGGCAACGGGAAGGGGAACAACGGTGGGAGGCCGGGAATCTGAGGCAATGGCAATGGGAAGGGGAAGCCAGGAAGGCCTCCGGCTGATCCGGAGAAAGTTTTGGACGCGCCATCTGCCGCTTCTTCTTGGTTGAACCCTTGCACCCTCGCTTCGGAGAGCTGCAACGTCGCTGCCATGGCAGCGAAAGCCAAGAACAGGGCGATGAACTTGGAGATCGCCATCGCTTGTTGCGCTTGATTGGGTCTGGAGGGGTTTGGGATGGTGTTTTTTGTGGAGACGAGAGATGTACGTTCTCTGGTGCTTTATTTATAGTCCTAGCTTCCCGGTGCCTGGTAGATGATGTGGACAAATCTTAAAATGACTTCGATACTTTGAATCTCTTATTATCCGTACTAGCTAGTTCAAGGTGGAATACTTTGAAGGAATCTCTTATCCGTACGTGGAGATTCAAAGAGCGAGCGGCAGTATATGCATGGTACAGTCCTTTGCTGATACTTCCGTTTGTATGAAGACATGTGGGACGGAGATATGATCCCCCAAAGTTAATGCATCTTCGTGATTTGGGACAGGACTCCCGCGTGCCTGGTAGATGTGGACAAATCTTAAAATGAGTTCGCGATACTTTGAATCTCGTATATCCGTATCCGTACTAGTTCAAGGTGGAATCTCTTATCCGTACGTGGAGATTCAAAGAGAGCCAGTATCTATACCACTATATAATGTGGCAGTTTTGAACTGGGACTAAAGAATGAATTCCAGCCGTTAATCTTCTGAATCTAACGTATGATAAAAGAGGGATTCATGTAAACAGTACATGCAGGTGTCTCCATGATATTCTAGAACTCTCCTGCTTACTCGCGTCGCCCTTGACCAGAAAAGAGGCCCATGGGTGATGTTTAGTGGGTCATATTGAATCATCGATGGCCTAAGAGATGGTCTGACAGGAGTACGCATTGGTTTTATTTCCACCGGTACCAGGCAAGGAGATTGGTTCCTTTTGCGCCAAAAAAAAGGAAGATAGTTCCTACTAATTTTCTACCTTTACAAGTAACAAATTTCTTCTTTGATTGATAACATTTTACAGTTGAATCTACTCCATCCGTCCTTAAAAATATATCGCAATTTTAAGGACAAAGACAAATCTGAGATATCCTTTCAAGGATAAAGACAATCTATAATGTTACAACGTGTATGGCACGTGTATGTAGACTAGTATATATATGCATGGTACAGTCCTGTACTGATACTTTCCGTTTGTAAAATCCAGAGCATTGTTGAAGACATGTGGGACGGGGATATGAACCCCTAAAATTAATGCATCATCGTGATTTGGGACAGGACTCCTGCATCTTTCAAATGCTTAGCCCGGCGGATCGTCGAGATTTGGTGCTAAGTTTAAAAACGTTATTGGTTTCCAGATGCGGATTTCAAGTTTCAAAACCCATGATGATGTGGGGACGCGAGGTTTGTTCTAACTCTATCTCATCGTGGACTCTATTGAATTCATGCACTAGCTAACCCAACCAAACTGATGGAAAGGGTTAGGTAATATATTTCAACACTCATCCTACGTCTTTCGCCCTATTGTGTCGCATGTTTGGAGGACCTCCTACTCTGATACAATATTTAAGTGTATGTACTAGCCAACGCAACCAACAGTCCGAACTGATGGAAAGAGCTAGACAATTTATTTCAACACTCACCCTACGTCTTTGTCCTATGGCTTATTGTGATGCGTTTTTGGGGAGCCATAATATTTATTTTTAATTCTTACGTTGGCCAGGATTTGATTCTAGGACATTCTGCTCTGATACCATATTGAATTGCATGCACTAGCCAACGCAACCAATCGTCCGAACTGATGGAAAGGGCTAGGCAATTTATTTCAACAAAAAATTATCTACACAAAAAAATAGAACTGATGGGTTTGGGCTTGTTCAGGATAAAATTGGTTTCTCTAGCGCATGCAGTTCCAACAAAAAAATTACCTACACAAAAAAATTTAGAAAACAAATGCCTTTGAAGATAAAAATCTCTATCTGACTAGTGCTCAAAAGAAATTCTCACGAAAGATAATCTGCCGAGGAGATGCTGGACTGAAAATCCACAGTGTCACTTCTCTGGAAAAAAATGAGACCATAGATCATCTCCTTTTATCTTGCTCCCTAGCAAAATTTGTCTGGTGGTAGTCTATGCTTTTAGCATGATGAGATTGTCTGATAGTACCGAGGATCTGATTTCTGGTTGGCTCTCCTTTCTTGTCAACCAAGGGGGTCTAGTTATGGTTGGAGGAGCAGTAGTCCATTGGACCTTATGGTAAACAAAAAACGATGCATGTTTCAACAAAAAAATCCTGATGATCATGCCAATGTAATCTATAGACTGTGCAACTTGATCTCATCTAGGGCGATTTTGAAGAAAACACAAAGAAGAAGAAATCTTGAAGAAGGTGTGGGAATGCTGAAGTTGGTGATTCGAGAAGCTTACTCCAGAAATCATGGCTAGGTTCCTACCGTTTTGAGGATCACTGCCCAAGTAACTCTTGTGTCGTCGTTGCTTATGTTGTTCTGTTTCTTCTACCTTTTGTAAAAGCCCTTGACCTCCCATGGAGATGGTGTATGCATTTGTACACTGGCATCACCTAGTGACTCCTAGGTTTGATCTGTCGCTGGAAGGATGTCGTTTGCTAGGCAGCTGGTGTATCTACCTTTCTGCTGTGAAACCTCTAACTTCCTTTCGTTTTGTTTTCTGTTTGTTTATACTGAACTTGGTGGTTTCTTTATATGAAATCGATGATGGAGCCATTTGGTCAAAAAAAAAACTTGGAGGATTTAGTGTGAGAGGTACATGAGTCTTTGACAATGCTTACAAACCGATCCAACTAGTACTTGACATATTGAAATCTAACGCGGCTAGCCATGGTCGTTTCACTCTCTCTTTTAACTTTTCTGGGATTTTATTTTTCTTTCCCTTTTAGGTATAATGATTTCTCATAACAGCCAGAAAAGTATTCCGACTTTTGCTTTTAACGCATGCCCATGAGAATACCAATGCATACCCAAATATAGCATTTTTGCTACATACGTTGGGCAACTCATAGTAAAACTCCAAGAGTTTCCTCTTTTGGATTGTCCAAAGGCCACCGAAGTTATTAGCATCCCATGTAGTGCGACAGTGGCGCAAGACACGCATAAAGCAATACCTCACTTTGATTTCCAGGACAAAATTTTGGCATATGTAATCTCGAAACTTTGAAACATCATTTCTTATTTGATAACTCACTCGGTAAGCATCTATTAAGACCATCATTTCCAACACTATGGGGTCGTATTACTCCATAACCATTCACTTAAGACAATTCTGAATAGTCACAACTAGAAATTTTCAAAGAACTTCTTTATTATATATATATATATATTACTCAATGTAGAGAACATGGCAATGTATATTTAGGGGATCACAATATTTTTCACAAGCTAGATAAAATTTGGACAGTATGCATCAAAGCTATGGCTTGTCTCCTATGGGGCCTAACATGAGAAAGTATATCCCTTATATAAATATGAATAAAAAATCACCTAAGCAAGCATTCAAAAATAGAGGGATACATAATAGCATGAAACCTTTTTAAAATAAAGAACGCTGCACAAGACTCTACGCATGCAAAATATCCTCCCCAAGCTAAGAACTTGTCAAATACTAACTTGAGAAGATCATGAAAACAAAAGAGAAAATGTAGTTATCAAAAGATAGTATAAGAAATGGTTACCTCACCAAGCTTAAGTTAAAGCAAGGTTGACACACTTTACCGTTGAGGTGCTTTTAACCTCTACTTTGATGGACAAAGAACCTTTGCTTCAATGAATGCTTCACGATCCGATGTATGCCTTCCTTAAAAATCGGGTAGGAACAAGACTAGAAACAAGACAAAATATTTTTGTATTTTTGAAGACTGATATGTCGGAAACGTATATATATTTTTTGTTGCTCCATGCTTGTTTAGTATCTACTTTGCTTTGCTTTTTCTACACTTTAAGGTGTTTTTATATGTTTTCTAGAACTAACCTATTAACAAGTTGCCATAGTGCCAGTTGTCTGTTTTCTTCTGTTTTTGTTCCAGAAAGGCAGAAAATCAATACTCTCGGAATTGGACGGGACAAAAGCCAAAGTCAATATTTTACCGTGGACAACACAAAGCCAGAAGACGAGACAGAGAAGGCTCACCAGAGGGCCACACCCCCTGGCCACGCGGGTGGGCCCACCCCGCGCCTAGGGGGTGTAGCCACCCTGGTGGACCCCTGGCTCGCCCCTTCTCCTATAAGAAGCCCCCGATATAGAAACCCTAGGCACCCGATCAAAACTCCATGAAACCGTTTGTAGCCGCCGCCACCATCGTCCCTAGATCAGGGGGGTCTGAAGTTCTTCCTGGCACCCTGCCGGAGGGGAGATCATCCCGGAGGCCTTCTTCTCCAGTATGAAGCGTGAGTAGTTCCGCCTTGGACTACGGGTCCATGTAGTAGCTAGATGGTTGTATATCCTCCTTTGTGCTTTCATGTATAGATCTTGTGAGCTCCATTCATGATCAAGATCTAAACTATTTGTAACCATGCATGTTGTGTTTGCGGGGATTCGATGGATATTGAGATTACTATGTCAGATTGATTAATGGTTTTGTCTATTTGATTCTATCATGTCTGTGTTGTTTGTGATATTGCATGCTCTCTGTTGTTAGTAGCTATCTTGGCCAAGTAGTTGCTAGTGACTCCAAGAGGGGGTATTTATGCTCGATAGTGGGTTCATGCCTCTAGTTTCCAAGGGAAGTGACAGAAATATCTTCGGTTGTAGATGTGTTGTTGCCACTAGGGAGAAAACAACGGTCTCTTGTTCATGGAACAAGTGGATTGTTTACCTTACACATTTTTATTAAAGCAGCTGTCTATTGCTTGCAACTTAATACTGGAGGGGGTTCGATGATAACCTGAAGGTGTACTTCTAGTCATAGATGAAGTTGGATGGCGGTGTATGTATATTGTTGTATTGCCCAATCGAATCTCATAGTATCTTTTTGTCTAGTATTGCATTGTTATGCCTTGCTCAGTTCCTGTCAATTGCCCTGTTGTAATTTGTTTACCCTTCATGCCATGTTGTTTATCTAAGGAGAGCACCTCTAGTGAACTATGGACGCCGGTCCAATATTTACCATTGATACATCTTCCACTGTTATTGTTTACTTGCTACAAACCATCATCACCTTCCACACCATACAGTTAATCCTTTGTTAGAGCAACTGGTGAGATCGAAAACCTCACTGTTAGTTGGGTAAAAGTCTTGAGTTTGTGTTGTGCGGGTATCCACGTTTCTTGCAACACCTTTGGGAAGTTTCCTTCCTCCTACTGGTTCTATAACCTCGTTTTCTTACTGAGAGAAACTTGCCTACTTTACTACATCATACCTTCCGCTTGGGGTCTCCCAACGATGTGCTGCTGCACTCATCAAGGCTTTTTCTGGCGCCGTTGCCGGGCAGGCTAAGGACTTCTTCACAAGAGGAGTCCTCCTCAACCTTTCTCTTTACTTTGTTTTTAGTTTGATTAGTTTCTTTTTCTTGGTTTTGTTTGCCTCTTTTTATCAAAAACTCCAAAAAAATAGTTTAGTTTGGTTTTCTTTCTCTATTAAAAAACACAAAATATTAGTTCCTGTTCTAGTTGTTGCTGTTGTTTTTGGCTTGCCCACCTTTGCCAAAATGAACTCTACTGAGAACACCAAGTTGTGTGACTTCACTAGCACAAACAACAATGATTTCCTTAGCAATCATATTGCTCCACCTGCTCCTGATGCTACCTTTTATGAAATTAAGCCTGCTTTTGTTGAATCTTGTGATGAGAGAGCAATTTTATGGTGCTAGTTCTGATGATGTTCCTGCCCATCTCAATAACTTTGTTGAACTTTGTGAGATTCAAAGGTATAAGGATGTAGATGGAGATATTATTAAGCTCTAGCTGTTTCCTTTCTCCTTGAGAGGAAAAGCTAAAGAATGGTTGCTATCCTTGCCTAGAAATAGTATTGATTCTTGGACTAAGTGCAAAGATGCTTTTATTGGAAAGTACTACCCTCCTGCTAAGATTATATCTATGAGAAGTGACATTATGAAATTTAAACAACTTGATAATGAACATGTTGCTCAAGCTTGGGAAAGAATGAAATCTTTGGTTAAGAATTGTCCCACTCATGGACTCACTGCTTGGATGATTATCCAGACTTTTTATGCATGTTTGAACTTATCTTGAAAAACCTGTTGGATTCAGCTGCTGGAGGTACCTTTATGGGCATCACTTTGGGTGATGCAACAAAGCTCCTTGACAATATGATGGTTAATTACTCTGAATGGCACACTAAGATAGCTCCACATGGTAAGAAGGTAAATTCTGTTGAAGAAACCTCCTCTTTGAGTGATAAGATTGATGTTATTATGGCTATTCTTCTTAATGGGAAAGCTCCTTTAGATCCAAATAATGTTCCATTAGCCTCTTTGGTTGCTCAAGAAGAGCAAGTTGATGTGAACTTCATTAGAAACAACAATTTCAACAACAATGCCTATAGGAATAATTTTGGTGGTAATAACTATAGGCCCTATCCTCCTAATAATGGCAATACCTATGGAAACTCCTACAACAATGCTATAAGTGCCCCCTCTGAACTTGAAGTCGTGCTCAAAGATTTTATTAGTAAACAAACCACTTTCAACAAGACTATAGAGGAAAAACTTTTGAATGTTAGAAAAATATTTCCTCTTTGCCTGAAGCACAGTCCTCCTTGATTAATAAAATGGCTGCTAAACCTGAAACCATGGAAAGTACTTTTGCAGCCACTCATGCCATACAAGTTACTATTGATGAAAATGTTAGACTGTTAGCTCAACTTCATGCTAAGTGGGAAAGGGAAGCTAAAATTGATAAAAACAATAGTGTGTGCACCATCACCACTAAACCACAAGAAGACCCTATTCCTCCTCCTACAATGCCTAAGCCTATTGATTCTACTAGTAGTGATGCTAAGTTTGATTTCGATATAGATGATTGCAATATTTCTGAAGTGATTATGTTCCTGCAAAAACTTGCTAGAAGTCCTGATGCTAGTCATATGCATGTTGCTTTCACCAAACACATTACAGATGATCTTGTTAAGATTAAGGAAGAGAAGTTAAAACACAAAGCTTCTATTCCTAGGAAAGTATAAGATAGTTGGGAACCCATTATTAATATGCAAGTGAGTGACTTTGATCTCAAAGCTTCATGTGATCTTGGTTCTAGTGTCTCTATTATGCCTAGGAAGATTTATGAAATGCATGATTTGCCACCTTTGGAAGATTGTTATTTGGATGTCCCACTTAATGATATTTATAAGAATAAACTCATGGGGAGTATTAATGATGTTCTCATTATGGTTAACAATGCTTATGTCCCCGTTGATTTCTATGTTTTGGATGTTGAATACAATGCTTCTTGTCCTATTACTTTGGCAAGACCTTTTCTTAGAACTGTTGGTGTCATCATTGATATGAAAGAAGGCATCATTAAATATCATTTTCCATTCAAGAAAGGTATTGAACACTTTCCTATGAGGATATAGAAGTTTCTTTTTGATCCTCCTTTGAAAACAAGGTTTGATGTTAATGCTTCCTCTCATTTGAAATACTTGATTTCTTGCTTCTTGTGCCTAACTTAAAGGCGTTAAAGAAAAGTAACTGTTGGGAGATAACACAAGAGTTTTCTTGAGTCTTGGAAGTTATTACTTCAGTAATGACCTCTCCTTATCCTTTTTTGTTTGCTTTTTGTGCCAAGAATGACCTCTAATGAGAGGGAAGTAAGATTTGGGGAGTTGCTGTCCAAAAACAGATTTATGTCCTCCACCATAAAAAATCGTGAAGAGTCTCTGTAAGTCGGATTAAGCTGAAAGTTTACAAATAGATCCACCAGTATGTTAGATAACATTCATTAGTTCAACACTTTTTTATTTGAGCAACAGAAGATTTTCGAAAAAAATCGGTTTTTACCTGCTGGTCTGTTTTGACAGATTTCTGCCATTATTTGCATTAGCTTCTTATTGATTCCTTTTTGAGTTCTCTTTTGGGGAATTGAGCTTTTTGAAGGAGTTGCTACAGTAGCTTGTGTTTTTAGTGAAAAGTTTTGCTGTTACAAAGCTAAACCTAAAGGTCTATTATCTTTTGAATACACTAATGTTGCTAATGAAGATTGTGTGAAGTTTTGTATGAAGGAAAAATTTCAGGTGTAGAGAGAGAATGATGTAATGAGATGAAGAATGGACAAAAGCTCAAGCTTGGGATGCCACCCCGGTGTCACCCCAAGAAATATCCAAGAGGTACAAGCATCAAAGCTTGGGGATGCCCAAGGCATCCCCTTCTTCATCAATAAAAAGCTTAGGTCTATCTAGACACTTTGTTTTTATTGTTTCATGCATTGTTGTGTTGTTCTTGGAGCGTCTTAGTTTTCTTTTGCTTTGCTTAATTTGTTTAGTTTGCTTGAATAAAGTAGTTTGGACCCCCGTACTCGCTGTGTTGTTTCAAATAAGTCGATTGGTGTTGGAAAGGAGTAGAAAGTTCCTTCTTGGAAGTGTAAGAGGAGCTTGCATTGACTGTGACTTAGACTTTAGCATGACATGCTAGATGTTGTTTTGACCTTATTCTTAGTGATTATTTCTATAGCATGTCTTGTTCCAAACAATTGGGATTGCTTAGTGTGCCTTGAAGAAATTATGCGTTGTTTTAGCATGCAAAAACATAGTATGTTGGTATTCTCCTTTGATGCTTTGTTTGGGTTGACTTGGCACATGATCACACCATGATATGACTATGAACAAGTCACCATAGCCTCTATGATAATTTAGTCCTTGACTTGTACTACCACTCTATGCTTTGATTAGTAATGTTTTGTCGCTCTGCATGATTATAGCCATTATTGCTCTCCTAGTTGGTTGCTCATAGTCTTTTGCTAGCCTCCACTTGTATGAGTAAGCTCTATTCATGCTTCCAACTCCCAAGAAACCAAGTTATTCCAAAGTGTCCACTATAAACTCCTATGAATGGTGTGTTACACCATTCCAAGTATGTTCTTGTTTTTAGCTATCTTCCAATTAAAAAGTATTTTGTTATGTGAAAACTTAGTGATTAAATCCCTCACAAACTTGATGACACACTTTATATTCTTTGCCCCTAATAAACTTGAACCATTGTGTCATCTATGTTGTATATGCTTGCACTTATACGTTGGAATTAGCAGAACCATGCTTTCATGGGGAACGTTTTCAACATTGCACCTGTACTTTGTACACAGTTGATATCATGTTTTTTTGTCTATGGATGTCACCGGTGTGAAATAAAGAGGGAGATTGTAAGTCAATGGAGTTATGTATTTTGTGTTAGAGAAACGCCTCGGCCGCTAGCCTAAGCCATGCAGCATCACCATAATGAGCTATCTGTGAAGCAGCCTCATTAAAAAGCTATGCACATAGTAAATAAAAATATCGCTGAGATGCTCATTGTCTGCTTGCCTTGTCATTTTGGTTATGGGATAGCTCCTGTACCATGTGCAAGGGGTACCCCGTTGGCGGTTCTCTATGATACACATGTACTTACTATGACAAGAACTTACAGGTGACTGAATTTGAGTAGCATGAGGTGTGGCCCTCGTATTCAAGGGACATGAGATTGCCAACTTATACTTTGTCAAGCATATACTCCATAGTTTGTTCACTTTAACCTTATTACTTCAAGATGCTTATGATAGGGGCAATGAGGGCTGAAATCTAACAAGTACCATAATTTTTGGAAGTTCTTTTTGAAACTTGAAATCCCTGCTTACCTTTGTGAAGGGCCTTTCTTCCACTATTATATTGAGTCTCCACCTTCTAACTTTTGGCACCATTAATAGAGCATAGTTTCCATTCTTTGTTCTATGTGCAGTGTCCCAAAACTTATTGATTGATGCATATTGTGATATTACATGTTCTTGTGCTACTTGCATCTAGTCACTCTTATGAACTTTGAAGGTGTCCTATGCATCTATTTGCTACTCTATGAGGGACAAGCTGATTGCCACTATGCCATGTTTTCTGTATGTGAAACAAATAAACGTTTTTCAATGCATGTTATTCATGATCTTTGTTTGTAGCCTTTCATGTTGCATGCGTAGTTACTTTGTCTTATTGTTAGAACTCCATCTTTCATACACATGTTTAGAGTTCTTTGATCCCAGCTTTCAATGCTTGCAAATGGTTTGATCTTGGTTTTGATGGTGCATGTCACCTCAAAAATTATTCTTTTTATCACTTACCTACTCGAGGATGAGCAGGAGTTAAGCTTGGGGATGCTTGATACGTCAGAAACGTATCTATAATTTTTGTTTCTCCATGCTTGTTTACTATCTACTTTGCTTTGCTTTGTCTACACTTTGAGGTGTTTTTATATGTTTTCTGGAACTAACCTATTAACAAGTTGCCATAGTGCCAGTTGCCTGTTTTCTTCTGTTTTTGGTTCCAGAAAGGCAGACAATCAGTATTCTCAGAATTGGACGGGACAAAAGCCAAAGTCAATATTTTACCATGGACAACACGAAGCCAGAAGACGAGACGGAGAAGGCTCACCAGGCTGCACCCCCTGGCTGCGCGGGTGGGCCCACCCTAGGCCTGGGGGGTGCAGCCGCCCTGGTTGCCCCCTAGCTTGCCCCTTCGCCTATAAGAACCCCGATGCAGAAACCCTAGGCACCCGATCAAAACTCCATGAAACCGTCTGTAGCCGCCGCCACCATCGTCCCTAGATCGGGGGGATCTGAAGTTCTTCCTAGCACCCTGTCGGAGGGGAGATCATCTCGGAGGACTTCTTCTCTGTTATGAAGCGTGAGTAGTTCCACCTTGGACTACGGGTCCATGTAGTAAGATGGTTGTATCTCCTCCTTTGTGCTTTCATGTATAGATCTTTTGAGCTCCGTTCATGATCAAGATCTAATCTATTTGTAATCATGCATGTTGTGTTTGCGGGGATCCGATGGATATTGAGATTTCTATGTCAGATTGATTAATGGTTTTGTCTATTTGATTCTATCATGTCTGTGTTGTTTGTGATATTGCATGCTCTCTGTTGTTAGTAGCTATCTTGGCCAAGTAGTTGCTAGTGACTCCAAGAGGGGGTATTTATGCTCGATAGTGGGTTCATGCCTCTAGTTTCCAAGGGAAGTGACAGAAATATCTTCGGTTGTAGATGTGTTGTTGCCACTAGGGAGAAAAAATCGTCTCTTGTTCATGGAACAAGTGGATTGTTTACCTTACACACTTTGCTTAAAACAGTTGTCTGTTGCTTGCAACTTAATACTGGAGGGGGTTCAGATGATAACCTGAAGGCGGATTTCTAGTCATAGATGCAGTTGGATGGAGGTCTATGTATATTGTTGTATTGCCCAATCGAATCGCATAGGATCTTTTCATCTAGTATTGCATTGTTATGCCTTGCTCAGTTCCTGACAATTGTCCTGCTGTAATTTGTTTACCCTTCATGCCATGTTTTTTATCTAAGGAGATCACCTCTAGTGAACTATGGACCCCGGTCCAATCTTTACCATTGATACATCTTCCACTGTTATTGCTTACTTGCTGCAAACCATCATCACCTTCCACACCATATAGTTAATCCTTTGTTACAGCAGCCGGTGAGATTGAAAACCTCACTGTTAGTTAGGGCAAAGTCTTGAGTTTGTGTTGTGCAGGTATCCACGTTGCTTGCAGCACCTTTGGGACGTTTCCTTCCTCTTACTGGTTCGATAACCTCGGTTTCTTACTAAGGGAAACTTGCCTGCTGTACTGCATCATACCTTCCCCTTGGGGTATCCCAATGAAGTGCTACTGCACTCATCAAATACATGGATTTAGCTCATAAGTGATAAAAATACGAGTCTCACTGAGTCGGTTCATCAACCTAAACACCACACTTAAGTCAACAAACTAGTTCTAAAAGTGGACTCTCCTAGATTGTGATGAAGTGTAAGTGAGACAAAATATGAAACACGAATTTGCAGCCCCTATGTGCTTAGTTAAAATAGGTTTGAGTTGAAAGGTTTTACCAGACATTAACAGGTAGGCATGTTGAATTGAAGCAACCAAGTGGATTATGCGAGTGTTTGCATGGTTGGAAATACCGTACACGTCATCACACAAGGTTCAAGTCCCTGCGAAAATAACACAAAAAAGGCAACGGTTTGGTGTACGAACGAAGTTCGTTCACCCAACTAATGAAAGAAAACATGAACTATTAAAGAGAATTATAACTTAAGGAATTTCTAAGATAGAACTTTATTGCTTACATATGTTCGGCTTCTCTAGAACATGGTAGAAGCTCCCAGGTGGTGTTTCGAGGTTTTTTAGAAGAAGAAGGAAGAAGAATAAATAATAAAATTTTGAGCAATGGTTAACTTTCACTTAGCGTTTGAGGGGTTTTTCCAACTATACGGGCGCAACTATACGACTGGACCAAAAAGGTCCCGCCGTATAGTTGGTCGTTGAACTTACTGTATCTTGAACATTGAAGGGTAGATGGCGTCGATATCTATACGGCTGCAACTATACGGTCGTTAAACCTTCTGTTAACGCCAATCTTCACATGTTTCTTTGAGGATTCATTATTAACCTAAAACTTAATAAACACAATGTTTTGACGGTAAAATAACAACTTCAATTTTTGACCAACAAATACATATAATTGAAGAATTCACCTGAAACTAATTTTCTCTTCCTTTTTACCGAGTTTTTGCAACACATAATATAGTGACAATAAATTCTACCTTTTGAAAACTACCACAAGATTACTCTAATAGCAAGACATGCGAAGAATAAAAGTGCCAATGCAATATTAATGCAACTAGACTCAAGACACAAAACTAAGAAAGACACCTAGTAACTTCCGGGTTGCCTCCCGAGAAGCGCTCTCTTTAAAACCATAAAGCCAGCTAGGATGCTCCTTACATTACCCACCTAGATCCCAAGGGACATCGACTCGAGGTGAGGTTGTAGATACCAGCTTGGGGAATCTTAGAGTAGATTTAGGTCGGAGTCATACCCGCTTATGGTGCATCGACATCATGTAGATGAACAAGTTCTCGCTTTCAAGCGAGTATTGATGCACCAAGCTTGGTGAAAATGCCTTCGTGTATAGCTGCAATGAGAGGATTAAAGATTCATCTATAATTCTGAAATCTTTACTTTGGTTGCCTTTGTAGGGGAGCACTTAATAGTACTCTTCCTTCATAGCAGGGAGTTCAGGACCCTCCATGTTAGTATAGCAAGGTTCTATCTCTAGTTCATTATTATTAATGCTCTCCATATGAGTGTCTAGGCACAAGGCCTCCTCAGAATAATTATCAACAGTTTTAGCATCATAAAAATCACTCCTAGAGTGAGAGGCATCACAAACAAAAGTTGTAGTGTGACTCTCTTTGTAACATCCCAAAAATATAAAATAAGGATCATCAAACTCTAATCACTAAAATTAGGGTTAACAAAAACTTTGATTAATTTAAAATCATATGAATGCATGTGTGAATGAAATGATTTGACAAATGCATGAATGGACTTGTGTGATTAATATAATTAGAAATAAATGGTTTAAATATGAAAATAACATCATATAAAACATTTCCATGCAGAAACAAATCAAAAGAAAATAAAAAACAAAGCAAATAAAGCAAATGGTCATTTTTGCCAATCTTGCTCACTAGTTCACTTTGAGTGCTTCTAGTCCAAGATTTCAAACAGAAACTCTAAACCCTAAACCCTTGATAGAACTAGTAAAAGTGAATCAAAGCCCACCTTTCAAAATTGCAGAAACATTTGGCAACCCCATTCAAATCACAATTCAAAATTGAATGTTATTCATATGTGAAGATCGTCCATTTTCAAAACCCAACCAAACCAATGCCCCTTGACTAATCCAACTAACCAGACACTCCCTAGTATGTGCCTATCAAACCCACAAAGTTTGAATCCAAAATTCAAATTTAAACTTCTTGCGGCCATTTCATCAAACACCTTGTAGATTCAAATCAAACAAACATCTAACACTATAGTGTGCAGTAAAATTGGCCTAACTTGTTCCCTCTCTGGTTGCAAGTAGCCCTTAGTAGATCATATAGCCTCTTTAACAATCTTTAACACCACTGTGAGCAAGCCTAGACATTAATGGCAAGCATGCCGAGAGAACCATTGCCACCCCAGTATCGACAGCAAGCTAGAGGCCACACTAAGCCTAGCTAGCATGTCTAGCAAGCACCCCACCGTCCACCGCCACTCTCTGTCCTAGCCCCGAGCAATGCCAGCCCCTGGACCAGACGAAACGCCTGTGCCGAGAGCGCACCCGTGCGCCACGCTCGACCAGCACCCACAAACCGCGCGCCGCCCTCGCCGCTTGTAGGGATGATTACCAGCACCCCTCTAGACATGCCCGTTCGCCGCCGTGCAGACCATGCGCGCTGTGTGACATTAAAACCGCTGTTGGACCACGCCGTTGAGCTTCTCCAGGGAGCACATCACCGTCCCCTACCGTCGCCCATGCCAGTAGCTGCTTGTGTCGTCAACCACGATGAGCTCAGCCCGCGCCCATCGGTCCCCTTCCGCCACTATAAATAGAGGCCTCCACCGCTTGTTTTGGCCACACCAGTTCACTCCCCTCTCACCCAGAACCACCCCACCTCACTCCCGGAGCAAGGCGAGCAGGGCATCGCCGGAATTTGGCCGGAGCCCGCCGCTGCTGGAGGAGAAGGAAGCCGTCGATTGGAGCCACCCCAGGAGAAGCTGCCGGTACCAGGAGAACCGCGGTCGTTGACTTCGTCGTTCGCCCCTGTCGCCGACCCTCACCTGAGCCCCGGTGAGCCTCCCATGACCCCCACCTGCTGCGTTAGGGTTCGGTCTCGCTGGCGCTGCCCGACGTGGACGATGAACCAGAGCCGTCCGATTAGAACCAGATCCCATGGTTCACATTGCCCCGTACCGCTTCGCCCCTCCCCGTCTCACTGACGCGTGGGGACAACCACTTAACCAGCCCGCGTACACGCTGTGTGTAGTGGGCCGGCCCAGTAAAACATCCCGCGCGACCCAACAATTCAAATTAAACTTTATTCATTTAATTTCAAACACAGTTCTGTACCTATATTCAAAAATCAACCCGGCTCGATTCACTAAACCAAAATGCATGAAACCAATTTTTTTAGAAAGGTATTGAAATGCTTAATCCAAGACCGTTGGATTCAAACCATTTAGATTTGTAGATCAACCATGGTAAAAATAACAAGGCAGAAGCTTTTCTGAATTCAAATATTTTTTTAAAATTTAACCATAAAAGCTTTTGAGTTGATTCCAACTCTCAAAAATCACATTTGATCATACCTTTCAGAATATATAAAACATATGGGTTTACTTACAGAAATAATGTTCAAGTAATAAAAGAATTCCCCATAGGCATTTCTAGTCACTTTACTTAATTAAAATAAAAAGGTTAAACCTTATTAAATTGTGACACCACTTTAAATCACATTCCCATGTACTGAAAAATGTGGTGATGACATGTGTCAACATGATCCCATGTTTGAGTTGGAGAATATTAAATCTTAAATAGTTTTTCACTGAGTAGAAATTACTTTTCCAAAAGTAAAACAAATAAGCCAAGTGCTTAAATCTTGTAATATTAGTGATGATGCTTGATCATCTTGTGTGAACCATTGTGTGATGATTGGAAATAGTTAAGCATTGTTTGGTGATTGTGTACCTCGTATTTATTTATAGACGCTAGTACCGACCAAGGATACGAGGAGGAAGGAGGATACTACGAGGAAGAAGTCGAGGAGAACTTCAACCACTTCTCTGCACAAGGAAAGCTAACACTTGCAAGATACCCTACTTATGCAAGCATTACCACACAAGTTCATCTATGAAAGCTAATACTTGCTTGTTGCCATGACAACTATATGCTCTAAGCATATGTGATCATAACCATTTGACAAACCATCCTAGTTTTAAAGCTTTATACTTTATTTCTTTATCAAAGCTTTCTCTTAGAGTTTACATAGTGAATTGTAGATACTAGAAGGATATTGGAAGGTAGCATAAAGAGCATAAAATTTGGCCTAAGTTAGATAATCTTGATGTCATCCTAAGGCATGAGATTGAACTTAGCAAATCTCCACTTGTTTACCACCCCTCGTTAGTAGTTACCACCACTTGTAGATGCTAGTGCTAAGTATAAAAATTGATCAACTTTAGATGGGAATACTTGGTGAAAATGGTTATGAAAACCTTAGAAAGATGAGTCATTCTACTGAAATTTTTTGACATGTGTTTCCGAACACCAGATGATTTTGATGAAGAAAATGTTAAGGCATGAGCCTTAGCCCTTTATAAAACTGATGGTTGTCTGGATGCGATACCATTCCAATTTTATCGTACAACCACAATACCCGAAATTTGGGTACGGCTTGACTAGAAATTTATATAACTTAGTATGGGTTCCCTTGCGGCCAAGGTCTGAGCTGAGGCTACCTTGTGAAGATTGTCCACTTGTGCAGTACCCAAGATGACAATTGGTCATGGTTGGGAGGCCAAACTCACAGGAGATGTGCCTATACTAGGGTGTATAATTGAAAGGTTAGGATTGATTATCCGCATACTAATATGGTGAATTCAGGATTGTTCTTAACGGATGTACTGAATGTTGTGGTGAAAGTGTACAATCTCTGCAGAGTGTTAAACTATTCAAATAGCCGCGTCCGCGGTTATGGACAGTTGGAGTGGCCATACTGTTCCCCCGTCAGATGTTTTCAAAATGACTTGTGAAATGAATTGTGACTTTGACTTGACTAGAACAGAGTTGTGACATGAAATTAAAGTTCTCACTTAGGTGTTATAAAGCTTTCAACTAAATTTCTTGCTTCTGAACTTAGTAGAGATAAATCTGGCTTTTTGCAAAATAACCCTAGAGCTTAGTATATCCTTTTCAAAAACCCCTTAACTTGTTGGTATTAGTTTGCGAGTACTTAAAGAGTACTCATGGATTTGTCCCTGGCTATTCCCGTGGCCAGACTATGAAGAGGAGTATCAGGATGACGGACTGCAGGAAGGTTACGACAACTAGGATCATCTCCCATCACCAGCATTGCCTGTGACCCTGAAGATGGAGCTTCGCCTACGCTATCATTATCTTTATGTTATTCCACTGCTTGAATTGTATTAAGAACTGGATCATGAGATCCTTATTTGTGTAAGACCTTATGTATGATTTGTAATGGATGATGTACTGTAATATTCAAATCTGTTATGTCTCGCAAAAATGGTAATCATGGGATTGCGATGTATGGCATAACAGACATCTGGGATTAAAAATCTGGGTGTTGACACTCTTTGTCAACCTCACCTTTTTATTCCTCCTTTTCATTGATTAGTGTATTAATAGCAATGATAGAATCAAAAGTAGGAGTTAAAGGTGTGAGCAGGTGATCAATCCGTTCTTCCTCCTCTTCCTTGTGCTCCTTTTCCTCTCCGCTCTTTAGTGAGTATTGCAAAAGGTTATCTTTCTCCATGGCGGTCTTAGACCGCTTCAAATAATATAATACCAATGCATTTTTACTTAAATTATTTTTCGCAAAAGAGTAATATGAGTTATACAAAATTAAAAACTCCATCAAGTGCTTCATATTCAACATCACTACTTCCTAGTCTAAATACCATTTCAGATGCACCTTCGAAAAGAACGTATTCTAATACTTCCAAACTAGCATAGGATTTATATCTATTATAATCTGCTAGAGTAGGATTGTTGGAACACTTACATTGAAAATTAAGGTGGTCATATATTTCACAATTCATGCAATAAGATCCATCACTAACACGCAACCATAATGAATTCCCTTCCAATAGGTTCAACATTTTCTCTATCAGAACATATCTAGCAACTAGGTTTGATAAATTTGAATCCTTTATCTCCTCCAATTCTTGTATTATCAGTTTAACATAATTTATCTTAGAAGACATGATTAGTAGCAATAGTTTTTATAAATTTCGGTTTTGTAATATTTTTATTGTTTTCAATATAAAATAAAGCAGTAAGATAATAGCAACAAATGGAAATAAACTATGTGCGAGTATATAGGTAATAACCGAACGCTTTGCTCCCCGACAACGGTGCCAATTTGATGATTGAGTTCCTGCACGAACAATAGGGTTATTGCAGTACTTGTAGCAGCAAATATTTAAAGAGTTTGTTCCGATAAGAGCTCGACAAATGGAAACAACACAACCCCGCAGCCATGTTGCCAATGTGGCACGTTCGCACCCAAACCGTGGTTTGGAAATAGCCTATTCTATAAGTTACTAGGATAAATGAATTTAAGATGATTTGTAACAACTACTACTAGGACTAGAAGAAAACTAGAACAAAAGTAAAACTAGAAAGAGGTGAATGCAATAAGATGAAATTATAATGTTATGATTCCTCGAGTAATATTGTGTATACTGGGGTGTATGATAAATGCTTATGGAATAGCTATTATCTATAATTGTGGCGGTCCCTCATATACCGTTGTCTCCAACCATTGTAAGTGGCAACCAGAAAACTCAACTGTATACACCCTCTTTTGATTTGGTAGTCAAATGTTGTATTAAGGAAACAAGACCGGACAAAAGGCATTAAGTTTTATGGACAACCGTACACCTAGGCAAATGTGCTTGTCACAAGATATCCCGAATGTCACTATGGGGTGAAGAAATTTGCAACATTATACCTATCTATATCATGAGTGATCTTGGGGAATTGAATCTTAATGGGCGGTGTATCCTAAGCTGATATTGCCTCCGCATATCCACTTATAGAAAATAGCCTATTAGTTCTACCCATGGAAGAGCATATACTAATGATAACTTTTGTGACAACACCGTGAATCCCTATCTAATTCCTCAACAATGGATCAGACGTCTCCAATCACTAGAATAATATCATGAATAGAACAATGTAAAGAGAAAGCGCAAACATATTAATTAACAAAAACACACCATACTTCAATTACTCAAATCATCATAACATTAATAAAAGGGGTTCAAGCCATATTACAACCCATCACAGACACCATGATGGGGGAAGAAGAAGGAGCAACGGTGATGGAGATGGTGATGGCGCGACGGCAGTGAAGCAACACATGGAGGTGCCTCCTCCTCTTGGTATTCTTCCCCGACCTTCCTTCAAGGTTAAGATTGGATATTGGTGGTTGCTATGGCGGCAGGGCTCCGCCTTGGTGGTGGATGATGGAGATTGGATCTAGATCTGATAGATGTGTTGGTGGTGGGTTCCTTCCTCTCCCTTGACTCCTCCCTCCTTTATATAGGCCTTGGGGGTGCCCTAGGGTTCCTCCAATACCGCCATATGACTTATGGGGTGTTCTGGAGCTTCTAGGGGGCGAAATCACGTTGTTTCTGACCCTTTTTATAACTATACGGGCACAACTATACGGCCGGAATATTTGCTCCGATCGTATAGTTGGTCGTTGAACTTTCGGACTCTTTAGTATTTTTGTCACCATTTCTTTATACGAACTCCATTTTGGGTGTTATTGGGCTCGTTGGATTCGTCTTGACGAGGGAGAAAACCCCATGTTCTTGGATCTTAATTTTGAGAAATTGGAAAAATTCACATTTCCAACCTCTCAAATGGCTAAGTCTGATACCTGTAGCTCCTCCATATTGCATCCTTATGACTTCCTTCCCTAGGCTTTATTAATTTATTCTTCCTTAAACCTAAACACAAATCAAATCCAAGTAAAATTAATAACATACTAATAAACTACTAATTGTGACAATCTCATATCGAATTTAATTAAAACAAGTAATCATGCATACCAGGCATAGAAATAGTTAGATGGAGGATGATATGATAGGCAAATGACACAATTTATATAGCTAAAAGGTGTTGTATTATAACAGCCATCACCTTTCCACTAACGTTAATGTCGCAATTAGTGAATCCTTGGTTTTTTGTGATGGTTTCACGTAATGGACATTTATTAAAGATCTAATGGCATTTATGAGCTAATTACACCTAAAAAGCAAATCCCCAATTGGAGCCCGTTTCATTGTAGGCGCACAGTGTGCATAATGACCTACAGTACGGTTGGGATGTGCATGTACCTTCTGCTCGTACTACACGCCATCGGCTCCGCTATATCAATAGAAGCAACTTTTGTAAAGGGAAGGAGAAGAAAACGAGAACACAACCGCTGCAAACTCATCCAGACAGAAGAGATCAGATCTAGAAGAGCAGAAGAACATCCCCTCATTCCTCGACGATCTTCACCTCTTCAACCACACACTTAATCATCACCCCCATCACCACCTAGAGAGAGATTAGCAATTGTAAAATTAGGGTTTAATACTTTGATCTACCTTTGGCTTGTATCCTATTTGATCTTCAAACACTATTGTGGTTTGCTACGATAACTTGAGATGATTTCTATTTGCAATACAATTATGCCTTTGATTTGTCTTCCTATCATGTCTGAGTAAATCCCCATAGGCGTGGGAGATGTAGGGAATTGGTGGGATGTGTTGTGCCTTCTTTACATTCATTCATTTGTGATTGTTGTAGTGTTTATTAATTTGTGAGAATGATTACCTATGTTTGCCTAATACTTGTTATCTAATTTAAGGGCCCATGTAACATGATATAAAGAACTCATAGGTATGAAATTGTATGCTAGCCAATCGGCGACCCTCGAGTGACACAACCGATATCAAGGAGGAGCTAGAACTACTCGAGGACAACAAGGAACCATCAAGATTAAAGTCTTAATCTGGTTGCAAGACCTTAGTTAATGTGCTTGCTGACCATTGACGTGGTAACAGGCAGATGGATCATTGGGACTAGAAAGAATTGGCCATGAGGACCCCTAGTCGGTATATGGGTTACTTGCCTTCTCAATTAAAAATAAGAAATATCACAATCACTTATTCCACTTTATCCATTTGGCGCTTTCACTATCACCATGATCCGTTTCTCTCTGTGCCTAACTTCTTATCTGTAGGATCTCCAAACACCTTTCTCATTTTTACTTTTATGCAATTTACTCCTTATTTATTTCCAATGCAAGTTTCCTCTATATTTTACTCATAACCATCCACCATAAGCAATTGTAGTCAATTCACTCAAGACCAGTGAGACCTTGAGTGTGACAAAAACGCCACCTAAAAACACTTGTCAAAGTTCCTTGTTGGGATCAATATCAAAACTGGAATTAATACTTCCGTAAAAACATTCTCTGGCGAACATGTGCACTTGCAGGCCATCAAGATATTTTCTGGCACTATTACCGAGGAGCTATGTGCTAAGTGTTGTTTCTTGACAACGTAGTTGTTGACACCATTTATGATCTCTGTTGAAGATAGAGGTACCACTCGATCAGGAAAAACTTATTTACCTCCATATATTGATCGTGTTCCGATTGAGAGACGCCTAGAGTTTATTGAAAAAAATTCTAACTCAAGTATTGTAGACGTGAATAGTTTGATTCCATTGATGGCACACTTGACCATCACCCGAGGGGCTGAACCTGAGCTACCATTGGGAGAATATGAAAATCCATCCAGGCACTTAAGGAAGCTGCCCATTCTTTGTCCTAAACTTGAAGGCCGGGAATTTGAAATATACCTTGAGCTAATTTATATGATGAAAGAAATTCCTTTTGCAGGAAAAGAAGAGTAAGATCCTAGTGACCACTTTCCAAAGGTCCATGACCTTTGCACTACACTTAAATCAGCAAGTCTTCCAATAGAGTTTGTACTCCTTAAACTCTTTCGCTGGTCACTGAAAGATAATGCTTTTGCTTGGTTACAATCACTACCTAATCATACTATAAAAAGCTGGGAAGATTGGATTCGAGAATTCATGCATAAATATTGTCCATTCCAAAAATCATGCAAATTAAACGTAGCATAACGAAATTTCTCCAAACAGTTGGAGAAAACTTCAATCAAGATTGGAATAGATTTTATGAAATGATTATGAAAGTCCCAAATCATGGTTTCCATGATAATTTAATTATCCAATACTTTTATAATGGGCTGAATGATGGCTGTGAAATATAGCCATCCACGTCCACATTTAAACTAGATATTATTCATATTTTTGATGAAATATCTCTCTAAATCCTGCCACTAATGCCTAATGATCAAAGGGGTATGCAATCCTGCCTTTCTATTTTTTCCATGCAGATAATGACATTTGATGACGGAATCACAAAACTAAAGTCAACAACTCAAAGAAACCAGGAGTCGTGAAGTGGAGGCGGAAGCTTTAACGACCAACTATACGGCGGGAATAAAATTTCGGCTGTATAGTTGCCACCAACATGGCTGGGTCAAACAGAACAACTTTCGTGAAGGAACCCCTGTATAAAGAGGCCTCGGGTGACGAGAAAACCCTCTCACTTCACCCCCAATGACACCCAACCATCATAAACCACAACACCAGAGGGATAGATCTAGATCTAATCTCCAAACCCTTCTCCACGACCATAGCCATATTCCTCCACTTGTAATAGTAGATCTCATCTCTAATTGGCGACATTGTAATACTATTATTATCAATCTCAGGATTTCCATTACAATGTTTTTGGTTGTTGATTTCATCTCTATGTGTGAGTAATTCTCCTTGGGCTAAGGGTTTCGGCCTAGCCATGTAGCTTTGTCCATATTATTTATCATAGATGGGATCATGTATTAGTTTGTATGACATGATGATTATTGTACCCTCTCTTGCCTCAATCTAAGGACTTGTCAAGTACCCAATACCCTAAGGATTGATCCAGGTATAGGGGGTGTGAGTAATGACTAATCTGCAGGATGAGAACCTCAGTGAAAGAAAGGGTAGTATGGTTGTATGTGAGGGATTTACTTGGGATTAACGGTGGCATCACTATGCATATCATTAGTTCTCTTTCCTCTATGGATGAGACTAGTAGATTATTGATATAAGCGGTTGTATAGGCAATAGCAATTATGGATGCACCACCCACATATAATTATCTTTCTCTAACAATTACATGCATACTTTATTATTATATTTTATTCCCATCAGATGTTTTATACAGCTACAGGTGAAATCGAAGCCCTAGTCCCTCTCTCTCCATCATCGACAACAACAAAATATCACAAACTCTTGGTCTGGTAAAACACAAAAAGAATTCTAAAACTCCCGAAGGTCTATTAAAGTAACCTTACTACGCTTTCTGCTTCCCGAGGATTCAATAACTTAGGTCTACTAGGGAAAAAGGGCTATACTACATCCGTAATACGGATCGAAGGTATCAACCCTTTTTCTGGCGCCGTTGCCGGGGAAGTAATAGCTACCCTGGTAAGGTTAGTAGGAACCTTGCTAGTTTTAATTCTTGTTTTTAATTTTGTTATAGTTTTCTTTCAGTATTTATTTGAAAAACCAAAAAAATAGTTAGTCTTTAAATTCTTGTTTTTACTATCATAAGTTTTTATTTAAGAAAACCCAAAAAACATAGGGAATATGGCTAAAAAGAAACTTGGGGAGTTTGCAACTCCCAACAATGATTATTTGCGTACTCCTATTATCCAGCCAACAATTACTGCCAAGGACTATGAAATTAAGCCCCACTATTTAAGTTTGGTTCAATGGAATCAATTTGGAGGCTCTGCTAATGAGGACGCGGGTATGCACTTGAATACTTTCACTAAAATATGTGATATGATGCGCATTAAAGATGTTGACCCCGACGCGGTCAAGTTGCGCTTATTTCATTTCTCTCTTAGAGGAAGAGCAAAAGAATGGTTGCTATATTTTTCTAGAAATACTATTGCATCATCAGTGGAGTGTACTTCTTTATTTATGACTAAATTTTTCCCACCTTCAAAGACTATGCAACTAAGATCTAATATAACTAGTTTTAAACAGGAAGAGCGTGATCCACTAGCGCTTGCATGGGAGAGAATGAAAGAATGCATGAGAAACTGTCCCAGCCATGACATGGAAGATTGGTTAATTCTCCATCTATTTTATAATGCTCTTAACCTTGTATCTAAGTCTATGCTTGATACTGCAGCTGGAGGAACATTTATGGGCAATCAAATTACTAAAGCAAAGAAGCTACTAGACAATATGCAAGACAACCATGCCCAATGGCATGTGGAAATATCAAACACAAAGGAGGTGAACTCCGTCACACCTCAGGAAATGAAGAACTCAATGCTAAGCTGGATGATCTCATATTAGTCATCAAAGGTAATGAAACCCAGGTAAGAGCTATCCCAGAATCAAATATTGAAGAAATAGACTTCATAGCTCGTAATGATTATAACTCTTCTTGGAAGAAGAGCTATAATTATAATTTTCAGAAACATTATTCTAGTCCTGCAGGTAACACTAATAATAATATGGGATCAAGTAATGGTAGTCTCCAAGAAACTCTTAAGTCCCTTATGTACTCGCAAAATGAGCAAAACAATATCCTTGTTAAGATAACAGACAACCATGATAATATGCTTGGAAAATTGTCTAACCAAGCTGTAAGTTTGAGGAATGATTTGCAGGCCCTCCAAGAAAGAACAAGGATTGTTGAGGCACATCTAGGTAAGATAACCGAGAGTCAAACTCTCATTCTAGCTAAATTTGTAGGTAAAGCTAAGCCCGATCCGGTTGAAGACCTCAAGATGATAAGAATCCAAAGGGAGGAGCCTAAAGAACTTGACTATAGAAATGCCCCTTCACCAAATTACACAGTTGAAGATCTTGTGAAAAGGATCAATATCAAGATTCGAGTAAGTGAAGGGAATGAGGAAGCCATGTATCAACACTTCGTTAATAAGGTAGCAATAAAGGTACGTGAGCTTGAGGAAGAATATAGGAAAGTTACTGAAAAACTACCTGTTAAGCTTGATGATATATTTGAGCCTATTATTAAGATTAAAATTGGGACTAATGAGATAAATGCACTTTGTGATTTAGGTGCAACCATTTCAACAATTCCAAAAAGTATTTTTAACAAGTTAAATCTTGGCACTTTTGAAATCTACATCTAGAAGATTCTATCTACAAACAAGCAGTAGGAATTGAAGAGAATACTTCAGTATACATTAAAGGCTGTCCTGCTCTTATTGATTTTGTTATTATTGACATGCCTGAAGATGCTACTGCTCCTATCATATTAGGCCATCCGTTCTTAAGAACTATTAAGGCTTTGATTAGTCTGCATGAAGGGAATGTGAAGCTTCAATTGCCTTCGCAGGATCCTTTTGTTTTTCATTTTCTCAGGAAGAAGAAATCCAAGCATGACGAGAAGGAGGCCACCACTTTGAAGGCCAACTATTTTCGATTGGGTGTTCCACTCATCTGGCCTAAGTGAGCAACCTCAAGGTCAAGCTATTGACCATAAAAGAGCGCTTAATGGGAGGAAACCCATGTGAAAAAAGGTTTGAATAAAGTTTTTAAGTTTTAGTTTAAGTTTCATGTTGAATAAAGAGTGCTAGAAAACTCTAGTTGAGGAGGAGAGGTATGGTGGTACTAAAATTCCTGTTTTATACATGCTGCTGTTGGTTGACAATTTAGTCTGTCATTTTTCTGTCAAAACATGGTATTTCGCTAAGTTTCAGGTTAAGAAAGAATTCTCGAAGAAACATAATTTTTTTATGACTACGGTACCTTTAACGACCAACTATACGGCGGAATAAAAATTCTAGCCGTATAGATATCTTTGCCATTGTCAAATTTTCTTTTCCACATACAGAAGGTTGAACAACAAATTATACGACAAGGATAAAAATCCCGGCCGTATAGTTCTGGTCGTATAGATATCGCCGCTAGGAGGAAACCCAAGAAACCCTAAATTTTTGCCGCCAAATCAACTATACGGCGAGAATAGATGTTCCGGCCGTATAGTTACGACCGTATAGTTTTTGTCTGATCACATAAATGCCACAAGAAGGTACCCTAACACCAAAACTTCAATTTTTTCTCTCCCTTCTACCTCCAAACTCTCTCAAAACCTCAAGGGATCTTCATCTCTACTCAATTTCGTTCGATTTCCTCGCACACAAGTGAACTACGATATGTTTCTCCTTCGATCCTCCAATTACTTTTTGCAAATTCATTTCCGATCTATTGTCATTATCAATCTAGGGTGAGACCTACTATGAACTAATTTCCATGTTTATCTTACCTAGATTATTATTTTGAGAAAATTCTTTAGTGTGATATGATGAGGAATATGTTGTGCTTATTATTATTGGATCAAAAAGTTTTATTTTTGTCTTTCTTATTATTTTAGAAGTCGAACACAAGGATCCAAACGCATGCGCGTGCCACTGTGAGTTCTTCTCAAGTTGCCGCTTCAGCTCAGAACCGCATGGGGATACGGTTCAGGAATGAGCTCCAACGTGATCGCTATGACAAGATCAAGAACCGAGAAGTGAACACAACCAAGTGGGTTTGTCTCGTTATATTGAACCAACTCGGTATTTCTAATGACTTCAATTTAATTTGCAATAGGGTTTGCCTGAAAAACTTTGTATTTCAAGATGTGCCTACTTATCGCCGGTTAACTCTTGAATTTTTAATTTCTTTGCAAAGCACCGTTAAAACATGGCATGGAGAGGACATGATTTCCTTCTGACTTATGAACAACAATTATGCATTATCACTTGATGAATGGTGCAATTGTTTTAGTTTACCAAACAATGATGTTAATGCCTTACGCGCATCTTATACCAACATGTACCCTTCCCTAGATCATTATTACAATAGAATGAGTTTCACTTTTAGAGTTAATAAGGGGAAGAATATTCAGCATCCTGCTATACGCTATTTGTTCTATGTTATTGCTAACACCTTGCAGGCACGAAATGAGTTTATAATACTCAATGAGGACGAAATTTTGGTCCTCGCAAAATCTGCTTTCAACAACAAACTGTCACTCAACTTGGATGCAATTATTGTGCGCTACTTGGAGCACCAATCCTCCTAAATCCAAGGGACAATCACATGTGGAGGCGTCATCACCATGCTTTCCAATGCCCTAGGCATCATCCTAGGTGAGTTGCAACCATTTCTAGGTGAGCGACGTGTTGGTTTCTCTACTTTAAAAGCTTGTGGAATGCTCACTAGGAGGGTGGTGTTTATTACTTGCGTATTGCAGGAGTCGGGCATCTCTACCCCGCTCCTTTTCCTAATGGTCTCTTCTCTATGGAGGAGGGATGTTTGCTATATGATGTGCAGGTTGAACAACATAAACCCGATGAGGATATTCTGGATGAGGATGAGGACCAAGAAGAGGATCAAGAAGTTCCTTATCAAGAGGAGCAGCCACCAACCCGGTTCACTACATATCAAGACTTCCTAGAACTTGGAGGAACTATGGAGGGGATGCATAATCTCGCCCTGAACCTCCGAGAAACCACTAGTAACTTATCAACTCAATTTGCGAACTGGAGTTACAACTTTCCCCTGCCACCTCAATGATTTGAAGGGCTTGCAAAAGCCTAAGCTTGGGGAAGTTTCCTCATTATCTTTATTTGGCGTTCATATTCTTTATTTTATTTCGAGGTTATGCTTTTAATTTGAGTTTATAAGCACTCGTGTTGGTTTTCCCAACATTTATCTTTAGTTATTTTATTTGTTTTCGAGATTTTCAAGCCAAGCTTTGACGCAAATTTTCTATTCTTTAGTTCCCTCTCTCAAAAACAACAAAAAGATTTTTCCATTCATCTTTATTTTCCCTCTTTATTTTCTATTATCCTTGTGGCTCTTACATATTCACAGGAGAGTGGTTTACTTTGAGTTTCCAAGAAACGAACCAAAATGGAAGAGAGAAGTGGAACCAATCATGAGAGGTATGCTTTATGACTCCTCACTTTTGAACTTTGAGAAACCCATGCTAGTTAGTAGTAAATGTTAAGATATTATATTGGTGGAGTGTGTCTTTGTAATGGAGTAAAATTTTGTTTGCATGGGTATTTAGTTGAGTACGTTTTGTTCCAGCTCTTCTAGTTAACCAAGTCTTGCCTAAAATTTTCTAAACAATTTTAATAAGAAAAAGTCTCAGAATTGAAGGCTTGGGTGTTGTAGTGTTTAGTCTTGAAGGTTTATTCCTAGAGACAATCAACACTAGAGAAAATGATGATTGACTTGATAGCTCTCTTTGAAAAGATTTGTTCAATTAAATTAATGTTTAGCGGTTTTTGTGAGCATGCCAAAGTTTGACTTGTGAATCATAATCATGATATAGCTTTATGCGTGTCAAACTTCATGGGATGTTAACAACTCCACTAGCCTACGAACGATCTTCATCGAGGAAACTCCTAGATTTAGGCTATGAGTTGATTAAACATATGTGGGTGGATATCGAGCCAGCTCAAATCAACTTGACTCAACTCGTAAATACTCGTTAGTTAACGAGCTTGCTCGACTTGACTCATTAACATAACAATCTTGCAACCTCAGCTTGGCTCTACTCGATAAATTCTCGAGTTGGCTTGATAAGGTCACGAAGAAACTTAACAATGTAATAAATTCATCATGAAGTAAGAATACAAGAAGTATAATTCATCATTTATGTCTCTTCATGTATACTTTGACGACTTTAACATGACTACTCATGTTTCTTTGGTATATTAGTATTGATTTTTATTTTGTGCTCACTAATCTATGAGCTAGCATACAAGTGTAAGGATATTAATGAGTTTACCGAGTACTCGCAGCTTGACTCATTAAACTTGTTCTCTTAACAAGCTAAAAATGCCAACTTAGCTCAGATCATTTGTGTCCGAGTTCAAGTCGAGTTTTCGAGTACTCATTAAACTCATGAGCTTCGAGTTTTATTTCCACCCCTAATCACGACCCATCGTTTCTTTTCCTTTTCTTTATCTAATATTCTAGATATATATTATTAGTTGGAGATTTAATTGCTAAATATAATGGAAATCGTTCTATTCTGCCAGAATACAAACTTACACTCATAACCCTATATTTTGCCTACCATGCAGTAGTATTGGCAAGCCAAATTGGTTTCTGGAATACATGGATTAAATCCATTTTATAGACATACCCTTTTTCACCACCAAATATCTCCAGGGAATTATACAAAACCATATTGACCAAAACCACTTAGCACTGCAAGGTATATCTTCTACGTTTCATTAGACTTTGGCCAAACCCTAATTTTCTTCCTAGATTACATGTAGTAAAAATAACAAAATCAGCACTTTATGGACTTTAGGAATTTCCCTATACCAAACCATGGTATGTATTGACCTAATTCCAACTCCATGTGAACCTGTCCACCAATACACATCAAACCCTAGAAGCCCATATTTTTCTAATCCACATTTGATTTATTGTGAATTAAAATATTCTGTGCATAGTTTATTCACTAATAAAATTATATCAGTATTTCTGTAAATACAAAAAGGGTGATTCCAATTTCTACAGAAAGGTATTCTAAGTACCTACCCGGTGTCTTTGGAATCACATTAAAATCCCTTATAGATTAATTATGGTGAAAAAGACAAATAGCATCCACTACTACCTTTAGGAATTTCCTAGGGCATTCTGTTAATTATTTTAGATTGATTCCAACTCTCATTGCATCATTCCACCAAATCCTATATAACCACCCAAGTAAATAATTTTTGGAACTCCAGAACTTTTCTGGTGAATTATTTCCTAAAACTAGAGTTTTAATCACTAGGAAATTCATTATAAATCAAATGTAATTGATAAAATAGTGAAACCACTTTTGTTGGTTTCATTTTATCAATACCTTTATGATGATATCATTTTTGTATATTGGTATCATACAGAAAGGTGACTTGGTCTAAAACCCCTCTTCCACATAGTTTCTAGACTATAACACTCAAATGGATTTCCTCCAAATGTTTCCAAGACCCATTCCAATCTCTCTAAATACAACCTAATCAAGACCCTACAGAAGTATTACTTGTATACCTTGTTTGTTTGCTGAATGATATGAATCTTGTATGCTTTGTATTGATTGTGCCTTTGTGTGCTTGCATGTGTGATCCTCGACGACGCTAGTTGCGAATGAGTTGACGAGGAGAAGAAGGGATCTTCTTACTATTTTATTGGATATTCTGGATTCTATTCAAGAAGCCCAGGTACATATATGCCATAATGCTGATCATAGGCAAGCCACCTTCTTGCTCATAAGCCTTTGCCCTACTATTTTACTTATGCATGTTTTATATACCCGTTTATATAAATTGCATGGTTTTATTACTATGTTTTATTTGTGGGAAAGTTTGGATCCTCCAAGCTATATCCACTTTAGTACCACTAGGTAACACCCTTGGTTGACACCTATTTGACCATAGTATGGTAGATGGTGTTTTAACACCATAACCCCTTGGATACCCCGTTTTAGCCTAAGCAAAAGTATAGGAGGGGAAGACCCCGGGTATATGTTTATAAAATGTTTATGAGAAAACCTTGGTGAGGTTTGACCTACCAAGAGAGGTTGAAAAATACAAAGGTTTTGTTTTACAAAAAGGGTTGGAAGAATTAGGAGGAAAAGGGTTTACAAAAGGCATCCGGTTCTTTGTAGTTCTGCCAGAAAATTAACCTGTGCAACCACAATACCCTGAAATGGGAACGGGGATTAACCAAAAGTTAGTTCACTTCGATATGGGTATCTGCATGACTACTTATAAGGGATCATCTCCCTCTAATTCTAGGATTCCTTTATATAAAGGTTCATCTATAAGGTAGTCACCTGGAGGAAGCAGGATCACCCATGTGAGTGACCGGGCAATACTATGAGCCTCTCATTGAAAGTGCCGGCTCTGAAGGAGCTGGGTTGCACTCTGGTTGGTCCATGGATCTCGACGTCCCGGTGTTGAGAGGAACAACTCCTAGGGTAGGGCCCGTGTCGGAGTGGACTTTCGAAAGGTTTTGTTTGATTATCTGAAACCCTGTTTACCGTGTGTAGCGGGCTGTGGTTGTAATCCCGACAGATGTATCAAATCTTGTGGGTAAAGTGTACAACCTCTGCAGAGTGTAAATCTGATACGTCCAATTTGCATCAACATTCTATATCATAATTTTCCTCTATTCATTGATATATTTCATATTATGAGGTGTTACTTATGTATTTTCATATGTTTTTGCATGTTGGATGGTTCTTGGAGGATGAACTGCCGGAGTCAGGATTCTGTTGGAAAAATAGGTGTTTTGATACAATTTCGCGAAGATCAGAAAAATCATGGAAAATTATATTTTCCCAGAAGACGAAGGAAGCCAGAAGGGGAGGCATAGATGGTCCACATGGGGCCCACACCCCCTAGGCGTGGGCCACCCCCTGGTCGCGCCTATAGGGGGTGTGGCCCACCTGGCCAGCCTCCGACTCCGTTCTCTCGCCTATATCTTCCTCTCGGAACCCTAAAACACGGGGAGCGACCACATAAAGATTTCGCCGCCTCTACAGGGCGGAAAACACCGAGAGAGAAAGAGATCCCCGGCAGATAGATTTCTGCCGAGGAAATTCCTTCCCGGAGAGGGGAGATCGTCGCCATAAACACCATCGTCAAGCTAGACTTCATCGTGATCATCATCATCATCATCCACACCATCATCTCCACCAGCACCATCATCACCACTCCATCCCAATGTAACAATAGTGTTGAATACTTGCATAGTTCTTAGGGGAAACATTCCCGGTGTTGATTACTATTGTAGTTGATGCTTATGAGTGGAACCATTGGATCATTGTTTATGTTCAGATTGTTATTCATCACAATATCATATTTGATCTTGATCAATATGATGTCTCGTGAGTAGTTCGTTTAGTTCTTGAGTACATGGGAGAAGTCATGTTGTTAGTAGTGGATTTGTGTTGAGATATTATTCAATGGTTTACTATTTAATTTGTGGTGCTATTCTTATAGTGGTGTCATGTGAACGTCGACTACATGATACTTCACCATTTATGGGCCTAGGGGAATGCATTGTGTATTTGGCTACTAATTGTGGGGTTGCCGGAGTGACAGAAACCTGAACCCCCGTTAGGACACCTTTGCACAAGGAAGTGTAGGATCTCAGAGTTTAAGGTTGTGGTTAGGTTTATATCTTAATTTCTTTCCTATAGTTGCGGATGCTTGCAGGGGGTTTAATCACAAGTATGTATTAGTACAAGTAAGGTCGGTACATTAGCACAGGTTCACCCGCACAACACTTACTACACCAAAGAAAGGTACTCGGATATTTGAAGCGAAAGCACTTGATAGATTTCCCATGTGTCCTCGAGAACGTTTGGTCCTTATAAGTATTTCCACCGGCTTGTCCTTTGCTAAGAAAGGATTGGGACACTTGCTGCAATTGTTCATTGTCTTTATTGCTTGCACTTTGTTTCTTTGCTTTATCAGAAAACCCCTAAAAATCCGTTTGCTAAGTATTTACAGAGATCTCCTGCTCCATACCACTAGTCAACACCTTCTGCTCCTCGTTGGGATCGACACTCCTATTTATAGAAAGTACTACGATACACCCCCTATACTTGTGGGTCATCAAGACTATTTTCTGGCGCCGTTGCCAGGGAGTGAAGCGTTATTGAAGAGTGGAACTGGTAAAGTAAAACTTATACTGTGAGTATTGCTTTTATTTTTGTTACTTTGTTTCCAATATGGATAACCCACTTGGTTTTCTGTTTGGGAAAACTACTACCACTGTTAGGGTAGTAGATGAACCACCACCTGTTGAGATAGATCCTTTTAAGATACCTACAAGTACTGTTGATCGTGTCATGGATAATTATTATTTAGGGGGTGGAACTGTTCATCCTGGTGATCATTTGCTTTTTATCCATGAATTATGCGGGTTGTTTAAGTGTGCAGGTATCACAACTGAACAGGTGAAGAAGAAGTTACTCTCTATATACTTGAAAGGAAGAGCTGGAGAATGGTATAAGCTGCTGAAGAATGGACAATCCATGGAATGGGAGGAAATAGTACCTCTCTTTAATTCTAAATTTTATACTCCCAGTGAAATTCATAAGGATAGAAATCTGATATATAACTTTTGGCCTCGTGATGGAGAGAGTACAGCTCAATCTTGGGGAGATTCAAGTTAATAATGCTTAAATGTCCTATAACTCCCTAACAATATTATTATCAATAACTTTTATGCTAGGCTTTATCTTCATGATAAAGATTTATTAGATGCTTCTTGTGCTGGATCGTTCACACGTATGAAGGAAGAAGCTAAATAGGATCTCCTAGACCGTATTCAAGAGAACACTGAAGCTTGGGAGCATGACAAAGGAAGAAAGTCAGGTATAAATTATGATTATGAATGCATTAATTCTTTTATGGGAACTAATTACTTCCGTGATATTAGTACTGAGTGTGGTCTTGATCCTCAAGTTCTTGAAAAATGTTTTAAGGCCTTTGCCTCTTATATTGAAATTCCCAAAAAAGAGTGGGACAAGTACCATGCTCCTTATAAAGACATTGTTACCCATGTTCCTGCTAGCATAGAAGTTTGTACTGTTGATCCTATTATGCTTGAACCTTATGTTTAGAAAATCCCTTTTCCTGCTAAGGTAAAGGAACATTCTATCATAGCTAATGTGGTTAGTAGAAGTATAAAGAAAACTGTGGAACCCGATGAGCAAATAAATATTGAACCTGTTGTAGCTATTGTGAAAGATCTTGTCACTAGAAATATAGAGGATGAGCACATTGTCTTCTGTGAAGACGCTTCTAATATTATCTCTCATCCTAAAAAAAGCTAGTGTCCTTGTGCTTTCTGTTAGAATTGGTGATCATTGCTATTATGGTTTATGTGATATTGGTGCTACTTCTAGTGCTATACCTTATGACATTTACAGGGAAATTATGCATGAAATTGGTCCTTGTGATCTTGAGTACATTGATGTGGTTATTCACCTTGCTAATACAGAGACAGTCTGTCCCATTGTCATTGTAAGAGATGTGGAGGTTCTTTGTGGTAAGATTAAATATCCTGTTGATTTTCTAGTACTTGGTAAAGAAGCTAGTAAAACCTATCCTATTATCTTTGGTAGACCCTTATTGAATACTTGTGGGGCTATCATAGATTGTAGGAAGGAAAAAGTTTTGACTAAGTTTTATGGAGAGTCTTATGAGTTTAATTTTTCCAAATTTTCTAAAACTCCTTATGAAAATGAACTCCCTAATGAGGATTTCAGGGTTGAACAACTTTCTTCTATTTCTCTTGCTCCTAACAATGCCTTGCAGCAGTTTATGGAAGATCATGAAAGCGATGTCTTCATTAAGGAAAGAAATGAGATTGATGAGGTTTTTCTTCGTTAGCCTGAGTTACTTAAGCATAATATACCTGTGGAAGATTTGGGTACCATGCTACCACCGAAAGGAGACCCTGTTTTCGAATTAAAACCTTTACCTGATGATCTTAAATATGCTTATCTTGATGATAAGAAAGTATATCCTGTTATTATTAGTTATAAACTTTTAGGAAAGGAACAAGAAAGGTTATTGGAAATACTGAAGAAACACCGAGGAGCTATGGGATATACTCTTGATTATTTAAAAGGAATTTCTCCCACTATATGTCAGCATGCCATTAATATAGAACCTAATGCAAAACCATTTTGTTGAGCACCAACGCCGTCTAAATCCTAAGATGAAGGATGTGGTAAGAAATGAGGTATTAAAACTCCTTGATGCTGGTATTATTTACCCTATTGCTGATAGCCAATGGGTTAGCCCCGTTCATTGTGTCCCAAAGAAAGGGGGAATTACCGTTGTGCCTAATGAAAATAATGAGCTTATACCCCAAAGAGTAGTGGTTGGGTATAGGATGTGCATTGATTTTAGAAAAGTTAATAAAGTTACTAAGAAATATCACTATCCTTTGCCCTTTATTGATCAAATGCTAGAAAGGTTGTCTAAAAAGAGCCACTTTTGCTTTCTTGATGGTTATTCCGGGTTCTCTCAAATCATTGTGAAAGCACAAGACCAAGATAAAAACACTTTCACTTGTACTTATGGCACTTATGCTTATAGGCATATGCCTTTTGGTTTATGTAATGCTCCTGCTACCTTTCAGAGTTGTATGTATGCTATTTTTCATGGTTTTTGTGAAGAAATTGTGGAGGTTTTCATGGACAATTTCTCCGTCTATGGAACTTCTTTTGATAACTGTTTGCACAACCTTGATAAATTTTTGCAGATATGTGAAGAAACCAACCTTGTTCTTAATTGGGAGAAATGCCATTTCATGGTTAATGAAGGGATTGTTCTTGGACACAAAATTTCTGAAAGAGGCATTGAATTTGACAGAGCCAAAATTGAAGCAATTGAGAAGATGCCTTGCCCTAGGGATATAAAAGGTATTCGTAGTATCCTTGGTCATGATGGTTTCTATAGGAGGTTTATTAAAGATTTCTCCAAAATTTCATAGCCCCTTACCAATCTTCTTCAAAAAGATATACCTTTTGTTTTTTATGATGATTGTAAGGAAGCTTTTGAAACTTTGAAGAAAGCTTTGACTACTGCTCCTATTGTTCAACCACCTGATTGGAGTTTACCTTTTGAAATTATGTGTGATGCTAGTGATTTTGCTGTGGGTGTTGTCCTTGGGCAACGCGTTGAGAAGAAGTTGAATGTTATTCATTATGCTAGCAAGACTCTAGATGCTGCTCAAAAGAATTATGCTACTATTGAAAAAGAGTTCTTAGCTGTAATCTTTGCCTGTGATAAGTTTAGACCCTATATTGTTGATTCAAAGGTCACTATTCATATTGATCATGCTTCTATTAAGTACCTTATGACAAAGAAGGATGCTAAGCCTAGGCTTATTAGATGGGTGTTGCTTTTACAAGAGTTTGATCTGCATATTGTAGATAGGAAAGGTGCTAAAAATCCTGTTGCTTACAATTTATCTCGTTTGGAAAACTTTTCTTTTTGACCCTTTACCTGTTAATGATAGTTTTCCAAATGAGCAGTTGGCTGCAATAAGGGTAAGTCCGCATGAGAGTCCTTGGTATGATGATTGTGCTAACTTTATTGTTTGCAAGTATTTGCCTCCAACCTTTACAGCTTAGCAAAGAAGAAAATTCTTTTATGATCTAAGGCATTACTTTTGGGATGACACACACTTATATAAGGAAGGAGTAGATGGTATTATGCGAAGATGCGTTCCAAAATTTGAACAACAAGATATATTGAGGAAATGTCATGGCAGTGCTTATGGAGGACATCATGCTTGTGATAGGACTGTACAAAAGGTTCTACAATCTGGATTTTATTGGCCTACCCTTTTCAAAGATGCAAGGAAGTTTGTCTTATCATGTGATGAATGTCAAAGAGTTGGTAAAATTTCTAGACGCAATGAAATTCCTATGAATTATTCTCTTGTTATTGAACCTTTTGATTGTTGGGGATTTGACTTTATGGGTCCTTTCCTCCTTCGAAAGGGTATAATCATATTCTTGTTGCTGTTGACTATGTTACAAAGTGGGTAGAGGCCATACCTACAAATAGTGCTGATGGTAAGACCTCTTTAAAAATGCTTAAAGATGTTATTTTCCCTAGGTTTGGTGTGCCTAGGTATCTCATGACTGATGGAGGCTCTCATTTTATTCATGGTGGTTTTAGGAAAACTCTCGCTAAATATGATATTAACCATAGAATTGCTTCGTCTTATCACCCTCAGACCAGTGGGCAAGTAGAACTTTCCAAAAGGGAAATTAAATCTATCTTGCAGAAGACTATTAATAGATCTAGGAAAAATTGGGCTAAAAAGTGGAATTACGCTTTATGGTCTTATAGAACTGATTATAAAAATCCCATGGGGATGTATCCTTACAAAATGGTCTATGGGAAAGCTTGTCACTTGACTTTAGAATTAGAACACAGAGCTTATTGGGCAGTGAAAGAATTGAATAGAGATAGTGAGAAAAGATTGCTAGACTTGAGTACCTTAGATGAGTGGAGAAGTGAAGCTTATGAAAATGGAAGACTCTTTAAGGAGAAAGTAAAAAAGATGGCATGATAGGAGAATTCTCAAAAGGGAGTTCCATGTTGGTGAGAAAGTTCTTTTGTATAGGTATCGTCTCAGATTTTTGGCAGGAAAACTACTCTCAAAATGGGAAGGGCCTTTTGTTATTAAGGAAGTATATCGTTCAGGTGCTATCAAAATATCCTCTTTGAAAGCCGACACCACACAAGTGGTGAATGGTCAAAGACTAAAACATTATATTTCTAGAGATTCTTATAACGAAGATGTTGATATTATTAAAATGGTGACCCCGGAAGAATTTATTAGAAAACAAACACCAGAATCTGTAGAGTCCGTCTTTGAATGGGTAAAAGTGGTGAAAATAGAAGGTTCGTGAAAACCTTATCTTTTTATATTTTTGATGTTTTTATTACATACGGAAGGTAACGAGATGAAACAGAGCAGGAAATGGAGGCCAGGGTGGCCACACCCACCCCAGGCGTGGGCCCCAGCTGGCCGCCCCTGGAGGGGGTGTGAGCCCCCCGAGCTCTGTCTCCGCCTCGTTTTCACACCAGTACCTTCCTTATGCATTGAAACTTTGTAATTTATAACCCCCGGATCCCACGAGGTTTGTTCATCATGTTCTCGTCATGTTTTTGTTTCGATCTGTTTCTTTCAGGCAGATTCTCGGTTTTGGAGCTACAATGCCTTCCTCTGGATCACCCATAGAGGATTCCTCCTCGGATGCTATCAACCCGTACATGTATGAGTTGAATATTCATCCCAAGGAGTTGATTCTCAAGGATGGGAAGGTGCAGATGAAAGAAGTTAAAGGCCCTAAAGGAGAAGGCAGTCTGGAAGACAGGATGGAAGCATTGGAACATGAAGTTTTCACGTACAAGAAGATGGCGGAACGCGAAGTGGATATCATCCATAAGATAAGTTCAGAACTCATCACCAAGCACAAGGAGGAGGTTGCTGAGCTTCGAGATGAAATACTCTCACTACATCAGGCCACCAACCAATTACAAGCACAACTCTACGACAAACAAAACCAAAATTGTGAGTATGAGGCTAGATTTGATCGCATAAGCTCTGCTGCTAGTTTCAGGATTGTGGAAACCAAGACATCCTTTTTGGATGGGGAACCTTTACCTTGGAATTCTCATGATTGCAAGGGAACACCACCACCACCGAAGGAGTAATTCGTCATCAGGTTTGGCATTCCCTTGGCTTGTTCCAAGCTTGGGGGAGTGCCGCAGTATCACATTGTTATCTTTTATCTTTTACCCTTTTAGTAGATTCATATATTTGGTAGAGAATTTATCTTATAGGATGGTTTGCTTGTGGAAGTATCTCTCCTTTAGTTGGTTATCTATGTATCCCTTGGTGTGAGTGCCTTTATGGAATATTAATGAGAGGTTTCATCGTTTACTTTTTTCACTTCTTATTTTAGTTTGCAATCTCTGTTATATGATTAATCTTGTTGATCAGTATTGGCATCACTTTGGGAGCATCAAGTAAATCTAAATTGGTTTTGGCAAACCGAGCTCTGGTCAGTAGCAACACTTTTTGAGGTTTGAAAGGAAAAGAGAAAAGGCTTGCAGGTATTTTGTATCATTTATTTTCTTTCTTGATTGGCTCATAAGCTTAGTATTCTTTGTTTAAGATCTTTTGTGTCTTCAAGGAAGATCGCATGTTTGTCTTTATCACTTGTAGGTTTGCTTGTTTCCTTCAACTCTTTTGCTTGCTACCCAGCCTTGCTAGCCAAAAACCTGTTTTGGGAAGGCATACTTCTCATTCATCCAATCCCTTTGAACCAAAACATGTGCCATTCGTGTCCACCATATCTACCTATTAGCATTATTTCTATTCCAAGCAAATTCTCAAGATTCATCTATCTTTCGAATTAAAAAGTATTTTGTTATGTGAAAACTAGTTAGTAAAGCTCTCACGAACTTGATGGCACACCTTATTTTCTTGCCCCTAATAAAATTGAACCATTGTGTCATCAAAGTTGTATATGCTTGCACCAATACGTTGGAATTAGCATAACCGTGATGTCACGGGGAACGCTTTCAACACTTATGGGTACATATCCAGTTGATATCATGCTCTTTTGTTTACGGATGTCGTCGGTGTGAAATGAAAAGGGAGCTTGTAAGTCCATGGAGTTATGTATTTTGTGTTGGAGAAACGCCTGGGCTGCTAGCCTAAGCCATGCCAAATCATGGTGGAAACTTGCAGCATAACCATAGTGAGCAATCTGTGAAGCATCTTCAATAAAAACCTATGCAAATAGCAAATAAAAAGATCGTTGAGATGCTCATTGTCTACTTGCCTTGTCATTTTGGTTATGGGATAGCTCCTGTACCATGTGCAAGGGGTACACCGTTGGCAGTTCTTTATGATACACATGTACTTACAATGACAAGAACTTACCGATGACTAAAGTTGAGTAGCATGAGGAGTAGCCCTCGTACTCAGGGGACATGAGTTTGCCAACTTATATTTTGTCAAGCATATACTCCATCTTTGTTCACTTTAACCTTAATCACTTCAAGATGCTTATGATAGAGGCAATGAGGGCTCAAAGCTAGTAAGTACCATAATCTTTTAGAAGCCTTTATGAACTTGAAATCCCTACTTCTCTCTATGAAGGACCTTTCTCCTATTTAGTTGAGTCAGTAAACCTACTTCCTCTCTATATCCAGCAGCATTTGAGTTGTTGTGTTTCAAGCATTCATATGGTGATTTATTCATTCATGTTCTTTATCTTCCTATTTTGCACAAGACTCTTATCTATTGAGTATTACTTTGAAAGCCTTCATTGTGAAAACCCTTTTTGAGCAAAGAGTGCTCCTGTTTTGAAGACTTCTACAAAAGCTTTTTGTGAAACTGTTTGCCAGCTGTTCTGACCAAGAACAAAGTTTGCCAATTCCAATTATGATTTATCTTTATGCATCTCTATTGTGACTCATGTACTTGTTGCAAGCTAAGTTATATAATGGTGAGTTGCTTTCTTCTATGAGTTGTGTAATGGTAAGTGTGATGCTTCTTGTCCGTATTCTTTTATCGACACTTCACTCCATAAACCTGTGGACATGTTTACTGATCTCAGTATTCGCTTGGGGACAAGCGAAGGTCTAAGATTGGGGGGAGTTGATACGTCCAATTTGCAACACCATTCTATATCATAATTTGCCTCTATTCATTGGTATATTTCATATTATGAGGTGTTACTTATATCTTTTCATCTATTTTTGCATGTTGGATGATTCTTGGAGGATGAACTGCCGGAGTCAGGATTCTGATGGAAAAAGAGGTGTTTTGATGCAATTTCGCGAAGATCGGAAAAATACCAGAAAAATCATGGAAAATTATATTTTACCAGAAGACGAAGGAAGACCGAAGGGGAGGCGAAGGTGGGCCACAGGGGGCCCACACACCCACAGGCGCAGGCCACCCCTGGCTGCGCCTACAGGGGTGTGGCCCACCTGGCCGGCCTTCAACTCCGCCCTCTCGCCTATATCTTCCTCTCGCAACCCTAAAACATAGGGAGTAACCACAGAAAGATTTCGCCGCCTCTGCGGGGCGGAAAACACACATAGAGAAAGAGCTCTCTGGCAGACAGATTTCTGCAAGGGAATTTCCTTCCCGGAGAGGAGAGCATCGCCATTAACACCATCGTCAAGCTAGACTTCATCGGGATCATCATCATCATCCACACCATCATCTCCACCAGCACCATTATCACCACTCCATCCCGCTGTAACAATCGTGTTGAATACTTGCATAGTTCTTAGGGGAAACTTTCCCTGTGTTGATTACTATTGCAGTTAATGCTTGTGAGTGGAACCATTGGATCATTGTGTATGTTCAGATTGTTATTCATCACCATATCATCTTTGATCTTGATCCATATGATGTCTCGTGAGTAGTTCGTTTAGTTCTTGAGGACATGGGAGAAGTCATGTTGTTAGTAGTGGATTTGTGTTGAGATATTATTCAATGGTTTAGTATTTAAGTTATGGTGCTATTCTTATAGTGGTGTCATGTGAACGTCGACTACATGATACTTCACCATTTATGGGCCTAGGGTAATGCATTGTGTATTTGGCTACTAATTGTGGGGTTGCCGGAGTGACAGAAACCTGAGCCCCCGTTAGGACACCTTTGCAAAAGGGAGTGTAGGATCTCAGAGTTTAAGGTTGTGGTTAGGTTTATATCGTAATTGTTTTCCTGTAGTTGCGGATGCTTGCAGGGGGTTTAATCACAAGTATGTATTAGTCCAAGTAAGGTCAGTACATTAGCACGGGTTCACCCACACAACACTTACAACACCAAAGAAAGGTACTCGACTATTTGAAGCGAAAGCACTTGACATAATTCCCATGTGTCCTCGAGAACGTTTGGTCCTTATAAGTATTTCCACCGGCTTATCCTTTGCTAAGAAAGGATTGGTCCACTTACTGCAATTGTTCGTTGTCTTTATACTTGCACTTTGTTTCTTTGCTTTATCAGAAAACCCCTAAAACTCCGTTTGCTAAGTATTTACAGAGATTTCCTGCTCCATACCACTAGTCAACACCTTCTGCTCCTCGTTGGGATCGACACTCCTATTTATCGAAAGTACTACGATACACCCCCTATACTTGTGGGTCATCAAAATCTATTCGAATAGCCGAGTCCTCGGTCATGGACGGTTGGGAAGGTTGCTGTAGTGCGGTGCCGGTTTTGTTTTCAAAAAGGTTTTCATAAAACAAGTGTTTACAAAAACCTGGTGGTCCATGGGACACCAAAGAAGGAGGAGGATAACCCGGTCAATTGAAGACCGTGGCGAGGATATAGGGTGACCTACTCCTAGTGTTTTCCAAATACTTTTCAAAAAGGTTTCCAACTGTTTTGCAAAAGACTTCAACAAAACCTTGTAGATCCTACATCTATAAGAGAAACTACTTTAGAAAAGAACCTATTATGGAGCCATCCTACCACCTTGCCATATTTCATATCCTTTTATTTTTATTATCTTAAGGTGGTTTGCGAGTACATTCAAAGTACTCACCGGCATTGTCCCTGGCTATTAACTTGGCCAGATTCCTAGAAGAGCGAGGAGAGAGGAAGAAGCTGACGTCTATGCGAGCTAGGGCATATCTTCGAGTCAGGCACCCTGTTGGGTTATGGCTTGACTTGGGTCCCCCGCGAGTAGAAGTTCCATTGCTATTATGTATTTGAGCCCTTTGTGGCATTATGTAAGTTTATTTATGTAAACCTTAGTGTAATCAATGTTGTAATGGATGTACACTTTGATATCTGTCGGTTATGCTCCATGATGCACTGATCATGGGATCGTGGTAGTGTGCATAAAAGGGATTCCCGGACCGTAAATCCGGGGGTTCCTCACCTAGCCTCCCCATATAAAGGCCAGGAGGGCACGACGAGGAGGATCTCTCCCAACTCTCATACACACACCTCACGCTAGATTGGATCTGTGCACCCCTGTAACCTTCAGTTCTGCAATCAATCAAGAACAGACAAGCAGGATTAGGTTTTTCCCTCCGGGGGCCTAAACCTGGGTAAACACATTGCCTCCTTGCTACGTGTCTGTTAACCGTCTCGCAATCTCCAGCATCCCAATCCTCTCCAAACCCATGTCCATAACAATGGGCGTTGATGATTCGAACCCTCGTCAGGTGGTACCCAGAGTAAGCGTCTAGAAAGGAAAGACATTTGCATCTGGCAGTTACATCGATAATCTGATCGATTCGCGGGAGTGGAAAGTGATCCTTCGGACAATGTTTATTGAGTGGAGTGAAGTCGATGCACATACACAGCTCTTTGGTGTTTTTCTACGGGACGCACATGGGGTTAGTGACCCACAATGCTTGCTTGATTTCCTTGATGAACTTGGCGTCCATGATGCGATGGATTTCTCATCCAATGGCCTTTCTTTTGGGTTCCGTGAAACGGCGAAGTGATTTCTTTACATGTCTGGCATCAGGATATAAATTGAGTGCATGCTCAGCGAGTTCCCTAGGGATTCCTGGCATGTCTAATGGTACCCATGCAAAATTCTCCCAATGCTCATGGAGGAACTCGATGAGCGTGCTTTCCTATGCGGGACTGAGGTTGGTGGACACCAAAGACGTTTTCTTCGGGTCCATGAGGTGGACCTAGATTTCCCTTGTATCCTTTGTTGTGTCGAAGGCCAAGTCAGCCATAACCCGAGATTCCGTCAGGAGCTCCGTATCCACTGATATCTTTAGCTGCTCAAACTCTGTTTCCGTCTTGAAGGATTCAGGGATTTTGTTGAATTCCCGGTCGCAATTATCGGACCGAGTGAAACTTCCTTTAACTGTGATGATCCCGTTGGGTGCTGGCATCTTCATCAGTACATAAGCATAGTGCGGTACTGCCATGAATATTGCAAAAGTTGGACGCCCCAGGGTCGCGTGGTACTGTGATGGTCAGTCCATAACTTCGAACTCAAGTTTCTCCCACCTGAAATTGTTTCTTGATCCGAAGACAACATCAAGATAGATTTTTCCTAAAGTAATTTTAGGCTTACCTAGGACTATCCTATGGACGGATGTTTCTGTTGGTGCCAAAAAAATTAGGGAGATGTTCATGGCTCGTAGAGTTTTAGCGTAGATGAGGTTGATGCTGCTGCCAGCGTCCATGAAGACCTTGCCCATATAAAACCCGCCAATTTTTTCGTCAATGATGAGAGCCGAATGACCCAGTCGAGGTACTCGAAGAAGATGATCATCTCTGCTAAAGGTGATTTCCTGTTCTGACCAGTGGAGGAATTCAGGGGTTGGGTTGGCGCTGTTACTGCCATGTTGACTTGTCGGGTAATTAGCTTCTGGATCTTGTTGGATGAATGTCCTTTTTGAATCATGGACATTGCTCCTCTGGACCGCGGGAACTCATCGTACTGGTTCCTATTCTCAGCAGGGTGCGGCTGCCGTGCTGGCGCTAGTCCTAGAGGTGGTGGTGGATCCGCAAGAGCGAGAGTTCCTGTTACTACAGTGTACCCACGATTTGTGGCGCCGTTTAGTTTTGCATTGCACACTGCCTGCATTCCGAGGAAAGTGCAGAAATCTTTCACGAGGTGAGATCATCGTCGTCTTACCTCAGAGTCGACGTAGAAGTGCATGTTGCACGGTCCTTGTAATATTTGCATTAGGGACATCGGGGGTTTCCTTGCCCGGTATGGGTGGCTTAGCATGCTCTTTCCTGCTATTGCGGTACCTGCTGCTGTGGTTATCGCATCTCCTGTTGTCCTCCCCGACGATGCCAGCTGCGATGTAGTTGGGTCTGTTGTAGCTATCAAAGTTGCGCCTCCTCCTATCATCATTTTTTCGCCTATCTTGGTCGTCTTCAGGTGAGATCCCATGTTTGTTGTGTACAACGTCTTCGCCATCGGCCCAATGGTTCACCATATCCATCAGTCGAGAGATTGTTTTTGGCTTCACCTGCCCCAACTCCTCGATAAAATCCTTCGTTTGCAAACCATCATTGAAAGCATCTATCACCCTCTCATATGAGATGCATTCCGCGGATTTTTTTATGATGTTCAACTGATGTATGTATGTCCTGATAGATTCTCCGGGTTTCTGCTTGCAGGCCCGCAATTCTTCGATAGATGCGGGTCGCTTGAACGTAGAGTTGAAATTTCGGATGAATTTGTCCTCCAAATGGCTCAAACTGCTAATGGATTCTACGGGTAATTGCCTAAGCCATGAGCGTTGATACGTTGCAAACGTATCTATAATTTTTGATGGTCCATGCTTGTTTTACATCAATTGCTTTATGTTTTGCTTGCACTTCGTGGCATTTTTATGCATTTTTGGAACTAACCTATTAACAAGATGACACAATGTCAGTTCCTGTTTTCTGCTATTTTTCTATTCCAGGTTTTTACCAAAGGAAATATTGTCGGAATTCGACAAAACAAAAGCCAAACCTCCTAATTTTCCCGACATGAAGACGGAGTCCAAAGCAGAGACAGAGGAGGGCACCAAGGTAGCCACACCATAGGGTGGCGCGGGTCCCCCTGGCTGCGCCTGGCCATGGTGTGGGCCCCTCGGGCGTCCACCGACCTCGCATCTTCGCCTATATATACACCTCCCTGAGAAAACCCTAGGGATGATATCAGAATTCCACAAAAAGTTTCGCATCACCGCCGCCGCCGAAGACGAGATTCGGGGGACAGAAGTATCTATTCCGGCACCCTGTCGGGACGGGGAATTGCCCCGGAGCCATCTCCATCGACTCCACTGCCAGATTCATCGTCGTTGCTAACTCCCATGATGAGGAGGGAGTAGTTCTCCCTCGAGGCTAAGGGCTCGACCGATATCTATGTGTTCATCTCTCTCTCCATGGTGTGATCTTATTGTGATCATGAGCTTTGTAATCTAGCTGAATAAGTAGATGCTACTCTTTGTCTATTATGCCACTCAAGTGATTTTATTAATGTGATCTCCGGAGACACCTTGACCCACGTGTGTGAAGGTGACAGTGTGCACACCGTGTGTGGCTCTTAGGCTAAAGATTACAGAAATACTTATCATGAGTTATAATTTGAGTTGGATGTCTATGAAATTGTGGTGTTTGTCTGGAACCATCTATCGCTCAAGGTGACAGTGTGGGGTTACCTAGACGGGGAATGCAAACTTTAAGGTGTGCTTTTATAGCCCTACACGGTGAATTGGTGTTTGTTATCCAACCGTAGAGTAGTTCAGGGTAGCATAGTGAAGAGAAGATATTTATGTGTTTAATTATTTTATCATCGTTGAGAGTGTCCACTAGTGAAAGTATGACCCTTAGGCCTTGTTTCTAAGCATTAAAACACCATTTACAACCAGTCCTGCTACATGTTTGCTTGCTGACATTTTATTTTAGATTGCAATACCACTTATAATCATCCATATTACTTGTATTTCCCTATCTCTTCGCTGAACTAGTGAACCTATACACTTGACAAGTGTATTAGGTGCGTTGGGGACACAAGAGACTTCTTGTATCTTAATTGCAGGGTTGCTTGAGAGGGATATCTTTGACCTCTTCCTCCCTGAGTTCGATAAACCTTGGGTGATCCACTTAAGGGAAACTTGTTGTTGTTCTACAAACCTCTGCACTTGGAGGCCCAACACTGTCTACAATAATAGAAGCGTGCGTAGACATCAAGCTCTTTTCTCGTGTTGTTGCCGGGGAGGTAAGATAAAAGGTACTCACATCCTCTAGCTACTAAGCTATCTTCAAGTATTGTTGCTAGTGTGTGAGTGATCGAAGTTATTTCCTTTATATTCTGCAATTATACCTTTTTGTTTATTGTTTTTATTTTCACTAGTTAGGCTTAATGGAAAACAACAACAAAAATAGAGAGCTTTATAGTATTTTTCCTGAGTTAGGACATGAAGTGTTTGAAGAGAAAATAAAAAAACATATGGAACTTTCTTTGCATGCCAATAGCAATGTTATTAAATGATCGTTTTAGTTCTCCATCTTTAGAGGAGAAAATTTGCTCTGATGATACTTTATCTCCCATATGTGGTAATTATAATGATGCTTGTGACATTTTAAATCCACATACTGAAAGTTTCCCTTTTAAAATACCTATGAAAATTGTTGAACGTGTTATTAATAACTGCTATTTTGGAGATGGAACTGTCAATCATGGTGATCATTTACTCTTTATACATGAATTATGCTAGTTGTTTAAGTGTGCAGGTATTTCAACGGACCAAGTTAAGAGGAAGCTATTCTCCTTATCACTTACGGACAAAGCAAGGGAGTGGTATGAGCTACTAGATGATCCTTATCATTCGGAGTGGAAGGAACTTGAATCTCTCTTTTACTCTAAATTCACAAAGATAGGAATTATATTTATAATTTTCATCCTCATAATGGAGAAAGTGTTGCCCAAGCATGGGGGAGATTGAAGTCACTAATGCTCAAATGTCCCATTCATGAGCTCCCCAGTAATATTGTTATTAATAATTTTTATGCAAGGCTTTCAGGACATTACAAGGACTATCTAGATGCCTGTTTAGAGGGATCCTTCACAAGTGAGGAGGTCAAAGCTAAGTGGGATATTCTTGAAACAATTCAAAGCAATACCGAAGATTGGGATAACGACAAATGTAAAGAACCAGGTGTAAACTATGAGTATGATTGCATTAAGTTTTTCGCTGAAACTGCTGATTTTCAAGAGCTTAGTGCTAAATATGGTCTTAATCCTCAAATTATTGTTGATTATTGTAGAGCCTTTGCTTCTCATATTAATGCTCCTCAAGAAAATTGGGACATGTATCATGAACCTTTTAAATACACTTGCATGAAAAATGAATTTGTTATTAATGATTACAATAAACATGCTCAAACCTCTGAAAGTACTATTTCTTATAAGCATGTTAATTTTTGTGGAGTACTTAGACCTTGTGAAAATAATCAAATCAAAGAAGAATATTGTATCCACCACATGAATGCAAAAACTAGAAAGTGGGATATGGCTCTAAATGATCTTCGTGAAAAAGTTTGTGCCCTCTATCCTTTTATTTGTGAAATTTGCCATAAAGTGGGTCATTTCAATTTTCAATGCTCAAGCTATGATAATAGCCTTTCTAATCCAATCAGTACTGTAACTTTGTATTCTGATGGCATGATCACTCCTAATCAACATGATGAACTTACATTATTTTTGGGGTGTGAAGAGTTATCAAGAAAAACTTCTTTGGTAGATATGAGTGCTTTTGATATGAATAGTGTCCTGCATGGTTATCATATTTACTATGTTGATAATTGACACACAAATACTTACATACAAAATATTATAAAAGATGAGATTTTACCAAAATATGATAGGACTAATATGTGTTTTGCTCTTATTAATGAAAAGGAGGAATCCTCCAAAGTTTCTTCTATTGTCTCTAACAATAAACCAGGGTATGTGGAGAACCTTCCTTTCAAGCCTCTCCCTCCTAAAGAGGGGAAGAAGAAGAAGAAGAGGATGAGGAGGAGGAGTAAAAGGAGAGAGGAAACAGTATTTTCCCTTAAGGATGTTGCTCCTATTATAGTTTTTGCTGATGAGTCTGAATTCGATGATGAACCTATGCATGTTACCTATAATAGTGATCATGATTGGGAAAAGCACACTACTTTTGATATTGAAAATCTCTTGGGTACCAATTCTAAAAACGATGATATTAATAATTGCTTTACTATTAGTACTATCCATGTTCCTTCTAATGATGATATGTTTACAAATGAACACACTTTGGAAGATATCTATTCTATTGCTTATGATGATACTATACCTCCAATGTATGATGATTACAATGATGAATATGATATTTTCAGTCCACCTGCTATTGAGGAGAAAATTAGTTATGATTAAAATATGCCGCCTATATTTGATGATTATGGTGATGAGAATAATAATGATAGATATATTTTTGAATTTTCTCCCACTACGATTAATAAGAATGACTATGCTTATATGGATAGTAATAATTATTTTATGCATGTGGCTCATGATAAGAATGTTTTATGTGATAGTTGTATTGCTAATTTTATTCATGATGCTACTGAAAGTTATTATAAGAGAGGGAAACATGGTTTTATGTATCTCAACAATATTAAGTTTCCCCTCTTTATGTTGAAAATTTTGAAGTTGCGCTTGTTTTGCTTTCCTATGCTAGTAGCCCCTTGTTTAAATAATTTGTTTTCTTACAAAATTCATCCGCATAGGAAGTGGGTTAGACTTAAATGTGTTGGATATTTTCTTCTTCATGCATCCTTATATGTTCAATTTATACATATGAGAGCGTCATAGAAATTATCATGACTATCTTAATGGCTATAAAGAGAGAGATTTTGGGAGACAACCCATTATATTTTGTTTGCTTTCAGTTTATTTTTGTTTATTTGAGTCTTGGAAGTTTTTACCTCTATATCAACCTCTCCTTATCCTTTTTATTTCGTTTTTGTGCCAAGAGTAGCCTCTAATAGGAAGAAGGTAAGATTTGCGGAAGTTGTTGTCTCGAAACAGATTTGTGTGCTTTGCTGTAAAAATTCATGAAAAATCTCAAAACGTTGTATTGATCTACAATGTTTTGTGCACATGCCCCAGGTTATTATCTAACTTTCTTAGTGTTGCACTTTTAGATTTGAGCAATAGAATATTTTCAAAAAAATTGAACTTTACCTGTTGTTCTGTTTTGACAGATTTCGGCCACTATTTGCATTTGCCTCTTGATCTATTTATTTTTGAGTTATTTTGATAGGAAGAGCTTTTAAAAGAAGTTTCTAAAGTATCTAATGTTTTAATGGATGTTGTACTTGAGTTTAAAATGAACCAAAAGTGGATCTACTATCTTGCATACGCTAATGTTGCTAATGAGAATTGGGTGAAGTTTTGTACGAAGGAAGTTTCAGAGTGTAGGGAAAGGAGAATGATGTGATGATATGAAGGATGGACAAAAGCTCAAGCTTGGGGATGACCATGTCACCCCAAGAAATATCTAACAAGTACAAGCGTCAAAGCTTGGGGATGCCCAAGGCACCCCCCTTCTTCATCAACAAAAATCTCAAGTCTTCTTTCAAGACACTATATTTTTATTGCTTCATGCACTATGTGTTGTTCTTGGAGCATCTTTGTTTTTCTTTTAGTTTTATTTTGCTTTGTTTGTTGTAATAAGTTGGTTGGATCCCAACACAGTTCTTTTGGAGAAGACACACCCCGTTATTCACTGTCTAGGACACTCTAGTTTTCACTCTTATTGTTCTATGAGTGTTCTCTTTTGCTAGCACTGCGTTTAGTTTTATTTTTTTCTTCTTCTTTTTGTTCAGAACTTTTTAGTTCTTCTTTGTAGTTAGGTGAGACAAGCTCTCTGGTTTTTATTGATTATTATCTTTGTGAGTTGTTTTAAATAAGTTGATTGGTGTTGGAAAAGAGTAGAATGTTTCATGCTTATGGTGATACAAAAAGAAGTTTGTTTTGACTGTGGCTTAGACTTTATCATATTATGTTAGATGTTTCTTTGACTATATTCTTAGTGGTTATTGTTGTAGCATGACTTGTTTCAAACAATTGAGATTTCTTAATATGCCATGAAAGAATCATGCGTTGTTTTTACCATATAGAAGCATAATGTTGTGGTATTCTCCTTTAATGCTTTATTTGGGTTGACTTGGCGCATCCTTACACCATGTTATGACTATAAACCAGTCATCTCAAGCCTCTATGATCATTTAGTTTTTTACTGGTAATATCACTTTATGCTTTGATTAATAATGTTTTGTCGCTATGCATGATTATGGCCATTGTTGCTCTCTTAGTTAGTCCCTCCCAGTCTTTTGCTAGCCTCCACCTGTACTGAGTATGAGCTCTACTCGTGCATCCAACTCCCTTTAACCAAAGTTTGCCATTTGTGTCCACCATATCTACCTAATAGCATCATTTTCTATTCCAAGTAAATTGTTTGTTTTATCCTTCTTCCAAATTAAATTTTTGTTATGAGAAAATTAGTTAGTAAGTCTCTCACGAACTTGATGGCACATTTTATTTCTTGCACTTAATAAACCTGAACCATTTTTACTATCTTATGATGATTATATGCTTGCAAATTGTAAGTTGGGAGTTAGCAAAACCATGATGTCATGGGGCACGCTTTCAACATTGCACTTATTTCTATTTAGTTGATATCATGTTCTTTTACTTATGGATGTCGTTAGTGTGAAATGAGTTGGGAGCTTGTAAGTCCATGGGGTTTGTATATGTGTTAGATAAACACCTAGGCGTCCAGCCTAAGCCATGTCTAATCATGGTGGAAACTTGCAGCATAACCATAATGAGCACTCTATGAAGGATCTTCAATAAAAAACTATGCTCATGGTAAATAAAAGGATCGCTAAGATGCTCATTGTCTGTTGCCTTGTCATTTTGATATGGGATAGCTCCTGTGTCATGGGGCAAGGGGTACCCCGTTGGCGTTTCTCTATGATACACATATACTTACAATGACAAGAACTTACCTGGGACCAAAGTTGAGTAGCATGAGGTCTTGGTACTCGTACTCAAGGGGCATGAGATTTTCAACTTGTGATTTGTCAAGCATATAACTCATATTTGCCCTCACATTAACCTTAACCATTCAAGATGCCAATGATAGGGGCAATGAGAGCTCAAAGCTAATAAGTACCATAATTTTTGGAAGCTTTATAAACTTGAAATCCCTACTTCCCTCTATGAAGGGACTTTCTTTTTACCTTTTTGTTGAATCTCCATCTTCTATCTTTATGCACCAGCTAAGAGAGCATAGTTGACATTCTGAGTATAAGGTGCATTGTCCCAAAACTTGTTGATTGATTCATAATTATGGTATTGTTTGTTCTTAAATTATTTGTATCTAGTCACCCTTATGAACTTTAAAGGTGTCCTATGCATTTATGTTTTGCTATTCCATGAAGGATAAGCTGAATACCACTCTTGCTATGTTTTCTATATGTGAAACAAACAAATGTCTTTTAAAGCATTATTCATGAACTTTTGTTTATGTTGCCTTTCATGTTGCAACATAGTTGTTATGTCTTATTGTTAGAAATATATCTTTCATGCTTATGTTTAGAGTACTTTGATCGCAACTATCAATGCTTTGCAATACCTTGATCAAGATTGTGATGGTGCATGTCACCTCAAAAAATATTTTTGTTATCACTTACCTACTCGAGGACGAGCATGAGTTAAGCTTGGGGATGCTGATACTTTGCAAGCGTATTTATAATTTTAATGCTCCATGCTTGTTTAACACCAATTGCTTTATGATTTGCTTGCACTTCGTGGCATTTTTATGCATTTTCTTGAACTAAGCTATTAACAAGATGCCACACTGCCAGTTCCTATTTTCTGTTGTTTTTCTATTCTAGTTTTTTACCAAAGGAAATATTCCTGGAATTGGAATAAACAAAAGCCAAACCTCCTATTTTTTCCGACACGAAGACGGAGTCCAAAATAGAGACGGAGGAGGGCACTAAGGCAGCCACACCATAGGGTGGCGCGGGTCCCCCCTGATCGCGCCTGGCCATGGTGTGGGCCCCTCGGGCATCCATCGACCTCGCCTCTCCGCCTATATATACGCCTCCCCATGAAAACCCTAGGGATGATATTAGAATTCCACGAAATATTCTGCAGCGCCGCCGCCACTGAAGACGAGATTCGAGGGACAAAATTCTCTTCGGCACACTGCCGGGATGGGGAATTGCCCCTGGATTCATCTTCATCGCTTTTTCTGACTCCCATGATGAGGAGGGAGTAGTTATCCCCCGAGTCTAAGGGCTCTACCGATAGCTATGTGTCCATCTCTCTCTCCATGGTGTGATCTTATTGTGATCATGAGCTTTGTAATCTAGTTGAGTAAGTAGATGCTACTCTTTGTCTATTATGCTACTCAAGTGCTTTTATTAATGTGATCTATGGAGACACCTTGTCCCACATGTGTGAAGGTGACAATGTGCGCACCGTGTGTGGATCTTAGGCTAAAGATTACAGAAATACTTATCACAAGCTATAATTTCAGTTGGATGTCTCTATGGAATTGTGGTGTTTGTCTGGAACCATCTAGCGCTCAAGGTGACAGTGTGGGGTTACCTAGATGGGTAATGCGAACTTTAAGGTGTGCTTATATAGCCCTACATGGTGAATTGGTGTTCATTATCCAACCGGAGAGTTGTTCAGGGTAGCATAGTGAAGAGAAGATATTTATGTCTCCAATTATGTTTTCATTGTTGAGAGTGTCCACTAGTGAAAGCATGATCCTTAGGCCTTGTTTCTAAGCATTAAAACACCGTTTACAACCAGTCCTGCTACATGTTTGCTTGCTGCCATTTTTATTTAAGATTGCAATTACCACTTATAATCACCCATATTACTTGTATTTCACTATCTCTTCGCCGAACTAGTGCACCTATACACTTGACAAGTGTATTGGGGACACAAGAGACTTCTTGTATCTTAATTGCAGGGTTGCTTGAGAGGGATATCTTTGACCTCTTCCTCCCTGAGTTTGATAAACCTTGGATGATCCACTTAAGGGAAACTTGCTACTGTTCTACAAACCTCTGCACTTAGAGGCCCAACACTGTCTACAAGAATAGAAGCGTGCGTAGACATCAAGCGCGCTGCTCCACTCAAGTGTAATTGGATGCTTTGTATTGTGGTAGCCTTTGAACCACCTTGAAGTTTGACAGTTTATAGGTAATCAGCCAGCCATGCCTCGTGTTCCTGGAGTCCGTCGTACTTCTGGCGGATTTGAGCGAGTTTGAAATCATTGGGTATCAGAGTCTTGTGAACCCGATAGGTAAAGCAACTGGCGCCACAAGCCTCACGCTCGTTGTCACTTTATCCATTAGAATATCTTTGGCTACTACGTTCCTCCATGGACCTGTCGATCCTTTTCTATGTAATATCATTTCTCGCATCGTCCCCCTCGAAGAGTGGGTGGAACACACATGGTGGGAGGAGCTGGATCGTTGGGTAATCCCTGCGTGCCGAGGACTGCTGCGACGACATGGCGATTTTTCAGCTTGCTGCATGATTCCTTGCTCTCCATGTGCAAGAGTTTCGCCTACCATACCCAATCCCATGAGGGCGGAGTGATGGATAGCTGCCCGTGAATCATCGGCTGCTGGCTCGGTGGTCAAGAGGTAGGTTTGGGCGGCGACCAATGCGTCTTGTGCTGTTTTTGCTTTGATGTTACCCGCATAATCAACTAACATGAATGACAAGTCCATATCCCTTGCCAACTCGCGCCTTTCTGCTTCAGGGATACGAGGCATCTGCGAGGCGCTCTGTCTGGGCTATGGTCCTCCGATGACGCTGCCAGAATTTCAGGTGGAACTGAGTTGTGCCCCGCGCAAGATGGATTCGTCGGCTAACCTTTTCCTTTCATCCAGAGACCGCTGTAGCCGCAATAGGTCCTTCCTCTTGTGGTGCGGCAAGTATTGGTAAGCCATTAATTACTCTCTTGTGGCGTTCACTGTCATGCGCACCCAATATGGCTTATGAGTACTTTCCATACCGCTGGTGGAAACTGAACTGTTAGGCACTCGCCATTGCGTTCTCCTCCTCTGTTCGCGACATGTTGTTCTCCTTCTGTCTGGTCCTGACCCTCCTCACGGCGTCCTGTCGCATCACTCGACAAAATATTATCAGGGTTAATAATAGGGTTACCAGTGGAGTCGCGGGGCATTGAGGTTCCTTCGTCCTGGATCACACACACTTGGCGGTGCCTCATGCTTGATTGGTTGTCGTCGTTGTTGTACCCGTAAGAGACGCTGATTTGTGATCTAGTGAAGTCCCAGGGATCTTGCTCTGGATATGATTCCCCCTTCTTGATTCCAGAGTCGACGCTTTATTCGGTTTCTTCAGGAAGTGCGCTGGATGAGCTTAGATTGTGCTACGACATTCACTAGGAAAACGAGCCGAAAGAAGGACCGTCATATATATCAGTCAAATCTTCCAGATCTATGGAGTTTCCCCGAGTTTATTCGGCGTTTGTCGGATTAGAGATGGCCTTTCCTGTTGAGCCGATGGATGATGCTTGTGTCATCGTAGGTGATGGTAGTATGGCCGACGGGTCCGAGATGAGCGGAGCTGATAGGCGGAGATTCTCGGGTGCTCCCACGCGGAAGTGGAAAATTTCGATCATGAGATTGGTCTCTTGGTCCAAGTCGATGAGAGCCGGTAATGGGGTGGGTGGGCACGGATCAGAGAGATCGTAATGGACCTCGCCAACCTTGATCATCGGGTTGCTTCTTAACAAAGGGGAAGTCGCCGAATTCATGGCTCCAACACTCAAAGTTCCCATAGACAGCGCCAATTGACGAGGAGTAACCTTGGCAATGCCCATTATTAGTAATTAGGGTTTCATGGAAAAGAGAGAGTTGGGGATTTCGTCGGCTGGTCACACAAACAAGGGAGTCAATATCGTATGATTATTGGAAAAGCTCGGTTACAAAGTCGTCAATTCGCTAGCTGCGATCTAGCTCACCGTGGATTGCAGGAAAAGTAAGATGCCCTCTCCGTCGGGTCCTCCCAGCCTTTATTATGAGAGGCTAGGTCCTAGATCCTTAGCCGGAGAGGTTACAAGTTTATGTTTACAATGCGAACTCTATGTTGGTTCCTGATTATTCCTTAACAGATAAGGGAAGTCTTTATTCATCGGGTGCTTATTGGACTTTGTTGGGCCTTCTTGGCCCATAAGCTTTTATGCGCCTAGGGTAACTAATCATAGGGACCCGATAGGTCATACCCATGTCAATTAGCAACGCCGAGATTTTTTTTGTTGAAGCACTTCAAGAATCTTGAGGCAATATTACCTGCCTCATCTCAGAGTTGGCACACATGACGTGGTCTGGTGCTTGATGAAGAAGTGTTGCCGCAATTGTACTCAAAGGATCCACCACCATTAGCGTTGGATGTGCCCGTCTTGGGATGAAACGAGCGAGTGGGGGAGGCCCAAGCTCATGATGAGGCGGCCCATATGGGGCGTTGTACTGACCCGACGACATGCTGAAGCCACCAGAATGGTTCGGCTTGGACCCGACTTTGCCAACGTTGGCAGAGTGGATAATGTCGAGGGAACATCGAACAATTTTGCATTGGTCTGTGGCTAGCATGCGGGGGCAGAGATCATGGGCGGGCATGACAGTGTACCTCCCAACAAAGGACTCTACTGGCGATTCATATTCCTTGTCGAGCCCGGAGAGAACGAAGGACTGAAATTCCTCCGGGCGAAGGGGATGCCTGATGGAGGTGAGCGTGTTCGAGGGCGACTTCAGCTTGTTGTAGTAGACGGGTATTGGCTGATCTAGGTTCTCCAATTCACGCATCTGGCCGTGAAATTGCATCGACCGTGTAGTAGATTGAGAGGCAAAACTCCTTTCAATTGTAGTCCATGCATCCCTTGACGTAGTGGAGAACATGATTATCACCCCAACCTCCAGGGACGCGGAGTCGAGGAAGGCAGACAATATAGCCCGGTCTTGCTGAATCCAGGCAACGACATCGGGATTTGATTTCGTGCTCATGGCAACGCCCTCCTTGGAGACGGTGTTGGTAGAGGACGGACATGGAAGTGTGCCATCAACGTAGCCGTGCAACAGGTTGCTTCGAAGGTGGGAGACGATATGCACATGCTAGTGGATTCGATTCTGCACCGACAACTTCATAGTGATGAGATGCCCGAAATTGATGGGTGCTAAAGTCCTGGCATTAATGGAGGAGGAGGATGGCATGGACTAGAGAGTCAGGGTCGTGAGCGACGAGATCGAACATGCATCGGAAGTCATTGCTCAGGAAGGGAGTTCTGATACCATGTATGAGGGAATACCTCGGCTAGGGTTATAGGGGAGGCAACGACAATAGAGAAGGAGGCGGCGATGTGAGGGAGATCAATATGAGGAACAATGAACGATACCCTAACAGGGTTCAGATGCCTCTTTTTTTGAACGAGGGAAGCACCCAGAAGGGCGACGAAGCTAGAATAACTAAACAAGCAGGAACATTTTACATCTAGCTCCTAGAACATCCACTGCCCTAAAACACTAGATTTCTCAATGGGGGTCTCGAACTTATCAAAAAGAACCCTAGGGCTAATAAATAAAAAGCAATTAGGCCCTTGTCATTCTTCTTTGCTGATTGCCGACGACCTCAAGGCAGAAACGTAGAGTTTCGAGACAACGCTTGAGGGGGGTCCCCTTTACAGAGAGGAAGACGTACCGTCGGTCGCCAAGACTCTCCCGGGGACAAACCACTTTGAAGTGAAGCGGCGCCGAGCTTCGGCAGCAGACTCTAGAAGAGTCCTCCATCCTAGAGGTAGCTTAGGCTAGCCCCATTGGCCAAAGATAGCTCCGGCAAGCACGCCGGCGCTTGAGATCGCCAAGATGTGCAGCAAGATCATATTCCCAAGGATATCCAGATCCTTGCGACTCCACCCATCTACCACCACCATGGCTGCTTGAGGTGAAGACCCGGCGAGATTCAGATCTCCACCCTTCTCTAGATCAAGAACTGGATCACAGAGGCGACCGCACTATTTGAAAGAGCCCGCACCAACTGCCTTCTTCTTCTTCCACCGAGGAAGCTCCAGAGAAAAGTCCAGGAATAGACGGCCCACGGTGTGCGCGGCCACGAGCAGGCAGAGCTCTAGAGAATGGCTTTATTGTCGGACATCCCTATTGCTTCCTCGGATTCCAGCATCAACTGTTGCCACCAGAGCGCCGCTGCAAGCAGAGCAGGCTCTAGGCCTTGTTGAAGCCAGTGAGAGAGCTTCGACAAACTACTCCCAAACGCCACATTGGGACAACTCGCAAACTCATGATCTACAACTAATACTACTAGAGAAATAAGAAGCCTACCACCTACTCCAACTCCTCGCCGGCCACCATGGCCATCGGAGATAAAGGAGGAGAGGGGCGACCACGGAGGGTTGGGGTCGAATCTCAAGGAGGGGGTTCAGGATAAGAGGTCTTCCTAATGATATATGTCCGGAGGCCTCTTTATATATTAGTCAATAACAATAAGAAGAGTTACAAATACACAAACTATCTCTATCTACAATACGTACCACATACATATTCTATCATGGAGCAGCCGCTTTGGCAGGAAATCCTGCGAAAGAGGCGGGAACCTACTGCAAACGGCGAGAATCAGTCAGAATAGATACGACACGGTGTGAAACTAACAGAAAACGGTGGCAACAGAACCCTTTTCCACCATTGAGAGACTAGGCATCACATGCGAACGATTCATGTGGCTGGAAAGGGAGCCCAACGTTGGTTTTCTAGCATGGCGAGCGTTGCCGCGTGTTATTGGGAGCTCCATCCTAGCCTCTCGTTGCCGGAGGTGGCAAGGGGTGCTGAATAGTTTGGAGGACGGTCCAAACTACCGGCACCGGTTGAGGCCTCCGGTGTGGACTTTTTTCTGGCTCCACTCCCAACTCGTTTGGGGTGCGGTTGGAGATGGTCTAAGAGTACCTCCACTCGTTGGGCGTTCCCAGGCCGAAATCCTGAACTAAATAGCGATGGACGTAGCTAGTTTCGGCATGGGAACGCCAACTTCCCCACTCGCATTCTCAGGCCGAGTTCCTAGGTCGGCTTCTTTCCACGCAAATTCGGCTCAAATTTGACCAGTTTCCGGCATAGTTCGACATAATACGAATACATATCAATGTTCGGCATGAAATTAAAAATAATTCGGCATACAATGAAAATACAACATATTTCGGCCTAGTTCAGCCAGTTCATGCTCGGCATCTACGTGTTTCCCATGCGTATCCACAGGTGCTCAACCAGATCATCCTGCAGCTATTGATGCACTACCTGATGCGCTCAGATCACTATAGAGCTTCGTTGGGAGACCCCAAGAGGAAGGTGTGATGAGTACAACAACAAGTTTTCCCTCAGTAAGACACCAAGGTTATTGAACCAGTAGGAGGAAGGAAATGACTCAAAGGTGGTGCTAGCAACTTGTAAACATGCACAACACAAACTCAATACTTTGCCCCAATGTACAGTGAGGTTGTCAATCTCACCGATTTGCTAAAAACAAAGGGTTAATTGTATGGTGTGGAAGGTAATAGTGGTTGCATAAAGTAAACAGTAACAGCGGAAGATGTATCAATGGTAAAGATTGGACCGGGGTCCTTTTCTTTAGGGTTAAACCGTAAGGAAATCCCCCACTGCAATTTTTATATAATCATAAAGGGGTACATATGTACATATTTACAAGTCCAAGACCACCTCGTTGAGGGATTACACAGCAAAGCTAGCTATCTCCAATCTAAATGGGAGTTGATCCAGGCTTTCAAGTCCTGGTAATATTTTTTTCTTAATTCTAAACAACACCCATCTCAATTCCTGGGAAACTAAGGCCTTCCATTCCTCTAGAGAAGGATGCTTGTTATTCAAGATCTTATTATTTCTGCATATCCAGATGCCCTAGGCTCCCAAAATAATAATCTCCATTGCAAAAGGAACATTCAACTTGCATTTTATGTCTGCAAAGGCCTCATTTAGAGAGAGATCAATATTCCTGGAAGTACAAATTTCATCCCAGCATGCTTTGGCAAAAGGACAATCCCAGAAGAGATGAACCAGAGATTCCTCAGCAGGGCAACCAGAAGTCACACAATTATAAGAGGGCAGTTAGACCCTTTTCACTTCAGCAAGTTCCTAGTATTTAGTCTATCTAGAAGAAGCAGCCATAAAAATAACTTGTGTTTTTGCTGACAAAAAGACTTACATAACCAAGAGAAGTGAGGTGGAACAGCATTATGCCCAGAGAGAATAGAATATGCCTTTTGACTGAGAAGGAGTCACTTCCCCAAATGTAGCTCCACTTATCTGGTTCTCCCTGCTGCCCAGAACTGCTAATGTCTTGGCAAATCTTCTCTGGGCTTAGAAAATCAGAGTATGCATGTTGTGAAAGAGGTAGAAAGAAATGGTCCTGAATACTGGGGATCTGGATGAACTCCTTGATAGAAATACTTGAATTTTTTGCAAAGGACAGGAGGTGAGGAAATTTATGCTACAGACATTCTTCCCTCCACATATCAGACCAGAAAAGAGTGGTTTTACCATCCCCCACCGAGCATTTTGCAATTCCTTTGAAGATGTCAATTAACTTCAGGTGTGCTTTCCACCAAAATGACCCCTCGAAACATCTTCCTGGTAACTTTCCATTATTATAATAAGTTCTCCAAACAAGATGCACCCAAGGGATGTCATGTTGATTGAAGAATTTGTCCAAGTTCTTCAAAAGAAGAGAAGAATTTTGAATGTTAAGGTCAAGAACTCCCAAACCACCTTGAGTCTTGGGTCTGCAAACTTTGTTCCAGGCAACTAAAGCTTTCCCTCTAGCTTGGACATCAATAGTCTTTTTCCTCCAGAAGCAGTGTCTCCCGTATTTGATCAACTGATCCTTAATATAAATAGGGAGCTCAAAAAACAACTCATGTAATAAATGCGGAGAGAGGACAAGACAGATTTCACAAGTTGCAACTTTCCTCCATAATTAAGAAAATCAGCAATGCCACTAAGTCTTCTTTCAACTCTCTGCACAATAGGAAAAAATTGCTCCACGGTAGGCTTGTTAATGCTTAAAGGCAAGCCAAGATAAGTGGAAGGGAGAGATCCTGCCTGACAGGATATCGTATTGGCAAAATGGCTAAGCCTGTCAGAGTCCAAATTAATTGGCATCATACTAGATTTGGAATAGTTTACTTTGAGCCCAGTGGACATAGCAAAAGTATGGAGCAACGCTTTAAGACAAAGCAGTTGGCCGGCGTCAGCTTTGAGAATCAACAAAGTGTCATCAACATATTGAATAACACGGAAGTCAGGACAGAAAGCACCTCCTAAGGGTGGAGACAATAGCCCTTGGTGCATTGCTTTGTTGAGAATGGACTGAAGAAGATCAGCAAAAAGAACAAACAGAAGTGGGGATAAAGGGTCCCCTCGTCTAACCCCTCTTCTACAGTAGAATTTTTTCCCAGGCACTCCATTTAGCAGGACAGCAGAGGATGCAGATCCAAAGATCAGTTGAATCCAATTAATCCATTTATATTGTAGGTTTCTTTGTTTCTTTTGTATTATCTTTGTAAACCTTGTTTTATTTTTCAATAAATTGCTATGGGGCAGTTGCCTCACAGTCTAGTCTCAGCCTTCAAAAAAATTAATGCATTTCTCACTAAATCCTTTAGCTCTGAGAATACTAATGATAGTAGAGTGATCAATCTTATCAAAAGCTTTTTCAAAATCCAATTTCAAAATTATAATTTCTTCTTTGGATTTATGACACTGATAGAGAAACTCAAAGGCCCATCCTAAGCAGTCCTGAATAGATCTTTTCTTTAGGAATCCATATTGGTTTTTGTGAACAAGCTTAAGGATAATTTTCTGAAGTTTGTTGGCCAGAATTTTGGTAATAATCTTGAACACACTGTTTAACAGAGAAATAGGCCCGAAATCTGCAGGTTTAATAGGATTCTCCACAATTAGAGTGATAAAAGAGGCATTAATGCTTTCAAGGAAATCCTGCCATCATAGAACTCCACAATAAGCTGCTTAACATCATCTTTAATAATAGGCCAACAGAGCTTGATGAATTCATTAATAAACCATCAGGACCAGGAGATTTGTCATTGGGGAGATCCCTGATCACATCTTCAATCTCTTTGTCAGAGAAAGGTGATACGTCGGAAACGTATAATTTTTGATTATCCATGCTTGTTTAGTGTCTACTTTGCTTTGCTTTGCTTTTTCTACACTTTGAGGTGTTTTTATATGTTTTCTGGAACTAACCTATTAACAAGTTGCCACAGTGCCAGTTGCATGTTTTCTTCTTCTTTTTTTTTGTTCTAGAAAGGCAGAAAATCAATATTCTCGGAATTGGACGAGACAAAATCCAAAGTCAATATTTTACCATGGGCAACACGGAGTCCAGAGGAGAGACGGAGGGGCTCCACAGGGCGGCCAGACCCCCCTAGGTGCGAGCCCACCCTGGGCCGCGCCTGGGCAGGGTGTGGCCCCCCTGGCCGCCTCCCAGCCTCACCTCTTCGCCTATAAGAAGCCCCCGACGCAAAAACCCTAGGCACCCGATCAAAACTCCAAGAAACCGTCTGTAGCCGCCGCCACCATCTTCCCTAGATCGGGGGGATCTGAGGTTCTTCCCGGCACCCCGCTGGAGGGGAGATCATCCCGGAGGCCTTCTTCTCCGGTATGAAGCGTGAGTAGTTCCACCTTGGACTGCGGGTCCATGTAGTAGCTAGATGCTTGTGTCTCCTCCTTGTGCTTTCATGTATAGATCTTGTGAGCTCCGTTCATGATCAAGATCTGATCTATTTGTAATCATGCATGTTGTGTTTGAGGGGATTCGATGGATATTGAGATTACTATGTCAGATTGATTAATGATTTTGTCTTATTGATTCTATCATGTCTGTGTTGTTTGTGATCTTGCATGCTCTCTGTTGTTAGTAGCTATCTTGGCATAGTTGCTAGTGACTCCAAGAAGGGGTATTTATGCTCGATAGTGGGTTCATACCTCTAGTTTCCAAGGGAAATGACAGAAATCTCTTCGGTTGTAGATGTGTTGTTGCCACTTCATTGCTCCTCGACATAGAGCACTTCGTTGGAAACCCCAAGACCAAGGTGTGAAGCAACAAGAAGCAAGTTTTCCCTCAGTTGAGACCGCGGTTATCGAACCAGAAGGAGAAAGGAAAGGTCACACAGGTGTTATGAGCAACGCGGAGACCTGCACAACACAAACTCAAGACTTTGCCCCAACGAATCAGTGAGGTTGTCAAGCTCACCGGTTTACTGTAACAAAATTTTAAATGTATGGTGTGGAAGGTAATGGTTTGCAATAAGTAAACAGGTAATAGTGGAAGATGTATCAATGGTAAAGATTGGACCGGGATCCATAGTTCACTAGAGGTGCTCTCCTTAAATAAACAACATGGCATGAAGGGTAAACAAATTACAGTGAGGCAATTGACAGGAACTGAGCAAGGCATAACAATGCAATTACTAGCCAAAAAGATCCTATGAAGTTGATTGGGCAATACAACAATATACATAGACCGTCATCCAACTGCATCTATGACTAGAAGTCCACCTTTAGGTTATCATCCGAACCCCCTCCAATATTAAGTTGCAAGCAACAGAGAACTGCTTTAAGCAAAGTGTGTAAGGTAAACAGCCACATGTTCCATGAACAAGAGACCGTTGTTTTCTCCCTAGTAGCAACAGCACATCTACAACCGAAGAGATTATTGTCACTTCCCTTGGAAACTAGAGGCATAAACCCAGTATCAAGCATAAATACCCCCTCTTGGAGTCACTAGCAGCTACTTGGCCAAGATAACCACTAGCAACAGAGAGCATGCAAGATCACAAATAACACAGACATGATAGAATCATAAAGACAAAACCATTAATAAAACCAACATAATAATCTCAATATCCATCGGATCCCCGCAAACACAACATGAATGATTACAAATAGATTAGATCTTGATCATGAACGGAGCTCACAAGATCTATACATGAAAGCACAAAGGAGGAGATACAACCATCTAGCTACTACATGGACCCATAGTCCAAGGTGGAACTACTCACGAATCATATCGGAGAAGGCCTCCGGGATGATCTCCCCTCCGGTAGGGTGCCGGGAAGAGCTTCAGATCCCCCCCGATCGAGGGACGATGGTGGCGGCGGCTATAGACGGTTTCGTGGATTTCTGATCGGGTACCCAGGGTTTCTTCATCGGGGGCTTCTTATAGGCGAAGGGGCGAGACCGGGAGGCGGCCAGGGCCACCAAACCCTAGCCAGGCGCGGGCTAGGGACCACCCGCGCCTAGGGTGGGTCTGGCCCCCCTGGCTGGCCTTTTGGGTTCCCCTCTGGACTTCTTATTCCCCACGGAAAGTAATTGACTTTGGAGTTTGTCCCGTCCAATTCCGAGAATATTTCTTTACTAACTTTTCTGAAACCAAAATAGGAAACAGGCATCTGGCACTGTTGCAACTTGTTAATAGATCAGTACCAGAAAACATATAAAAAACCACCTCAAAGTGTGGATAAGTAAAGCAAAGTAAATACTAAAAAAGCATGGAGCATCAAAAATTATAGATACGTTTCCAATGTATCAACATCCCCAAGCTTAACTCCTTCTCGTCCTCGAGTAGGTAAGTGATAAACAGAATAATTTTTGAGGTGACATGCACCCTCACAATAAAGATCCAACCAATTGCAAGCATTGAAAGCTGGGATCAAAGAACTCTAAACATGTGCATGAAAGATGGAGTTCTAACAATAGGACATAGTAACTATGCATGCAACATGGCAAGCTACAAACAAAGATCATGAATAACATGCATTGAGAAACGTTTGTTTGTTTCACATGCAGAAAACATAGCATAGTGGAAATCAGCTTGTCCCTCATAGAGTAGCAATATAATGCATATGACACCTGCAAAGTTCACAAGGGTGACTAGAAACAAATAGCACAAGAACAAGTAATAACACAATATGCATCAATTAATAAGCTTTGGAACACTGCACACAGAATGACAACTATGCTCTCTTAATGGTGCCTAAAGGTAGAAGGTGGAGACTCAATAATGGTGGAAGAAAGGCCTTTTTGTAAAGGAAGCGGGGATTACAAGTTTCAAAAAGATCTTCCAAAAATTATGGTACTAGTTAGCTTTCAGCCCTCATTGCCCCTATCATAAGCATCTTGAAGTGGTTAAGGTTAAAGTGGCAAAGATGTAGTATATGCTTGACAAATTATAAGTTGGCAACCTCAAGTCCCTTTAATATGAGGGCTACACCTCATGGATACTCAACTTAGGGCCCATGCAAGTTCTTGTCACTATAAGTATTTTCATATCATTGAGAACCACCAACGGGGTACCCCTTGCACATGGTACAGGAGCTTTCCCATAACCAAAATGACAAGGCAAGCAGACAATGAGCATCTCAGCAATCTTTATATTTACCATATGCATAGCTTTTTATTGAGGATGCTTCATAGATAGCTCACTATGGTGATGTTGCAAGTTTCTACCATGATTAGGCATGGCTTAGGCTAGCGGCCTAGGCGTTTCTCTAACACAGAATACAAACTCCATGGACTTACAAGTTCCCACTTCATTTCACACCGGTAACATCCATAGACAAAAGAGCATGATATCAACAAAGTACAAAAGTACAAGGGCAATGTTGAAAACGTTCCCCGTGGCAGCTCGGTTCTGCTAATCCCAGTTTATAAGCGCAAGCATATACAACAAAGTTGTCTCAATGGTTCAAGTTTATTAGGGGCAAAGAATAAAATGTGCCATCAAGTTCGTGAGGGCTTTAATCACTAAGTTTTCACATAACAAAATAGTTTTTAATTGGAAGATATATGAAAACAAGAATATACTTGGAATGGTGTAACACACCATGCATAGGAAATAGTGGACACTTTGGAATAACTTGGTTTCTTGGGAGTTGGAAGCATGAGTACAGCTTACTCATACAAGTGGAGGCTAGCAAAAGACTGGGAGCAACCAACTAAGAGAGCATAATGGCCATAATCATGCTATGCAACAAAGCATACTAATCAAAGCAAAGAGTGGTACTACAAGTCAAGGACTAAATGATCATAGAGGGTAATGGTGACTTTTCATAGTCATAACATGGTCTAAGCATGTGCCAAGTCAACCCAAGCAAAACTCAAAGGAGAATACCACAATATTATGCTTTTGCATGCTAAAACAACGCATAATTTCTTCAAGGCACACTAAGCAATACCAATTGTTTGGAACAATACATGCTACAACAATAATTACTAAGCATAATGTTAAAACAACACCTAGCATTTCATGATAAAGTCTAAGTCACAGTCAATGCAAGCTCCTCTTGCACTTCAAGCAAGAACTTACTACTCCTTTTCAAAACACCAAGCAACCTTATTTGCAAAACAACACAACGAGAACGGGGGTCCAAACTACTAAATCAAACTAAACAAACTAAGCAAAGCAAACGAAAACTAAGATGCTCTGTAACACCCTCAGAATCGGACCTATGCAAGTTTTAGCGAAAACCCGCCAAACCCGCATAGAAACGATTCAAAGGTGCCCACCAGGCACTTTCGTGCAGGTGGAAAACGAAGTAATAACATTACACAACAGTCCTCGATGGGACCCACAGAACAGATATTTAAAAAACAGCGACTCAATGAGTCAAGAATACAGATATACAATACGAAGATCCAAATCACCTTGAAAATGACACAGCGTCCGACTACGGACAAGATGCAAATGGGGCTAAGAGCCCTGAAGAATAACCAATGGCGTCCATAACCTGCCCGCCAAGCCGGAAGGGTAACCACTAACGACGTCGATCTCAAAACCTGCTTAAACAAAAGGGGTGCCGACAAAGGGCAAAGGAAAAGAGGCGTCGATCTTGAGGCCAAGATGCAGCGAGGCTAGAATTCGGCGGTCCTCGCCTACATAGGTATGGTGGACTGAAGCGGCAGCGACAACATGCACTAAACAACCTATAGAGACTCGATACAACTGGCGGCTATCAGAGAGGGGTAAGAAAGGCCTATTCGGAACCAACCTGATACTATCATCAAACAACCCCATCCTGGCGTTTCCCCCTCGAGACCAAACGAGGAAGTCAACCGAGGAACTCACACAGTTGGCAGTTTTACTTATTCAGTTATAGTTGCGGCACTTTACTAGTCAGGTTTAGATAATCATCCTGATAAAGTAAGCAGTGGGCACTTTTAGTTAACCATTCCGTTATAGTGGCAACACTTACTAGTCAGATACAATTAACATGAGATAACCCAAAACCCAGCAGTTGTTGGTACTTTTATTAAGCCATTCCGTTGTAGTTGCAATACTTACTAGTCAGGTACAATGGTCGCAAGCGACAATCCAAACAAGCAATTGTGGGCAGTATTATTTAGCCATTCCATTATAGTGAAGCTGATTACTAGTCATTATAAAGTCAAATTTATAGTACTACTTTAGTTATGCTTGTCTATGGTCGAGATACTGTGCTCCAAGTCGTCCATAACCGCGGACACGGCTTTTAGAAAGTTTTACCCGGCCGGGGTGCACCAATAGCAACACACACTCGATCAACCTCGGAAAAACCAAATCAAAACCCAACGAGGCCTTCACGACAAAGCAATCACAGGATTCAGAAATATTTCAGGGGGCCACCCCATTGAGTAGACCCGCAACGAAGCCAGCTGACTCCGAGACGGACTCAAGGTTTGCGACAATGGCTGTAAACGACTAGGAACCCAAAACTGGGCTTGTCGATACCGCTAAAACATTCCGCTTACCTAAACAGTACAGCGTGCTCCTCGCACAATCGTAAATAAAGCTGTAGCATGGCATAAGTACAGGATCGTAAATAAAACCTCAAACTAGTTTGTGGCCCCAAGAAATAAGAATGAATCATGCTCTGGCTCAGGGGGGTCCCATAATCCTCCCGGATGTGGATAGCGCGATAAATCAAGGAACAGGTATCAAGTACTCGGGGTCCTACGGGACACAAGTGGGCGGTCGGAAACCAAATATTATCTATCACCCACCGATGCCTCCACTTACTTACTTCAATTTTAATTGTTAAACAGGAATTAAAGTGAACGATAAGTAAAGCCATGATCATCTCCAACATCAACATGCGGCAATACTCCAACAACTGTGGCACTGGACGACACGCAACAGCACTTGAGCAAGAAACTACGACGCGCAAGTCCAACTATCTACCAAACAACAGGTAATAGGAGGTGTCCAGCGCAATATAAGGCTGCAAGGGATATCACGGGTACGAAAACTAGAGCATCGCAACACAGATAGCAATAGATCAACAGGAGGGAATAAATACTAGAAAAGTAAGATAGGTAGAAAGGGGGGAGATGCTCGCCTGAAAACATTGCCGAAGGTTCAACCGAAGATCGGGGAGAAGCTCACATCAACTCAACGGCCTTATCCGCGAAGAAGCAAAACACTAGAAGGAACACCGGACGCACTATTTAACACACTGCAGAAGATTGGGCATGATGCATGTATGTTGTATGCCATGGCAAAGATGCGATGCAATTAGGTCATATTAAGCGGAACCGGGGTCTCGACAATTAAATATATGGTTCTAGTTATTTAGAACCCCCGCAATTAAATGTTGGATTAACATGGCAAAAGATAGCACCAGTTCGCTACACAAATTTAAATGAGGCCAATATAAGGCTAGATTTGCCCGCATATGGGCCCCATATTTAATTATTAGGTGAATCGGCATAAGGCCCCCAAACCACACAAATATGCATGCGATTATGACAATTCAATATGCAACAAGTTTATTTAGTTGACAATTTATAAAATAGGGTTCTCGGATAAGGGTCACACATTAGGGGGTCTCGACGAACTTGGGGTTCCGGGGTTCGGGGTCAGTCTTAGGGTTCAGGGTTCGACGGAACCGGTCTCGGCGGGAACGTTCTCGAACAACGGGGCAGATCTTGTCGGGTCCCACGGGGTCGATCTTGCCGTTGCGAGGGTCTTGTCGGGCCCGCGCCATCGAGTCGGTGTTAGCGTTCGGGCGCGTTCTCGTGGCAATCTTGGAGTCCTGGGGACGATCCTGTCGCATCCGCGGTCGTCGGGTCGGACTTGGCGTTCGGGGTGAAGCACTTGGCGGGGGGCGGTTCGGTAGGCGAACTTGTCGGTTCCGCGGTTCGGATCCGTGAAGCAGATCTTGATGTACCGAGGGTTGCGAGAACTTGACGACAACAGTCTCGAGGACGAGCTTGGTTAGCCGTCGGCACATGGTACATGGCTTCTCGGGAGATCTTGGCGTTACGGACTTGGTCCTCGTTTGGACGCTTCAACGAGTGATCGAGTGGCGAACTTGTACGGCTCGGTGTTTGTGCACTTGTTTGTGCCATGGCCACACGACATACACATCCTCACTTTGTTACTGAAGCGCTGCAGGGCCGAGGAAGGCCGACGGAGGCCTGTCCAGCGCGCCAGGGGAAAAAGAGGGGGTGCATGCAGAGGTCGACGCGGTGCAGAGGGGACGCCGGCGAGCCGTCTCCAGGGGAAGGCCGGCGGCGACGTGCACAGGCCTGCAAGGGGGAAGCCGCGCAAAGGACGGGGAAGGAGGAGCTCGGGCCGACGGGGAGAGCTGGGCCGGGAGGATCTTGGCGAGGCAGAGGGTCGAGGCGCCGGAGTGGGAGCGGCTCTGGCGGAGGGCGAGGAGAGGAAGGCGGCCGACGACGGCGGCGCGGCGATGCGGTGGAGGCGCCGGAGCGCTCAGGGGCGGAGGTTGCGGGGCGGACGGCTGGGTGTTCGCGGTGGCGAGGGAGGCCATGAGGGCGGCTCGCCCGGAGAGGGAAGAGTCTGGCGGAGGCTTGAGCGGGCGGTGGCGGCAGGCGGCAGGTGAGCTGGAACCGCGAGGGGTAGCGGAGGCGGCAGCAGGGTGGAGGGAAGGTTGGGGCGCGGGTTGGTGTAGGAGGCGGCCATGAGGTGGTCGGCCGCATGGAGGGAAGAGGGAAGCTAGCAGAGGAGGAGCGAACTGGGGAGCGGGGTGGGAGGATGAGGACGACGGGGTCGGGTGGGCTGTCTTGTGGCGTCTGGCGTTATGAGAGGGTGGGGCCAGGTGACGGTGGGACCCAGGCGGTCGAAGGGGGCTGAGAGGTGAGGTGGCTGTGTGAGGGAGTGGGGCAGAGGAGAGAGGGAGTAGGCGGTGGTGTGGGGTGACGTGGCAGCGTGTGAGTGGTGGGGGAAGGGAGAGAGGTGAGGTGTCGAGAGGGGGTTGGTTGGGGTGAGGTGGAGGGGGATTGGGTAGGTTAGGATGGGTAGATGTAGGATTTTAGGTGGACCGTTTGTATTTCTGGGGGTGGTCGTTCGGGTCGAATCGGCCCGTTCGACTGCCCCACTAAAAATAATTCAATATTTTATTTATTTTAAATGCACCGTTTGCAAACCGATAGCAGACCAACAAAATAATCCGGAGCCCCGGGGTTTGCATTTTGAACAAAGGCGGGGCGTTTAGAAAACAAAACTAGGTTTTTCTGTAAATAGTTTTATGCAAGCAACTGCAAGATGATGACGATGCTCAAATGCAATGTGGCATGATGACATGAGCATGCGGTCATGATGATGCAATGCACAAAAACAACGCGATTTTCTAGTAGTGGTTTTGCGGGATGCCACATGCTCCAAGAACAACACAATTGTGCATGAAACAATAAATGTGAAGTGTCTAGACAGACCTGAGCTTTTTATTGATGAAGAAGGGGATGACTTGGGCATCCCCAAGTTTTGACGCTTGTACCTCTTGGATATTTCTTGGGGTGACACCATGGTGGATTCCCCAAGCTTGAGATTTTTTCCATTCTTCATCTCATTGCATCATTCTCTCTCTACACCTGAAATTTTTCCTTCATACAAAACTTCACACAATCTTCATTAGCAACATTAGCTTATTCAAAAGATATTAGATCACTGGCAAAGCTTTGGAACAGCAAGACTTTTTACTAAAAACACAAGATACTTTAGTAAATCCTTCAAAGAAACTCAATTTACTTGAAGAGAGCTCAAAAAGGAATCAATAAGAAGCAAATAAAAATAATGGCAGAAATCTGTCAAAAGAGACCAGCAGGTAGAAACGATTTTTTTCGAACATATTTTGTTGCTCAAATCAAAAGGTGTTGAACTAATGAAAGTTAGCTAACATACTCGGGGATTTATTCGTAAAGTTTGAGCTCAATCCGAGTTACAGAGCCTCCTCACAAATTTTTTAGTGAAGGGCAGAAATCTGTTTCGGGACAGCAACTCCCCAAATCTTACGTCCCTCTCATTAGAGGTCATTCTTGGCACAAAAAGGAAATAAAAAGGATAAGGAGAGGTCATTACTGAAGTAATAACTTCCAAAACTCAAGGAAACTCTTGGGTTATCTACCAACAAGTACTTTTCTTTAACGCCTTTAAGTTAGGCTTGATAGCCTGAGAAGATGCTCACATAAGAATTATGAATTGAAGTAAAAGAGAGCATCAATAAGCAAATTCAAAACACATTTAAGTCTAACCCTCTTCCTATGCATAGGAATCTTGTACACAAATAAATTCATGAAGAACAAAGTGACATGAATAGGAAGATAAGACAAGAGTAACTTCAAAACTTTCAGCACAAAGAGAGGTGCTTCAATACCATCGAAACTTCTACAACCATATTTTCCTCTCTCATAATAATTTTCAGTAGCATCATGAATAAACTCAACAATATAGCTATCACATAAGGCATGCTTTTCATGATCTATAAACACATAATTTCTATCAAGCTCAAAAATAGTGGGATTAAAACCTTCACAGGTCTTACACAAAGTAGATATTTCAAAAGGATCCACAGGAACATAACATTCATCCTTCTTTGCTAATCATGGGGGACAATAAAATAATGTAAGGGATAAAGAGTTACTCTCATTATAAGGTAGGCATGGGTAGATAATCCATTCTTCCTCCTTTTGTTCATCACTCTCCTCTTCTTTTTTATCTAATAAGCTTCCAGTTTCAACAACTTCTTCTTTCATAGGCTCCTGAAGGCATTAGTCTCTTCCATTTGTGTAAATCATCTATTAAAATATTCAAGAATATAGCAATTTGCTTCCTTGTAATTATCAAAGCAAAATTTAAATATCTCATAAACCTCATGTTCATAAGGTGCATCATCAGTATTTTCAAGCAAACTAGCAAGTTCAAATGCACCCTTGTAAATTCTTCAATTTGTTCCACATCATAAAAGTCATAATTTCCCTTAACATAAGAAGATATGGTAACATTATCATTATACTCACACTGAAAAGTAAGGTGTTTATATCTCCTACAGAAACAAAATTTATCAAAACAATAAGTAATATTATAAGTAGAGCACACGTCTCTAGCAATAGTATTCAACTTATCAATTTGTTCCCATAAGTGTTTCCCTTTTTGTGACAAACGGTGTTCCTTATAATATACTTTTGTTCTTCCGTGAACCCACCTTGCCAGTAAGAACTAGTTTCAAATAAACCATCCATTGATAGAAAGCATGACCAAGCAAGGTAATAACAGACCAGCAACTAGAGCAGGAACTATTTTTTGTGTTTTTGAATAAAGCAAGCAAACCAAACTAGACTATTTTTTTTGGGTTTTTTGGAAAGAGGCAAATGAAACCAAGCAAACTAAAAACAAAGAAAAGAGAAAGGAAGTGAAGGACTCCCCTAGTGAAGACGTCCTTAGCCTCCCCGGCAACGACGCTAGAAAGCTTGTTGATAGCTGGTGCTTGACGGGGAGGAAAAGGTTGAAGTTGTTCTATATATGTCCCCGGCAACGGCGCTAGAAAGCTTGATGGCTGCTCGACGTAGAGCACTTCATTGGAAACCCCAAGATCAAGGTGTGAAGCAGCAAGCAGCAAGTTTTCCCTCAGTTGAGACGGAGGTTATCGAACCAGAAGGACGAAGGAAATGTCACACATGTGTTGCGAGCAACGCGGAGACCTGCACAACACAAGCTCAAGACTTTGCCCCAACGAATCAATGAGGTTGTCAAGATCACCGGTTTGTTGTAACAAAGGATTAGACGTATGGTGTGGAAGGTAATGGTTTGCAGCAAGTAAAGGTAACAGTGGAAGATGTATCAATGGTAAAGACTGGACCGGGGTACATAGTTCACTAGAGGTGCTCTCCTTAAATAAACAACATGGCATGAAGGGTAAACAAATTACAGTGAGGCAATTGATAGGAACTGAGCAAGGCATAACAATGCAATTACTAGCCAGAAAGATCCTATGAAGTTGATTGGGCAATACAACAATATACATAGACCGTCATCCAACTGCATCTATGACTAGAAGTCCACCTTCAGGTTATCATCCGAACCCCCTACAGTATTAAGTTGCAAGCAACAGACAACTGCTTTAAGCAAAGTGTGTAAGGTAAACAGTCCACATGTTACATGAACAAGAGACCGTTGTTTTCTCCCTAGTAGCAACAGCACATCTACAACCGAAGAGATTATTATCACTTCCCTTGTAAACTAGAGGCATAAACCCACTATCGAGCATAAATACCCCCTCTTGGAGTCACTAGCAACTACTTGGCCAAGATAACCACTAGCAACGGAGAGCATGCAAGATCACAAACAACACAGACATGATAGAATCATAAAGACAAAAAACATTAATCAAACCAACATAATAATCTCAATGTCCATCGGATCCCCACAAACACAACATGCATGATTACAAATAGATTAGATCTTGAACATGAACGGATCTCACAAGATCTATACCTGAAAGCACAAAGGAGGAGAAACAACCATCTAGCTACTACATGGACCCATAGTCCAAGGTGGAACTACTCACGAATCATACCGGAGAGAAGGCCTCCAGGATGATCTCCCTTCGGCAGGGTGCCGGGAAGAGCTTCAGATCCCTCTCGATCTAGGGACGATGGTGGCGGCGGCTACAAACGGTTTCATGGATTTCTGATCGGGTACCCAGGGTTTCTGCATCGGGGGCTTCTTATAGGCGAAGGGGCGAGACCGGGAGGCGGCCAGGGCCACCAAACCCTAGCCAGGCGCGGGCTAGGGCCCACCCGCGCCTAGGGTTGGTCTGGCCCCCTGGCTAGCCTTCCGGGCTCCCCTCTGGACTTCTTGTTCCCCACAGAAAGTAATTGACTTTGGCCTTTGTCCCGTCCAATTCTGAAAATATTTCTTTACTAACTTTTCTGAAACCAAAAACAGCAGAAAACAGGCATCTGGCAAAGTAGATACTAAACAAGCATGGAGCATCAAAAATTATAGATACGTTTCCAACGTATCACCACTAAGGAGAAAACAACGGTCTCTTGTTCATGGAGCAAGTGGATTGTTTACCTTACACACTTTACTTAAAGCAGTTGTCTTGTCACATCCCAAGATTTTCCAAATCTTGTAATGTGAAAATAAATGAATAAAATAAAACTTTGTTTAATTTTCAGAGCCAGAAGAAACTTTTGAAATCACTTAGAAAATCAAACCCTTTTTAATTAAATAAAATCTTAAAGGGATTCATAAAGATAAAAATTTAATAAAGGAAATTATAAATGTTTTGGGAATTACTATTATTGGATCCTTGGTAAAAGATTTGGTTTTCAAAAGAAAAGATGGATTTACAAATAAGGATTATTTAAAGCCAAATTAAACTTTGACCAAGCCTTGGAAATTAAAATATTTAGTATTGAATAAAAATAACAAAGGTTTATTTAAAATAAAGTAATAAGGAATTAATATCAAATTTTATTCAAATAAAAGGTTTTACCATTTTAAATTAAAACATCAAAACTTATTAAATTATTTTAAACAGGTTTTCCAAAGTATTTTATTTTCTCTAATAAAGCCTACTAAAGTGTTTTGGCTTATTTATAGGTTTCAAAATAAATAACTCAATAAAATAAATCCTATTTGAATTAATAAAGAAAGTCTATATTATTTAAATCATTAATGGACCCTAAAATAAAAGGTTATTTTGTTTTAAACAAGTTTCCCAAATATCCTTTATTTCCAAATAAAACCTCTTGATTTGCTGAAAATATTTGTATTTAAAAATGGTGGTTTTATCAAATAAATCAAACCCTATTTAAATAAATAACTAAAGGTACATTTTATTTAATTAATGAATGGATCCTAAAATGAATTAAAATATTATTTTATTTTAGAATTTTGGTATTTATTCTTGACAGAATCAATTTCAAAAGTTAGGAAATGTGATGTTGGTTTGAACTTAATTGGTTGCTTGAATCATGTGTTTGAATAATCAAATCGTAAAATAAAATAGAAAAGAATAAAGCAAAGCAGAGAAAAAATAAAGAAAACCGACCAACCCAAAGCCCACGGCCCATCAATAGCCCACCATTCCCACGCCCAACCGCTTTCTTTTCCACTCAGAACCTCACCCACCCAAAGAATCGACCGGTGGACCCTCTCCTCTTCTTTTCTTTCATCGCCAGACCCCACGCACCAGCTCCTTCTTCTTCCTCGCGAACCACGCCTCTTCCCCTCGCTGCGAGGTGCCTTGATACCGCGCATTCAATTCACCTTAAAGCGTTGATTCCTCGTCGTGGCCACGCCCATTTAACCGCTTCCTCCTCCTTCTCTTTCCCAGACATCGCCTTCATTCCGCCCCTAGGTCGCCTCCAATTTTCTCTGCCTCAAGCGATGTTCCAGTGATGATTCCGACGAAACCCCACCGCCTTGCATCCCTAAGCACTCCAGAACTTCTCCACTCAAAGCATCTCGATAGTGCACCCAACTCAACCGCGGAACCCCGAGCCTCGCCAACAACAAACTCCGATCTACCGCTCTACTCCGATGACGCCCACAGGTTAATTCCGTCCACCCCTTTACCTCTCGTTCACACACGCGTCTTTGCCAGGACTGTGCGCATCTGACCCTGTCTTCCTTTTTCCCTGGTACACGCTGTAGCCTCGTCCACGACGACCACCTGACGCGCCCGACGTTGTCTTCAAACTCCGGCGAGCAATCAAGCCCGTGCGCCCCTCCACCAACCAGTAGCACGTTGAGCATCAGCGTTGCATTGCGAACCTGGTGAGCATCCTTCCCCTCTTCCTCGCGTCCTAGTTCGCCAGCGCCGCCGCCGACTGACCTCGCCGCCGCCAGCAACCATCGCTGCGCCGCCAGAGTCTGGTCAGTACGATACTAGCCGTAGGATCTGGATCAAACGGACTGAATAGATCATTTAATCGCCGAAGGGGTACGCTCCCAGAACCGCACGATTTATTTAGATCTAACGCTCCAAGATCACGCGATCCGATTTAATCGGTATCGTCCAGTAAGAACACGCCGCGTGTCACCTGTTCGATTTAAAAACAGATTTGAAATCTGATTTAGATAGGATTTTCAAACCCTTATAACTTTTGATCCACACGTCCAAATTTGACAAATTTTATACCAATGAAATCAGGAGAACAAGCCGTAAACAACCATGGCCTTAGTTTTGAAAATAGTATCTGTTAGCTTGTTTGAAATTACAGAAACATTTGTGTACTTGTTTAGAGTATAAAAATTGTTTGAAATTGATTTTAGGATTAAATCTTTTGCAAAATAGATTTGTGTGACCTTACTGACCCTAGGAACCAACCCATAGTGTTAAAAATGAATTTTGTGAAATTTAAGTTGAATTAGTTAACTTAGTCATTTCCTAGCCAAATAAACTCATTAAATTTTATTATGGAAAAGTTTGTGCAAGGAAAACTTTGGGAAAATGTTATGGACCAAACTTACTGACCCAAAACACCAAACTTTGCCAAGAGCAACCTACTTGGTGAAAAACATAAAGTTTTACTTTAAAAAGAATAATTTTTCACCACATAAAAATGTTGAATGGATTTTAAAGTGGACTTTGAGCAAAACCCTCTAACTAATGACTTTGCCATTTTGGTAAATGACCAATGTGGACCTTACAAAGTTTATAAACCTAGTAGAGACCAACCTTGCAATAGAACCCTCTTTCTACAAGACTTAGGAACCATTGCTTTGTGTATGGGAAATATTGATTGAATGTTGGTTTGGATGCTACTTGATACTTTGCTTGTTTGATTGTAGTGAAATTAGCAAAGTGAGAGACTAGAAAGATCAAGGAGTGACTATCATTCCCTAACAAAAAGTCAAGTTACACTATCGTACAAAAGACCTACTATTTTTCATTATACTTAGTGGATTTTGTAAACATGCATGAAAATGTTTTATACTTATGATATGCTAATCCTAATAGGATTCCCTATACACTCCTTAGTAAAAACATTGAAGTTGTACATGCTTAGCCATGCTATGTTTTGAAAAGAGATACATGTTGAGATTTTACAAAGGTTGTGAAAAGACTTATGTTTTATATAATAAAACAAGGACTCAATGAACCACCTAGGTGGTGGACACTTTATGTTTTGGAGAAGGTGGCAACAAAAGGGAACCATGTCTATGGCAATCACTTTGTGTTGTGCTCCAACTGAAAACCACCTAGGAAACTTAGAGATTGAACATGTTTCTCCAATTGTGGCTTTCGTGTACAACCACATGCTATTATGGCTCTGGCTTAGTCAACTACATTAGGAAGACCCATACATTGTCTTTAGTTACTGGACATGGGGATCTGGAATGCTTCATGGGGGCTGAAGACAAGCTAGCAATGATGTATGGGAGGACCTCTTGGAAAGACTTCACACATTTAATCTGCCACAAGATTCCATCTTGGTGAGTACTAATCCAGTAGGCCACTGGTGGCAACAAGATGGGATTGTGTCATGTGGGTAAAGTGTACTCCTTCTGCAGAAGTTAATAAAATCTAAGTACTTAGCCGTGTCCCCGGTTAAGGACAATACTGAGCAACTAAAGTTTGAACTATGGGAGATCTCGACATTCTAATTTCTAATATAAAAACTTGATGCACTTGGGGGGTACCAAGGAATTCAAAGAGATTTTGTTAAGCTTGTTGCACTTGGGGTTACCAAGGTGCACAAGAGCATGATGTACTTGGGGTTACCAAGGAACTCATGGGTTCTGATAAAACTTGTAGCACTTGGGGTTACCAAGGTGCTCAAGGATTTTTGACAAGTACTTGAACACTTGAGTGTCTACCAAGGAGTTCAAGGATCTTGGAAATGAGATTTGACAAAAGACCAAAACCATTTTGAAAAGATAGGATAAATATTGCTTAATGCAAATAAGCCTTAAACTCTACTTAGCCAAATATGCATATAATGATAGGACCCATTCTTATTATTCATAAAAGTGAAACTTGCCAATACAATTCAAATGTATTGACGCTTGTGGCTGTAACTTGTAAATGTTGCAGGTTGATTGTTTTAAATGAAGATTGTTTGATTGACTAGGATTACAAAGTCTACAACCAACATTTGCCTGTGGCACTTTGAAGATGATGGACCCCATGATTATAATTATTCCGCTGCAATGTAATGTAATAGCCAATGAGCTATGTATGATGTAATAGAATTATGTTATTCCTGGTTATAAAGTTATAATATAACCTTTGTATCTTGATATTACATCTTAACTGTGGATGCTAGCTATTGATCCAGGGACTAGCATTGTAAAACACAGGAGGACTCTACCTTATTAGGTTGGGACCCTACAGATGGTATCGAGCATTGCGTTGCTGTAGGATTTGTAAACCCTAGGATTGGACAAAAACCCTTAGAAAATAGGAGTGTATTTGTTCCAAAAACTTATTTACAAAAACACTTGTAAACTCTTTCCTTAACCATTTTGGTTTCAACTCTACTTCTCTTCTACTTCAACTTGATAGAAAAGCCTAACCATGACCAAAGACTACATCATGTGCAAAGGACTTCTTCAACTTCTTCAACTCTAATGACTTCAACATCTTCAACCTCTTCACCAAGGACTTCCAACTTGAAAACTACTAAGGACCACAAGTGAAACAAGGAAATCTTGCTCAAGAGTTAGAGACTGAGGGAATGCAAAAGTTAGAAAGAGCCTACATCACTTGAAGTTTTGAGACCAAGAAATTATCCTAAGGAAGCCATGATCTCATGTAGTAAGAAGCAACCAAGAAGGATGGAAAGATCACAAGTGAACCATATAGATGGACCACCATATTTTAGTTAAGTCAAACCCACCAACTTATGTGGTGTAGCAAAAATATTTTGTTGCCTAAGTATGTGCTTGGGTGCAAAGTTGATTGTGATTGTTTGATTTGTGATTACATGCACCTTGTTTGTATGAATTGTGATGTGTGTAATTAAAAGTATTTCCTTAGAAATATCTTGCCCATCCTAATCTCCTTCAAACCAAAACAGATGACTACTCCAAAGGACTCCAACACCAAGGTTGATGACACCAACACCAACCAAGCTGACAGCATGAGGGAACTCATAGCAACCCAACATCAGTTGAACCAACTGACAGCTCAGTTCCTAGCCAACAATAGTGATAAATATCCAGCACTGCAAAAGTTTTTGGAGGAACAATCCCAATTGATGCTTAAGGTGACTATTCAAATGATTAGCATGGAAGAAAGCTATCCTAGAAGTGTGTATGATGACAAGGATGACAAGAATGTTGTTCTAGATGGAGCCCCAGCTTGCATTATTTGTGGAGACAAGGATCATACTTCCACAGAGCATGAAGGACAATGCCCCAATTGTGATGAAGACCATCCTGTTGGACAATGCCCCACCTCTCAAGCTACATGCTACCTTTGTGAAGGAAGTGATCATACTCCTGGTCTATGTCCCATCTATGCCATGGTAGAACAAAGGAAACAAGAAGGATCCAAGTCTACCAAAGGAAAAGGACCACTTATACCTCCAAGCAAGACAACCCAATTCAAAGGATCAAAGAAAATCAAGAAGCCCAAGCAAGACATGAGCCTTGTACAATGTCGTAAATGTAAGGAAATGGGACACTACTCCAGTGGATGCCCAGAGAACAAGAAGAATAAAGGGATTGACCAAGTGTGGTGCAACAACTGTAATGAACCAGGTCATTTTGTAGCTACTTGCCCACAAGAGCCACGTAAAGAACTCAATGGCATTCATTGCTTCAATCAAGAATCGGGACACTATGCAAGCAATCGCCCGAAAGGATGAAGAACAAGTTGAACAAGCCTATGGAGAAGCTCAATCTTGGCCCATGAGTCAAGTATGGAAACCAAGGAAACCATGCAAATGTTTGCAATAAGAAAATTTTATCCAGGACCCAAGAAGGCCAATATGTAATTTTTTTGAAAATTTTTAAGGGTGGTAGTACCCTAGTTGTTTTGAACTTGCTTGTAACCCTTACCTTCCCAAATCTCGGGATGAGATTTATTTTAAGGGTGGTAGCCTGTCACATCCCAAGATTTTCCAAATCTTGTAATGTGAAAATAAATGAATAAAATAAAACTTTGTTTAATTTTCAGAGCCAGAAGAAACTTTTGAAATCACTTAGAAAATCAAACCCTTTTTAATTAAATAAAATCTTAAAGGGATTCATAAAGATAAAAATTTAATAAAGGAAATTATAAATGTTTTGGGAATTACTATTATTGGATCCTTGGTAAAAGATTTGGTTTTCAAAAGAAAAGATGGATTTACAAATAAGGATTATTTAAACCCAAATTAAACTTTGACCAAGCCTTGGAAATTAAAATATTTAGTTTTGAATAAAAATAACAAAGGTTTATTTAAAATAAAGTAATAAGGAATTAATATCAAATTTTATTCAAATAAAAGGTTTTACCATTTTAAATTAAAACATCAAAACTTATTAAATTATTTTAAACAGGTTTTCCAAAGTATTTTATTTTCTCTAATAAAGCCTACTAAAGTGTTTTGGCTTATTTATAGGTTTCAAAATAAATAACTCAATAAAATAAATCCTATTTGAATTAATAAAGAAAGTCTATATTATTTAAATCATTAATGGACCCTAAAATAAAAGGTTATTTTGTTTTAAACAAGTTTCCCAAATATCCTTTATTTCCAAATAAAACCTACTGATTTGCTCTGAAAATATTTGGATTTAAAAATGGTGGTTTTTATCAAATAAATCAAACCCTATTTAAATAAATAACTAAAGGTACATTTTATTTAATTAATGAATGGATCCTAAAATGAATTAAAATATTATTTTATTTTAGAATTTTGGTATTTGTTACTGAACAGAATCAATTTCAAAAGTTAGGAAATGTGATGTTGGTTTGAACTTAATTGGTTGCTTGAATCATGTGTTTGAATAATCAAATCAGAAAATAAAATAGAAAAGAATAAAGCAAAGCAGACAGAAAAAAATAAAAGAAAACCGACCCAACCCAGCAGCCCACGAAGCCCATCAATAGCCCACCATTCCCACGCCCGAACCGTTTTCTTTTCCACTCAGAACCTCACCCACCCAGCAACTGACCGGTGGACCCCTCTCCTCTTCTTTTCTTTCACTGCCAGCAGACCCCACGCAGCCAGCTCCTTCTTCTTCCTCGCGCGAACCACGCCTCTTCCCCCTCGCTGCCGTTGCAGGCCTTGATACCGCGCATTCAATTCACCTTAAAGCCGCGTTGATTCCTCGTCGTGGCCACGCCCATTTAACCGCCTGCTCCTCCTCCTTCTCTTTCCCCAGACATCGCCTTCATTCCGCCCCTAGGCTGCCTCCAATTTTCTCTGTACCGCCGCCGCTCCGACGATGTTCCAGTGATGATTCCGACGAAACCCCACTGCCCCTTGCATCCCTAAGCACTCCAGCAGCTTCTCCACTCTCAGGCGCATCTGATAGTGCACCCAACTCAACCACGGGAACCCCTGAGCCTCGCCAACAACAAACTCCAGTACCGCCGCCGTCTGCCTCTACTCCGACGACGCCCACAGGTTAATTTGAAACTAGTTGCTGGTATGTTATTGCCTTGCTTTGTCATGCTTTCTATCAATGGATGGTTTCTTTGAAACTAGTTCTTACTGGAAATGTGGGTTCACGGAACAATAAAAGTATTATTATAAGGAGCACCATTTGTCACAAAAAGGGAAACACTTACGGGAAAAAATGATAAATTGAATACTATTGCTAGAGAGGTCTGCTCTACTTATAATGTTACTTTTGCTTTGATAAATCTTGTTATTGTAGGAGGTATAAACACCTGCCCTTTCAATGTGAGTATAATGATAATGTTACCATATCTTCCTATGTTAAAGGAAATTATGACTTTTATGTTGTGGAACAAATTGAAGAATTTATTGCTTTCAAGGGTGCATTTGAACTTGTCAGTTTGCTTGAAAATACTGATAATTCACCTTATGAATATGAGGTTTATGAGATACTTAAATTTTGCTTTGATAATTACAAGGAAGAAGATGGCTATATTCTTGAATATTTTAATAGGTGCTTTCCACAAATGGAAGAGACTAATGCTGTCGTGGTATTGCCGACGAGTACGCCATGGAGGGGGTCCTCACAGTGCGTGTTTAGAGACGTGGGGTAAGGCGGACGGTTGACGGTACGAGGTAACACAGCTTACCCAGGTTCAGATCCCACAACGGTGGCGGAATCCTACTCCTGTTATAAATCACTATAATGGCAATACGTCGAGTTAAAGAGATAGGTTCGCTGTGCGAGGTGACTAGAAAGTCTAAGTTATCGTTTGAAGTTGTGCCTTAAAGGCTCCCATAGGCCCGACTTATATAGTCGCCAGGTCCTAGGGTTACAGGGAAAAGTCCTAGCCGGACAGGTTACAGAGTCCTACACCGTCTATTACTAGTCTTGTGTATCTTGCACTCCAAGGCTCCGGGTACGCTGGTGACTCCACCATAGCCTTCCTTTATCCGGCATGGGCCTCCCTTCTGGATCCATCTAACTAGGCCGCCCAGCAGGCCATAGGCCATGCTACCGACTATGGGCCACCCGAGTTAGTTGGATAAGAGACATGCTATGAGGATACCCATATAGCATATCCCCAACAGTAGCCCCCGGAGAACTCCGAGATCTTGCGCCGTCTTGCCTCTTCCCGTGGAATGCTCCGTCTAGATGGATGTCGGCAAATCGTCATGCAACATCTTGTAGTCCTCCCAAAGAACCCTGCAAAGGTTTTCTCCGTCTTCTATAAGTAAGTCGGAGAAACGTTGAATCTTCCATCGTACGCTCCCGTTGTCGAATTAAATCCATCCATGCCAGAATCTTCGATGGGACGGCTCATCTACCATGTCAGTTATGACGACGTAGGCTGTAGGTCAGCGACGCCTCGTAACTTACACATGTAGAGAACGTAATCGTATCCGTTTTTCCCGCGCGAGAGATACGAACCGTTGGCGGCGGCGGTTGGAGACGTGGCGAAATTACCGCGCACGTTCACGAACACGTCGTCTACGCGGCAACCGTCCGATTAGCTGCATGGATCTTGATGCAGAGTAAGATAAATAGTAACCGTGGGACACTTGCCACTTTTTCACCCCATTCTCTCACGTCATCATCTTCTTCCTACAGCCGCGCGCCTCCTCGAGCTTTCCGCGAAAACCTCGAGAAACCCTAGCCTCTTGCCTGCACCAGTCGCGTTCTTTCCTTCCTCCATGGCTAGTAGCAGCTCATCCCTATCAATGGCGGCATCGAGCGAAGCCGCGGCGAAGCCGGCGAGCTCCGTCGTCGTGCCCCCAGAGGGTCTGATCATCCCCGCATCGGCGATGATAGAAACCACCGGCGGCAACCACAATCTGGCGGCGCTGGAGCCCCTGGAAGAGGAGCCGACTTTCAAAAGCGATCGGGCGGCTCGGACATCACCGGCCGCGACATCCAAGAGATGGTTGCTGAGGGTTACCTCCCCGCGATGGAGGGGCTCGCCTGGCGGGCGGCGCCGGCCGGCGAGGTGACCCCTTCTCCCCAAGCCAGAGAGAAAGTATACCTCAAGGCACAATTGGTACGCGGCGTTTATCTGCCCATCTCTCATTTCTTCCTGTCCGTCTTGAATCACTTCAAGGTCCAACCCCATAACCTCTCCTCCAATAGTATCCTAGTGCTTAGCAACTTCGCGGCACTTTGCGAGGGTTACCTAGGGATTAGGCCTAGGTTAGACTTGTTTGTCTATTTCTTCACCGTCAAAACGTGAAGCCGGAGATAGTAGATAGGAGCTAAGAAACTGCGGCACCATAAGCTTCAAGATACGACCTGGCCGGCGGTTCCCCGACATCGTCGGCCACGAGTCGTGCAAAAATTGGCAGCGGACGTACTTCTATGGCCCCGACATTCCTTTGACGGGCCGAGAAGTAACGTACCCGGACTTTGTGGATGGAGCCGCCGCCGAAGTTCCCACATGGCGGTCTCATGCCTCTCTTCCCTCCGACCTCAACGCTTCTCGCGCAATAAGGCGGATCGAGTGGTTCGTAGAGACGGGTCTGACCGGCTTGGACCTAGCCATGTGCTAGTTCATCAGGCGGATCCAACCTCTGGAGCACCGTACGAAGCTTATGCACGAGTACACCGGCGACCGAAGGGATACCCTCCGTATCTCCGAGGACAACTTCTCGAGCGACTCCGTCAAGTTCCGCCTTAAGGACATCGTCAAAGTGAAGGACAAGAAGCGTGGCTTCACCCTCACCTACGACATGTTCGTAGACGGAAAGTGCCCAAAGGTAGGTTTTTATTTTCCGTTTATGACATTGCTCCAGTTTTTCCGTCTTGCCAATAGTATCTTGTCTAACACGATGATTTCTCACTTAACAGCTTAGCGATCTAGAGGAGGGCAACCTGGCCGCCCAAATCTACGATGCCAAGATGAAGGAAGTCACGGTCATGTCCGATGATGATGCCCCGTTGGTGCGAAAGCGGAAGAGCTCCACCTCTGACACTGCCGACGGAGGCAAGAAGAAGAAGACGGAGGGTGGAGCCTCCAAAAAGAGTACTGCCGCCCTGGAGGCGGAAAAGAAGAAATCCACCGGGATGTTTGCCAAAGCGCCCCCCTAGTGTAAGCTTCTTATTCTCCGACATTGTCTTGTTTATCTGTCTTATTCCTGTACTTATGCATTTGGCACGTTTCAGGAAGAAAGCCACAACCAGCCTCAAGAAGTCCTCCAAGACTCTTGGGGCTTCTAGAAATATCAAAGATATGCTGCATCGCGACTCTTCCCCCGCCATTGCCCCTGCCACTCCTGACGTCAAGCCCTCCTCCGCTCCGGCAAGCTCCCAAGTCTAGGAGGCACCAGGCCCTTCCGCCATGGAAGTGGATTCTAGCGCTTCTACCGAACTCGCAATTGTCGGCGAGCAGGCGACACAAGAGAGCGCTGCTCTTCAAATGGCTGAAGCTCCGGCTAAGGATGCCATCGGTAGCGGCAAGGCGGTGGTGGGTGCTGGTACTTCTGCCGAAGGCGGCTCCTCTACTCCCCATAAACCCTTCGAGTTACCGAAGATTATTTTCCCGGTGCTTACACCGGGTAGCACAACTATGGTTCCTGGAGGAGTGTCGTCATCTCAGACGTGCGGTCTTGAGGAGCTACTCCGTCAAGCAGACATCTTGCGAAGTAACAACATTTCCTTTGGCAAGCTGCTGGCCGAGAGTGCTACAAACCTCAAGATCATCGCACTTGTAAGTTTTACTTTACCTTTTGCATTTCATATGAGTATCCCACTGTAGCCCCCGAGGATGTAGACGGAAAACCATTGGCTTTGCATCTATATGCTCTAAGAGTGACTAAGTTAGAAAAACTCTCACTGTAGCCCCCAAGCATTTAGATGGAATGAATTATTCCGACTAGATGCTTTAAGAGTAGCATACACAGTGTTCATAATTTTAAGTGATGTAGCCCCCAAGCCTTTAGTTGTAACTGAATTAGTTCCGACTAGATACTTTAAGAAAAGCTAAGCATTTTCCAAGTTAAAACTTTATACTGTAGCCCCCAAGCTTCTAGTTGAGAACTGAATTAGCTCCGGCTAGATGCTTTAAAGAAAAGCTAAGCATATTGCTAAGTTAAAAACTCTCGCTGTAGCCCCCGAGCATCTAAGTGGAAAATTTCTGACTAGAGGCTCTAAGCGGACTAAACAACGGCTTGACTTTGTGTTTGTTTCCACAGAACGAGAATGCTCGGAGGGGCATGGCCAATGATAAGTATCAGAAGATGCGCGTGGACCTTGAAGCTGAAAAGGGTAAAACCGCCATCTTGAAGGAACAGATCATCAAAAACAAGAGTTTGTTTTCTTTTTGCGCACTTCCGTCTTACTTTTGTGCCTTCCTTCTTCGAGTACTCACGGTGTACTTTGTTTTCTCCGACTTGCAGAGCATGTCGCCAAGGCCAAGGATATTGTCGAGCAGGCCAAGCACATTCTGCAGCTGGACAGCGAGAACAAGATCCTTAAGAAGGAGAGGGAAGAAATGCTGAAGATGCACGAGGATTCCATGAAAGCCCTGCAGGACTCCGCCTCCGCGGAGATCAATCGCTTTAAGGAGGAACTTGCGATCCTAAAGGATCAAAAGCAAGCTGCCGATGAGCAAAACCTTCGCCATAGCGAGGCATTTAAGCTCCTCCAACAAGAGAAGGAATCTTTGGTGGACGTCGTCTGGCAGGCTAAGGCCAGCATCTTCAGTAAGTGCCCTCCGCCTTGTAGCTCTGTAGTCTGGATACTTAGAATTTATTGAACTCATGCAATTCTTGTCGGAATTTTTAGCGTTTATGGGCTTAACCCGCTCGCCTCCTCCGGACAAGGAATTCATGATTCTTGCCGGCAACTTCATCAATACCGCCATCACCCAAGCCAAGGAGATTGCCAAGCCCCTTCAAATTTATATCAAGGCCTCCGACTCCGTGGTGAAGTACTCGGAGATTCTGCGCCGAGCCCCCGAGCGTGTCGCAAGCTGGAAAGCTTCATGTGCACGGGCCGACGCAAGGATGGCGTTGTCCATGGTGAAGGCACACTATGAAGGTGCCGACATCGACACGGTGACATCTGGTATCCCCGACGTGGATGATTACGGCAAGGAGATCAATCACGAAGCCATCCTGTCATCACTCGCGGGATATGACACCAGGGTTGCCGAGTTGGTGGACGTCGACGTCTTCGTGCCCAGAAACTTTCTTGACAACGCCAACCCTGAATCCTCCGAGTCTCCTCACAGTGATGACGTTGAGGGTGAATCTCCGGCTGGTGATGATGCGGCCTCCAAGTCCCCTGCACCCAAGGAGTGAAAAACACTTTGTAATTCTTGTTTCACCTTTGGAGTGTGCATTGAAAAAACTTGGTGATGTAATCTTAAGGCTGAAAACAGTGGTTGTCGTATCCTGCTACTTAAGAATTAATGCCCAGTATGTATATATTGTTTAAGCAAGTGTTGGCTTATCCATTACTCTGGTTCTTATGCTTGACTTTTCGTGAGTCGGAAGACTCGTTGTCGGAACCATGCGCTTAGGTGATGATGCCCAATGGCACCGTCAATAACCTGAGCACAAAATCGCCGACAATAAGTGCCAAAAGTCACTACTCCAGAATCCACATAAAAACAACAAAGAACGTGTAGACCAGAAAACTTAAGCTAACGCCCGTAGGCGGAATTTTCACAAGTGCAATCGCAAAGCTTGTGCATAAAGGTTTATATGATCCAAAAATGAACACTAAAGGAGGTAAAAGACTCAGCAATATGAGTGAACCAAAGAGCTTTATTTCATTGATCATATAAGAGATACACGATTAGATAAAAAATGCTAAGTGTAGAAAGGACGTAGCTGTGCTATGTTCCATGGCCGATCAAGCTCCAGGTAGTCATCATCCGGGTCACGTCGCTTACGCTTATGATCCTCGTTGGGTCTATCCTTGAGCTCACGATTGTCGACAAGGTAGTAAGACCCATTGAGCAGCGCCTTGCTTATGATGAACGGTCCTTCCCATGGCGGGGATAATTTGTGTGACTTCTTCTGCTTAAGTCGCAGTACTAAATCCCCCTCTTTAAACGAGCGATGCCGGATGCGGCGACTATGGGAGATGCATAGCTTCTGCTGGTAGATGGCGGATCTTTCGCATGCCAAAACGCACGCCTCCTCGAGAAGGTCCACATCAAGGCGTCTGGATTCTTCAGCGTCATCTTCTTCATAGGCGGCAACTCTTGGTGCATCGTGGAGGATGTCGGAGGGTAGGATGGCTTCTGCTCCGTATACCATGAAGTAAGGGGTGTAGCCGGTGGATCTGTTAGGTGTAGTTCGTAAACTCCACAGCACCGATGGCAATTCTTCCGCCTAGGCTCCAGCTGCTCTATGTAGCGGTGCCTCAAGACGTGGCTTGATTCCCTGCAGAATTAATCCATTGGCTTGCTCAACTTGACCATTGGATTGTGGGTGTGCCACAGACGCAAGGTCAAGTCAGATGCCTTTGTCCCAGCAATAGGCCTCAACTTCTTTGAGTGACAGGTTGCTTCCATTGTCGGTGATGATGCTATGTGGGAGACCAAATCTCACCACTAGATCCCGGACAAACCTGAGGGCAGTTTCCCCATCAAGCTTTCTAATGGGTTTTGCTTCTATCCATTTGGTGAATTTGTCAACTGCTACAAGCAGATGCGTAAATCCACACGGTGCCGTTTGTAACGGTCCCAACATGTCTAGCCCCCAGACTGCAAACGGCCAAGTTATTGGTATTGTTCGCAATTCTTCAGCAGGGACATGTGGTTGTCGGGCATAATACTGGCATCATGTGCATGTTTCAACCAGCTTGTCGGCGTCCCCCTTCACGGTCAGCCAGTAGAATCCTTGCCGGAAGGCTTTTGCGACCAACGATCGAGGAGCGGTGTGATGCCCGCAATCTCCGAGATGGATTTCGCGTAGGATTTCCATACCTTCTAGCTGGGAAACACACTTTAGGTATACACCAGTAGTGCTCCTTTTGTAGAGTTGCCCATTGATTATGGTATAACCCTTTGCTCGTCGTACTATCTGCCGTCTTTCGACCTCGTCGTCGGACAAAGTTCCGTGTTTGATATATTCCATGAACGGTTTTGTCCAAGCCGGAGGGATCTTTGTCACCATGTTGACGAAAGAATCAGCTCTATCCGGGTTGTCGATGTCGGCGCCCTTCACGGATGGTGTGCGTAGATGCTCTAGGAAAACTCCTGGCGGAATTTTCTTGCGCCCTGATCCAAGTTTAGACAATAGATCAGCCGCCTCGTTTTGCTCCCTAGGTACATACTTGACTTCGTAGCCCAAGAAGCTCTTGGCTATCTCGTCCACTTCGTCGCGATATGCCGCCATCATAGGGTTCCGCGCATTCCAGGTGCCAGCCACCTGCTGGGCAACCAAGTCGGAATCTCCACAGCAAACTATGCGCTTGATGCCAATATCCTTGGCTACACGCAGTCTGTGAATGAGTGCTTCATACTCCGCCATGTTGTTTGTAGCCTCTAAGTGGATCTGCAGAACGTAGTGTAACTTGTCTCCTTTTGGTGACTGTAGCAATACACCAGCCCCCGAGCCGTTAAGCAGCTTTGATCCGTCAAAGTGCATCACCCAGTACTTTGGTTCTGGCAACGGAGTGGCATCCGGCATTTCCGTCCAATCTGCAATAAAATCCGCCAAGGCTTGTGACTTGATAGCGTCGGGTCTTTTGTAGGTGATCTCGAAGGCGGAAAGTTCAATGCCCCACTTCGCGACCCTTCCTGTAGCGTCGCTGTTGTTGATAATGTCGGACAGTGGAGTCTTGCTCACTACTGTGATTGGGTGCTCCTGAAAGTAATGCCTCAACTTCCGAGAAGCAAGGAATACTCCATAGGCTATCTTTTGGTGGTGCGGATAACGCTGCTTGGACTCCGTCAAGACCTTGGTTACATAGTAAACTGGTCGTTGAACTCCGTGCTCATGGCCTGGTTCCTTCCGCTCTACAACGACGACGATGCTGATAACCCGGTTGGTTGCCGCCATGTAAATTAACAGGGGCTCACCAGGCTCGGGTGCTGCAAGGATGGGCGCTGAGGAAAGAATCTCCTTGAGCCGCTTCAATGATGCATCTGCCTCGTCCGTCCACGTGAATTTGTCCGCCTTCTTCAGCAACTTGTACAGCGGCAGAGCCTTCTCTCCAAGTCGGCTGATGAACCGACTAACTGCTGCAACACAACCTGTTAGTCGTTGGATGTCCTTTAGGCATGTCGGACGGTTTATGTTTAAGATGGCCTTGATTTTCTCCGGGTTGACCTCGATTCCGCGCTGGGAAACGATGAAGCCCAATTTGTTTACCGGAACCCCGAAGACGCACTTCTTAGGGTTGAGCATCATGTTGTATTTTCGGAGATTACCAAAGGTTTCTTTTAAGTCGGATATTAAGTCATTTGACTTTTTAGACATCACCGCGATATCGTCCACATAGGCGTGAACGTTCCGACCAATTTGGTCATGAAGGCAACGTTGCATTGTCCGCTGGTAGGTAGCACCTGCGTTTTTCAACCCAAAGGGCATCGTGACATAGCAAAACGTGTCGTACGGGGTAGTGAACGAAGTGGCCAATTGGTCCGACTTCCTCATCTTGATCTGGTGGTATCCTAAGTATGCATCGAGAAAACACAAAATTTCTGAGCTAGCCGTCGAGTCAATGACTTGGTCAATGCGAGGAAAAGCAAACGGATCTTTGGGACATGCTTTGTTCAAGCCGGTGTAATCAACGCACATTCTTAATTCATTGGTTCCCTTTTTGGGGACAAGTACAGGATTGGCCACCCATCGGGTGTGAAGGACTTCTCGGATAAACTCAGCCTTAAGTAACCTAGCTATCTCTTTGCCAATGGCGTGTCTCTTCTCATCTACGAAGCGTCGTAGAGGTTATTTCACTGGTTTACATTTTGGGTCTATGTTTAAGCTGTGCTCGGCAAGTTCCCTAGGTACACCTTTCATGTCGGCAGGTTGCCAAGCAAAGATGTCCCTATTCTCACGGAGGAACTCGACGAGCGCGCTTTCCTATTTGGGATCCAGGTTCGTCCCAATGGCGACAGTCTTGGAGGCATCGCCTACCACAAGTTCCACCGGCTTGGTCTCGATGGCGTCCTTAAACGCAGGAGCGGAGTCGGAGATCTGCTTCTTCGACGCGGGCATCTCTGAGTCATTGACCTTGCTCTGGATCTCCTTGAATTCTTCGCTATAGAGGACAGCTTCTGCAACGGCTGCTTCATTGATCTCGCAGTCCCTTGCCTTGGTAAAGCTTCTGGATACGATGATGACACCGTTTGGTCCAGGTAACTTGAGTTTGTTGTATACGAAGCATGGCTTGGCCATGAACGTGTGGAATATGTCGCGGACGAATATGACGTGGTACACGCTCTTGAAGGGGACCACCTCAAAGGTCATGCGCTCTTGGCGGTAATTATTAACATCGCCAAAGGCTACCTGAAGTGTAATGCACCCAAGGGACCGAGCCTCCCGTCCAGGAACTACTCCATGGAACACGGTGTTGGTCCGCCTTAGGTTTTCCTTCGTCAAGTTCATCTTCTGCAGTGTATCCAGGTACATGATGTTGATGCTGCTTCCACTATCCACCATCCACTTGGTGAACTCCACACCGTCAATCAATGGGTTGATGACCATGGCGTATTGGTTCTTCGTGGGCACAAGGTCTGGGTGGTCCGTCCTGTCCCAAGTGATTGGAACCTCCGACCAGCGCAGGTATTGGGGGAATGGGGGGAGAGTGTCCATCAGGATCCTTAGAGAGGTCTTCTGTTGTCGGACGGTGGGGGTGCCAAGGAAAGTGTGGTAGACTGTGGCCTTCTTTGCGAATGGGTTCTTGCCCTTGTCATCGCTCTTGGCGGCGTGCTTGGAGTCAACGTCCTCGTCCATGTCACTTGAATCCTTGGACTCCTCCTCCTTCTTCTTCCCCTTGCCCTTGCCCTCGCGGTCTGTTCTTCCGAATTCGCTTGTAGCCGGACTCCGGGTCTTCCTTGAGGTCGTTGACGAACTTGCAGTGTCGATTGGTATGGGTGGCCTTGCCGTTGACATCGAGGTGTACAAGGCATGGCATATCGTGGTACTCTTCATACGTTTGGGGGATGCGGAGCGGCGCCGAGTTGGTCTCACTTCCTCGTTGCTGCCCACGACCTGCTCCCCTTCCTCGGCCACGTTGTCCGCCTTCTCCTCATCCTGCAAAAGTCATGGCGACCATGTCGGTAGATTGCTTTTCTTCTGGAGCGGTTTTCCGCTTTGTACTGCTGTTCCTCCGAGCTTGGGTTGGAACGGCCGTTGCCGGCAGAGAGCCACGAGCATCGTCATCGGCAGTTGCGAACTCACTAGCTAACTGAATCATCTGATTCAATTCAAGCTGATGATTGTCCTGCAAGCGCTTTAGATTATGTCGGAGTAACGTGCCCCTTTCCAATCCATCGATGAAGGCGGCCATGGCGGTTCGGGCGCACTCTGGCAGGAATTCTTCATATCCAGCCAGTGGGAGAGGTAGGCGCGAGATGTCTCGTCTTTCTCTTGCACGCACCGCTGTAGATCGCCCATAGTGCAGGGACGCTTGTATGTACCCTAAAAGTTCTTGGTGAACGCTTCTTGCATGTCCATCCAGTTGCAGATAGATTTTTCCAGCAAGTCGTCGATCCATTGATGGGTCGTGCCTGCCAACATTAACGGGAGGTACTTGACAGCGACGTTGGGGTTGCCTCCAGCAATCTCCACCGCGTTGTCGTAGTCCTGCAACCATGTGGCGGGCTTGGCGGTACCGTCATAGGGCTTGATGGTCTTGTCAATCCGGAAACCTTTGGGGTAAGTTGCGGACCGTATTGCAGGTCCAAAGCAACGTGGTCCCAGATGGTCCTTCCCGGGCCTCGTGGATCTTATCGATCCGTGAACATGCATCGTATGGCTCCGGGTTCTTCTTCTTGTTGTCAACAGGGGATGGGCTGCGTGAATGACACGGGCCTCTTCCGTCATGGTGACTGCTTGGCGATGACGGAGGCGGAGGTGGCGGTGGGTTAGCCTTCTTGATGTTGCCCTCATGCGACGCCCCACGCCTGTCACGGTTGCTTGCCGGACGCGGAGGGTCGTGGTGTGACCTGCTCTTATGTCCTTGGTGGCGCTCTCCATCATGACGAGTCTGTGCCGCGTTTTCGCGGATGACGATGCCGCACTGCTTTGGAGGGGGCGTATCTGCACGATGGTGAGTCTTGTAATCTTCCTGACGTCGGGGGGATTGGGGCGGTGGCGATGGGCGGAGAGGTTGGGATCTTTCTCCGTGGTCGGAGAATATGGGGATAGCATCCTTCCTGTTGCCGCTTCAGCCTCCGCGTAGTTGTTGACGGTGTTCACCATGCCTTCGAAGGTGAGGCGTCCTGACGCCTATTGCCATCTTAGAGAATGTCGGAGAAGCGTGCCATGGTCCAGTCCTTCCACAAAGTGATAGATGGCATCATCATTGGGGTAGTGGGCCAGATCGGCTCGTATACGGAGCCACCTGGCCAGGTAATCGCGGGGGTTTTCGCCCTCTCTCTGAACGCAGCGCGCCAGATCGAAGATGGTAACCACGCCGATGAACTTGGATCTCTGTTGTCCAGACGCACGGACAAAGCCGGCAGACTTGCAGTTATCTTCCACATTTATATCCTGCACAGGGGCGGTTTGGGTGGGTCTTGAATTTTTCCGATCTTTGCCGGCAAACTCCGAGGAGAGATCCGACATCGATCCTTCCGCGAACGTATCCTGCTTGTAGGCGGTCCATGCGGGTCTTGATGCTCCTCCGACTTCCAGGGAACTAGTGCCCGAGTCGGTTTCGCCAATGAAGAGGTGGATGTCTCCGATAGGAACGATTGAACACCGCGTAGGGTTTGTTTTCGCCGGGATCCAGAACTCATCAGGGGGACGATCGAAATGTTGTCGGAGAAGAGAATGCGACCGATGGCCACGGTTTTGCCGATTCCTGCGAAGATCTTGGTCCTCGCCCGCTGAAGAGCCTGAAGCGCCTCTTGCCCCACGGTGGGCGCCAACTGTCATGGTATTGCCGACGAGTACGCCATGGAGGCGTCCTCACAGTGCGTGTTTAGAGACGTGGGGTAAGGCGGACGGTTGACGGGTACGAGGTAACACAGCTTATCCAGGTTCAGATCCCACAATGGTGGCGGAATCCTACTCCTGCTATAAATCACTATAATGGCAATACGCTGAGTTACAGAGATAGGTTCGTTGTGTGAGGTGACTAGAAAGTCTAAGTTATCATTTGAAGTTGTGCCCTAAAGGCTACCATAGGCCCGACTTATATAGTCGCCAGGTCCTAGGGTTATAGGGAAAAGTCCTAGCTGGACAGGTTACAGAGTCCTACATCGTCTATTACTAGTCTTGTGTATCTTGCACTCCAAGGCTCCGGGTATGCTGGTGACTCCACCGTAGCCTTCCTTTATCCGGCATGGGCCTCCCTTCTGGATCCACCTAACTGGGCCGCCCAGCAGGCCATAGGCCATGCTACTGACTATGGTCCACCCGGGTTAGTAGGATAAGAGACATGCTATGAGGATACCCATATAGCTTATCCCCAACAAATGCCTTGCAGGAGCCTATGGAAGAAGAAATTGCTGAAACCGAAAGCTCATTAGATGAAAAAGAGGAGGAGAGTGATGGTCAAGAGGAGGAAGAATGGATCTACCCATGTCTACCTTCTAATGAGAGTAACACTTTACCTCTTACATTATTTGATTGTCCCCCTTGTTTACCAAAGGAGGATGACTGTTATGTTCTTGTGGATTCTTTTGAAATATCTGCTATGGGTAAAACTTGTGATAATAGTTATGCTCCTGTTATCTATGATAATCCTATATTTGTGCCTAACTTCGAAATGCATGGTACTAAGGATTTTTGCTTATAAAATGTTTATGATAAAGCTCTAGATGATGGTCCTATGTTGAATGATCAGTTACCTTATTATAAAATTGCTAAAAGTGGGTTTGAAGGTTTTAATCCCACTATTTTTGAGCTTGATAAAAATTATGTGTTTGTAGATCATGAAAAGCATACTTTATGTGATAGTTATATTGTTGAGTTTATTCATGATGCTACTGAAAGTTATTATGAGAGAGGGAAACATGGTCGTATGTATCTCATAAATATTAAGTTTCCCCTCTTTATGTTGAAAATCTTGAAGTTGTACTTGTTTTGCTTTCCTATGCTTGTTGCTTTGTGCTTATTTGATTTATTTTCTTACAAGATTCCTATGCATAGGAAGTGGGTTAGACTTAAATGTGTTTTGAATTTTCTTCTTGATGCTCTCTTTTACTTCAATTCATATTTATTATGTGAGCATCTTTTCAAACTATCAAGCCTAACTTAAAGGCGTTAAAGAAAAGTACTTGTTGGGATATAACCCAAGAGTTTCCTTGAGTCTTGGAAGTTATTAATACAGTAATGACCTCCCCTTATCATTTTTGATTTCTTTTTGTGCCAAGAATGACCTCTAATGAGAGGGAAGTAAGATTTGACGAGTTGTTGTCCCGAAACAGATTTCGATCCTCCACCATAAAAATTTGTGAGGAGTCTCTATTAGTCGGTTTGAGCTTAAAATTTACGAATAAATCCCCCAATATGTTAGCTAACTTTCGTTAGTTCAACACTTTTTTATTTGATTAACAGAAGGTATTTGAAAAAATCGGTTTCTACTATCACCATTGTGAGCTTGCCAAAACCATCAATGGTGAACAGCCGAATCCACCCTTGCCACCCACATGTCGACAGCAAGCTAGGGAGGAAACTAGCTGTGCCAACCTTGTCTGGGAGATCACCCATGCTTCACCGCCCCCTCTCGACCAGCCCTGCCTCGAAGACGTCGAACACAGCACCCAGGAACGCCGCGCCCGTGCCTCTGCCAACCGTGCCGAGCATGCGCTAGAGCGCCACGCTCGACTGAAGCCCACAGACCGCGCGCCGCCCTCGCCGCGTGCATACACAATCGCCATCATCCCAGGAACACGCCAGACATGCCCCTTTGCACCGCCCGTGCCCCGTAGCCACCGCTCGCCGTCGAAGACGCCGCCTCTGTCGCGCAGAGTGTCGCGTGTTCTAGACCAAACCGCACCGCCCCTACACGCGCATTAAAGCCATAGAGAATCTCCAGGAGACCACCAAGCGATCGCCACCACCAGCCATGCCTCTAGCAGCCCGTAGCCATGTCGCCACCGTTGCCCGCCCATGCCGTTCGGCCTCACAGTCGCGACTATAAATAGAGGCCTCCCCCGCTCGAATTCTTCACACCATTCCACTCCTTTCTCACCCAGAACCATCCCACCTCAGTCCCGGAGCAAGGTGAGCAGCGCATCGCCGGAATTGCGCCGGAGCAGGCCGCCTCTGGAGAAGAAGGGCGTCGTCGATTTCGTCCACCCCAAGAGCTGCCGCGACCACCCCTGACTTCACCGTCATCGACTTCGTCGTTCGCCCGCCTCGCCGACCCTCGCCCGAACCCCGGTGAGCCCCCAGCAACCCCCACTGGCCGCGCTAGGTTTCTGTCTCGCCGACGTTGCTCAACGTCGATGATGACTCTCAGCCGTTGGATTAGAACCAGATCGAACGTCCCATAGTGCCCCGTACCGCTTCGCGTTTAAAGAGCCACTGATTGGTGGAACCCCCCTGTCAGCTGAGCCCCGCTCCGCGGAGTGTCACTAGGCCGGCCCGTTAACCTTTCCCGCGCAGCCCAGTTATTTGAATTTAACTTTTTCCATTTTATTTCAAACACACTTCTGTACCCAATTTCAAAAATCAACCCAGGTCGATTCAGTGAACCAAATTTAATGAAAACAATTTTGATAGAAAGGTCTGGGAATGCTTAATCCAAGCCCGTTGGATTCAAGTCATTTGGATCTATATATCATCCATGGTAAAAATAACAAGGCAGAAGCTTTTCTGCATTCAAACATTTTTCAAATTAAAACCATGATAGCTTTTGAGTTGATTACAACTCTCAAAAATCACATTTAACCATACCTTTCAGAATATATAAAAATATATAGGTTTACTTACAGAAAGAATGTACAAGTAATAAAAGAATGCCCCATAGGCATTTCTAGCCACTTTAATTAATTAAAATAAAAGGGTAAAACCTTATTAAATTGTGACACCACTTTAAATCACATTCCCATGGACTAAAATATGTGATGATGACATGTGTCAACATGATCCCATATTTTGGTTTGGAGAACATTAAATCTTAAGTAGTTTTTCAATGAGTAGAAATTACTTTTCTAAAAATAAAAGGAATTAAACCAAACTTTAATCTTGTAATATTAGTGATGATGTTAGATCATCTATAGGACCCTTTTGTGTGATATTGCAAGAAGTTAAGTATTGTTTGGTGATTGTGTACATCGTATGTATTTATAGACGCTAGTACCAACCAAGGATACGAGGAGGAAGGAGGATTCTACGAAGAAGAAGCCGAGGAGAACTTCAACCACTGCTCTGCACAAGGCAAGCTTATACTGATATTGTGCAAGCCTAATACTACTAGTTGATTGTGCAAGCTAACACTAGCAATATACCCTACTAATGCAAGCTTATACTGATACTTATGCAAGCTAATACTTGCTTATTACCATGAACACTATATTCCTTAAGCATATGTGATCATATCCACTTGATAAACCAACCCTAGTTTTACTTGCAAGCTTATTACTTTATTTATTTATCAAATATCTTACTTAGAATTACTAGAATAAAGGGTAGATACTAGAAGGATAATCGAAGGTTGCATAAAGAGCATAAAACTTGGCCTAAGCTAGATAATCTTGAAGTCATCCTAAGGCATAAGATTAAACTTAGTTAAACTCCACTAGTGTAACACCCCTCATTAGTGCTTACCCCCACTTGTAGATGCTAGTGCTAAGCATAAAACTTGATCAACTTTAGATGGGAATACTTGGTGGAAAAATGGTTATGAAAACCTTGGAATGATGGTTCATTCTATTGAAATGTTTTGGACATGTGTTTCCGAACACTTGATGATTTTGGTGATGAAAATGATGAGGCATGAGCCTTAGCCCTTTATAAAACTGATGGTTGTCTGGATGCGATACCATTCCAATTTTATCGTACAATCACAATACCCAAAGATTGGGTAGGGCTTGACTGGAAACTTATATACCTTAGTATTAGTTCCCTCACCGCCAAGGTTTGAGCTGAGGCTACCTTGTGAAGATTGTCCACCTGTGCAGTGCCCAAGATGACAGTTGGTCATGGTTGGGAGGCCAAACTCATAGGAGAGGTGCTTATACTAGGGCGTCTAATTGAAAGGTTAGGATTGATTATCCGCATACTGAGTATGGTGAATTCAGGATTTGTTCCTGATGGATGTATCGAATGTTGTGGTGAAAGTGTACAATCTCTTCAGAGTGTCAAACTATTCGAATAGCCGCGTCCGCAGTTATGGACAGTTGGAGTGGCCATACTGTTTCCCCCGTCAGATGTTTTCAAAAGACTTGTGAAATAAACCGAGACTTTGACTTGACCACAACAGGGTTGTGGCATGAGATACAAGTTCCCACTTAGGTGTTATAAACTTCAATTAGCTCTCTTACTTCTGAACTTAATAGAGATAAATCTGGCTTTTTGCAAAACAACCCTAGAGCTTAGTGTCCTACAACAAAAAAACCCTTTCACTTGTTAGTATTAGTTTGCGAGTACTTAAAGAGTACTCATGGCTTTGTCCCTGGGTATTCCCGTGTCCAGACTATGAAGAGGAGTACCTAGAGGATGGACCCCAGGAAGGTTACGACAACTAGGATCATCTCCCATCGTCAGCATTGCCTGTGAACCCCGAAGATGGAGCTTCGCCTACGCTACCGTTATTATTACGTATTCCGTTGCTTGAAGTTGTATTAAAAACTGGATCATGAGATCACTATTTGTGTAAGAACTTATGTACGGTTTGTAATGGATGATGTACAGTGGTATCCAATTCTGTTATGTCTCGCAAAAATGGTAATCCTCGGATTGCGATGTATGGCATAACAGGCATCTGGGATTAAAAATCCGGGTGTTTACATAAAAGCATCAAAGCTTGGGGGTGCCCAAGGTATCCCCTTCTTCATTAATAAAAAGCCCAGGTCTGTCTAGACACTTCGTTTTTATTGTTTCATGCATTGTTGTGTTGTTCTTGGTGTGTCTTAGTTTTTGTTTACTATGCTTAGCTTGTTTAGTTTTCTTGAATAAAGTAGTTTGGACCCCCGTTCTTGTTGTGTTGTTTCAAATAAGTCGATTGGTGTTGGAAAGGAGTAGAAAGTTCTTGCTTGGAAGTGCAAAAGGAGCTTGCATTGACTGTGACTTAGACTTTAGCATGACATGCTAGGTGTTGTTTTGACCTTATGCTTAGTGATTATTGTTGTAGCATCTTTTGTTCCAAACAATTAGGATTGCTTAGTGTGGCTTGAAGAAATCATGCGTTGTTTTAGCATACAAAAGCATAGTATTGTGGTATTCTCCTTTGATGCTTTGTTTAGGTTGACTTAGGTTGACTTGGCACATGCTCACACCATGTTATGACTATGACAAGTATCCATAGCCTTTATGATCATTTATCCCTTGACTTGCAGTATCACTCTATGCTTTGATTAGTAATGTTTTGTCGCTCTGCATGATTATGGCCATTATAGCTCTCTTAGTTGGTTGTTCCCAGTCTTTTGCTAGCCTCCACTTGTATTAGTAAGCTCTAATCATGCTTCCAACTCCCAAGAAACCAAGTTATTTCAAAGTGTCCACTATAAATTACTATGCATGGTGTGTTACACCATTCCAAGTATATTCTTGTTTTCGGCTATCTTTCAATTAAAAACTATTTTGTTATGTGAAAACTTAGTGATTAAAGCCCTCACAAACTTGATGGCACACTTTATATTCTTCGCCCCTAATAAACTTGAACCATTGTGTCGTCTATGTTGTATATGCTTGCACTTATACGTTGGAATTAGCAGAACCATGCTGTCATGGGGAACGTTTTCAACATTGCACTTGTACTTTGTACACAGTTGATATCATTCTCTTTTGTCTATGGATGTCACCGGTGTGAAATAAAGAGGGATCTTGTAAGTCCATGGAGTTATGTATTTTGTGTTAGAGAAACGCCTGGGCATCACCATAATGAGCTATCTGTGAAGCATCCTCAATAAAATCTATGCACATAGTAAATAAAAAGATCGCTGAGGTGCTCATTGTCTGCTTGCCTTGTCATTTTGGTTATGGGATAGCTCATGTACCATGTGCAAGTGGTACCCCATTGGCGGTTCTCTATGATACGCATGTACTTGCTATGACAAGAACTTACAGGTGACTGAAGTTGAGTAGCATGAGGTGTTGTCCTCGTATTCATGGGACATGATATTGCCAACTTATACTTTGTCAAACATATACTCCATAGTTTGTTCAGTTTAACCTTAATCACTTCAGGATGCTTATTATAGGGGCAATGAGGGCTGAAATCTAACAAGTACCATAATTTTTGGAATCTCTTTTTGAAACTTGAAATCCCTGCTTCCCTTATTAAGGGCCTTTCTTCCACCATTATATTGAGTCTCCACCTTCTACCTTTAGGCACAATTAAGAGAGCATAGTTGTCATTCTTAGTTCTATGTGCAGTGTCCCAAAACTTATTGATTGATGCATATTGTGATATTACTTCTTCTTGTGCTACATGTATCTAGTCACTCTTATGAACTTTGAAGGTGTCCTATGCATCTATTTGCTACTCTATGAGGGACAAGCTGATTGCCACTATTCCATGTTTTCTGTATGTGAAACAAACAAACGTTTTTCAATGCATGCTATTCATGATATTTGTTTGTAGCCTTTCATGTTGCATGCATAGTTACTTTGTCTTATTGTTAGAACTCCATCTTTCATGCACATGTTTAGAGTTCTTTGATCCCATCTTTCAATGCTTGCAAATGGTTTGATCTTGGTTTTGATGGTGCATGTCACCTAAAAAATTATTCTTTTTATCACTTACCTACTCGAGGATGAGCAGGAGTTAAGCTTGGGGATGCTTGATACGTTGGAAACGTATCCATATTTTTTTATGTTCCATGCTTGTTTAGTGTCTACTTTGCTTTGCTTTGTCTACACTTTGAGGTATTTTTATATGTTTTCTGGAACTAACCTATTAACAAGTTGCAACAGTGCCAGTTGCCTTTTTTCTTCTGTTTTTGGTTCCAGAAAGGCAGAAAATCAATATTCTCGGAATTGGACGGGACAAAAGCCAATGTCAATATTTTACCATGGGCAACACGGAGTCCAAAGGAGATACGGAGGGACGCCACAGGGCAGCCAGACCCCCCTAGGCGCGGGCCCACCCTGGGCCGCTCCTGGGCAGGTTATGCCCCCCTGTCCGCCTCCCAGCTTCGCCTCTTCGCCTATAAGAAGCCCCCGATGCATAAACCCTAGGCACCCGATCAAAACTCCACAATACCGTTTGTAGCCGCCGCCACCATCGTCCCTAGATGGGGGGATCTGAAGTTCTTCATGTCACCCTGTCGGAGGGGAGATCATCTCGGAGGCCTTCTTCTTCGATATGAAGCGTGAGTAGTTCCACCTTGGACTACGGGTCCATGTAGTAGCTAGATGGTTGTGTCTCCTCCTTGTGATTTCATGTATAGATCTTGAGAGCTCCGTTCATGATCAAGATCTAATCTATTTGTAATCATGCATGTTGTGTTTTCGGGGATCCGATGGGTATTGATATTACTATGTCAAATTGATCAATGGTTTTGTCTTATTGATTCTATCATGTCTATGTTGTTTGTGATCTTGCATGCTCTCCGTTGTTAGTAGCTATCTTGGCCAAGTAGTTGCTAGTGACTCCAAGAGGGGGTATTTATGCTTGATAGTGGGTCCATGCCTCTAGTTTCCAACGGAAGTGACAAAAATCTCTTCGGTTGTAGATGTGCTATTGCCACTAGGTAGAAAACAACGGTCTCTTGTTCATGGAGAAAGTGGATTGTTTACCTTACACACTTTGCTTAAAGCAGTTGTCTGTTGCTTGCAACTTAATACTGGAGGGGGTTCGGATGATAACCTGAAGGTGGACTTCTAGTCATAGATACAGTTGGATGGCAGTCTATGTATATTGTTGTATTGCCCAATCGAATCTCATAGGATCTTTATGTCTGGTAATGCATTGTTAAGCCTTGCTCAGTTCCTGTCAATTGCCCTGCTGTAATTTGTTTACCCTTCATGCCATGTTGTTTATCTAAGGAGAGCACCTCTAGTGAACTATGGACCTCGGTCCAATCTTTACCATTGATACATCTTCCACTGTTTACTTGCTACAAACCACTCATCACCTTCCATGACATACAGTTAATCCTTTGTTATAGCAACCGGTGAGATTGACAACCTCACTGTTCATTGGGGAAAAGTCTTGAGTTTGTGTTGTGCAGGTTTCCACATTGCTTGCAACACTTGTGTGACGTTTCCTTCCTCCTACTGGTTCGATAACCTCGGTTTCTTACTAAGGGAAGACTTGTTGCTGTGTTGCATCACACCTTGCTCTTGGGGTTTCCCGACGAAGCGCTCCTACATCAACCAAGCGCATCAAAAGGCTGTTCCAAAACATCTCTATCTTCAGAAGTCATACCTCCACCAAAAAGATCATTCAGGTTAAAATGCATGTCAGGTTTATCAGAAGTTCCCATTCTTTCTTTGAAGGCATGCCAAAGAAGGTCAGCTTTATCTGAGTGCTCCTGAACTTGCTCATTACTTCCATTTTTAAGCATTGAGATATAATTATGCCTAAACCTGATGCTGGCTTTTGAATGAAAGAATTTGTTATTTTCATCTCCAAGCTTGACCCACTTAACTTTTCCTCTTTGCTTTCAATAAGCATTCTGATCTTGAAGCAAGGAAATTACATGAGTTTTTAGCAAGTCTCTCACGTTCCACTCTAGAATAGTAAGAGTTCTCATATCGTCCAGAATATCTAAAAGCTCAATAGTTGTATTAACATTGCTAATTTGGGATTTTAGACAAGGCAAATTCTTTGCCCAAAGCTTCAGTCTCCTTCTGACATTTTTTAGTTTAGCATTGATTTTCTTAGCAGAGTCACTAAATCCAACTAGAATGTTCCAAGCATTTTGAACAATTGCTTTAAAATCACTATGCTGCATCCAGTAATTCTCAAATCTGAAAATCCGTGCTTTTGGAATCTTTGTGCCAATAGAGATGACACGAGGAAAATGATCAGAGGTGGGTTTGGAAAGAGGGAAGACAAAAGATGAAGGATAATTCTGGGTCCAGGAGGCAGAGGTAAATAACCAATCCAATCTCTCCAGAAGAGGCTCCTTTTGCATGTTACTCCAGGTAAATTTTCTTCCTTTAAGGGGTAGCTCAATGAGACCCAGATTGCTAATTGCCTCATTGAAGAGGAGCATATCATTAACATCCCTACCCTGCCTATTTCTATCAGAGGGATTTCTTTTGAAGTTAAAATCCCCCACAATGAGCCAATCCATATCATCAGGCATATCAGTATTGGCAAACCATTCCAAAAAAATTGCCTTTTTCTCAGGCTGACAAGGACCATAAATATTGGTAAGGATCCAAACATCCTTTGACAGAAGAGAAGTCAAAGTTATGGAAATGAAATTCTCATTTTGAACAGATATTTGTCCAGTGAAGAGTGAGCTATTCCAAATGATGATCAGACCCCCAGAAGCTCCATTGGAAGGCAGGAATTCAAAATTTTCAAATTTAGGGCGGAATTTTCTGAGGTAAGCAATATCAAAATCCTCCCTTTTAGTTTCTTGAAGACAAATAATGTCACATTCAGATTCATCAATCTTATTTCTGAGGGCCACCCATTTTTTCAGAATTTATGCCCCTAATATTCCAATTCAAATTCTTCCGTTTTCTTTTGTTATCCATAAAAACCCACAAAGCAGGATTGATTTTGGGGTGGCACAACATATGAAACACACCAGCGGAATTGACATAAAAGACATAACCAGATGATACTCCAGAAGTCAATCACATAGTCAAGGTACACACCAATTATCACAACTTGTAGCAGGCTAGCCATATAAATTCTATTACATGACCATAGATCAGGAACCAACAAGGTCCCAACAAAAAAGGTGTGTGACACATTTGACACTTATTTGGGAGACTTCTTCTTGGCTTGCTGTCCACAGGTACCAGCAGCCCCAGGATTCTTCTTGCCCCCGGGTTTAAACTTGAGGTGCCATTTCCTTTATTGGTGCCCTTAGCAGGGGCCGTAATGGCAATCTTAGTGACTTTTACCTTCTGGAGCAGTTGTTTGTCTAGCTCTCCTTCCTTGACCTCAGATTCAACCAGGGGTTCCTTTCCTTTTCTCTTCTTGGAGGGAGTAGAAGAAGTACCAGCAGACTTCAAGGTATCAATACCCAAGCAAGGAGGAGCCATAGGAATGTCACATTTAAGAGAGCCCTTTGATGATGAAGCCATGTGCAGGTGTGGAGCAAAATAATTTTCCCATAACTCAAGCCCTTGTTGAGAAAAATCCTGCTTTGTAGCATGGACATCAGGAATTGCAACAAAAGTTCTTGCCATGCCAATCTGAAGATGATATTCATTGGGAGATAAAAGATACTGGTCTTCCATCATCCAGTCATTGTTCTCCCCAGAATCATCACCAAGCTCAATGGTATTCACTTCATCTTCTAGGTAGTTCTGAAGGATGCTCTGTAAACCTTCACCTATGCCAACCCCCCGAATATCAGCATTGACCACCTGCTCCTCAACAAGGAAAGGCTCATCATTGACCAAATCATCATCATCACAGTCCCAATCTTGAACAAGTACAACACCAGTGGCAGCACTGTTGGCATTGTGAGGAGGTAAATTGTGGTTGTCAACAGGCATGTATTCTCCAGGAGCAACAACAGGACCCTGCACAGGAGCAGCAGCCTCCCACTAATCTTAGACATCATTAGCCCCAGCAGGTGGTGGTGGAGCCAGCCATTGACCGCAACCACTAGTCCCACCAGCAGGTGTTGTGGGAGGGGTGGAGGGGGCACCTGGGGGCCAAGGTTAGGCAGGGTGTGTGGCTCCACATTGTCATCAGGTAAGGGATCGTCATCAGGTGGGCCACCACCAAGCAGGTTGCAATGCAGAACTTCCACAAAGAAAGTCCAGGACCTAGTTTCCACCAAATCACCAATGGTAAACCTCACACTTTTTGGGATTTCCACAAGATCAATGACCCTAACTTTTTCCAAAATTTTGCCTTTGTGATCAGGGCGGCCGCACACCCCAGGCATGGGCTAGGGTTAGCCGCGTGGATAGGGGGTGTGGCCCCCTAGTGGCTCCCCTCCTTCTTGTACTCTGGCTCCATGTTCCCCACAGTAAAATATTGACTTTGGCTTTTGTCCCGTCCAGTGCCGAGTATATTGATTTTCTGCGTTTTATGGAACCAAAAACAGAAGAAAATAGGCAACTGGCACTGTGGCATCTTGTTAATAAGTTAGTTTAGAAAAACATATAAAAATACCTCAAAGTGTAGACAAAGCAAAGCAAAGTAGAGCTTACTCATACAAGTGGAGGCTAGCCAAAGGCTGGGAGCGACCAACTAAGAGAGCAATAATGGCCATAATCATGCAGAGCGACAAAACATTACTAATCAAAGCATAAAGTGGTAGAGTCTATGGTGACTTGTTCATAGTCATAACATGGTGTGAGTATGTACCAAGTCAACCCAAACAAAGCATCAAAGGAGAATACCATAATACTATGCTTTTGTATGCTAAAACAATGCATGATTCCTTCAAGGAACATTAAGCAATCCTAATTGTTTGGAACAAGTTATGCTACATCAATAATCACTAAGAATAAAGGTCAAAAAAACATCTAGCATGACATTCTAAAGTCTAAGTCACAGTCAAAGCAAGCTCCTTCTTGTACTACTCAAGCAAGAACTTTCTACTCCTCTCCAACACCAATCAACTTATTTGAAACAACACGGCAAGAACGGGGGTCCAAACTACTTTATTCAAGTAAACAAAACGAAAACTAAGACGCTCCAAGAACAACACAATAGTGCATGAAACAATAAAAACAAAGTGTTTAGAAAGGCCTGAGATTTTTATTGATGAAGAAGGGGATTCCTTGGGTATACCCAAGCTTTGACGCTTGTACCTCTTGAATATTTCTTGGGGTGACACGGGGTGGCATCCCCATGCTTGAAATTTTGTCCATTCTTCATCTCATTACATCATTCTTTCTCTACACCTAAATTTTTTCCTTCATACAAAACTTCACACAATCTTCATTAGCAACATTAGTGTATTCAAAAGATAATAGACCTTTGGGTTTAGCTTTAGAACAGCAAAACTTTCACTAAAAACACAAGCTACTGTAGCAATTCCCTCAAAAATCTCAATTTCCCAAAAGGATTCTAAAACGGAATCAATAAGAAGCAAATGCAAATAATGGCAGAAATCGGTCAAAACAGGCCAGCAGGTAGAAATCGATTTTTTCGAAGACCTTCTGTTGCTCAAATCAAAAAGTGTTGAACTAAATAAAGTTAGATAACATACTGGGGGATTTATTAGTAAATTTTTAGCTCAACCGACTTACACAAATTTTATACGAATTCTTACGGTGGAGCACAAAAATCTGATTTCGGGACAGCAACTCCCCAAATCTTACTTCCCTCTCATTAGAGGTTATTCTTGGCAAAAAAAAGCAAATAAAAAGGATAAGGAGAGGTTTTTACAGAGTTAATAACTTCCAAAACTTAAGAAAACTTTTGAGTTATCTTCCAATAAGTACTTTTCTTTAACGTCTTTAAGTTAGGCACAAGAAGTAAGAATCAAATATTTTCAAATGAAGAAGCATTAACATCAAACCTTGCTTTCAAAGGAGGATAAAAAAGCAACTTATCTCTCCTGATAGGTAAGTGTTCAATACCTTTATTGAATGGAAATTGATAATTAATGGTGCCTTCTTTCATATCAATGATGGCACTAATAGTTCTAAGAAAAGGTCTTCCCAAAGTAATAGGACAAGAAGCATTGTATTCAACATCCAAAACATAGAAATCAACAGGGACATAAGCATTGTTAACCATAATAAGAACCTCATTAACACTTCCCATAAGTTTCTTTTTAGCATATACTATAGACTTAAGCTTGGTGGAAAGGAAGCATTTAGAGGCCATGTGAGAGTATGTGTCTATGGCTTGTGGACCCAAAGTCTATCTGGCTTGTGGACCCAAGAAGAAAAATATTAAATATGGGCTAGCTCAAAGAAAATAAGGAATTATCCAAGGCCTGCATGGGAAAAACTAACGAACATGGTTAAATCATCTTTAGCATACGCACACAAAAATTCATCGGCGCATAAACAACCGCTATTATTTAGCGCGGGGGCAAAAATTGTGCTACATGAAAAATAAGTCACGCACAAAACAATTTTGGGCACGCACACAAAAAGCCTAATTCTCTGCTGCAAATTTGATGTGCCAGCTAGCGCTGCCCAACCGCCAAACTAAAACTTCCGTGCATGACATCCCGCATCCCGCCTCGATGGCCGCCAGGGAAAAATAATCCATGGACAACTATTCCGCCACTCCCCCAACCTACCTTATCCTCTGCCCCCACATCTGCCGATGGAGCAGTTTCGCCGCCGCTCGCAACACTACAACCCCCCTTGATGCACCCAACCCTAACGCCATCATCGTCTACGGATAGATATTTGCTCCTCCACGGCCGACGAATGCGCATGCCATCGTCCACCATCCGCCTTTAAGCCAAGGAATGTCATGCCCAAGCGGCCGACATCTACGGTGGTGCCTGGCTAGAAGAAGGGAAAGCTTGGCGCGGGTCCGCATGAAAAACCTCCGGCAGGGCATGCTAGGTGTCGCGCGGTCACCTCTATTGAAGACACCGTCAGGCGCCCGACCACGCGGGAGGTAGGAGAGAAGGTCTACCACATGGTCAAGTTGGAAAAAATTTAGGTATCGTGCCAAAATAAAAAACGGTTATTAAATCTCATGTAGTTCTTGAAGTCTTGAAGACCTGGGTGCGGTTAAATCTAATGTCTCCTCAATGCCAACATGATATGATTCCGCCGGTACCCAAAAGAACTCATGTCTTGTGTGTTGTACTAAACTCAAATAGTTTGACATCCGTCAATAAATAAATAATGAAATGGTGTTAAATAAGTCGTATGTTATTCTCCGGACGGCTAGCCGACCGTCTACGGTGAGAAGCAGGAAGAGATCGAGAAGGCCCAACTTCTAAAGAAGGGCTTGAGTGTCTCATGGAAAATGACACTAGAAACACATGCACCCAGCGGTGTCACAAAATAAAATGTCGGTTAGTGTACCATAATAGTCACACTACATGACAACACCATGCAGATGGCGCGGCGAAGCGCGCGTGTTCATCTAGTTATCATTAAGTGGGACATCCAAATAGCAATCTTCCAAAGGTGGCAAATTAAGAATTTCATAAATCTTTCTAGGCATAATAGAGACACTAGAACCAAGGTCACATGAAGCTTTGAGATCAAAGTCACTCACTTGCATATTAATAATGGGTTCCCAACTATCTTCTACTTTCCTAGGAATAGAGGCTTTGTGTTTCAACATTTCTTCCTTAATTTTAATAAGAGCATCAGTAATGTGTTTGGTGAAAGCTACATTCATATCACTAGCATCAGGACTTCTAGCAAGCTTTTGTAGGAACATAATCACTTCATACATATTGCAACCATCAATATCAAAATCAAACTTAGCATCACTAGTAGTAGGCTCATTGGGTTTAGACATTGTGGTAGGAGGAATAGGGACTTCTTGTGGCTTAGTGGCATCCATATTGTCACATCCCAAAATTTTCCAAATTTTGTAATGTGAAAAATAAATAAACAAAATAAATAATTGTTGAAATTTAGGGTGAAAAGAAACTTTTTGATTCCAAATGGAAACTTAAAATCCCATCTTGAACAAACTTTGATTAATGTTTGAATTCAACTAAATTCAAAACAAGTGAAATGCATTCTTCATAAATGCATCTTGAAATTTAAACACTTGGAAAACAAACCAAAACTCTAAAATCCTAATGGAGGAAAAATCATTTCAAAGATATCTCTAAGACCATGGATTTGATCCATATAAAATTTGTCAACAAACATTTAGAAATGATTAAGAATGACAAATGGAAATATTATAAAACCATAGAAATTGATTTCATTCAATTTGGTACCATAGATAAAATCTTATGAATTTAATAAGATAAGGAAAAGTAATTTCCAAAGCTAATAAAGCACTTATCTAAAATCCATACCAATATGTGAGAAATTAATCATAAAAGAGATAAAAAGGATAAACAAATTTAAATAAGATTTTACAAATTTGAATAAACAAGTTTGAATCTTTAAATAAAAGGATATGGATTTTATAAGGTAAAGAAAGAAATAATTAATAGGGAATATTTAAAAGCCAAATTAAAACTTGGCCAATACCATAAACAAATGGAATAAACATAATCCAAGTTCAAATGAAATAAATGGATAAATAATATTGAAATAAAATAATATGGCCCCAACCAAATTCTATTCCATTTGATTAAGACAAATCCCTAATAGAAATAATTAATTAAATCAGGGGAAACTAATTGGAATTTACCCAAGTGGAATAAAAGTTATTTAATTAACTCAAATGAAATAAAATAATCATTTAAAGAAAGTTATATGGAATTGAAACCGTATTTGATTTCATTGGAATAAAAACAATTGCCCAAATTAAAAAGGATTAATAATCATATTAAAATACTATAAATAATTCAAAGTGAATTATTTAGCACCCCATTAAATAAATAAACCTACTGAAAAGGTTTTGTAAAAAGTTTGGAATTTAAATAAGGTTTGAAAATATATTTAATCTTATTTGAGTTAACACAAGGGCCTATTTTTTAAATAATTATTATACCCTAAAAAAGAATAAAAGAATTATTCTAAATTTGACTTTAGAATGTATTATTAATCGGTATTTAAATATACACAAAATTTGGTAGAAGTTTGAATTCAAATGGGTGTTTGAAATAATTAAACAAAATCAAAACAGATAAATAGAAAAAGGAAAAGGAAAAAAACAATCTGTAGAAAAAAAATGTAACAGACCCAGCCCACCAGGCCCATCTAGCCCAACTAACCCCCTCCCCCGAAACGTTTTTGTTTTACTCAGCAACGAACCCACTCAGACGCTGACTGCTTGGACCCACTCTTTCCCTCTCTCTCTCTCTCTCTCTCGCTGTCAAGCAGACGCCACCTCCTAGCTTTCTTCCTCACCCGCCACGGTGACCACGCCCTCCTCCCCGGTCGTTTCTGTCACCGTTTCTTTGATTAAATTCGTGGTAACTGCGCCATTTAACCACCCCTGACCACGCCTTCTTAACCGCCTCTCCCTCCTTTCTGTTTCCCCCTCAACCTCCCATCCCCGAGCGCCCCTAGGTTGCCCGAATTTTGCGCTACACTCCACTATCTTCGACGAGGTCCTTCGTTGATTCCGGCGAGGATAGTCACCCCCTCGACCCCTACTTCACACTAGCTTGACCGGAAGCTTCGTGCGCAACTGCCAGCACCTTCGCCTTGCTCGCGCGCGTTTCCTAAGCTTGGCAACGTCTTTCCTAGAGCAGCACTGTCGTCTATCTCTTCTCTGGCGACTCCCCAGGTAACGTTCTGACTGCCCCTTCCCTTTCCGATGATACGCCTATGACCAGTGACCTCTTACGCAACTAACGCCGCCATTTTAGTGTCCTAGATCGCACCGTAGCGTCGCCTCCATCTTCGACAGTAAGCATCCGTCGCTAGGAGCTTCTCCGGCGAGCGATTAACGTCGCCACCGTGCGCCCCTCCGTCGACAAAGACCACCCTGAGAATCAGCGCTTCACGACGAGTCTGGTAAGCTCCTTCTCCCTCTCCCGAGCACCCTAGCTTCGCCGGAACACTCCTGCCCGAGCGCGCCGCCGCCGCTCACCGTTGCTAGCGCCGCCAATCCATGACCAGAGGCTCAGAGCCGTTAGATGCAGATCCATTGGCTAGGATAGAATCACTTATCGAAGAGGTATGAGAGCATCTGTGCCGTGCGATTTGCATTAGATCCAGCGGGCCATGTTAGTCGATCCACGTGAAACGGTACTGGCGAATAGGAAACAGCCACGTGGCCAGAGTCTGTTTTAAATTAAAAACTTTGATCTATTAGATGCTAGATTTTGTAAAATCTATAACTTTTGATCCACACGTCCAAATTTTGCAAATTTTATATCAATGGAATCAGAAAGACAAGTAATTTCCAACCATACACTTTTTTTAGTAAATTGCTTCTGTTAAATTGATTGTTTTTGCAGAAACTTGTGTAGGCATATTTTTGATATAAAATTTGTTCTAAAAATATTTTCATGGTAAAACCTTTGGCCAATGGATTGTTTTGAACCTACTGACCATATAAACCAACTTGTGGATTCAAAAACATATTTTGTGAGGCAAAAGAATAAATCTTTGATTTAGAGCATTTCTAGTCAAATAAAAATGTTGTTTATGTGTTAAAAATACTTTTTGGAGAAAAATCTTTGGGAAATGATTTGGATTAAACTCTTTGACCCCAAACACCAAGTTTTAGAATTAAAAATATAATTGGTGAACCCTATAAAGTTTATTGCTTTGCTAAAGGCAATTTCAACCACATAAAATATGGATTTGGTTTAAAAATGATTTATAAGTAAAATCTTTTGCAAATGATTTTGCCACTTATATAAAATGACCAATAGGTGTTTTAGAATGTTTATTACCTATTAGAAACCACTTTTACAAATAAAACAATCTTTAGCATGCTTGCATGCATTGCTTTGTTTCTATTATTTTATGTGATGATTGCTTGAATGGTACATTGAAATTTGTGCCTTGCTTGATTGAATTGTAGTGGAAATTGAAGAGTGTGAATATTGAAATATCATGGAGTGAACTTATAATTCTCTACCAAAAAGGCAAGTGATGCTTCATACTTTTGTCCCATTATTTTCACTATGCATTAGTGATATTTCTAAGTAGGACTTGCATGGAATTTTTGCTAAGTATAAACTATGCCATGGGAAATCCTAGTAGATGAAACCTTAGTAGAAATTTCCTAAGTTAAGATTCCTACTACCATCATGCTTAGCTTAGCTAGTAGAAAACAAGGGTAAATTATATTCATGCTATGGAATATTTCTAAGTCAAGGACGTGTGTTTTTGTTCAATAAAAACAACTAAGTGAATGAATCACCTGGGTGGAATGGAAAGAATGGTTTGTGTTGAGTGGTTACACAAGGCCCATTTCTATGGTTTACCTTGTGTATCTCACTTGTGGATGGCCACCCAGGAACAAAGAGATTTGAGATGTCAAATGTTGAGAAGCTTCAAGTGCAGCCACTTGGCATTATGGGCTCTGCCTGGATCATATAGGTTGCAATAACTTAGCCAAATGGACAGTTGGTGGTAGGGGAATGATAGGTTGGAACGCGTCCATTCTGGTCTAAGGGAAGGCTTCTGAAAGATCTTTTCTTGGTGAAACCAAGTCTTGTGGGGAAAGTGCACCACCTCTGCAGAGTGTAAAAATCTAAGTACTTAGCCATGTCCCTGGAAAAGGAAAATTTGAGCATCAAGACATGGAAGCTATCAAGAATCTCCTCATCCCAATTTCTAAGTTAAAATTTTGTGGTTGAACAAGGGTTGAAGGATCACCAATTTCTATTGGGAGATGCCTTGGGTGATTTTTTCAAGCAAAAGCTTAGTGTTTTTAAATGATAAGGAAAATCTATTTTGAGCAAAGCAAGCCTAAGATCCACTTAGCCAAATGCATATAGATGATAGAATCCACTATACTACCATAGTATCACTTGCCAATACAATTCAAATGTATTGACCCTTGTGGTTGTAACTTATTATGTTGCAGGTTTGTTTGATGTTAGTGAAGTGTGTTGATTAGGATTATAAGTCTACAACCAACATGATTGCCTGTGGCACTTTGAAGATGAAGGAACCCATGTTATAGTTATATTCTGCTGCATTGTAATGAGATAGCCAAATGAGCTATGTAAGATGTAATAAATTATTTTATTCCTGGTTATAAAGTTGTATTATGACCTTTGTTTCTTGATATTACATCTTAACTGTGGATGCTAGCTATTGATCCAGGGACTAGCATTGTAAACACAGGGATATCTACTTTATTAAAGGTTGGGACCTATAAACATATTGGTGGTGGTGATAGTGCACACACTATTGTTTCTAGCAATTTCAGCTTCTCTTTCCCACTTAGCGTGTAGTTGGGCTAAAAGTCTAACATTTTCATCAATAGTAACTTCTATAGCATGAGTAGCAGCAAAGGTACTTTACAAAGTTTCAGGTTTAGCAGCCATTTTATTAATCAAAGAGGACTGTGCTTCAGACAAAGAGGAAATATTTTTCTCAACATTCAAAAGCTTTTCCTCCACAGTCTTGTTGAAACTGGTTTGTTTACTAATAAAGTCTTTGAGCATGACTTCAAGTTCAGAGGGAGCACTTCTAGTATTGTTGTAGGAGTTTCCACATGTATCGCCATTATTAGGAGGATAAGGCCTATAATTGTTGTTACTACCAAAATTATTCCTATAGGCATTGTTGTTGAAATTGTTGTTTCTAATGAAGTTCACATCAACTTGCTCTTCTTGAGCAACTAAAGAGGCTAAGGGAACTCTATTTGGATCAATAGGAGCTTTTCCATTAACAAGGATAGCCATGATAACATCAATCTTATCACTCAAAGAGGAGGTTTCTTTAACAAAATTTACGTTCTTACCATGTGGAGCTCTGTCAGTGTGCCATTCAGAATTATTAACCATCATATTATCAAGGAGTTTTGTTGCAGCACCCAAGGTAATGGTCATAAAGGTACCTCCAGCAGCTGAATCCAACAGGTTTCTTGAAGATAAGTTCAAACCTGCATAAAAAGTATGTATAATCATCCAAGCAATAAGTCCATGAGTGGGACAATTCTTAACCAAAGATTTCATTCTTTCCCAAGCTTGAGTAACATGTTCATTATCAAGTTGTTTAAATTTCATTATTTCACTTCTCATAGATATAATCTTAGTAGGAGGATAGTATTTTCCAATAAAAGCATCTTTGCACTTATTCCACGAATCAGTACTATTTCTAGGCAAGGATAGCAACCATTCTTTAGCTTTTCCTCTCAAGGAGAAAGGAAACAACTTGAGCTTAATAATATCTCCATCTACATCCTTATATTTTTGCATCTCACAAACTTCAACAAAGTTATTGAGGTGGGCAGCAGCATCATCAGAACTAGCACCAGAAAATTGCTCTCTCATCACAAGATTCAACAAAGCAGGCTTAATTTCATAAAAGGTAGCATCAGGAGCAGGTCGAGCAATAGGAGTACTTAGGAAATCATTGTTGTTTGTGCTAGTGAGGTCACACAACTTGTTATTCTCAACAGAGTTCATTTTGGAAAAAGTGGAGCAAGCCAACAACAACAGCAACTAGAGCAGGAACTATTTTTGTGTTTTTTTATAAGAAAAGCAAACCAAACTAAACTATTTTTTTTGGAGTTTTTGATAAAAATAGGCAAACAAAACCAAGCAAAAGGAACTAAGCAAAACAAAAACAAAGTAAAGAGAATGGTTGTGAATGACTCCCCTTGTGAAGACATCCTTAGCCTCCCTGGCAACGGCGCCAAAAAAGTCTTTGATGCACTCAGATCACCGTAGAGCTTTGTTGGGAGACCCCAAGAGGAAGGTGTGATGAGCACAGCAGCAAGTTTTCCCTTAGTAAGAAACCAAGGTTATCAAACCAATAGGAGGAAGGAAACGACTCAAAGGTGTTGCTAGCAACTTGGAAACCTGCACAACACAAACTCAAGACTTTGCCCCAACGAATAGTGAGGTTGTCAAACTCACCGGTTTGCTGAAAACAAAGGGTTAACTGTATGGTGTGGAAGGTAATAGTGGTTTGCAGAAAGTAAATAGTAACAACGGAAGATGTATCAATGGTAAAGATTGGACCGGGGTCCATAGTTCACTAGAGGTGTTCTCCTTAAGATAAACAAACATGGCATGCTGGGTAAACAAATTACAGAGGGGCAATTGGCAGGACAAAGAAAGGCATAACAATGCAATACTAGACATTCATGATCCTATGAGATTCGATTGGGCACTACAACAAGATACATAGACCGCCATCCAACTGCATCGATGACTAGTAATCCACCTTCAGGTTATCATCCGAACCCCCTCCAGTATTAAGTTGCAAGCAACGGATAACTGCTTTAAGCAAAGTGTGTAAGGTAAACAATCCACTTGTTCCATGAACAAGAGACCATTGTTTTCTCCCTAGTAGCAACATCACATCTACAACCTTAGAGATTTCTATCACTTCCCTTAGATTAAATAGAGGCATGAACCCACTATCGAGCATAAATACCCCCTCTTGGAGTCACTAGCATCTACTTGGCCAGGATAGCTACTAGAAACGGACAGCATGCAAGATCTCAAACAACACAGACATGATAGAATCAATAAGACAAAACCATTAATCAATCTGACATAGTAATCTCAATATCCATCGGATCCCTGCAAACACAACATGCATGATTACAAATATATGATCTTGATCATGAACGGAGCTCACAAGATCTAAACATGGTAGCACAAAGGAGGAGATACAACCATCTAGCTGTAGGGGTTCGTAGCATGGAAAACAAAAAAATTCTATCGCATGCACACAAACAAGCCAAGATCTATCTACTAGATTATAGCAACGAGTCGATTAGAGTACTCACCCTCAAAGATTCCAAAGCGGTTAATGAGAGCAGATTCTCGTGGGTGATGTAGTCGTACACTTGCCGATCTCAAGACCGCATAGACGATCCTTCTAGCGCTGCGTTCCGGCAGCGCTTCCGCAGTCGGTCACATGTTTGATACTCGATGAAGACCTTCCTCTCCCTTGTTCCAGCAGGCAGCGGAGGTTGTAGTTCTCCCCTCACGATTTTGGCAGCACGATGGAGTGGTGTCAAAAGTAGAGGGAAGATCCCACAGGGCTTCGCCTAAGCCGATGCGAGTTATGGTGGATCCAGGGTTTTCCAGCGATCTAGGTTTAGAAAGCCGGAGAGGAGGAGGAGGTGTCGGTGGCGGCGACTGGCGGCGACAACGACGGGACGCACGGTGGGGAGGGCTTGGTGTTGTGGTCTTTGGGACAGCCCTCCCCTCTATTTATGAGAGGGGGGCAGCCTTGGGAGGGGAGAGTTTGAATCCATACCCAAACCCAAGTTAGATAGAAGGAAGGACTCTTTCCTTCTTCCACTAGGAAACTATTGTTCCAGATTGACTTTTCAAACTTCCCTTTTGACTTTCAATTTAGAGCTTTAATTATCTCTTGCAAATGCCCAACCAAGTGACCTAGGACATGATCCAATCATTCCACTTACCCATGACACATTCATGGACCATTCCCCTTCTGGTCCGGTGAACCTTCTAGGCCCTTCTAGAACCTCACTGATGAAAACATCGAAATCATTCCCGAACTCTGGAATTGGACTTTCCTTATACGAATATTATTCTCCGGACCATTTCGGATCACCTCGTGATATCCCGAATCCGATCCGAGACTCCGAACAACATTCGGTATCCCTACTTACATTCCATATCTACTAAACAATATTGAATCGTTAAGTGTGTCTCCCTACGGTTCGTGAATTATGCGGACATGACCGAGACACTTCTCCGATGAATATCCAATAGAGGAATCTGGAAATTCATATGGCTCCCACATATTTCTACGATTATTTTGCGATCGAATGAACCACTTACATACGATACAAATTTCCCTTTGTCTCGCGATAGTTTACTTATCCGAGGTTTGATCGTCGGTATCTCTGCATACATAGTTCAACCTCGTTACCGATAAGTACTCTTTTCTCGTTACCGTGATATGTGATCCCTTGTGAGCCACTCACATGCTTGCAAGCTAATCAGATGACATTCCACCGAGAGGGCCCAGAGTATATCTATCTGTCATATGGATGGACAAATCCCACTCTTGATCCATGTGCCTGAACACATACTTTCCGAACACTCAATGCCACTTTTATAGCCACCCAGTTATGGTTTGGTGTTTGATGTCATCAAAGCATCCTTCCAGTGATGGTGATTAGCATGATCTCATGGTCGAAGGAATTAGGTTACTATGTATCAAAAAGCTTATAGCAAACGAACTATTGAAATGACTTGATCTTAATGCTACGCTTATCTACAGGAGTATGTCCATCACACCATTCTCCTAATGATATGATCTTGTCGTTAACAACATCTCAATGTTCATGATCGGGAAACCACGATCATCTATTAACCAACAAGCTAGTATTACAAAGAGGCTTTACTAGGAACTCTAATTTAGTTTACAAATCACACAAGTATTAATGTTTCCGGTTAATACTATTATAGCATGAATGTAAACATTTATCATAAACACAAAGATATAATAATAACCACTTTTATTATTGCCTATATGGCATATCTCCAATAGTCTCCCACTTGCACTAGAGTCAACTAATCTAGATTACATGGTAATATACCGAACACCCATGGCGGTTTGGTGCTGGTCATGTTTTTCCCTCGGGAGAGGTTTAGTCAATGGATCCGCCACATTCAGATCTGTGTGTACTTTGCAAATCTTTATGTCACCATCTTGGACATTCTCTCGAATAGCGTGAAAACGTAGCTTGATGTGCTTCAGCTTCTTGTCTGACCTTGGTTCTTGCGCATTGGCTATGGCGCCCATGTTATCACAGTAGATAGACATTGGGTCCAGCGCACTTGGAACCACACCGAGCTCTGTAATGAACTCCTTCATCCATATCGCCTCTTGTGAAGCCTCTGAAGCAGCTATGTATTCCGATTCAGTTGAAGATCTCGCCACAATGCTTTGCTTTGCACTCCTCCAGCTAACTGTTGCACCATTCAAAGTAAATACGTATCCAGATTGAGATTTAGAATCATCCGGATCGGTGTTCCAACTAGCATCGGTGTAACCAATAACAACGAGATGTTCATCACCTCCATAAGAAAGAACCATATCCTTAGTTCTTCTCAAGTACTTAAGGATGTTTTTGACCGTTGTCCAATGATCCACTCCTGGATCACTTTGATATCTGCTAGTCAAACTAATACCATATGCAATGTCGGGTCTAGTATATAGCATGGCATACATAAGAGATCCTATGGCTGAGGCATAGGGAGTCTTACTCATCCTTTCTCTATCTTCTGTCGTTACAGTACTTTGAGTTTTACTCAAGGTCGTATTGGGAAACATGGGCAAGAACCCTTTCTTGTTATCTTCCATTCCAAACCTCTTTAGAACTTTGTCCAAATATGTACTCTGTGACAATGATATTAGGCGTCTTGATCTATCTCTATAAATTTTTATGCCTAATATGTAAGCTGCTTCGCCAAGATCTTTCATTGAAAAAGTATTATTCAAATAATCCTTGACACTATTAAGAAGGTCTACATCATTCCCAATCAACAATATGTCATCTACATATAGTATTAAGAATTCTACATAGCTCCCAATCACTTTCTTGTAAATACAAGCTTCTCCATAAGTTTATATAAAACTAAAGCTTTTGATTACCTTATCAAAACATTGATTCCAACTTTGGGATGCTTGCTTCAATCCATAAATGGACCGTTGAAGTTTGCATACCTTGTTAGCATCTTTAGGATCGACAAAACCTTTGGGTTGTACCATATACAACTCTTCATCAATGTCTCCACTGAGGAACGCCATTTTGACATCCATCTTCCATATCTCATAATCATAATATGCAGTGATTGCTAACAAAATCCTCACAGAATTTAGCTTCGCTACTGGTGATAAGGTCTCATCGTAGTCTACTCCTTGAATTTGTCGAAACCCTTTTGTGACAAGTCGAGCTTTATAGACAGTAACAATACCATCAACATCTATTTTCTTCTTGAAAATACATTTGTTCTCGACAGCCTTCCGGCCATCCGGTAAGTCCACCAAAGTCCATACTTGGTTTTCGTACATGGATCCAATCTCAGATTTCATGGCTTCTTGCCATTTATTGAAATCCGGGCTCATCATTGCTTCCTCATATGTCACAGGGTCATCGATGTTGTCCACCAACATGACACTCATAACGGGATCATACCAATCAGGAGTGGTACGAGTTCTCGTTGACCTGTGAAGTTCCGTAGTAACTTCAACCAAAGTTTCATGATCAACATCATTAGCTTCCTCTCTTATTGGTGTAGGTGCCACAGGAACTACTTCAGGTGTTGTGCTACTCACAAGTTCGAGAGAAGGTTCAACAACCTCCTCGAGTTCTACTTTCCTTCCAGTCACTTTTTTTGAGAGAAACTCCTTCTCTAGAAAGGATCCATTCTTGGCAATGAAGATTTTGCCCTCGGATCAATGATAGAAGGTATACCCAATAGTTTCCTTCGGGTATCATATGAAGACGCATTTTTCCGCTTTGGGTTCAAGCTTGACGGGCTGTAACTTCTTTACATAAGCTCCGCAACCCCAAACTTTAAGGAACGACAATTTAGGTTTCTTCCCAAACCATAATTCATACGGTGTCGTTTCAACGGATTTAGATGATGCCCTATTTAAAGTGAATGCGGCTGTTTCTAATGCATAGCCCCAAAACGATAGTGGCAAATCTGTAAGTGACATCATAGAACGAACCATATCCAAGAGAGTTCGATTACGACGTTCGGACACACCATTGCGTTGTGGTGTTCCCGACGGTGTCAATTGTGAAAGTATTCCGCATTTCTTCAAATGCTCGCCAAACTCGTAACTTAGATATTCACCTCCACGATCAGATCGGAGAAATTTAATCTTCTTGTCATGTTGATTCTCTACCTCACTTTGAAATTCCTTAAACTTCTCGAAAGTTTCGGACTTATGTTTCATGAAATAGATATACCCATATCTACTCAAGTCATCCATGAAGGTAAGAACATAATGATAACCACCACGCGATGCTACACTCATTGGGCCACACACATCGGTATGTATGATTTCCAATAATTCCGTAGTTCGCTCTATCATACCAGAAAATGGAGTCTTAGTCACTTTACCCATCAGCCATGCTTCACATCTTTCAAGTGATTCAAGAAGTCCATCGGAATGGAGTTTCTTCATACGCTTCACTCCAATGTAACCAAGATGACAGTGCCACATATAGGTCGAGTTATCGCTCAATTTCAAACGTTTAGCTTCAATGTTATTAATATGTGTATTACTACAATCGAGATTCAATACGAATAGACCATCTATCAAAGGTGCATGTGCATAAAACATATTACTCATATAAATTGAACAACCATTATTCTCGGACTTAAACAAGTAACCGTCTTGCAATAAACATGATCCGGATATAATGTTCATGCTCAACGCAGGCACCAAATAACAATTATTTAAGTATAAAACTAATCCCGATGGTAGATGAAGAGGTAGCGTGCCGACCGTGATCACATCAACCTTTGATCCATTTCCAACGCGCATCGTCACCTCGTTCTTCGTTAGTTTCCTTTTATTCTGCATCACCTATTTTGAGTTACAAATGTGAGCAACCGAACCAGTATCAAATACCTAGGCACTACTACGAGTACTAGTGAGATACACATCAATAACATGTATATCGGATATACCTTTCTTCTTGATATTGCCGTTCTTCAAATCTGCCAAGTACTTAGGGCAATTTTGCTTCTAGTGACCTTCTCCCTTGCAGTAAAAGCATTCAGTATCAGCCTTAGGCCCAGCCTTGGTCTTCTTCGTCGGCGCGGTAACTTTCTTACCGCCCTTCTTGAAGTTTCCCTTTTTCCTAGACTTGCCTTGCTTCTTGAATTTGGTGGTCTTATTGACAAACAACACTTGGTGCTCTTTCTGGATCTCCACTTCCGCAGACTTTAACATGGAGAAGAGTTCGGGCAACGACTTGTCCATGTTTTGCATATTGTAGTTCATCACAAAATTCTTTTAACTTGGTGGTAGTGATTGGAGGACACGGTGAATCCCCAAAGCATTAGGAATCACTACACCCAAGCTTTGAAGCTTACTTGCGTGCCCAGACATCTTAATCACGTGCTCACTTACGGAGCTGCCCTCTTCCATCTTGCAGTTAAAGAACTTTTCATAAGCCTCATAACTCTCAACTGCCGCGTGAGCCTCAAATATCATTTTGAGTTCACAGACAATATCAAGTGGGTCATGGTTCTCAAACCCTTTCTGAAGCTCCGATTCCAAACCATACAAGATAGCACACTGAACTGTGGAGTACTGATTCTTCCGAGCGAGGAAAACATTCTTTACCTCATCGGTAGCATCAGCTGCAGGTGGGTCACCCAGCGATGCACCCAGCACATAGGTCAAATTACCAGCATTAAGGACAATCTTCAAATTGTGAAACCAATCCGCAAAGTTGCTTCCATTGTTTTTCAACTTTTCTTTCTCTAGGAACGCATTAAAATTGATGGTAGGGGCCACCATTGATCTACAACATATTTGCAATAGTTTAGACTAAGTTTATGATAAATTGAGTTCTAATAAATAGTTAAATTAATCTAGGCAAACTCCCACTCAAAACAATATCCCTCACATTGTTTTAGTGATCACATGAACCAAATCTACCACATCAAAACCAATCATCACGAGAGTTGATGTAGCTTCAATGGAGAACAATCAACATGTTCATCATATCTACTATATGACTCATGCTTTACCTATACGTGTTCCAAGACCATGTCTGTACATGCTAGGCTCGTCAATATCAAACCTTAGCTTCCGCATGAGCAAATCTGGCTTGCTCCCGTTCTATACACTCATAGAATCTAACACACCGATCATCACGTGGTGCTTCGAAACAACGAGCTTTAGCAACGGTGCCTACTAAGGATGAACACTTTATAACTTGAAATTTTGTGAGAGGGATCATCTTATAATGCTACCGTCGTGAACTAAGCAATACAAGATGCATAAAAGGATTAACATCACATGCAATTCATAATATGTGATATGATATGGCCTTTCTTCTTGTGCTTCCGATCTCCATCTTCAAGCACTAACATGATCTCCATCATCACCGGCATGGCGTCAAGGTCAATGGCGTCGCTTCATGTTGTCGTCCACCAGCATCAACTATTACAACTACTTTGAATAATAGACACGCAGGTCTTAACAGAATTAAAAGACAACCATATGTCTCCTGTCGATTGCCGACTTACAATAAGAAACATTGCATACATCATATATAATCACAATCATGGACATATCACATCACAACACACCCCTGCAAAACAAAGTTAGACGCCTCTAATTTTCTTTGCATTTTTTATGTGGTTTTGGGGATTTCAATAAGTGTCATTCTAACTTACGAACAAGAACCACAAGGTTGATACTAGTATTGTCAATCACCCATTGTAAATTGAATCTTAACTATGTTGGGAGAAACATGCATCCACAAATCCACTTATGCAATACAAGTTGCATGTCAAGCGTGGAGCAAGTCTCATGAACGATGTCATGTAAGGTTAGCCCAGGCTGCTTCATCCCACCATCCCGCAATATGCAAAGTACACAATAAGCAATCGATAACAAAAGCATCAACGCCCACAATGACCATTGTGTTCTACTTGTGCAACAAATCTACATATAGACACGGCTCTGATACCACTGTAGGGGTTCGTATCATGGAAAACAAAAAAATTCTATCGCATGCACACAAACAAGCCAAGATCTATCTACTAGATTGTAGCAACGAGTCGATTAGAGTACTCACCCTCGAATATTCCAAAGCGGTTAACGAGAGCATATTCTCGTGGGTGATGTAGTCGTACACTTGCCGATCTCAAGATCGCGTAGACGATCCTTCCGGCGCTGCGTTCCAGTAGCGCTTCCGCAGTCGGTCACACGTTCGGTACTCGATGAAGACCTTCCTCTCCCTTGTTCCAGCAGGCAGCGGAGGTTGTAGTTCTCCCCTCACGATTCCGGCAGCACGACGGCGTGGTGTCAGAAGTAGAGGGAAGATCCCGCAGGGCTTCGCCTAAGCCGGTGCGAGTTATGGTGTATCTAGGGTTTTCCGGCGATCTAGGTTTAGAAATCCGGAGAGGAGGAGGAGGTGTCGGCGGGGGATAGGGCGACGGCCATGACGCGAGGCGGCTGGTAGCGGCTTGGCGGCGGCGGCGCATGGTGGGGAAGGCTTGGTGTTGTGGTCTTTGGGACATCCCTCCCCCTCTATTTATAAGAGGGGGACAGCCTTGGGAGGGGAGAGTTTGAATCCATACCCAAACCCAAGTTGGATAGAAGGAAGGACTCTTTCCTTCTTCCACTAGGAAACTATTGTTCCAGTTTGAATTTTTAAACTTTCCTTTTGACTTTCAATTTAGAGCTTTAATTCTCTCTTGCAAATGCCCAACTAAGTGACCTAGGACATGATCCAATCATTCCACTTACCCATGACACATTCATGGACCATTCCCCTTCCGGCCCGGTGGACCTTCTAGACCCTTCTAGAACCTCTCCGATGAAAACATTGAAATCATTCCCGAACTTCGGAATCGGACTTCCCTTATATGAATCTTATTCTACGGACCATTATGGATCTCCTCGTGATATCCCGGATCCCATCCGAGACTTTGAACAACATTCGGTATCCCTACTTACATTCCATATCTACTAAACAACATCGAATCCTTAAGTGTGTCTCCCTACGGTTCGTGAATTATGCGGACATGACCGAGACACTTCTCCGATCAATAGCCAATAGAGGAATCTGGAAATTCATATGGCCCCCACATATTTCAACGATTATTTTGCGATCGAGTGAACCACTTACATACGATACCAATTTCCCTTTGTCTCGCGATAGTTTACTTATCTGAGGTTTGATTGTCGGTATCTCTGCATACCTAGTTCAACCTCGTTACCGATAAGTACTCTTTTCTTGTTCCCGTGATATGTGATCCCTTGTGAGCCAGTCACATGCTTGCAAGCTAATCGGATGACATTCCACTAAGAGGGCCCAGAGTATATCTATCCGTCATATGGATGGACAAATCCCACTCTTGATCCATGTGCCTCAACACATACTTTCCGAACACTCAATGCCAATTTTATAACCACCTAGTTACGGTGTGGTGTTTGATGTCATCAAAGTATCCTTCCGGTGATGGTGATTAGCATGATCTCATGGTCGAAGGAATTAGGTTACTATGTATCAGAAAACTTATAGCGAACGAACTATTGAAATGACTTGATCTTAATGCTACGCTTATCTACAGGAGTATGTCCATCACACCATTCTCATAATGATATGATCTTGTTGTTAACAACATCTCAATGTTCATGATCGAGAAACCACGATCATCTATTAACCAACAAGCTAGTATTACAAAGAGGCTTTACTAGGGACTCTAATTTAGTTTACAAATCACGCAAGTATTAATGTTTCCGATTAATACTATTATAGCATGAATGTACACATTTATCATAAACACAAAGATATAATAATAACCACTTTTATTATTGCCTCTAGGGCATATCTCCAACACAAGCTGCTACATGGACCCATAGTCCAAGGTGGAACTACTCACACTTCATCCTGAAGGCTGGCATGATGAAGAAGGCCTCCGGGATGATCTCCCCTCTGACAGGGTGCCGGGAAGATCTTCAGATCCCCTCGATCTAGGGACGATGGTGGCGGCGGCTACAGACGGTTTCATGGAATATTGATCGAGTACTTAGGGTTTTGGTATCGGGGGTCTTTATAGGCGAAGAGGCGAGGCAGCCAGCCAGACTTCTGTGCGCTGGCTAGGGTTAGCCATGACAGGAGGTGTGGCCTGGTGGCTCTCTGCCTCAGATTTTTGGCTCCGTGTTCCCCACGGTAAAATATTGACTTTGGCATTTGTCCTGTCTAATTCTGAGAATATTGATGTCGTGGGAATGACCACGACAAACGCTGCAATCGGCAGCGAGTAGTAGAACGAAGGGCAAGGGCGGCCAACCATCTGCGGTGCGAGATGAGGGCGGAGACACAGGGTTTTACCCAGGTTCGCCCCCCGGAGGATAAAGACCTACTCCTGCTAGATTGTATTATGATGGAAGTACAATGGGGCAAGCTCGACGGCTAGGCGGCGAGTTGCTTGGGTGGATGATGGAACGTATCCTCTACACGCCCTGTAGGGAGGTTTATATAGACTCACCCTCCTAGGGTTTACATATCTCAACCGAATCAGTTAAGGTTTCGGTACTCGTTCAACCTAATCCGACTGGGCCTATCTACTCTCCCGGGCCTTCAGCTTCCAGTCGCTTGGATCCACGCCAGGTCTTGATCCAGTCGCCGTCCTGCAGGCCCACTCGCCAGTTCCTGGGCGGTCGGAACGTCCCTGGGTATACCCCAGGCGTATCCCCATCGATAGTCCCGAGGCCGTCGTCGATTGGCGCAGTGTTCGCTTAGCGATGAGTATACGGGTCCAATGCGGACGCTCAGTCGAATCGGCGGCGGGCTCCTGAATAAAGGAAAAACTAATTACTCTGGTCGTAATGATAGTAGTTAATCGAGTCGCAGCTCGACGAACGGGTCGGCGAAGTATTTAGTCACTGTTGTGGTGACTGGGTCGGCGAGTCGAATGGACGAAGTTGGACTGTCAGACGCAGTCAAAACTAGTCGTTGGGTTAACCCAACGGTAACTTCGGCGTAATCACCGCGCAGTAACGGCTCCCTGATTTGGCGGGTAACAACCGCTATATAAAGGGAATGGTAGGCGATCGGAGAAGCATTCCTTCGTCATTTCCTCCGATTTCACCCATCTCTGTTTTCCTCTGCATCGCGATCCAATCGATCCAAAATCTCCCGACCTCCACGAACCTTTCCGCCGATGGCCCCCTCCACTGAACCATGGGGCAGGTCCAAGTGCACAAGAGCGCTACTGGCATCCTTCGAAGAGGCCGGGATCCTGCGCGCTGGCAGGTGGCGCATCCCCGCGGCCGGAGAGGTGACTCCGGATCCGCACGAGGGAGAATTTGTTTGCTTCACCCGCCATCTGGAACGGGGGCTGGGGTTTCCCACGTCTCTCTTCTTCCGGCACTTCTGCGCGTTCTACGGGATCCAGCCGTCGGACCTGGGCCCGCACAGCATCGAGCATCTCTCCATTTTCGTGGCATTCTGCGAGTGCTACCTGGTCTACAGGCCCTACTTCCCCCTATGGCAAGATCTGTTTCACGGGAGGATCAGTCGCGAAGAAGCAGGCGGCCCAATGCTTGCTGCGGGTGGCCTGACGTTTCAGTTGAAGTCGAAGGCCTCCTTTTTTTGACCTGATGCTACCCGCCAAGGCGGCGAGCGAGTGGAAGAAGTCCTGGTTTTATGTCACCGAGGCGACTCCAGACGGTGAGCTGGCGATCCCAAGGTACTCCGCCGACCGACCCGAACCGCGCCGACTCCAAGTCGGCAAGCTCCCAGTAGACCAGCGGATGGTCGTGGACGAGATGCTTCAAACCATCCGCGGCCTAAAGAAGAAGGGTCTTCAGACCATCAATTTGTACCACTGCTAGCTCGGAGGGCGACTCGTTCCCCTGGCCCGCCGTGACCATTACATGTACGAGTACACGGGCAGGGAAGACTCGACGAAATCCTGCCTCGCCGAATGGAACCTTGAAGACTATACCCTGGCGCTGAAGAAGATCACTCAGGCAGCATACCTGGACGCGAAGGCCGGGGTCGCCCCCTACACCGCGAAGCATCCAGCCCCAACGGTAAGTCGCTATTTTCCATTCGCAGTCGTAGTTGATGCTGTTGCGATTATACTGATATTGTCTCATGCCTACTACAGTTATTTCAAGTGGTGGAAGGGTGGCTTCCACCCACGGACGACGAGAACTCGAGCTTGTCCATCCAGGATGGGGGTGAATCGCCTCCTACCAAGGGCGGTGTCGAGAGCGACAGGAGTGACGATGACGACGAGCCCGAGGAAGAGGCCGCCCCGCTGGTTCGCAAAACTCGCGGGCAACGTCAGCGCGAACTCAAGGCGAGTAGAAGACTTGAACGCCATGACGATGATGACGACGAGCTTCCCGACCACACTTCGCGTCGCGAGGCCACTCCATCGAAAAACAAGAAGAAGAAGGAAGTGAAGGCCCCACCGAAGAGGAAGACGAAGCCAGCGAAACAGGCATCTCTGCCTCATTCGGCGAGTAGTTCCGATGCCACCAGCCTGGACAGGGATGAAGCGCCACAGACGACAGCTGCACCGGATGCAACTGCCCCCCTGAGTGAGGTACCTCTGGCATCGCTTCCTCTCCCATTCGCCCCAGTCTCCGGGTCGGGGGCTGCTCCAGCTCAGCCTCTCAGAGAGCTCTGCCAAATCGTTTGAGGTCCGTCGCGCCTCATCATCAACGAAGAGGCCTTCCGTGTCTTGGGCGCATGATGTTTTGAGATGGGCCTCAGTCGGAAACTGGGCCCCGAACTGGAGAAGCCGGCCAGCAGCCGCACGGGGCTGCGGTTCATACCAGTCGCCAAGTGAGTTTTGTTCACCTGCCTTGCTTTTCGTTGTACTCGGACCATTTTGCTCATGTAATCAATTTGCAGGACTGGAGTTAAAAAGATAGGCCACCCATCCGTGGCCAAAGTGCCGCCAGTCGTCCCCGAGGAGGACCCCTCTCGGAAGAGGAAGACTAATGAGGTCGCTGCCCCCACAGATAGTGCCAAGAAGGCCAAGGGCGACAATGTCGTCACGGTGTCTGACGACACGGCGATCGCTCCGAGTGATCCTGCGACGGAGGCGGCCTTGAAGATCAAGGAGGGTGCTTCCTCGCCTGGGGTGGCCGAGCTGGCCTCTTTTGGTGTCGGCGCATCCACCGCGACCTTCCCCCACTTCATGGCCAGACCGGCTACGGCGAGTGGTACCACGCCATCGAGCCACGTACCTGGGGTCGTCGAAACGGAGATCGAACAGCGTCGCAGGCACACTCCAGCTCTTCTCGCATCCGTGGACACGCTACAACTCCATGGCATGCTTGGCGCAGCCATCCAGGTATGTCCAGTCTCCGAGGATCGGGCCACTGAATTGCAGTGGTCAGATTCTTTTGGTGTTTTGTTTTTATTTCTCGCCCCCGAAAGTGTCCAAATCAGAATTTCATGGGTGGGCACTTAGGATTTTGATCTCCGTCCCGAGTGTCCAGTCGCTGAATTTCAGCGGGTGGGCACTTAGGATTCCGTTGTTGTTAACTGTATGACTTGTGCACAGGGTTTGCAGCGTGAATCAGCCGACCGGCTCGCTGCGAAGTGTCGCGTGGAGAAGGAACTTGTCGCCGTCCAAGAGGCGAACAAGGCACTCCAGCGGCTATGCGGCGAGGAGGTCCGCCAGGGCCTTATCCCGGCGAGTGAACTGACGGCGGCTCAATCTGCGTTGAGTTCGGCTGAGAAGCGGATCACCGACCTTGAGCGCGAGCTTAAGGAAGCGAAGGATGAGGCGAGTTCAGCGGATGGGCGAGCCAAGGCTGCTGTTACGGACGCCGCTAAAGAGCGTAAGGTCTCTGACGCCCTCGTTGCTGGGCTACAAGACGACTACTCTTCTCTTCAAAGTTTCATCACGGGTCTCTACCGTCCTTTGATTGGTAAGTGTGCCTGCATGTGGCATCCCGCAAAACCACTAATAGAAAATCGCGTTGTTTTGTGCATCGCATCGTCATCATCATGCATTGTTTGTCCGAACTATTTCGAAAAGCCTAGTTTTGCTTTGTACAAATACCCCTCTAATTTTCAAATGCAAAACCCCGATCGCATCGGAGATTTTATTTACCTAAAAAAAACTATTTGCAAAGTGGCCTTGTTTTAAAATAGACAAGACAAAACAAACACACATCCTAAACCAGCCCCCTCTAAATCCTATCCCCACCCAAATCTATCCTACCCACCAACCGCAGGCCGCCACCTCACCCTCTCACCCTTTTCCTACCCACATGCCACCTCACCGATCCACCAGCCCACCCTCTCTCCTTTTCTCACCCTCAGCCTCTCTACCCTCCCTCTCTGCAGCCGGGCCCCACCCTCTCTGGTCCCACCTACCGACGCACACCCACCCCGCGGGCCCCATCCCACCTGTCCCCACCCGGCAGGTCCACCCCCCTGACCCGCGTGACCCCACCCCCACCGACACCTCCCTCTCTCCTCCCCCACGCGTTCCTCTCTTCTCCCCGCTCCCGCCTCCCAAGCGCCGCCTCCCTCCCGGCCTTCCCTCCTCCCTCCAGCGGCCATGCCTCCTGCACATCTCCTCGGCGCCCGCCGGCCTCCCCGACCCGACGGCCTCCTCCCTCCTCCCCACGCCGCCACGGCCCTCACGCCACCGCCCGCTCGGACCGCCTCGTCAGCTGAGCCCGAGGACCTCTCCTCCGGCCGCCTGGTTCCTCGTCTCCGCCAGGCGCCTCGCGTCCCGACCAACCTCCTCGCCTCTCCGCTCCCCGGCCCGCCTCATGCCGCGCTGGCGTCCCCTCCCACCGCCTCTGCCTCCTCCTCCACCACCGCCGCCCGAGCCCGCCGTCCTCCTCGGTGTCCTCGCCATGAGCCCTTGCTCGCCTCGAACCCGCCGCTGCTGCCCGCTCGCTGCCCTTCTACTGCTGCCGCGTGAGCTGCCTCGCCGCCTTCCCGTGGCCGTCACCGCCCTGCGTAGCTCCTCCGTCGCCGGCCCGCCTCACCAGCCGCCAGATGCTCCCTCCATCGCCTCCACCGTCCTGCCACACCTCCCGTCGGCCCCCGTCGTTCTGCTTCGCCAACCACTCGAGCCGGAGCCGAGACCACTGGCCCGTCTTCACCGTCAAATGCTGCTCTGTCTGGCCGCCGTCCGGAAGCTCGCCGGGCTGCCGCGTATCACCTCCGCCGTGCACCTCCTCTCCCCCGCCGCCTCCAGACCCTACCCGCGCACTCGCTTCGTCGTCCGCGCAGACCATGGCGTCTTCTCCTGCCCCAAGAAGGTGCTGGTGCCAATCGCGTACGGGACGGAGCCGATGGAGGCCGTCATCACCATCGACGTGTTGCGCCACAAGCGAAGTCTCCGTCGCCGAGCTTATGGGTCACAGGTCGCCGCCGCCTGGGGCGTCGAGCTCGTCACCGACACCCTCCTCGACGACCTCGCCGAAACCGTTTTCGGCCTCATCTCGCTCCCCGGAGGGATGCCTGGGGCTTCCACATTCAGAGACAGCAAAGTTTTGGAGAATATGGTTAAAATTCAGAGGTGAGCGCTGTAGAATCAAGGGTGCAGATCTATGGGAGATGTGTAACTAGCCGCGGCCCAGGAACAACCATGGAATATTCTGTTGTTTTGGTGGAACAACTGTGTGGCAAAGAAAAGGATGATGAAGAAGCTGGAACCCTTAGGCCTCCGACAGGAAACGCCAAGATCTTCTCGGACAAGACCAACCGATGAACCACCAGAGCTGGAACCTCATGATCTCCTTCACGGACGCCAAGGCCCGAACCCGATGACCCCATGATCTCCGCTGCAGAACAACGAGTCCTTCGGAATGATACCAACAAGATCTACCGCCGGACGCCAAGTACTCCGTCATGGATCCGATTGAAACAAACCCGAAGACGGTAGATGCGACAAGTACTTCTCCCCAGATCCGATGCCCGAGGACCCGGACGACAAGGTCGCCGATGCGAATACGACAAGTACTTCATCCCGAACGCCATGACCGTCGACATGACCCGAAGACCCCGGACGCGACAAGATCTGCCCCGTTGATCGAGAATGTTCCTGCCGAGATCGATCCTGTCGAACCCCAGATTCGAACCCTGAGACCGACCCCGAACCCTCGGAACCCCAAGTTCGTCGAGACCCCTAATGTGTGAACCCCTTCCCGAAAACCCTATTTTATAATATAACAAACTTGTTGCATATTGAATTGTCATACTCGCATGCATATTTGTGTGGTTTGGGGGCCTTATGCCGATTCACCTTATAATTAAATATGGGGCCCATATGCGGGCAAATCTAGTCTTATATTGGCCTCATTTAAATTTGTGTAGCGAACCCGTGCTATCTTCTGCCTTGTTAAACAACATTTAAATTGCGGGGGTTCTAAATAACTTGAACCGTTTAATTAATTGTCGGGACCCCGGTTCCGCTTAATATGGCCTAATTGCATTGCACCCTTGCCATGCCATGCATCATACATGCATCATGCCGATCTTCTGCCGTTGTATTAAATATTGCATCCGGTGTTTATTCTAGTGTTTGCTTCTTCGCGGATAAGGCCGTTGAGTTGATGTGAGTCACCAAACTTCGGTTGAACCTTCGACAATGTTTTCAGGCGAGCATCTCCCCTTTTCTACCTATCTTACTTTTATAGTATTTATTCCCTCCTGTTGATCTATTGCTATCTGTGTTGCGATGCTCTAGTTCCCGTACCTGTGATATCCCGTGCAGCCCTATATTGCCTTGGACACCTCCTATTACCTGTTGTTTGGTAGATAGTTGGACTTGCGCGCCGTAGTCGCTTGCTCAAGTGCTGTTGCGTGTTGTCAAGTGCCACAGTTGTTGGTGTATTGCCGCATGTTTGTTGTTGGAGATGATCATGGCTTTACTTACCGTTCACTTTAATTACTATTTAACAACTAAAATTGAAGTAAGTAAGCAGAGGCATCGGTGGGTGATAGATAATATTTGGTTTCCGAACGCCCACTTGTGTCCCGTAGGACCCCGAGTACTTGATACATGTTCCTTGATTTATCGCGCTATCCACATCCGGGAGGATTATGGGACCCCCCTGAGCCAGAGCTTGATTCAGTCTTATTTCTTGGGGCCACAAACTAGTTTGAGGTTTTATTTACTATCCTGTACTTATGCCATGCTACTGCTTTATTTATGATTGTGCGAGGAGCACACTGTACTGTTTAGGTAAGCGGAGTGTTTTCGCGGTATCGACAAGCCCAGTCACACTTTCGGGTTCCCAGTCGTTTACAGCCATTGACGCAAACCTTGAGTCCGTCTCGGAGCTAGCTTACTTCGTTGCGGGTCTACTCAATGGGGTGGCCCCCTGAAATATTTCTGAATCCTGTGATTGCTTTGTCGTGAAGGCCTCGTTGGGTTTTGATTTGGTTTTTCCGAGGCTGATCGAGTGTGTGTTGCTATTTGTGCACCCCGGCCGGGTAAAACTTTCTGAAAGCCGTGTCCGCGGTTATGGACGACTTGGAGCACAGTATCTCGATCATAGACAAGCATAACTAAAGTAGTGCTATAAATTTGACTTTATAATGACTAGTAATCAGCTTCACTATAATGGAATGGCTAAATAAAACTGCCAACAATTGCTTGCTTGAGTTGTCGCTTGCGACCATTGTACCTGACTAGTAGGTATTGCAACTACAACGGAATGGCTAAATAAAAGTACCAACAACTGCTGGGTTTTGGGATATCTCATGCTAATTGTATAATGACTAGTAAGTGTTGCAACTATAACGAAATGGTCAGATAAAAGTGCCCACTGCTTATTTTATCAGGACGACTATCTTTACCTGACTAGTAATTGTTGCAACGATAACTGAATAAGTAAAACTGCCAACTGTGTGAGTTCCTCGGTTGACTTCCTCGATCGGTGTCGAGGGGGAAACGCCAGGATGGGTTTGATTGGTGGTAGTATCAGGTTGGTTCCGAATAGGTCTTTCTTCCCCCTCTCTGATTGCCGCCAGTTGTATCGAGTCTCTATAGGTCGTTTAGTGCATGCTGTCGCCGCCGCTTCAGTCCACCATACCTATGTAGGCGAGGACCGCCGAATTCTAGCCTCATGATGTCTTGGCCTCGATCGACGCCTCCTCTTTTCCTTTGCCCTTTGTCGGCACCCCTTTTGTCTAAGCAGGTTTTGAGATCGACGTCGTTACCAGGGTTACCCTTCCGGCTTCGCCTGGGCAGGGTATTGGACGCCATTGGTTATTCTTCAGGGCTCTTAGCCCCATTTGCATCTTGTCCGTAGTTGGACGCTCTATCGTTTTCAAGGTGATTTGGATCTTTGTCCTGTATATCTGTATTCTTGACTCATGGAGTCGTGTTGTATATATCTTTGTTCTGTGGGTCCCATCGAGGACTGTTGTGTAATGTTATTACTTCGTTTTCCACTCGCACGAAAGTGCCTGGTGGGCACCTTTCAATAGTTTCTATGCAGGTTTGGCGGATCACTAAAACTTGCATAGGGTCGATTCTGAGGGTGTTACAGAGTGGTATCAGAGCTCAGCAGTTGCGATACGCCACAAGTCCAGCCTGTAGGATAACCTAGCCAACGGCCGCAGTAGAGTGTCAAAACTATTTTTGCAAAATCGGTTGGATAGTTCTGATTAGGTCTGATTTTTATTCCTTGCCCCTCTGCTATTCTCCTCTTACCTCTACGTGTTTTGAATCCGCTCTCTTCTCTCTCTTCGAGTCCAGGAATTCTCGTGGTTGGGTTTCCGTCGTACCTTCAGGGTTTCGCTTCCTCCTTTGGTAACGGTGTTGCTACATCTGGTCTTCATGCTATCCGAGGAACCCTTCGTCTGGCGGACTTCTCTTTGTTCCTTCTCGTGCCTTCCGGTGTTTTCCGACGCGACGACATCATCTACGCCAGATCCGATGCAGAGTCTGCATCACTCTGTTGTTCCGAACCTCGCTTGTCGAGATCTTCAGTCTAATTCCGAGAGTTGGTTGCATAATCCGCCTATTCGTGTGCAGAGTAATGGTTTGAGTGCGGGATGGAGTAGCTACCATACCACTACTCTTATCATTCGCTCTTGTACATCGAATCGGTGGATCCGGCAATTTTACTCCGTCCACGGAAGCTAGAGGTGGTTTTATTTGTTGATACCTCTACCTTCGACCTTTGTTCCCGGAGTGTGCTCTCGACGATCACGGACAATGACCTCTTGTTAGTGGTGTCGCGAGGATCTACACGAAGCGAGAAGACGCAGATCGCCGACCTTCCTTCCGGTACCATGAGGCGGATCTCGAGGGCGAGATCCATTGTTAGTGGTGTCGAATTGTGGCATCCCGCAAAACCACTACTAGAAAATCGCGTTGTTTTGTGCATCGCATCGTCATCATCATGCATTGTTTGTCCGAACTATTTCGAAAAGCCTAGTTTTGCTTTGTACAAATACCCCTCTTATTTTCAAATGCAAAACCCCGATCGCATCGGAGATTTTATTTACCTAAAAAAAACTATTTGCAAAGTGGCCTTGTTTTAAAATAGACAAGACAAAACAAACACACATCCTAAACCAGCCCCCTCTAAATCCTATCCCCACCCAAATCTATCCTACCCACCAACCGCAGGCCGCCACCTCACCCTCTCACCCTTTTCCTACCAACATGCCACCTCACCGATCCACCAGCCCACCCTCTCTCCTTTTCTCACCCTCAGCCTCTCTACCCTCCCTCTCTGCAGCCGGGCCCCACCCTCTCTGGTCCCACCCACCGACGCACACCCACCCCGCGGGCCCCATCCCACCTGTCCCCACCCGGCAGGTCCACCCCCCTGACCCGCGTGACCCCACCCCCACCGACACCTCCCTCTCTCCTCCCCCACGCGTTCCTCTCTTCTCCCCGCTTCCGCCTCCCCGCCTCCAAGCGCCCCTCCCTCCCGGCCTTCCCTCCCCTCCAGCTCGGCCTCCTGGCACATCTCCTCCGCCCGCTCGGGCCTCCCTCAGCCGCTCCTTCCTCCTCCCGGGCTTCCTCCCCACGCCTGCGCCACGCCCTCACGCCGCTCGGCCCCGCCTCGTCGTCGGCCAGGCCCGACCCTCTCCTCCGGCCCTGGTTCCCCTCATCTCCGCCCGTGCGGCCTCGCGTCCCCAACCTCGCCTCCTCTCCTCCGCCCGCCTCGCTGCCAGCCGCCGCGCTGGCGTCCCCTCCCACTGCCTGCTCCTCCTCCTCCACCCGCCGCGCCCGCTCCGAGCCGCCGTCCCTCTCTCGGCGTCCACTGCCGCGCGACAGCTCTGGCCATGCCACTCTGCCTCGAACCCGCCCGGCCGTCGTCCGCCTGCCTCTGTCCTCTACCGCCGTCGTCTGCGTGAGCCGGCCTCGCCGCGCCTTCCCGTGGCCGTCACCGCCCTGCGTAGCTCCTCCGTCGCCGGCCCGCCTCACCAGCCGCCAGATGCTCCCTCCATCGCCTCCACCGTCCTGCCACACCTCCCGTCGGCCCCCGTCGTTCTCTGCCGCGCCACCCCGAGCTGTGAGCCGAGACCACCGGGCCCCGTCTTCCAGCCGCCGCTGCTCTGCGTGTCCCCCCCCCTGTCCGGCCGCCGTCCCCTGAAGCCCGAGCTCTGCGTCGCGGCCGCGTATCACCTCCGCCGTGCACCTCCTCTCCCCCGCCGCCTCCAGACCCTACCCGCGCACTCGCTTCGTCGTCCCCGCAGACCATGGCGTCTTCTCCTGCCCCAAGAAGGTGCTGGTGCCAATCGCGTACGGGACGGAGCCGATGGAGGCCGTCATCACCATCGACGTGATGCGCCGCGCAGGTGCCGAAGTCTCCGTCGCCCCGTCGAGCTTGCGGCTGCGCAGGTCGCCGCCGCCTGGGGCGTCAAGCTCGTCACCGACACCCTCCTCGACGACCTCGCCGAAACCGTTTTCGGCCTCATCTCGCTCCCCGGAGGGATGCCTGGGGCTTCCACATTCAGAGACAGCAAAGTTTTGGAGAATATGGTTAAAATTCAGAGGTGATTTGTAGAATCAAGTGCGGTCGATGGGAGATGTGTAACTAGCCGCCGAGAACAACCATGGAATATTCTGTTGTTTTGGTGGAACAACTGTGTGGCAAAGAAAAGGATGATGAAGTAGCTGGAACCCTTAGGCCTCCGACAGGAAACGCCAAGATCTTCTCGGACAAGACCAACCGATGAACCACCAGAGTTGTGTAACACCCTCAGAATCGGACCTATGCAAGTTTTAGCGAAACCCGCCAAACCCGCATAGAAACGATTCAAAGGTGCCCACCAGGCACTTTCGTGCGGGTGGAAAACGAAGTAATAACATTACACAACAGTCCTCGATGGGACCCACAGAACAGATATATATAACAGCGCCTCAAGGAGTCAAGAATACAGATATAATATACAAAGATCCAAATCACCTTGAAAACGATAGAGCGTCCAGCTACGGACAAGATGCAAATGGGGCTAAGGGCCCTGAAGAATAACCAATGGCGTCCATAACCCTGCCCAGGCCAAGCCGGAAGGGTAACCCTGCTAACGACGTCGATCTCACACCGCTAAACAAAGGGTGCCGACAAAGGCAAAGGAAAAGAAGGAGCGTCGATCGAGGCCATTACGGCGAGGCTAGAATTCGGCGGTCCTCGCCTACATAGGTATGGTGGACTGAAGCGGCAGCGGCAGCATGCACTAGACAACCTATAGAGACTCGATACAACTGGCGGTTATCAGAGAGGGGTAAGAAAGACCTATCCGGATCCAACCTGAAGCTAACACCAAACAATCCCATCCTGGTGTTTCCCCCTCGAAACCAAACGAGGAAGTCAACCGAGGAACTCACGCAGTTGGCAGTTTTACTTATTCGGTTATCGTTGCAGCGATTACTAGTCAGGTGTAGATAATCATCCTGATAAAATAAGCAGTGGGCACTTTTATTTAACCATTCCGTTGTGGTTGCAGCAATTACTAATCAAATACAGATAGCATAATATAATCCCAAAACCCAGCAGTTGTTGGTACTTTTATTCAGCCATTCCGTTGTAGTTGCAATACTTACTAGTCAGGTACAATGGTCGCAAGCGACACTCCAAGCAAGCAATTGTGGGCAGTATTAATTAGCCATTCCATTATAGTGAAGCTGATTACTAGTCATTATAAAGTCAAATTTATAGCAATAAACTTTAGTTATGCTTGTCTATGATCGAGATACTGTGCTCCAAGTCGTCCATATCCGCGGACACGGCTTTCAGAAAGTTTTACCGGCGGTGCACCAATAGCAACACGCCGATCAACCTCGGAAAACCAACTCAAAACCCAACGAGGCTTTCACGACCGAACAATCACAGGATTCAGAAATATTTGGGGACACCCTTGAGTCTACCATAACGGTAAGCAAGCTCGAGACGGACTCAAGGTTTGCGACAATGGTCAGAAGCGGCGGGAACCCGAAAACTCGGGGTGTCGATACCGCGTAATCACTCTGCTTACCTAAACAGTACAGTGTGCTCCTCGCACAATCGTAAATACATAAGTAGCATGGCATAAGTACAGGATAGTAAATAAAACCTCAAACTAGTTTGTGGCCCCAAGAAATAAGACTGAATCAAGCTCTGGCTCAGGGGGGTCCCATATACCTCCCGGATGTGGATAGCGCGATAAATCAAGGAACAGGTATCAAGTACTGGGTCTTACGGGACACAAGTGGGCTCGAAACCAAATATTTTCTATCACCCACCGATGCCTCCGCTTATTTCAATTTTAGTTGTTAACAGAATTAAAGTGAGCGATAAGTAAAACTATGATCATCTCCAATATTAGCATGCGGCAATACATTAACAATCGTGGCACTTGACACACAACAAAGACTTGAGCAAGCGACGACGCCAAGTCCAACTATCTACCAAACAACAGGTAATAGGATGTGTCCAAGGCAATATAGGGCTGCACGGTATATCACAGGTACGGAAACTAAAGCATCGCAACACAGATAGCAATAGATCAACAGGAGGGGAATAAATACTATAAAAGTAAGATAGGTAGAAAGGGGGAGATGCTCGCCTGAAAAACATTGTCGAAGGTTCAACCGGAGATCGGGGCGAAGCTCACATCAACTCAACGGCCTTATCCGCGAAAGAAGCAAAACACTAGAATGAACACTGGATGCAATATTTAATACAACGGCAGAAGATCGGCATGATGCATGTATGATGGATGACATGGCAAAGGTGCGATGCAATTAGGTAATATTAAGTGGAACCGGGGTCCCGACAAATAATTAAGTGGTTCAAGTTGTTTAGAACCCTCACAATTAAATGTTGTTTTAACAAGGCAAGATAAGATACCGATTCGCTACACAAGTTTAAATGAGGCCGATATGAGACTAGATTTGTCCGCATATGGGCCCCATATTTAATTATTAGGTGAATCGGCATAAGGCCCCAAACCAATGATATGCATGCGAGATGACAATTAAATATGCAACAAGTTGATATTATTTATAAAAATAGGGTATCGAGGAAAAGGGTCACACATTAGGGTCTCGACGGTCTTGGTTCCGGGGTTCGGGGTTCGGGCTCGGGGTCCAGGGTCCGACGGGTTCGGTCTTGACGGAAGCGTTCTCGGATATCGGGGGTAGGTCTTGGCGCATCCGGGGTCTTCGGGTCAAGTTGTCGGTCATGGCGTTCGGAACGAAGCACTTGTCGCACCGGGGTCTCGGTGTCCGGGGTGAAGCACTCGGCGTTCTCGAGGGAGTACTTGTCGTTCCGGGCCCTCGACGAATCTTGGCGTCCGAGAAGAAGATCATGTCGCATCCGCGGTCGACGGTCATTGCGTTCAAGGTGGCGAACTTGGCGTTCCGGAAGCAGGGCTTGGTTCAGCGGTAGATCTTGTTGGTTTCACTCCGAAGGACTTGTTGTCCAGCAGCGGAGGCCATGGGGTCATCGGGATCCGGGGTTCGCCGCTCCGTGAGGTAGATCTTGTCGACTTGGCGTCATCGCCCCTAGTTTCCGCGACGAAGTACTCGGGGTTCCACTCGGTTGTCGGTGTCGAGCTCGTTGTCGCCATTACTTGAAGGGTTGATGGCCTTTTACGGGATGGGTCCTCGAACTATGGGAAGGCGTCCTTGCCACTCGGCTTCGAGGAACGGTGAAGGGGATGTTCACGGGTACGCGGATATCTTGGTTCGGCATCGGGTTGGTCTTGTCGGCGGTCTTGGGGTTCCGCGTCAACGATGGACTTGACTCAGCCCACGTGTCCTCGGAAGGTGCTTCCTTCACGGGCAGAGTGGAGTCCGAGACGAGGATGCACGGTGCGGCGCGGCCGACGCGGACTCCCAGGCGGCGGGACTTGCGGGCTGGCGGCAACGAATCGGGCAGAGCCCGGAGGCCCAGAAGCGGCTTCGCAGAGGCTGGCCGGAGGCGAGGCTGAGGAAGAAGCGGCCGGGCGGTGCACTAAGACGGAGCTCGGCGCTTGCTCGCGTCGGTGTCCAGCAAGCCTCCCGGCAGTGGGGCGTGCTGGGGTCGGGGCAATGGCGGTGGACGCAGGCGAGGCGGCTGCCGGCGGAGGAAGAAGCGCCTGGGCGGAGGCGCCCGGGCGCCTGGGAGGCGGAGGGAGGTGAGGCAGCGGGGTCGCGTCTTGCAGCAGGGCGTGAGGACGCGGACGGCCTTGGCCGGCCTGCACAGGAGGAGCGCGAGCGGCCGCGGGGAAGGAGAGCCCGCTGCGGCGCGTGGATGGGCGGCGAGGTGAGAGGCTGTCGGCGCGCTGGAGCAGAGAGGGGCGGAGGGTGGTTGCGGGGCGACGGAGGCGAGGCCGGTGGCGGTGAGCGAGGCGGTGAGGCAGAGAAGCGGCGGGGAAGAAGAGAGGGAGAGGCAGGGCGCGTGGGGAGAGGGAGAGCGGGACAGGGACCTGTGGTGGGGCCAAGTCGAGGAGAGAAGAGGAGAGGGTGTGGCGGGGGTGGACTGGTCCGGGCGGGCGTGGGGGCCCGCGGTGGGTCCCAGGCGGTGATGGTGACCAGGGGTGGAAGGTCTTTGGGCAGGGCATGAGGATGGGGCCCGGGGTCGAGGGGGAGTTGAGAGGGGCTGGGAGGCTGGCCGGTGTGGGGGAGGAGAGTGCGGCGGGGCCGGGGTCTGCAGGTGCATGCGTGTGCGTGTGCTGTTTGGTGTGTGTGATGTGTGTGTGGCCTGTGTGAGCTGGTGGGGAGAGAGAGGTGGAGAGAGGGAGTGAAGTGGCAGCTTCTGGTTGGCTAGGGGGAGGGAGAGGGTGATGTGTCACGACGGGGTTGGCTGGGGTGATGTGGCTGGGGTTGTGTGGGTAGGTTAGTTGGTAGGCATAGGATTAGAGGTGGACCGATTTAGTTTCTGGGGGTGGTCGTTCGGGTCGGTCGGCCCGTTCGACTGCCCCCACTAAAACAATTAATTAAATTATTACTTTCAACCCGCGTTTTTGCAATCCGTCAGCGGACAAAACAAAATAATCCGGGGACCCGGTTTTGATGTTTGAATAAAGAGGGGGCGTTTTAGAAAACAAAACGGCTTTGCGAAAATAGTTTTAGACAAACAACACATGATGATGACGATGCAATGCACAAATTCAACGCGATTTTCTAGTAGTGGTTTTGCGGGATGCCACAATTCGACACCACTAACAAGGGATCTCGCCCTCGAGATCCGCCTCATGGTACCGGAAGGAAGTTCGGCGAACGGCATCTCCTCGCTTCATGTAGATCCTTGCGACACCACTAACAATGGTTCATCCTCCATCTTGAAATCGGCGACACCACCAACAAAGGTTCGTTGTTCCTGATCGACGAGAGAACACTCCGGAGAACAAAGGACGGAGGTAGAGGTATCAAACGATAAGGCCGCCTCTAACTTCCATTAGAAGAGGAAAAGTTACATTGATCCACCAGTTCGATGTACATAGCGAACAGTAAGAGTCGGTTAGGGTGATCAATCCATCCCGTACCCAAACTATCAACTCTATACATGAATAGGAAAATCAGGCAACCCAACTCTCGAGATTTAGACTGAAGATCTTCATAGGCGGTATCCGGAACAAAGGGAACGATGCCAGCAGAAATCGTATGAAAGACACAATGATTAGGTTCCGCGATGGTTCCATTGGCATGAACAACACATGCTCAAGGTATACTCCAACTTCACCAATGCTCGTCCTTCTCATATGTTTTTCAAAGACACTGATATCCAGCAAGGAACACATATGGATAAAGAGCTCAAGAACAAAAGATTGGAGGAAGGGTACAACTGACAGATCGCATATTGATGATCGTAGCACCTCCGTTACAAAAGGGAGAAAACGAAACCCTGAAGGTACGACGAAAACCCAACCACGAGAATTCCTGGACTCGAAGAAGGAGATGAGAGCGGATTCAAAACGCGCAGAGGTAAGAGGAGAACAGCAGAGGGGTAAGGAGTAAAATCAGACCTAACCAGAACTATCCAACCGATTTTAAAAAATAGTTTTGACACTTCTACTTCGGCCGTTAGCTAGGTTATCCTACAGGCTGGACTTGTGGGGTATCGCTGTAGGGGTTCGTAGCATGGAAAACAAAAAATTTCTATCGCATACAAACAAACAAGCCAAGATCTATCTACTAGATTGTAGCAACGAGTCGATAGAGGAACTCACCCTCGAAGATTCCAAAGCGGTTAACGAGAGCGGATTCTCGTGGGTGATGTAGTCGTACACTTCCGATCTCAAGATCGCGTAGACGATCCTTCCGGCGCCACGTTCCGGCAGCGCTCCCATGATCGGTCCACACGTTCGTACTCGACGAAGACCTTCCTCCCTTGTTCCAGCAGCGGAGGTTGTAGCACTCTCCTCGCGATTCCCAAGAGCGGCAGTGGTACCTAAGTAGGGAGATCCCGAGGCTTCGCCTTAAGCCGGTGCGAGTATGGTGGAGCTTATGAGAGAGGCTATTAGTGGTCTAGTAATTAGACACACCAATTAGAAGGCTCTAAACCAATTAGAAGGCTCTAAACCGCTGGCTAAAGCAATTAGAAGCTCTAAACCAAAACGGCTCTAAACCTGGAAATCTAGAGGTGAAACTTGTGTGTCTAGGAGGGAGCCCCCCTCCTTTTATAGGTGGGGAGGCGGCCAGGGAGGAGTCCCTCCCCAAGTCGGCCTTGGGTGGCACGCCGGCTTGGGGAGGACTCCTCCTCAAGTCGGATTCCAACACCTCTTTCTTGTTTCCCACAGTTTCTTGTTTTGGCAGTTTGACTTTCAAACTGGACATTTGACTTTTCTGTTTTAGGATTCAATTTAATCCTTTATTTGGGACAGCAAGAACACTTAGTACATGATGCAATCATTCCATTAAGTAATGACACATTCATGTACCCTCCCCCCAGTCTTGGACAATCCGGAACCTTCGAACATTCGATGAAAACACCGGAATCATTCCCGAACTCCGAAACGGGACTTTCCTTATATGAATCTTATTCTCCGGACCATTCCGGATCACCTCGTGATATCCCGGATCCCATCCGAGACTCCGAACAACATTCGGTCTCTTTCTCATAATACCATAACTACTCAAACAACGTCGAATCCTTAAGTGTGTCTCCCTACGGTTCGTGAATTATGCGGACATGATCGAGACACTTCTCTGAACAATAACCAATAGAGGAATCTGGAAATTCATATGGCTCCCACATATTTCTACGATTACTTTGCGATCGAATGAACCACTTACATACGATACCAATTTCCCTTTGTCTCACGATATGTTACTTATCCGAGGTTATGATCGCGGTATCTCTGCATACCTAGTTCAACCTCAATTCGATAAGTACTCTTTTCTCGTTCGTGATATGTGATCCCTTGTGACCAAGTCACATGCTTGCAAGCTAATTGGATGACATTCCACCGAGAGGGCCCAGAGTATATCTATCCGTCATGTGGATGGACAAATCCCACTCTTGATCCATGTGTTTCAACCAATACTTTCCGAACACTCAATGCCACTTTTATAGCCACCCAGTTACGGTGTGGTGTTTGATGTCATCAAAGCATCCATCCGGTAAAGGTGATATGCATGATCTCATGGTCGAAGGAATTAGGTTACTATGTATCAGAAAGCATATAGCAATTGAACTATTGAAAATGACTTGATCTTTATGCTACGCTTATCTATAGGAGTATGTCCACCATATCATTCTCCTAACGATATGATCTTGTTGTTGATAACATCTCAATGTTCATGATATGGAAACCACAATCATTAATCAACCAACAAGCTAGTGAAGTATAGAGGCTATACTAGGGACTTCAAATTAAGTTTACAAATCACACAAGTATTAATGGTTTCCTTGTTAATACTATTATAGCATGAATGTAAACATTTATCATAAACACAAAGATATAATAATAACTACATTTATTATTGCCTCTAGGGCATATCTCCAACAGTCTCCCACTTGCACTAGAGTCATCTAATCTAGATTACATGGTAATATACCGAACACCCATGGCAGTTTGGTGTTGGTCATGTTTTGCCCTCAGGAGAGGTTTAGTCAACGGATCCGCCACATTCAGATCTGTGTGTACTTTGCAAATCTTTATATCCCCATCCTGGCTATGTTCTCGAATAGCGTGAAAGCAGCGACTTGATATGCTTGACTTCTTGTGTGACCTTGGTTCTTGCGCATTGGCTATGGCTCCCATGTTATCACAAGTAGATAGACATTGGGTCCAGTAGCACTTGGAACCACACCCAGCTGTAATGAACTCTTTCATCCATATCGCTTCTTGTGAAGCCTCCGGCGACCATGTATTCCGATTCGTTGAAGATCTCGCCACAACTTTGCTTTGCACTCCTCCATTCTTCTGCACCATTCAAAATAAATACGTATCCGGATTGTGATTTAGAATCATCGGATCGGTGTTCCAACTAGCATCGGTGTAACCATTAACAACGAGTGTTCATCACCTCCATAAGAAAGAACCATATCCTTAGTTCTTCTCAAGTACTTAAGGATGTTTTTGATCATTGTCCAATGATCCACTCTGGATCACTTTGATATCTGCTAGTTAAACTAACGAGATATGCAATGTCGGGTCTAGTACATAGCATGGCATACATTAGAGATCCTATGGTGAGGCATAGGAGTCTTACTCATCCTTTCTCTATCTTCTGCGATGTCGGACTTTGAGTTTTACTCAAGGTCGATTGAGCAACATGGGCAAGAACCCTTTCTTGCTTTCTTCCATTCCAAATCTCTTTAGAACTTTGTCCAAATATGTACTCTGTGACAATGATATTTGGCGTTCGATCTATCTCTATAAATCTTTATGCCTAATATGTAAGCTGCTTCACCAAGATCCTTCATTGAAAACTATTATTCAAATATTCCTTGACACTATTAAGAAGGTCTACATCATTCCCAATCAACAATATGTCATCCACATACAATTAAGAATGCTCTGAGCTCCCACTCACTTTCTTGTAAATACAAGCTTCTCCATAAGTTTGTATAAAACCAAAACTTTTGATTACCTTATCAAAACGTTGATTCCAACTTCGGGATGCCGGCTTTAATCCATAGATGGACCGTTGAAGTTTGCATACCTTGTTAGCATCTCTAGGATCGACAAAACCTTTGGCTTGCATCATATACAACTCTTCACCAATGTCTCCATTGAGGAATGCTGTTTTGACATCCATCTGCCATATCTCATAATCATAATATGCAGCAATTGCTAACATAATCCTCACAGACTTTAGCTTCACCGGTGAGAAAGTCTCATCGTAGTCAACTCCTTGAATTTGTCGAAACCCTTTTGCGACAAGTCGAGCTTTATAGACGATAACATTACCATCAAGATCTGTTTTCTTCTTGAAAATCCATTTGTTCTCGATGACCTTCCGGCCATCCGGTAAGTCCACCAAAGTCCATACTTGGTTTTCGTACATGGATCCAATCTCGGATTTCATGGCTTCTTGCCATTTATTGGAATCTGGGCTCATCATTGCTTCCTCATATGTCTCGGGGTCATCGGTGTTGTCCACCACCATGACATTCATAACGGAATCATACCAATCTGGAGTGGTACGAGTTCTCGTTGACCTCCGAGGCTCTGTAGCAACTTCAACCGAAGTTTCATGATCATCATCATTAGCTTCCTCTCTTATTGGTGCAGGCACCACAGAAATTCTTCCGGTGCTGCGCTACTCGCAATTTCGAGAGAAGGTTCGACAACCTCGTCGAGTTCTACTTTCCTTCCAGTCACTTCTTTCGAGAGAAATTCTTTCTCTAGAAAGGATCCATTCTTAACGAATGTTTTGCCTTCGGATCTATGATAGAAGGTATACCCAATAGTTTCCTTTGGGTATCCTATGAAGACGCATTTTTCGCTTTGGGTTCAAGCTTGTCCTATGTAACTTCTTTACATAGGCTTCGCATCCCCAAACTTTAAGGAACGACAATTTAGGTTTCTTCCCAAACCATAATTCATACGGTGTCGTTTCAACGGATTTAGACGGTGCCCTATTTAAAGTGAATGCGGCTGTTTCTAATGCATAACCCCAAAATGATAGCGGTAAATCTGTAAGTGACATCATAGAACGAACCATATCTAAGAGAGTTCGATTACGACGTTCGGACACACCATTACGCTGTGGTGTTCCCGGCGGTGTCAATTGTGAAAGTATTCCACACTTCTTTAAATGCTCGCCAAACTCGTAACTTAGATATTCACCTCCACGATCAGAACGTAGAAATTTAATCTTCTTGTTACGTTGATTCTCTACCTCACTTTGAAACTCCTTAAACTTCTCGAAAGTTTCGGACTTATGTTTCATGAAATAGATATACCCATATCTACTCAAGTCATCTGTGAAGGTAAGAACATAACGATAACCACCGCGCGATGCTACACTCATTGGACCACACACATCGGTATGTATGATTTCCAATAAGTCCGTAGCTCGCTCCATCATACCAGAAAATGGAGTCTTAGTCATTTTACCCATCAGACATGCTTCGCATCTTTCAAGTGATTCAAAATCAAGTGATTCAAGAAGTCCATCGGAATGGAGTTTCTTCATACGTTTCACTCCGATGTGACCAAGACAGCGATTGCCACATATAGGTCGAATTATCGCTTGATTTCAAATGTTTAGCCTCAATGTTGTTGATATGTGTATTTCCACTATCGAGATTCAATAAGAATAGACCATCTGTCAAAGGTGCATGTGCATAAAACATATTACTCATATAAATAGAACAACCATTATTCTCGGATTTAAACAAGTAACCGTCTCACAATAAACAAGATCCCGATATAATGTTCATGCTCAACGCAGGCACCAAATAACAATTATTTAAGTATAAAACTAATCCCGATGGTAGATGAAGGGGTAGTGTGCCGACCACGATCACATCAACCTTTGATCCGTTTCCCACGCGCATCGTCACCTCGTTCTTCGCTAGCTTCCGTTTATTCTGCAAAGACTTTTTGTTGAGTTACAAATATGAGCAACCGAACCAGTATCAAATACCCAGGCACTACTACGACTAGTGAGATACACATCAATAACATGTATATCAGATATACCTTTCTTCTTGATGTTGCCGTTCTTCAGATCCGCCAAGTACTTTGGGCAATTCCGCTTCGAGGACCTTCTCCCTTGCGGTAAAAGCACTCAAGATCGTGCTTAGGTCCAGCCTTGGTCTTCTTCGCCGCGTGGTAGCTTTCTTACCACCCTTCTTGAAGTGTCCCTTTGCTTAGACTTGCCTTTCTTGAATTTGGTGGTCTTATTGACCAACAACACTTGGTGCTCTTTCTTGATCTCCACTTCTGCAGATTTTAACATGGCAAAGAGTTACGCAACGTCTTGTTCATGTTACGCATGTTGTAGTTCATCACAAAGTTCTTGTAACTTGGTGGTAGTGATTGGAGGACACGGTAAATCCCCAAAGCATTAGGAATCACTATACCCAAGCTTTGAAGTTTGTTTGCGTGCCCGCACATCTTAAGCACATGCTCACTTGGAGCTGCCCTCTTCCATCTTGCGCTAAAGAAGCCTCATAGCTTTCAATTGCCGCATGGGTCTCAAAAATCAATTTGAGATCCTCGACAATATCATATGGGTCGACTCTTCAAACCTTTTTGAAGCTCGATTCTAAACCATACAAGATAGCACCTGAACTATGGAGTCTTGATTCTTCCGAGCGAGGTAAACATTCTTTACTTCATCGGAAGCAAGTTGCAGTGGGTCACCAGTGCATCCAAAGACATAGGTCAAATTACCGGTGAGGACAATCCTCAAATTGCAGAACCAATCCGCGAAGTTGCTTCCATTGTTTTTCAACTTTTCTTTCTCTAGGAACGCATTAAAATTGATGGTAGGGGCTGCCATTGATCTACAACATATTTGCAATAGTTTAGACTAAGTTTATGACAAATTGAGTTCAAATTAATTAATGAAATTAAACTAGGTGAACTCCCACTCAAAACAATATCCCTCACATTGTTTTAGTGATCACATGAACCAAATCCACCATATCAACACCGATCATCACGAGAGTTGACATAGTTTCAATGGCGAACAATCGACATGTTCATCACATCTACTATATGATTCATGCTTTACCTTTCGGTGATCTGTGTTCTGAGACCATGTCTATACATGCTAGGCTCGTCAAGATCAAACCTTAGTTTCTGCATGAGCAAATCTGGCTTGCTCACGTTGTATACACTTGCAGAATCTAGCACACCCGATCATCACGTGGTGCTTCGAAACAACAAGCTTTAGCAACGGTGCTAACTAAGGGTGAACACTTTATGATTTGAAATTGATGTGCATGAGGGATCATCTTATAATGCTACCGTCGTCTACTAAGCAATACAAGATGCATAAAGGATTAACATCACATGCAATTCAATATATATGTGATATGATATGGCCTTTCTTCTTCGTGCCTCCGATCTCCATCTTCAAGCACGAACATGATCTCCATCATCACCGGCATTGCATCAAGGTCAATGACGCTTCTCCATGGTTGTCGTCCACCGGCTTCAACTATTACAACTACCTTGAATAGACACGCGGTCTTAACATAAATTAAAGACAACCATATGGCTCACGCCGTTCTTGACTTACAATAAGGAACATTGCATACATCAAATATAATCACAATCATGGCCATATCACATCATTGCACCCACGCAAAACAAAGTTAGACGCCTCTACTTTCTTTGCATATTTTACGTGGTTTGGGGCTTTCAATAAGTGTCGTTCTAACTTACGAACAAGAACCACAACATTGATACTAGCATTGTTGATCACCCGTTGTAAATTGGATCTTAACTATGCTAGGAGAAAGCAGACACCCATAAAGCCACTTATGCAATACAAGTTGCATGTCAAGCGTGGAGCAAGTCTCATGACGATGTCATGTAAGGTTAGCCGGGCCGCTTCATCCCAACATACCGCAAGATGCAAAGTACACAAAAGCAATCTACAATAAAAGCATCAACGCCCACAATGACCATTGTGTTCTACTCTGCAATGAGATCTACATATAGACACGGCTCGATACCCTTTGTAGGGGTTCGTAGCATGGAAAACAAAAATTTTCTATCGTACAAACAAACAAGCCAAGATCTATCTACTAGATTGTAGAAAGCAGTCGATAGAGGAACTCACCCTCGAAGATTCCAAAGCGGTTAACGAGGCGGATTCTCGTGGGTGATGTAGTCGTACACTTCCGATCTCAAGATCGTGAGACGATCCTTCCGCGCCCACGTTCGGCAGCGCTCCGTAGTCGGTCACACGTTCGATTTTCGGAAGACCTTCCTCTCCTTGTTCAAAGCAGCGGAGGTTGTAGCACTCTCCTCGCGATTACAGCGGCAAACTGGCGTGGTACCTAAGTAGAGGGAGATCCGCCTTGAGCTTGTAAGCGGTGCGGTATGGTGGAGCTTATGAGAGAGGCTATTAGTGGTCTAGTAATTAGACACACCAATTAGAAGGCTCTAAACCAATTAGAAGGCTCTAAACCGCTGGCTAAAGCAATTAGAAGCTCTAAACCAAAAGCGGCTCTAAACGGAAATCTAGAGGTGAAACTTGTGTGTCTAGGAGGAGCCCTGCCCTCCTTTTATAGGTGGGGAGGCGGCCGGGGAGGAGTCCCTCCCAAGTCGGCCTTGGGTGGCGCTGGCTTGGGAGGAGACTCCTCCTCAAGTCGGATTCAACACCTCTTTCTTGTTTCCCACAGTTTCTTGTTTTGGGTTTGACTTTCAAACTGGACATTTGACTTTTCTGTTTTAGGATTCAAATTAATCCTTTATTTGGGACAGCAAGAACACTTAGTACATGATGCAATCATTCCATTAAGTAATGACACATTCATGTACCTCCCCCCAGTCTTGGACAATCGGAACCTTCCGAACATTCCCGATGAAAACACCGGAATCATTCCCGAACTCCAAACGGACTTTCCTTATATGAATCTTATTCTCGGACCATTCCGGATCACCTCGTGATATCCGGATCCCATCGAGACTCGAACAACATTCGGTCTCTTTCTCATAATACCATAACTACTCAAACAACGTCGAATCCTTAAGTGTGTCTCCCTACGGTTCGTGAATTATGCGGACATGATCGAGACACTTCTCCGAACAATAACCAATAGAGGAATCTGAAATTCATATGGCTCCCACATATTTCTCGATTACTTTGCGATCGAATGAACCACTTACATACGATACCAATTTCCCTTTGTCTCACGATATGTTACTTATCCGAGGTTATGATGGCGGTATCTCTGCATACCTAGTTCAACCTCGTTCTTGATAAGTACTCTTTTCTCGTTCCGTGATATGTGATCCCTTGTGACCAAGTCACATGCTTGCAAGCTAATTGGATGACATTCCACGAGAGGGCCCAGAGTATATCTATCCGTCATGTGGATGGACAAATCCACTCTTGATCCATGTGTTTCAACCAATACTTTCCGAACACTCAATGCCACTTTTATAGCCACCCGATTACGGTGTGGTGTTTGATGTCATCAAAGCATCCATCCGGTAAAGGTGATATGCATGATCTCATGGTCGAAGGAATTAGGTTACTATGTATCAGAAAGCATATAGCAATTGAACTATTGAAAATGACTTGATCTTTATGCTACGCTTATCTATAGGAGTATGTCCACCATATCATTCTCCTAACGATATGATCTTGTTGTTGATAACATCTCAATGTTCATGATATGGAAACCACAATCATTAATCAACCAACAAGCTAGTGAAGTATAGAGGCTATACTAGGGACTTCAAATTAAGTTTACAAATCACACAAGTATTAATGGTTTCCTTGTTAATACTATTATAGCATGAATGTAAACATTTATCATAAACACAAAGATATAATAATAACTACATTTATTATTGCCTCTAGGGCATATCTCCAACAATCGCAACTGCTGAGCTCTGATACCACTCTGTAACACCCTCAGAATCGGACCTATGCAAGTTTTAGCGAAACCCGCCAAACCCGCATAGAAACGATTCAAAGGTGCCCACCAGGCACTTTCGTGCGGGTGGAAAACGAAGTAATAACATTACACAACAGTCCTCGATGGGACCCACAGAACAGATATATATAACAACGACTCAAGGAGTCAAGAATACAGATATAATATACAAAGATCCAAATCACCTTGAAAACGATAGAGCGTCCAGCTACGGACAAGATGCAAATGGGGCTAAGGGCCCTGAAGAATAACCAATGGCGTCCATAACCCTGCCCAGGCCAAGCGGGAAGGGTAACCACGCTAACGACGTCGATCTCACACCGCTAAACAAAAGGGTGCCGACAAAGGGCAAAGGAAAAAGAAGGAGCGTCGATCGAGGCGATGCAGCGAGGCTAGAATTGCGGTCCTCGCCTACATAGGTATGGTGGTGGATCAGCGGCGGCAAGATGCACTAGACAACCTATAGAGACTCGATACAATGGCGGTTATCGAGAGAGGGTAAGAAAGACCTATCGGATCCAACGAAGCTAACACCAAACAATCCCATCTGGTGTTTCCCCTCGAAACCAAACGAGGAAGTCAACCGAGGAACTCACGCAGTTGGCAGTTTTACTTATTCGGTTATCGTTGCAGCGATTACTAGTCAGGTGTAGATAATCATCCTGATAAAATAAGCAGTGGGCACTTTTATTTAACCATTCCGTTGTGGTTGCAGCAATTACTAATCAAATACAGATAGCATAATATAATCCCAAAACCCAAAGGCTTGTTGGTACTTTTATTCAGCCATTCCGTTGTAGTTGCAATACTTACTAGTCAGTACAATGGTATGGCGACACTCCAAGCAAGCAATTGTGGGCGTGTATTAATTAGCCATTCCATTATAGTGAAGCTGATTACTAGTCATTATAAAGTCAAATTTATAGCAATAAACTTTAGTTATGCTTGTCTATGATCGAGATCTTGTGCTCCAAGTCGTCCATATCCGCGGACATGGCTTTGAGAAAGTTTTACCGGCGGGGTGCACCAATAGCAACACACGCTCGATCAACCTCGGAAAAACCAACTCAAAACCCAACGAGGCTTTCACGGTGAACAATCACAGGATTCGAAATATTTCAGGACACCCTTGGAGTCTACCATAACGTAAGCAAGCTCGAGACGGACTCAAGGTTTGCGACAATGGTACATGGCGGGAACCCGAAAACTCGGGGTGTCGATACCCGTAATCACTCGCTTACCTAAGCGATGCAGTGTGCTCCTCGCAATCGTAAATACATAAGTAGCATGGCATAAGTACAGGATAGTAAATAAAACCTCAAACTAGTTTGTGGCCCCAAGAAATAAGATGAATCAAGCTCGGCTCGGGGGTCCCATATACCTCCGGATGTGGATAGCGATAAATCAAGGAACAGTATCAAGTACTCGGGGTCTTACGGGACACAAGTGGGCGTTGAAACCAAATATTTTCTATCACCCACCGATGCCTCCTTATTTCAATTTTAGTTGTTAAACAGGAATTAAAGTGAGCGATAAGTAAAACTATGATCATCTCCAATATTAGCATGCGGCAATACATTAACAAGCGTGGCACTTGACGACACACAACAGCACTTGAGCAAGCGACTACGGCATAAGTCCAACTATCTACCAAACAACGGTAATAGGATGTGTCCAAGGCAATATAGGGCTGCACGGTATATCACAGTACGGAAACTAAAGCATCGCAACACGTATAGCAATAGATCAGGAGGGAATAAATACTATAAAAGTAAGATAGGTAGAAAGGGAGATGCTCACTTTGAAAAACATTGTCGAAGGTTCAACCGAGATCGGTAAAGCTCACATCAACTCAACGGCCTTATCCGCGAAAGAAGCAAAACACTAGAATGAACACCAGATGCAATATTTAATACAACGGCAGAAGATCGGCATGATGCATGTATGATGGATGACATGGCAAAGGTGCGATGCAATTAGGTAATATTAAGTGGAACCGGGGTCCCGACAAATAATTAAGTGGTTCAAGTTGTTTAGAACCCTCGCAATTAAATGTTGTTTTAACAAGGCAAGATAAGATACCGATTCGCTACACAAGTTTAAATGAGGCCGATATGAGACTAGATTTGTCCGCATATGGGCCCCATATTTAATTATTAGGTGAATCGGCATAAGGCCCCAAACCAATGATATGCATGCGAGATGACAATTAAATATGCAACAAGTTGATATTATTTATAAAATAGGGTATCGAGGAAAAGGGTCACACATTAGGGTCTCGACGGTCTTGGTTCCGGGGTTCGGGGTTCGGGCTCGGGGTCCAGGGTCCGACGGGTTCGGTCTTGACGGAAGCGTTCTCGGATATCGGGGGTAGGTCTTGGCGCATCCGGGGTCTTCGGGTCAAGTTGTCGGTCATGGCGTTCGGGACGAAGCACTTGTCGCGCCGGGGTCTCGGTGTCCGGGGTGAAGCACTCGGCGTTCTCGAGGGAGTACTTGTCGTTCCGGGCCCAAGACGAATCTTGGCGTCCGAGAAGAAGATCATGTCGCATCCGCGGTCGACGGTCATTGCGTTCAAGGTGGCGAACTTGGCGTTCCGGAAGCAGGGCTTGGTTCAGCGGTAGATCTTGTTGGTTTCACTCCGAAGGACTTGTTGTCCAGCAGCGGAGGCCATGGGGTCATCGGGATCCGGGGTTCGCCGCTCCGTGAGGTAGATCTTGTCGACTTGGCGTCATCGCCCCTAGTTTCCGCGACGAAGTACTCGGGGTTCCACTCGGTTGTCGGTGTCGAGCTCGTTGTCGCCATTACTTGAAGGGTTGATGGCCTTTTACGGGATGGGTCCTCGAACTCTGGGAAGGCGTCCTTGCCGCTCGGCTTCGAGGAACGGTGAAGGGGATGTTCACGGGTCCGCGGATATCTTGGTTCGGCATCGGGTTGGTCTTGTCGGCGGTCTTGGGGTTCCGCGTCAACGATGGACTTGACTCAGCCCACGTGTCCTCGGAAGGTGCTTCCTTCACGGGCAGAGTGGAGTCCGAGACGAGGATGCATGGTGCGGCGCGGACTCCTGACGGCGGGACTTGCGACGGCGGCGAACCGGGCGAGCGGAGCTGCGGCGAAGAACGAGGCGGCTCGAGGGGCGGAGGCGCGGCGGGCAGGGCGAGGAAGGCGGCGCGGACGGTGCACGGAACCGGAGCTCGGCGCTTGCTCGCGTGTCCAGCAGCCTCGGCGGCAGGGGTGGGCGTGCTCGGTCGGCCGGCAGCGGCGGTGGACGCAGGCGGAAGTGGCGGCTGCCGGAGGAAGCGCCTGCGGGAGGAGCGCCGGGCGCACAGGAGGCGGCAGCGGAGGCGGTGAGGCAGCGGGGTCGGGCTGATGTAGAGGGCGTGAGGCCAGAAGGCCTTGGCCGAGGAGAGGCGGGCGGCCGGCGGAAGGTCAGCTGCGCGGATGGGCGGCGTGGTGAGGCTGGTCAGCGGAGGCGAGGAGGGTGGCGGCGGCGAGGCGGAGCGGTGGGCGGCGGTGGCAGCGGTGGGGAAGGAGCAGCTGGGAGGCGAGCGGGGAAGTGAGGAGAGGCAGGCGCGTGGGGAGAGGCGGGAGGCGGGACGGGGGGCCGCGGTGGGGCCTTGTCGAGGAGAGGAGAGGTAGCGTGGCTGGGGTGGACCGGGTCGGGCGGGCTGGCGTGGGGGGCAGGTGGGTCCCAGTGCAGCGGTGGTTGACAGGGTGGAAGGTCTTTGGCGGGGATGGGGGATGGGGCCGAGGGGGAGTTGAGAGGGGCTGGGAGGCTGGCCGGTGTGGGGAGGAGGCTGGGTCTGCAGGTGCATGCGTGTGCGTGTGCTGTTTGGTGTGTGTGATGTGTGTGGCCTGTGTGAGCTGGTGGGGAGAGAGAGGTGGAGAGGGAGTGAAGTGGCAGCTTCTGGTTGGCTAGGGGGAGGGAGAGGGTGATGTGTCACGACGGGTTGGCGGGGTGATGTGGTGGGGTGTGGGTAGGTTAGTTGGTAGGCATAGGATTAGAGGTGGACCGATTTAGTTTCGGGGTGGTCGTCGATTGGTCGGCCCGTTCGACTGCCCCCACTAAAACAATTAATTAAATTATTACTTTCAACCCGCGTTTTTGCAATCCGTCAACGGACAAAACAAAATAATCCGGGGACCCGGTTTTGATGTTTGAATAAAGAGGGGGCGTTTTAGAAAACAAAACGGCTTTGCGAAAATAGTTTTAGACAAACAACACATGATGATGACGATGCAATGCACAAATTCAACGCGATTTTCTAGTAGTGGTTTTGCGGGATGCCACAAGCTGGAACCTCATGATCTCCTTCACGGACGCCAAGGCCCGAACCCGATGACCCCATGATCTCCGCTGCAGAACAACGAGTCCTTCGGAATGATACCAACAAGATCTACCGCCGGACGCCAAGTACTCCGTCATGGATCCGATTGAAACAAACCCGAAGACGGTAGATGCGACAAGTACTTCTCCCCAGATCCGATGCCCGAGGACCCGGACGACAAGGTCGCCGATGCGAATACGACAAGTACTTCATCCCGAACGCCATGACCGTCGACATGACCCGAAGACCCCGGACGCGACAAGATCTGCCCCGTTGATCGAGAATGTTCCTGCCGAGATCGATCCTGTCGAACCCCAGATTCGAACCCTGAGACCGACCCCGAACCCTCGGAACCCCAAGTTCGTCGAGACCCCTAATGTGTGAACCCCTTCCCGAAAACCCTATTTTATAATATAACAAACTTGTTGCATATTGAATTGTCATACTCGCATGCATATTTGTGTGGTTTGGGGGCCTTATGCCGATTCACCTTATAATTAAATATGGGGCCCATATGCGGGCAAATCTAGTCTTATATTGGCCTCATTTAAATTTGTGTAGCGAACCCGTGCTATCTTCTGCCTTGTTAAACAACATTTAAATTGCGGGGGTTCTAAATAACTTGAACCGTTTAATTAATTGTCGGGACCCCGGTTCCGCTTAATATGGCCTAATTGCATTGCACCCTTGCCATGCCATGCATCATACATGCATCATGCCGATCTTCTGCCGTTGTATTAAATATTGCATCCGGTGTTTATTCTAGTGTTTGCTTCTTCGCGGATAAGGCCGTTGAGTTGATGTGAGCTTCGCCCCAAACTTCGGTTGAACCTTCGACAATGTTTTCAGGCGAGCATCTCCCCTTTTCTACCTATCTTACTTTTATAGTATTTATTCCCTCCTGTTGATCTATTGCTATCTGTGTTGCGATGCTCTAGTTCCCGTACCTGTGATATCCCGTGCAGCCCTATATTGCCTTGGACACCTCCTATTACCTGTTGTTTGGTAGATAGTTGGACTTGCGCGCCGTAGTCGCTTGCTCAAGTGCTGTTGCGTGTTGTCAAGTGCCACAGTTGTTGGTGTATTGCCGCATGTTTGTTGTTGGAGATGATCATGGCTTTACTTACCGTTCACTTTAATTACTGTTTAACAACTAAAATTGAAGTAAGTAAGCAGAGGCATCGGTGGGTGATAGATAATATTTGGTTTCCGAACGCCCACTTGTGTCCGTAGGACCCGAGTACTTGATACTGTTCCTTGATTTATCGCGCTATCCACATCCGGAGGATTATGGGACCCCTGAGCCGAGCTTGATTCATCTTATTTCTTGGGGCCACAAACTAGTTTGAGGTTTTATTTACTATCCTGCTTATGCCATGCTACTGCTTTATTTATGATTGTGCGAGGAGCACACTTGTCTCGTTAGGTAAGCGGAGTGTTTTCGCGGTATCGACAAGCCCACCACACTTTCGGGTTCCCGTTTCTGACCATTGACGCAAACCTTGAGTCTCTCGAGCTAGCTTACTTCGTTCTTGGTCTACTCAATGGGGTGGCCCTGAAATATTCGAATCCTGTGATTGCTTTGTCGTGAAGGCCTCGTTGGGTTTTGATTTGGTTTTTCCGAGGCTGATCGAGTGTGTTGCTATTTGTGCACCCGGGGTAAAACTTTCAAAGCCGTGTCCGCGGTTATGGACGACTTGGAGCACAGTATCTCGATCATAGACAAGCATAACTAAAGTAGTGCTATAAATTTGACTTTATAATGACTAGTAATCAGCTTCACTATAATGGAATGGCTAAATAAAACTGCCAACAATTGCTTGCTTGAGTTGTCGCTTGCGACCATTGTACCTGACTAGTAGGTATTGCAACTACAACGGAATGGCTAAATAAAAGTACCAACAACTGCTGGGTTTTGGGATATCTCATGCTAATTGTATAATGACTAGTAAGTGTTGCAAATATAACGAAATGGTCAGATAAAAGTGCCAACTGCTTATTTTATCAGGACGACTATCTTTACCTGACTAGTAATTGCTGCAACGATAACTGAATAAGTAAAACTGCCAACTGTGTGAGTTCCTCGGTTGACTTCCTCGATCGGTGTCGAGGGGGAAACACCAGGATGGGTTTGATTGGTGGTAGTATCAGGTTGGTTCCGAATAGGTCTTTCTTCCCCCTCTCTGATTGCCGCCAGTTGTATCGAGTCTCTATAGGTCGTTTAGTGCATGCTGCCGCCGCCGCTTCAGTCCACCATACCTATGTAGGCGAGGACCGCCGAATTCTAGCCTCGCCGTGTCTTGGCCTCGATCGACGCTCTTTTTCCTTTGCCCTTTGTCGGCACCCCTTTTGTCTAAGCAGGTTTCGAGATCGACGTCGTTAGCAAGGTTACCCTTCCGGCTTGGCCTGGGCAGGGTTATGGACGCCATTGGTTATTCTTCAGGGCTCTTAGCCCCATTTGCATCTTGTCCGTAGTTGGACGCTCTATCGTTTTCAAGGTGATTTGGATCTTTGTCCTGTATATCTGTATTCTTGACTCATGGAGTCGTGTTGTATATATCTCTGTTCTATGGGTCCCATCGAGGACTGTTGTGTAATGTTATTACTTCGTTTTCCACCCGCACGAAAGTGCCTGGTGGGCACCTTTGAATCGTTTCTATGCAGGTTTGGCGGGTTTCGCTAAAACTTGCATAGGGTCGATTCTGAGGGTGTTACACTGCATCTGCCTGTAGTAGCTGCATTGCGTGATCTTTGTAGTACTCACTGCCACTCTCTGTCCACAGGTCGGATCATCGACAGCTCGGAAGAGGCGCAGTCGTACGACGCGCGGCAGTGTGTGGCCACTCTGGTCGACTCGGCCACGTTGTCCGCGGCTTGCATTCGGGCGTATCTTCAGGAGATGTCGCCCACGGAAGTGATTCCCAGTGACCTCGTCGCAGTGTGGCGGTATCTGGAGAAGGCGCCGTCAGTCGTCGAGTTCATGACGCGGTCGGCGTTCCGGCGCGGGGCGGCGACGGTGCTTAGTCTTGGGCTCGCCCACTTCCCGGAGGATTTTGATCTGGACGACGTGACGAGTGGCTACCCCTCGTTGACGGGCTCGGTGGAGATTGCCGAGGTGCTGAAGCTGACGGACCGTGCCGCGGTATACTCCGATCGTGTCTGGGCGATGGGCGACCTCCTTCCTTATCAGGAGACGGTCGTCACGCCCAACGACCCGGAGCCGCCGCACCGGGACTTCAAGATCGAGCAGCCCTTCCGTGCAGCGATGGCGGGTGAGATGACGACGTACCCATCAAACCCGTACACTCCCTTCATTCGCAACCGCAAGGGTGGCGGCGAGTCGACATCGAAACCTGCGGAATAAAACATTGTGCCCTGGGGCGTTAGTAGCAGTTCGGCCATTGGGCGCAATGTGTATTGCCGCATGTTTGTGTATTGCCGCATCCAAACTCGTTCCGATCTGGGCGCATGTTCGGCCATTTGGGCGCAATGTATACTACAGAGGTCCCTATCTGTAGTATGACTCGTTCCGATCGGCCAAACTCACTGAGTCCTTCCTCTCATCCTCAATGATCATGTTGTTCAAGGTCACACAACAGTTCATCACTTCCCATATCTGATCTTTCGACCATGTTAGAGCAGTGAACTGCAAAACTGCAAACCTTTGTTGGAGCACACCAAATGGCTGCTCCACGTCCTTCCCGCAAGCTTCTTGTTCCTTGGCAAACTGAGCATGCTTGGGGAGCATCGGGTTTGAGATAGTCTTCATAAATGTTAGCCATATTGGATATATGTTATCTACAAGATAGTATTCCTTGTTGTAGTGGTGCCCGTTGATCTCAAAGTCCATAGGGGGATCAATGACCCTTAACAAGCTTGGCAAAGACATTTGAGGAGTTAATGACGTTGATGTCGTTGTTCGATCCTGCCATGCCAAGGAAGGAGTGCCAGATCCAAAGATCATGTGTAGCAACTTTCTCGAGTATCACAGTGCAACCTCCTTTATGGCCTTCGTATATTCCCTGCCATGCAAATGGACAGTTCTTCTAGTGCCAATGCATGTTGTCTATGCTTCCAAGCATTCTAGGAAATCCTCTACTTTCATTGACTGCGAGGATCTGAGTAGTGTCTTCAGCAGTGGGTGTTCTCAAGTATTGTTTCCCAAACACTATAATTACTGTCCTGCAGAACCTGTATAAGCAATCGATGACGATGGACTCGGCCATATGGAGATAGTCATCGACAGTGTCACCCGGCGCTCCGTATGCAAGCAACCTCATCGCCACTGTGCACTTCTGCAGTGAGGAAAACCCAACCATGCCGGTGCAGTCCTTCTTGCACACGAAATAGAGGTCGAACTCCCAGATGGCATGCACGATCTCGAGGAAGAGCTTCCGGCTCATCCTGAAACGGCGCCGAAACACAGCCTCTTCGTGCAGTGGCTTGTCGGCGAAGTAGTCGGCGTACATCATGAAGTAGCCATCCATCCTCTGACTTGCTTTGCACTTTCGGCGACCCTTCGCCCATGCTTCAGCGTTATAGTCTGCATGTACAGTCGGGCCAGAGAGGCGAGGATCTGCATGTGCTCTGCATCTTTGGCGGCAGCGGCGTTCTCCTCCCCCAGCAACATGGTGAACATCTCCTCGTCATCGGAGTCCATGGCCGAACAGGCAAAACGCCGAACACTTGGCGGCCGAGGTGGCGGGAGCTCGGAGCGAAGCCGAGCCACGGCGAAGGTTGGGCGACGAAAGGTGGCCTAGGCCGAGGGGAAAGGGTGCGACGACAGCGGCAGACCTATCTATAGGTGTGGATTCGGCTCGGCGTGGTGGAGCTTCGTCCATGGCGACGGGAGCAACTAGGGAAAGCTCTTCGCCATGGGAGAAGCGAGTGGTAGTGGGAAATGGGTTGTCTCGCTGACAAGGTTGTCCCACCCTTGTTTTCGCTTCGTTCGGCGTTTCTAGGGCGTTCCCAGCATCCTGGGATCGGCCTGCAATTTCCGGACGAAAGTTGGGCCAAATTAGGATAAAATCGGAGTCCTGAGACCGCAGCTGGGCGAAAAATTGCCGTCTGAACGAAAAAACTCCTTGGTAACGCTATTTTGGAACGTGGGTCGCCTAATCACAGTATTAGGGAAGGCGGCTAAAAATGCTCCTACAAGTTGTTATATGTCCCTATTGTATTTGGTCTTTTACTACTACCTCCATTCCGTTTATAAGACAAATACGTATTTAAAAAAATAGTTTAACCATAAATTTGGTCAATAAAATACAAATCATATTTAGTAAAAAGTAAAACATTAGATTCATATTCAAAATATGTTTTTAATGATATAATTTTTGTGACATACAATTCATATATTATTGATCGAATATATGGTCAAACTATTTTTTCGAGCTAAGCATTTGTATTTGAAGGTAGTAGGTGAGTAAATACTATAGTACTCTCTCCGTCCAAAAATAAATGTCTTAGATTTGTCAAAAATTGAATGAATCTACAAACGAAATAGTATCTAGATTTATCCAAATTTTAACAAATCTGAGACATCTATTTTGGGACGGAGGGAATAGTGCATTTGCATTTGGAGTGCCTTGCTAAGCGGCCGAAAATCCCAAAAGCCGAAACAAAGCGGCGCCAACGCCGGATAAAACACCGGAAAATATGGAAACGGTTTCAAAAAAAGAAAAAATATGGAAACGATCGCCAGCGTGACCCCACGTGAGGGGATGCCGCGCATCCACCCATCCATCTACACGAAGCAAGCAGCCCGCTTCTATCGCCGTTTCTCTCTCTCCTCTTCGGCGCCCAAATCAATCAATTAGCAGGCGACGCACGCCGACCGAACGGCGGCTAGCCGAAACCTCGTCTGGCACGGCACGGCTCCCGCGTGGGCTTCTTTCTTTGCCCAGTCCGTCCGCGTCCCGCTCCGCGCCGTGCCGCGCCGGCCAACCGAGCCTTCCCAATTAAACTCGACTCCACCCCTCACGCCCGCCCGCCGGTCAGTCAAACCGATCCAACGGCGGCCGTTCCCCCAATGCCTCCGCCCCGCTCCACCTCTCCACGTGCCCACCGGCCCACGGGCCGGCGCTCCCCCTCGCCGCCCGTCCGTTCCCCTCCTCCTCTTTTATTCCTCTCCCCTCCCCCTTCTCTTCCCCTCCTCGTCGCCAGCCGCCCCCGACTCGCATCCATCCATCTAATCTCCAGCCAGCCAGAGAGACTCCATCTAGGGCTTCCCTCCTGAGATCCCAGCCATGGACGGGAAGCTGCCGCCGCCCAACCCCAACCTGCCGTACCGGGAGGACTGCTGGAGCGAGGGCGAGACGGCGGCCCTCGTCGACGCCTGGGGGTCGCGGTACCTCGACCTCAACCGCGGCAGCCTCCGCCAGCCGCAGTGGCGCGAGGTCGCTGAGGCCGTCAACACGCGCCCCGGTGCCTCGGCGCGCCGCCGGCCCCCGCGCACCGACATCCAGTGCAAGAACCGCGTCGACACCCTCAAGAAGAAGTACAAGGCCGAGCGGGCGCGGGGCGCGCCCTCGCCCTGGCCCTTCTTCCGCCAGCTCGACATCCTCGTCGGCCCCACCCTCTCCGCCGCCGCCGCCAAGAAGCCCTCCCCGCCCCGACCGCTTCCCATGCTGCGGAGGCGCCTATCGCCCGAGCGCTCTCCGTCTCCGCCCTCGCCCTCGCCGCAGATGGCGCTCCCGATGCCCGCCTACCACCGACGCGGGTCCAACCTACCGTCCGCCGACATCTTCGACCGCCACAAGGCCGCCGCGGCGGCTGCTGCTGCGGCAGCGGCGGATTCCGACTCGGACGATGGCTATAACAACAATAACTATGACGACGAAGAGGGCTCCCAGCAGTCGGCCTCGCGCTCCGTCTCGTCTCACTCTGGTGGCAACGGTGCTGCTGCTCTTGGCGGCGGTGGTGTCGGCAACAAAAGGAAGAGGGGCGGGGCTGGAGGGTTTGGGGAGCTAGCCATGGCAATGGAGACGTTCGCTGAGATGTATGAGCGTATGGAGGCTGCCAAGCAGAGGCACGCGGAGGAGATGGAGAAGCAGCGGATCAAGTTCCTCAAGGATCTCGAGCTCAAGCGGATGCAGGCTTTCGTCGACATGCAGCTTCAGCTCTCCAGGGTAAAGCACTCCAAGAATGGTGCCTCGGAGATGCTCATGTCTCTCGCTGCACTGCCATTCCTCAGCAACCCTGCTTACCTCTGATATAGCAACAAGAGTTTAGGTAAGAATTTTGGCCTCTTAGATTGTTGTGTTTACCATAACACCCTCTGTAGTGGATTGATGATGTGTAATTATGTGATGTAACCATTGCAGATGTTTTTATATGCTTAAATTTCACAACGTATCATTTACGTTTTCTTAGATGGACGTGGATGGCTGCTCACCAATTTTGAACATGTTATTAGAGATGTAGCTTACCTTATTTATTCGCGGCATACTTAAGTTATTTGGTAGCTTGATGTAATCACATGTGTTTTGCCAACTTTGTATGAGGAGAGACCATTGCTTGACTTATGATGATAGCGAGCTAGGAGATGTTAGTCAAACTATACATCCCCTGATGTTGGGTCGTGGTTTCTTTATCTGTTGATGTCTGTATGTTGCATCTTCTTTGTTCTTTCTAGTCGGCAAGGAAACTCTAATAATGCATCCCAGGCGATCTAGGAGATGTAAGTCAAACTATACATCCCCTGATGTTGGGTAGTGGTTTCTTTATCTGTTGATGTCTGTATGTTGCATCTTCTTTGTTCTTTCTAGTCAGCAAGGAAACTCTAATAATGCATCCCACCGCCTGATCTGCGGTTAAATTTTGTTCCTCTGTCAAATTTGGCCTCTTAGGTTGCTATTACCATAATACACTATGTAGTGGATTGGTGATGTATTTTATATGTAATTATATAATATTGCCTTCTGTGGAACCATTTGCAGATGTTGTGATATTCTTATATATATTTCACAATGCATGGTTTATATTTTCTTTGATGGATTTATGTTCACCAATTTTTAATATGTTATTAGAGACCTAGCTTATGTTATTTTGGCATGTCATGCTTTATTTGGCAGCGTGTAATCACATGTGATTTGGCAACTTTGCCTGATGAGAGACCTAGGCCTGACTTAGGATGATAGCAAGCTAGGAGATATTAGTCAAATGATAGATCTGATATTGGGTAGTAGTTTGTAGTACACAACATATTTTTTTAAGTAGGCAAGGAAACTCTTTACAATGCATCACATGCTCTGTTCGGGACTCAAATTATGTTATCAGGTCCTCCTTCATCTAATTTGATAAATTCAAATGGTCAACTCGTATGTGTTTGCGTCTTTAGAATTTGTGGCATTAGATTCTCTTGGATATTTGGATTTCCAGTGGTGAATAGGGAATGCTCAAAATATTTTCTCTGGTGGTATGCTGACTTGATATTTGAGTTTTTGGTTTAGTTATGAATGGTGGCATTTGATTATGTTCTTGTGTACTGGGTTTATGCTTTTTTTTGGTAGCTGATCATGAACTAAAATTGTTAGTGAGCTTTTCATGGTAACATGTCACATCCTCTTTCTAGTAGGCAAGAATCTCTAACAATGCATCCCATCTTCTGTTTGGCGGTAAATTTTTGTTATCAGGTCCTCTTTGACCTGATTTGATCAATTCAAATAGTCGACTCTGCGTTTGCCTATTTAGAATTTGTGGCACTGGCATTCAATTCGACGTTTAGGTTTCTGGTGGTCACAAGGAAAGTATTGAAATATTTTCTCTGGTGCTAACTTGATGTTGAGTTTTTGATTTGGTTCTGAATGGTGGCATTTCAAGATGTTCTCTTGTACTGGGGTTTTATGCTTAATTTCTTTAGCTGGTCATGAACTAAAATTGTTAGTGAGCTTCACATGGTAGAATATTTGCTTTCTGATTACCCTACATACGTGTTTTGTTTTGCTTTGGATTGTTATGCTTATCGGCTTTGATTGTGTGGTACACGTGTTAGAATTGCTTTTTTGATTGTGTGGTACATGTGTTATGCAAATGCCACTACTTTTCCTTATTTACCCCCCAAAAAAAAATCCTTCAATGATTTTTCTAAATCTGGCATACATGTAGTTCCGCCAGTGTCCCATCGTGAGTGCCATCAAATATTACTCTCTCCATTCCAAATTAATTGACTCAGCTTTGTTTGAGAGAAAAATATGGGAAATTTGCATAATTTTCAATTTTACAACCAGTGTTCCGACTTCAGATTCCAGAGTACTTTTAAGCACTTGTTTTCTTGGTTATAGCTGACTTCCATCTATCTGGCTGCATGATTACGGTTATGCAATTCTACATTTTCTTTCTGAAGCTTTTTTGTTAGTGTATGATAGAATTATGACTTTTTGGTTTTGGGAGTTATTGTCAGTTTGAAACACAGGAAAGACATGTGAAGGTTATGACGTTTGCATGCAGACCCGTCTTGTTAAAAAATCATGAGTAAATTATTCTCAGATTGTTCTCTCGCATCAAATATTCTCAGATTGGCTGTCCATGACTGTTGATTGTAGTTCATTCTCAATACATGTCCTTCTGATCACCATAGCTTCTAGCATGATTATGTACTGATATATTTGTTTCTGTCTTTCCAGATTTCTTGCAGTCAAGCGTGTGGTATGATGCTGCTCTTTAATGAAGATCTAGGTTCATTGGTAGTTTGGTGTATATGCTACAGAGTCCGGTAGTGCAAAACAATGCTTCTGTTCCAGCCAAGAGCTAGGGATGTAGAAGTGGGAGAATTGGGACAAGTGGGATATCATTTTTAGACTACTAGACTAACTCAAAACTAAGTGGAACAAGTGGGATAAACTAGATTAGACATATCCCGCTTATCCCACTAATTTAGAGTTAGTCTAGTAGTCTAGAAGTGGTATCCCACTTGTCCCACTTGTCCCACTTCTGTATCCCTACCAAGAGCTTGGAGTTACCCACTTTTTCTGGACTATATATTAGTTCACACAACCTTTGGTCTCTTAATTGATCCGAACAGGCTTTTTTTTTCTGTTTAATTTATCTTCCAGTTAACATTACATACGAGCCCTGTAACTAAAATTCTGAACATGGATCAGTTCAAGTATCTGATTTGAAGCTTCTCACTCCCTAGTTTTTGATGATGTATTGTTTGCACACAACTAATTAATGATTTGGAAGTACTTCTGGTGATAAACACATAAATTTGTCATGTGCAACAAATCTAAAATGATAATTCTTTGATACTAAATCCAAGTATAGTCCTTCCAATGAAACGAGAAACAATTTATAATTAATTGGCCACCATTGTAAGTTGTAACACTCACTTTTTGCTAGAGTTTCATGCTTATGGCATTTCCAACTAATTTGCTGGGTGGGGGCACGTGATCTAGTCTAGGATTAAAGAAATATTTGAGTGCTAAATTTCATAACTTGGTAAATTTCATGAAAGAAATATCTGGGGGGACATTGAGTTTTTCCTAACTTGGTAAATTTCATGAAAGTGTGAGTTTTGTGATTTGTGAAAGAAAGAATTTGTGCGAGTTTTTTCAGTTGGTTGATATTTGTATCGATCTTTGGTGATCCATAAGCTGTAAAAGCTATACACTTTCGCACTTTGAACTTTGCAATAAAAGGCTCTGGGCATCACTTGATGTAGAAAGGAAAAAAAGAGCAACTTGCCAACTGTAAAAATGATTCTGAACTTTGTGTCACTTCTTATTTTCTTCTGTTCTTTGAGATTCGGAAGTACTAAAAATTGGTCTGCTATTGAGAAAAAACTATTTCTAAGTTGACGCTAAGAACTATTTTTAATCTAATTACTAAGACTCGTGTGGATTGGCAAAGGTCTTTATGGAAGTGAAAGAAGACTAAAGAATTGGATTGTGCCGACGAGAATGATATCATTCACTGTGATTGCAATGCTTAAATTTTCTCTCCGAGCTCAAAATCATAAGAAATCTAGTAGTCAACAACAGAGATCCTTCCGTCTCAAGTCTGTCGGTTCCCACTGGATCGTGCGCCAATTTAGCCTCAGGAGATGGTTCATACTGAACTATTTGGGTGGACCACCGAAGCAACTTCACTAAATGGTGCAGTTCTGTTTTTGTGAATTTTTTTGCCAGAGCTTTGGAGAGATATCAAGATGCAAAATGTGAAGTTAGAGATGTAACTTCAACGATCTTTCTGCGCAACCTTTGTTTTTTAATAATCTTTTGTTTTTTGTGTGATTTATTTTATTCGGTCAGTTACACTATATCAATGGAAAAGATGAAGGGCTTCTCAATTTTTTTTGATGTAATTTTAGTTTTTATTGAGCTGCTTTGTACTGTTCAATGTTTCTTTTAAAGTCAGAGTCCTATTCACAAAAAAAAAATATCAATGAAGTCGGATCATTCACTAGAATGGCTAATTCGTTCACTTGAGAAATGTATTTGTTGTGTATGTAGTTCCTCCATTTCAAATAACTAGACATATAAGTTTGTTCAAAGGCTACTTTTACAAATTTTAACTAAGTATATATGATAAAAAAATGAACACCTAAAAAGGAGAGTAATTTGAAATGTTGGAAGTACATGGGTCAAAAGAGAGAGCAGTCAATACTACTTCAAAAGTGGACAGAGGTCACAAGCGAAGGAAAAGTATAAAAGCTTTCTATTTCCGGCCAGACACCGCGCACCGAGCGCCTCGTCTGCCTGAAGGCCAAAATCAAGAAAGGCAAGAACCGCACCCTCCTAGACGCCTCCGTCCATCTTCCCCAATCCCCACCCGGTCGATTCGATTTGAGCTGTAGCCCTAGCATTTCCGCTCCCCTCTCCTTCGTTTCATCTGCCGCAGCCCGCAGGTATGCCTGAATCCGGATGCTCCTCTCCCCTTTTTCGTTTCATCTGCCGCAGGTATAGCCCTAGCACGCGCTGGCCATCCCTGCTCCGCCTGGTCGCCCAGGTCGCTGCACGCCCCCTGAGCGCTGGTTAAACGGATGAGCCTTAGTCTGCCGGCGGCGCGCCGAGCTTGTTGGAAGCTAGGATCCTCCTGGCGACTTGGGTGGCGGCAGGGCCCTCCCGGAGGCGCGGGACGGAGGGGGCGTCCTCCCTGTAGCGCTCGATGAAGGTGAGGCTCTCCTGGTGGTGCGGCGTGCGGGGTGCAGGTGGAGCACTCCCGGCGGCGCGGGGGTGGGAGTGGAGGCTGAAGGCTCCTACTTTGTCGGATGCGTCCGTATTGTCTACCGGGAGAGTAGGTGTGGACTAGTTCAGGGTGCGCTGGAAACGTCTGAACGGGCGCCCGCTAGACTGACCCTAGATTGTTTCCGCGGATGTGCATAGGCTTGGTTATCCGGTGATTATTTCCCCGTTCATTCAACGACGATTTAGTAGGCGCCACGAACAAAATGTTTCCTCTGTCGATTTCCTGAAGAGCGAGATCTGTTAAATCTTGAATTTCTATCCCACGCCAGCAGTTTCCCCCGCTTTCTTCTTCGTACAATTCCCAGAAACTTGGAGAAGGTCCCGTATTTTTGTGTGAAGAGAAGTTGCAAGATGCCATACTAGGTATGCTGACCCAATTTTTGCAGGAAATGGTGGAGGTGGTGGACTTGGTGTCGTCCGACTCCGAGGACGAGGCGTGCCTGCACTCGCCTGACCGGAAGCGTCCTGCCTGGGAGGCAGATCCATCCCGCGGCCCCAGGAGTTCCTGCACAAGAATTGGGGGTCACGACAGAGGGAGCGTTCCTGCGCACACAAGCAGGATGGCGTGGCCGCTGCATCAGCCTTGTGAGGCGACGACGAAAGATAAGGAGAAGGTGGGCGAGGGGGAGAGCGCGTGGACAGCTGGAGCTCCTTCGCTCACTACCTCGGGACCTTGGTGGGATTCATGGAGTGCAGCAGTAAGCAAATCTGGAGATGGAAGAGATGACGGAGCCGAGATGCCTGGACCAAGCTCCATGGACATACCTGATTTTCTCAGGGAAGATAGCAGCGCGTGGTTGTCCAGGATCAAGGGCCTTCATTTCCCACTTCCTGATGCGAACCAGTTGAAGGCCAGGCAAATTGAGTCAGATGAGATGCTTGCCCTCAAGCTTCAGGAGCAGTTCAACGAGGAACAGTCAGGCTCACAAGAGGTTGTTTCTCCTGATTACTTCTTAGTCATGTTGTGTCCTGTTAAATGAAAGTGCGGGTTTCTAGCCGTTTCTTCTACCTATATGTTCTTGGCTTCTGATGGTTCACTACTGATGCAAGTGTACTAAACGGCCGACTGGTTGATGACATCTTGCAGGTTGATACAGCTCTAGCCTGGAGATTGCAAGAGGAAGTCGAAGCTGCGCGTGCCAGAATTGCAGCCAGGGAGGGCCAATCTAGTTCTGTAAGTTGCCGCTGTGGCTTGATGCATATGTTGTGGGTATTTCTTACTTAAATATCTTGCAACAATCTTGTTGTCATCTTCTGATGGATAACGACATGGTTTTAGTTATGACTTATGAACTGATACTAGATTTAGGGGTGCGCCTTGGCGCACGATCCCGTTGATTCTGAACCATTTTAGCGATGATAAATGAGCAAAAAATAAATACTCTAATTAGAAGCAAGCTGTAGCATCAAGGACGAAACTAACAAAATACATCAGTGTATCTGCTCACATTCTTTGAAGCAAACACTCATCCGATTTGACTTTCTTAACAGCCAAACAGGTTGAAGAAGCTAACCATCCAATTGCGCACACTAAAAAGACAGAGATTTTATTGCTCCATAGAAGAAAACATCTCATAAAACAAAACCATAGGAATGCGTTACAAAACAGTCACATGAAGTTTGAACTGCATTTGCGAGCTCCACGCTACATAATCTCAGACTAAATAGGTAGGCCCTCCTCTTCACTGGGGCGCTGAGATGATGAACTGCTGCAGCGGCAGGACCCTCTGTCCCTATATCCATCCATTTTCATCATTTTCAACTGCTGAGTAAGTATATAGTATACCAAATAGTGTTGAGAGTGTGTATGCCCAGGTTGTGCTTGCTCTATTGGTGGTTCGCTGCTATGCAGTACACACTAAAGTGCAGTTCGCGTATATATTTTCCACCATGTGCTACTTAGAACAGTGTCAAAAAGTATAAATTTAGAAATGTTGCATGTCTAAATATAACCAGTGCAATAAGCTGTGAAGTAATTGACATTATAGATATAACCAGCATAACAAAATATTCAGCGGCTGAAAATGATGAACTACAGATAGGAACAAAATTGAAGTTTGAGATTGAGAAAAAACTCTTTTAGCATGTTGTAAATATTCATTCTAGCAATATACTTGCGAAAAAACATTATTAGCTCCTATTTAGCCTCCTCACCAGGGTCAAATTAACCATGCACAACATATTTTGATGCCAAGAAACCAATCGAACATCAAAATTATGGAGGTAAAAAGGAAATTTAGCATGTCAAAGACTGAACTTTCCTGACTCATGGATGTAACAAGCATGAGATATCTGGTTCTCGAGTGAATACTTTTCAAGAACTCAGTGAGCTGTATGGGAAACCTGACTCGTGCAAGAGGATGCTACCATGATTAGAAATCAGCAAGATGATAAAATGGTAATAAAATATTCTAAACATGTCTGAATGCAAAATATAGCACATTGGATTTTCTACGATGAAATGTCTATGCCAACAAAAAAAACAGGTCACTAAAGGCTCAAAACACTATATGCGGCCCATTAGTATAATCTAATGCTGCACAAACATATCAAGTAATCTAGGGAGGTGTAATGATTCCTTCAAAGTGCCAACAATTATCTACTTATGATGCAAGTTACATATATCCAACATGCCTAGTGCATATAGATCAACAAAGCACAAATGGGGAAAAACCACATAGAGTATCCTCCTTCTAACAGTAAAAGCCTAGGCAGCACAAAATTATAGATTTTCTGTTGATAACCAGTAGGAAGCAGCTCTGAAGGACTACATGTTTTGTGTTGATACCCAATATAAAATATTTTACATGTAATCATGACATCCCTAACTTCAGAATGCGTGGCTAATTCTTCCTATGTCTTTTGGTTTTCATTTCTAATTTCTGTAGAGAAGTAGTAGGTTAGAAACATCTGCACAATTAATCGTACATTGTCAAGCACCAAAAAGAGAGCATAAGCACGAGCCACAAATGCTTCTAATCTCCTTATATACCACTTTATTTTCATTGTAAATTTTCAGGTTCATTGTAAATTTTCAGGTATACAATATACCATACTGAGAAATTGCGACCAAACATGATTAATTGTGTGTGAACTTCAGAAGTGTTTCCACCATTTTGATTTGCTTGGCCTTTGAAGTTGAATTCTTACCTCATGCATGAATGACGATCATGTTGCAACAAGCACAATTGTATTTACTCGTTCTAATAAATCCCATTTGGAGAACCCAGCTTAAGAATAACTTTAAGTTCACCCCGAGGCGGCGATTCCATGAATAAAGCCCTTTGTACAGATGAAAGAGCAACACCATTTTCCTTGCTGTAGGGAACACAAGATATTTTAGAATAAATGGAAGGGGGTTTCCATATAGATGAATTAACATGCAAATTCATAGTACTTAAAAAATCACCTAGTTCCAGCAGGTTTGGTAACCGACTGCCGTGTCTGCGGGAGACCTTCAGAACCAACCTGTTTAGAAGACAACATAAGCAACCAAATGAAAATTTCCATAAGAGGAACAAACTTAGCTGAGATGTAGTGAAACGACCAAACCAGTTTTCAGGATAGAAGAACAAACCATTGCAAAATTTAACCAAACGATATCATAGACAATCAGTACATCCATCACATAGAATACCGGGTTATCTACCATATCAAAGAACAATCTATGAAAACAGTAGTACAATGAAAATAACAAACTTCAAGCAACTCACCATAGAAGCAGCTACATCAATAGAGGTTGAAGGATCAGAAAGATCAGAGGCCGTGCCAGAATAGTTGGCTCTCGCACCAGTCGCTATTATGTATAACGCTAATAAAAAAATAGGTGAAAAATAATAATGTGTTTATGACTTGTAGTTTTTGCGGGTACTCCCTAGCTGGTCATGTGTGTACCAGAGCAGGGATTGTAGCTTTTTTGTGCAGTTTAAAGTGAGTCAAGATTCAGCTACGGTTCAGTTGACAGCTCAATTCCTAGCAAATTATACCCACCTGGTTTCAGTTGCACGATTTGAAATATCTTACAAGCTTGTTCTATGAACTTTGCCCCTTGCAATATAAAAAATCTCTTCCTTGATGGTATGGCCAGAATGCATAGTCACAACACTGGTATCATACATCACAAAAAAGTTTGCCTCTTTATTGTTTCTAAAACTATGAAAAACTACATGCTAAATTTAGGTGAGAAACAGAGAGCGGGGCTCGCCGTCACCGCCTGCGCACCGCCGTCGCGCCCCTGCTTGCCTGGTGTCGCACCCTGCTCGCCTTCGTCGCGGCGTGCACTGCCTCTGCTCGCCGTGGTCGCCCTGCCCCTGCTCGCCTTCGCCTCGCGTCCTGCTCGCCGCCATGCCCTGGGGCCGTAAGGTGCTTGAGGCCGTTGAGGAGGAGGAGAAGCGGCTTGTGGGATTGGAGGACCCCGCCCTGCCGCTGCTCTCCTATGGCGTGGCGGCGGCTCACCGCAGGGGAGGAGGAGGAGGGACGCGGCACGGTGGCGGCATGGCGCGGGGCTGTGACGGTGCGGCGGCGGTGGCAGCAAGGGCCTGAAGGAGGAGGTCGCGTGGAGGAGGAGGTTAGGGTTGTCACCCGTGTCGTGCCTTTGCCCCTCCCAGACCCGGGATACCCGAAAAATGCCCCTAAAAACATTATGAGTGCGGCTGACTAGTGGGCCCAGACCGTTTTTTTACGGGTCGAAGCTAGGCAGAGAGAGACGCGGTTTTGGGTACAAAAGCGAGTGTGCGCAACAAATGGTCTCACGAGGGCAAAAGCGACTTACCGCGAATTGAATGGATGAGATGCACTCTAGGAGGTCGATCCAACAGCCAAAATTTCCTAACTCGTGGTTGCCCCATGGGGGTGTTGATCCTCATAACCCTTGGTTAAGTTTTGGGAAACCATAGCTATCCTCTCTGTATCATTGATGGAGCCTCGGTACAAATCAGGTAGCTGAAATGCAATATATATATAGCCTGTACCAGCTAAATATTGAGACAAAATTAGCAGGACACCATATCTTCCTATAGTAGGCTGTAAGCACTTAGAACCTGTTGCTGGGTAACTTAACTTGACACAATACTCAGAACTAAAAAAAAAAAGCTGGATGTACTATAACAAGCTTAAATCTTACTTATCCCCTGCCCTCTTACTCTTGAGCTCTTGAGTTTTGTGTTCTTGACTTGTATTTTAACTTCATGATTGTGTATTTCCCTGCTGCCACCTATTGGCCATGCCATTCCTTGTGTGTTTCCTTTCCTCATTTATCTGTATCCACATCCTTTCTTTTCTAAGAAAATAAGAAGTGTACTGTTATCCTCAGAGCCAGAGGGACCGTTCAATGGCGCACCTGTATTCTTATGGCTGGCGCTCGCCGGTTCAAAGTTCTACTTCATGGGCAGCTAGTCACACTGCACCCCCAATGGCAAACAGAAGGGGGTTGCCGAGAAACTCCAACGGACCAGAATTGGACCAACAGAATGTAGGACTCCTTAATAAGCTTATTTTTTGAGCTTCGCTTAACTGTGTACTGACATTTGCTCTTTCTCAGATGATTATCTCTCAGCTAACCAGAGGATGCTTCGGAAATGAAAAAATGGATATAGATATGGTTAGTCTTTACCCTGTATTCTAAAAGATCATGGCTACTTCAGAATATCGAGGGTCCTTCGGATAGTTGGCTACTCGGCTACTTGAACCTCTTGTTTACTGAGCAGCTTGTGAAAACCTGAATATTCATACTTCGTGCCTTTATTTGTTGTAACGACAGAAGTATACATGCTCTCACTTCCTTTTATCCCAACAATACATTTGATTAATCAATGCACGTACAATTTTTCTGCCTGTAAGTAATAACAGATGACATTCTTTAAATACTTGGATTTTCCTTGGGGTGGTGTACTGAAGCAAAAAAAGTTCTTTCCATCCCTTATCTGACCAGGCCACATCAACAGAAGAGGAAAATTGTTCCCTAGTGGTCCAAGTAATATATTCAAGTGTTGATGTGGCAACAATCATGTTATGGGCTTCATTTGGTGGAAGGAAAGAGGGGATTGGAGGAGTGAGTGCTTCTCAAGAGCAGTGCCAGATATTTGGAAACCTCATTCTTTGGTTGGTTTGCAGATTACATGCAGATATCCCTTTGAACATCAACTAATCAGCTCACTATTCTGATCCTGAACTCAACTAACTAACAATTAACAAATTCTTGAAGGCACACAAGTAGTAGCCGTCTAGGCCACTACAAGTATTAACTCTACCCTTAAGGGAGATATCTTGTAACATATTCAACATGCATACTTGAACTAACTTGCCTCCTGATGAGTCTATCTTACTGCATTCCTTAGTGCGCAACACTGATGCCTATATGCCACCATCTTTGCTGGCATGACATGTAACCCTGAAATGACTCCACTACGATCATGATTTTGTGTTTTGAAAATGTAGAGAATGGCTATACTGGACTCACTCCAAGAAGCACTTGAAAGCTGTGAGGACACATTAATGCCAGATTCCGATGAGTAAGTGCTTACTGTTTAATGATACTCCATGCAATTGAATGTTGTTTGATGGAAGTTCCTGGCTATCATCCACCTTGTTTCTTTTTACCCCCTTGCATGTCTATTCTCAGTTTCTGACTGATTAATTTTGTGTTTGTCACATGCTAGTGATGACTACGAGAACCTCATAGCACTTGATTACAACAACCATCACAAAGGAGCTTCTGACAGCGAAATAGACAGCCTGCCACTATCTGTAGCTGAGGTCTGTATTAAGTTTCTTACTCAAGAGGGATGTGCACTATTTTTTGTGTTTGGAAGAGCTAATTTGCCACTCCTCCCATTCCATTGTCAGGGAGAAAGCTGCCGAGATGAGCTCTGTCCTATATGCCTGGATTGCCCTGCTGATGGTGCTTTCCTCCGGCATTTGCCATGCGCGCACAAGTTTCACAAGGAGGTACCACATTGTATCTGTGTATTGGAACTGTTCCCGGTTCCAAATCTTCCATTCTAACATCTTTTTCTTTGTCTGGTTTTCTTTGACAGTGCATCGACAGGTGGCTTCGGATGAGGACTTCATGCCCGGTATGCAAATCAAATGTGATCTGACTGGACGCTGCACCAGCTGTTCCTGGGATGGCATGAAGAATAGATTAGGAAGCATTTTGATACTCCTGGTACCGTAGTGCCCGTTGTGCGTAAACAACTTTGTAATGTTGCGCGGGTCACTCTGAGGTCTGAACAGAGAATGATCCAACGTTGCGGAGCGCCTCTATCTCTCTTGTTGGGCTGTGAGAAACAGCTAGGGCATCACAAGTCCTGTGTTCTTTTTTGCTGCAATTTCTTGTGTAGGCGGAGATGTATGATATGGCTCATGTGTGTCATTGTTATGTACTGTATGTATATAAACAAGAGAGATGAGAGGCATATTGTGTTGCAGACTTGGTAGTTGATCAGTTCTGGAAAGCTGAATTACTACCCGCCTGGTTATAAATTTGAGCAGCAATTTGGTCAAAATTTCGTTTTACTTTGCATTGGATCAAGCCTCCAAATCCTGACGCCATCAGCTTCAACCTTGTCCTGCATATACATATACTACATGAGAGCATGAGGCACTGGAGAGGAAAATCCGTATAATTTAGTTCAAATAATTCCAAACTGGCAAGTAGCAGCTGTAGATATTTTTCCTGCGAAAATCCTGATAACTAGCAGGCGGGACTCGCCGCGCTACCACACGACGCCTCTCTTCCCTTCACCCGTCTCAAACTCCGGATCACTGCCTGTGCTCTCCACGACCACTCCCCACCGAGATATTTCACGCGACCCCGCCGCCATGTCGCTGCTCGCCGTCGGCGCCAGCCGCGCCGCGGCCGTGCGCCCGCTTCGCGCCTCGGCGGCATCTGGAGAGGCGGCGGCAGCAGCGGGGGAACAGACGGCGGAGCGGAGGCCCGTGAAGATAATACTGCCCAAGAAGAAACCGGAGAAGTGGTCGACGGGGATGGAGCCAGGTTCGTACGGCGGCGGGCCGACCACCGTCAAGCCCCGCAAGTACTGGATGGGGAAGGAGGACCGCGACCCCGTGGGAAACAAAGACGACTTCATCTGGAACAAGAACTTCATGCCCCACATGGAGCGCGTCATCGCCAACGGCGGCACCGACACGCCCGCCACCATCGCCCGTGTCGCGCCGGTAAGGCTAAGGCCATTCCCCGGGAGTGAGCGAGCGCGCGCGCGTGCGTGTTTTAGTTCTGCCCACTGACTGATTGAACCAGCCTAAAATTTCTGCTGCCGTGGCTCTTCTTCTAACCAAGCGATTCGTTTCGAGCAGGCGGACGAGGAAGGGTTTCTAAGCTTCAACCGCGCAGCGAGCCTTGACAGGTTACTCTCACCTTTGCCTAATACTACCTCCTCTGCTCGTCACTTGTGCCCCCACGACCATTCTGCAAGGTTTACTGATGGAGGGTGTGTGCATTGTAGTGTGGATGTTGATCTGAGCAAGGAGCTTCTGGCGCCAACCAAGTCAATCCTGCGGACCCAGGTCGAGGCTGCCCGCCGTGGTCGATCCACTGGCGCTGAGGTTATTCGACCAGATCCCTTGCCCTCACAATGTAGCCTTGTTCTCTTGCCTCCTGGGGATGCCACTGAGTTGGGTTCATGTAATTCGGATGTAGGCCGTCAACAGATCCACTTTCATTAGATGGAAGCTTGCCCCGACTCGGCGGGAGCAAGAGCAATGGGACCGAGCGACAAGGGCAACCACTGGTGGCATTGTAAGTTGTTGTAACTCTATGACTGACATGCTTTTGTTACTGATCTCTAAACCTGTGGACATCTACATGTTGAGACTCCTCTAACAAAATCCTAACCATGTTCACATTTACAACATACATATATGATAGTGTATACTTCTTTTCAAATTTATTTCTCGTGATTTTGGTCCCCTTTTAGGATGTCATATTAAGGGAGTCACAGAAGAAAGTACAGCAGAAAGTAGACCCTAAGGTTGCGTCGGCTGAGGCCAGAGAACAGTATCTAAAGGTATATCTCTTCTAAGTCAGAATCAGGATTCAGTACTGCTAGTTTCCTCCTTGTTTTTCTTCTCATTAACTATTCCTTTCGGGGTTGTGGAGTACATTGCTAAGTTTTCATGATCCAAGTGTGAAATGTGCATCCATTTTTTGTTACTATATTATTGACAATAGGGGTGTTTTTGTTTCGCAGTTGAAAGAAAATTTGCAGTTGCTCACTTTAGGTATCGGCGGCGTCGGTTTGGTTTCTGCTTATGTGTCATACACTCCTGAAATTGCTGCGAGGTACCCTTTTTTTTCCACTTTTGGTTAGTGTTTCGCTTATAAGCTGGCTCATTTGTGTATCTGCAATTATAAGCACTTGTGGTTATTTATATCTAAAGGAATTTTGAAGGTGGCCTCTTTATGCCTCTTGTTAGGACTAGTTTGCTTCTCACACTAATATCATTTATTCGTCAGCTTTGGTGTAGGTCTGATTGGATCTGTGGTGTATCTTCGCATGCTTGGAACCAGTGTGGATTCTCTAGCGGGTGGAACTAAAGCAGCTGCCAAGTAATATACTAATATTTCTAGCTGTTTCTCTTACAAACTGAATTTGGCTTTGACACTGCATAACAATTACTAAGTGTACATACGTGTAGATTGTAGTCCTTGTCAAAATTGACTCCTACCTGCAACCAAATATAATTTTATTATTTGAAAATCTTTCCAAAGTGAAAACCAAACGCTGGCTTGGTGGCTGGAGCTCAGGATGTCGAGCCAGCTCACCCAGGCTCGAGTTGCAGAAGCGCTCGTTGACCAACGGGGTGCTATCCCGTGTTAAAAAACACGCCAAAGAGGTCTCATCTATTTAACAACGTATAGCCAAGGGAGGGATCCTTCCCATGTTGGTCAATGTTTTAAGATCTTTCCAAAGTTGGGTTTTATTCCCGAAACTTCTGAAAAGCATTCTTTCCAAGTTGAATAGAGTGGTTTATTTGCATTAATAGACTAGAATAGTTTGCTTGAATTCTTCAAAGCATTTATAAGGTCCTTGGCAAACCACTCTAGTCTTTCCAAAGGACCTTACACATGGAAACTTCTTTGGTAAATGCTTTTCAGAATTCATTCCTGTTCAAACATGGTTATGTTTAAGGTCCTTGGCAGCTCATTATTCATGACCACCTGTCTGTTCATGTTCAAGCTCTTTTGTTACAACTCTTGTGACACCTCCCGGGATTAAGGCTAGACAAATCCCAGACCTTCGTCTACACATAAGCCTAACCTAATCTTGAAAGCGTACAGAGAGAGATTCGGTAACATAACAGTGACCCTACGATACAAAAATTATTACAACAAGCTCACAACTGAGCAAAAACCAAAATATTACAAGCAGAGGTCATTGACCACAAACTTTAAACAACGGAAGGCAAATTATGCTATTAAGTATAGCGAACTTAACAAATGGCCTAAGAGGCCTGAAGCATAACAATGACGTCCCATTCCATAGATCCCAGACTGCTGACTGGGAACCCCAAGCTACTCGTCGATGTCGAGGCCGTAAAGAACTCTTCTTCTATGGTAACACTTACTCTGCTGCAAAAGTATCAACAAAGCAAGGGTGAGTACAAGGTGTACTCTGCAAGACTTATGGCTGGTGGAGTTATTTTGTATAAAGCCAACTTTCTTTGTAAAAGAGGAGTAGAATCTCGATTATATAGAACCTTTTAAAAGGAGATAAGAGAACGGTATCTCTAGCTTTGATCACCTTTTCATATCCACCGAATCTTTATCAGCTAAACCTATCAACTAGGATCACCCCCTCGATCCCTGAGGAAGCATCCTTAAGCACACATTACTTAACTTGTCAAGTTTTTCGATTAGGTTCAAGTTCTCTATATCATCACGTCCGTTCCCAAGTCCTCTGTAACCGTGGACACGGCTTTTCAAAAAGATTATTATCCTGCAGGGGTGTACAACTTTACCCACACGTACCAACAAATTATTAGCCCGCTTCCTTGGAAGGCCGGCAGAGAGTGGTTGACCACAACCTTTACCTTTGTTTAGCCGAGACCATGAGTCACGAACTAAGGAGATGCTGCCGTAACGGGTCGAGTCCCGAAGCCGGTCCCTAGAGATGTGAACATGTTTTGAGATTACGGAGGCCGGGCCTCTCCCATTCCTTGCCACGCTTACCTACCTGTATGAATGCACAAGTTAAAACCTAATTAGCATTTAATAAAACTAGGGGTGTTATAACTCTTTACGTTGCTAATCTGCCTTCAGTTAGGTCCTTAGGGCTTTACTAGAACGAAGATGAAAAACTGATGCTCTTCATAATCTGAATATTATCCAGTGGATATTCCGTTCACCATAGAATTCCCTTAACCTATATTGGTCACCCTCTATATGTTCTGAAACATACTTACAACAGATTGTGCCTGCGTTCATAAAATGCTAGGTAGCTTCAACACTTGTTTGCAATAAGCGATATCTAACTTTTTTCTGGCATTCCTGCAGGGGCGCAGCTGCACAGCCAAGATTGCTTATTCCAATGGTTCTTGTGATGATGTATAATCGATGGAATGCGTAAGTAGACCAACTCCTAACAACTATTTTCCTATTGAAATATTCATAATAAAGTAAGCACACAAAAAAAAGTCTCTTACATGTTTGTCCTTGCTGTTCTGATGCAGGATATTAGTTCCAGAATATGGCTTCATGCACCTTGAGTTGATACCCATGCTTGTTGGGTTTTTCACCTACAAGATTGCTATGTTTACTCAAGCGATTCAGGAATCTATACCTGATGTTGGAAACCGTGAAGTTTGAACACTGCTCTGGTTAATACTTGTTGAGAAATTACAGAGAAGGCTGTTGCCCTGAGGGAAGATTGGTCGCCACTCATCAATATAGTAAGGTGACAAGCTTTATCCTTTCTTCTGCATGATAACACAATTTATGCCCATGTCACGTCAGAAATAAATTTTAGTTCTACGAAGAGTTGATTCTGGCGACTGAAGAATTTTAAAGAATGCAGGCTCATCCCGCTGTTTTAGCAGCATTATTGTAGGCATGCACGATTTTACAAGTTTAGATAATGAAGCAGCGTTTCTGTTTAATTATGTCCAATTGTTGTGATTTGACAGGCCTTAGGTTTTAGAAGAGTCTAAACTGGAGATGGCGTCAAGTACATAAGATGCGGGTTGAGGATACTGTCTGAAGATATGACTGATTAACAACATTCCACTGAGAAAGTTTACTACGACTGTGGTACAATGGGAAGTTGGCAAACAGGTGTGCGTTGAAATTCATGCCAGAGTTGCACGTAGATCGTGAATAGTCCTGTACATTGTACACCTCCAAACTTTTAGCGCATTGACCACCAAATTGTATGACTCGTTTTACATTTACCACTATTTTTTACTATATGGAGCCCAGGAGTCTGATCAGTTCGGAATGTAAATATGCGGGTTATCAATATACTAGTAGCTCGGGAAAATCTATACAGAAGACTCCCAAAAAAAAATGGTAATCTTCCAACCCACGGATGGAAGCTGTCCAAATGCCAAGCTGGAATCGCGGTTCGTGGATATACATGTGCGAGTTTAATACATTGCACACCATGGACAGGGATCTCTTTTGGTTTGCTGGACGCTTTGGCGTCATCGGAACGACGTAGTCTTCGAAGGGGCCCCTTCTTCTTCCGGCGAGGTCATTCAAAAGATTGCCACGGAGGCAGACTTCTGGAGGGCTGCAGGGCTTTTCCGTGACTATCTAGGGCAGGTAGATAAGTGGAGATGCCGCGAGTAGTTGCTTAGGTTGTGTTTGCTGTCCCTGAGGCGGCGTGGAGTTGCATCTTTGGCGCATGTCTTGTCAGGAATCTTACCGGCCTTTCTTCAATGAAAACGATACGTCTCCCAGGACGTATCCTTGTTGTTTTTATACATTGCACACCATGTGGTAATGCACATTGATGGAGGATTTGTTTAGAAATATGCCCTGAATATTATGCTTATAAGTAGTTGACAATGGAAAGAAATAAACAAGAATGTCACTATGTCCGCACTAGGGCAATAGCTAAAAGAGGAAATCGCGAAGCATACCTTTTTGCTGGAATAATGCGGTACCTTCTCAGGTAGATGCCTCCTTTTGTTTCTTCATTGTTTGTGTCGACAAGAGAGACGATAGATTCCCTGTGCCTGTGCTGTGCCTGGGCTGATGCCATTTGACATTTAACTACAACGGCCACCAACCACGTACACATTCCGTTCAAGCTGCGGTGCCCTGCGCATCTACAGCGACTCTCTAGACCGTCACCGGTTCCACGTGATCCATTGAATGGTCACTGCTGCATCTAATAACTGATTTTACAAATATGACCCTCTGCAATTCGTCATCGCCAAAAATACCCTCCTCGCGCCGCAAAAGCCAAAAATGCCCTGGCGGAATGCTGAAAAGGCGACACATGTCACCTCCCGCCACGGGGGGTGGCGGGATGTTCCTCCCGCCACAGGGGGTGGCGGGATGTTCCTTCCGCCTTTGGCGGTGGCGGAATGCTGCCGTGGGGCCCACCAGTGCGAGCACAAAGTCGAACCTCCCGCCAAGTCGAACCTCCCGCTGGCTGGGGCCGCCTCATCCCGCCATTCCCCATGGCGGAAGGAACATCCCGCCAATCCTCGTGGAGGAACATCCCGCCATCCCCCGTGGCGGGAGGTGACACGTGTCGCCTTTTCAGCCTCCCGCCAGGGCATTTTTGGCTTTTGCGGCGCGAGGAGGGTATTTTTGGCGATGACGATTTGCAGAGGGTCATATTTGTAAAAAAATCACTGAATGCTGCAGCTGCAGGGCAGAGGAGAAACAGGATGGGGCAGCAAAAAGGAGAAGGTTGGAGGTTTCGATAAATCAAACACACCCCTCAGTCCTCAGGATCATCATTGCCACAGCTCAAAGGAAATTAGGAAGTAGTAGTACATTCATTTGAACTAGTAGGTAGTAGTACCGAATCAATCTTTTCTTTTCTTTTCTTTCATAATAATAATCTCTTTCGTTGCTGGCCGTGGCGGCATCCTTACGGCCACCAAAAAGAATCCTAAAATGGTATCCAAATAGAGCCTACCTCAATAGTACTACGTAGCAATAAACCCCCCAAAAAAAGAGCCGAAAAAGTGGAAACGTGGTGATGGGACGCTGGCTGAGCACGGGCTGGTCTCTGACGCACCGCGAGGAGCCGAGTGTTCCTTCCAGGAAATTCAGCCCTCGCTCTCTACCTCCGTCTCCACCGCGTCCGCGCGAACGAACCAACTCCTAGGACCGCGAGTCAACGCTCTCCGCTGCGCCTTCCTCGGAGGTGGAGGCGGTCGCGGACGCCGCCGCGGCGACCGATCGGGCGCTGGGCCGAGGCCTGCGGCGGCCGGGGGACGCGGAGGCGACGCGGCGGAGCGCGCCGCCGGCCGTCCAGTAGCGGCGGCAGGCGCGGCAGAGGTGGCGCGGCTGCCGCACGTTGTAGTTGTTGAAGTAGCAGAACTTGGTCTCCCTGCTCCCGCACCTCGGGCACGGCAGCGGCTCGCCACCGACCGCCGCCGCCGCCTGCACGGGCGTCGTCAGCTGAGGAGGAGCCGGCGGAGGCGGGGTGCTCTCTTCCGTGGAGGTGGAGGCGGAGGCGGAGGCGGCGCGGTGGGCGCCGTCGGGCTGGATGACCTGGCCGAAGAGCTTGAATCCGGATGCGTCGGCGGTGGTGGTAGCTTGCGTCTGGGTGGGGAGGTTCGCCATGGAGGCGGAGGCGAGGCGGGCCGGAGCGGAGGAGGTGGTGGTGGGTAGGAAAGTTCCCCCTATATAGAGCAAGCCGGTGGCGGTGGTCATCCTCCCCTTGCTTTACTCACTTTGCTTAATATACCTGACTTCTTTGTGTGACATGGGTGTGATTGCGCTCTCCCTCTCTCTCTGTGGATATTTTCTCCCTTTACTACTATTCGTTATATACATACACATATATTAAATCAGTTAATAAACATTGGGAGTACTTCCTCTGTTCTGGATTATAGGGCTAATACATACTTTAGGAAAAGAGTTTGACCGTAAATTTAATCGACAATATATGAATCATATGTCATAAAAATTATATTATCGAAAATGTATTTTATATACGAATCGAATCTAATGGTATAATTTTTATTAAATATAGTTTATATTTTGTTAACTAAATTTATGAATATTCTTGAAGTATGTATTTGTCTTATAAACCGAAATGAAGGCAGTAGAAGTATTGTAAATCAGTTAATCATGGAGACTAGGATAGAATGGAGTTATTATGGCCTTATGGGCCATGCATGGTCTATGGTGATGCACACTAAAAAAATCATGTCATGTGGGAACTGCGGCATCATGTGCAAGCCTCAGACTGTTCGAAGTACCAAAGGGGTGCAACTTTCCATGCCTTTATCACCTCCCAATCATGTTGACTTTGGCCATCTCTTTTTCCAAAAGTACCATCCGCTTCCAAAGGAGTACTCGTAGTAGACTAGTAGTAGTAGTATATATTCTTCCTGTCTGTCGTGTTGACTTTTTCCAGGTTTCTGTGGTGATCCGTTCGGGTGTCGATGAACACAAGGGATCGAGCGAAAAAGGTGTCTAGCTTGAGCCTTCTAAGCAAGCAAGAGCATCCGCTTTGCTTTTCCGTCGTTGACCTAGATTCTCCTTTTTGTTTTGCGCGTGACGTCTTCGCCCTGCAAAAGACGGGGGATTTGGGCCTATGCGTGTGCGGCGCGGCGGCAGACCAGATACGGTGTATCTTGCTCGAGCGTGACAAGAACACAATTATATGCCCCACGGCGGCCGTCTACTCGTCTCGCCTCGCCTCGCTTTACAGATGGTGCAATTCCTCTTGGGCCCATCTGAATGACAAAAAGGACAAGACGTGTATGCAACGATATGCCAGGCTCTCTTCTTCGATTAGTACTGTACTTGTACAACGGTACGAAGGTTAGGCACGAGCAAGTGCAACGGATGAAGCTACCGGCCGGAGCAGTATCTGTGTGTACATGGCCCCCACACCGCCCACCATTTGTAGATCTACGAATAATACAAGGATTGAACGAAATCCAACTTGAAGTGACGCGTCGAGCTAGTACTAGTAGCTATGGTTGAGTTTGGTCGACCTAGATTTTTTTTCCTCAGGTTTGTTAATTTGCTCAAGGAAGATGTTTTATGCCAACCGGTTGAAGCGTCAGCAGGTCTATGTCTTCCTCGCGCAACCGCTCACGGACCCTGCCTAGATCCCATGCCTTTTATCCTGGACGCAGGTACGTTGGACTCCTTGGGGGCGTATCCCCTCCTTTCACAGGCCGCCTTGTTTGAATTGGACTTTTGTCTCGCTATATTAATATAGCAAACAACCAATATAATTGGGATAACACTACTAAGATAGACAGCACAAAAACCAACCTAAAAGAAATAAAAAAGAAATGAAAGAGAAAACAATGTCGACACCGGCGGTACAACGCAAAAGAAGATGACTCGCCACCGATGCACCCTCCGGAGAATTACCACCTCGCTCGTAGCACTCCAGAGCGTCATGTACCAAGCAACACCTCCAAAAAGGAACGCGACGACGACGACGCTATTGCCCGAACCAGTCCAAGGGTTTCCCTCGGAACGCGTTCTAGGGTTCCCCGGGTACGCTACGGGTGGTGGGGCGGAGGCACAACCGACGCCCTTCAGGAAGGACGGCGACACCCGCAAGCGTCACCACGTCGGTGCCGAGATGGCAAGGATTTCTCCTGACCCCCAAACAACCAGACTCCCGGGCGCTCCGCCTCGCCCCACCAAGCATGCCGCCCACCAGCGCACGCCACCATGGTCTTGCAGTCATCTCCATCGTTGCACCATGGCTCGGGATGCAAGGCTGGTGGACCGAAAAGAATAAGCTTTGGCAATGTCAGAGGGGCAATCGCACACGGGAGGGAACTACCTCCGCCACGGGATGCAGCAGGGGCAAACTAGGCCTTCTGACCCGGCCGAGCCTGAATGGGCCCATAAAGCACATGTCGCTGCACTGCAGCAAGGGCGCCATCGACACTGACAACCCCTCACCATATCTAGCTTCACGGTCCACCAGGAGAGCCACCACCGCATCAGGCAGCCCGCCCAGGCCCAGATCGATCCTAGCGGGCCCAGATCTCGAGCGGGAGGGCGAGCTCCATCAGTCCAGTTCCATTCCCCACCACCAAACGGTAGCACCTATGCCACCTACGCCATCCTTGCCAGCATCGGGGAATCTGCTGCCCCGCCGGGCCGCTGCCTAGGGACACCCCCATCACCTCGCTAACCCGCACATGAGAGGACACAGGGGGGGCGGGAAGGGCCGGGAGCCGCCGCCGCCAGCGCCTCCTAGGGCTATCCCGATGCCGGCGGCTGACAACGGCGGGAGGGAGGAGGCGGGGAGGGGGATCGCGACGAGGAATGACAGCACGACCGGCCGCCCGCAGGGATGAGCCGGTCATGAGATCTCGGTCTATTTCCCCCCACATGTCGCCTCCCACTAGTCCCTCCCCAGCTCTGGCAGGATCGGGCGAGCTTCCTCCCTGGCGGTCGTATGCCTCCTCTCTCAAGGGTACCTTCAATCCCGATGCCTGTCTGCTTCCTCAATCACTAGGTCAACGACAAGGGAGCGGCGGTAGCGCACATCTCTCTCATAGTTGGACGGCGACGAGGGTTGTAACAACTTACCCACCTCTCCCATTCAATAGTTACCATCTCTGAGCTTGAAGGGATCAAGGACCTCATAGGCCGCCGAGACTGAGAGATGAAGTTCACGAGTCGATTGCTCCGGGGTCGCCTAGTTTAGCTTTGATGAGCCTCTGGCGTAGCAGACCTGTTGTAGGTGAGGTCGAACCGATCGTTGCGTGCCTCCATGGTTGTTTACTAAGGCCAAAGTTTGGGGATTTTTGTCAATGTTGAATATGTCGTTGTGATTTGATACAAACTCGTATGTATTTGTTTGTATAGTATATCCTTATGTAAATGCTATAATGTTTTCCTAGATGTATGCTACAAAAAGTTTTTCCAATGTTGTAAACATGTTTCAGTAATGTTGGATTAGCTTGACATATTTGTTAAAATGCGTAGTTTTTTGTAAACAATGTCAATTTTTTAACGCTCTTGGTGCAATCAATGAGGATTTTGTTGCATACATTGTTGAGTTTTGCTACATCGATGTGTAAAAAATATTACATCATATTTTTCTATGTTGCAAGATTTTACAAATTCACATGAAAATGTTACAAAACTATAACAAATTTTCTGAAAAGCCACATGCACTAAAAAATGTTGCGTTTGAGATTTTCTTGCAGCCATAAGCTAATGATGACACTGAATCTAGAGATGGACTAATGTTACCTACAAGTGATATACAAGTTCATTTGATAAAGAATAAAACTACCGAAGTTTCTCTTATCTTTCATTTATATTTTATGTTTGATTGCAACAAAAACACCATACTTTTACGAGGGGTGATCTCGATGAGCTTGATGGGAATGTTAACCAGATCCAAATAAATCACCATATTTTCTATCCACCACTCAAAGAAAGATATGAAATGTGGTGACCTAGCACTCCGCTACATGTTGTAGTGCGCAAATTGTTGATATAACACTCATGAAACACCAGTTCGTAAATATTACACCCCTCAGAGTGGTATAACAGAAACATTACGATTCCAATTTATTATATATTCATTGTAACAAGCCAAAAGTGTACAAAAGTTTCGAGATAGTCCTCGGTCCAATGAGAATTCATGGTTTAATTCAAATTCAAATGCACTAGCTTTAAGATAAAGCACCATTGGAGATTAGCAACTTATTTAGTAAAAGTTATATGCTTCTCTTCTCATCTAACTTATTCCAGCTTTAACTAAGTTTATGAACCTACGTATTTATCTTCAACTTCATAGGCTACATCGTAATCTACACCTTCTATGCCTCTAGAAATATATGGTTTCTCATAGTAAATTTCTCCCTTTTCGTGTTCCTTACAAGTTAACTCATTGGTGTTTTCAGAATCTAAGAAAGGATTTGAAAAGATACCATTGTACTACGAGCGTATTCATCAAGTCCTACATAAGTTGGTGTTGGTTGCACTAAATACAACTGTTGATCGTAGATCTTAGACATATGCAAATTTTCAAAAATGGTTTCTTAAAAAGGTATGTTTTATTTAGAAAAAAACATGTTTGTCAGTCTTTATGGGTTGTTTGGTCTTCGTGGAGTCCCTTTCCCGTTGCGATAGTAATTCAATTCCTATAACAAGGAGTCAAAAGTCACATTTATTATACTCTACAGATGTGCGCTACTTTTCACAGAAGCATCATTAGCATTATTGCTCTTATTCAGTCTTTCTTAGGTATGAGGCTCACACCAAGTATATATGAGTCATGTCAAGTCCCTCTCCATGATCACCTGGTCCACCCTTTGTAAAAAGTTTCAGTTAGAAGGCCTACGCTTAATTACCCCCTTTAAAGGCATTCAAGTCGTCACTTGATAGCATAGTGCTTTCAACTTCAGATTATAGCCCTACCTATCATCCGAAGACATAGAAAAGAAAGAAGGTACTTCTGGATCGCTCGCCCTATAACAATATCTATCGTCAGCATTGTCCATATTTTGTAAGAATGACCGACTATATTCGTTGTTAATCCTATATGCACTTTTCGATACAATGGAACCTCCACCAGAGGTTTTCCAGCATGTATTTCAACCATTGTTCCATTTCCCACCATCTCATAGTTCATTTCACTTATAGAAAATATATTTGATTTTCAATGAAGGTGATTATACTTTTGAAAAGTAGTTTATATAAAATATTTTAAAGGACATGCAAGATTGAATTTGCCTGGTAGCTATGGGATAATGCAATTTGAATGTTCTACTTGACCCTGAACCTCGGGTTCTGAAATAACATTTAAATAACCAATTCAATGCTATTATGCATAGGTATGGAATGCATTATTGGTGTGTTGTTAAATCCCCCTTAAATTTGGATTTTTCTTGTTTGATAACTTATTTACCAAATTGCCCTTATTTGAGTGAATTTCACTTGGAATATTCTTAAGAATTCAAGAATATTATTTCAAATATTATTTCAAATATTATTTATGAATATGTTATTTTATTTGTGAGCTATTTGGAATTATTAAATGTTTTTTTGGGTTTTTTAAATGCCTTGAATTTTTAGTTATTCAATAGTATTTTTACTAATTTCAGAAAAATAAGATTTGGATTCCTAATATATTTTTTCAAAATTATTTTCATTTCAACTTTATAAATTTGTCTTGAGAAATAATTAATTAATGGCATTTTACTTAATTTGTAAAATGACCATAATGCCCCTAGGCTCACATGTCAATCCAGTAGGGTTAAGTAGACGGAATAGAACGAGTTCTGCCTAGACACTCTCGTCCCGTCTCTCGTATCTCTCTTTCTTCTCACACGCACTCTCTACCGCGACCACCACATCGTTGCTGGCGTCACCGATCGATTTTGGGTGCCTCCTACCATCGTCTTCGTCGCGCTCATGCCGAATTGAAAACCCTCTCTCTCCTCTACCTTCCTATCTAGATAGATTTCACCTTCGGTCGCTGGGCGCGCCTAAGCCCTAACATGAACCTAGGGTTTCAGTGTGAGGTTGTGCTGTCATGCACCGGTGCTCCTCCGGTGTCACTCTGGCGCTGGGATGCTCCCTTGGTGATACTCTTGTCAGGAATATGCAACATGTATTCCTCTGGGGGACAAAGGCCACAATATATAGTACAGGTACAGGTGCAAATATGCAGGAAGCCCCCTAACATATGGGGAAAATACAATATACAAATATATACATCTAACACACCCCCTCAAACTCATGGTGGATCCACAACACTGAGTTTGGAGAGTAAGAAATCATCTTTGCCTCAGTCTGCCTTCGTAAAGAAATCCGCCAACTATAAATCTGAAGGCACATATTGAAGCGCAACAACCCGAGCCTGCACCTGAGCACGTGTATAGAAAGCATCAACACCAATATGCTTGGTAAGCTCATGCTTGACCGGATCACGTGCAACACTAATAGCACCTGTACTGTCAGACAAAACCAGAGTGGGTGTGGTAATAGAGACCCCAAAGTCTGCAAGTAACCATCATAACCAGGTCACCTCAGCAGTCAACAAGGCCATAGCATGCAACCCAGCCTCAACACTCGAACGGGAAACCGCTGTCTGTTTCTTCGTCTTCCAAGCAATGAGCGAACCACCAAGAAACACACAGTAAGCAGAAAGTGAACGACGATCCGAAGGATCACTCGTCCACGTAGCGTCTGAATAGCACTGGAGCTAGAGGGAGTTGGAACGAGGAAAGAAAAGGCGACGAGTGATCGTACCCCGAAGATAACGAAGAACACGGAGAAGATGACTATAGTGAACGGTGATGGGAGCAGAAACAAAGTGTACCGTGAAAAATCATCGATGAATAAAATATATTAGCGATGGCCCCCTTTCAAAGCGAAAGGAGCCGGATCCCAAACATCGGAATGAACTAAATCAAAAGGTCGCTAAGATACAGATGCGCTAGTAGGATAGGGAAGCTGAATCTGTTTACCCAACCTACAGCCCTGACAATGTAAAGACTCATCTCCTGAGACAGACCCCAGAAGACCACGATGAACTAATGACGGCAGGCGGGAGTCACAAAGGTGACCAAGACGATGATGCCACTGCTGAAAGGATCTGGTAGCAGAGGCGACGACCGGAGAATAACTGGCAGATGAAGTGGCAGCGGAAGGAACACGAAGACAGTCTAACTCCCAAAGTCCTGAAGAGTCACGGCTGCGAGGGCCAGCTCCAACCAGGGCCTGTGTGCGACGGTCTTGGACAACACAAGAATCAACATCAAGAATGATGCAACAACCAGAGTCAGTAAGCTGGCTAGCAGAGAACAGATTCATCTTAAGAAGAGGGACATGAGAAATATCAGGAATAGAAAAAGAAGAAGTAGAAAGGGTGCCCCGACTAGAAACAGGAAGAGACGTACCATCAGCCGTAAAAACACGGATATGAGAAGGGAGAGAACAAAGAGCGGACAGAAAAGAAGACTCAGATGTCATATGAAAGGAAGCTCCAGAATCCAGATACCACGAAGACGTACCTGACTGTGTAGAAGGTGGTGGTCACGCAGGTTCAAGAATCACAGTAACCAGAAGTCTGCCGAAGAAGAGCATGTAGCGAAGCGCACGCGAAGACTCGATAATGTCACGATTAGAGAGAGCAACCTGAAGATCCGGAAGGAGACGACGCCCATGAGCCGGTGTCACGACGTAACTGGGTCCTGTATAACAGTGGCCCAAGTGGCCAACCTCAAGGAGAAGAGCGTGAAGAGAACCACGACGAACCTGACCACGAGCCTGCTGGTGCTGACTCTGACCCTAAGACTGCTGGTGCTGAAGCTGACCCTGACCCTGACCTGGAGGAGTGGGTAGTATCGGCGGAGGCGGCACTGGGGACCGCGGCTGAGTCGAGGGAGAAGACGGCAAAGGAGCACCACGAGTAACAAGCACAGAGGGAACCGCAAGAAGACCAGCACCACTGAGACTGGTCTCCTCAACCCGAAGCTCAGACAACACCTCAGAGAGCGGAACACGACCACGAGCATTCAGCTGAGCACGCCGGGGCTCAAACTCCTGGCGAAGCCGAGACAAAAACTCATAGATGCGGTGAAACTCCAAATCCGAAGAATCCGACTGGCAAAAGCATGTGCCACAAACAGCAGTACGGAGAGAATCAAGATGACGCCAGATAGCAGCACTCTGAGTATAGAACTCATCAATAGTGGAATCACCCTGCTGAAGAGCATGCTCCTGGCGAACCACATATAGGTAAAGAGCATCCCCAGACGGCTGATAGCGCTGACGAAGATGTGCCCACTGGGCGGCAATAGTAGGGAGACTCATGAACTCAGCAGCATACTGGGGCAGAACACTGGAGGTGAGAACAGCAACAGCACGAGCATCCTCGTCGACGCACTAAGTGTAGGCAGTCAGAGCGTGTCGATAGGTCTCTAGATCAGCAAAGTACTGTTTGAACTCCAGGTCATAAGCAGCAATAGCACTATCATCGGCACTCTGAGCAACATCCTTGGCCTCCTGAGAAGCATCGGCACCGAGAACAATCGGCGTCGGCGGAAGAGGAGCCACAGGAGCGGGGGGGGGGGGGGGCACGGCGGACAGGAGACCTCGCCGGAGAGCACACCCCAAAGACGGAGACCGCGCATCTGAACGCGCATGAATGCAGCAAAATCAGGATAATTCGCGCCATCGAAGATCACCGGGCAGCGAGGAATCGCAACATAGCCCGATGCAGAAGCCATCTCTCTCTCAATTTTTTTTGGTCAACTCTCAGATCCAATCGGGAACCGACGAAAACCAACTGTCAGATTCGATCGGAACCGACAAAAACCAACTGGCAGATTCAATGAGGCCAGTAGATGGAGACAGGGCGGCGGCGGGGCAGGCGGGGCCGGGCCACAGACGGGGCGGGGGCCCTGGCGTACGTTCGTCGGGGTGGAGTAGATCCTCCCGCGCGTGGGGCGCTAGGTGAGGTACCGCGCGTGGGACGCGAGGTGACGTTGTCGTCGGTCAGCAGATCGAGGCGGGGGCGAGGTCCCGCGTGGATCGAGGCGGAGGCGAGGTCCCGCGTGGCCTTTATCGGGCGGTGTCGGGGTGGAGTAGGAGCAGATTGAGGCGGCACAGAGTGGAGGCCCGCGCGGCAGGAGAATCCCAGGCCAGGCGACATGGAGGCCCGCGCGGTTGACTCCCAGGCATGGAGTCCCAGGCGTGGAGACGGGAGGAGACCGGACGGACAACGTCGCGTGGAGGAGATTCCGCTGGAGAATGAGATCGATTCGAACCGATCTGAAAAGAAGACGGCAAATCCGAGATGGCCGGAGACAGCGACAACCGGCGGCGGCAACGTCGGAAGAACGACGACGACAGGGACGGTGGCGGCGGTGACGATGTTGTAGAAAAATTTGTCTAACCTAGATCTGATACCATGTCAGGAATATGCAACATGTATTCCTCCGAGGCTAAAGGCTACAATATATAGTACAGGTACATGTGCAAATATGCAGGAAGTCCTCTAACATATGGGGAAAATACAATATACTAACATATACATCTAACAACTCTGTCACTAGCATGGTCTAGCGAGGGTTGACATACCGCTTGGGGTAGTACCTGTGTTGCTGTCATCATGGTAGTCATCTTCATCACTTTCGGCCGTGTGTGGTTGACCTAAGATCCCTGCCACGCCTTACCGTCAATGTGCATGTGTTTTAATCTCTCTCAAACCACTCTCATCTCTCCGTCTAGCTTGATTCCCCTACATTCTAGGGTTTAGTACGTATACTGCTACTGTTCTAGGACACTAGTACTAACGATGATGAATTAGTGATATTCTAGGTTTGTTGCTAGTTGATTAATGATATTCTTAATCATCTTAGTAGCTTAATGGTTCTTGTAGGTTGTTTAATTTCCAATTTAGGTGTAATTTAGTGTTGACCGAATGTTAAGATTTAGTTTTGTCAGTGTCAAGTTCAGTTTTTATGGTGTTTGGTTAGTAATTTATGGTTTGGCCCTGTCAGTGTTTGACAGTGTTCTGTAGTACTACCTCCGTCCCAAGGCTTAAGGCTATATTTTTTTTTAAAAAAGTCAAACTATACAAAGTTTGTAGAAAAATATATTAATATTTACAATATAAAATATATACCCTTTGATACACCATGAAACATATATTCACATGTTATCTATATAATATCATAGTTCTTGAAAGTTTTTTCTAAAAGTTTGGTCAAACCTTTTGTAGCTTGACTTTTTTTTAAAAAAATAGGCCTTAAGCCTTGAGATGGAGGGAGTATATTAAGATGATTTAAATGTTGTAGATGTTTCTACAGATGATTTCATTAGGTTTCCTTGGCATCATTAAGTGTTGATTATCCTTGACTGTAACTTTGAGCTTCTCTTGATCATGGTCAAACTTTTTGTAGCTTGACTTTAAAAAAAAAGGCCTTAGGCCTTGGGACGGAGGGAGTATATTAAGATGATTTAAATGTTGTAGATGTTTCTACAGATGATTTAATTAGTTTTCCTTGGCATCATTAAGTGTTGATTATCCTTGACTGTAACTTTGAGCTTCTCTTGATCATTAAGTGTGCTTTTGTGATCTATACCGTTTAATTACATTACTTGTTGCTTGTAGATGTTTATCTGGTGCTTCATGATTGTATTATATGGATTATTTACTCATGATCTGTTGGGGATATGCTATATGGGTATGCTCATAGCATGTCACTTATCCGGATAACCCTGGTGGCCCATAGTTGATAGCATGGCCTATGGCCTGCTGGGCGACCCAATTAGATGGATCCAGAAGGGAGGCCCATGCCGGATAAAGGAAGACTACGGTGGAGTCACCAACGTACCCGAAGCCTTGGAGTGCAAGATACACAAGACTAGTAATAGACGGTGTAGGACTCTGTAACCTGTCCGGCTAGGACTTTTCCCTGTAACCCTAGGACCTGGCGACTATATAAGTCGGGCCTATGGGAGCCTTTAGGGCACAATCTTAGACGATCATAGATAACTACACACAACCTCGCACAGCAAACCTATCTCTGTAACTTGGCGTATTGCCCTTATAGTGATTTATAGCAGGAGTAGGATTCCGCCACCGTTGTGGGATCTGAACCTGGGCAAGCTGTGTTATCTCGTACCCGTCAACCGTTCGCCTTACCTCACGTCTCTAAACACGCATTGTGAGGGCCCCTCCATGGCGTACTCGTCGGCAATACCACGACAGTTGGCGCCCACCATGGGGCAATAGGCGCTTCAGGCTCTTCAGCGGGCGAGGACCAAGATCTTCGCGGGAATCGGCGAAACCGTAGCCATCGGCCGTGTTCTCTGCTCCGGCAATGTTCCGATCGTCCCTCCTGACGAGTTCTGGATCCTGGCGAAGACGAACCCTACGCGGTGTTCAATCGTTCCTATCGAAGACATCCACCTCTTCATCGGAGAAACCGACTCAGGCACTAGTTCCCCGGGAGTCGGAGGAGCATCAAGGCCCGCACGGACCATCCACGGGCAGGATACGTTCGCGGAAGGATCGATGTCGGATCTCTCTTCAGAGTTTGCTGGCAAATATCGGAAAAATCCAAGGCCCATCCAAACCGCCCCTGTGCAGGATATAAAGGTGGAAGATCACTGCAAATCCGCCGGCTTCGCCCGTGCGTCTGAACAGTAGAGATCCAAGTTCGTCGGCGTGGTTACCATCTTTGATCTGGCTCACTGCGTTCAGAGAGAAGGCGAACCCGCGATTACTTGGCCGATGGCTCAGATACGACGATCCGCCCACTACCGATGATAACACTTTGTATCACTTCATGGAAGGACTGGACCGTGGCACGCTTCTTCGACATTCTTTAAGACGGCAGCAGGCAACAGGGCGTCTTACCGTCGAAGAGATGGTGAGAACCGTCAACAACTACGGAAGCTGATGCAGCAGCCCAGATGGCGCTTGCGCTTAAGGACAGAGAACCTCTGATTCATCAACCACCACCACCGCCTCCTGCCGCCATCGTCGCAGCAGCACCGCCACCTCCAGTCATCGTCGATGCCGTTGCACCTCCACCTCCCGTCATCGAGGAAGCCCTGGCACCCTCCGACTCTGTCATTGACGCACTCTACGCTGACTTTAGTGCTGATTCAGAGGAAATAGATTTCAGTCCAGAAGAGCTAGACTACGCTATGCAGGAGATGGAGGAGGAGTACTCGCGCGACGAGCAAGCCAACAATGCCGTCACGTCTCGAGGGGTGTTCATCACCATTGGGACGGCGATGGATGAAGATCAACCCGGACGAGCTCTGCCTACAGCGCTAGAAAAGGGGAAGGGGCCACTTATTGCTGCTGATGATGGTCGCGCAAAATTTATGCCTCCTCCGCCTAACCCAGTGCAGCATCCTAAGGAACTTGGCACCGTCCAGAGCAACAACAACACCGCAAACTTTCCACCTCCAACATCTACGTCTGCAGCAACCCAAGTTACTCCAGCTGATAGAGTGATGTACGACAATCTCCTCGTCGAGCCACTGACCGTTGCTCATATCCGGAACGTGAACCAGCTTGACGAGAAGCGCCAGCAGCTGCTGGAGCAAGCGCATTCCATCGCGGATCAAGGCGCTAAACTAGATCGAGATCTGGTCAACACGTAGAAGTCCATAGAGAAAGCTACAGCAATGGAGGCTGAGTATAAGACTTTGCTGCAGCAGCAGAAGACTAAGAAATCTCCGGCTCGCGTCATCAACGATTCTGGCGTACGGCGTAACCTAGGATGGGCTCCCTCGAAGCCGGCACAAGGCAATCCATACATTGACAGTGAGGGCAAGCAGGTGATGCCCACCCCACTCCTTAATCTCACCGTCGCCAAGACCCTTCTGGAGCAGGATAGATCGCCTGAGGCAGTGGAACAGGTCTATGACCTAGTGGCCAAGGCGGTGAAGCAGCAGGAAAAGGCCACCTCTCAGAGGCTTGAGTCTGACCCAGCGCTCTGCCAATCTAGCCAGTACAAGCCGCCAAGGGACAACTCTCCTCTTGATGTCGGGTCCCAGACGGGTTCATCAGAACAAAGATGGAGGGATGCGCGCAATTGGAAGGATGCTATCCCCATATCCTCCGACCACGGAGAAAAGGCCTGACCTCGTCACCCATCGCCACCGCCCCGCCCCCCCGACATCGCGAAGATTACAAGGCTCACCATCGTACGGATATGCCCCCACCAAAGCAGTGCGGCATCGTCATCCGCGACAACACGGAGCAGACCCGTCATGACAGAGAGCGCAACCAAGGACACAAGAGCAGGTCACGCCATGACCCTCCGCGTCTGACAAGCAACCGTGACAGCCGTGAGGTGTCGCAGGAGGGTAACAGCAAGAAGGCTAACCCACCGCCATCTCCGCCCCCGTCACCGCCAAGCAGTCACCATGGCGGAGGAGGCCCGCGTCGTTCATGCAGCCCAACCCTTGTTTACAAGAAGAAGAACCCGGAGCCATACGACGCACGATCGCGGATCGATAAGATCCACGAGGCCCGGGAAGGACCATACCTAGGACCACGTTGCTTTGGACCTGCAATACGGTCTGGAACTTACCCCAAAGGTTTTCGGATTGACAAGACCATCAAGCCCTATGACGGCACCGCCAAGCCGGCCACATGGTTGTAGGACTACGACAACACGGTGGAGATTGCCGGAGGCAACCCCAACTTCGCCGTCAAGTACCTCCCATTAATGTTGGCAGGCACGGCCCGTCAATGGATCGACGACTTGCCGGAGAAATCTATCTACAACTGGTTGGACATGCAGGAAGCATTCACCAAGAACTTTGAGGGTACATACAAGCGTCCCTGCACTGTGGGTGATCTACAGCGGTGCGTGCAAGAGAAAGACGAGACATCTCGCGCCTACCTCTCCTGCTGGCTGGATATGAAGAATTCCTGCGCAGGAGTGCACGCTCAGACCGCCATGGCCGCCTTCATCGACAGGTTGGAAAGAGGCATGTTTCTCCGACATAAGCTGAAGCGCTTGCAGGACAATTGAAGGGAATATGCCCTGAGAGGCAATAATAAAGTGTTTATTATATGTATTCCAAGTATATGATAGATGTTTATTTTGCATGCTATAATTGTATTGATACGGAAACGTTAATACATGTGTGTTTAATAAACAAACAGAAAGTTCCTAGTTATGCCTCTCATAAACTAGCTCGTTGATTAACAAGATGATCAAGGTTTCCTGATCATGGACATTGGATGTTGTTAATAACGGGATCACAACATTAGTGTAATGGTGTGATGAACATTCATCCGAAGTATAGCATTACGATCAAAGTCATTGAGGTTATATTGCTATAACAACTTACGAAGTGATCCTAATCCTTAGACCATGAGATCATGTCAATCACTAACACCGAAAGAGTTTCTTGATAACATCAAACGTCACACCGTAACATGGTGATTATAAAGATGGATTCAGAACTAATAAAGTGTTATGTTGAGGCTCATGGATCGAGAGTGGAATTTGTTCATCCCGATGACGGATAGATATACTCTGGGACCTCTCGGTGATATCACATTGATTAGCTTGCAAGCAAGTGATTTGATCACTAGAATGTTATATCACAGGAACGAGAAATGAGTGCATGTCGGTAACGAGATCAAACTAGGTATGGAGATACCGATGATCAAATCTCGGACATGTAATATATCATGAAACAAAGGGATTAAGATACTAGCGTAAAAGGTTCCGACGATCACAAGAAAGTCATCGTTGAATGTGTGGGAGTCAGTATGGGTCTCCAGATCCCGCTTCTGATTATTGATCCGAGAGGGGTCTCGATCATGTCCGCATTATTCACGAACCGTAGGGTGACACACTTAAAATACACCGACATCCAATTGGAGCAAATGTTTCATGCCGAAAGAATGAACAAGCGCAGGAATTTATTTCACTAGATCTGAAACAAAGGTTTTCGGGTGAAATTGCATAAAGTGGTTATGCATGTGAAATAGAATTCTAGCAAGGGGTTATTTGTGAATGTTTGTCATTAAAGTAATTGAAAAAATTCTGAATAAAATAAAAGAGTTTTATTTAATGAGAGTTTGCATTAAATTTGGTGGAAATTTAATGGGAATTTGAGTGGACTTTTGAGTGGAGGGATTTTAAAGGGCATTTTGTGAGTGGAGTGTCCACCCACATGAATGAAGGAGGGGAGGGGGCAGCCCCCATGGCCGGCGGCCACCCCCTTGGGTGCCCCCCTCCTCCTATAAAAGGAGCCCCCTCCTCACTTGTCTCTCACACCTCCTCGTGAAGGATATCTCTCCCCCCTCTAAAATTTATCCCCCATGGTCTCGGACTAGCGAAATACATGTTCCCGGTGGCTATTCGGCAAGAAAGAGTTGTGCTTCCGCTGCATCGCTGGAGCGAGGAGGCGGAGGTTGCTCGGTGCCTCGAACGTGTGTGCGAGCACGGATGCGCTGCTGATTTGCGGCGCTAGGACTTCCTCTCGATCTTGAGATCGACAAGAGATCGTCCACATCAACCATGAGTTGAACTCGTTAAGCTTTGTCGGTCTTCAAGGGTATGTTCTCTACGGATATATATCTGCCCGTTGTTTGTATCTAGTAGATAGATCTTGGTATATAGTTCACATCGTAGGAAAATTTTTGTTTTCTATGCTGCGAACCCTAAAGTGGTATCAGAGCCGGATCTATGCGTAGATACTTTACACGGGTAGTACACATATGAGTATGTGGGCGATGATGATCATGTTGTTGCTCCTTTGTTGTAATTTTGGATATTGGTGGCATAGTGGGATGAAGCGGCCCGGACAAACTTTACATGTCCTCGCATGAGACTGTTCCACGCTTGACATGCAACTAGTTTGCATAAGTGGCTAGCGGGTGTCTCTCCTACTATAGTCAATATCTATTTTGCAAGCGAGTTGTCAACAATTTGATTATCCTCGTTGTGGTTCATGTTCGTAGGTAAGAACAGTTCTATCTCGAAAGCCCTAAGCCACGTAAAACTTGCAATGGATAAATTAGAGGCGTCTAGTTTAGATTGTTGATGGGCTAGTGTTATGATATGGTAGTGTTGTAAGTAGAAGTATGAGATGATACTCTTACAACACACATAGCGTGTAAAATCCATAGACCTTGGATTTACACATATAGGTATGATAGTGATCATACCATGATGCACATGATAGAGATCATCTGCGGGAACCATATCATTTCACTAATAAACATATGATGTTTTGATTGCATCTTATATTGCTTGTTTAGCACTTTGTTAGCATAATAAGATGATCCCTCATTTAAATATCAAGATAAGAATGTGTTCTTCCTTTAGTATGCACCGATTATGTTTTCGTCGCTCCAAGACATCACGTGATGATCGGGTGTTCTTGGATCCACGACCATATTTCGGGTGTAAAACAGTTACACACGCGAATACTAAGGTTCTAACTTGGCGAGCCTAGCATGTACAGACATGGCCTCGAACACGTAATCGAAAGGTTAAGCATGAGTCATATAGTTGATATGATGCCCATTTGATGCTCGCCTTTGAAGCTATACCGACTCACGTGATGATCGGACTTGGTGTAGTGGATTTGGTTCATGTATTCACCAAAAAGGCACGAGGGATGTCGTTTTTGAGTGGGAGTTCATTCGTAATATAGATTAGTTGAACTCAATCTATCATACACTTAGTCTAAACTTTACAAATTCTGTTGTAGATGGCACCACTTGCTTTTAATTTCAATGTGTTCATGGAGAAAGAGAAACTAGCAACGAACGGTAGCAACTTTACCGAATGGGCCATGAATTTGAGGATTCTCCTCTCTGCTGCACAAAAGCAATATGTGCTAGAAGCGCCGTTAGGACCCCCACATTTTGATGATGCCCCTGACGAGGAGAAGAATGTCTATCAGACTCGTCAGGAGGACCACAACTTAGTTCATTGCGGCATATTGTATGGGATAGAGCCGTAACTTCGAAAGCGTTTCGAAAACGGCAATGCATTTGATACAATGGGTGAGTTGAAAATGATTTTCGACACATGTCAGTAGAGAGCTACAACGCTTCAGAAAAGTTCTTTAGCTGCATGATGGAAGAGCACAACTCCGTTAGTGAGCATGTACTCAAGATGTTGGGTTACACCGATAAGCTTGTGTCCTTGGGAATATCGATTCCCATTGACTTAGGCATCGATCGTGTTCTGCAGTCTCTGCCACCTAGCTATAAGAGCTTCGTGATGAACTATAATATGCAAGGCATGAAGAAGTCTCTCCCGAGCTCACAATGCTTAAAACCGCAGTGGAGATCAAAAAGGAACATCAAGTGTTGATGATCAATAGGAACACTGGTTTCAAGAAAGACAAGAAGGGAAAACAGAAGGGAAGTAAGGGCGGCAAACCTGTTGCCGCGCCTGAAAAGAAACCCCGAGTTGGACCTAAGTCTGATTCCGAGTGCTACTATTGTAAGGGATCGCCATCGAAGCGCAATCGCCCCAAGTATCCGCGCATAAGAAGGCCAGCAAGGCAAACAAAGGTATATATGATATACATGTTATTGATGTGTACTTGACTAGTGCTCGCAGAGCACCGGGTATTTGATACCGTTCGGTTGCTAATATTTGTAACTCGAATCGTGCGGAACAAGCGACCGCTAGCAAGGGGTGAGGTCAAGATGAGTGTCGGCAATGGATCAAGTGTTGATGTGATCGCCGTCGGAACGCTGCCTCTCCACTTGCCGTCGGGATTAGTTATAAACTTGAATAAATGTTATCCGGTGCCTGCACTGAGCATGAACATTGTATCTGGATCGTGTTTGATGCGAAGTGGTTATTCATTTAAATCCGAGAACAATGGTTGTTCCATTTATATGAATGAAATCTTTTATGGTCATGCACCGATGATGAATGGTTTATTTCTATTAGATCTCGATGATAATGTTACACATATTCATAATGTTGATGCTAAAAGGATTAAACTTAATGATGATATATCCGCATATATGTGGCACTGCCGTCTAGGTCATATTGGCGTTAAACGCATGAAGAAGCTCCATTCAGATGGACTTTTGGAATCACTTGATTATGAATCATTTGATACATGTGAGCCATGCCTTATGGGCAAGACGACTAGAACGCCGTTTTCCGGTTCAATGGAGCAGCATGATTTATTGGAAATCATACATTCTGATGTATGTGGTCCAATGAGTGTGTCGGCGCGAGGTGGATATCGTTATTTTGTTACTTTCATGGATGAATTGAGTAGATACGGTTATATCTACTTGATGAAACACAAGTCTGAAACCTTTGAAAAGTTCAAGGAATTTCAGAATGAAGTGGAAAATCATCGTAATAGAAAGATCAAATTTCTACGGTCCGACCGTGGAGGTGAGTATCTAAGTTGCGAGTTTAGCACTCACATGAAAGAGTGTGGAATTGTTTCACAACTCACACCTGCCGGAACACCACAGCGAAATGGTGTGTCGGAACATCGTAATCGTACTTTATTAGATATGGTTCGATCTATGATGTCTCTGACGGACTTGTCGTTGTCATTTTGGGGTTATGCACTAGAAACTGCTGCATTCACTTTAAATCGGGCACCATCTAAATCCGTTGAAAAGATACGGTATGAATTGCGGTTTGGAAACAAACCTAAGCTGTCATTTCTTAAAGTTTGGGGATGCGATGTTTATGTGAAGAAACTTCAACCGGATAAACTCAAACCCAAAGCGGAAAAATGCGTCTTCATAGGATACCCTAAAGAAACTATTGGGTATTCCTTCTATCACGAATCCGAGGGCAAGGTTTTGTTGCCAAGAATGGATCCTTTCTAGAGAAAGAGTTTCTCACGAAAGGTGTGAGTAGTCGGAAGGTAGAACTCGAAGAGGTTGTGGAACCTTCTCTTCAAAGTATGGCGAGTAGCGCAGCGCCGGAAGTTGTTCCGGAGTTGGCTCCACCTGTTGAAGAGGGAACTAATGATAATGATCATGAAACTCCGAAAGAGAGTACTACCGAACCTCGCAGGTCAAACAGGACGCGTGCAGCTCCCGAGCTGTACGGAAATCCTGTCATGAATTTCATGGTTGATGAAAATGATGACCCTACGACGTATGAAGAAGCGATGATGAGCCCGGATTCCAACAAATGGTTAGAAGCCATGAAATCCGAGATGGAATCCATGTATGAAAATCAAGTTTGGAACTTGGTGGAATTACCTCACGACCGAAAGGCCGTGGAGAACAAATGGATTTTCAAAAGGAAAACTGATGCTAATGGTAATATAACCGTCAATAAAGCTCGACTTGTCGCAAAGGGGTTTCGACAAATTCAAGGAGTTGACTACGATGAGACATTTTCTCCCGTAGCGATGCTAAAGTCATTTAGGATTATGTTAGCAATTGCTACATATTTCGATTATGAGATATGGCAGATGGATGTCAAAACCGCGTTTCTCAATGGTAATATTGAAGAAGAGTTGTATATGATACAACCAAAGGGTTTTGTCGATCCGAAGGATGCTAACAAGGTGTGAAAACTTCAGCGATCCATCTATGGATTGAAGCAAGCATCACGAAGTTGGAATCTCCGCTTTGATGAGGTGATCAAAGAGTTTGGATTTGTCCAAACTTATGGAGAAGCTTGTATTTACAAGAAAGTGAGTGGGAGCAATGTGGAATTTCTGATATTATATGTGGATGACATATTATTGATCGGAAATGATATAGATCTTTTAAACAGTGTTAAAAGTTATCTAAACAACAAATTTTCAATGAAGGACCTAGGTGAAGCGTCATACATATTAGGCATAAAGATCTATAGAGATAGATCTAGGCGCCTAATAGGGCTATCGCAAAGTACATACCTTGATAAGATTTTAAAGAAGTTTAAAATGGAAGAAAGTAAGAAGGGTTCTTACCTATGTTGAAAGGCAAGACATTGAGTAAGACTCAAAGTCCGCTTCGGAAGAAAGAGAGATAATGGACAAAGTCCCTATGCTTCAGCCATAGGCTCTATAATGTACGCCATGCTATGTACAAGACCGGATGTGGCACATGCTATTAGTTTGACTAGTAGGTACCAATCGGATCCGTGTTCTAACACTGGATAGCGGTCAAGAATATCCTTAAGTACTTACGAAGAACTAAGGATATGTTTCTTGTATACGGAGGTGAAGAAGAGCTCGTCGCTAAATGTTATGTCGACGCTAGCTTTGACACCGATCTGGATGACTCTAAGTCTCAATACGGATACGTATTTCTCATGAATGGCGGAGCGGTTAGTTGGAGGAGCTCCAAACAACCTGTGGTAGCGGGATCAACAACGGAGGCCGAATATGTTGCTTGAGCGGCTCAGGAAGCAGTTTGGATGAAGGAGTTCATATCCGAACTAGGAGTGGTGGCAAACGCGTTGGACCCAATGGTGATCTATTGTGACAACAATGGTGCCATTGCCAATGCCAAAGATCCAAGGTCTCACAAGCATTCCAAGCATATTAAGCGCCGGTTTCACTCCATCCGCGAGCATGTCAAAGATGGAGATATAAAGATTTGTAAAGTACATACGGATCTCAATGTAGCAGATCCGTTGACTAAAACTCTCCCTAGAGCAAAACATGATCAACACCAGAACTCAATGGGTGTTAGATTTATCACTATGTAACTAGATTATTGTCTCTAGTGCAAGTGGGAGACTGAAGGGAATATGCCCTGAGAGGCAATAATAAAGTGTTTATTATGTGTATTCCAAGTATATGATAGATGTTTATTTTGCATGCTATAATTGTATTGATACGGAAACGTTAATACATGTGTGTTTAATAAACAAACAGAAAGTTCCTAGTTATGCCTCTCTCATAAACTAGCTCGTTGATTAACAAGATGATCAAGGTTTCCTGATCATGGACATTGGATGTTGTTAATAACGGGATCACAACATTAGTGTAATGGTGTGATGAACATTCATCCGAAGTATAGCATTACGATCAAAGTCATTGAGTTTATATTGCTATAACAACTTACGAAGTTTATATTGCTATAACAACTTACGAAGTGATCCTTGGTGTGATGAACATTCATCCAAAGTATAGCATTACGATCAAAGACATTGGAGGGGGCAGCCCCCTTGGCCGGCGGCCACCCCCTTGGGTGCCCCCCTCCTCCTATAAAAGGAGCCCCCCTCCTCACTTGTCTCTCACACCTCCTCGTGAAGGATCTCTCTCCCCCTCTAGAATTTATCCCCCATGGGCTCGGACTAGCGAGATACATGTTCCCGGTGGCTATTCGGCAAGAAAGAGTTGTGCTTCCGCTGCATCGCTGGAGCGAGGAGGCGGAGGTTGCTCGGTGCCTCGAACGTGTGTGCGAGCACGGATGTGCTGCTGATTTGCAGCGCTAGGACTTCCTCTCGATCTTGAGATCGGCAAGAGATCGTCTACATCAACCACGAGTTGAACTCGTTAAGCTTTGTCGGTCTTCAAGGGTATGTTCTCTACGGATATACACCCGCCCGTTGTTTTTATCTAGTAGATAGATCTTGGTATAAGTTCACATCGTAGGAAATTTTTTGTTTTCTATGCTGCGAACCCTACAACAATTACCAGCTTGACTTGAACCAGATGATTCAGTTGGCTATTGAGTTCGCAGCTGCCGACGACGATGCTCGCGGCTCCTTGCCAGCAACAGCCGTTCCAAATCAAGCCCGGTGGAATAGCAGTACAAACGGAAAACCGCTCCAAAAGAAAAGCAATCTACCGACATGGTCGCTATGACTTTTGCAGGACGAGGTGATGGCGGACAACGTGGCCGAGGAAGGGGAGCTGGCCGTGGGAAGCAGCGAGGTAGTGAAACAACCTCGGCGCCACTCCGCGTTCCCCAAACCTACGAGGAGTACCGCGATATGCCATGCCTCGTACACCTCGACGCCAACAGCAAGGCCACCCATACCAATCGACACTGCAAGTTTGTCAACGACCTCAAGGAAGACCCGGAGTCCGGCTACAAGCGAAGTCGGAAAAACAGACCGCGAGGCAAGGGCAAGGGGAAGAAGAAGGAGGAGGAGTCCAAGGATTCAAGTGACATGGACGAAGACGTTGACCCCAAGCACGCCGCCAAGAGCGACGACAAGGGCAAGAACCCCTTTGCAAAGAAGTCTCCAGTCTACCACACTTTCCTTGGCACCCCCACCGTCCGACAATAGAAGACCTCTATGAGGATCCTGATGGCCACTCTCTCCCCAGTTCCCCAATACCTGCGCTGGTCGGAAGTTCCAATCACTTGGGACAGGACGGACCACCTAGACCTTATACCTACGAAGAACCAATACGCCATGGTCATCAACCCCTTGATTGACGGCGTGGTGTTCACCAAGTGTATGGTTGATAGTGGAAGAAGCATCAACATTATGTACCTGGATACACTGCAGAAGATGAACTTGATGGAGGCAAACCTAAGGCGGACCAACACCATCTTCCATGGCGTAGTTCCTGGTCGGGAGGCTCGGTGCATTACACTTCAGGTTGCCTTTGGCGATGTTAACAACTACCGCCAAGAGCGCATGACCTTTGAGGTAGTCCCCTTCAAGAGTGTGTACCACGTCATATTCGGCCGCGACATATTCCACACGTTCATGGCCAAGCCATGCTTCGTATACAACAAACTCAAGATACCCGGACCAAATGGTGTCATCACCATATCCGGAAGCTTTACCAAGGCAAGGGACAGCGAGATCAATGAAGTAGCCATTGCAGAAGCTGTCCTCTACAGCGAAGAATTCAAAGATATCCAGAGCAAGGTCAATGACTCAGAGATGCCCGCATCGAAGAAGCATATCTCCTACTCCGCTCCTGCGTTCAAGGCCGCCATCGAGACCAAGCCGGTGGAACTTGTGGTAGGCGATGTCTCCAAGGTCACCGCCATTGGGACGAACCTGGATCCCAAATAGGAAAGTGCGTCTGTCGAGTTCCTCCGTGAGAATAAGGACATCTTTGCCTGGCAACCTGCCGACATGAAAGGTGTACCTAGGGAACTTTCCGAGCACAGCTTAAACATTGATCCAAAATGTAAACCAGTGAAACAACCTCTACGATGCTTTGGAGATGAGAAGAGACACGCCATTGGCAAAGAGATAGCTAGGTTACTTAAGGCTAGATTTATCCGAGAAGTCCTTCACACCCAGTGGGTGGCCAATCTTGTACTTGTCCCCAAAAAGGGAACCAATGAATTAAGAATGTGCGTTGATTACACCAGCTTGAACAAAGAATGTCCCAAAGATCTGTTTGCTTTGCCTCGCATTGACCAAGTCATTGACTCGACGGCTGGCTCGGAACTTTTGTGTTTTCTCGATACATACTCAGGATACCACCAGATCAAAATGAGGAAGTCGGACCAATTGGCCACTTCGTTCACTACCCCATACGACACGTTTTGCTATTTCACGATGCCCTTTGGGTGAAAAAACGCAGGTGCCACGTACCAGCGGACAATGCAACGTTGCCTCCACGACCAAATTGGTCGGAACGTTCACGCCTACGTGGACAATATCGCGGTGGTGTCTGAAAAGTCAAATGACTTAATCTCCGACTTAAAAGAAACCTTTGATATTCTCCGGAAATACAACATGATGCTTAACCCTAAGAAGTGCGTCTTCGGGGTTCCAGCCGGCACACTGTTGGGCTTCATCGTTTCCCAATGCGGAATCGAGGTCAACCCGGAGAAAATCAAGGCCATCTTAAACATAAACCGTCCGACATGCCTAAAGGAAATTCAACGACTAATAGGTTGTGTTGCAGTAGTTAGTCGGTTCGTCAGCCGACTTGGAGAGAAGGCCCTGCCACTGTACAAGTTGCTGAAGAAGGCGGAAAAAATCACGTGGACGGACGAAGCAGATGCAACATTGAAGCAGCTCAAGGATATTCTTTCCTCAGCGCGCATCCTTGCAGCACCCGAACCCGGAGAGCCCCTGTTAATCTACATGGCGACAACCAACCGGGTAATCAGCATCGTCGTCGTGGTAGAGCGGAAGGAACCAGGCTATGAGCACGGAGTTCAACGACCAGTTTACTATGTAAGCGAGGTCTTGACGGAGTCCAAGCAGTGTTACCCGCACTACCAGAAGATAGATTATGGAGTATTCCTTGCTTCTCGGAAGCTGAGGCATTACTTTCAGGAGCACCCAATCACAGTGGTGAGCAAGACTCCACTGTCCGACATTATCAACAATAGTGACACTACGGGAAGGGTCGCGAAGTGGGGCATTGAACTTGCCGCCTTCGAGATCACCTACAAGAGACACGACGCTATCAAGTCACAAGACTTGGCAGATTTTGTTGAAGATTGAATGGAGATGCCAGATGCTACTCCGTTGCCGGAACTGGAGTACTGGGTGATGCACTTTGACGGATCAAAACTGCTCAACGGCTCGGGGGCTGGTGTTTTGCTACACTACGTTTTGTAGATCCACTTTGAGGCTACAAACAACATGGCGGAGTATGAAGCACTCATCCACGGACTACATGTAGCCAAGGATATTGGCATCAAGCGCATAGTTTGCTGTGGAGATTCCGACTTGGTTTCCCAGCAGGTGGCTGGCACCTGGAACGCGCGGAACCCTATGATGGCGGCATACCGAGACGAAGTGGACGAGATAGCCAAGAGCTTCTTGGGCTACGAAGTCAAGTATGTACCTAGGGAGCAAAACGAGGCGGCTGATCTACTATCTAAACTTGGATCAGGGCGCAAGCAAATTCCGCCAGGAGTTTTCCTAGAGCATCTGCGCACACCATCTGTGAAGGGAGCCGACATCGACAACCCGGATAGAGCTGACTCTTTCATCAACATGGTGACTATAGTCCCTCTGGCTTGGACAAAACTGTTCATGGAATATCTCGAACACGGAACTTTTCCCGACGACGAAGTCGAAAGACGGCAAATAGTACGACGAGCAAAGGGTTATACCATAATTAATGGGCAACTCTACAAAAGGAGCACTACTGGTGTATACCTAAAGTGTGTTTCCCAGCTAGAAGGTATGGAAATCCTACGTGGAATCCATCTCGCAGATTGCGGGCATCATGCCGCTCCTCGATCGTTGGTCGTGAAAGCCTTCCGGCAAGGATTCTACTGGCTGACCGCGAAGGCGGACGCCGACAAGCTGGTTGAGACATGCATGGGATGCCAGTATTATGCCCGACAACCACATGTTCCTGCTGAAGAACCGCGAACAATACCAATAACTTGGCCGTTTGCAGTCTGGGGGCTGGACATGGTGGGACCGGTATAGACGACACCTTGTGGGTTTACGCATTTGCTTGTAGCATTTGACAAATTCACTAAATGGATAGAAGCTAAACCCATTAGAAAGCTTGATGGGGCAACTGCCCTCAGGTTTGTCCGGGATCTAGTGGTGAGATTTGGTCTTCCACACAACATTATCACCGACAACGGCAACAACTTGTCACTCAGAGAAGTGGAGGCTTATTGCTGGGAGAAAGGCATCCGACTTGATCTTGCATCTGTGGCGCACCCACAATCCAATGGTCAGGTTGAGCGAGCCAATGGATTAATTCTGCAGGGAATCAAGCCACGTCTTGAGGCACCACTACATAGAGCAGCTGGAGCTTGGGCGGAGGAATTTCCTTATGTGCTGTGGAGTTTATGAACTACACCAACAGATCAACCGGCTACACCCCTTATTTCATGGTATATGGAGCAGAAGTCATCCTGCCTTCCGACATCCTTCACGATGCACCAAGAGTTGCCGCCTACGATGAAGATGACGCTAAAGAATCCAGACGCCTAGATGTGGACCTTCTCGAGGAGGAGCGCGTTTTGGCATGAAAAATATCCGCCATCTACCAGCAGAAGCTACGCAGCTACCATAGTCGCCGCGTTCGGCATCGCTCATTTAAAGAGGGGGATTTGGTGCTCCGACTTAAGCAAAAGAAGTCACACAAATTATCCCCGCCATGGGAAGGGCCGTTCATCATAAGCAAGGCGCTACTCAATGGGTCTTACTACCTCGTTGACAATCGTGAACTGAAGGATAGACCCAATGAGGATCATAAGCGTAAGCGGCGTGACCCGGATGATGACTACCCGGAGCTTGATCGGCCATGGAACATAGCACAGCTACGTCCTTTTTACACTTAGCATTTTTTATCTAATTGTGTACCTTTTATATGATCAATGAAATAAAGCTCGCTGGTTCACTCATATTTCTGAGTCTTTTATCTCCTTTAGTGTTCATTTTTGGATCATGTAAAACCTTTATGCACAAGCTTTGCGTTTGCACTTGTGAAAATTCCGCCTACGGGTGTTAGCTTAAGTTTTCTGGTCTACACGTTCTTTGTCATTCTTATGTGGATTCTGGAGTAGTGACTTTCGGCATTTATTATCGGCGATTTTGTGCTCAGGTTATTGACGGTGCCATTAGGCATCATCACCTAAGCGCATGGTTCCGACAACGAGTCTTCCGACTCACGAAAAGTCAAGCATAAGAACCAAAGTAATGGATAAGCCAACACTTGCTTAAAAATACATACATGCTGGAAGTTAGTTCTTGAGTAGAAGGAAATAACAATCATTGTTTTCCGCCTTAAGTTACATAAACAAAGTTTTTTCCGCATATACACCAAAGGTGAAACAAATGTTACAAAGTTGTTTTTCACTCCTTTGGCGCATGTGACTTGGAGGTAGCATCGTCACCAGCCGGAGAACCACTCTCGAAGTCGGCGATGTGGTGGGACTCGGAAGAATCTTGGTTGCCGCTGTCGATGGTGTTCATGGGCACAAAGACGTCGATGTCCACTAACTTGGCAACTCTGGTGTCATAACCCGCGAGTGACGACAAGATGGCTTCATGATTAATCTCTTTGCCATCATCGTCGACGTCGGGGATGCCAGAGGTCACCGTGTCGATGTCGGCACCTTCGTAGTGTACCTTCACCATTGACAGCGCCATCCTGGCGCTGGCCCGTGCACACGAAGCTTTCCATCTCGTGATACGCTCGGGGGCTCGGCGCAGAATCTCCGAGTACTTCGCCACGGAGTCCGATGCCTTGATGTGTATCTGGAGGGGCTTGGCAATCTCCTTGGCTTGGGTGATGGCGGTGTTGATGAAGTTGCCGGCAAGAACCATGCATTCCTTGGCCGGCGGAGGCGATTGAGTTAAACCCATTGGAGCTGAAAATTCCGACAAGGAGCACATGAGTTCAATAAATCAAAGTATCCAGATTGCAGAATTCCAAGACGGAGAAAACTTACTGAAGATGCTGGCCTCAGCTTGCCAGAGGGTATCCGCCAAGGATTGTTTATCTTGTTGGAGGAGCTTGTACGCCTCGCCATGGCGGTGATTCTACTCATTGGCAGCTCGCTTCTAATCTTTTAAGATCGTAATCTCCTCCTTCAAGCGGTTGATTTACTCGGTGGCGGAGTCCTGCAAGGCCTTCATTGACTCCTCATGCATCTTCAGCATCTCCTTCCTCTCCTGCTTAAGAATCTTGTTTTCGCTATCCAGCTCTTGAATGTGCTTGGATTGATCGACAATATTCTTAGCCTTGGTGATGGTTTCTGCATGTCGGAGAAAGAAAAGTACACAGTGAGTACTCAAAGAATATAGGCACAAAACCAAGTCGGAATGCGCATTAGAAAACAGACGCTTGCTCTTGGTGATCTGTTCCTTCAAGAAGGCAGTTTTACCCTTTTCAGCTTCTAGATCTGCACACATCTTCTGGTACTTGTCATTGGCCATACCTCTCCGAGCATTCTCGTTCTGTGGAAAAAAGGACAAAGTTAAACGTTGTTTAGTCTGCTTGGAGCATCTAGTCGGAGATTTTCCATCTAGACGCTTGGGGGCTACAGCGAGAGTTTTTGACTTAACAATATGCTTAGCTTTCTTTAAGCATCTAGTCGGAACTAATTCAGTTCTCGATTAGAAGCTTGGGGGCTACAGTATAAAGTTTTTAACTCAGATATATACTTAGCTTTTCTTAAGCATCTAGTCGGAACTAATTCAGTTACAACTAGAGGCTTGGGGGCTACAATATTGAAATTTATAAACATTGCATATGCTACTCTTAAAGCATCTAGTCGAAATAATTCATTCCATCTAAATGCTTGGGCGCTACAGTGAGAGGTTTCTAACTTAGTCACTCTTAGAGCATATAGATGCAAAACCTATAGTTTTTCATCTACATCCTCGGGGGCTATAGTGGGATACTCATATGAAATGCAAAAGGCAAAGAAAACTTACAAGTGGGATGATCTTGAGGTTCGTAGCACTCTCGGCCAGCAGCTTGGCAAAGGATTCGCTATTTCCTTGCAAGATTTATGCTTGCCGACGGAGCTCCTCTAGGCCGCACGTCGGAGATGTCGGCGCCGCACCAGGAACCAAAGCAGTGCTACCCGGTGTAAGTACCGAATAGACTATCTTCGGATAGACTATAGTTTTCTGGGGTGCGGGGGCGCCGCCAACGGCAGAAGTACCAGCTTCCACCAGCGCCTTGCCTCCACCGATGGCATCCTTAGCCGGAGCTTCAGCCATTTGTTGAGCGGTGCTCTCCTGCGTTGCCTGCTCACCGACAACAGCGAGTTCAGTAGAGGCACCATAATCCACTTCCATGGCGGAAGGGCCTGATGCCTCCTTAGCTTATGAGCTTGTCGGAGCAGACGAGGGCTTGACGGCAGGAGTGGAAGGGGCGATGGCGGGGGAGGCGTCGCGATGCAGCATGTCCTTGATATTTTGAGAAGCACCCGATGTTTTGGAGGTCTTCTTGAGGCTGGTCGTGGCTTTCTTCCTGAAACGTGCAAAATGCATAAGTACAGGAGCAAGACAGATATATAGACAATGTTGGAGAATGAGAAGCTTACACAAGTGGGGGTGCTTTGGTGAAGGGGATCCCGGTAACTTTTCTCTTTTCCGCCTCCAGGGCGGCGGTAGTCTTCTTGGAGGCTCCACCCTGCGTCTTCTTCTTCTTGGAGGCTCCACCCTGCGTTAGAGGTGGAGCTCTTCCGCTTCCGCGCCAATGGAGCGTCGTCGTCGGACACGACCGTGACTTCCTTCATATTTGGATTATAGATTTGGGCAGCCAGGTTGCCTTCCTCTAGATCGCTAAGCTGTTAAGTGAGAAATCACCGTGTTTGATAATTTGGTATTTGCAAGACGGAAGAACTGGAGTATATGTCGTGTACGGAAAATAACTACCTACCTTTGGGAACTTGCCGTCTACGAACATGTCGTAGGTGATGGTGAAGCCACGCTTCTTATCCTTTACCTTGACGATGTCCTTAAGGCGGAGCTTGACGGAGTCGCTCGAGAAGTTGTCAACGGAGATGCGGAGACTATCCCTTCTGTCGCTGGTATACTCGTGCATGAGCTTCGCGCGATGCTGCAGAGGTTGGATTCCCCTAATGAACCAGCACATGGCTAGGTCCAAGCTGGTCAGAACCGTCTCTACAAAACACTCGATCCGCCTTATGGCCCGAGAAGCGTCGAGGTCAGAGGGAAGGGAGGCTTGGGATCTCCATGACGAGGCTTCAGCGGCGGCTCCGTCAACGAAGTCCGGGTACGTAACTTGTCGGCCAGCCAGAGGAATGTATGGGCCGTAAAAGTACGTCTGTTGCCAATTCTTGAAGGACTCGTGGCCGACGATGTCGGGGAACCGCCGGCCAGGTCGAATCTTGAAGCTTATGGTGCCACAGTTCCTAAGCTCTTCCTTGGTATGCCCGGCTTCACGTTTGATGGTGAAGAAATACACAAAAAGGTCTAACCTAGGCCTTATCCCTAGGTATCCCTCGCAAAGTGTCGCGTTGTTGCTAAGCACTAAGATGCTATTGGGGGAAAGGTTCTGTGGCTGGACCCTATAGTGGTTCAAGATGGAGAGGAAGAAGTTGGAGATGGGCAGGGAGACGCCGCGTACCAGTTGAGCTTTTAGGTATACCTTTTCTCCGGCTTGGGGAGAAGGTGTCACCTCGCCGGCCGGCGCCGCCCGCCAGGCAAGCCCCTCCGTCGCGGGGAGGTAGCCCTCGGCGATCATCTCTTGGATGTCATGGTCGGTGATGTCCGAGTCGCGCCAGTCGCCGTTGTGCGAGTCTGGTTCCTCCTCCAACGGCTCCAGTGCCGCCAGATTAAGGTCTCCGCTGGTGGTCTCGATAACCGCCGATGCGGGAATGACTATGCCCTCTGGAGGCACGACGACGGAGCTCGCCGGCTTCGCCGCGGCTTCGCGGCGGCTTCGCTCGACGCCGCCATTGATGGAGAAGTGCTTCTGCTAGCCATGGAGTGAGGATTAGGAGCGACTGATGCAGATTGGAGCTAGGGTTTTTTCGAGAGTTCTCGCGGAGAGCTCGAGGAGACACGCGACTGGAGGAAGAAGATGATGCAAGGAGAATGAGGTAAAAAGTGGAAATTTCCCCACGGTTACTATTTATCATCCTTGGCGTCAAGATTCGTGCAGCTTGATCGGACGGTTGCCGCGTAGACGACGTGTTCGCGAACGTGCGCGGAAATTTCGCCACGTCTCCAACCGTCGCCGCCAACGGTTTGTATCGCTTGCGCGGAAAAATCGGACATGATTGCGTTCTCTGCATGTGTGAGTTACGCTGACCTAAGCCTACGTCGTCCTAGCTGACATGGGTAGATGATCCGTCACATCGAAGATTCCGACATAGACTGATCTAATCCGACTACGGAAGTGTACGATGGAAGAATTAGCATTTCTCCGGCTTACAAGTTCAAGACGGAGAAAACTTTGCAGGGTTCTTTGGGAGGAGTACAATATATTGCTTGACGATTTGCCGACATCCAACTAGACAGATCATTCATCTGAAAAGGCAAGACGGCTCAAGATCTCGGAGTTCTCCAGGGGCTACTGTTGGGGAAATGTTATATGGGTATCCTCATAGCATGTCACTTATCCGGATAACCCGGGTGGCCCATAGTTGGTAGCATGGCCTATGGCCTGCTGGGCGGCCCGGTTAGATGGATCCAGAAGGGAGGCCCATGCCAGATAAAGGAAGGCTACGGTGGAGTCACCAGCGTACCTGGAGCCTTGGAGTGCAAGATACACAAGACTAGTAATAGACGGTGTAGGACTCTATAACCTGTCCGGCTAGGACTTTTCCCTGTAACCCTAGGACCTGGCGACTATATAAGTCGGGCCTATGGGAGCCTTTAGGGCACAATCTTAGATGATCATAGATAACTACACACAACCTCGCACAGCGAACCTATCTCTGTAACTCGGCGTATTGCCCTTATAGTGATTTATAGCAGGAGTAGGATTCCGCCACCGATGTGGGATCTGAACCTAGGTAAGTTGTGTTACCTCGTACCCGTCAATTGTCCGCCTTACCCCACGTCTCTAAACACGCACTGTGAGGACCCCTCCATGGCATACTCGTCGGCAATAGCACGACATGATCTTAATTACTCAGTGTCTACCTTGTCTTCTTCATTCTTTTAATTTAAGGAGAGAATTTTGTAAGTTCTTAATGTGTTTCGTCAAGTTCTTCCAGTGTTCTGTGTGTTTAAGTGATTTCTGGTTCTACTGCTCTAGGATGTTCACTAAGTTCTTTAAATGTCTTAGTCCTCTCTACGGTACCTCAAAAAATGAGTATGTGATACGTCCAATTTGCATCATCATTCTATATCATAATTTGCCTCTATTCATTGATATCTTTCATATTAAGAGGTGTTACTTATGTCTTTTCATCTGTTTTTGCATGTTGGATGATTCTTGGAGGATGAATTGCCGGAGTCAGGATTCTGATGGAAAAAACGGTGTTTTGATGCAATTTCGCGAAGATCAGAAAATACCAGAAAAACTACAGAAAATTATATTTTCCCAGAAGACGAAGGATGCCAGAAGGGGAGGCGGAGTTGGGCCACAGGGGGCCCACACCCCCTAGGCACGGGCCACCCTGGCTCGCGCCTACAAGGGGTGTGGCCACCCTGGCCCACCTCTGGCTCTGCTCTCTCGCTTATATCTTCTCCTCGAAACCCTAAAGTCGAGGGAGCGACCACAGAAATATTCCACCGCCTCTGCGAGGCGGAAAACACCGAGAGAGAAAGAGCTCTCCGGCAGACGGATTTCTACCGGGGAAATTCCTTCCCGGAGAGGGGATATCATCGCCATCAACACCATCATCAAGCTAGACTTCATCGGGATCATCATCATCATCATCCACACCATCATATCCACCAGCACTATCATCACCACTCCATCCCACTGTAACAATTGTGTTGAATCTTGCATAGTTCTTAGGGGAAACTTTCCCGGTGTTGATTACTATTGTAGTTGATGCTTGTGAGTGGAACCATTGAATTATTGTTTATGTTCAGATTGTTATCCATCATCATATCATCTTGGATCTTGATCCATATGATGTCTCGTGAGTAGTTCGTTTAGTTCTTGAGGACATGGGAGAAGTCATGTTGTTAGTAGTGGAATTGTTTTGAGGTATTATTCAATGTTTTAATATTTAAGTTGTGGTGATATTCTTCTAGTGGTGTCATGTGAACATCGACTACATGATACTTCACCATTTATGGGCCTAGGGGAATGGATTGTGTACTTGTCTACTAATCGTGGGGTTGCCGGAGTGACAGAAACCTGAACCCCCGTTAGGAAACCATTGCACAAGGGAGTGTAGAATATCAGAGTTTAAGGCCGTGGTTAGGTTTTTATCTTAATTGCTTTCTTGTAGTTGAGGATGCTTGCAAGGGGTTTAATCACAAGTATGTATTAGTCCAAGTAAGGTCGATACATTAGCACAGGTTCACCCACACAACACTTATAAAACCAAAGAAGATTAATCAGCTATATGAAACGAAAGCACTTGACAGTATTCCCACGTGTCCTCGAGAACGTTTGGTCCTCATTAGTATTATCACCGGCTTGTCCTTTGCTAAGAAAGGATTGGGCCACTGCTGCAATTATTTGCTGTCTTTATTTACTTGCACTTCATTTCCTTGCTTTATCAAAAAAACCCTAAAAATCTGTTTGCTAAGTATTTACAGGGATTTCCTTCTCCATACCACTAGTCAACACCTTCTGCTCCTCGTTGGGATCGACACTCCTATTTATCGAAAGTACTACGATACACCCCCTATACTTGTGGGTCATCAGTATGCATAGATAATTGGGCATGTACTTGTGCTTTTTCTTGCTTCCCAACAATAGGTGCCATGGTGATCATGCTCTACTGACATTAAAGCTTGTCTACAAATATTGATCCCACGGGTCAATCCCTAAGTGCAGCTAGAGTAGATCATTCTTGATCTCTCTGTCATCTACTTCTACTTCTATCTAGTTCTACTGGTTTAGCTGTCAACCTTTAAAGAGTATCTCTTCTTGCTTGTTGTTGATGATGATCTTCTATTGGCAGATGCTCTCCACCTCTTTGCCTTCTCCTTCCGGTGCCTCTCTCTCTCTCTCAGTGTGTGTTTCTAGTTTGTGATGGTTTGTGACTGGTGAGACCCCCCTTGGTCGATGGGATATTTATAGTGTCCTCTAGGCACTATGGCACTGACACCTTACTACTCTTCATGTTGTTTGACCATGGTATTGTGTGCAACCGTCTCTGTTGGTTAGTTTTATGTGCAGGTTCATGGTATTCGGTGGTTATTTAAATGTTTTCATGTCGGTTGTGAGTTTGCCTATTTTGGCATGCCAGTTTAGAATTGGATTTCTTCCCTAATGCTCCATTTGGAAGTGTCAAGTGGCTTTACTATGTTATCTGTTTTTCCTTTAGTTACAGATTCAATTTCTAATCTTATTTGGCTTTAACTTATGGGATTATGGTCTAGTTTACCTGATCATGCCAATTATGACTCATTTAGTTGTTGTTCTTTTAATGTGATTTGTTAACTTGCCTATGTTAATATAGGTCATTTCTATGGGATTTTTATTTAAATCCAAGGTTTTGTTTGAGTTAATTGATGATTTGTTCTATGATGGAACTGTTTAGGTACTTCTTTGTTTGATTAGCTACTGTAATTGTCTCATGTTGCCTTCTAGTTGCCTACTGTTGATCATGATCTTCTGAACATTAGTGATGCTGCTTCTGTCCATATCGATCTAGATTCATACCTAATGGTATTGGTTGCCTCTCTACTAGATTTGTAACCTAAAACTACCTTGTCCTTCTAGAAATTCTTCCTAGAATCTTTTGCCTTGGATTTTCATTAAATGGCTTCATCTTATGATGGAGACAACATTGTAATCTTACCAAAGTTTCCTTGTGTCATTTTTCCTTTTGCGGTGCAAGAATAAGAATGACATGAGAAGATGATGCTAGATAGGTTTATATAGGAATAGTTAGGAATTTTTCTAAGTACTTTGTAGTAGATTTATTCTTGTTGTAATTTTCTTTCTTTATTCATCTTGTAATAAATCTTCTCATTGTTTTTTATTATGAATGAGAACTTGATAATGACCATTGTCATATTTTCCTTATTTTCTAAATTTTATTTTATGAATTTTTAAATTTGAACTCAAGTTTGAATAATTCAAACCTTAGTTTGAATTCAAATATTTTTATATGATTCTAGTTTGTTTTGGAACCGTGTTTCTTGTGTCTATGTGTTTATGAGTCAGAGACTTAATCATATTTTTTCGTTAGAAATTAATTCCCAATTTTGAAATATACAATGGTCATGTCAAAATTTAAGTCAATTCCTAGTGTTAACCTAAATCTAGTGTATCACCGGATTAAATTTCATTTACTTTGTATGTTCAAAGAAAAACTTTAAATTTCCCCACATTTTTAGATGCACGATCTGCAAATGCACAAATTCTACATCGACCCTTCTCATGTCCTAATTCTTCGGGATGTTACATGAAATTCTCTAGAGAAAAAGTCTTTTGAGTTGTTTCCAAGGCCTTCGGTTCATGACTGGTCAGACCAAAACTAGGACTAGACGGCTCGATCTGTGTCTAGTCAATAGGCACTGGTACCGAGTTGGTCGATATGGATGGAGAGTCAGCGGACCATTTTAATAGGCGCTCCCGAGGTTTATCTTTGGTCGAGCTTCGATTTTTGTGACCGGCTGATCTGGTCCACGACCGGTTTGACCGAGAAGTAGAACCTGGCGGCCTAGAAACTTATCCAAACGGTTAGTGTTTCTCCCGAGGGCTACTTAAGCCAATCTTTCTTCTTCAAAGAGTGAAGTTTACCAACACCAAATCATAATCGCTCTCTCCCTCTCTCTGCCAATATTGAGCACCAAAAAACATGAGGATCTCTCATTCGTCCAACCAAAATCAAATCCCTTTTGGGGAAAGCAAGCGGAGATCCTGATGTACAATCCCACCGAGCCAGAAATCATTCCCCCTTTATTGCGTCTAACTAGCTTGTTACTCTTGGGTTCGAGGGAAACCCTATTTTGATAGGTTCGCCTAGAAGAATCAGGGTTTTGGATTTGCACAGAGAAACGTTTCTGAGGGTTTGGAGGTCACCTTAAGGCCTATCACTAGTGATTGAGCTCCTACTTGGGGGTGGGGCAAGGAGAATAAGATGAGCTTTATGCCGTTCAGGGGTCCTTCGTGGTAACCCAAACTCCTCTAACGGTGACGTAGTTTCCTCCCAAGGAAGCGAACACCGAATTACATCTTTGTCTCCGCGTGCCTCGTTTGTTCCTATTAGAGCTCTTTTACTTTTGTATTTACTTTCTTGATAGCTTTCATGCTTGAAGTATCTTATTGTATCATATACGTTGTTTTATCTAGTTGTTAGACTCACTTTATTTATCCATATAGCCTAAAGCTTGTGATATGAAAGTAATATTTGTAAAAATATAAATATATTCACCCATCTTGGTTACCATCTATATCCTTTAGCAGCAGGGATCCATAAATGCATGGACAATAGAGTTTTGTATTTCTGAAAAAGGAAGGTTCTTAGAAAAAATTATTACGTTTGAATTCTTTTTAAAGCAATGACTAGGTTTTTTAGCAATGATCAAGGTCCACAAATGCAGAGGGGCAATCAAACCGGCAGATGCATCAGCCTGCCGAGTCTTAGCACCTGTCTTTGCTCAATCACGCTGAAAGTATATCCTCAAAAGCCAACGTCGTGTGCCGTATGACCACCAATAATTTGGTTTGGATGTCTTGCTAGTGTAGAACCATGGTAATCGAATAAATTTTCCTTCAGATAATCTGATAATGCAATGAAGACCATTTTTCTATGCATGCTACACATGGACCTTGCCAAATGCACCTGACTGGATAGTATTGAGTTGTTTTTCTCTGTAAAGTCAAACTGTCCAAGTCTTGCCGGCCTGCTGCAATAAAATTTACCCTCGCCTACATCATCAAACCTTTTTAATAAAATGTGAGATATTGTCGTTTGTACTAATCCAGTCTTTTGGAGAAAGGAAGTTAAAACTCCATCTCATGGGCTCCGGTCGCTAATCGCATCTCGCCATCTATCTATGATTAATAAGGGGAGAGGCAGAAAAAACATACAGTAAGAAATTATGCTTCCTCTCTACTGGTTAAAAAAAGGTATCCTAGTCTAAAATTAAGTCCGGGAGAACAATCTTTCCTGGTACAATAGGATTTGTTTCTTAGCTTGTAGTTTTGGACATTGGCATGGTCTTGAGGATGTATGTTCGTTGTAATATTGTGAAACACCGATCCGTGGGCTCCACCAGCTATGCGAGCAAGCTTAAGTTTCTAGATAAAATGAGAATGTCAAATCCAAGCACTGCCGAATAGGCCTAACAATTTCTTTATCGCCCCACTTATCGGAAGTAAAGAGATATTGGAAATATGCTCAACAACTTTTTTTTGTGGATAAAAGAGGATATATTAAATGATAGGGTTTACATGGAGGTCTTGGTCATAAACCTGAGACAAACCCTCAGGCCTCGAACCAATCCACACTATTGTTCTCTCCTCTGTCCTTGCAAAATTTGCAAGACAGTGACTCACCCTATTTTGAGATCAATCCACTTTTACAATAAAAACGGTTCGATTACCCTTACACAAATCTTTAATAACAGCAATTAAATGAGCTAAAGGCGTCCGGTCTTGGATCTTATCATTTATAGCATCTATAAGGACTTTGCAGTAGAGCTCAAGCATCACCGGTTTATCACTCCATTGCATGGTCAACGACAGACCTTCCTCGCACACCCTAGCTTCAGCTTCTAGAGGATCTGAACAATTCAGCAACTGCCGACACGCGGAGAAAATGATATCACCCTTCTCGTCTCTCAGTACAATACCTGTGCCAGCCATGCTCAACAACTTGACAATGATGTTACTTGTAAGTTCCCTTGAGTGGTGTCGGTTGTAAATTTCCTTGAGTTTTAGCTCAGCATCTGAAAACTATATGCATTTCTTGGAAAAACGATGTGCATTGAATCTTAATAACTTATAGGGCAAACATTTCCAATAGCCAATTGTACCTTTGGAAAAAAGTGCAAGTGCTATTTGTTTCATACCTTGATCAAAACACGTGCAAACCACGTGCACTAAATCCTACTCTAAAAATGTATACTAACTCCTAATGAACCATAGGTAGAATACTTTCATAACCAATTGTAAATTCGACTACTCCCTCCGATCCATATTAGTTGACTTGGATTTGTAGAGATTTGAATGAATCTAGACACTGTTTAGTATATATATGTTCATCCAAATTTTAATAAATCCAAGTCAACTAATATGGGTCGGAGGGAGTACATAATTCGAGAAAGGAAGCTTACCACAAATCAAATAGAAAAACATTCAAGATATTTCCAGTTCTAAGGAGCCTTCCTAAAGGTCATAGATTAATGACAGATCTCAGCCAAAAATATACTAGAAGAAAACGCGTGTTGCTTTGTCAATTGGCTGTTGCTTTGTCAGTCCAACATATTTTCTAGGTGTCTTTTTTTTTGCTCTTTAGATTTGTAGGAGTAGTAGCAGTAGAAGTGGTACTACTACCGGAAGAAATCAAATGGAAGGAGGCCTGCACCTCCTGATCATGATCATCAGTAGGCCAAGAAGCCAGTCCCGTCAGTCGACATCGCAACAGCGATTAGCACTGGCCACACCCGACAACTTACGAACAACAGAAGCTCCAGTGGTGATGTATCCCTTCCTCTGATTCTCCTCTCTTGCTTTTTCTTCCAGTTATATCTTGCAACCATAACACACCTTGTTCCTTTGCAACTTGAGCAGCTCACAGTGGCCAAGTTTACTGCTCTGATGTATCTGTTTTCTCGTGCTGCTACTCTGTGTCACTATTCTTCAAGTGGGAACGTCGTTCTTCTAAGCACAGCTGCAAGACATGATCCAATTCGAGAAGGAATTTCAAACTACCCATGCACCTGGTTCTGTATATCCAAAATTCTCTTCCCTTGAAATGGTGGTAAACTTTTCTCCTGGGTTTTACGAAGGACAAACAACTTTCCACCATCCCCGTATACCCTGTACCAGGAAAAATCTGCCTTCATGGCTCACGGTGCCAGATCCATCCACTCCAGCACTCGCGGTCGGGCTCACCGTGGCGGATCCACCCCTAGATCCTACCGTCACAGTATAAAATGACCATGGTTTCTTGAGCCAAACGGCTGCGCTGCATCTCCGAGCTCGGCCCTCCTATCTGCAAACGCACTGCTGTGGCATCGAGCTCGAGCAGGAGACGCTCAGCGCGAAGGGGCTCGATCGTTGCCAATTGAGGTGGACTCCTTGGCGAAGGGAAAGCCACAGGCGGGAGGGGTCACCAATTGAGGTGGACTCCGACGATAGTGGCGTGATCTGGGTCTAGATGTTGTTTAGGTTGGTTGCAATTTCGGTTCTGTTTAATGCGAGTACAATTATTGTAATGGGTTTGGCGGGCTGCAATGGGAATGATGGATAGCCGTGTTCAGCGCAATAACAGGTGCTCGTACTTCCACAATAGAAATTGTGTATGTGCCCTTTGCATGCGGCAGAATCCACGTAGATTCCGCTTAAACAAATCAGCAAAGTCAGATTACCACCATCGGACAAAATGAACAAAGAAAGACATAAGATAGACGAACAGACGCCCAATTTATTCCGAGCACACACTACTAGTTCAGACTTCAGACCACTTGGTCGATAAATACTATTACATTTTGTTCCAAGCATTCCCACACACAACTGAAAATCCACGGACATGCTTCAGCTTGGTCTCCTACTAGTTCAGACTTCAAACCCTTGGTCGACAAATACTATTACAATTAACAGTTGGGAGCTCAATCTGAACAAACCTAGTTTTCACACACATCCATTATCTTCCTAATCTTAGCACGATGCCCTTCATTCTGCCACTCCAGGGTTTGAATCGTCAGCGCCATATTTTTGGCATCCTGCTTGCATTTGGTCAGTTCTTTCTCAGCCTTGATCCTCAGAAACCTATGCATATTGGTAGTTGTGACATCGTGGACTTTCTTCTCGTGCAGTTCAATCCTTGATGCAGTCATGTCTTTCTCTACTTTAGCCTTCAGGGCCAGCGCCACGTCCCTCTCCTTCCCGAATTTTCTAACCTTGGATTCCAACCTACGGATTTCACGGCGAAGGGTTGGTGCATCATCAAGGGCCATTAACTTCATCTCAGCACTCTCAAGAAGTGCGCTGACTAAGGCTTCTTTCATCTCAGCATTCTTCTCCCATAGTTTATCTAGCGATTTCTGCATAGATAGTGGCCACTCCGGATCTATCCATTTGACAACGCTGCAACTTTTGGTTGGCCACGCTTCACCCTGCCCACACCCTAAAAACCTCCTGCCTGTGTTGCGTCCCTCGAATGCTACAAACTTAGCATCCACAAGCTCATGTTTTTTTTCAACAGGGAGCACTCTCTCCCTCCGCTAAACCGTGATAATCTGAGTCGTACAAAGTCACGACGGCCTAGCACACCAGACGTACATGAGTAATCAGAGTAGATCTAGCTGAAAGTAAATAAATCCCCATAAAATGTAAGGTATGATACGACTCACATCGCTTTCATCGTCTCTATGATCTTCACGTGTTTCCTGGCCACGTCCCCATGAAGCCATGACGATAAGGAGGTGGAGGAGCGGGGTGGCAGCGGGAGAGGTCGTTGGTGGGGTGGCGTGCCGCCTGCTAGTGGCTAAGGGATAGAGTGAGGACAGTGGCTTCGAGGGGAAGGGGGAGAATTAAAGAACGCCAACCCTACCAATAAAATCTAACGACTGTTGTAACACAAACACATCTAACATCTTCTGTGCGCGGCACACGGAACCATGTTGACACTGGTAGGTGGAGCATGCACGATTATTTAGGAATACTCCCTCCATCCACAAATAAGTGTACTTCTAGCTTTTTCTTAAGTCAAACATTATCAAATTTGACCAAATTTATAGATAAATATAACATGTATTACACCAAGGAGTATTATTACAGAACTGCGACTAACATACATTTGACCGATAAGTATGCTCTCCATACCGGACTAGTATTGATTATGGCTTACATTTAAGCACATCATAAGTTCTACAACTCCCTGTCGGTCTTCTCGCTGCGAATGCATAAATTGAACTGTTTGGCCGGTCCAGCATCGACAAGGTACTTGGATGGCACACAAAGGACCGACCCCAGGTCCGTAAACTCTACCTCGCCTGGTGTCGGGCAGCTCGGCGGCACAGCCCTCACATGACTGCATTGGACGACGGCGGCGGCTGGGCGTGCGACCACATACTGTAACATCCCAAAAATATTAAACTTGAATCATCAAACTCTAATCATCAAAATTAGAGTTAACAAAAACTTTTCTAAATAAAAATATGAAAGCATGCATGTGTGTATGCATTCCATTTTAAATTCTTTTGAATTGCCATGATTGTGTGTTTCTTTGCTTGTAAAAGGATTCTTAGGTGAAATAAACATCATCTAAACAATCCCCACACTTTTCCCAAAGACAAATAAATCAAAACAAACAAAATAAAGGAATGGTCACTTTGGCCAAATTAACTCCCATGCCTATTTTGGCTATCTCTAACTTTCAGAACTTAACAGAAACTTGTTTGGATATTTGCACCCCTTGATAGTACTCATAACAAAGTATCAAGGCCCACCTTGTGATTATCCAGAAACATTCAAATGCATAGTTTAAATGACAGTTTAAAATTGAATCTATTTCATATGGGAAGATCCCACTTTTTCAAAAACCACTCAAACAAGCTCAACTTTCAAAACCCAAGCATCTACAGACTCACCAGCACATGCCTAGCACACCCACCAAAAATCTTTACAAAATTAAAAACTTGAATTCATGCGGCCATTTCATCAAACACCTTGTAGATTCAAATCAACAAATTCACAAACACTATAGTGTGCAGTGTTTTGGGCCTAACTTGTTCCCTCTCTAGACACCACTAGTCTTAGTAGATCATCTAACGAACTTAAATAATCACTAGCACCATTGTGAGCTCGCCAATGTCATCAATGGTGAACAGCCGAGTGCACCCTTGCCACCCACATGTCGACAGCGAGCTAGGGGAAGCACCAAGCCTAGCCAGCATGTCTGGGAGGTAGCCCATGACTCATCGCCCCCTCTCGACCAGCCCTGCCTCGCCGACAGCAACCAGAACCGCCAGGAACGCCGCGCCCGTGCCGCTGTCGACCATGCCGACGTGCGCCGCAGAGCACGCGCCGTTCCCATTTAACCAGACCACCTCGAGCCCTCGCCGCCCGCCAACATGCTCCCCACCGTCCCAGGAACACGCCAGACATGCCCATTTCACCGCCCGTGCCCCGTAGCCACCGCTCGCCGTCGAAGACGCCGCCTCTGCCGTGCAGAACGTCGAGCGTTCCAGACCGTTTGCCACCGCTCCTACACACGCATTAAAGCCATAGAGCATCGCCAGGAGACCACCAATCGATCGCCACCCTCGGCCATGCCTCTAGCAGCCCGTAGCCATGTCGCCTCCGTCGCCTGCCCATTCCGTTCGGTCTCACCGTCGAGACTATAAATAGAGGCCTCCCCCGCTCAAACTCTTCACACCATCTCACTCCCCTCTCCTCACTGATCGTTTCACCCCGTTCCCGGAGCAAGGCGAGCAACGCATCGCCGGAATTTGGCCGGAGCCCGCCGCTGCTAGAGAAGAAGGAAGCCAGCGATTGGACCCGCCCCAGGAGAAGCTGCCGGTACCAGGAGGTTCGCCGTCGTCGACTTTGTCGTTCGCCCGCATCACCGACCCTCGCCTGAGCCCCGGTGAGCCTCCCACGATCCCCACCTGCCGCGTTAGGATTCTTTCTCGCCGGCGCTGCCCGACGTGGACGATGAACCAGAGCCGTTGGATTAGAACTAGATCCAATGCACTACGTTGCCCCGTACCGCTTCGCACCCCCCGTCTCACTGACGCATGGGGACATCAACTTAACCAGCCCACGTAGGCGTTATGCGTAGCAGGCCGGCCCATTAACAGTTCCCGCGCAGCCCAGTCATTTGAATTTGGATTTTTCCATTTTCATTCAAACAAAGTTCTGTACCTAGTTTCAAAAATCAACCCAGCTCGATTTAGTGAACCAAATTGAATGAAACCAATTTTGTTAGAAAGGTCTGGAAATTATGAATCCAAAACCGTTGGATTCAAATCATTTGAATCTATAGATCAACCTTAGTAAAAATAACAAGGCAGAAGCTTTTCTGCATTCAAACATTTTTCAAATTTAAACCATAATATATTTTGAGTTGATTCCAACTCTAAAAAATCACATTTGATCATACCTTTCAGAATATATAAAAACATATGAGTTTACTTACAGAAATAATGTTCAAGTAATAAAAGGATGCCACATAGGCATTTCTAGTCACTTTATTTAATTAAAATAAAAGGTTAAACCTTATTAAATTGTGACACCACTTTAAATCACATTCCCATGTACTGAAATGTGTGGTGATGACTTGTGTCAGCATGATCCCATGTTTGGTTTGGAGAATATTAAATCTTAAGTAGTTTTTCAATGAGTAGAAATTACTTTTCTAAAAATAAAAGAAATTAAACCAAGCTTTAATCTTGTAATGTTAGTGATGATGCTAGATCATCTATAGAACCCTTTTGTGTGATGATTGAAAATAGTTAAGTATTGTTTGATGATTGTGTACCTCGTATTTATTTATAGACGCTAGTACCGACCAAGGACACGAGGAAGAAGGAGGATACTACGAAGAAGAAGCCGAGGTGAAATTCAACCACTGCTCTGCACAAGGCAAGCTAACACTTGCAATTTAGCAAGCTTATACTGATACTGATGCAAGCCTAATACTACTAGTTGATTGAGCAAGCTAACACTTGCAAGATACCCTACTTATGCAAGATACTACTTGCTTGTTACTATGACAACTATATGCCTTAAGCATATATGATCATACCCACTTGATCAACCAATCCTAGTTTTACTTACAAGCTTTATACTTTATTTCTTTATCAAAGTTAGTACTTAGATCTTACTTAAGTGAAGTGTAGATTCTAGAAAGATAACTGAAGGTTGCATAAAGAGCATAAAACTTGGCCTAAGCTAGATAATCTTTATGTCATCCTAAGGCATGAGACTGAACTTAGTTAAACTCCACTAGTTTACCACCCCTCATTAGTACTCACCCCCACTTGTAGATGCTAGTGCTAAGCATAGAACTTGATCAACTTTAGATGGGAATACTTGGTGAAAATGGTTATGAAAACCTTGGAATGATGGATCATTCTATTGAAATGTTTTGGACATGTGTTTCCGAACACCAGATGATTTTTGGTGATGAAAATGTTGAGGCATGAGCCTTAGCCCCTTTATAAAACTGATGGTTGTATGGATGCGATACCATTCCAATTTTACCGTACAACCACAATACCCGATAATTGGGTAGGGCTTGACTGGAAACTTATATACCTTAGTATTGGTTCCCTCACGGCCAAGGTCTGAGCTGAGGCTACCTTGTGAAGATCATCCACTGTGCAAGACCAAGATGACAGTTGGTCATGGTTGGGAGACCAAACTCACAGGAGAGGTGCTTATACTAGGGCGTGTAATTGAAAGGTTAGGATTGATTATCCGCATACTGAGTATGGTGAATTCAGGATTTGTTCCTGACGGATGTATTGAATGTTGTGGTGAAAGTGTATAATCTCTGCAGAGTGTCAAACTATTCGAATAGCCGCGTCCGCGGTTATGGACAGTTGGTGTGGCCATACTGTTCCCCCGAGATGTTTTCAAAAAGACTTGTGAAATGGATTGAGATTTTGACTTGACCACAACCGAGTTGTGATATGAAATACAAGTTCCCACTTAGGTGTTATAAAACTTCAACTAGCATTCTTTGCTTCTGAACTTAGTAGAGGTAAATTTGGATTTTTGCAAAACAACCATAGAGCTTAGTGTCCTACTACAAAAACCCCTTCACTTGTTAGTATTAGTTTGCGAGTACTTAAAGAGTACTCATGGCTTTGTCCTGCTATTCCGTGGCCTGCACTATGAAGAGGAGTACCTGGAGGATGGACCCCAGGAAGGTTACGACAACTAGGATCATCTCCCATCGTCAGCATTGCCTGTGACCCCGAAGATGGAGCTTTGCCCACGCTACCGTTATTATTACGTATTTCCGCTTCTTGAGTTGTATTAAGAACTGGATCATGAGATCCTTATTTGTTTAAAGACCTTATGTATGGTTTGTAATGGATGATGTACTATGGTATCCAATTCTGTTATGTCTCGCAAAAATGGTAATCCTGGGATTGCGATGTATGGCATAACAGGCATCTGGGATTAAAAATACGGGTGTTGACACATAATCATAGTGTACATCGGCCATGCGCACGAGACCGACCTGACGCATACCGCAAACACGAAGGTGGGCCCAGGGACGGTTCTTGGAACGGTTCTCGGAACGCGAGCGGTGATGGTCAAGAAAAAAATAGAGCCGTCCCCCTGCAAAACGAGCCGGCAACGTGTCGGCTCAGGGAATGGCACCTACTCTTGGAGAAGAATGGAGTAGCCATAGGAGAGCCTAGTCACTTCGATCGGGTGATCCCTTGCAAGGTGGACCACGAGCTTTGCCGGCGGGCCAGTGTAGTTGCAGCCGGGCTCCGTGTAGCCGCATGCGTCGTGCTGGCACGCGAGCTCGTGCCCTGGGAGCACGTAGTAGGGGTAATGGCGAGAGCATCCATGGTGGGAGCACTCGATCCCGTATGTCGCCAGGATGTTGCACGTGAAGATCTACTCCAGATTCAAGGGCTGGCGATCTAAGTACTCCTTGCTGCGCGGCTCCCACATCTGAAGATCGTCGAGAAATTAGAGAATAGATGTACAGTTAGTTAATCCGACAACAGGAATTTGTAAGATTAATTCAAACGCTAGTCAAATGATTTCCTACTTTAAAGTTCAAGTCAGTTGCTATCGTCGGGGAACGGCGAGTGAAACCGGTGGCATCGTCTGGCACAACGAGATGCGGTTGAGAAGGGGTGTGAAAGAGACATGCCCGGTCACGAGCTCCTATTGATGTAGGGCAGAGGGAGGTGCATATAGTAATGTATTTGAATATTATAAGAGTGGCGAATCATGTCGCAGAACAGACTACTCGCGGATCGGCCTTACAAAGAAGCATCCTAGCATCCACGCGGCCCGATCGAATGGTCTGTAACCATCGGCATGCAGAACCAGCGCCCCGGGAAGGGGGAAGGGGGCTAGGTCTTCTAGAAGAGACAATCTAACAGTCTCCTTTGGCCACTAGGGTTACGATCTGACGGCTGCTATTAGTCGTTAGGGTTACGATACGGCAAACTCTAGATTTCTCCATGGAACCCTGGAATCTCTAGTTGGAGAAGTTGCTTAGAATACCGAGAGGGAGCTAGGTGCCGGGTTTGGGCTCACTCCACATAGTGGATCCACGTTTTGGGCAGTGAGGGGGAGGTCTAGGGTTGAAAGCCATGTTAACTCCTACTCGATAGCCATCCAGGGGGTGCGCCGTGTGCCAAAAGTCTCGGTTTGTCTTGCTTATGATTTTATGTTGGTAGTGGGTGAAACGTAGGGGATACTCGAGCTGGTTTCGTATTTTTTTTATATTTGATGAATTTCCCATTGCCGGGGTTCGGGGGGCGGGCAAAATCGGCAACCTGCCGGCGCGTGCAGGCACGCGAGGTCCATTGCAACCTTGAACCTAGGCACTTGCCCAGCCTAGGTACCCCATGGGGCACCCCCAAAACATTTTTTCAAGAAAATCCAGGGCAATTTCTACGGTACCTACAGTTGGAAACCGCAATTGCCGGGGCGTAACTTAGAAAAAATACAGTATATACTTGCACCACGAGATGAGAACTAACCTTCCGGGTATGGCGGCCCGCCACGATGTAGCATGCCTGTAAATTTCCTCGGGACCTATGGCGCGCTCAATTCCCGCACCTCCTTTGCAGAATCGCCAGTTTTCCGGAGTTGGTAAATAGAAACTCTGGATTTCTCCATGGAACCCTGGAATCTCTAGTTGGAGAAGTTACTTATAATGCCGAGAGGGAACTAGCTGCCAGGTTTGGGCTCAATCCGTGTAGTGGATCCACATTCTGGGCAGTGAGGGGGAGGTCTAGGGTTGAAAGCCATGTTAACTCCTACTCGATAGCCATCCAGGGAGTGCGCCGTGTGCCAAAAGTCCCTATTTGTCTTGCTTATGATTTTATGTTGGTTGTGGGTGACACTCAGGGCTTTCTCGAGCTGGTTTCGTATTTTTTTATTTTTAATGAATTTCCCATTACCGGAGTTCGGGGGTGGGAAAAATCGAGAGACCCATCGGGGCGCGCAGGCACGCGAGGTCCATTGCAACCTTGAACCTAGGCACTTGCCCAACCTAGGTACCCCATGGGGCACCCCAAAACATTTTTTCCAGAAAATACAGGGCAATTTGTAGGGTACCTACAGTTAGAAACCGCAATTACCGGGGCGTGACTCGAGAAAAATACAGTATATGCTTGCACCACGAGATAAGCACCAACCTCACGGGGATGGCGGTCGACGTAGCATGCGTGTAAATTGCCTCGGGCGCGCTCAATTTTCGCACCTCCTTTGCAAAATCGCTGGTTTTCCGGAGTCGGTAAATGGAAACTCTGGATTTCTCCATGGAACCCTGGAATCTCTAGTTGGATAAGTTGCTTAGAATGCCGAGAGGGAGCTAGGTGTTGGGTTTGGGCTGAATCGACGCAGTGGATCCACGTTCTGGGTAGTGAGGGGGAGGTCTAGGGTTGAAATCCATGTTAACTCCAACTCGATAGCCATCCGGGGGGTGCGCCGTGTGCCAAAAATCCGGTTTGTCTTGCTTATGATTTTATGTTGGTAGTGGGTGACACGCAGGGGCTACTCGAGCTGGTTTCGTATTTTTTTTTGATTTTTGATGAATTTTCCATTGCCAGGGTTTGGGGGATGGGAAAAATTGGCAAACCCGTCGGCGCTCGCAGGCACGCGAGGTCCATTGCAACCTTGAACCTAGGCACTTTACCAGCCTAGGTACCCCATGGGGCACCCCAAAACATTTTTCCAGAAAATCCAGGGCAATTTGTAGGGTATCTATAGTTAGAAACCGCAATTGCCGGGGTGTGACTCGGGAAAAATACAGTATATGCTTGCACCACGAGATGAGCACCAACCTCCCGGGGATGGCAGTCTGCCACGACGTAGAATGCGTGTAAATTGCCTCAGGCCCTAGGACGCGCTCAATTCTCGCACCTCCTTTGCAGAATCGCCGGTTTTTCCAGAGTCGCTAAAAGGAAACTCTGGATTTGGGCTCAATTCTCTAGTTGGAGAAGTTTCTTAGAATGCTGAGAGGGAGCTAGGTGCCGGGTTTGGGCTCAATCCACATAGTGGATCCATGTTCTGGGCTGTGAGGGGGAGGTCTAGGGTTGAAAGCCATGTTAACTCCTACTCGATAGCCATCCGGGGGGTGCATCGTGTGCCAAAAGTCCCGTTTTGTCTTGCTTATGATTTTATGTTGGTACTGGGTGACACGCATGGGCTACTCGAGCTGGTTTCATATTTTTCTCGATTTTTGATGAATTTACCATTGTGTGTTTGTGTGTGTTGTGTCTAGGATTGATATGAAAATGGTTGTACTCAGTTTTCCCCCTTTCATGATAACTCGTCCTCACTTTGGTTGGTACACTCTGATTGGTCGAGAAGGTTGTCACGCGGATCGTTCCCACCCAACGTTGATCCTCTGTGATCTAACGAGCAAGATAGCCCCCTCCCTCTCTCTCTCTCTCTCTAGAGACGGACCTCTCTATCCACACGAAATAACGAGTTTACCACCGATACTTTACTTCCATAATCTAGAAGGAAAGTGTACAAAGGCGTATAATTTTTGTATATGCGCATCTATGCATTTCCTTTTATTTTATGAAAATTATAAACTATTTGGATTTATATTCATGGGGGTATATAAAAATATAAAAAATGTGTGTATTTTCTAGTGAAGCGAGGGGGAAACGTGGCGACACACTCGTCTAACCGGTTGCAACGCGTCCACCATGGCACAAGTACAGTGCACTGTAATGTCGTGTCAGCGGGGGGTCGAACGATGGATCCTCTGCATACGTTGTGCCCTTCACATTAGAGCGTGACAATGCACGGGGTCTGGCTAGCCATGCTTTAACTGTTGTGTTTTTAGGCGTCCCTCCTTTCGACCCTTCTATGAGAAGCAATCGATCGAGGCGTAGATTAAATAATCCGTCAAGTGGTCATGTCAAGCCTATAAAAAGCCTACTACTTCTGCAGCTGCAAACGGGAACGATCCTCACAGTACCGCGCCTGCAATCTCACTTCTAGCTGGGGCCCATGGCACGAACCGTCCACACGTCAGCCAGAAGACCTACCGGGGCACCCAACTGATGAGCTCGAGGCGGAGGGCCCCAGGAAGAGACTTAACAATGCCCCGTATTTAAAACCTACTCCTCTGTATTGTCTCGCTCCCACGCATTAACCAATTCTCCCCGATCTAGCAAAAGCCACAAACCTCACCGTACAGCTCGAGGCCAAACAACCACCTTCTCCCTTCTGACGCCATGAAGAGAGTGCTTATAGGTGAGTCTTTGGGTGTTGCCGCTGGGCTTCCTGCGCCTGCCACATGCGATGCAGCGCCTCCCGTCGCAGATCTGGAGGAGATGCATGCAGTCCAGGGCGAGGAGGACGTCCAGTTCGACCCTTATGAGGACTATGTGCTCACGGGTGCAGAAGAATTCGGAGACCCTGATGAGGGTGTGGAGTTCGACGAGCACGTTCCGCTCGTGTATCCGGAGGTACTTTTATTTCTCCATCTTTCTAGTTTGCTGTTCATACTTTCTGGTCGAGCTATAGATGTACTAGTACTGAATCTGTTCAAGTGATCCATATTCTACCGATCATGATCAGATGCACCATACAACCCACTACATGCAGAGATTTAGTCTATTTTGAATTAATCCACATTCTACATTTAGGAGCGAGCTGTGGAGACAGCTGTAATAAACCTGTAAAATTGTGCTGTGGTTTTCAAAGTAACTTGAAATGGTTGTTCGAATATCTATGCATGACTGGTAAATGCACTACTAGTTTGTGCGATTTTTGAGAACAAGTAGACTAAGTAAATTTATTTTTCTCATTTCTTATGCATTTTTTGCACATTACATGATGATTCAAGTGAGGTGGGCTCTGACAAGGAGTATGTGGATGACAAGAGCCGCCACGTGTTGAAGAGTATCAAGAGCAGGAATGTCCCTTTCCGCACTCTAAGTGGGGAGCTCAGTTGCCCCTTTTGTAGCAAAAGAGTCAACCCGAGGATGGACAACATGATTCAGCATGCGGTTGGCATCGGTAAAAGCCCCAATGGTTCACTCAAGCCAACAACCAAGGCTAAGCATACTACATATGGCAAATTCCTGAGGGAGTACGTCAGGACCGACCGTGTATCCCCAGTGTTCGGGATTGGCCGGATCTGCCGCTCCAAGCCGGCCAAGAAGTGACCTTGCTGACTCCTACGACGCCTAATAATTTTAAGTTGTTTCTAGAACATGAGACTATATGTGGTGTGTTGGAACGGACACAATGTTTTCGTGCGTGTGTGTGTTGCATCCGTGTCGCCGCCCTCTCGATCACCACGCCATCGCCAAGTCGCACGCACACCCTTCCTGCCCGACATGACCACGCAATCGTAGCCTTGCGATGTCGAAACCGATGGTGCTCGACCGATCAGACTTGCTTCGTGGTAGATAAAGACCATAATGATGGTAAATGCGATCTCCTCGACTCTCCTCCCCCTTCCCTTTTAACGAAGGGCCTCCTGGCCCCGCAACTCTGCGTTGTGCAAATTCTGTCGGTGCCATTTGCATGCGGCAACATCCAGAACTGCCATGCAGTGCGTGGGTTTACTCTCCGTGGCTTGACTTTTCTAAAAATTTGGCCAAACTTTCCGTGGATTGATCATTCAAAAAAATATACATAGGCCTTAAGCCTTGGGATGGAGGTAGTACTCCCTCCCTCCCAGTTTAGGATGCACATACTTTTTTTCAAGATTTCTTAAATTAGGATGCGTATTGTGCATGGAATCCTAGTGCTAACCTGACTCTTTTTCCCCTGATTAAGTACTGCATGCAATTGACTTATTATACGTTTCCCTTCCCACAATGATGACTAACCAATGGATGCATGACTTTTAATGCGGAGGCTCCACACGGTGGCATGCATGAGTAGTAATGAGTAAATCGGGAAAGAGTTAATTCAGTCCAGGATTTTCCTCTACAACCTTGCATGCAGTCTATTGGTATGCGTGTCAAAAACTATACGCATCCTAAATTGGGAGAGAGGGAGTATTACTGAATATAGCTACCTGATATTGTGGTGGGATCCACAAGATCAGATGCCATTGTACACAAATGAGCACAATCTAAGGACACATTCATGATATAAGATGCTAGCAAACTCGGCACATCGTGCTTGGCAGTAGTGGCACAAACATAATTATTGTTATAACGAAGGTTACAGTCATAAACACACCCAGATTATAGTTCGAAAAGGTAATACACAACAGTTCGAAAGTGCTCACACATAGCTATCACACATTGCACTTGTGAAAGAACATGTTTTCGTTAACATAACAAGCCCCATACAAACACAACAATCATGCACTAAAACTAGACATCCCAGCCTGTTGGAATGATTGGCAGAGAAGGCGACCGATCCCAGCATGTCTTCGGGCGCTTGCCCCGGCTGTTAGATTCCACTCCATCATGGTATCTGCGGTAAACCAGTTGCCTTGGTGGTGGTTGAAGGACGCATTGCCTGGAACAAAACATTTTGATCTGGCGGTACAGCTCGTGGCTGACATACCCGTCAATAGCAGCATACTTCAGGTTAGGTTCAGAAAGCGGCTTATCCTCCTAGTAATCGTGCCCTAAACGCCTCCACCAACATCTCGGGAGTTTGTCCTTCATGTCAGCGTACCAAGGGTCGATGAGATTGGCGGCAACATCGGCCATCCCAGTCCTGCTGCCTCTCGTCCCTCGGATCCAGTAAATATCCTGGATGTCCATGCTGTACTCCTTTGGGATGAAAATTCCGACAGTCGGGCTGGTAAGCAGGCCATGTCAGACCTGGTGTCAACACTAGTAAATGTTATCTGGTGGTTCATGAGAAAGTCACCAAAGAGCGACCTAATTATTTCGCCCCACCTGCATGAAAATGGATTCAGACAAATAATGTAGCAAGAACTTTTGCAAACAAATGGCTCAGGAACAAAATGACAGCAACATGTACCTCTTCCCATCACCCCCTTCTTGCAAAAAGGCCGGTAAACGAGGACGTGATCCTTCATGGAGATTAGTAGCATGGCGATCCTGCGACGATCTCGGCTGTACTCGAGGTCAATATCCACGAACCTAAACCCGCTTTCTTCCGACGGCAGCCAATTCTTGTACTGGGCAATAGTGCGGTTCACCGTCTCAGGGTTGGTGGTGTAGACGACACTGAGCTTCCCGTCGTGGACTTCTATGTCTAAGTACGCCGTCCCTATCAGGCCGCCGTTTCAGACATCCCACCGGTCCATGACTATAGGAAAGAGGGAAAGGACACGGAGGAAGAGGCTGATCTCGTGACGGTTGAAATGGATGGGGCCGTGGAGGAGGAAAGGATATGGAGAAGAGAGAAACTACCTATTGCAAGATTGCAACCTCCCTTCCTAGTATGTGGAATGGTGCATGACCGTTCATAGTGGGGTGGAAGTGGAGGAAAATGGTGGTTCTATGAGGTGATGCTAGCGCTGCCTGAAATTGGTTCCGCGCCACTAGCATGCAGTGGAATCAAGGTCTGCCATGCACGATCTAAGTTAAACTTAGTCGCGTTCCGACCTTCACTCTCTGACATGTGGGACCCTACATTTGGCAGTCGCAAACCAGCATAGTTCTAAAAACTGGACCAGTCAGTGAACCGGTGAGGCGACTCAGAGGCGCTGGTAGAAGGCTAACCGGCGGCAGCCTACGCCATCAATGGCGACGCGACGACACACTGACTGAATGGACGACACACTCTCCACCACTACTGTAGGCGCTGCCCGACGCCTGCCCTACTGACTGGACACTCCAATGCCCCTCTTCAGCCTCTGCGCCGGCATCCGATGCCGCTCCCTTTTAACCGGCCACCCGCGGCCAAATTCTCCCACACAGAACACCATCCCTCTCCTCCTTCCCCTTTTCCTTCTCCACTGCTTGAAGCTAGCCATGGCCGGCGGAGCTGGGTCGAGGGGAGGCCGTTGCGGCCTTGGACGCTAAGGGAGGCGTGGAGGACGCGACCAACTCACCGCGCCACCACGCTCTCCCTCAACACCGTCGTCACCCGAAGATTTCGACCCATGCACCCAATTCGCCGTGGCCATCCACCACGCCATGCCGCATGACAGGCTGCTCCTGCCCCGCAGGTTTGTGACGATGAGCCGCCCCTGCTCTCCATGCTACGGGCAAATGGCTTCAGGACAGGTAGGTACCCAGCCAACCTGCAGTCTAACCACCTCGGCCAGATCTACCTCGGCAACGGCTGGGAGTGCTTCTCCCACTCGCACCAGATCGAAGCGGGCAACATCGTTGTATTCAAGTATGACGGTGATGGAAAGTTTGGCGTCAGCGTCTTTGACCACACCATGTGCCGCCGCTGCTACCACTCCGACTCCTCCTCCGACTCCATCGAGTAGGCTAGGCTATGCACGCGCCATGTATGATGTATGAATGTAGGAATTGACCATTTGAAATGAAAATCTTTATTCAAGCCCTAAAACAGCGTTACACTCCCGCCGCCCTAAAACATTGTTACAACCTAAGACTATGCGCGGCCGCCGACGCTGGGGGCGGCGGGTACAGTGGGTCAGATACATGATTCGTCATTGAGAGAATTGATGAGCGCTCATTGCGTCTGCACCTCCTCTTCAGCTCGGTCGAGGCGGGCATGCAGGGAAGCATCATCAGGATTGGCCCGCACCGCTTTCAAGGAGGTCGCCATGCACCAATCCGAGCTTCTCCAATCGTTGGTATTCCGGCAGAAAGACGCGTTCCACCACCGCCATTGTGAAAGGCTCGCCGGTGGTCACGTGTCAGCTGTAGAAAGGGCGAAAAAGCGGTGTGCCTATTCTGTAAATCTGCGGGCGCCCCGGAATCGGAGGAGGAAGCACGTCTGGTAACTCCGGCGGATTCGGCCACCATGACGGCAGCGGCCCCTCGGGCACCTCTTCTCTGCCGGCATCGGGGTTGCCACGGAGCTCATCGTGTCGACACTGGCGGCCAGGGATGGTGGTTTTTTGTGTTGTGGGTTGGGCGGGTATGGTCAAAGATAGCTTGGCGACCTCCCCCTTTTATGGCCACGCCTGGACGCAGCGGGAAATGCTGAGAACTCGGGGAGGCGGCGGGAAAGAAAGGTGGGAGCGCTGGATGAAATTGGTTCTGTGCCACCTGCATGCAGTGGAATCGAGGTCCGCCATGCACGTCCAAGTCAAATGTACTCACGTTTGCACGTGCATTCACTCGCTGACAGGTGGGTCCCCACCTTCCCCTCAAGATTAATTTTTTCACTGCCTTGCATGGAATTGGTTCTGCGCTACTTGCATGAAGTCAAATGTACTCACGTTGGACGGTCCATGTGCCCACCCTCACTAATTACGGTCCCCCTTCCTTGCCTTCCACGCGGATGAGACCTGTGTATGCATAATTAAATTGCATGGTAGGATTTGACACGTGATAAGTAGTGATGTAGAGCACATGAGCTATAGGTGATGCAATGGACAGGACTAAACGACCGATAGCTTGAATTGACGTGACAACACAAGACACATATATCCTCATTACTATTCTTTTTAATGAGGGCTCCTTTTACATATTTGTTTACTCAGAATATGGAACGACCGTTGCCATGCGTCTCCACAAGTTCATCTGAATTACAGCGATGGTTCTAGCATATCCCCTGTTTCAAAGAAAGCCCTCTTATTCTTCCTCCTCTCCTTTGCATTCTCCTTCCCATATGTTGTTCTTTCTGTCTTCTCCTTGCCGCCGCCATGCTTCTCACAAGGACGTATGAATCGTAGTGACGGTTCCAGCCTTCTCTTTGTTTCACTGAAAGCCTTCTTCTTACTCTTGTCCTCTATCTTATGCATCCCATCTGTTGTTCTTTCTGTCTACTCCTTGACGCCATGGAAGGTTACACTCGAGAGACAAACTTCACTACACATGGAAATACAGAGCTACATGTCGTCTACACCAACGAGGAGGATACAGTTGTGCGAGTCCTGAGGATGCACGAGGAATGGCTTGAGCAGGATGAGGATAAGTTTGTCGGATTGGACCTCGAGTACACAAAGGAGGAGGAATACTACAAAAACAAGGTCGCCGTCGTTCAACTGGTAATGAGGCAACATGTCCTTGTTAACCACTACTCCTGGTTTGTAGATCTGATCTCTTTAGTTTACCACTTTCATGGTTTTCTTACTTTTAATGATCACTTTTATGATTTTAATCAGTTGATCTTGCCTTTACTAAACAGTCTTAGTCCTCAATTTGCTCAAATGTTGTTCTCACAAATACTGCAATCTTTCCATATGCTCATATTGCATTTACCGAATTCTGTTAGTACCAAATGAATTATGACTATATAACTTTCAGAGTGTTCACCTTGGATTTACTAAATTTTTGTAGTTTCAATTTTTATTTAGGATGCGATATTGCATTGTCTAAATAGTCGTAGTCCCAAATTTTATTATAGTGGGGATCTTCCAAGTACTGCAGTTTTGCAACTAGTAAATTTTATTGCGTATGGAATCTATCCACTTGGTCATGTTGCAACTACTAAATTTTATTAGGACCAAAAAATTATGACAAGCCATACTTGAGAGTGTTGATTTTGCATTTACTAAACTTTTGTACCTTAAAAATATATTTAGAGATGATGATCTTGCATGGACAACATATGTAGTTACTCATTTTGTCATTGTTTTGGTCATGCATTTTATGATGACAAACTACATACTTCCAGGACTGACAAGAAGTGTCCGACACTGTGCCAATTCCTTGGGCATAAAGGAATTTTTTTCTGCACTATCGACAAAACATCTGACTCTGTCAAGTTTTCTCATGCGGGAATCAAAATTCCTGAGCACAAGTGGATCGATATTCAAGATCTTGTCAAGATAAAAGGGACCCGAAGAGGGATGGAATGGCTAGTCTCGCGGCTAGAATCATCGATCCGTCGTACACCAAAATGAAGGAAGATTTTCCTCAAGATAGGCATAGTTTTTAGGAGGAGACGACGTTGTCTGATATAAACCTGAAGTATGTAGCCATAGATTCTTACGTGACCTACCGGCTGTATGCTCAGATCCATTTCTTTATGATGAGGATATGCCGAGTGGGGTATACCCAGCAGGACATTTCCTATTGGCTCATACTGCCAGCGAGTGGGCCTGCAGGACGGCGATTGGATCACTACTCAAGAGGAAGCCAGGCGATTGGAAGCTGGAGACCCAGAAGCGTAGCTAGGCCTAGTCGGATTAGGTCAAAACCCTCTGAGTCCTTATCCAACTCGGTTGTAGGTCTGCGAACCCTAGCGAGGTGACTCTATATAAACCTCCCTAGGGCACACATAGAACTTACGTTCCATCATACACCCCTTCGACTCGCCGCCTAGCCGCCGAGCTAGCCCATTGTACTCTCTCATAAACACGATCTAGAAGGAGTAGGTATTTACCCTACGGGGGCCGAACCTGGGTAAAACCCTATGTCTTCGCCCTCATCTCGCACCACAGATGGCTGGCCGCACTTGCCCCTTGTTCTACTACTCGCTGCCAATCCCAGCATCTGCCATGGCCATTCCGACGATAGTGGCGCCCACCGTGGGGCATGGCCGGCCAGGACTGTGTTCTGCAGCGAGACCCTACTTGCCGATCAACCAGACGATCGCCACCAAACGCATTATCGCCATCAGCAAGATCCTCTAGATCTTGCCGAGCACCTACGTCCCAGCGGCACACCCGGTCATGCATGGCGTGATCATGCCGGTCGGCATGATGAGCCTCTTCGTCGGCTTCACTGACGTCATCATCTTGGGGGACTCAGCTCACATCCGCGAGTTGCCACCGCGCGATTGGCTCTCTGAGAGTCAGGTCCGCACTATCCATCGCCTCGCCTCCGAGTACGGCTCGGCCAACAACAACGTGGCCGAGACCAGCATGTTCGCAGATGATGTGGCCCTCAACGACGATGCCAACTCGGCGACCCCGGCGTCAATCGCCGGATCCATTGTCACTGCATCACCTGCGGGCTCCATCACCAAAGTCTCCAACATGGGGGACATCGAGGATCCGTCCATCCTTGAGATCTTTGACTCTGAGTCCGGACCGGAGAACTCCGGTGCCTTTACGCCAGATTCGGTCGCTTCGTCGTGACCTACATGGTGAGCGGCATGAGCGCCCCGCCAGACCCCTTCTCTACGCCGATCCCGCCGACCGTGACGACGACGGAGGTCGAGGAACTCCGCCTATGCCTGGAGGAGGCGGTTCACAAGGAACAAGACGAGCACGATTTTTTTTGCCTCGAGCAGGCGACGACGCAGGAGATCTTTCTCTACCACCAGCGTCGCATCAGGTCATGCCTGAACCCCGCCGTTCAGGGCCGCGCGCTGAACTTTGACGACGAGAATGACCCGACCCGCATGGACGACCGTGTGGTCTGCGAGAACGCGCCACCAGGAGGAAGTGCCCGGCCACCGCCAGGCACAATGGCGAATGGTGCTCCCCCACCCCTGCCCAGTCGCGTGCCCCCTCTAGACCAGACAAGGATCATGATCTCCCTGCAAGAGCGGGACGCAAACGGCCTCCCGCTGTTCTCCACTCCGACGGACAACATCATCGCGAGTCGAGCCATGGTCGCCAACCTCAACATGACAGGGGAAGGCGCGCTGTAGATCCAGTATGCCAAGGCCCTACTCACCAAGGACATCGAGCAGCAAATTGCAGGAGCCGACTCGCGGGGGCGCATGTACTCCCGCTCCTCAGGAAGCAGGGCGTCCTCGAGCGACCGCCCAACGATGGCAAACAGTCTCCATTTCCCACCACCTGAGCCCCTGCAGCTCCAACCACGAACCGCGCACGCGGCACTCTCTACCAATGACCCGCGGCCGACGAAAAACATGGTCGTTGCCAACGGGCAGCCAATCGACGCATGGACCCATATCATCAATAATCAAAGATGCGCGCATGATAGCCCGATGACCTGAGGTACACCCTCACCAACCTCCGCGATAGCGAGCCAAGGGGCTCGCTCAGCCGAGTCGGCCCTCAGTGCTTCGGACCAATGATCTGAGGCGAAAAATATCTGGCGAACTTCAAAGCTCCAAAGGAGATCGAAAAGTATGATCCCTTGTATGACCCGTCCGTGTGGCTGGACACGTACCTCATGGCGATGGGAATCGCCGGCCAAACCGACCTACTCACCACTCGCTACCTCCCCCTGATGATGGAGGGAGCGACCCAGCAATGGATCAACACCTCCCAGCGGATAGCATCGATTCCTAGGAGGACATGCGCGACGCCTTCGTCAGGCACTTCAAGGGTTCCTACACCCGCACCACCAGCATCGAGGACCTGGAGCGATGCGTCTAGGGGCCCCGCGAGTCGACTTGCAACTGGCTCCAAAGGTGGCAAGACATGTGTTCCAACGCGGCCGACATCCACCCGGAGACGACGATCCACTGCTTCAAAACATCATGCCTTTATGAACCAGTGGTCGCCAAACTCAAGCGGGTGTACAAAAAACTCGACAACATCCCGAACCAAGAAACCAACGACGAGTCGGGTGGAAATCGCCGCCCAAGCAGCCACGACAACGGGAGATGACCCGAGCTACACTACAGCAACACTCGTCTCACCGGCAAGCACCGTTGTGATGGGCGAGTCGACTTTGTTGCCAATGCTGGCTACGCACCACGCGACCCCAAGAGCTTCCGCCACAACGGAGGCTAACACCGCGACATTGTAAATTACAAGGCGAGGCCATAGTTCTACCCCGCGGCTTTCCTTAACCAGCCCTGTGTGTTCCACAACAGGGAGGGGAAGCCCGCCATGCACACGCCGACTACCACTCCCTAAAGGAGATCGAAAAGGCATGGCGTGCACGGGAGGACCCCAACAACCACCCACCAAACGGTGGGGCATTCGGCAACAACTTCGGGTCGCTCCACACCTTCACCGGGCTCGGCACCAAGCGCGAGAAGAAAGTCATCGCCCGTGACGTCACCGTCAATGCCGTGTCCCAAGTCGACATCCCCCACTTCCTGAACTGGTCCGAACAGCGAATCACCTGGAGCCGCAAGGACCACTCGCCACGGATCGAATATCCGAGGCGATTTTTCCTGGTGGTCAAGCCCAAAGTGGGTGACTACTGGCTCCCCAAGATGTTGATGGACGGCGGGAGTTCCATCAACATACTCTACCTGCAGTGGCGAACCTTGGAGCAAAACCAATGAGGGGAAAGATGTTAATTAAGCCATTTAATAGCTAGAAATATACATAATTATCATAAATTTAGTCTTAACAACGCTACTAATTAGAGGTTCTGTACCAATGTTGGGGGGGCATGGCCCTCTTTGGCCTCCATGAAGGTCTGCCACTGTCTACCTAGAAATGTTCAGGTGGCTGCGGCTCCCGCAGTCAATGATTGAGACGACCTACACCACCTTCCACGGCATCGTCCCCGGTCGGAAGGCGTACCTGTTGGTCCACGTAGAGATAAAACAAAACTTTTTCCTCTAACGTGGTGATCCCAAGATCTAGCTGAGGTAGAAGGCCACGAGGTTTACCACTAGACGCGCAGTTGCGGATTACTGATGAAGCGCGTCCGTTGATGTAGTGCAGTCCTTAGCGATCCGATCCGATCGTCTTGGTGCTGATCGTACAAAACCTCTGCTGGTATCCACACGTACAAGGATGATCACCGGCGGCGAACTGCTAGGTTCGTAACGACGTCAAGACTGCTGTGGATCTAGGGTTTCCAACATATGGAATGACCTAACCGATCAACGATTAACCCTTCTGGGTTACTATGCTCCACTATATATAGGGAGTGAGCGTGGGATCAACTCTCGTGGCCCATTCACTAAATCCCATATAACACTAGTCACCATGAGTCCGACTCACTGACTCAGTCCTAATCCGGCTTGGGTCCAACCCAACCAGATTTCTAGTTCAGATCCAATCCGAACCTGCTCCCGCTCTTAAGTGTGTGACCCCGCAGGCTCTTGGCAACTTGGAAACGATTAGAGTCCGACTCTCGAGCGATTAGTCGGTAGCGGATCCTAGCAGAACGTGCCGACTCCCAAGTACCAAAGAGTCATGATAACTTAACTTTCCAATGCGACTTGCGTCTGAGTCCCTTTTGCCTCACGATATACCTTGTCAGACTATAGGCAAATATTTGTCATCCCTTAAATAGTCCAACTCTCTTCTCGATCCGAGATAAGTGATTCACCCGACTAACTCTTAGTCCATCGCCTCGGTTAACACTTATACGAGTCATGCATGGCCATGCTTTACGAATCATATCATCCGAGAGGGCCTAGAGAATATCTCTCCAAGTGGAGGGGCAAAATCCCATCTTGGTTATTCACATCACGCGGCTTGATTCTTAGTCGACCCGAACTCTTCCTTTATAACTGCCTAGTTACAGATCAGCGTTTGACAGAACCTAAGTCGGTGATCCTCAACTCGGACTATGCGATAACCTCAGGTCTAAGGATTACATTGATTGAGATATACAAATGACAACTTGTTCGTTGTACCTCAATATGGGTCAATCCGACTCACTAAACTCTTTAGCCGAATCTGTGTAAGTCGGAATAACATCTCCATGCCCATGACAAGTGGAACCGAGTCATCAAGACAACTTTCACATTGGTCTAAGTTGTGTGTCCAGCACAACCTCAATGACCAAGGATATTTAGTAAAAACAACATGAATGCATTGTTCCAAAACTGAATCACATATTCAATGATAGACATCAGATGCTCATAGAGGGACAAATTAACAACTTTATGAATACAATGGGAAATATCATCATACATGATTTCCTCTAGGGCATATTCCCAACAGTCTCCCACTTGCACTAGAGTCAATCTTTTGACATCACATGTCTAAGCATCTAATGCCCATGGCTCTCAGGTGCGCCTCATGCTTCGGCTGTGGTAATGGCTTTGTCAACGGATCCACAATATTTGCATCCGTGTGTACCTTGCATAACTTGATATCACCCTGATCCACGAACTTGCGAATCAGATGGTATCGCATGAGTATGTGCTTGTTCTTCTGGTGTTGTCTAGGTTCCTTGGCTTGTGCAATAGCACCATTGTTGTCACAATACACGTCTAATGGATTGGACGAGCCCTGAACCACACCAAGATCCATGAGGAAATTCCTCATCCAAACAACTTCCTTTGCTGCCTCCGAGGCGGCAATATACTCGGCCTCTGTTGTAGATGCAGACACAGTCTCTTTCTTGGAACTCTTCCAGCTCATAGCACCTCCGTTTATAATAAACACGTATTCGGATTGCGAACGAGAATCATCAGAGTCGGTAAGATAACTTGCATCCGTGTAACCCTTTAGAATGTGTTCATCTTCACCACCATAAACCAAGAACACATCCTTAGTCCTTTTCAAGTAGTTTAGGATATTTTTAGCCGCTGTCCAGTGGATCTCTCCAGGATCAGCCTGGTATCTGCGCACAACACTTAGAGCATATGAAACATCCGGCCTAGTACAAATCATGGCATACATGATGGATCTGACTGCAGAAGCATACGGAATCGCACTCATCCGACTTCGCACATAAGTTTTCGAAGGACACCGAGTCTTGCTAAGATTTACACCATGGGACATCGGTAAGAACCCCTTCTTAGACGATTCCATGTTGAAATTATTGAACACTTTGTCCAAATAAGTACTCTGACTCAATCCAATGAGCCGGCTTGATCTATCTCTATAGATCTGGATTCCAAGAATGTATGTTGCCTCATCCAAGTCTTTCATTGAGAAACTCCTTTCCAATGATTCCTTGGTTTCTTGCAACATCTGGACATCATTTCCAATCAGTAATATGTCATCCACATATAATATTAGAAAGTTCACTTTGCTCCCACTAAACTTCTTGTATAAACAAGAATCATGATCACTTTTGATGAAGCATTGACTACCTCATCAAAGCGAATATTCTAACTTCGAGATGCTTGCTTCAACCCATAAATGGATTTCTGAAGTTTGCACACCTTGTCAGCGTTAGCCGGATCGACAAAACTCTCGAGCTGTATCATATACACGTCCTCGGTTAAATTTATGTTAAGGAAAGCCGTTTTGACATCCATCTGCCATATCTCATAGTCAAAATAGGCTGCTATAGCTAACATGATCCGAACTGATTTAAGCATCGCTACGGGCGATAAAGTCTCGTCTAATCAACTCCTTGAACTTGTCGGAACCTCTTCATGACAAGACGTGCTTTATAGATGGAAACATTTCCATCATATCAGTTTTCTTCTTAAAGACCCATTTGCACTCGACGGGTCTTGCACCGTCTGGTAGATCAAGCAAGTTCCAAACTTGATTTTCATCCATGGACTTTAACTCGGATCTCATGGCTCCAAGCCATGAATCGGAATCTGATCCCACCATCGCTTCCGAATAATTTGCCGGCTCATCACTGTCTAACAATAATACATCACGAACACTTCGTAATCTTGCCGATCTTCGTGAAATGTCTTTGCCATTCAGCTACCACGACCGGCTCAACCTCCAAGGTTTTTGCTGACTCGCTACTAGCAGGTTCCTCTCGAATTTCTTCAGCTGCAACATGCTCCCACTTACTCCCCGACTAAGAAACTCTTTCTCAAGGAAGACACCGTTCTGAGCGACAAACACTTTGCCCTCTTCTTGGTTGTAGAAGTAGTAACCCAAGGTTTCCCTCGAATACCCCACGAAAATACACTTACCCGACTTGGCCGTAAGCTTGTCCGACTGAAGTCGCATGACAAATTCTTCACAACCCCAAATCTTAAGAAAAGACAAACTCCGCTTTTTTTCTGTCCACATCTCATGCGGTGTCTTCTCTACTGACTTTGATGGTACTCCGTTTAGTGTGAACGCCGCTGTTTCTAGACAATAACCCCAAAATGATAAAGGCAGATCTGTCCGACTCATCATTGATCGTACCATGTCCAACAAGGTCCGATTCCGCCTTTCTGAAACACCATTCTTGTGTGGCGTTCCTGGCGGAGTAAGTTGAGGAACTATTCCACAACTTTTCAGATGGTCATCAAACTCATGGCTCATGTACTCGCCTCCTCGGTCTGACTGAAGAAACTTTATTTTCTTGTCGAGTTGATTCTGTGCTTCATTCTAGAACTCTTTGAACTTTTCAAAGGCTTCCGACTTATGTTTCATCAAGTAGATATATCCATACCGACTCAAATCATCAGTGAAGGTAATGAAGTACTCATAACCACCCCTGGCTGTCATTCTCATTGGTCCACATACATCATTATGTACTAGACCCAACAAGTCAGACGCCCTCTTGCAACTCTTTGCAAAAGGTGTCTTGGTCATTTTGAACGTCTCCAAGTCGAATGAAGTTCGGAGTCCATCATCATGGATCTTCTTCATGCGTTTCCAACTTATATGACCAAGCCGACAGTGCCAAAAGTAAGTCATATTCAGATCATTTGGTTTCAACCTTTTAACATTTATGTTATAAACCAACTCACCATCAAGATTCAAAATAAATAACCCGTCCTGGACGGGTGCAAAGCCGTGAAACATATCATTCAAATATAAAGAACAACCATTATTCTTGATATTTGACTCATAGCCTTGCCTCATCAAACATGAAGAAGAAATTATGTTTTGACAGAGCACTGGAACATAATAACAATTATTCAGTTCCATAATGAATCCAGAAGGTAAATGAAGTTGCATCGTGCCGACTTCCAATGCAGAAACTCTTGCTTTGTTGCCGACTCGAATATCAACCTCGCCTCTTGCTATGCTCCTAGTTCTTACGAGTCCCTGCAACGAGTTGCAGATGTGAATAACTGATCCGGTATCATATACCCAAGAACTATTAGGTGCATCAGCAAGATATATCTCTATAACATTGCAAACAAGTGTACCTGAGTCGGAAGTCATACCTCCACTCTTGGCTTTATCAGCCAAATACTTGCTGCAGTTCCTCTTCGAGTGGCCATCCGCCTTGCAGTAGAATCAAGTGGATCCGGCTGAAGGAGATGGCTTAGTCCCTGAGGAAGCGCTTGGGACCGGGTCCTGAGCCTGCTTTCTTCCCGACTTAGCCTTCTTTTTAGTCCAAGAAATCTTCTTGAACTTAGCCTTATTCTGCACCATAAACACTTGACTGGCGCCCTTCTTGAGATCCGCCTCTGCCTGCTTGAGCATCCTGTTGGGGGTATGCTATATGGGTATCCTCATAGCATGTCTCTTATCCGACTACCCCGGGTGGCCCATAGTCGGTAGCATGGCCTATGGCCTGCTGGGCGGCCCAGTTAGCTGGATCCAGAAGGGAGGCCCATGCCGGATAAAGGAAGGCTACGGTGGAGTCACCAGCGTACCCGGAGCCTTGGAGTGCAAGATACACAAGACTAGTAATAGACAATGTAGAACTCTGTAACCTATCCGGCTAGGACTTTTCCCTGTAACCCTAGGATCTGGCGACTATATAAGTCGGTCCTATGGGAGCCTTTAGGGCACGATAACTTAGACTCTCTAGTCACCTCGCACAGCGAACCTAATCTCTGTAACTCGGCGTATTGCCATTATAGTGATTTATAGTAGGAGTAGGATTCCGCCACCGTTGTGGGATCTGAACCTAGGTAAGCTGTGTTACCTCGTACCCGTCAACCATCCGCCTTACCCCACGTCTCTAAACACGCACTGTGAGGACCCCTCCATGGCGTACTCGTCGGAAATACCACAATAGTTGGCGCCCACCGTGCGGCAAGAGGCTCTTCAGGCTCTTCAGCGGGCGAGGACCAAGATCTTCGCGGGAATCGGCGAAACCGTAGCTATCGGTCGCGTTCTCTTCTCCGGCAACGTTCCGATCTCCCCCCGATGAGTTCTGGATCCCGGTGAAGACGAACCCTACGCGGTGTTCGATCGTTCCTATCGGAGACATCCACCTTTTCATCGGCGAAATCGACTCGGGCACTAGTTCCCTGGGAGTCGGAGGAGCATTAAGACCCGCACGGACCGCCTACGGGCAGGATAAGTTCGCGGAAGGATCAATGTCGGATCTCTCCTCGGAGTTTGCCGGCAAATATCGGAAAAATTCAAGACCCACCCAAACCGCCCCTGTGCAGGATATAAAGGTGGAAGATCACTACAAATCCGCCGGCTTTGCCCGTGCGTCTGGACAGCAGAGATCCAAGTTCGTAGGCGTGGTTACCATCTGCGATCTAGCGCATTGCGTTCAGCGAGAGGGCGAAAACCCTCGCGACTACCTCGCCAGGTGGCTCCGTATATGGGCCGACCTGGCCAATTACCCCAATGATGATGTCATCTATCACTTTGTGGAAGGACTGGACCATGGCATGCTCCTCCGACATTCTCTAAGACGGCAACAGGCGTCAGGACGCCTCACTTTGAAAGGCATGGTGAACACCGTCAACAACTACGCGGAGGCTAAAGCGGCAGCTCAGACGGCGCTTGCGCTCATTGACGGAGCACTGCCGATTCAGCTACCACCACCGCCTCCGGCCGCCATCGTCGCAGCAGCGCCACCACCTCTAGTCATCGTCGAGGCCGTTGCACCTCCACCGCCCGTCATCGAGGAAGTCCGGGCACCCTCCGACTCTGTCATTGACGCGCTTTATGCTGATTTTAGTGCAGATTCAGAGGAGATAGACTTCAGTCCAGAAGAGCTAGACTCCGCTATGCAGGAGATGGAGGAGGAGTACTCAAGCGACGAACAAGCTAATAACACCGTCATGTCTTGAGGGGTGTTCGTCACCATTGGGACATTAATGGGTGAAGACCAGCCCGAGCAAGCTCCGCCTACGGCGCTGGATAAGGGGAAGGGGCCACTTTTTGCTGCTGACGATGATCGCGCAAGAGTCATGCCTCCTCCGCCTAAACCAGTGCAGCAGCCGCAGGAACTCGGCACCGGTCCGAGCAACAACAACACCGCAAACTTGCCGCCTCCAGCATCTACGTCGGCAGCAACCCATGTTACTCTAGATGATAGAGTGATGTACGGCAACCTCCTCGTTGAGCCACTAACTGTTGATCATATCCGGAACGTGACTCCAGCCTGAGAAGCGCCAAAGAATCTTTGGAGGCGCAAGCCATCGCGGAGCAAGGCGCTAAACTAGATCGAGATCTGGTCAACGCGCAGAAGTCCATAGAAAAGGCTAGAGCGATGGAGGCCGAGTACAAGAGTCTGCTCCAGCAGTAGAATGCTAAGAAGGCTCCGGCTCGCGTCATCAACGATCCTGGTGTACGGCGCAACCTAGGATGGGCTCCCTCGAAGCCGGCACAGGCCAAGCCATACATTGACAGTGAAGGCAAGCAGGTGATGCCCACCCCACTCCTTAACCTCACCGTCGCCAAGACCCTTCTGGAGCAGGATAGATCGCCTGAGGCAGTGGAACAGGTCTATGACCTAGTGGCCAAGGCGGTAAAGCAGCAGGAAAAGGCCACCTCGCAGAGGCTTGAGTCTGACCCAGCGCTCTGCCGATCTAGCCAGTACAAACCGCCAAGGGACAGATCTCCTCAGGATGTCGGCTCACGGACGGGTTCATCAGAACAAAGACGGAGGGGTGCGCGCAACAGGAAGGATGCTATCCCCATATCCTCCGACCACGGAGAAAGAGCCCAACCTTGCCGCCCATCGCCACCGCCCCGATCCCCCCGACGTCAGGAAGACTACAAGGCTCACCATCGTATGGATATGCCCCCACCAAAGCAGTGTGGCATCGTCACCCGCGACAACGCGGAGCAAGCCCGTCATGACGGAAAGCACAACGAAGGACATAAGAGCAGGTCGCGCCATGACCCTCCGCGTCCGACAAGCAACCGTGACAGGCGTGAAGCGTCGCAGGAGGGTAACAACAAGAAGGCTAACCCACCGCCACCTCCGCCTCCGTCGCCACCAAGCAGTCACCATGACGGAGGGGGCCCGCATCATTCGCGCAGCCCATCCCCTGTTGACAAAAAGAAGAAGAACCCGGAGCCATACGATGCACGTTCACGGATCGATAAGATCCACGAGGCCCGGGAAGGACCATACCTGGGACCACGTTGCTTTGGACCTGCAATACGGACCGCAACTTACCCCAAAGGTTTCCGGATTGACAAAACCATCAAGCCCTATGACGGCACCGCCAAGCCTGCCACATGGTTGCAGGACTACGGCTACGCGGTGGAGATTGCCGGAGGCAACCCCAACGTTGCCCTCAAGTACCTCCCGTTAATGTTGGCGGGCACAACCCGTCAATGGATCGACAACTTGCCGGATAAATCTATCTACAACTGGCTGGACATGCAAGAAGCATTCACCAAGAACTTTGAGGGTACATACAAGTGTCCCTGCACTGTGGGCGATCTACAGCGGTGCATGCAAGAGAAAGATGAGACATCTCACGCCTACCTCTCCCGCTGGCTGGATATGAAGAATTCCTGCGCAGGAGTGCACGCCCAGACCGCCATGGCCGCCTTCATCGATGGGTTGGAAAGGGGCACGCTGCTCCGACATAAGCTGAAGCGCTTGCAGGACAATCATCAGCTTGACTTGAATCAGATGATCCAGTTGGCTAGTGAGTTCGCAGCTGCCGACGATGATGCTCGTGGCTCCTTGCCGGCAACGGTCGTTCCAACTCAAGCTCGGAGGAACAGCAGTACAAAGCGGAAAACCGCTCCAGAAGAAAAGCAATCTACCGATATGGTCTCCATGACTTTTGCAGGACGAGGCGTAGGCGGACAACGTGGCCGAGGAAGGGGAGCAGGCCGTGGGCAGCAGCGAGGAAGTGAAAACAACTCGGTGCCGCTCCGCGTTCCCCAAACCTACGAAGAGTATCGCGATATGCCATGCCTCGTACACCTCGACGCCAACGGCAAGGCCACCCATACCAATCGACACTGCAAGTTCGTCAACGACCTCAAGGAAGACCCGGAGTCCGGCTATAAGCGAAGTCGGAAGAACAGACCGCGAGGCAAGGGCAAGGGGAAGAAGAAGGAGGAGGAGTCCAAGGATTCAAGTGACATGGACGAGGACGTTGAACCCAAGCACGCCGCTAAGAGCGATGACAAGGGCAAGAACCCCTTCGCAAAGAAGGCCGCAGTCTACCACACTTTCCTTGGCACCCCCACCGTCTGACAACAGAAGACCTCTCTAAGGATCCTGATGGCTACTCTCCCCCCAGTTCCCCAATACCTGTGCTGGTAGGAAGTTCCAATCACTTGGGACAGGACGGACCATCCAGACCTTGTGCCCATGGAGAACCAGTACGCCATGGTCATCAACCCATTGATTGACGGCGTGGAGTTCACCAAGTGCATGGTGGATAGTGGAAGCAGCATCAACATCATGTACCTGGATACACTGCAGAAGATGACCTTGATGGAGGCAAACCTAAGGCGGACCAACACCGTGTTCGATGGCGTAGTGCCTGGTCGGGAGGCTCGGTCCCTTGGGTGCATCACACTTCAGGTAGCCTTTGGCGACGTTAATAATTACCGCCAAGAGCGCATGACCTTTGAGGTGGTCCCCTTCAAGAGCGTGTACCACATTATATTCGGCCGTGACATATTCCACACGTTCATGGCCAAGCCATGCTTCGTCTACAACAAGCTCAAGATACCCGGACCGAACGGTGTCATCACCGTATCCGAAAGCTTTACCAAGGCAAGGGACTGCAAGATCAATGAAGCGACGCGTTGCGAAGGCCCTCTGATGAAGAATTCAAGGAGATCCAGAGCAAGGTCAATGACTCAGAGATGCCCGCGTCGAAGAAGCAGATCTCCGACTCTGCTCCTGCGTTCAAGGCCGCCATCGAGACCAAGCCGTTGGAACTTGTGGTAGGCGATGCCTCCAAGGTCACCGCCATTGGGACGAACCTAGATCCCAAATAGGAAAGCGCGCTCGTCGAGTTCCTCCGTGAGAATAGGGACATCTTTGCCTGGCAACCTGCCGACATGAAAGGTGTACCTAGGGAACTTGCCGATCACAACTTAAACATAGATCCAAAATGTAAACCAGTGAAACAACCTCTACGACGCTTCAGAGATGAGAAGAGACGCGCCATTGGCAAAGAGATAGCTAGGTTACTTAAGGCTGAGTTTATCCGAGAAGTCCTTCACACCCGATGGGTGGCCAATCCTGTACTTGTCCCCAAAAAGGGAACCAATGAATTAAGAATGTGCGTTGATTACACCGGCTTGAACAAAGCATGTCCCAAAGATCCGTTTGCTTTGCCTCGCATTGACCAAGTCATTGACGACCTGGCTCGGAACTTTTGTGTTTTCTCGATGCATACCAGGATACCACCAGATCAAGATGAGGAAGTCGGACCAATTGGCCACCGTTCACTACCCCTTACGGCACATTTGCTATGTCACGATGCCCTTGGGCTGAAAAAACGCAGGTGCTACCTACCAGCGGACAATGCAACGTTGCCTTCACGATCAAATTGGTCGGAACGTTCACGCCTATGTGGACGATATCACAGTGATGTCTAAAAAGTCAAATGACTTAATCTCCGACTTAAAAGAAACCTTTGATAATCTCCGGAAATACAACATGATGCTCAACCCTAAGTCGTCTTGAGGTTCCAGGTAAGAACTGTTGGTCTTCATCGTTTCCCAGCGTGGAATCGAGGTCAACCCGGAGAAAATCAAGGCCATCTTAAACATAAACCGTCTGACATTCCAAAAGGACATCCAACGACTAACAGGTTGTGTTGCAGCAGTTAGTCGGTTCATCAGCCGACTTGGAGAGAAGGCTCTGCCGCTGTACAAGTTGCTGAAGAAGGCGGACAAATTCACATGGACGGTTGAGGCAGACGCAACATTGAAGCAGCTCAAGGAGATTCTTTCCTCAGCGCCCATCCTTGCAGCACCCGATCCTGGTGAGCCCCTGTTAATTTACATGGCGACAACCAATCGGGTTATCAGCATCGTCGTCGTGGTAGAGCGGAAGGAACCAGTCTATGAGAACGGAGTGCAACGACCAGTTTACTATGTAAGCGAGGTCTTGACGGAGTCCAAGCAGCGTTACCCGCACTACCAAAAGATAGCTTATGGAGTATTCCCCGCTTCGCGGAAGTTGAGGCATTACTTTTAGGAGCACCCAATCACAGTAGTGAGCAAGACTCCACTGTCCGACATTATCAATAACAACGACGCTACAGGAAGGGTCGCGAAGTGGGGCATTGAACTTGTCGCCTTCGAGATCACCTACAAAAGACGCGACACTATCAAGTCACAAGCCTTGGCGGATTTCATCGCAGATTGGACGGAGATGCCAGATGCCACTCCGTTGCCGGAACTAGAGTACTGGGTGATGCACTTTGACGGATCAAAGTTGCTCAATGGCTCGGGGGCTGGTGTATTGCTGTAGTCACCAAAAGGAGACAAGCTACACTACGTTCTGCAGATCCACTTCGAGGCTACAAACAACATGGCGGAGTATGAAGCACTCATTCACGGACTGCGTGTAGCCAAGGATATTGGCATCAAGCGCATAGTTTGCTGTGGAGATTCCCAATTGGTTGCCCAGCAGGTGGCTGGCACCTGGAATGCGCGGAACCCTATGATGGCGACATATCGCGACGAAGTGGACGAGATAGCCAAGAGCTTCTTGGGCTACGAAGTCAAGTATGTGCCTAGGGAGAAAAACGAGGCGGCTGATTTACTATCTAAACTTGGATCAGGGCGCAAGCAAATTCTGCCAGGAGTTTTCCTAGAGCATCTGACTTGACCTTGCATCTGTGTCACACCCACAATCCAATGGTCAAGTTGAGCGAGCCAATGTATTAATTCTGCAGGGAATCAAGCCACGTCTTGAGGCACCGCTACATAGAGCAGCTGGAGCCTGGGCGGAAGAATTGCCATCTGTGCTGTGGAGTTTACGAACTACACCCAACAGATCCACCGGCTACACCCCTTATTTCATGGTATATGGAGCAGAAGCCATCCTACCTTCCGACATCCTTCACGATGCACCAAGAGTTGCCGCCTATGACGAAAATGATGCTGAAGAATCCAGACGCCTAGATGTGGACCTTCTCGAGGAGGAGCGCATTTTGGCATGCCAAAGATCCGCCATCTACCAGCAGAAGCTACGCAGCTACCATAGTCGCCGCGTCCGGCGTCGCTCGTTTAAAGAGGGGGATTTGGTGCTCCGACTTAAGCAGAAGAAGTCACAAATTATCCCCGCCATGGGAAGGACCGTTCATCATAATCAAGGCGCTGCTCAATGGGTCTTACTACCTTGTCGAAAATCGTGAACTCAAGGATAGGCCCAATGAGGATCATAAGCGTAAGCGACGTGACCCGGATGATGACTACCCGGAGCTTGATCGGCCATGGAACATAGCACAGCTACGTCCTTTCTACACTTAGCATTTTTTATCTAATTGTTTACCTCTTATATGATCAATGAAATAAAGATCTTTGGTTCACTCATATTGCTGAGTCTTTTACCTCCTTTAGTGTTCATTTTTGGATCATATAAACCTTTATGCACAAGCTTTGCGATTGCAGTTGTGAAAATTCCGCCTACGTGCATTAGCTTAAGTTTTCTGGTCTACACATTCTTTGTTGTTTTTATGTCGATTCTGGAGTAGTGACTTTCGGCACTTGTTGTCGGCGATTTTGTGCTATGGTTATTGAAGGTGCCATTGGGTATCATCACCTAAGCGCATGGTTCCGACAATGAGTCTTCCGACTCACGAAAAGTCAAGCATAAAAACCAAAGTAATGGATAAGCCAGCACTTGCTTAAAAATATATACATACTGGGCATTAATTCTTAAGTAGCAGGATACGACAACCACTGTTTTCCGCCTTAAGATTACATCACCAAGTTTTTTCAATGCACATTCCAGAGGTGAAAGAAGAATTACAAAGTGTTTTTCACTCCTTGGGTGCAGGGGACTTGGAGGCTGCATGATCACCAGCCGGAGATTCACCCTCAGCGTCGCCACTTTGAGGAGACTCGGAGGATTCAGGGTCGGTGTTGTCAAGAAAGTTCCTGGGCATGAAGACGTCGACATCCACCAACTCGGCAACCCTGGTGTCATACCCCGCGAGTGATGACGGGATAGCATCGTGATCGATCTCCTTGCTGTCATCATCCACGTCGGGGATACCAGATGTCACCGTGTCGATGTCGGCACCTTCATAGTGTGCCTTCACCATGGACAACACCATCCTTGCGCCAGCCCGTGCACATTAAGCTTTCCAGCTTGCGACACGCTCGGGGGCTCGACGCAGAATCTCCGAGTACTTCACCATGGAATCCGAGGCCTTGATGTAAATCTGCAGGGGCGTGGCGATCTCCTTGTCCTGGGTGATGGTGGTGTTGATGAAGTTGCCGGCAAGAATCATGCATTCCTTGTCCGAAGGAGGTGAGCGGGTTAAACCCAGGGGCGCTGAAAATTCCTACAATGATTGCATGAGTTCAAAAATTCTAAGTACCCAGACTACAGAGCTCCAAGGCGGAGGATACTTACTGAAGATGCTGGCCTTAGCCTGCCAGACGACGTCCGCCAAGGATTCTTTCTCTTGTTGGAGAAGCTTAAACGCCTCGCTATGGCGAAGGTTTTGCTCATCCGCAGCTTGCTTCTGATCCTTTAGGATCGCAAGATCCTCCTTCAAGCGATTGATCTCAGCGGAGGCGGAATCCTGCAGGGCTTTCATGGAATCCTCGTGGATCTTAAGCATCTCTTCCCTCTCCTTCTTAAGGATCTTGTTCTCGATGTCCAGCTGCTGAATGTGCTTGGACTGCTCGACAATATCCTTGGCCTTGGCTACATGCTCTGCAAGTCGGAGAAAACAAAGTACACCATGAGTACGCGAAGAAGGAAGGCACAAAAGTAAGACGAAAGTGCGCAAAAAGAAAACAGACTCTTGTTTTTGATGATCTGATCCTTCAAGATGGCGTTTTTACCCTTTTCAGCTTCAAGGTCCGCGCGCATCTTCTGGTACTTATCATTGGCCATGACCCTCCGAGCATTCTCGTTCAGTGGAAAAAATACAAAGTCAAGTCGTTGTTTAGTCTACTTGGAGCCCCTAGTCGGAGATTTTCCATCTAGGCGCTCGGGGGCTACAGCGAGAGTTTTTAACTTGGCAATATGCTTAGCTTTTCTTTAAAAGCATCTAGTCGGAGCTAGTTCAGTTCTCAACTAGAGGCTTGGGGGCTACAATATAAAGTTTTAACTCGGAAAATGCTTAGCTTTTCTTTGAGTATCTAGTCGGAACTAATTCAGTTACAACTTGAAGCTTGGGGGCTACAACACCTAAAATTATGAACACTATGTATGCTACTCTTAAAGCATCTAGTCGGAATAATTCATTCCATCTAAATTCTTGGGGGCTACAGTGAGAGTTTTTTCTAACCTAGTCACTCTTAGAGCATATATATGCAAAACCAATGGTTTTCCGTCTACATCCTCGGGGCTACAGTGGGATACTCATATGAAATGCAAAAGGTAAAGTAAAACTTACAAGTGCGATGATCTTGAGGTTTGTAGCACTCTCAGCCAGCAGCTTGCCAAAGGAGACGCTGTTGCTTCGCAAGATGTCTTCTTGAAGGAGTAGCTCCTCAAGACCGCACGTCGGAGATGACGACACTCCTCCAGGAACCATAGTTGTGCTACACGGCGTAAGCACCGGGAAGATAATCTTCGGCAATTCTAAGGGTTTCTAGGGAGTAGAGGGGCCGCCTTCGACAGAGGTACCAGCACCCACCACCGCCTTGCCGCTACCGATGGCATCCTTAGCCGGAGCTTCAGCCATTTGAAGAGCAGCGCTCTCCGGCGTCGCCTGCTCGCCGACAATTGCGAGTTCTGTAGAGGCGCCAGAATCCACTTCCATGGCGGAAGGCCTAGTGCCTCCTGGGCTTGGGAGCTTGTCGGAGCGGAGGAGGGCTTGACGGCAGGAGTAGCAGGGGCGATGGCGGGGGAAGAGTCGCGATGCAGCATATCTTTGATATTTCTAGAAGCCCCAAGAGTCTTGGAGGACTTCTTGAGACTGGTTGTGGCTTTCTTCCTAAAATGTGCAAAATGTATAAGTACAGGAATAAGACAGATAAATAAGACAATGTCGGAGAATAAGAAGCTTACACTAGGGGGGGGGGGCGCCTTGGCAAACATCCTGGTGGCTTTCTTCTTTTCCGCCTCCAGGGCGGCAATACTCTTTTTGGAGGCTCCACCCTCCGTCTTCTTTTTCTTGCCTCCGTCGGCAGCGTCAGAGGTGGAGCTCTTCCGCTTTCGCACCAATGGGACATCATTGTCGGACACGACCGTGACTTCCTTCATCTTGGGATCGTAGATTTGGGCGGCTAGGTTGCCCTCCTCTAGATCGCTAAGCTGTTAAGTGAGAAATCATTGTGTTAGACAAGATAGAATTAGCAATACGGAAAAACTAGAGCAATGTCATACACGGAAAATAAATACCTACCTTTGGACACTTTCCGTCTACGAACATGTCGTAGGTGAGGGTGAAGCCACACTTCTTATCCTTCACCTTGACGATGTCCTTGAGGCGGAACTTGACAGAGTCGCTCGAGAAGTTGTACTCGGAGATCCGTAGGGTATCCCTTCGGTCGCCGGTATACTCGTGCATAAGCTTCGTACGGTGCTGCAGAGGTTGGATCCGCCTGATGAACCAGCACATGGCTAGGTCCAAGCCGGTCAGACCCATATATACAAACCACTCTATCCGCCTTATTGCGCGAGAAGCGTTAAGGTTGGAGGGAAGGGAGGCATGGGACCGCCATGTGGGGACTTCGGCGTCGGCTCCATCCACAAAGTCCGGGTACGTTACTTCTTGGCCCGACAAAGGTATGTCGGGGCCGTAGAAGTACGTTCGTTGCCAATTTTTGCATGACTCGTGGCCGATGATGTCGGGGAACCGCCGGCCAGGACGAATCTTGAAGCTTATGGTGCCGCAGTTTCTAAGCTCCTCCTTACTGTGTCCGGCTTCATGTTTGACGGTGAAGAAGTACACAAACAGATCTAAACTAGGCCTGATCCCTAGGTAACCCTCACAAAGTTCCGCGAAGTTGCTAAGCACTAGGATACTATTGGGGGAGAGGTTGTGGGGTTGGACCTTGAAGTGATCCAAGACGGACAGGAAGAAGTGGGAGATGGGCAGAGAAACGCCGCGTACCAGTTGCGCCTTGAGGTATATTTTATCTCCGGCCTGGGGAGAGGGGGTCACCTCGCCGGCCGGCGCCGCCCGCCAGGCGATCCCCTCCGTCGCAGGGAGGTAACCCTCAGCGACCATCTCTTGGAGGTCGTGGCCGGTGATGTCCGAGCCGCGCCAGTCGCCTTTGTGCGAGTCAGGATCCTCTTCCAGGGGCTCCAGCGCCGCCAAGTTATGGTCGCCGCCGGTGGTTTCTATCACCGCCGATGCGGGGATGACCAGACCCTCTGGGGGCACGACGACGGAGCTCCCCGGCTTCGCCGCGGCTTCGCTCGACGCCGCCATTGATGGGGATGAACTGCTGCTGGCCATGGAGGAAGGAGAGGGCACGACTGGTGCATGCAAGAGTCTAGGGTTTCTCGAGGTTTTCGCGGAGAGCTCGAGGAGGCGTGCGGCTGGAGGAAGAAGACGATGACGCGAGAGAATGAGGTGAAAAAGTGGCAAGTGTCCCACGGTCACTATTTATCTTACTCTGTGTCAAGATTCGTGCAGCTAATCAGACGGTTGCCGCGTAGACGACGTGTTCGTGAACGTGCGCGGTAATTTCGACATGTCCCCAACCGTCGCCGCCAACGGTTCGTATCACTCGCGCGGGAAAATCGGATATGATTACGTTCACTCTACATGTGTGAGTTACGAGGCGTCGCTGACCTACAGCCTACATCGTAATAACTGACATGGTAGATGAGCCGTCCCATCAAAGATTCCAGCATAGGAGGATTTAATCCGACAACGGGAGCATACGATGGAAGATTCAGCTTTTCTCCGACTTACTCATAGAAGACGGAGAAAACCTTGCAGGGTTCTTTGGGAGGACTACAAGATGTTGCTTGATGATTTGCCGACATCCATCTAGACGGAGCATTCCACGAGAAGAGGCAAGATGGCGCAAGATCTCGGAGTTCTCCGGGGGCTACTGTTGGGGATATGCTATATGGGTATCCTCATAGCATGTCTCTTATCCGACTAACCCGGGTGGTCCATAGTCGGTAGCATGGCCTATGGCCTGCTGGGCGGCCCAGTTAGGTGGATCCAGAAGGGAGGCCCATGCCGGATAAAGGAAGGCTATGGTGGAGTCACCAGCGTACCCGGAGCCTTGGAGTGCAAGATACACACTAGTGGAAACGAGGTCCTTTGTTGATCCCAAAAAAGGACTTTAACACCGGTTCTTCTACGAACCGGTGTTAAAGGGGGGGCCGTACCAGCATGGCCCCTGCGGCAAAAAAGGAGCCCCCCTTTAACACCGGTTCATGCCACGAACCGGTGTTAAAGGTCCCTGCAAGGGTTCACAAGACTTCTTTAACACCGGTTCGTGGCATGAACCGGTGTTAAAGGGGGGGGGGGCTATATAAGATAGCACCCCAGCCCACACATGTAACACCCTCAGAATCGGACCTATGCAAGTTTGAGCAAAATTCGCCAAACCCGCATAGAAACGATTCAAAGGTGCCCACCAGGCACTTTCGTGCGGGTGGAAAACGAAGTAATAACATTACACAACAGTCCTCGATGGGACCCACAGAACAGATATATATATATAACGGCGACTCCGAGAGTCAAGAATACAAATATAATGTACAAAGATCCAAATCACCTTGGAAACGATAGAGCGTCCAGCTACGGACAAGATGCAAATGGGGCTAAGAGCCCTGAAGAATAACCAATGGCGTCCATAACCCCCGCCAAGCCGGAAGGGTAACCCCGCTAACGGCCGATCTCAAAACCTGCTTAAACAAAAGGGTGCCGACAAAGGGCAAAGGAAAAAGAGGAGCGTCAATCGAGGCCAAGACACGAGAGACTAGAATTCGGTCCTCGCCTACATAGGTATGGGCGAGGCGGCGCAAAGATGCACTAAACAACCTATAGAGACTCGATACAACTGGCGGTTATCAGAGAGGGATAAGAATGACCTATCCGGATCCAACCTGAAACTAACACCAAACAAACCCATCCTGGTGTTTCCCCCTCGAGACCAAACGAGGAAGTCAACCGAGGAACTCACACCGTTGGCAATTTTATTTATTCGGTTATCGTTGCAGCAATTACTAGTCAGGTATAGGTAATCATCCTGATAAAATAAGCAGTGGGCACTTTTAGTTAATCATTCCGTTATAGTTGCAACAATTACAATTCAGGTACAGATGGCATGATATAATCCCAAAACCCAGCAGTTGTTGGTACTTTTATTCAGCCATTCCGTTGTAGTTGCAATACTTACTAGTCAGGTACAATGGTCGCAAGCGACACTCCAAACAAGCAATTGTGGGCAATATTAATTAGCCATTCCATTATAGTGAAGCTGATTACTAGTCATTATAAGTCAAATTTACAGCAATAAACTTTAGTTATGCTTGTCTATGATCGAGATACTGTGCTCCAAGTCGTCCATATCCATGCGACACGGCTTTCGAAAGTTTTACCCGCCGGGTGCACCAATAGCAACACACGCCGATCAACCTCGAAAACCAAATCAAAACCCAACGAGGCTTTCACGACTGAACAATCACAGGATTCAGAAATATTTCAGGGGGCCACCCCATTGAGTAGATCCCTTAACGGAGTAAGCAAGCTCCGAGACGGACTCAAGGTTTGCGACAATGGTCAGAAGCTTCGGGAACCCGAAGTGTGGCTGGCTTGTCGATACCGCGTAATCAATCCGCTTACCTAACAGATGCAGGTGCTCCTCGCACAATTTAAATACAGAAAGTAGCATGGCATAAGTACAGGATCGTAAATAAAACCTCAAACTAGTTTGTGGCCCCAAGAAATAAGACTGAATCAAGCTCTGGCTCAGGGGGGTCCCATATACCTCCCGGATGTGGATAGCGCGATAAATCAAGGAACATGTATCAAGTACTCGGGGTCTTACGGGACACAAGTGCTCGAAACCAAATATTTTCTATCACCCACCGATGCCTCTGCTTATTCAATTTTAGTTGTTAAACAGAAATTTAAAGTGAACGATAAGTAAAACTATGATCATCTCCAACATCAATCATGCGGCAATACATCAACAACTGTGGCACTTGACACACGCAACAGCACCTGAGCAAGCGACTACGACGCGCAAGTCCAACTATCTACCAAACAACAGGTAATAGGATGTGTCCAAGGCAATATAGGGCTGCACGGTATATCACAGGTACGGAAACTAAAGCATCGCAACACAGATAGCAATAGATCAACAGGAGGGAATAAAGACTATAAAAGTAAGATAGGTAGAAAAGGGGGAGATGCTCGCCTGAAAACATTGTCGAAGGGTTCAACCGAAGATCGGGGCGAAGCTCACATCAACTCAACGGCCTTATCCGCGAAGAAGCAAAACACTAGCAGAAAACCGGATGCACTATTTAATACAACGGCAGAAGATCGGCATGATGCAGGTATGATGTATGACATGGCAAAGGTGCGATGCAATTAGGTCAAATTAAGCGGAACCGGCCGACATTATTTAGGTGGTTCATGTTGTTTAGCTACCCCGCAAATAAATGTTGTTTAACATGGTAAAAGATAGCACCGGGTTCGCTACACAAATTTAAATGAGGCCAATATACGACTGGCTTTGCCCGCATATGGGCCCCATATTTAATTATTAGGTGAATCGGCATAAGGCCCCCAACCCATATGACATGCATGCATGAACAATTATTATGCATCAAGTTGTTATTATATTATAAAATAGGGTTCTCGGATAAGAGGTTCACACATTAGGGTTCGGCAGATCTTGGGGTTCCGGGGTTCGGGGTCGGTCTCGGGGTCCAGGGTCTAGGGTTCGATCTTGGCGTTCAGGGTGGATTCTCGGATTACTGGGGTAGGTCTTGTCGCATTCGTGTCTTCGGGTCATGCCGACGGCCATGGTGTTCGGGATGAAGCACTTGACGCGCCGGGGTCTCGGTGTCCGGGATGAAGTACTCGGCGTCTCCGCGTCGGTGGCCTTGACGGTATCGGGTTCGGACTCCGGATCCGGGCACGGTCCTAGCGCTCCGTCTTCAGTGTCGTTGGCGAACTTGGGCTCGATACCGGGGGTTCTTCGGAACCTTGAGGCGATCTTAGCGGTCGTCGGGTACGGGCTCGGCGTCCGGGGGAAGGAGTACTTGTCGCACGGTGTCCGAGAGTTCCTCCGAAAACCGTGGCGCGTCCGTGAGGCGATCTTGGTGTCGGTCATCCTCGGGGTCGAACTTGCGGGTCATGTATACGGAAGATCTTGTGGGCTCGTGCAGCCACTACTCCGCCATCCGGTCGGTATCCACCGTCACACCACCACAGCGGCCTTCTGGCAGGGAGGAGGGCATGGCGACGGGGTTCGCGAGGCAGCGGTCGACCTTGGGGCGGGGCGAGGTAGGGCTCGGGTCAGTGACGCTGGTGACGGGCGGCCGAACGCGCGGCGAGGGGCGGCACCGGAGCGGTGCGAGCAAGGCTGGGCGGCGATGCGCGGGCGGAGCTCATGAGGGCGGGCGGAGGCATGGGCGAGGCGGAGGAGGCGCTGGCGGCTCCTGGCGACGGCGAGCACGGGCGAGGCGGAGCGAGGAGCACGGCGGTGCGGCGCGAGGCCCGAGAGAAGAGAGACGGCGAGGCGGCCACTGCTCACTGGGCCAAGGGGCGGGCGGCAGCGAGGGCGGACGAGGGGAGAGCGGCGGAGGAGGTGGGAGGCCTGGGGGTGGAGGAGGAGGAGGCGCATGGCTGGGCCAAGGCGGCCGCAGTGAGGACGGCACAGGCGAGGGGAGGAGCTATGAGGCAGGCCCGGCGGGGCGGGCGCCAGAGAGAGGAAGGAGGGAGGGGTGGCGGGCCGGGCGCTTGAGGGGAGGGAGGAGGCTGCGGCAGTGAGGGAGAGGATCGGGAAGGAGAGAGGAAGAGGAGCGGGGTAGGGAGGTGGGACCCGGGGGACAGGGCAGGTGGGGCCAGATCGCGGGCCAGGGAGGCAGGGGAGGTGGGGCCACGGGCAGGGAGGGGTAGACTGGGTCCAGCGTGTGGCGTGTGGCGAGTGTGGGGGTGTGGGGCTGGTTGGGAGAGAGGAGAGAGAGCTGGGTGAGGTGTCAGCACATGGTTGGTTGGGGGAAGGGAAAAGGGGAGGTGGCAAGAGCTGATTGGCCCGGGTGATGTGGCTGGGGTGTGTGGGTAGGTAGTTTGGTGAACCTAGGAATTAGGGGGTCTGGTTAGGTGGGGCGATTTAAATCCTGAGGCGGTCGTTCGGGTCGGGTCGGCCCGTTCGACTGCCCCCACTAAAAATAATTAATATTTTATATGTTTCAAACCGGGCTTTTGCAAACCGATATCATACCAAACAAAATATTCCGGCGACCCGGATTTTGCGTTTGAATAAAGATAGGGCGTTTTTAGAAAACAAAACAGGCTTGCGAAAATAGTTTTATGCAAACAATGCATGATGATGACGATGCAATGCACAAATTCAACGCGATTTTCTAGTAGTGGTTTTGCGGGATGCCACAATTCGACACCACTAACAAGGGATCTCGCCCTCGAGATCCGCCTCATGGTACCGGAAGGAAAGGGCGGCGATCTGCGTCTTCTCGCTTCGTGTAGATCCTCGCGACACCACTAACAAGGGTTGTCGTCCGTGATCGTCGAGAGAACACTCCGGAAACAAAAGGTCGAAAGTAGAGGTATCAACAAATAAAGCCACCTCTAACTTCGATGGAAAGAGGGAACCGATGCATTCTCATCCACTTCAATGTACAAAAGCGAATAGAAAGGGTAGTCGGCATGGGGGCCAATCCATCACGCACCCAAACTATTACTCCGCACAATCAGTGGAAAAGCGTGCAACCATTCTTGGAATCAGACTGAAGATCTCCACAATCGAGGTTCGGAACAAAGGAGTGATGCATGCTCTGCATCGGATCTGGCGTAGATGATGTCGTCGCGTCGGTAACACCGGAAGGCACAATCAAGGAACAAAGAATGGTAACACAGCAGACGGATTCATCACGCAGCTTGAACACCGGATGGTAGAACACCGTTATCAGAGGAGGAAGCGAAACCCTGAAGGTACGACGGAAACCCAACCACGAGAATTCCTGGACTCGAAGAAAGAGAAGAGAGCGGATTCAAAACGCGTAGAGATAAGAGGAGAATAGCAGAGGGGTAAGGAATAAAATCAGACCTAATCAGAACTATCCAACCGATTTTGCAAAATAGTTTTGACACTCTACTGCGGCCGTTAGCTAGGTTATCCTACAGGCTGGACTTGTGGGGTATCGCAACCGAGCTCGATACCACTCAGAACACCCTCAGAATCGGACCTATGCAAGTTTGAGCAAAATTCGCCAAACCCGCATAGAAACGATTCAAAGGTGCCCACCAGGCACTTTCGTGCGGGTGGAAAACGAAGTAATAACATTACACAACAGTCCTCAATGGGACCCACAGAACAGATATATATATATAACGGCGACTCCGAGAGTCAAGAATACAAATATAATGTACAAAGATCCAAATCACCTTGGAAACGATAGAGCGTCCAGCTACGTACAAGATGCAAATGGGGCTAAGAGCCCTGAAGAATAACCAATGGCGTCCATAACCCTGCCCAGGCCAAGCCGGAAGGGTAACCCTGCTAACGGCGTCGATCTCAAAACCTGCTTAAACAAAAGGGGTGCCGACAAAGGGCAAAGGAAAAAGAGGAGCGTCAGTACTGAGGCTAGTACACGGCGAGACTAGAATTCGGCGGTCCTCGCCTACATAGGTATGGTGGGCTGAGGCGGCAGCGGCAGCATGCACTAAACAACCTATAGAGACTCGATACAACTGGCGGTTATCAGAGAGGGATAAGAATGACCTATCCGGATCCAACCTGAAACTAACACCAAACAAACCCATCCTGGTGTTTCCCCCTCGAGACCAAACGAGGAAGTCAACCAAGGAACTCACACCGTTGGCAATTTTATTTATTCGGTTATCGTTGCAGCAATTACTAGTCAGGTATAGGTAATCATCCTGATAAAATAAGCAGTGGGCACTTTTAGTTAATCATTACGTTATAGTTGCAGCAATTACAATTCAGGTACAGATGGCATGATATAATCCCAAAACCCAGCAGTTGTTGGTACTTTTATTCAGCCATTCCGTTGTAGTTGCAATACTTACTAGTCAGGTACAATGGTCGCAAGCGACACTCCAAACAAGCAATTGTGGGCAGTATTAATTAGCCATTCCATTATAGTGAAGCTGATTACTAGTCATTATAAGTCAAATTTACAGCAATAAACTTTAGTTATGCTTGTCTATGATCGAGATACTGTGCTCCAAGTCGTCCATATCCGCGGACACGGCTTTCAGAAAGTTTTACCCGGCCGGGTGCACCAATAGCAACACACGCCGATCAACCTCGAAAACCAAATCAAAACCCAACGAGGCTTTCACGACGAACAATCACAGGATTCAGAAATATTTCAGGGGCCACCATTGAGTAGATCCCAACGGAGTAAGCAAGCTCGAGACGGACTCAAGGTTTGCGACAATGGTCAGAAGCGATCGGGAACCCGAAAGTGTGGCTGGGCTTGTCGATACCGCGTAATCAATCCGCTTACCTAAAGACAAAGGTGCTCCTCGCACAATTTAAATACAGAAAGTAGCATGGCATAAGTGCATGATCGTAAATAAAACCTCAAACTAGTTTGTGGCCCCAAGAAATAAGACTGAATCAAGCTCTGGCTCAGGGGGGTCCCATATACCTCCCGGATGTGGATAGCGCGATAAATCAAGGAACAGGTATCAAGTACTCGGGGTCTTACGGGACACAAGTGGGCGTTCGGAAACCAAATATTTTCTATCACCCACCGATGCCTCTGCTTATTCAATTTTAGTTGTTAAACAGAAATTTAAAGTGAACGATAAGTAAAACTATGATCATCTCCAACATCAATCATGCGGCAATACATCAACAACTGTGGCACTTGACACACGCAACATCACCTGAGCAAGCGACTACGACGCGCAAGTCCAACTATCTACCAAACAACAGGTAATAGGATGTGTCCAAGGCAATATAGGGCTGCACGGTATATCACAGGTACGGAAACTAAAGCATCGCAACACAGATAGCAATAGATCAACAGGAGGGAATAAAGACTGTAAAAGTAAGATAGGTAGAAAGGGGAGATGCTCTTTGCCAAAACATTGTCGAAGGGTTCAACCAAGATCGGGCAAGCTCACATCAACTCAACGGCCTTATCCGCAAGAAGCAAAACACTAGCGAAACCGGATGCACTATTTAATACAACGGCGTAAGATCGGCATGATGCGTATGATGTATGACATGGCAAAGGTGCGATGCAATTAGGTCAAATTAAGCGGAACCGGCCGACATTATTTAGGTGGTTCATGTTGTTTAGCTACCCCGCAAATAAATGTTGTTTAACATGGTAAAAGATAGCACCGGGTTCGCTACACAAATTTAAATGAGGCCAATATACGACTGGCTTTGCCCGCATATGGGCCCCATATTTAATTATTAGGTGAATCGGCATAAGGCCCCCAACCCATATGACATGCATGCATGAACAATTATTATGCATCAAGTTGTTATTATATTATAAAATAGGGTTCTCGGATAAGAGGTTCACACATTAGGGTTCGGCAGATCTTGGGGTTCCGGGGTTCGGGGTCGGTCTCGGGGTCCAGGGTCTAGGGTTCGATCTTGGCGTTCAGGGTGGATTCTCGGATTACTGGGGTAGGTCTTGTCGCATTCGTGTCTTCGGGTCATGCCGACGGCCATGGTGTTCGGGATGAAGCACTTGATGCGCCGGGGTCTCGGTGTCCGGGATGAAGTACTCGGCGTCTCCGCGTCGGTGGCCTTGACGGTATCGGGTTCGGACTCCGGATCCGGGCACGGTCCTAGCGCTCCGTCTTCAGTGTCGTTGGCGAACTTGGGCTCGATACCGGGGGTTCTTCGGAACCTTGAGGCGATCTTAGCGGTCGTCGGGTACGGGCTCGGCGTCCGGGGGAAGGAGTACTTGTCGCACGGTGTCCGAGAGTTCCTCCGAAAACCGTGGCGCGTCCGTGAGGCGATCTTGGCGTCGGTCATCCTCGGGGTCGAACTTGCGGGTCATGTATACGGAAGATCTTGTGGGCTCGTGCAACCACTACTCCGCCATCCGGTCGGTATCCACCGTCACACCACCACCGCCTTCCGGCAGGGAGGAGGGCATGGCGACGGGTTCGCGAGGCAGCGGCGACCTTGGGGCGGGCGAGGTAGGCTCGGGTCAGGCCGCGGTGACGGCGAGGTTGGCGTCTACGAACGCAGCGAGGGGGCGGCACCGAGCGGCGAGCAAGGGGGCGGCGCGACAAGGCGGAGCTCGCGGAGGGGCAGGCATGGAGGGCGGAGAGGCGGGCGAGGCGAGGAGGCCTGGCGGCTCGGGCGGCGACGGCGAAGCACGGGCGAGGGAGCGAGGGAGCACGGCGGGCGCGAGGCCTGGGAGAAGAGACGGGCGAGCTGGGCCACAGGCTCAAGGGGCGGGCGGGGCGGCAGTGCGAGGCGGCGAGGGGAGAGCGGCGGAGAGGTGGGAGGCTCATGGGCGGGTGGAGGAGGAGGAGGCGCAGGCTGTGGGCGGCGCGGGCGCAGTGAGGACGGCACAAAGGGAGGGAGCTTGCAAGGACGCGGAGCGGGCGCGGCAGCTCCGGCGGCGGGGGCCGGCGGCGCCAGAGAGAGGAAGGAGGGAGGGGGGTGGCCGGGGCCGGGCGCTTGAGGGGAGCGGGAGGAGGCTGCGCAGCGGTGAGGGAGAGGATCGGGGAAGGAGAGAGGAAGAGGACAGGGAGCGGGGTAGGGAGGTGGGACCCGGGGACAGGTGGGGCCAGATCGCGGGCCAGGGAGGCAGGGGAGGTGGGCCACGGGTGGAGGGGTAGACTGGCGTGTGTGGCGGTTGTGTGGGGTGGGGGGCTGGTGGGGAGGGGGGAGGGAGGGGAGAGAGAGCGGGGTGAGGGGTCAGCAAATGGTTGGTTGGGGGAAGGGAAAAGGGGAGGTGGCAAGAGCTGATTGGCCCGGGTGATGTGGCTGGGGTGTGTGGGTAGGTAGTTTGGTGAACCTAGGAATTAGGGGGTCTGTTAGGTGGGCGATTTAAATCTGAGGCGGTCGCTCGGGTCGGCCCGCCTGACCGCCCACTAAAAATAATTAATATTTTATATGTTTCAAACCGGGCTTTTGCAAACCGATATCATACCAAACAAAATATTCCGGCGACCCGGATTTTGCGTTTGAATAAAGATAGGGCGTTTTTAGAAAACAAAACAGGCTTGCGAAAATAGTTTTATGCAAACAATGCATGATGATGACGATGCAATGCACAAATTCAACGCGATTTTCTAGTAGTGGTTTTGCGGGATGCCACAACACACACCCCACTCTTCCATTCTTTCACATTTTGAAGCCTAGCAAGAGGGTGTGAAGAGTGATAGTTTGTGTTTTTTTCATATGCACAAGAGGTGTTCGGTGAAATGCCCGAGAGCTCAAAATAAGTTTTCTTGTTGCTCTTTCCGTCTCGGTCGAGGTCGGCAACTATAGTTTCATGTTTCATTGATGTACTATATATATAAATGGTCATCTCCCTATTATTTTTTGATACATACTACATATTAATGCAGATGAACCGGCAATGGATGTACGGTGACCGCCGCACTTCCGAGTACATTACGGGCCTCCAAAATTTCATCGTTGTGGCTAATGCAAACCGTGGTCACAATGGTTTTATGTGCTGTCCGTGTGTTCACTGTCAGAACAAGAAAGACTACTCAAATACCAGAACCATTCACGCCCACCTGCTTCGATCCGGTTTCATGCCCGTCTATAATTGTTGGACCAAGCACGGAGAAAAAGGGGTTATGATGGAAGACAACGAAGAAGAAGAGGATGATGACAACTATCATAATATGTATCCTGAATATGATCATAATGCAACGGGGGTAGATAATGAAGATCAAGAGGGAGCAGATGGGCCCGCTGATGACGATCTTGGTCGGGCCATTACTGATGCAAAGGAAGAATGTGAAACTGAAAAGGAGAAGGAGAAGCTGGAGCAGATGTTAAAGGATCACAAAACATTGTTGTATCCAACTTGCGAAGATGGCCACAAAAAGCTAGTTGCCACACTGGATTTGCTGCAATGGAAGGCAGAATGGTGTGACCGACAAGATTTTCAAAGTTGTTGGTAAAATGAAGAATCTGCTTCCAAGAAATAATGAGTTGCCCGACAAGACATACTAAGCAAAGAAGGTTATCGCCTCTAGGATTAGACGTGCGGTAAGATACATGCCTGCATTAATGATCGCATCCTCTACCGGTGAGAAGTACGAGAATTTGGATGCATGCCCGGTGCACTGCATCAGGTATAAAATCGACGAGACGATCCTGGCGATGTTGAGGGCGAGGCCCCTAGGAAGAAGGTTCCCGCCAAGGTTATGTGGTATGATCCTATAATACCACGGTTAAAACGCCTCTCTTCGAAATAAAGAGCATGACAAGTTGTTGCGATGGCACATGGAAGACCGTAAGAAAGACGCGATGTTGAGACACCCCGATGGGTCACAGTGGAGAAAAGTCGAGCGAGAGTACCCGACTTTGACGTGACGCAAAGAACTTAAGGTTTGGTCTAAGTACGACGGCATGAATCCTTTTGGTGAGCAGAGCCACAAGACGGCCTGTGACCCTATGTATCTATAACCTTCCTCCTTGGTTGTGTATGAAGAGGAAGTTCATTATGATGCCAGTGCTCATCCAAGGCCCGAGGAAACCCGCAACGACATTGATGTGTACCTAAGGCCATTAGTTGAAGAACTTTTACACTGTGGGCCAAACCAGATGTACGATGTGGGATGAGCACAAAGGGGATCCATTTGACCCACGAGCATTGCTTTTCAGAACCATCAATGATTGCCCTGCTCTTAGTAACATTTCAGGCACACAAACAAGGGATACAATGCATGCACACTGCTTAGATGATACCGAAAGTGTATATTTGGATAATTGTAAGAAGGTTGTGTACCTAGGGTATCGCCGATTTCTTCCAACTCGATCCAAAGAAGAAAGAAAGGCAAGCATTTCAAATGTCTGGCAGAACCCCAGAGGAAGCCCGTCCTCCGTACCGGTGAGGAGGTATTTGGTATGGTCAAGGACCTAGAAGTAATCTTTGGAAAAGGTCCTGGCAGTCTATCTGTTCCGAATGACGATGCCGGACACGCGCCCATGTGGAAGAAGCAATCTATATTTTGGGACCTACCCTATTGGAAAGTCTTAGAGGTCCGTTCTTCAATCGACGTGATGCACGTGACAAAGAATGTTTGCGTGAACCTGCTAGGATTTCTAGGAGTGTATGGGAAGACAAAAGATACACCGGAAGCACGGCAGGACCAGCAACGTCTGAAGGCCCCTGAAGAGCCTATGCATCCTGAGAACGAGAAGGGTAAACGATGCCACTTAACTCCCCCGCCTACGCCTTACCAAAGCAGAGAAGGAAATATTTTTTGAATGTCTGAGCAGTATCAAGGTCCCGTATGGCTTCTCGTCGAATATAAAGGGAATAATAAATATGGCAGAGAAAAAATTCCAAAACCTGAAGTCTCATGACTGCCACGTGATTATGACACAATTGCTTCCGATCGCATTGAGGGGCTTCTACGAAAATGTTCGAGTACCCATTGTGAAGCTATGTGCATTCCTCAATGCAATATCTCGAAGGTAATCGATCCGAAAGCCTACCAGGTTACAAATGATGTGGCCCAATGTCTTGTCGACTTTGAGTTGGTGTTCCCACCATCCTTCTTCAATATTATGACGCATCTCCTGGTTCACCTAGTAGAAGAGATTTCCATTCTCGGTCTGTATTTCTACACAATATGTTCCCTTTGAGAGGTACATGGGAGTCTTAAAGAAATATGTTCATAACCGTTAGGCCGTAGGAAGCATCTCCAAGGGCTATGTAATGAGGAGGTCATTGAGTTCTGTGTTGATTTTATTCGACCTTAAGGCGATTGGTGTTCCAATCACGACATGAGGGAGACTGCGGAAAAGGCACCCTAGGATGTAAAGCAATGATATGTAGGGACATGCATTCTCTCAATCAAGCACACTACACGGTTTTACAAAGATCTATCTTGGTTGCCCCGTATATCAATGACCACAAGAATTTAATACGCCTCAAACACCCGGGGCAGTCTGATGAATGGATTATAAGTGAACACATGGTGAGTTTTGGCGGTGGCTGCAAAGACTTCTCACGAATAACACCACTTGGGGGATCACCAGACTTGTTGGTGACACCATCTTCGATCAGTATGTACTTTCCAAGGGTACGAGATAAATGGGAATACATTTTACACGATAGGCCAAGATAAAAAGAGCACCAACCAAAATAGTGGTGTCCGCTGATGCACAGAAGACAATGGGCAAAAGACCACGTATTATGGGTTCATAGAGGAGATATGGGAACTTGACTATGGACCTAATTTTAAGGTCCCCTTGTTTCGATGCAAATGGGTCAAGCTAACAGGAGGAGGGGTTGAGGTAGACAAGAAGTACGGAATGACAACGGTGGATCTCAACAATCTTATGAAGGTAGACAAGAACTTAGACGAACCATTCGTCCTAGCCAATGATGTGGCTCAGGTTTTCTATGTGAAGGACATGTCCTCCTGACCAAAAAAAAGAAAAAATATGCAAACGAATACATCATATGATGAGCCAAAGCGTCACATAATTCTTTCAGGGAAAAGAAACATCGTGGGAATCGAGGACAAGACAAACATGTCAGAAGATTATAATAAGTTTGATGAAATTCCGCCATTCACAGTGAAAACTGACCCAAGCATTCCGTTAAGTAAAGAAGATGCTCCATTGTTACGTCTGAAGCGATCATAAGGAAGGACATATGCCAAGAAGTTCATGCTCATATTATGTAACTCTAGTTCATGTTTTTAATATTAATACATGTCTTGAGTGTTAGTCATGTTTTGTGGATGGACCGGGACTATGAGAAGAAGTTGTCCCGATTCGTACTTACCATTAAGATCTGATCTCCAAACGCACGCGATCACATATTAGGGGCCTCTATGACCAGTTTCTTGGAGATGCCGGAGGACTAGGCTCCGTCTGCATCTCCCTGAAACTGGCCGTAGTGGTGTCCCTGCTCTCGAAAACCATCTTGCAGCTTTGTAACTTCTCTACCTAGATCAATACACCTGGGAGCTAACTAATTTCACATATTAGGGAGTGCCTCTATGACCAGTTTCTCGGAGATGCCGGAGGACTAGGCTCCGTCGGCATCTCCCTGAAACTGGCCGTAGTGGTGTCCCTGCTCTCGAAAGGAGGTAAGTCATAGCCTCAAACTGGCTGGAGGACTGGACTCACAAGGATGTCTATTTATAGTACAAGCAGCTCGACATAGTGTCGACACTCACCCCTATTATTAGTGCTGACTCATGTTTTGTCCCGGTTGCGATGTCTCCAACCGGGACTAAAGGTTCATCTTTAGTCCCGGTTGGTGTCTCCAACCGGGACTAAAGGTTCATCTTTAGTCCCGATTGGTGACATCATCCGGGACAAGGTACACGCCGCACGACATAATGTCGACACTCACCCCTATTATTAGTGCTGACTCGTGTTTTGTCCCGATTGGTGTCTCCAACTGGGACTAAAGGTTCATCCCGCCATTTTTTCCCGCTATTTTTCTTCCCGCCAGTTCTTCTTCCCGCCATTTTTCTTCCCGCCAGTTCTTCCCTCCAGTTCTTCCTGCTAGTTCACTATATATATATATGTAGGGGGTTGGCCTCCATTGTCATTGCACATCTCTAGACTCATATCTGCAACCTCATCACTCTTTCCCATGGCTTCCACCGTAGCACTAACCCCAGGAGGCGGGCGCTTTGCCGAACCACCCTCGCCGGCTCTTGTGTCCCCGTCACCGGATGTCGAGCGTCGGAGGCGTGCCGGTTCCTCCTGTCCCTCTAGGTGTGACGCGCCGGATGGCCATCACGAACCACTACTACTTCGATCTCACGCCAGAGCAGCGGAGGAATCCCAGATGGCATCCCGACTATTTCCCTACTTGGGAAGCCTTCTTCGTGGATCGGCGTGACAGGGCGCTCGCTAGGCACGAGGAGGACGGCCCACCTCCTCCTAACTTCAACGAGGCCGGCCGTCAGCTATGGTGGCGCGGTTGGACTCTCCAGAGCGTCATGGCCTATGATACTGCCGCCGACTCTAACCCCCGTCTGCGCTACCCTCAAGTCCAGCCCACGTGCTACCCTCAAGTCCAACCCACGCGTACTCTCTAGAGGTTCAATTACGGCGACCCCGACAACGACAGCGATGACGGCGGCGGCGAGTACGACGACTACAGTGGCGAGTATTACAGGTGTAGGCAAGAGAATGACTGAATCACTCCAACATTCTGAAACAAGTTCGGACGATTGTTACTTCTGGCCATGTATCTTAATTTTAAGTTCTTTTATGTATCTTAATTTTTTAGTTCTAGTTCGGCTTTATGTAACTTACTATTAGTTGCATTCTCATTCGAGGTTGACAATATGCTATTTTATCAAAAAAACAGTGCAAGTTGAGCGAGGCTTGGCCCCAAGCTAAGAATCATCATGCCCATTGTTCGACAAAGTTTGTCGATAGTTTAAAACGGGGATAAAAAAATAAAAAAAGATCGAAACAGTGCGAAACCTTCGCGTGGTGTTATATTATGTGACATAGTTAGAAGGAAAAATCTCAAACTTGGTATATTGATTATGTCTCGAAAAAACCTTCACAAAATGACCTATCTCATTCGAGGTTTCTTGGCTTTCGAGTCAAATGACCAATGTTATGGCTAGAATCAAGGCATAGTTTGTGATAATATGGCCATATTGTGCATACATGTGCATCATGGCATGGAAAACAATGTTGCAAGAGGAAATTTTCCTTTTTATCGCACCAAAAAGGCATTTTCCATTTTCCGAGCATAAAAAACGGACGGTTTTGTGAAGCAACCACCAAATGACTAATTCAAAAAACCACCAACACATTTTACAAAAATACTAGACCACCTTATATGCACAATGTACCAACAGGGGGATCTGAAACCTTTCCGTCCACCTCTGGTGAAAAAGACAAATTCCTACCGAATCGGTAGGAAGTGGGTCAGATATGAACTACAGGTACATGATACGATGCTCATGATTTTTTACAAAAATCATTTTTAGGTTCACAATATGCTATTTTATCAGAAAAACAATGCAAGTTGAGCGAGGCTTGGTGAGATTCAAGTGTATACAAAAGATGCGACATTTAAATATCCAATCAATTCAAAAATGTTAATACAAAAGATGCAGCATTAAAATATGATTTGATCTAATAAAATAGGGTTAGATTTATTTTTAGATGCTTAATATTTCTTATGTTCAAAGTTTTAGTATTTAACAATTTATTTTTCTTTGAATGGAATAATCAAAATTTATATGTAAGTGTTTTAATTATTTTGAAAATTTTCATGTAAAGTAAATATAAAATTATTTACAAGAATGGATAGATATTATTTTTCTGAAAATTATAATATATTATTCATATTTTTCTGAGTTGAAATGAAAAAGATGTGAATTTTCTAAATTCATATCATATTTTTTGAATTAAAAATGCCCCTTTAATGCATGAAATAAATGCCCCCTTTAACACCGGTTCCAGACACGAACCGGTGTTAAAGGGGGGGGGGATTTATTTTGTTTCCCGCGCGCACCACACCCCTCCCCCTTTAACACCGGTTCATGGCTGGAACCGGTGTTAAAGGGGTAATAAATGCGCTGAAGGAATCTCTGCTAACACCGTTCCACCACGAACCGGTGTTAAAGGGGGTATTAAATTCGCCTTCCCCTTCCTTTCTTCCCCCAGAACCAGATCGATCGAACACCGCCGGTCGCAGAGAGAAGCGCCGCCACCGCAGAGAGAGAAGCCACCGCCGCCGCCACCGCCGGAGCTCAAGGCGCCGCCGCCCTAGGAGTGAGGGAGGAATCGTCTGCCGCGCCTCCATTTCGTATGACCTCTCCCGCCACCACCACACCTCTTCCCGTGCAGGAGCAGCCGCCTCGCCGAGCACCGCCGACGCTTGCCTCCACCGCCTCCGACGATCAAGGCCACGGAGCACCGCCCGACATCGCCGAGACCGCAAAGATCCGCCACTAGCACCGCCGCCGACGAGCCTGGCCTCGACGTCACCCCACCGGTGAGCAAACGAATGCGCCACTGCGCCACGCCGATGACACAGCGCCAGTCAACGTTGACTCTCCTGAAAAATAGAAGAAAAAATAAAAATTGCAGAAAATTGTATAATCTTGCAAAAATCATATAAAAAGATTCGTAGATCCAAAAATAGCAAATTATATATCAATGAATTCAGAAAATTGATTATATTATTAATATCAAGTTGGATTTAACTTTTACAGTACGTGTTTACTATAATAATTTAATTAGTTTAATTGGTCTTTTAGGTTAATAAATTCATAGTAAAATATCTACTGGTCCAAAAATCACAAATAATATACCTATGGATTCACAATTGTGTGTAGATCATCAATATGCAAATGGTTAAGCCAAATAATATAAGGTTTTTCAGCAATTAAATAAATGGTATAATGGCTTATTTAGAGTAATAAATTCATAAGAAAATAAATAATGTTTAGAAAATTACAAATAATATGTCCCTGGAACCACAACCCCGTGGGGATTATATATCTGATTTTAGTTTGATTTTTAGACAACAGAAACTATTTAAATGATTTAAAACCCATTAAACACTATTTAAATTATAAGAAAAGATTTGTAACTCTGATTAGGGTGAATCCAACGCCTACTGGTTCGTATTAATGTCCTCTATCCATAACAAATACGCCATTGCATTAATTGGCCTCTTGCATGCATCATATACTTCAGTATCGAACTAAAGTAACAACCATTGTGACTTATTAAATTGCCATGCATGCATTTTTTGCATTTGTTTGATCTCTATGTGCTATTGTTTATGTTGTATGAAATTGTTTGCTCGATAGATTGTGAGGAGTGCAACGTGAGTGATTGCTGACTCATCCTGATTAAAACTTGTTTGCTCGATAAATTGTACTACATGCATAGATTAAAACTTGTATACAAATTGGACCTCTGACTCATCCTGATTAGGGTTTCGACCCCTCGGAACTCGTTTAAAATGATCAAGCATCCTTAGGGTTTTAATTTCATTTGTGTATTTATTTGTGTATTTTTGTATGAATAATATGTATATTTGTGTATGAATCCAAGTCCACTTGAATGTTTACACTCTTACTCTAGATAATATTATTGTTTTAGAAACTATGGATCCACTTAGTAGAAACCTTGAAGAAGAAGAAATAATGGAGAACATTATTGATGAGGACACCTCACAATATCTGAACTTGGAGGGACATGATGACGACAGCTCAAGTACTAGTCATGGAGAAGATGAAGACTCGGTGATCGCAATTTAATGGTTACAAAGTCCGCGAGGTATATGCATTGATTAAGCCTCTGACTTCCACCAACAATCTTCTTCTACATGTATTAATTAACGCTTCTTTCTTCTTTTAGCCCTCTGGATCGACCAGCCAAGAACCATCTTCTTCTCTGAAAAAGAGCAAGCGAGGCGCGAGCCGGGTTGAAAGATCGCAAAGTTCACGATCGAAGCGATCCGTGTTGATGGCAGGCCGATGGAGCCCAAGAAGGCCGCAAACAAATTTGTACGTCGGTGAAGTTCTTGTTAGGGACCAAATCCCAATCATAATTGAAAATTGGAATAAGCCAAAGAAGGGCGAGGTACCTTTGTCGATGAGATCCAAAGAAACGCTTTGGAATTCGTTGTTGGTAAATTTCACCCTTCCGCCAGAGGAGGATGAAAACAACCGGTTATAAAGGAAAAGGTCAAAGAGTGGACTCTAAAGAAGATGGCTGACGCTTTCCAATCGAAGACAAAATTGAACAAATTTGTCATATCTGCGAGACTCCAAATTTCAAGACGCATATTATGCGAAGATAAGACCTCACCGCCCAATTTGAGACATATAAAAAAGTGCTATAGCTAAAAAGAGGTCAGAAACCAATACGCTTAATGCCCTGAAGAAGCAATATCACCAGAGGACGGGGTCAGGTGGCTACATATCTCGGAGGCCTAAGTGGGAGGAAGCTGAGAAGGCCTCACATGAGAGAGGATCACACCCGGACATATGGGTGGGACCTACGTGCAAAGACTTGGTTCTACGAATCGGGGCAAGGTTGGACCCAGAAACAGGATTGTGTATCTTCCCAACCATCCTTGCCAAACCCGTCACTGAACTCATCACGGCATACGAGGAAACATCCGCCAGGACCTTCCATCCCGACAGAGAGAATGACCAGCTCACATGCGCCATCGGTAAAAAAGAACACCCTGGACATGCACGAGGCATAGGGGGTATGACATGGAAGGATGGGTTTGCACCGAGCGATTTCTGATGGCGCGCAGAAAAGAAAAAGAGCGTCAGAGCGGATGACAGATAGAACATGCACTTGCGCAGCGCAAGTGAATGCACAACAGAGCCATCAAGCTACCGCCCATCTCAGCGGCACGAAGATCCCTGCATTGGAAGCTGCCGCCTGCATCACAGCGAAAAGCAGTGTGGCTTCCACGGAGAACGTGCAGCCCACGCTTGAAATGGCGGGTCCTCGATACCCCGTGGATGAGATCACGGAGAGCGAACACGCTGAGCTGCATGTGAGATTACTGGGCTTATCCATTAAGGTGGCTGTCGGCTATGCCTTACCTCCTGTAGCTGGTGGAACTTACCTCTGCCGACCGATTCCAGATGGCTATGCTATTGTCGGGTTGGATGAGGTTGTGAAGGAATATGAGGAAGCACAGCTTGACCATGCTATAGGTGAAGGGGAAACTCAACTCAAATTTGCAGTGAAAACAACCATTCTTTGGAAGAAGGAACACATTGTGCTTCCAAATTGGAGGTCAATGGCACCCCCGCCGTCTCCGCAGCGTCAGCCCGAGCCGCTCAGCTATCTCCTCAAGGCAGCCATCTCCGGCCTTCAGCCATCTCTCAAGGCAGCCATCTCCGGCCCGTCAGCCATCTCCGGTGCTTCAGCCATCTCCTCAGCGTAAGCGGAAGAGCACTGCCACGAAGAGCATCAGTAGCACTGCCACAAAGAAATCCGCAGGAAACCGTACGCCAAAGAGTTCAAAAAACTACGTCCCGCATCCTTCCGCCAAGCCATTGCTGGTTTTTCCGTGGAATCGCAGTGACAAGGAGACCAATAGGATCTCAGAAGAACAGGTCAAGAAATTCTTTGCACCTAGATGGGCCGAGCCAAAGGAGAAAATAGATCCGGCGGTGGTGGATAAGTTTTACAAAAATCTTTTGAAACCTGAAACCCCACTTGTGCCAGACTACGAGCGCCAGATTTTGAAGGCGGATGCAAGGCGCCGTAGGGAGACTGAAAGTAGCAGTCGTGAGGCACCCCAGAAAACAGTTCCCATGCTCGGAGAGCAGGAAAACCAATCATGCGCCCCGCTCCAAATGTTCGACACACGGGACGCTCCTCCCGTAAATGATTACGAGGCAGAGCTACAAAGAAAGGCCAATGAGATGGGGATGACTTACATTGCATACTTGAACTTCATGGGAGACAACTTTCCCAAATGCGATGCCAACCCATGGAAGTATGGGAAGAATCTCGTCAAGAAAGAGGAGCTCAAGAATCTACCAACAAAGATGCGAAAATTGCACAAGTGGTACCTTGATTTCTGCAAGACGAGAAACGAAGAATGGATCACGGCGCATATAAGAGATCAGATTTTCTTGTGCGGAGACGACGCGATCGACTTCAACATTCAAGACTTGCATTTTCTATTCAATCAGAAGGAACTCGACAAATCTACCATCAGCCTTTATTGTGTGTAAGTACTATTTCTGTAATTTTTATCTCATCTCATTCACTTCATTAATTGCATGTATATATATATATGCTCACCATATATGTATATATTATTATGCAGGAAAAAGGTTATGGAATGCATGAAAGGAGGCCCTTTTGACAATGGGTTCGTTGACCCAAATAGAGTTCATGAAGAAGTGGTAAGAACCAAACCCGGGCAAACAGAAGATTACTTGCTAAAGTCTTTACTGAGACAACAAACCAAAAGGGAAATACTATTGCCTTACAACTTCTCGTGAGTATCATACCCTCTCTCTTGTACACATTCTGTTTCGGCTTACTCGATGTTAAGTGTAACTGATGATGAGTTATGCGTGCGTAGGTTCCACTTTATTCTGCTAGTCATTCAACCCGACTCAGGAAAAGTCCTTTCATGGACTCGTTATGAAAAGAAAAAGAGATATGGGCAGACTTTAGAGAGATGCTCCAGAGGTAATTTCAATCATATTATCGCACTAGATCGGCAACTTTCGTGACAACAAGTAATTAATTACTCCTTTATCCATTTTCTTTGCTGGACAGGGTTTGGAAAAGGTTCAGGGGCAGAGCCATGGGTGAATGGTCAGAAGAACTAAAATTTGTAGACCAAAATGTAAGTAATACTAGCTAGCTTCCAATTCCATTATATCATGATTTATTGATTATTATTTTGATTGAACTCTCTATTCTCGTAAAGTGCGCGCATCAGGGACACGACAATAACTTATGTGGGTACTATGTTTGCGAGTTCATTCGCAACACGATATGTGCGATGGGCCAAGCCGCACTAGAACAACTTAGAATAAGTAAACAAAGTCCACAACATTATTTTATTACCATCAATTGTGTTGAGATTTATTCTTATATATATTGACGGCCCATTCTTCATATATATTCAGATCGAACGGATGCGGGAACAACTCCTACCATTTGAACGCATACGATCCATTCAAGAGGAATTGTCGGGGTTCATACTTGATGAGGTCGTCACGCCTGGCGGAGAACTCTTTAGATATCCACCGAAATGAACGATGACGATGTATGTGCCGATGACGATGTTTGTGTATAATAATAGTTGCTTAATTTTTCATGTACTTGTATGTACCGATGACGATTTATGTGTATATCGCTCGCGATCGATTCCCCCTCGCTCCCCCCTCCCGTAAATACACGGAAGGCGGGCAGAAGTCTACCGTGGCAGAGATTTAGGCCGTTTTCCTGCCGCGGCAGGAAAACAACCTAAATCTCTGCCGCGGCAGAAGAACCTTTAACACCGGTTCGGGGCTGGAACCGGTGTTAAAGGTTCTTCTGCCGCGACAGAGATTTAGGCCGTTTTCCTGCCGAACCGGTGTTAAAGGGGGGGGCCTGAGGCATGCGGCAGCCCCACCCGCGCCACCCTTTAACACCGGTTCATATAAGATCCGGTGTTAAAGGCCCCCCCCTCTAACACCGAACCCTCAATAGAGGTTGAGGAACCGCTGTTAGAGGGCCCTCCCAACCGGTGTTAAAGGGGGGCTCTGCACTAGTGACACAAGACTAGTAATAGACGGTGTAGAACTCTGTAACCTGTCCGGCTAGGACTTTTCCCTGTAACCCTAGGATCTGGCGACTATATAAGTCGGACCTATGGGAGCCTTTAGGGCACGATAACTTAGACTCTCTAGTCACCTCGCACAGCGAACCTAATCTCTGTAACTCGGCGTATTGCCATTATAGTGATTTATAGCAGGAGTAGGATTCCGCCACCGTTGTGGGATCTAAACCTGGGTAAGCTGTGTTACCTCGTACCCGTCAACCATCCGCCTTACCCCACGTCTCTAAACACGCACTGTGAGGACCCCTCCATGGCGTACTCGTCGGCAATACCACGACACATCCCATGTAATTCAGTAAGCTTCTTATCCATACCATGCATGTGATAGTTCGAAATGAACGGCCCATATGCACTAGGAAGAGAGTTCAGAATTATATCCGTAGCGAACTCTTCAGTAATGGGGTAGCCAAGCCTCTCTAGAGACTGCACATAACCAACCATTTTGATCACATGCGAACTCAGTGGATCACCATCCTTAAGCTTGCAACCTAACAAAGCCTGAGAGACTTGATACCTCTCAGTCTTCGCCTGAGCCTGGAACATACTTTTGAGGCTTTTGATCATATTGTAGGTCTCAACATTCTTGAACTGCTTTTGCAAGTCGGGTTCCATGTGAGAAAGCATAAGACAACTAATATCCATGGAATCATCCTTATCCCGATGGTAAGCATTGGTGGCAGCGACAGTCGCATTCTCATTTCGCTCATCTGGAAGTGGGTTGTCTAGGACATGGTCCTTCTTTTCTTGTTTGAGAACAATTCTCAGATTTCAATACCAGTTGGTAAAATTAGTGTTGTTCAGTTTATGTTTCTCAAGAATGGTTCTCAACGCAAAACCGGATATCTGAGAGTGACAGCTACTTGGTGCCATGATCTACAATAGAAAATATGCAAAACACTTAAGACATGTATTCATAAAAGAGCAAGCATATTAAACACTTTAATATTTTATGCTCCCACTAGAACCAGCACCCCTCCGATGGTTACTTAGTGAGTCAGGATCCTAAATAAACAAGTCAGATAGTGAACTTTAGCATCATCGCTAGCCGCCAAGTGATCTAGGTAGACAACTCCTTGTCAATCGTATCTCATACGACTCCTGTTGGACGGGTGGCATCACATGCCCCATCTCCCATCCAACTTTTCCCCGATCCCCACAACCATTGTGATAGACCCGTCTATATTACCGAGTGTTTCCGCAATAAGATTCCGACTCGAACCCACCTACTCGGAAAGAATTGGCAGCACCTCAATTTTATGAGCCCACTACCAAAACTGTCCGACTTGTGATGGTGTAAACACTGGCGGGAAAACCGACTAGACCTTCTTTGAGGGATTAGATTTTACCGACTATCTAACAGAGGTAAAACAGAGACATAACAATAACACAAAGTAAAGCAATTATAATGTGAAATGGTATGGCTCCCTTCATGGCGATCTCCATCTCCACAAAGCCTGTAATCCGACTTGTGCCAACTCTTGTCACTTGCCGTCTTACTCCATGTCACCGACATGTACAACGCCTTGCATGCCATCCGGGTTCCCCAAAGAGCTACACCAACTTAGTAAAGTAAATTACAAGGAGAATCCGACACGCAGGTCTGTATACAATAATATGACAGCACCTAGGCTCCAGCCGGCTGACAAAACCATGATTCGAGAATCACGTATGGATTACACACATACATCACATGCACATGAACCATACCATTCACAACTTCGTGCAAAAACAAGTTATGCATAGATACAATATCTACCGGCATTGTGAAAACTCGCAACGACATCTAAGGCACTACGACAGGGCGAAGCCGGCGGTCCCGGACATGGATTTCGACCATTGTTCTGATTCGATCAAACTTTTTGATATTCGATCACTGCCTCTGGATTTACGTGTCATAGTCTACCCCAATGGCAGAAGCCGACCGGTAGGGGTATGTCGTTCCACGACCTCAGCAGTATGATCACGGAAATCAGATCTACCATTCCCCGAGAACAGTTGAGCCAATCAACCTTGTACAAAACCGATCTATCTCATAGATCGACCACCAAAACAGCACATAGATCTCATCTATAGCCAACCGCATATCACATATGCGATATCTTGTGCCTAAAACCAGAAGCTATCGCTCTGATACCACTGTTGGGCCACGTAGAGATAAAACAAAACTTTTTCCTCTAACATGGTGATCCCAAGATCTAGATGAGGTAGAAGGCCACGAGGTTTACCACTAGACGCGCAGTTGCGTATTACTGATGAAAAGCGTTAGTTGATGCAGTGCAGTCCTTAGTGATCTGATCTAATCGTCCTGGTGCTGATCATACATCATCTCTGCTGGTATCCACACGTACAAGGAGGAGCACCGGTGGCGAACTGCTAGGTTCATAACGATGGCAAGACTGCTGTGGAGCTAGGGTTTCCAACACATGGAATGACCTAACTGATCAACGATTAACCCTTCTGGGTTACTGTGCTCCACTATATATAGGGAGTAAACATGGGCTCAACTATCGTGGACCATTCACTAAAGCCCATATAACACTAGTCACCGTGAGTCCGACTCACTGACTCAGTCCTAATTCGGCTTGGGTCCAACCCAACAAGATTTCTGGTTTAGATCCAATCCGAACTTGCTCCCGCTCTTAAGTGTGTGACCCCGCAGGCTCTTGGCAACCTGGACACGATTAGAGTCTGACTCAATCGATCAGTCGGTAGCGGCTCATAGCAGAACGTGCCGACTCCCAAGTACCAAAGAGTCATGATGACTTGACTTTCCAATGCGACTTGCGTCCGAGTCCCTTTTGCCTCACAATATACCTTGTCAGACTATAGGCGAATATTTGTCATCCCTTAAATAGTCCGACTCTCTTCTCGATCCGAGATACATGATTCACCCGGCTAACTCTTAGTCCATCACCTCGGTTAACACTTAACCCAGTCGTGCATGGCCATGCTTTCCGAATAATATCATCTGAGAGGGCCCACGGAATATCTCTCCAAGTGGAGGGGCAAAATCCCATCTTGGTTATTCACATCACGCATCTTGATTCTCAGTTGACCCGAACTCTGCCTTTATAACTGCCCAGTTACGGATCAGCGTTTGACAAAACCTAAGTCGGTGATCCTCAACTCGGACTATGCAATAACCTCAGGTCTAAGGATTACATTGATTGAGATATACAAATGACAACTTGTTCGTTGTACCTCAATATGGGTCAATCCGACTCGCTAAACTCTTTAGCCGAATCTGTGTAAGTCGGAATAGCGTCTCCATGCCCATGAAAAATGGAACAGAGTCATCAAGCCGACTTTCACATTGGTCTAAGTTGTGTGTCCAGCACAACCTCAATGACCAAGGATATTTAGTACAAACAACATGAATGCATAGTTCCACAACTGAATCACATATTCAATGATATACATCAGATGCTCATACAGGGACAACTTAAAAACTTTATGAATACATTGGGAAATATCATGATACATGATTGCCTCTAGGGCATATTCCAAACAGTACCCGATCGGGAAGGTGATGATGCCCGTCACCTTCGGCACACCAGCAAACTTCCGCACCGAGCGGATCGTCTTCAGGCTGGTGCCCTTCAATAGCCCCTACCATTGCGTCTTGGGGCGACTAGCCTTCACCAAGTTCATGGTGGCGCCGCACTACGCGTACAACGCGATGAATCTCCCAGGGCCGTGTGGCATCATCACCGTCCACGGCGACCCCGACATGCCCGCGGACTACGAGGCAAAAGGCGCCGAGCTCGCGGACGCTGTTATCGCCGCGAGGCTAGCCACGACAAGGAGCTTGCCAGATACGTGAGCGGGGTCGACAATGACGATCCCACAATACTAAAGAAGCCCAACTCGGAGAACAGTGGCTCGACCATGTTCGAGGCCACCACACACACACACTCCGTCGAGCTGGTCCCAGGCGACTACATCTAGATGGTGACGATCGGGACAGGCATGAGCCCCGCATAGGAAAGCTCTCTCATCGAGTTCTTCCGTGAGAATCACAACATCTTCGCATGGAAGCCATCCGACATGCCAGGTGTCCTGAGGAAACTCGCTGAGCACAAACTCAACACCGACCACAAAGCGCGACCTGTCAAGCAGTCGCTACGACCCCTCAATGAAGAGCGCCGCCGAGCAATCGCCGAGGAGGTGTAGTGTCTACTCGCTGTAGGCTTCATATGGCCTATCAAATACTCCAAGTGGCTGGCAAACCTAGTCCTGGTAGAAAAGAAGAATGGGACCTGGAGAATGTGTATCGACTACACAAACCTCAACAACGCCTGCCCAAAGGAGCAGTTCGTCCTCCCGTGAATCGATCAAATCATTGACTCAACCGCGGGCTTAGAGTCACTGTGTTTCCTAGACGCCCACTCTTGTTACAACCAGATCAAAATGGCAGTCGAGGACGAGGAGAAGACATTGTTCATCACGCCGTTCGACGCCTTCTGCTACACTGCCATGACATTCGGCCTCAAGAACGCCGGAGCGACCTACCATAGGTGCATGCAGGAGTGCCTTATGAGCCAAATTGGCCGCAACATACACGTATATATCGACGAGGTGGTGGTGAAGTCCACTCGCCAGGGCGATCTACTCGCCGACCAGGCCAAAACCTTTGCAAACCCGCAGAGGTACAAGATAAAACTTAACCTAGGAAAGTGCACCTTTGGTGTACCTACTAGACAACTACTGGGGTATGTCGTCTCCAAGCGAGGCATTGAGGCGAACCCCACCAAGATCAACACAATCGCCTGGATCGGCAAACCCGAGTTCCTCCCGCGACGTCCAGAAGTTGGCCGGGCGACTCGCGGCTCTCAGTCGCTTCATCCCTCGGCTAGGCGAGAAGGCAATGCCTCTCTACTGCCTAATGCGCAAGAACCCCGCATTCCAGTGGGACAAGGAGGTGGACGACGCGCTCCACGCGCTCAAAGAAGTGTTACAAGCGGTCTCGCTGCTCGCCGCCCCCACCGACAAGGAGCCAATGCTCGTCTACATCACGGCATCCGAGCGAGTCGTCAGCGCCGTCATGGTCGTCGAATGGCCAGAAGACGGCAAGGAGCGCCCCGTGCAGCGACCCGTCTACAACATCAGCGAAGTCCTCACCGAGTCGCGACAACGCTACCCGCAGTACTAGAAATTGGTATATGCGGTCTTCCGAGCCCAAAGGCGCCTCCCGCACTACTTCTAGGGGCACCCAATCATGGTCGTCTCCTCAGCGCCGTTGCAGGACATCATCCGCAACAGCGAAGCGACTAGGAGAGTCGCCAAGTGGGCCGTCAAGATCGGCGTCCACAACATCAAGTATGAGCCAGGCAAGGAAATCAAGTCGCAGGCCTTGGCTGACTTCCTCGCCGATTGGGAGGAGGCGCAGCAGCCGGAGAAGCTGCCATACCTCCATTACTGGTTGCTTCACTTCGACGGGTCCAAGAACACAGACGGTGTAGGGGCAGGGATCGTGCTCACTTCCCCTAAGGGCGAAAAGCTGCGCTATGTACTCTACCTCGACTTCACCCCCTGTAGCAACAACATGGCTGAGTACGAGGCCCTCCTTCACGGCATGAGAGCCGCCAAGGAGACGAACTGCCTACAGTGCTACAGCGACTCCGACCTCGTCGCCGCTCAAGTCACCGGCACCTGCGATGCAATCTCCCCCACCATGGCGGCATACCGCCAAGAAGTGGACCAGCTGGGAGGCCACTTCGCCGGGTACTCTGTCGAGTGGATCGACCGGCGCAAGAACGAAGAGGCCGATGACCTCTCTCGCATTGGATCGGCTCGCCACGTGCCATCCTCCGGTGTCTTCCTCGACACCATCACCAAGCCATCTGTCTGTCCCCCGAGGGAGATCGACCTCCGGATACCGCTGCAACCAGCGCCAGCCTTGGTCGCCATGATCGTGGAGCCAAGCGACTGGACCGTGCCATACGTCGCCTACCTCGAGGGAGGGACCCTACCCGTAGACGAGACGGAGTCTCGCATGATGGTGCGCCGCTGCAAGTCCTTCATCATCATCAACATCGAGCTCCACAAGCGCAGCGTGACCGGCATGTTCCAACGCTGCGTGCAGCCCGCAGAAGGTCGCAAAATCCTCCAAGACATCCATGCCGGCAACTACGGCCACCACGCTGGCGCCAAGTCCCTAGTCACCAAAGGCCATGCGACATGGCTTCTAATTTCTCACCACACATGCCGACGCGGTCAACATCGTCCAAAGCTGTGTCGGGTGTCAGAAGTACGCCAATCAACTGCACGTGCCAAGCTTGGCGCTAAATACCATCCCCATCACCTGGCCATTCTCCGTGTGGGGCTTGGACTTGGTGGGCCCCTTCAAGAAATCCCCCTCCGGCTACACCCACCTCCTGGTCACAGTCGACAAATTCACCAAGTGGGTGGAGGCCAAGCCAGTTCGCAAGTGTGACGGGAAGACCGCGGCCAAGTTCCTACGCGAGCTCATCTACCGCTACGGATTCCCGCACAACATCATCATGTACAACATCACTACTTCGCCAAAGGCACCATGACCAAGTACTGCGAGGAGCACAACATACGGCTCGACCTTGCCTCATTCGCCCACCTAGAATATAACGGCCAGGCGGAACGCTCCAACCAGAGCATCCTCCACGGCCTGAAGCCGCGACTGCAAGTTCCCCTCGAGCGAACGCCGGGGTGCTGTGTTGAGGAGCTACCCTCCGTCATCTGGGGTATTCGCACCTCCATCAACAGGTCGACCGGGTTCATGCCCTTCTTCATGGTATACGGTGCTGAGGCCGTCATGCCGACCGACCTAGAACACGACTCGCCTCGCGTCGTCAACTACGCGGAGGCAGACAACGATCTTGCATGCCAGGACGGGGTCGACCATCTCGACGAAGCACGTGACCTAGCTCGCTCCCGCACCGCCATCTACCAGCAATGACTCCGCCGCTACCACAGCCGACGAGTCCAGACACCTAGTCCTGCGAGTGATCCAGGACAAGAAGGGCATGCACAAGATCTCTCCCCCGTGGGAGGGTCCATTCGCCATAGGGCGAGTCATGGGCAACGATGCCTACTACCTCATCAACGTCCGAGGTGACGGACAACTCTATGTCAAGCGGCCGTGGAATGTAAACCTCCTAAGTAAGTTCTACACCTAGAACTCCGACATGTATTCCCCCATCTATGAAATAAAGATGACCGATTCGCACAAATTGTGTCTACTCTCCAAATCTTGTGACACTCGCACTTGTAAAAACAACGTTATGCTAATCACGGAAGTCAACCCCTGGTCGCGCGACTGACACGGCTAAGTAGTGAGATACAAGGGCAGCGATAAAATCCGGGCCTTGTGTCATCCACAAAAACATCAACCCGGAGCCCCATCGGAGTCGCCTCGCTCGACTGGCTCGCCGGGCCAAGACAACCGCATTCACTTCTTAGAGCGACCCAGTCCTCCACATCCTTGCTGCACCGACTCGAACGGTTAAGTACCACGCTCGGGGACTAACGCCAGTCCAAACCCACGCGGCTAGGGAAAACACCAAGTATGAGAGCGCGTCCTGAACTCACCACGCGACTGGCTCTCCGAGTCAGGTGGAGCGACGCGCCAAACACAACGCGCTTCGTCCTTACCTACCTTGGCCATGCGACTAGAACGGCTAAGTACCACGCTCGGGGACTCATCCAACTGACCCCGTTCGCGTCCGGGAAAATGGCTAAGTATAGAGCACCCCTTGGGGTCGCCATGCGACTGGTTTCCCAAGCCACGGCTAGTCGACCTCAACTAACTAATAGTACAAACATACATACAAAGACATGAGGTAAACCCCATAAAAGGGCGAACGCGCTCGGGGACTCGCACAACAAAACAATCCAAACTCAAAACAAAGCTGACAAAAGCATAGATGCATTCCTTATGGAAACAAACTTTGTTTGCTTACAAGGGCATGCATATACTTCTTACAACTGACGCCAATCGGCAAAGTCGTCTACTCTGCAGGTTTCAACAACGACGTGGCACCACTACCGTAGACACGGATAAAGGGAACCCATGGGTTCGACGGATACGTCGTCAAGGCGCCCGCCATCACCGATCGGAACGGCTGCTCCACCTTGAAGTCGCGATACGCCGGCTCGGGGTGATTGGGGCGATGACCGTCTCCTGATATGGCAGAAGATCGCCCATCGCCAACACTCGATCAGAGTAGACCACAGCCCGGTCGATCAACTTCAGCACGTCGAAGATCTCGACCGAGCCAGTCTACGAGGGATACCCGTTGGTGACATCGTTGAGGTCGAAATCGTTAGGGAAGTGCGCGAGCCCAATGCTCAGCGCAGTCACAGCCCCACGGTGGAAATCTGACCGCGACATGAATTCCACAACCGCTGGAGCCCTATCCAGGAAGCGCAAGACCTCAGTGAGTTCACTGGGGATCACCTCCGTCGGCAAGATCTCCTGAAGGTACGCGCGAATACAGGTCGCCGAAAGGGCGGCAGAGTCCACCAGCATGGTGACACAGTGCCGCACGTCATACGACTGCGCCTCAGGCTCGTCATCAAGAATTTTCCCTGCAAAGCACAAGAAGCTCAACGTCAGAAGGGTGCACGACTCAAATCCGTCCCCTTAGGACAGAATTACAATGGCGACCCGCTCGCTCGGGGACTCGCTACACAAATCAAACGCAAGTTGAAGGAACTCACCAATTAAGGGACGGCAGCGCCCCGTAATGAAGTCTTGAAGACCCGACAAGTTAGTCTGTAGCCCCGCGACGAGAGCGTTTGATACCTTCCGCTCCTCAGTTGCGGCAGCGACAGCCGCCTTAGCTCTCTCCTCCGCCAAGCTCGCCTCCGCCTTTGCGGCCTTGAGCTCTCGCTCCAGTTCGGCCACTCGCTTCTCAGCAACGGTCAACGACGACTGGGCAGCTGTCAATTCGCTAGCAGGGACCAAACCCTTGTGAGCCTTCGCTACCACGGCCGAATGTCCCTCTACAACATCATAAGTGTGAGATCAAAGTCAGAAACAAGACAGTTATGGAGAAGGATACCTCGAAAACCTACCCGCAGTCGCTTGCAGCTGTGTGTTCATCTCCTGCACGGAGCGGAGGTCTTTCTCCAGATGCTCCTTGGCGGCCAGTCGCTCTGCCAACTCGCGCTGGAGGTCCTACACAGACATGACCAAACATCAGCAAACATTGAAGAAATCCTAAGTGCCTAGCCGCTGAAATTCAGGGACTAGCCACTCGGGGACTAGACATTGAAGAAATTCCTAAGTGCCTAGCCGCTAAAATTTAGTGATTAGCCACTCGGGGACTAGACATTGAAGAAATTCCAAAGTGCCTAGCCGCTGAAATTCAGCGACTAGCCACTCAGGGACTGGAAACTGAAGAAAAACAATAAGGATCTACCAGCTAAAATTCAGCGACCAGATCCTCGGGGACTGGACATACCTGAATAGCCGCGCCCAGCATGCTGTGCAGCTCGACTGCATCCACCGACGGAAGCACAAGAGGTGTGCGCCTGCGTCACTTCTCGACTTCCGAGCCCAAAACTTCGAGCGCTTGGGCCGATTGCGCCGACACACTCACGATGGAGGCCCTTTCCATAAAGCGAGGGAAGGTCACCACCGCCGCTGCCGCAACACTCGTAGAAGGGCCGGGCGCCCCGAACAGTGCCGCAGGTTCTATCTGCTGCGACCCCGTGTCCACGACGGCCTTCACGGTCGCATCTACTCCAGTCAGAGCCCTACTGGGGGCGTCGATTGGCTCGTCCGAGATCGTGACAACCTCGTCGCCCTTCCTCTTCTTCGAGGGATCAGCTTCCGCCCTCGCGGCATCTACTGGAACTTTGGCCACCGAGGGGTGACTGGTCTTTTTCACGCTAGTCCTGCAAAAAGAAGTCATCAGCGAGCTCACCCGACAAATACAAACCAGTGGGTCAAGAGAATACACCAAGATATTTACCGGGCGACTGGGATGAAGCGCATGCCGGTGAGAATATGCGCCGACTTCTCCAATTCTGGGTCTAGCTTCCGGCTGATGCCCGTCTCGAGCAGGGTCGGAGCCCATGACACGGAGGCCTTCTTCGAGGATGAGGCCGCGGTAGGAAGCTCCCCTCTGGTCTACGCAGGTGTAGCAGCACCGAGCCTGGTGACCGTTGAGAATGGCGGTGGAAGAGACGCCAATGGCACCTCGTCTTCCACCACGGCCGTGCTGGCTGCCTCATTCGCCTTTGCCAATGCCCTGGCCTCGACCTCATCAGCGGCGCTAGTCGCCTCAAAGCTAGTCGCGGATCGAGGCGGCAATACTGCCTCGGGCGACCTCTTCTTCTTCTTATTCTTCTTCTTCTTCTTCTTCTTCTTATTCTTCTTCTTCTTCAGCAACTTCTCCTTCGATGGTGTAGCCACCCGCTGTGAAGTATGCTCGAGGGCTTCGTCTTCTCCCCCATCATGAGCTTCGAGGCTCTTGCTGGCCTCGAGCTCGCGCTGCTGTTGCCCGCGGGTTTTCCGAACCGCGGCTGCGGCAACTTCCATGGCCTCGTCGTCATCATCATCGTCACCTCCAACATTCTCCTTGTCAGAGGAGGATTCTCTCTTGTCCTCGGCACACTCGTTTGAGCTTTTGTCGTCGGCGGGAGGAAGCCAACCTTCCACCACTTGGAACAACTGGACAAATGATACATGGTTAGTAAGCCGCGACTGCATTTCCGCGATTGCAAAATTGACAAGAAAAGGCAGACTTACCGGTGGCACATTGCGCTTCGCGGTGTATGGGGGAAACCTGGCCTGCGGGTCGAGGTATTCCACATCTGTAATCTTCCTCAGTGCGAGGGAATAATCGTCAGCGCTCCAATCGGAGGTGCACGACTTGGTCACATCGTCCTTGCCCGTGTACTCGTACATCCAATGAGCATGGCTGGCCAGGCTCACCAGCCGTCGCCCGAGCTAGCAGTTGTACAGATTGATAGTTTGGAGGTCTCTTTTCTTCAGCTCACGAATCATCGTCAACATCTCGTCGACTACCATCCGCTGGTCAAGCAGAAGCTTGGATACTTGAAGCCGGCGCGGCTCAGTGCGATCGGTGGAATACATTGGGAGAACCACCTCACCATCCGGAGTTGATTCGCTGACGTAGAACCAGTGCTTCTTCCACTCGTTCGCCGCCTTCTTCGGCAGCATGAGGTCGAGGAAGGAAGCCTTGGACTTCAGTTGGAAGGTGAGGCCGCCCGCTGCCAGCTTCGGTCCGCCTGCCCCTTTGCGTCTGACCCGCCCATGGAATAGCTCCTGCCATAGGGGGAAATATGGGAGACAACCCAGATAACACTCGCAAAACACCACGAAAATGGCGAGTTGCTCGATGCTATGCAAACCTAGATCTGATGGCTGGATGCCGTAATACGCACAGAAGCGGCTAAGAAGATCGAGGTGGGGAAGCTGAGTCCCCTCTCGAGATGGCTGGTAAAGCAGATGAATTTCCCGGCACGCGGATTCGGCTCTACCTCTCCGGTCGCGGGGATTCGCCATCTCCTGGCGTGGGGAATTCCCGCGTCTTCGAAGGACTTCAACATAACCTTGGTGCACTTGGATCTCCCCCACAAGTCCTTCGGGGACACCATCGATCCGAGGATCTGGGATCGCAAGGTCGCCATGGGATCGCTAAGATCGCTCTGTCTAGCTTTGGAAGGAATGGAAGATTGGGAGACACGTGGAGTCGGAGGAAATGTGGGTAATGCTCGATTTTCACCCGTCACTCTTCTTATATAGTGGTTGGTACCCACTATTTTTGGGGAGCCATTACGGCGCGGTGATTACGTCGATATTACCGTTGGATTACCCAACGGCTAGTTTGACCAGGCTGACGGTCCAACTTCCTCCACTTGACTCGCCGGCCCATTCTCCATAGGTATGACTAGACTATTCGCCGACCCATTCACCATAGCTGCGACTCGACTATTCACTGACCCATTCGACATAACTGTAACTCGACTATTCGCCGACCCATTCACCATAGCTGCGACTAGACTATTCTCTAACCCATTCGCCATAGCTGCGACTCAACTATTTGCCGACCCATTCGCCATAGCTACGACTCGATTATTCGCTGACCCATTCGCCATAGTTGCGACTCGACTACTCATCAAATTGGCTATTCGCTGGTTGCCGTTATTGCGACTAACTCGACTATTCGTTGGTTTCCGTTATTGCGACTGATGAAGCATGCTGAAGATTCTTTCTTTCATTGAAGGAGTCCACCTCCGATTCGACTGGGCATCCAAATTGAACCCGAATACTCCGACTGCCAAAGAACACCTGCGACGAATAAACGACGGCCTCGGGGATTGCAGATGGAGATATGCCGAGTTTGGTATACCCAGCAGGACATTTACTATTGTCTCATACTGCCAGCGAGTGGGCCTATAGGACGGCGAATGGATCACGACTCAAGAGGAAGCCAGGCGACTGGAAGCTGGAGGCCTAGAATTGTAGATAGGCCCAGTCGGATTAGGTCAAAACCCTCTGAGTCCTTATCCAACTCGGTTGTAGGTTTGTAAACCCTAGCGAGGTGACTCTATATAAACCTCCCTAGGGCACGCATAGAACTTACGTTCCATCATACTCCCCTTTGACTTGCCGCCTAGCTCGCCCATTGTACTCTCTTATCAACACGATCTAGCAGGAGTAGGTCTTTACCCTCCGGGGGACGAACTTGGGTAAAACCCTGTGTCTTCGCTCTCATCTCGCACCACAGATGGCTGTCCGCCTTTGCCCCTCATTCTACTACTCGCTACCAATCACAGCATCTGCCATGACCATTCCCACGACACTTTATAAACTTTCCTCGTGTTTTTCCCCAGTTGCAAGAGGGAAGACAAGCAAAGGGGAGGACTTTGTCGGAAATGCAGAATAGCTGAGCATGATGCTGAAACTGCAAAGAGAGAGGCTGCAGCTGAAGCCGCAAACAGAGAGGCTGTAGCTGAAGATAGGGAAGCGAAGGCCCCTTCCAGGTGGGATGAACTTTCATATCATCAGCGGTGGGAGGCCAATAACACTAGCGATAGATGGAATGATGGCCGTTGTTCTCCTAGGAAAGATGGCAAGCGCATCAAGTGGTCTGATGAGGAGTGAATTAAATTTTACTACTTTCAGTTATGTTTCTGTATATGTCTGGTAGCTTTTCAAGAACTTCTGTTGGTCATGTGGAATTATTACTGTACGAACCATGTTTAATATGTATGTGAATCATCGTAACTTATTGTGTAATTATATACTCATGTTTGCACCACGATACATAATGATGATAGCATGCATTCTATATTGCCATGTTGTTTTGAAAATTTTAAAAATTTCACCGTCAAACTCAAAAAAGGATTTAATTTATGAAGCAAGTACACACACTACAATTTGAATCCTTCTAGATGCATGCTTGTGTGGTCGTACATCACATTTGGACCCTGTTTTGACCAAACCTTGTAAATTTCATAATAAAATTAGAAATTCTCAAATTCTTGTGAAACCTTGAAATTTGGTCATTGTGTGGCAAATACTTTGCAAGAAAAATGTCAAACATTGAAAAATTCCCCTAGCGCTGCACTATCAAATGTGGGCTAGTTAGGTCAACGAGCATGTCTGACTACTCGATACAACAACTTGTGTACCATTTTTTCATCTACCTTTCTTCAAATGGACCCAAATTTGGCACAAGGGTGTATCACCATGTCCCTAATGATGCTAGCATTCTATCTAGCCATTATGGTTTCAAAATTTTAAAAAATCACCCTCAAACTCAAAAACATGGTTTCATTTGTCAAGCAAGTACCAAAACTAAAATTTGTAACCTTCTAGTTGCTTGTGTGGTTGTACATCACATTGGGACCGCATAACATCACTTGTACTTTTCAGATGCTTTCACAATCTCTCGAAGGACTCTGGTCAACCCTTGGTTGACCAAGACTTGTAAATTTCATAATAAATTGAGAAATTATCCTAGAAACCTTCAAATTTGTTCATTATGTGGCAAATACATTGAATAAAAATGCCAAACTTTTGAAAATCCCCCCTAGCAGTCCACTCTATAATGTGGAGGTAGTTAGGTCAATGATCATGTCCGACTACTCGAAAGAGGAACTTGTGTACCATGTTTTCATCTACCATTCTTCAAATGGACTCAAATTTGGAACAAGGGGGTATCACCACATTCCTAATGATGGTAGCATTGTATCTAGCCATTTTGGTTTGAAAATTTCACCCTCAAATTCAAAAAGGGCTTTCATTTGTGAAGAAAGTACCAAAACTAGAATTTGAAACCTTCTAGTTGCATGCTTGTGTGGTTTTACATCACATTGGGATCACAAAATATCAAATGTACTTTTTAGATACTTTTACCAAACCAAAATGATCCACATGACCACACACACTCAAGTGGATTTTGTGATGCATCTTATGTCCCACTAGTGCATCATTCCATATATGGCATCTCCATCACAGTGGCTTTCTGGGGATTTATGACCATGGTTTGACACATGGAGTCCCCGAAGTCATTTACATATGTTATTTTCAAACCACAATGATCCACACAACCACACAGTGGCTTTCTACGGATTTATGACCATGGTTTGATACATGGACTCCATAGATTCATTGCATGTTTTTTTACCAAACCACAATGATCCACATGACCACACACACTCAAGTGGACGTGGTGATGCAACTTCTATCACACTGGTGCATCATTCCATATTTCCATGTGGCAGCTGCATTGCTAGTGATGCTCTTTACATGGCGACCCAAGCTTAGGATGAAATTGCTACCGTGCCACTTGCATGCAGTGGAATTGAGGTCCACCATGCACGATCCAAGTCAAAGCATACTCACGTTTGCGCATGTCGACCTTCCCTCGCCGACAGGTGGGACCATACATTTCCCCTCACGATTTATTTTTGCACCCCCTTTAGACGGTCCCCGTGCCCACCTTCAGAAATTACACCCATCCCACCCCGTCCTTATATTCCACGCGGACAAGACCAGCGGCGGAGGTTCCTCACTCCCTACTCGAACAAATGATTCCCTCCTTGATTCCATCCCCTCACAAATCCATCCGCCTCTAAATCACACCGCATCAATTAATTTTCCTGATTCCATCCCCTCACAAATCCATCCGCCTCTAAATCACACCGCATCAATTAATTTTCCTGATTCCATCCTCCATTTGCCGCCATGGGTAAACCGTGGGGCTGGCACCACCGCACGCTAAAGCGTAAGGAAAACAACAACGATGACGTGGCTGGCCATGGAAACCGCCACCACGAGGATTGGGGATGGCCGAACCTTAGTGTTGCGAACATGTACAGGGTCGCCAAGGAGTTAGACACCGTCACCGCTGGTCGCCTCGGTCGATGCATCCCTAGCTTCCGCCCGCTGATCCGGGAAATGGAAGAACAATCGTTTGTCACACCAGACCTTCTTTACCCCGATACCAGCGTATGGCCAAACAACCGCGACGTCCATGTAAGTTCCAGTATCTTGCTTGTTGACTCAGTCATACCATTAATCCTATGTTCCTTCTGTTGAACGTGTTGTGTGCACGCATAGTTTGAACAAATTGATCCATTTAAGACTATTCTGTATAGAGGAACCTCTGCTTGCACTTGATATTCCGGTATTTTCGTAGTGATACAGTCTTAATTTAGGTGATAGCTGAGGTGTCAATTTGGATTTGCAATGGAATGCCTGCTAGGTGAATATTCTATTTTCTAAAAAAATAAACAAACTAGACGATTTAAGACTATGATGTCCCTAGTTGTTTATGATCACCGTCAGGAGTTTGTTCGGGGGAAGCTCTGCTCCTACTTGATATATTGGGTATTTTCGTAGTGACATAGACACAATTTAGGCGAGAGCTAAGGAGACAGTCGTATATAATACTTTAATCTGAGCGTAGTGGTGTCAAATTGTATTTGCAATGGAATCCATGCTAGGTGATTCTACCAACTGACAACAAAATTTTGCAGAATGTTCATGCAAAACTGATGCTGCTGGATAAGTGGTCGCAATTAGTAGTGGTGAATATCAAGGAGACAGAGGAGGCGGAAATGTATGATGAGCAAAACTGGGTGGGTGGCAACGGCGAGTGGCTGGTCCTTTTATCCCAGAACGGGAGTACTTGGACTCTAAAGAATATCTATAGATCATTGAGACTTACACTGCCATATGTAGTGGGTGTCGGCATTACTGCATTCAACCATGGGTGGCTGCTGCCAAAATATGAATTCGCTTACAGTTTTAAGATGGCAGAACTTGAGCTCCTGAAGGTACAGCTCCCACAGAAGCCTCTCCTGATGTGGAAGACTTGGCACTACAACCTCTTAGAGGTGTTCGACAAGGCAATCACATTCATTAGATGCCCAGATGACAATGAATGGACAATCTTGCGCGACGACCATCTGCGGCCGGAGAAGTATGCCGATGCCGTCTTCACCTCCATCGTGTATGACGACACACGGCAACGCATTTACGCGGTCACTAAACCTTGCAGCGATGTGCGTGTTTGGGAGCCGTTCACCTAGGGTGAGTCATGGTGTCATATAACATGTAAATTCCCATTCAAAATTATGCTTACTGACTGAAGGTAACACACAGGTACACACGCATCCCCACGCGTCATTCCAGCTCTGGTGATCGAATATGCAGTAGTAGATGCTGATCTTGTATCACGGTGCTGGTTCCTTGCACCTCTCAGAGGAAATGTCAACCAGGGTGCTGAACTCATGTGGATTCATACCAGGGGAGCACTAAACAACATTGGTGATACAATAGAACATATGGGACACAACTTTCTTCATACCCATCGCTGCGGTGTCACGTTTTCTCGAGGTCCGCGTGTCCATCAAAAGACCTAGTAGAACAGGTCTGGAGCAGAGTCGACAATTTGAAGGGACAATCTCTGTTTCTTGGGATCAACTACCCTTTATTCCTCGGAGCCCCTGAAGCTGTTGAACCTGTAATTGCTCAGGCATCCCCGACCCCTAATGATGATGTTGCTGCTGGTGGTAGATCTGATGAAGAACTAGCTGCTACTACTCTTGGTGAAGCTGACAAAATACTCGCTAATGCTGCTGCTGGTGAAGCTGATGAAATACTTGCTGATGCTGCTACTGGTGAAGCTAACGAGATACCGGCTAAGGCTGCTTCTGGAGTCCAGGGAGTACATGGCGCTATTGTTGCTGAGGTGCCAGCACTTCCAGTGTTGATAGCAGACTCTGTGTTTGCTGCGCACTCACGCGTTTATTATGTTGACACTCCAGATCCGACCTGGAGACGAATCCACGTCGGGGGAAGGGGGCCTGCCATTGGATCATCAGTGGGGTCGTACAATTTGATAGAGAATGAGATATGGCAAAACGCATCACTCTGGTTTGTTCCGACGATGCTACCAGCTCCAGAGGCCGGTTCGCCGGTTGGCTCGCCAGAAGTTCCGGCGGTGTAAGACTGCTTTGCTTATTGTGTAAGAACAAGTTAAGACTATGTGTGTAAGACTAAGTTATGCCTAACTGCGTAATATTCAGTGAAGCCCAGCTTTTCTTTCCCTGCCCACAATAGCAGAATTACACCGTAGAACATACAAGGGTCATGTGTATACTAGACATTTTGCTCGGGATAACAACCACTTCAAGTTAATTGCAGTTTCAAGTTGGCAATACTGCCAACAGTGTTATTGTTATGAATGTGTACATATTTGAACACATCAATATAATGTGCCACCTATTGATGATTGATGACATGGATCTAGCTTCTCTTTGCGTATTTGCATTCAATCTCTCATGGATCAGAATTGCTACACGTAAATAGAAAAACAGTGAAATTGAAAGAGGTACAACACATGATCTTTTTGAAACAAGTTCATCCATTGTATTATAGGCACACCATACAACTTGCACTTGCATATAATTCATAGACAGAGAATGCAACAGGACCAGACCCACATGATCCATCAATCTAATCTGATGGGTAGCCATCATAGTAATCATAGTGGGTGGTGCCATATTCGCCATAAGGCGGCTCCATCTGCAGCTCAAAAAGCTCGATGGTACTGCAATACACCGCCAGCAATCGATCGAGTTCGAACGGATGGTCATTGTGCCATATCCTCCTATGCCATACCCATGGACAACCCTTGTCTCCTCTTCCCACGCAAGAGCCTCAAAGTTGTAAGATCTAATCTAGTATAGGTCCGGATAGTAGATGATGTCGGCCTGCACCGTGGGTACCCTGGTGCTGTCGATGCAGATGCACCGATTTTCAACAACGAAGAGAGCACGACTGCCGATGCCTCTGACCGGCTGAAGGACACAGTTCTGTGTATCAACCCGGTAAACAACGGGCATGCCGCCGTATACTGGTACACTCACAATGAACAATAACTCCCCGTCAGATTCTACGAGGTAAAAACAATTCTCCTGGTACCGGCAGCCTGGAACAGGGCCTTCGATGGTGGCATGCATCTTCAGGGTCCGTGCGGAACGCTGAATCTGGACATCTCCATGAGTAGCACCAGGCATAGTCGAGAGGACAGACCCATATCTGTCTGCGACAAAAACATCACCGACGTAAGAAGTCATGCTCTGGAGTTTCACGAAGTCATTCGGCGTGTACCGCCCTTTACCAAAGACCGGGCGAATCCCTTCCTCCGTGCCCTCATCCGCCCACCAAATAATGGTGTTTTGAAGATTTGATGTAAACACCATCAACGACGGGAACATTGTCACAACGATAGAAGCCACCTTCTCTATCAGTATCTCCACCCTCAGGCGCTTGATAGCGCCCTAGAAGGGGTTGTATAACCATTTTCTGTACGGCTGCACCCTCTGTCCAAGCACAAGGAGACCGCTAGTTGTGCTACCAACGTAAAAGTACCTTCCAGAGACACAGAGAGGGAGAGATAGAGAGGAGAAGCAGAGATTCAGTCAAGGTAAACATACAGAGATTTAATCAACATAAACAAGTAGATGGAGAAACAAAACTTGAAAACATATCATATAGGAGGTGAAAAAGGATCGCACATAGACAAGTGTAGAAGTAGTTGAAAATTTTTCCTTAGTGGTTTTCAATCCTAGGGTCATAATCCTACAGGCAACACAGTGCTCTGATACCATCTGTTAGACCCCTCCTTTATAAAGGAAAGGATCCCTGTGATTGCAATGCTAGTCCCTGGATCAATGCTAGCATCCACAGTTTAAGATGAAGTACACAGATACAAAGGCCGTTTATTACATTCATTCCAGAGATAGAACATAGTCTTTTACAACTCATGGCCATTGGCCTAATACAAGAGTTTTAAGGAATAAGCAAATAAACACAAGTCTTCATCTTCATGTGCCACAGGCAAGCATGTTGAGTGTAGACTCATGACTCCTACTCATCATCGGAGTAACCTGCAACATCACAAGTTACATCCACAGAGGGTCAATACTTTGGAATAGTATTGGCAAGTGATACCTTAGTATATTTAAGTGGACTATATTACTATATGCATTTGGCTAAGTGTAGCTTGGCTTGCTTTGCTTGAAAATAGGTTTTTCCTATTAGTTGAAATCACTAAGTTTTCTTTGTCAAAACATTCCCAAAGAACCACCAATAGACATTGAGGTCCTTCACCCTTGTTCACCCACAAATTTTACTTAGAAGTTGGAGTGATGAGATTCTTGTAGCTTCCATGTCTTGATGCTCAAAAGTGTCCATTGCCTTGGACAAGGCTAAGTACTTAGATTTTCCATCTGCAGAGGTTGTGCACATCCCCCACCAGACTTGGTTTCCCAAGACAGGACCTTTCAGAAGCCTTTCCTTAGTCAAATGGACGCGCTCCAACCTATCATCCCATCTACCACCAACTGTCCAATTGACTAAGTTCTAGCAACCTATATGATCAAGGCAGAGCCCATATTGCCAAGTGGTTGCACTGTAAGCTTTCTCAACACTTGGCCTCCAAATCCCTTTGTGCCTGGGTGGCATACCACAAGTGAGATACACAACCCAAGTCCATGGCCTTGTGTAACCACTCAACATAACCCAAACATCCATTCCACCCAGGAGATTCATTTGTCTTAGTTGTTTTATTAGAAAACATAAGTCTCTTGACTTAGAAATATTTTCATCATAACAAGTTCAGATGTTCACCACCCTTGTTTGCTAAGTAGCTAGGCTAAGCAGGTTATGATAAATTAACTTAGGAGAATTCCCTAGCAATTCTACTATTCTACTCTACTTAGGATTTCCCAACTTAGCACTTGGCAAAAATAGCATGCAATACTTTAGCAAAATATCTAATGCTAGTACAAAACATAGGATAGAAATATTCATGAAAATATCACTTGCCTTGGTAGTGGGGAGAGTAGCACTCTTCACAATCACAATCACTAGCAAAATCTACACAAGAAATTATAGCATACAATTACACACAATTATATACAACCAAAAATAATATGAATGCATGCATGCAAGAATTTACTAAGTGGTGATTTTTGAAAATTCTACCAAGTATGCTCATGTCTCTGAAACTTAACATGTCACAAATTTGCCATGAAACTTATTTGGCACCAATATAATTTACCAAAATAAATCTATATCTAAAATAGCCTTAAACTTGTTCTACAAATAAAGTCTTTTTAATTGTTACTATTTGTTAAACAAATTGGATATTCAGAAAGGTCTTGTTTCACTGAATCCAACGGTATAAAGTTTACAAAAATCTAACGTGGCAATCAAAAGTTATAAGCATTTGAATTTGGATCAAATTTCGGTTTTAAATCTATTTTAGATCTAACCCTAGCCACAGCGTCAGCTGTGATTGGCGCGTGCAGCTTCGTTGGATCGCGCCTGCAGCTGCAGGATCTAAACAGTTATGCGCTCGATCGCGTGCCGCTCGAGGTTAAGTGGATCTATCCTAGCGCTCGATACTGGTCCAACGATCTAAAACAACAAGCCAAAATCTGGCGCTTATCGGTGTCTTGGCGACGGCGACCAGACGGTGGCGGCGTCGTACAGATCGCTAGGTGGATGGGGAGATGCTCACGAGACCGCGAGGATGTGGGGATGCTCGTCGTGTGATCATTTCGGCAAGGCGCTCAGGGTTGCGGTATATTTCTCGCCGGAGTTGGATCTGGCAACGGTGGTTCTGCTCGAGGTCGGAGGCGACGTTGTAGATCACTAGGATGCCAAAGGGAGGTGTGGTTAGATGCGGAAAATCACGGAGAACATGCGAGCGTGAACGACAAGGTTCGGGGCGGTCTGGACTTACCACTAGAGCTCGCCGGAGTTCGTGCAGAAGACGGTGGCGGCCAGTCGTCGACATTGCCGAAGCTACGGGTCATGCGAAGGTAAACGAAGGGTGTCAGAAGGTGCACAGAGATTCACTGAACATGATAGCGTAAACGCGAGACCGAGGGAAACTCTAGGCTCACCAAAATTTGCCGGCGCAGTCGTCGGAGACGGCGGGGTTACAGAGAGCAATGCACGCAGCCTGGTGGCGCTCTGGGTTCGGGGTTTGAGGGAGAAGGGAGAGGGGCAGAGGGGGTTTATATAGCCTGATCATGAGCGAGAATCACTCGGGCATTGATTCGAATTGACGCCGCGAATTAAACACAGAAAACAGCCGCGTTGATTTGGGGATGAACTGGTCGTGCGGGTGGAGACGATGCTGACGTGGAGGAGGCCCGCTTGTCGGTAGTCGCGAGGTGAAAGTGGGGTCTGTCGGTAATTTGAGCAGCGTCTTTCAGCGTGAGAGAAGTAAAGAAAGGTTCCGGGTGGGCTTTACGGGCTCGATTCATTGCTGGGCTGAAACTGGCGCTCGGCCTTTTCCTTTGTTTAAGTCTTTTCTTTTCTAATTCTATTTTTCGAATGATTTTTGATATGAATTCAAATCCTTTTGAATTCAAACAAAATTGGGGATCTTTGCAGGGTTCTGTGGTTTCAAATACAGTCATTTAACCAAGTGGTTACCTTGTAAGGGCCTGGTCAAGCTTGGGTTTTGAAACAAACAGAGACTTGTCTCTAGTTTGTGAATGATTAAAATAGGGTTTAGAAAATATTTCTAAATTGGAAACTTGGGTTAAAATGCTACACCTAATCTTTCCAACAGTGGAGGCAAGCAATCAAGTTCCTAAACAATCCAATCTCAAAGGGTGATGGCCAATTGAGTTGAATTTGCACACACGAAATCATAGCTCAACTTCTGTCTCTAAATGATTTTGAGAAAAACCCTAAATGGATGAATGATGCAATAATGGTATGAATGAGTTTTGGAATATGAATTTAGGGATGTTACACACGATCCAATATCGACGAAGTCAGACCCCGCGTTGACTTGGCGCTTCAACTTTCGGGCCACAAGTTAAAAATCTCGGTGCCAATGACCTGAGGAGAGTTTTGTCGGAGGAGATGTCCTTTGCTGAAGCACAAGGCCGAAGAAGATCTTCTGGGGAAGTCCCTGACTTCCCCCTTTCATGCGAAGATAGAGGTCTGTAATTGCATGTAATGGTTTTTCTGGTGCTTGTTGTTTGTTATTCTTGACTCATTTCTCCTTTTGTCTTTAACTTGCAGGACAATAAGGTAGCGGGCATGATGCCTCCACTACCTGAAAAGTTCGAAGCTACACCAGATGGTAGGGACGCGGAATCTGAATCCGAGCCCCCCTGCTCAGTCGCCAACCACCAAAGCCCCCGAGCAGAGTGAAGGGATATGTCGAAAGAGGTCCCAGAGCGAGAGTTCGGATGGGGCGACACCGCCAACACCGAGGGGCCATGCCTTCCTCGAGCATCATGGCGGGGATGAGGGTGCGACCTCCCCCATTGCGGCTATGCCTTTTCGAGCCATGGATCTTCAGCTGCCAGCCAAGAAGAAGAAGAAGAAGAAGGAGGATCTTGTCTTCAACTTATCCGACATTCCTTCGTAAGCTTTTCTGTTCTTATCTTGTTGTGTTATTGATATGCTAATTATTAGCTTGTTGTTGATTTGGTTCCTCATATATGCTAGCAGGAATCCTTCGGAAGAGTGCCTTGAGGAGGAGCTCGAAGAGATATACGGGGAGTCAAAGCCTGCTTCGTCGTTCCCTAAGATCGTGGCCAACTCTGATGACGATAACTCGAGCTCCCTGCGGCAAGGGGCTCGTGCGATTGTTGCCCGGAAGACACAAGCAAAACCTTTAGAGTCTTCAGCTGACCACGTAAGTAGTCTTTTGTCTTTTGCGTGAGCGAACCCCGAGCCTTTTATTCATCAGGTGTGTTGCTTCCCTTGCAGCCCTCTGTTCGTAGGTGCGTAGGTTTCTTCTATTTTGGAGGGCGACCTGAAGCAACTCCAAGGTGCGTAGGTTTCTTATGTTCGATTGTGAGTGCTTATAGAATATTGCTTGTGTTGATCTTTCTTTACTCACTGCTGTAGATGAGAACAACGAGGCCCTCAGCAAGCTGAACGCACTCGAAAAGAGTCTCGGCCAAGCAGAGACCAAGGTGAAAGAAGCTCCAGAGGCTATCGAGCGTCAGCGAAAGGAGGCCCAAGACTGTGAGCAGCAGCTTGCGGCTGCGACAACATTGCGAGAGAAGGCCATGGCGGAGAAGCTCATGGCAACTGCCAAAACAATATCCGGTAAGCCCCTCTGTTCCTCTTTAGAGTGTTCTATCCTTCAGGTGCGACTCCTTTTGTCTCATCCAAAACGTTTGCCGTTTCTTGCAGATGCTTCTGGTGTTACGTTTGATTGTAGCATCCTTGAGCATGGGGATCCCCTGGAAGACGTCGTTGAGGCGATCGAAGATCGCTGCACCTTTGCTGTTGACTCGCTGGACAAGGCCAAGGATGTCCTCGCCTACTTCTACAAGCAGATCAACCCGAAGGGCGTTGCCCTTGATGACATCGACTCCCTCGTGGAAGCTCTGACGGGTGATGCTCCTGCAAAGTATAAGTGGGAAAAGAAAGGGGTTTGTAGCATCCCAGTTGTCTAACCCCTGTAATGCTACATGTCATAATAATAAAATGGGCCACTTCCAACATATAATTGTTGCATCATCATCATATCATGCTCATGTCATCATGTCCCCTTGCATTTGAGCATCATATAAAACCTTTTTCTTGATTGGTTCTTATCTCATGTGCATAATTAATTGTATTTGCCTCTTGATATTGTATTTGGGTCTTGATAAATTGTTAAGTGCCCAAGTTGAGTTGAGGGCATCTCTCTTTTGATTCCACCACCTTTTCTTTCACCACCTTTTAATTCCACCACCCAACTAATCTGAGCTTGGCTTTGCTGATCTATCTCTAGCTCATGTTGTTGGTTGGATCCACTCATCATCTTTTGCTTGGCCCTGGCCCACTTTTGGGAATGCAAGGATTGAAGCCACATGAAATGATATTGTTTTCACAATATAACTAGTTGGCATTAATTATGTTGCATGGGCCATGCAAGTGCCACCTTCTCTAGTTTTGGTTTTGCTTGTAATTCAAAGTGTTTCTTTTCCCTTGCTTAAATCTTGTTTTGGGCTTGTGGTTGCCACATCAAAACCCCTCTCCCTATCCATCCCCTTTAGCTTAACCCCTCCCCCATGCCCCATGCACACACATGTGCTATGTGGCATGCACATCTAAACCACCCCCCTTCTTTCTTGTTGATCTTGCTTGGACTTTATCTAGAGCATGCATGATTCAAAGAGAAACCATCCACCTCTCCCTCTTATCATCTATCCTAGCCCTCTCCATCTCTTCCCCATGCCCCATAACCATCCTAGCTAAACCCTCTAAACCACACCTTTTCCAATCACAACCAAAGTGCCCCTCTTCTCTCCTCCTAGTCAAGCCCCTTTTTCCCAAACATCCTGGTAACAAAGTTCATACGAATTTGGAATCAGCAGCTGGTTTGGGAAAAATAAATGAGATAGATAATAAAAGAGAGAGTTTATCAGCAGCTGGCCCAACTCGCCTCCCTGGCCCAACTCGCCTCCCTGGCCCAACTAGCCTCCCTGGCCCAACTCGCCCCGGCCATACCCCTCACCTTGCCGCTCTCATTAAATCGTCTCCGTCGTCCCTCTCTGCAGCGCTCACGGCAGCGGGCAGGTGGCCGTTCTTCTCCGTCAGCCGCGTCACCACCTGCCCTTCTTATCCTCGAGCTGCGGAGGCCCCTGCAACCCTAGTTCCTTTTCCCCTCCTTCTTTCTTCTTCCCCACCAAGAACGACCCTCCCCTGGCACCATGTCGCTGCCCCCGCTAGCTGTCTCCTGTCCCTGGTGACCCTCGCGGCCTCGACCGCCTCCACATCGCCGGCACGTTCCTCCTTCGCCTACATCTCCGGTCCGAGCCCCTGGACACGGAGAAGCACCTGCAGTACCAGGCCTTCATCAACCGTACCTTGACGCCGACGCCGTCCCCGTGCACCCGGCGCTCACCTGCCGCCCGTGACCTCGTCTTGAGCACCACCGCCGTCTCCGCCCTCCTCGATAAGCTGCCGCCCCTTCCTCGGCTCACGCTGTCCTTCGCCCTAGATCGTCCCTCCCGTTCGCCTTGCCGCGCCGCTGTGATGCACGCCAAGACGCATGCACGGCACTTTCGCAGCAGCGCCACGACGCCTTGGCGCTCTGAATCGTAGCGATTTGCGGGTTCCGTCCACCTCCGTAGATCCCGGTGTACTCAAGCGTGAGGCACATCCAGCCGCCATAGCAACTCTCGGCACCGAATCCATCGATTAGAGCTCTGAAATCGTCTTCTAAACTTCGTCAAAACCTGCGTTTCTGAACTGTCCCGTTTCTTTCCGGACCCTCTCTGTTTAGCTGAAGTTGCCGGCGTCTGCAGTCCTCCTTCGCAGAATCCCCAAACACCAAATCTGTAGCCTGTTTATCCCTTTACAACTTTGGTTTTTGGGGCATCAAGGAATTCCCAACCATCTGTTCGCCAACCTCTTCGCAAGATCGCTTCAGCTAGCTGTTTTTCGCGAATCAAACTTCAGTTTCGTCAGACTTAACCGACAGCTCCTGGACGTTTTGCAAATAAGCCCTTCCTTCTCGAGCTCAACCGGTCCCTTGGCCTCTGTCGATGTTGACCTTTATAAAAGACCCCGGCTTCACAGGCCCAACCCATGTCCTTTCCCTCCTAGCGCTGGCATGTGGGTCCAGGTGCACCTGTCCCCACCTGTCAGTGACCAGAGCTAGCAGAGGCTCGGTATAAAAATTTGACTGAGTCTGTTTAGTTAATTCAAATCTTTTTCTGGATATTTAAAATTCAAATTTCAGATTTGAATAACTTTGCAATGGTAAATCCAAATTTGACAAATGATATATGTTTGAATATCAGGAAAATGCCAGGAATTCAAATATGCCATCTATTTTGAATTTTGCACAAGTAAAATTCCAAGTTTAATTAAATTACAACTTTTGCCACTAGAATTTAAATATTTAATAACTTTTGTTTTATAATTCCAAATTAAGCAAATGAGTAGTCCAAATTGATCAGCTCGACGAGACCTTTCTGTTTATACTATCCATGACTTCAATTGCAGCATGCATCATATAAATATATGTTGAACAACAAATGTTATGGCAACAAATGTGATTCCAAAAAAAACCAACTAAATGTTATTTTCTTGTCCACCACACCTCACCATGCCATGCTACTTTACTTGCCATGTAATTTGTGCATCATTCATCATGGCATGATTGTTTGCTTGACGCATCTTATTCATATGCTTGTGCTCTATATTCATGTTGGCCTTGTTTGTTTGGTTTTTCTCGGATAGACACTGAGCAGGGGTCATATCAAGAGAACCAGGAGCACTACCCAGAACCGTCCCTTGCTTCAACAGAGATACCAGGCAAGCACTACCACATGCTTGCATACATACAGTACCTATTGCCTCTATCTTATTCTTGCATCATTGGGTCGCGGTTGCATTAAATTGAATCCCAAGTATGCATAGCCTTTACCTTTCAACCCACTGAGCTTGTTCCTCCATCCCATGAGCCACTACCATAGGAGTTGTTTGAGCCATGCGAGTCGTAGAACAGCATGTGTAGGGTTTGTGAGAGTCTGTTGGATAATGAGGTACTTAAACAACTTAACCTGAGTAGTTCTGGGATAACTAAAGAAAGTGGCACCGGTGAGCAACATCTGCTATTTGGTTTTTCCTGCTCACTTGTGTCCCGTAAGACCCCGAGTACTTGATTCCTGTTCCTTGATTTATCGCGCTATCCACATCCGGGAGGTATATGGGACCCCCCTGAGCCAGAGCTTGATTCCGTCTATTTCTTGGGGCCACAAACTAGTTTGAGGTTTTATTTACGATCCTGTACTTATGCCATGCTACTTTCTGTATTTAAATTGTGCGAGGAGCACACTGTACTGTTTAGGTCCGCGGAGTGTTTTCGCGGTATCGACAAGCCCAGCCACACTTTCGGGTTCCCAGTCGTTTACAGCCACTGACGCAAACCTTGAGCCCGTCTCGGAGTCAGCTATCTCCGTTGCGGGGTCTACTTGAGGGGTGGCCCCCTGAAATATTTCTGAATCCTGTGATTGTTCAGTCGTGAAAGCCTCGTTGGGTTTTGATTTGGTTTTTCCGAGGCTGATCGAGCGTGTGTTGCTATTGGTGCACCCCGGCCGGGTAAAACTTTCTGAAAGCCGTGTCCGCGGATATGGACGACTTGGAGCACAGTTTCTTGATCATAGACAAGCATAACTAAAGTACCGCTTTTAATTTGACTAAAGTAACTTGACTAGTAAATAGTGCAATACTCATGGAATGGTTAATAAAATTTCCAACGGATGGGGGGTTGTTCGTCCGCTTCCTTGTTGGTAAGCAGGGAGGAGGATGGATCGGATGAGATTACCATTATAACTGTTGTACTTTAATTCACGGACATCCGTCTATCATTGGTTAGGCGGATGGTTAGCGTTTATCTGTAGAATTGCTAGGGTTTATCTTTCGCTGCAATTGCGTCACCCCAGGTTGTGTCCCCTTTAGAGGCATTAAGACTTGCTGAGTACCCTTAGGGTCTCACACGATAAATTCTTGATTCAGATGAACAGGTACCTTCTCAGGACGGATACTGGGTGGAAGAAGCCGATGATGTGGGCAACGATCGTATGGTGTAGAGATTCCGGGAACGGGGATCCGTGAGACCTGTAGTTGGGATGTGCTTATTTCTCTGGCATCTTATGCCGATTTTCTTCTTATCCGTACTCGGATCTTGTTTGCCGCTTCCGCATGATACTCTGATGTGTGTTGTATGAGGAGTTATCCTAAAATATAGTTTATCTAGGTCATTTGAATCTTGCCGTATGGTGTTGGTATATTTTCTTTCTTTCTAGATGGGATGGCTGTGATGTACTCTTGTATGGTGGCTTGCGTACATACCCACTTGTGTACGTAGTTGATCCTTCGCTACGCCGCCCGTCTGACAGTCCCGTTGAGAGGGTAGCGGTTGGGACGTCTGAAAGGACTACCAGTGAGTGGCTTTTGGGGCCCCACCGTACTATTTCAACCGCTATCACTCATCCAGGCTTGTATCTAGGAGCGTAGTTCACCGAGGTAGTTACAATTGGTATCAGAGCCATCCCGACCTTCAGGGTGTCAGCCAAACGGTCGTTGTCAGTCTAGCAAATATTTTGAGTAGTTATGTATATTAGGGAAAAACAAAACGCGAGAGTAGGACTGCTTCCATTTTTCTTCTTACCCTCCCACCCACCCTTTTCTGGTAAGGAAGTGCAACGTTTTCAATTCTCGTCTCAAAGTTCAAACTAGGATTCACGTGTTCGGGGTTTCCGTAGTACCATAGGGTGTGTGTGTGTGTAGGTGTAATCCCTTGTCTATCTGTTGCATCCAAGTTGTTATCTTATCTGCCTTTGGTTATCAATTGTTGGTACATTCCATACCGCTGTGCTTTGTAAACCGACGCAATCTATCTTCCTTTTGTATCCGACGCTATCTTGTTTGGGGTGTTCGTTTCCGTAGTTACCAATCTTTAGGTTTCGTCGTGAGAAGAAGGGGTTAGGATATGTGTTCCACTTGTTCATGTGCGGAGTAATGATTTGAGTGCGGGATGGAGTCGCGACCATACCACTACTTGTATCATTCGCTTTTGTATATTGGATCGGTAGAGTCACTAATCTTGATTCGTTAAGTAATTTTGCGCATCTATTGGTATTTTTAATGCCGAAATTTGTGGAAATTTTTTTCTTTGATATGTTTGTGTACCACACTCCTTTTCAGTCGTGTGCGATATGCTTAATATCTTTGAGGTGCTATGAACTTTGTTGATATTTTAATATCATCTCAGTAAATTGTATCCTTTAATCTTGGTTAATTCCATCTTGGTACTATTCTGGATTATTATCATTCTCCATTATAGTACTGACTTGAGTTTTATATCAATGACAGGATGGCTCCCCCACGCCGGACTGAGGAGGACATTCCTCCAGAACTGGGCTCAGCGCTGTCAAGCATTGCCAATGCTTTGGCAGCCATGCAAGAGAACCAGCTGCTCTTTGAGGAGAGCGTCCGAAGGAACGAGTTCACTCCACTTCCTCCACCTCCCAAGCGTGGCGACATCAAGAGCTTCCTCAAGTTCAACCTTCGTCAGTTCGACGTGTCTAACCGACCTCTTGACGCGGATGATTGGCTGCGCGCGATCTCAAGGTTGCTCGAGACTGCTGATGTTCCAGAACAGGAGTGGGTCAAGTGTGCTACCCACCTTCTCAAGGGAGATGCGGCTCTATGGTGGGAAAACTACTTGAAGGCAAGCTGCACTGGGTTCCAGCCAACTTGGGAGAGGTTCACTGCAGCTTTCAAAGAACTGTTTCTCTCAGAGATTGTGATGGAACGGATGAAGGATGCTTTCCTCAACCTCAAGTGGGAATGATAACGCCAACACCTATATCAGAACTTTATGAACCTGTCTCGCTATGGTGGTGATGAGGTATCCGATGACAAGAAAAGCGTAAAAGATTCGTGCAAGGGCTCAATGCCGATCAAGTATGCACTCACGCATGCAAGACCGCAACCTTCCGAACTGCAGATATGGCACTACAAGAGGAGGCTAGTAGGATGTTCGAGGAGTCCAAGAAACATAGCAGGATGCATCAAGCTCGGCAACAATGGCAGCTCCTTCTAAGCGGGCGTGTCCGGGTTCCTAACACCCCACCGTCGCTCCCGGCCCACCAAGACCTGCGAGCTTCACGTCAAGGCCACCAAACTTCACCATCAAGCTCCCTGTGGGCTACAACAACCCTTACCTGAGCGCTGGCGGAGTCCTGCTACTCGCTCCACGTCCTCACGGTGCTTGTTACACATGTGGAGATCATGGACATCCAAGCTGGAACTGTCCAATGAAGAACAAAGCTCTCCCTCAACCCCCGCCAAGATCTGCATCAAGCTCTCCTTCGGTTCGTGCACCACCGCCTCGGGCTCTCAACATCAACACCAAGCCCGGGTCTGCGGTTGTTCGAGCTAACTGCGTCAACGCCTCTCAAGCTGAGCTCGCACCTGGAGTTGTCATGGGTATGCTCTCAGTTAACTCAGTTCCTGCACGAGTTCTCTTTGATTCTGGTGCATCGCATTCATTTGTGTCTCACAAGTTTGCAAACGAGAATGAGTTAGTCCTGGTCCCTCTCCAAAAGAAGTTAATGGTCCTTTCTCCTGGAGAGAAGATGGCAGCTTCTAAGATCAGTCATGGCAACCAGATCGAGATTGGTGGTTCCTCATTCATGGCTTCTTTAATTCTTCTGGGCAACTCTGACATTGATGTCATCCTGGGCATGGATTGGTTGACAGCAAATGCAGCTGTGATCGATTGTCTTTGAACGCTCGGTCTCTGAAGATCCTCAAGGTCACATAGTCTTCTCTCCAAGTCCGACTCCTCTGTTGTCAGCTCTATTCCTTGGCTGCTGAATAATGATGCTATGGAAGCTATTCAGGGTGTACCAGTGGTCTGTGAGTTTCCGGATGTCTTTCCTGAAGAGTTGCCAGGTATGCCTCCTGATCGCGAGGTTGAATTCGTGATTGAGCTTGAACCTGGAACGGCTCCTATCTCCAAGAGGCCATATAAAATGGGTCCTTCGAGTTGGTGAACTCAAACGACAACTTGATGAACAAGAGAAGTTGGGTTTCATTCAACACAGCACTTCTTCTTGGGGTAGCCCAACAATCTTTGTGAAGAAGCGTGACAGAACCGATAGGCTATGTGTCGACTACCGGGCTCTAAATGCTAAAACCATCAAGAACAAATATCCTCTTCCTCGGATAAATGATCTATTTGATCAGCTAGCAGGAGCTGTGGTGTTCTCTAAGCTGGACTTGAGAAGTGGTTATCACCAAATCAGAATTCGCAAAGAGGATGTGCCCAAGACAGCTTTCACCACCCGCTATGGCCTGTATGAGTACACGGTCATGTCTTTCGGTCTCACCAACGCACCTGCTACCTTCTCGAGGCTGATGAACTCTGTTTTCATGGAGTACCTGGACAAGTTTGTTGTGGTATATCTGGATGACATTCTGGTTTATTCCAAGTCTAAGGAGGAGCATGAAGAGCACCTGCGGTGTGTCCTGAACAAGCTTCGTGAGAACCGCTTGTATGCAAAGTTCTCAAAGTGTGAGTTCTGGTTGCCTGAAGTAACATATTTGGGACATGTCATCTCTGCCAAGGGCATTGCAGTCAACCCGGAAACCGTGAAGACAATAGTTGAATGGCTTCCTCCTGCTAATGTCAAGGAAGTGCGGAGTTTCCTCGGCTTGGCTAGCTATTGTCGTCGTTTTGTGCAGAACTTCTCGAAGATAGCAAAGCCTCTTACCGATCTTCTCAAGAAAAGCAAAAAGTACCTGTGGACTCCTGCTTGTCAAGAAAGTTTTGAGACACTCAAAGAGAAGCTCACTTCCACACCAGTCTTGGTTCCTCCGGATACATCTAAGCCTTTCCAGATATTCTGCGACGCCTCTTTGCAAGGATTGGGAGCGGTCCTTATGCAAGAGAGACAGGTGGTTGCTTATGCCTCTCGTCAGTTGAAGACGCATGAGGTCAACTATCCCACACATGACCTTGAGCTAGCAGCAGTGGTCTTTGCCTTGAAGCTGTGGAGGCACTACTTGCTTGGGAACCGTTGTGAGATCTTCTCGGACCACAAGAGTTTGAAGTATATCTTCACTCAGCCTGATCTCAATCTTCGGCAAAGGAGATGGATTGAAGCCATCAATGACTTTGATGTGACCATCAACTACACTCCAGGCAAAGCAAACGTCATGGCAGATGCGCTTAGCCGTAAAGCTTATGTCAACAACCTCATGGTAGAAGAGCGACCTCTCTTGTGCGAGGAATTTCACACCGAACCTGGAAATTGTGGAACAAGGGCATCTCCTGAACCTTCTGGCTACTCCTCTCTTGGAAGAACAGATTCGTTCTCGTCAGCTTGGTGATCCGCACACTAGAAAGCTCATCTCTAAGCTTGGCACTCCGAAGTATGAGTCCTTTCATGTCGATGATCAAGGCACGCTCTTCTTTGAACACCGGATGTTTGTTCCAAACTACCCGGGTCTGAGAGACCAAGTTCTCAAGGAGGCACATGATTCGGTTCTTTCTATCCATCCTGGCAGCACAAAGATGTACATGGACTTGAAAACACAATACTGGTGGCCTGGGTTGAAACGGTATTGCGCCAAGTATGTCTCAGAATGTGATGTCTGCCGTAGGGTGAAGGCTGTCCATCAGAAACCATTTGGTCTTCTACAGCCATTGAAACCTCCGGAATGGAAGTGGGAGAAAGTTGAGATGGACTTCATCACTGGCTTTCCAAGGTCGCAAAAGGGCAACAATGCAATCTTTGTTGTCATCGACAGGCTTTCTAAAGTGGCACACTTCTTCCCAGTCAAAGAAACAATTTCTGGACTTCAGTTGGCTGAGCTCTATATCAACAGGATTGTCTCTTTGTATGGGGTTCCACTTGAAATCAGTTCAGACCGTGGGAGCATCTTCACCTAGAAGTTCTGGGAGAGTTTCCAAAAAGCTTTGGGAACAAAGTTGAACTTCAGCACTGCTTACCACCCTCATGCAAGGACAAGTGGAGAGGATCAATCGATTCTCGAGGACATGCTTAGAGCTTGCGTCATCTCGTTTGGCATGAAGTGGGAGGAATGCCTTCCATATGCTGAATTCTCCTACAACAACAGCTTCCAGAAGAGTCTGAAGATGGCACCATTCGAGGCTCTCTATGGACGCAAGTGCAGAACTCCCATTGGTTGGTCGGTGCGGGAGAAAGAATCTGGTTTGGCCCCGACATTGTAACAAGCGGAGGAGAAGGTGCATATCATTCGAGAACTCAAGATTTCTCGAGTCGCCGAAGAGCAACTATGACAGAAGCACACGATATGGTATATGCCCCTGGTGATCTAGTCTACCTTCGTGTCACTCCCATGAGAGGAACACAACGCTTCGGTATCAAAGGAAAGTTGGCTCCTAGATACATCGGTCCTTTCAAGATACGTGGTAGAAGAGGAGAAGTTGCTTATGCACTGGAGCTTAGGAAAAACTCAAAGTCCATGATGTTTTCCATATCTCAGCTCAAGAAGTGCTTCAAAGACCCCGGCAAGACCGTGGATCATGAGCTAATAGACCTCCAAGAAGATCTCTTATCGTGAACACCCCACCAAAATCCTTGAGACCGCAGAATCTAACGACGCAACAAGTCCATCAAGTTTTGCAAGGTGCAGTGGTCACACCATTCTGTTGATGAAGCAACATGGGAGCGTGAAGATGAACTACGTGCCAACCATCCTTCTCTCTTTGTGTCTTCTTCTTCTTCTTCCTAGAATCTCGGCAGATTCTGTTTAGTGGGAGAGTTGTAGCATCCCATTGTCTAACCCCGTAATGCTACATGTCATAATAATAAAATGGGCCACTTCCAACATATAATTGTTGCATCATCATCATATCATGCTCATGTCATCATGTCCCCTTGCATTTGAGCATCATATAAAACCTTTTTCTTGATTGGTTCTTATCTCATGTGCATAATTAATTGTATTTGCCTCTTGATATTGTATTTGGGTCTTGATAAATTGTTAAGTGCCCAAGTTGAGTTGAGGGCATCTCTCTTTTGATTCCACCACCTTTTCTTTCACCACCTTTTAATTCCACCACCCAACTAATCTGAGCTTGGCTTTGCTGATCTATCTCTAGCTCATGTTGTTGGTTGGATCCACTCATCATCTTTTGCTTGGCCCTGGCCCACTTTTGGGAATGCAAGGATTGAAGCCACATGAAATGATATTGTTTTCACAATATAACTAGTTGGCATTAATTATGTTGCATGGGCCATGCAAGTGCCACCTTCTCTAGTTTTGGTTTTGCTTGTAATTCAAAGTGTTTCTTTTCCCTTGCTTAAAGCTTGTTTTGGGCTTGTAGTTGCCACATCAAACCCTCTCCTATCCATCCCTTTAGCTTAACCCCTCCCCCATGCCCCATGCACACACATGTGCTATGTGGCATGCACATCTAAACCACCCCCCTTCTTTCTTGTTGATCTTGCTTGGACTTTATCTAGAGCATGCATGATTCAAAGAGAAACCATCCACCTCTCCCTCTTATCATCTATCCTAGCCCTCTCCATCTCTTCCCCATGCCCCATAACCATCCTAGCTAAACCCTCTAAACCACACCTTTTCCAATCACAACCAAAGTGCCCCTCTTCTCTCCTCCTAGTCAAGCCCCTTTTTCCCAAACATCCTGGTAACAAAGTTCATACGAATTTGGAATCAGCAGCTGGTTTGGGTTTGAAATAGTTTAACACAAGCAAAACAGATAAAAATAAATGAGATAGATAATAAAAGAGAGAGTTTATCAGCAGCTGGCCCAACTCCTCTCCCTGGCCCAACTCGCCTCCCTGGCCCAACTAGCCTCCCTGGCCCAACTCGCCCCGGCCATACCCCCTCGCACGCGCACGCCGTCTACTGTTCGTCGTCTCCGTCGCGTCCCCTCTCTCTGCAGCGCTCACGGCAGCGGGCAGGTGGCCGTTCTTCTCCGTCAGCCGCGTCACCTCCTGCCCTTCTTATCCTCGAGCTGCGGAGGCCCCTACAACCCTAGTTCCTTTTCCCCTCCTTCTTTCTTCTTCCCCACCAAGAACGACCTCCCCAGCACCATGTCGCCTGCCCCGCTAGCCGCCTCTGTCCTGGTGACCCTCGCGGCCTCGACCTCCACATCGCCGCACGTTCCTCCTTCGCCTACATCTCCGGTCCGAGCCTCGACACGGAGAAGCACCTGCATACCAGGCCTTCATCACTGTACCTTGACGCCACGCCGTCCCGTGCACCGGCGCCACCGTCCGCCGCCCGTGACCTCGTCTTGAGCACCACCGCCTCCGCCCTCCTCGATAGCTGCCACTCGACCCTTCCTCGCTCACGCTGTCCTTCCCCTAGATCGTCCTCTCCGTTCGCTTTTGCCGCTGCCGCGATGCACGCCAGACGCATGCGGCAAGCACTCCCTCCACAAGACGACATTAGCAAAGCAGACGCGCGCTCGAACCGTAGCGATTTGCGGCGGGTTCCGTCCACCTCCGTAGATCCCCAGTGTACTCAAGCGTAGAGGGCACATCCAGCTCGCCATAGCAACTCTCGGCACCCGAATCCATCAGTTAGAGCTCTCGAAATCGTCTTCTAAACTTCGGTCAAAAACCTGCGTTTCTGAACTGTCCCGTTTCTTTCCGGACCCTCTCTGTTTAGCTGAAGTTGCCGGCGTCTGCAGTCCTCCTTCGCAGAATCCCCAAACACCAAATCTGTAGCCTGTTTATCCCTTTACAACTTTGGTTTTTGGGGCATCAAGGAATTCCCAACCATCTGTTCGCCAACCTCTTCGCAAGATCGCTTCAGCTAGCTGTTTTTCGCGAATCAAACTTCAGTTTCGTCAGACTTAACCGACAGCTCCTGGACGTTTTGCAAATAAGCCCCTTCCCTTCTCAGAGCTCAACCCGCAGTCCCTTGGCCCTCTGTCAGCGACTGTTGACCTTTTATAAAAGACCCACAGGCTTCCCGGAGCCCAACCATGGTCCTTTCCCCCTCCTAGCGCTGGCATGTGGGTCCAGGTGCACCTGTCCCCACCTGTCAGTGACCAGAGCTAGCAGAGGCTCGGTATAAAAAGTTGACTGAGTCTGTTTAGTTAATTCAAATCTTTTTCTGGATATTTAAAATTCAAATAAATTTCAGATTTGAATAACTTTGCAATGGTAAATCCAAATTTGACAAATGATATATGTTTGAATATCAGGAAAATGCCAGGAATTCAAATATGCCATATATTTTGACTCTTGCACAAGTAAAATTCCAAGTTTAATTAAATTACAACTTTTGCCACTAGAATTTAAATATTTAATAACTTTTGTTTTATAATTCCAAATTAAGCAAATGAGTAGTCCAAATTGATCAGCTCGACGAGACCTTTCTGTTTATACTATCCATGACTTCAATTGCAGCATGCATCATATAAATATATGTTGAACAACAAATGTTATGGCAACAAATGTGATTCCAAAAAAAACCAACTAAATGTTATTTTCTTGTCCACCACACCTCACCATGCCATGCTACTTTACTTGCCATGTAATTTGTGCATCATTCATCATGGCATGATTGTTTGCTTGACGCATCTTATTCATATGCTTATGCTCTATATTCATGTTGGCCTTGTTTGTTTGGTTTTTCTCGGATAGACACCGAAAGGTGGGTCATATCAAGAGAACCAGGAGCACTACCCAGAACCGTCCCTTGCTTCAACAGAGATACCAGGCAAGCACTACCACATGCTTGCATACATACAGTACCTATTGCCTCTATCTTATTCTTGCATCATTGGGTCGCGGTTGCATTAAATTGAATCCCAAGTATGCATAGCCTTTACCTTTCAACCCACTGAGCTTGTTCCTCCATCCCATGAGCCACTACCATAGGAGTTGTTTGAGCCATGCGAGTCGTAGAACAGCATGTGTAGGGTTTGTGAGAGTCTGTTGGATAATGAGGTACTTAAACAACTTAACCTGAGTAGTTCTGGGATAACTAAAGAAAGTGGCACCGGTGAGCAACATCTGCTATTTGGTTTTTCCTGCTCACTTGTGTCCCGTAAGACCCCGAGTACTTGATTCCTGTTCCTTGATTTATCGCGCTATCCACATCCGGGAGGTATATGGGACCCCCCTGAGCCAGAGCTTGATTCCGTCTATTTCTTGGGGCCACAAACTAGTTTGAGGTTTTATTTACGATCATGTACTTATGCCATGCTACTTTCTGTAGTTAAATTGTGCGAGGAGCACACTGTACTGTTTAGGTCCGCGGAGTGTTTTCGCGGTATCGACAAGCCCAGCCACACTTTCGGGTTCCCAGTCGTTTACAGCCACTGACGCAAACCTTGAGCCGCCCTCGAGTCGCTATCTCCGCTATGGGTTCACTTGAGGTGGCCTGAAATATTTCTGAATCCTGTGATTGTTCAGTCATGAAAGCCTCGTTGGGTTTTGATTTGGTTTTTCCGAGGCTGATCGAGCGTGTGTTGCTACTGGTGCACCCCGGCCGCGTAAAACTTTCTGACAGCCCTGTCCGCTGATATGGACGACTTGGAGTTTCTTGATCATAGACAAGCATAACTAAAGTACCGCTTTTAATTTGACTAAAGTAACTTGACTAGTAAATAGTGCAATACTCATGGAATGGTTAATAAAATTTCCAACGGATGGGGTTGTCCGCTTCCTTGTTGGTAAGCGAGGAGGAGGATGGATCGGATGAGATTACCATTATAACTGTTGTACTTTAATTCACGTACATCCGCTATCATTGGTTAGGCGGATGGTTAGCGTTATCTGAGAATTGCTAGGGTTTATCTTTCGCTGCAATTCGTCACCCTGTGTTGTGTCCCCTTTAGAGGCATTAAGACTTCTTGAGTACCTTAGGGTCTCACACGATAAATTCTTGATTCGGATGAGCAGTACCTTCTCAGGACGGATACTGGGTGGAAGAAGCCGATGATGTGGGCAACGATCGTATGGTGTAGAGATTCCGGGAACGGGGATCCGTGAGACCTGTAGTTGGGATGTGCTTATTTCTCTGGCATCTTATGCCGATTTGCTTCTTATCCGTACTCGGATCTTGTTTGCCGCTTCCGCATGATAATCTGATGTGTGTTGTATGAGGAGTTATCCTAAAATATAGTTTATCCAGGTCATTTGAATCTTGCCGTATGGCGTTGGTATATTTTCTTTCTTTCTAGATGGGATGGCTGTGATGTACTCTTGTATGGTGGCTTGCGTACATACCCACTTGTGTACGTAGTTGATCCCTTCGCCTGCCGACTACGCCGCCCGTATAGGTCCCGTTGAGAGGGTAGCGGTTGGGACGTCTGAAAGGACTACCAGTGAGTGGCTTTTGGGTCCCCACCGTACTATTTCATCCAGGCTTGTATCTAGGAGCGTAGTTCACCGAGGTAGTTACAGGGTTGGTGCTGCTATGGTGCTGGCAATGGCGGCGACGTCTGGTGCGCAACTGGATCTTCAGCAGATCACATCCAAGATGCCGACGGTGGCAGATGGTACCGAGGTAGCGTTTGCTTCCTTCGCCTCCTGCTGCAAGCATTTTGGTCCAAAGCTGATTGATCTCCTGGCCACCTACTCGCTGGAGCAGCAGCAGGCGGCCAGGGCTAGGCATTCTGAGTCTGAAGCTTCTCCAGATGCTTTCGCCTAAGTCTTCTGTTCTTTTAGTTGTAGAAGTTATTTTGATTTTGTTTATCCCTTGCGCTTGTAATGCTAGATGCTGAACAAGTTAATTGTACCACGTAGTGGTTATGTAAATATAAATGCACCTTTTGACTGTTGTCGTATTTTTGATGTTCTGTTGCTTGTACACCCTGATGGCTCAGATATGTAGAGCTTGTTGGGAACCCCAAGAGGAAGGTATGATGAGCACAATAGCAAGTTTCCCTTAGTTATGAAACCAAGGTTATCTTACCAGTAGGAGTAAGTAAACAACTCCAAGGTGTTGCTAGCAACTTGGAACCTGCACAACACAACCACAATACTTTGCCCCAACTTATAGTGAGGTTGTCAATCTCACCGGTTTGCTGAAAACAAAGGATTAAACGTATAGTGCGGAAGATAGTAATTACTTGCAGTAAGTAAGTAGTAAACGGTAAACAATAGATGGTATATCAATGGTAAGGAATGAACCGGGGTCCACAGTTCACTAGAGATGTTCTCCATAAGATAAATAACAAGTTGGGTGAACAAATTATAGCGGGGCAATTGACAGATTGAAAATGCATAACAATGCATATACTAGACATCTTGATCTCTAAGAGATTTGTTTGGGTATTACAACATGATACATAGATCATAATCCAACTGCATTTATGAATAATAATCCACCTCAGGTTATCATCTGAACCCCTTCTAGTATTAAGTTGCAAGCAACATATAATTGCATTAAACAAAGTTTGTAAAGTAAACAATACAATTGCCCTTGGACAAAGGATTGTTGTTTTCTCCCTAGTAGCAACAACACATCTACAACCTTAGAGATTTCTGTCACTTCCCCAGATTACTAGTGGCATAAACCTTGAAAGAGCATGTGGGCCCCCATGTGTGGTTTTGGTAATTAATGACAATCTATATGGACTAATGCTTGTATCAAGTTGCAATTGTAGGAATTGTCCATTGGCAATGCTTGAACCATATGGTGGTGTCAAGGTTGAAATAAGAATAAAATGAAGAAGATCAAGTGATGACCAAGATGTTCAAGGAGTGATCCAAAGATTGGTCATGAGAGAGTTGAGCCTATGGCAAGTGTGTCTTGAAGAATAAGATGGAGTGATATCTCTGGTGTATCTTCAAGGCACCAACATAATGAATAAAAGAAGAAATGAAGTGCAAGTTCAAGATGAACCATCTCGAAGAGATCATATTATTGGGGCTTGCCATCATTATGGTGATCATGGATATGTGAAGATATGCCTAAAAGAGAGACTCTCCCATAGTGAGTATGAGGGAGAAAACTGGATGACATCACCAAGCTAGCGCAATCAAGAAAGGTGTTCCATCTTGAGGTGGACAAGATTGTTATCGTTAAGCCCAAGTGGAATATGCTCAAGGAAAAGGTATGTTCTTGATAGGGTTTCTTTCTTACCGGTCTCATGGTGTTGGTTGGGAGACCGGTTTATAGGATAGGTAACCATACTATCAAGAGGGGCTCTCGAGTGAGTAACTTGATCGTATCCCTCGGTGAGAGCTCAAACCTTTACATACTTTGCATATTATTTCTTGGTTCTTATTTGGTTCTTATACATGAGAGTATTTGGATCTTGTGTTAATCTCCATGACAAGCTCAATTTCATCGAAAACGGATTTCATATGCATTCTCTATTGAGTTTTCGATATTGGAGGTTTTACCGGTTTGTCTTTTCTAGATAGGTTAAACCTTTCACCATTTGGTTCTATCCTCCCTTGCTGTACTATGATGGTTCCCTACATGATCTTGTAGAGCTCGTTACTATCTTCGAAACGAGCCCAAGATCATCAAAATCGGAGTTCGGATGCAACTGTTATGGTCGTTTCAGTTTTGTTATTTCTCTCAGTTTTGCCTAGGACGTATTCGGGATGAAATCGCCGGACACTCCGGTGTCACCCAGAAATCTCAGATTTCATTCGTGGGGTTGCCATAATGTGTCCCATATCGGATTCTACCCGGACACTGTCCGGAATGTCCGGCCCGTACGCTCCAGATCTCCAACGGTTGGATTTTGGAGGACCTATATAAGGGGCCCTTCTTCCCCACTGGAACCCTAACCATTCTTGCAAGTTTTCCCCTCCATTTTTGACCTTCTTGATCTTGCTTCCCCTCAATCCCTCCTATGATTCTTGCATATTCTTGAGGGATTTGAAAGAGGATATCTAGATCTACAACCCCACCAATCAATCTCTCCTCTAAGTGAGAGGAACATATTGGGATCTAGATCTTGGAGTCTTTTGTGTATTTCCTCCATTGTTCTTCCTCTCTTATTCCCCCATAATCTTTTGTAGCTTTGGTGAAATTTGTGAGAGAAGGATTTGATAACTTCTTGTGTTCTTGCCATTGCATTTGGTGCATCGGTTTGAGTTCTCGGTGAGGATTTGATTGAGTGAAAGGTGATAAGATTTTTACTCTTGGATTCTTAGAACCCTAGACGGTTTGGTGGTTTTGCCGGTTTTTGGACTCCTTTGGGCCTTCAATTAAGTTGTGGAGCTTTCCCCAATATTGTTTGTTGGGAGCCTCCAATTGAGTTGTGGAGAAGTGCCCCAACCTTGTGAGAGGTTGCGGATTTCTACCGACAAGTGCACCGATATGGAAGCGTGGATCGATCCCGTTGGGGTGAGATTCATAGGAGAATAAGGAGGCCTTTGTGGCTTTGGTGGTTAGATACATCCCCCTCTCCAAATGATATGTACTCCATGTTGGGAGGAACTCGGTAAAATATCGTCGTCCTCGCGTGCCTCGGTTATCTCTATACCCGAGCTCTTACTGATGCACTTTACTTTGTGATAGCCTTCGTGCTTAAAGTATATATCTTGATATCACATAGTTGTTTGTCTTGCTTAGCATAAGTTGTTGGTGCACATAGGTGAACCCTAGATTGTTCTAGGTTTTGTTCTTAACAAAGTAAACTCTAGTTTAATTCCGCCTTTGTTGAGCCTATCTCGGAAAAGTTTTAATCGCCTATTCACCCCCCTCTAGGCGACATCTATATCCTTTCAATTGGTATCAGAGCCCGGTCTCTAATTTTAGGCTTAACCACCTTGAGAGTAAAGATGTCGGATAGGGGATTTGTGCATAATGACATGTTCATATTCGATGGCACAAATTATGATGTTTGGAAATCTCGCATGCTTAATTTATTTCGGGGAATTCACCCAAATATCGAGGGATATCTATATATGGGTTTCTCTTCTCCTATGTATCCCCAAAACGAACCTTTAGAGGAGAAGTTTAACTCTTATATAGATGCTCTAGCTACTAAAATTCTTTCACTTGTTGTGAGCAATGTAGTTCTTTCTTCTATCATGCCTTATTCAAGTGCTCATGAAATATGGACCAAGCTTCAAGATAAATATAGCATGTCCAACATTATTGAGGATGATTGTGTTGCTTCCACTTCCGGTTGAGATGATTTCTCATTGTCTACCACTTCACCAACATGTGATTTTTCACAAGTTAATGATACAGTGAGTGGTGATATAAATTGCAATGTGGATAGCGTGCTTACTATTTGTAATCCTTCATCCCTAGGGGTGGAATCGAGCCTAGCCGAGCCGGCTCGTGGCTCGGCTCGGCCAAGCTCGGAAAAATTCGAGCCGATCTGGGCTCGGCTTGGTGCTATCAATTTCCCAAATGACAGGCTCGTAGCTCCCTCGGACAAGCTCGAGGCTCGCTCGGCCGGCTCGTCGAGCCGAAGCCCCTCAGTACACAACGACACCAAACACACCCCACGCATGCACTCGATTCCCCCAGCCCTTTTCTCTCTCTATTCACATCGCGTTGGGCCGCCGTACTAACCGCGCTGCCAGGTACGACAGCCGCCACCAGCGGCGACGCCGACCTCCGCTGCCAACAGCCCAACCTGCTCCTCCATGGCTCCCGTCGTTGGCCCCTTCATCTCTTGAAGTACTCCTGTTCTAGCACAGAGACGGATCCGCTCATCGGCGTCCCTCCGCACGCCGGCCCTCCACTTGCAAGCCCTCCACCCGCCGGCGCCCACGGCTCCTCTCAAGATGTCCAATCCAACACGGTTGCCTCTGCTCCTCAAGTCCTCATCCAGACGTCCACCACCACACCACGACTGTAATTTCATGGAGCTGAGATCTATCTTCAGTAGTTCAGTTCTTGTTTTAATCTATAGTAATTAAGCTTTTGTAATTCTTGTCTAGCATGTTCTACAGCTCTTATAGTTCATTAGTTTAGTGAATTTGGGTATCATGCTTATTATGAATTGGTAGGAACTATTCTGGGTGTCATGCTTCATTAGTTATGTGAAGAATTTGGCACAATGTTCTTGTAGTTGAGTAGTTCAGTGAGTTATTTCCTATCATGATCTTGTAGTTCATTGCTTGTGATGTAATAAATATGTTTTGTGGCTTGGGTACAACAATATAGTTCATGAAAAGTAGAGTATTTAGTGCTTTTTTGTGTGTCTTTAATTGCTATAACTTGTGCTGCATCATAACGGAAGAAAACTGATTAAATAGTGTTTTATGTGGTGTTTACTTGCTGGAACTTGTTGTGCAGCACTAAAACTGAAGCAGAACAGAGAAAATAGTGATACAAAACAAGAACTGATTAGATATGGTTCCTTTGTGGATGAAGTTTATGTTATGACTTGTCGATTGATTGAGCTATGTCTCATGTTCTATGTGTTGGACTAAGTTTTTGTGTGGTCGAAGTTCATATTCTACTTGTCGTTTGTGACATAAGATACTATCTGTTGGAGTTTGTGTCGTCACCTTGTGATGTTCCTACCGTTATCGTTATTGGTACTTAGTGAAACTTCCTATACTATGTTATTGATGTATTCATGTTGAATTTTTATTTAGGTTTGTGAATTGTTACACTTTTAGCATAGGTCATTGCCAAATTTTTAAATTTTACCGAGCCTTCGAGCCGTCTTGCGAGCTTCACCGAGCTCGCTTGTCGAGCCTCGATCCTGAGTTTCTAGGTTTAGGCTTGGCTTGTACAACCTTCGAGCCGAGTCGATCCCGAGCCAAGACTTATCGAGCCTAAGACGAACCTCGAGCCCCGAGCTTTGTGTCCACCCCAATCCATCCCTATCTAGTTGCAATGATCTATCTTCGGACCTTAACACTTCTAGCACTCACAACTCCTTACATTCTAGTGTCGACAGTCCTTGCATATCATGTAGTAATGGCTTGGATAAATCTCATGATGATATGCTTGTGTTGTCTTGTTTCCATGATCAAAATGCTTCTATTCCCTTTAGTGCTTGTGTTGCTAACCATGTAGAGGAAAATGGAGATTCTATGGGCCAAGACAAGGTCTTGAGTAGAGCTACAAGTGCAATCTCATCATCACCTTCCTCCGGTTCTCACATATGCCTTATGGCTAAGGGAACAAAGGTAACCTCTTTGGATCCCATTATATCTCATGATGATGATGATGAGGTTGAGAATGAAAATGATGATTATCGAGGTAAGTATGGTATTACCTCTATTTAGAAAATGGGAGAGGTTGTCTATAGTGCTCTCTACAAAAATAAAATTGCTTCCTCCAACTTTCTTGAAATCTTGAATTATGCTATAGAAGGCAATGATCTTATTGAGGAGCAAGAAAACATTATTGATGAAAAGTTTGCGCTTGAGCATGAGTATGCTAATGGAATTGCTCAACTAAAGGACTCCCTTGAAGAAGAACAAACCACCAAAGAATCTCTTGAGGAGACTTTTACTCTAGAGTTATCTAGAGTAAAGGAATACCATGATAGAGAACTTGCGGTGGCTAACTCCTTCAAGATTAAAAATGATGAACTTGAAGTTGCTTATGCTAAAATTTTTGAGGATTTTAAGCACCTCGAAAATGGATCTCGGGTCGTTAAGAGGGAGCTCATCAAACTCACTGAGTCGCATGAGCAACTTAAAGCTTCATATTCAAAGGAGCTTGCCAAGTTGCCCTCACCTCTTGCTAATAGCGATGATGCTTGTGCTACTAACTCTATTTCTTGTGAAGCATCCATTTTGAAGGAGAATGTTGAGCTAAAGGCTCAACTTGCTTTGCTAACTAGCAACTATGGAGAATTATAAGAAAGTCATGTTAAGCTCTCAAGCTTGCATGAGGATCTTCTAGTATCCCATGGTAGGCTAAAGTTAGATCATGAGGCCATCGTGTCAAAGGTATCATCTAGTGGGCCTCATGTGGACATTAGCACTATATCTACTCCAAATGTTATATTGCCATGTGCTAGTCCTTGTAATTCATCCTCTCACAACCATACTATATCTTGTGATGAATTACATTCCGTGCCTTGTTACTCTAACAATGTAGCATCTACTTCCTCTAGTACTTTTGTTGAAATAACCATGTAGAGGAAATCAAAGAGCTCAAGGCTCAAGTCACTTCTTTGAAGAATGACTTGAAAAAGGGTCATCAAGGGAAGGCCACACTCAACAAAATCTTGACTGTGCAAAAATCCCTTAATGACAAGAGTGGTCTTGGATTCAACTCCAATGTCAAGATCAAGTACACTATCAAGTGAATCACAAGGACAACAAGAAGAATGGCCAAGATCAAGTCAATAATCCGGCCAACATTGTTTGCTTCAAGTGCAAGGAAGAAGGGAACCATGTTAGATCTTGCCCATTGAAGAAAAAGCCTCTTAGTGTGAAGCAAAAAGGGAAGGTCCTCAAGCTCCACCTCAAGTCATCGATGGGCCTCTTTCTAAGAGGACTACTCGAGCTCTTCCTCGAGTTGTGGATTCACCTAAGAAGAAAGATGGCAAGAGAAGAACTTTCTACATATGTCGTGCAAAGGGACATATTTATTTCTCATGCACTATTGGTATCTCCTCATCCAACCCTATCATTATTGATGATGATTATTCTCTTTGTAAGGATGAGGTTGGCAATGTGTTTGCCAAATTTGTTGGTGCTCAATGTAGTGTCAAGAAAAGAACCATTTGGGTTGCCAAGCCTATTGTGACTAACCTCTTAGGACCCAACTTGGTTGGGGACCAACAAGCCAAAACTTGATCAATAGGTGTGTGTTGGAGGGCATTGGAGTCTTGGCTACATTATGAAGAATTGAGGGATCTTCATCAATTATTATTGTCAAGCCAAGCCTTTTGGATTATCATGCTTATATTATATATCCAATGTTCCTACTTGCGGTAACGTTTGCTAAACTCTTTACATTGAAAGTTACTCGCCCCCTTGTGCATGTGTTGGTTTTGTATCTTCCATGCTTTTGTACATGTTGTGCTTTCCACTTAATTATCTTGAGGTATCAAGCATGTTTGTGTATGATTAGGTGGCACACTATGTAAGTGTGTTTCTTGTGTTTGAGCATTTCTTGATTATATTTGGTATCTTATTTGGCTATTGTGAGAGATTAATGGACTATCCCATTTTGGGGGAGTGTTATGCTTGGGCATTCCACAATCCTAAAAATGTGTGTACATGAGGAATATCACCTAGTATTGATATTGCAATATTATCTAGTCCCTTTGTAGTATGTTTCTCATGAGAAATTTAAGTTATATAATGTCCATTATTTATCTCTATTTGGATCCGTTGCCACGTGTTGGTGTTATGGTAGTATCACATTATGGGGGAGTCATATGCTTACTGCATATTACAATCCTAGAAAATGTGAATATTCGAGGTTGTGTCACTTAGAATTGATATTGATAATTATCTAGCTCCTACGTGACACATTTGCTCATACAAGTTCCAATTTGCTTGAATGCCTTTATTGCTCATATTTTGGATCTTGTATTTGAGAGTGTTTATTGGTATGTGTTTCCTCATATTTAGATATCTATATCCTCATGGAAACCATTTACTTCAAGTTACTCTAATCACTAGTGATTGTGTGACTATTGGAAGCTATCAAGAATCTCTTTCAAAGCATCAAGCTTAATTCTTATATTTTGTTATATGATTCTTGTTGTGACTATGATCTTGGATATCCATGCAAGCTACCTTGGGAAAATTATTCCCAATATTTCTTGTCCTTGGACAATGAGTACTCAATTTATGGTAGAATTTATAGATCATATTCACTTTGGCCTTTGTTTAATTTTATCCTATCTTTGGCCAAGAAAATGTTGTGTGTTGTCTCCCAAGCCTTCCTTGCTTCTTGTGGATCTTCTTATTTTATTGATTTCCTCGTGTGTTTTATTTAATGCAGGAAGTAGTGATGATCTCATTTGTGTGCATTTTGCATTCAAAAGAAAAATTCTATATAATGTACTACTTTATGGGTGAGCTCTCCTATATTATCTAGAACAAACCTTTTATGCTTCCTTCTTGGATCCATATCGGGTTTTATGTGCTTGGAAGTTTGATCTTTTTGTTTTGGTATTTTGTGCCATCATGAAAAGTTTGGAGAGTTTGGTTTACTTGTTGGAACCTTACTCTTTTTGGGAGTTGGTTTTATCTCATTCCTTGTTTCACATTTTGACCATTTTAGAATGAGATAAATCCTTGAGCATTTGTATTTTTATCTAGCTTTTGCTCTTTGGATTTTGCCTAGTTCTTTTTTGAATTTATGATCTTTCATGTGTTGAATTGGTTCTTTGATACAATTTTGACACCGCTTGTATTGTCACACTCTTGTGTGTGCCATCTCGGTTTGCTTAGTGTTTTTGTTCAAATTGCATCTCATTTTTGGTTCTTGAAAGCCTTGTGCATGCATATTTACTACAGATCTATATTATGGCATGATTGCTTTCTTTGATCCAATATATAAGGGAAAATCCACCAATTCCCATTGGCTAAGTTGTGTATGAAATTCAATTTCATATCAATATGCACATAATTATTTGGAGTCTCTCCTATGTATTGTAGTTGCACTAATTACTTTGGACCCAATATGTTTGGGACCATTTTGTACTTAATTATGTTTTAGGTACATTGGAGATATATTGTATGCTTGTCTCTCAATTTTGAAGAAGTGATGCATAAATGAAAATTTGAGGCAAGCTATAGGATGATCAACAAATTCATATCCTCTACATCCTACCAATTATATATCGGTAACAAGTATCTCTTTCTCATGTATATTTATCTTGCTTCCAACCTCTTGTAGGTTGCATCTTGGCATGAAGTTGTGTTATTTGTACAAATTGTTGTATTTATAGCAATGGTATTAAGAGAACTCTCTATTGTAAATATGTATAAGTTGAGATGAGTGCTCCAATCCCAAATATGTCAATCTAGCAATTTTGTTGCCTATCTTTTCCTCAACTTCTCTCATGTGCAATAGTAATATTTTGCTAGTTGATTTCTCCTTTTGATACTTGTTACCTTTCTCCATATATTCCAACTTTCTCCGTTTTCCCTTGGTGACAGTTGTAATGTATGGGGTGCGTTGGTTATTGAAGCTCATCGATGTATAATAAGATATTTGAGCCTTTGGCCATGCTTTCAAGAAAAATCTTATTAGTATTGTCATGACTTCATTTTGGATATCTTGCTCTATTGATTTTAAGTATCTACTTTGTGTATACATGTTTCTTTGTGGATCAATATCTTTGCAAGATTGTCTACTTAGAAACTTATACACATGAAAGTGGTTACTCTGTTTTTTTCTTGATATCTTCCTTGTTTCTTGTGTGTTGTATGGTCATACTAAGCAATATCATTCATTGAATACTATGTGGATACGCAATGATCATCCTTGTACTAGTCTTATAATATGTTTTGTCATGCATCTCACACATCCTTGTGGTTGAGCCTGCTAATATGTTGTCTCTTACTTATTTCTCAACCTTGTTTCTTGCAAATTTTATGCCTTGGTATTTGCTCATTTGCACAAAGCTGTGTTATAAGTAAAATAGAGGAAGTAAGGATTCCATGTTGAGCACATTGTATTCACATATAAAAACCTAATGTTGCACATACCTTGGGGAGCTTCCTAATTTTATTTATAGCATCACTTTGTGCTTATCATATTTGTTCTCTCATGCCTTGTATTGTTAAATGGAGTTCGATGAGTGAGGATTCCATGATTATGCACTTTGTTCCCAAATGCAATTATCATAATTGGTGCATTATATTTGGGGAGCTCATATAATTCATTTAATAATGCCCATTTGTCTTCTTTCTCATTCGTTGTGCCTTAAATGTTTATGGGGGAGTGAGGATTCCATATTTGTGCATTACATATTGAAATACAACTATTTTAAATTGTGCACAAATCTTGGGGAGCTTCTCTATTTTAATTTAAGCATTTATTTGATCCTTCATTTGTTGTGTTAAAATGCTTATGGGGGAGCAAGGATTACATATTTGTGCATTATGTATTCTAAATGCATTTATTTTTCAATTGTTCACAAATCTTGGGGTTCTTCTCCATTTATTATTGAAAAACATTCTTTTGCTCTTATCATAATATCTTGTTGTTTCCATTTGGACTCATTTGTTGTTTTCAATTGGTTTATCGGATCTTGTGATTGCTTACATCATTTGTTGATGCTTCTTTTAGTTTATTTCTTTTGGAAAGCTTTGGGTCCTTGATATAGTTCTACTTCCTCCCAAGTATTCGTCATTGAATATGTGCGAAAGCACACCTTTGGAGGATTTATCACTATATTGGCCTTCTAGAACTTGTCACCCATTCCGGCAATCGATGCCAATGGGGGAGAAGATTTAGAGGGATTAAAGGAAGTCGGTTTATGCATTAAGTGTGTTCTTAAGCATTTGCCTTTCATGCTATTGCATCTTTGTTGTTTCTTAGCATATGGTATATATAGAGGAAACTCCACCAATGATAATGATTAGCAATATATGCAATGAAATTCAAGTTCATCACACATGCATAGTATTATGGGGGAGTATGCTCTATATTTGGTTTTACCATTTTATTCGTTAAATTCCTTATATAAACCCTCTCAAATTGTCATTAATTACCAAAATGGGGGAGATTAAAAGAGCATGTGGGCCCCCATGTGTGGTTTTGGTAATTAATGACAATCTATATGGACTAATGCTTGTATCAAGTTGCACTTGTAGGAATTGTCCATTGGCAATGCTTGAACCATGTGGGGGTGTCAAGGTTGAAATAACAAGAAAATGAAGAAGATCAAGTAATGACCAAGATGTTAAAGTAGTGATCCAAAGATTGGTCATGAGAGAGTTGATCCCATGGAAAGTGTGTCTTGAAGAATAATATGGAGTGATATATCTGGTGTACCTTCAAGGCACCAACATAATGAAGAAATGAAGTGCAAGTTCAAGATAATCCATCTCTAAGAGATCATATTCTTGGGGCTTGCCATCATTATGGTGATCGTGGATATGTGAAGATATGCCTAAAAGAGAGGCTCTCCCATAGTGAGTATGGGGGAGCAAACTGGAAGACTTCACCAAGCTAGCGCAATCAAGAAAGGTGTTCCATCTTGAGGTGGACAAGATTGTTATCGTCAAGCCCAAGTGGAATATGCTCAAGTCAAAGGTATGTTCTTGATAGGGTTTCTTTCTTACCGTTCTCATGGTTTTGGTTGGGGAGACCGGTTTATAGGATAGGTAACCATACTATCAAGAGGGGCTCTCGAGTGAGTAACTTGATCGTATCCCTCGGTGAGAGCTCAAACCTTTGCATACTTGGCATCTTATTTCTTGGTTCTTATACATTAGAGGATTTTGAGCTTGTGTTAATCTCCATGACAAGCTCAAGTTCATCGAAAATGGATTTCATATGCATTCTCTGTTGCATTTTCGATATTGAAGGTTTTACCGGTTTGTCTTTTCACCATTTGGTTCTATCCTCCCTTTATGGACTATGATGGTTCTCTGCATGATATTGTAGAGCTCGTTACTATCTTCGAAACGAGCTCAAGATCATCAAAATTGGAGTTCGGATGCAAAAGTTATGGTCGTTTCAGTTTTGCTATTTCTGTTAGTTTTGCCTAGGGCGAAATGTCCGGGATGAAATCGCCAGACACTCCGGGGTCGCGCAGAAATCTCAGATTTCAGTCGTGGGGTTGCCATACTGTGTACCATATCGGATTCTACCCGGACACTGGCCGGAATGTCCGGCCCATACGCTCCAGATCTCCAACGGTTGGATTTTGGAGGACCTATATAAGGGGCCCTTCTTCCACAATGGAACCCTAACCATTCTTGCAAGTTTTCCCCTTCATTGTTGATCTTCTTGAGCTTGCTTCCCCTCAATCCCTCCTATGATTCTTGCATATTCTTTAGGGATTTGAAAGAGGATATCTAGATCTACAACCCCACCAATCAATCTCTCCTCTAAGTGAGGGGAACATATTGGGATCTAGATCTTGGAGTCTTTTGTGGATTTCCTCCATTGTTCTTGCTCTCTTATTCCCCCATAAGCTTTTGTAGCTTTGGTGAAATTTGGGAGAGAAGGATTTGAGCACTTGTGTTCTTGCCATTGCATTTTGTGCATCGGTTTGATTTCTCGGTGAGGATTCGATTGAGTGAAAGGTGAGAAGCTTTTTACTCTTGGGTTCTTGGAACCCTAGACAGTTTGGTGGTTTTGCAGGTTTTTGTACTACTCGGGGCCTCCAATTAAGTTGTGGAGCTTTCCCCAAGCTTGTTTGTTGGGAGCCTCCAATTGAGTTGTGGAGAAGTGCCCCAACCTTGTGAGAGGTTCCGGATTGCCACCGTCAAGTGCACCGATAGGGGAAGCGTGGATCGATCCCGTTGGGATGAGATTCATAGGATAATAAGGGAGGCCTTTGTGGCGTTAGTGGTTATATACCACCCGCTCTCCAAACGATACGTAATCCTTGTTGGGAGGAACTCGGTAAAATATCGTCGTCCCCACGTGTCTCGGTTATCTCTATACCCGAGCTCTTACTTATGCACTTTACTTTGTGATAGCCTTCGTGCTTGAAGTATATATCTTGCTATCACATAGTTATTTGTCTTGCTTAGCATAAGTTGTTGTTGCACATAGGTGAACCCTATATTGTTCTAGGTTTTGTGCTTAACAAAGTAAACGCTAGTTTAATTCTGCCTTTGTTGAGCCACTCTCGGAAAAGTTTTAATCGCCTATTCACCCCCCCCCCCTCTAGGCGACATCTGTATCCTTTCAAACCTACTATCGAGCATAAATACTCCCTCTTGGTATTACAAGCATCTACTTGGCCAAAGTATCTACTAGCAACGGAGAGGATGCAAGATCACAAATTACATAGACATGATAGGATCAATAATCAATCTTACATAGTACACAATATCCATCGGATCCCCGCAAACATAATATGTAGCTTTACAAATAGATTATCTTGATCATGAACGGAGCTCACAAGATCTAAACATGATAGCACAAAAGAGGAGAAACAACCATCTAGCTACTATATGGACCCATAGTCCAAGGGTGAACTACTCACGCATCACTCCGGAGGATGGCATGGTGATGAATAAGGCCTTCGGGATGATCTCTCCCTTCCGATGCGGTGCCGGGAAGAGCTTCAGATCCCCCCGATCTAGGGACGATGGTGGCGGCAGCTACGGAATCTTTCTTGGATTTCTGATCGGGTTCTTAGGGTTTCTACGTCGGGGTGTTTATATAGGCAAAGGGGCCAGGTCGGTTGAGGGCCAGGGGGCCCACACCATGCCCTGGCGTGGCCTAGGGTGAACCCGCGCCAGGGGGTGGTGCGGCCGCCCTGTGGCGCCTCTTCATCCCCTCTCTGGACTCCTTCGCTCTGGTAAAATATTGACTTCGGCTTTTGTTCCGTCCAATTTCGAGAATATTTCTTTATTAGCTTTTCTGAAACCAAAAATAGCATAAAATAGGCAACTGGCACTACAGCATCTTGTTAGTAGTTTAGTTCCGGAAAATGTATAAACATACCTCAGAGTGTAGACAAAACATAAGAAAGTTGATGCAAAACAAGCATGGAGCATCAAAAATTATAGATACGTTTACGACGTATCACACCCTTTGATGGGGATGCGCCTACCGGGGTATACCCAGCAGGACGTTCGAGCCCAAGACACAGCGAGTGGGCTGCAAGATATTTGGATCGAAGCCCAGCGAGGACCCAAGCGACTGGAAGCTGAAGGCCCAGGCGAGTAGATAGGCCCAGTCTGGATGATTAGTTTTCTCCTTTATACAGGAGCCCGCGGACGATTCGACTGCATGTCTACTCTGAAGCCGTATACTCCGACTGCCAGCGGCCACCTACGCCTAATTGACGACGGCCTCAGGGACGACTGATGGGGATGTGCCTACCGGGGTATACCCAGCAGGACGTTTCCGACTGGCCCAAGACCTGGCGAGTGGGCCTGCAAGACGGCGACTGGATCGAAGCCCAGCGAGGACCCAAGCGACTGGAAGCCAAAGGCCTAGGCGAGTAGATAGGCCTAGCCGGATTAGGTTAAACGAGTACCGAAGCTTTAACTGATTCGGTTGAGATATGTAAACCCTAGGGGATGTGAGCCTATATAAACCTCCCTACAGGGCGTGTAGAGATACGTTCCATCATACACCCAAGCGACTCGCCGCCTAGCCGCCGAGTTCGCCCATTGTACCACCTCCATAATACAATCTAGCAGGAGTAGGTCTTTACCCTCCGGGGGGCCGAACCTGGGTAAACCCTGTGTCTCCGCCCTCATCTCGCACCGCAGATGGCTGGCCGCCCTTGCCCCTCGTTCTACTACTCGCCGATTGCAGCATCTGCCGTGACCATTCCCACGACAGTGGCGCCCACCGTGGGGCCTGGCCGGTCCGGCCGGTGTTCTGCGGCGAGATCCAATCTGACCATCAACGAGACGGTCGCCACCGGCCGCATGATAGCGATCAGCGAGAGGCTCCAAATCTTGCCGAGCAGCTACGTCCCGGGGGCGCGACCCGTCACGCACAGCGTGATCCTGCCGGTCGGCACGATCAGCCTCTCCGTCGGCCTCACCGACGTCATCGTCTCGGAGGACTCGGCTCGCATCCGCGAGTCTCCGCCACGCGATCGGCTCTCCGAGAGCCAGATCCGCACGATCCATCGCCTCGCCTCTGAGTACGAATCGGCCCACAGCGACGTGGACGAAAACTCAGCGGCCGCAGAAGATGCGGCCCTCAACGATGACGCCGACTCGGCGACCCCGGCGTCACTCGCCGGGTCCATCACCGCGGCTTCACCCGCGGGATCCATCACCCAGGTCTCCAACGTGGGAGACTTCGAGGACCCCTCCATCCTCGGGATCTTCGAATTCGATTCCGGATCGGAAAACTCTGCCGACCTCCGCGACGGAACCGGTCGCCACGCCGCGACCTACATGGCGACCGGCACCGAGCCGCCGAAGGACCCCTTCTCCACCCAATTCCTCCTAACGCCACGGCGACGGAGGTCGAGGAACTCCACCTGAAACTGGCGGAGGCGGTACGCAAGGAATAAGCCGAGCGCGAAAAATTTCGCCTCGGCGGTGTGGCGGGAACTATCGCTACCATCAGCAGCGGATCAGGTCGCTGAACCCCACCGTTCGGGGCGCCTGAACTTCGGCGAAAACGACCGGCCGCGTGGCGGCCGCGATCTGCGAGAACGGGCCACCAGGAGGAAGCGCCCGACCCCTGCCAGGGTCGACGGCGATGGGCGCCCCACCTCCACCCAACCGCACACCTCCCAGGGACCAGCCGCGGATAGTAGTCTCCTCACGGGAGCGAGACGCAAACGGCCTCCCACTATTCTCCACCCCGATGGACAACCTCGTGGCAGGCCGAGCAGCAGCCGAAAACATCACGGCCACGGGCGACGGCGCCCTACAGATCCAGTATGTCAGGGCCCTGCTCGCAAAGGTCGTCGAGCAGCAAAACGCGGGTGCCGACTCGTAGGGTCGAGTATACTCGCATTCTTCGTGAAGCAGAGCGGCCTCAAGCGGCCGCCCAATGGCGGCAAACACCCTCAACTGCCCGCCACCGGAGCCACTGCAGCTCCAACACCGACCCACGAACGCGGCACTCTCCAACAACGACCCTAGTGAAGGGTTTCGCGGCATAGTAAATCAAAATTTTCTACGGATGCGAACAGAGGGAAAGCCAAGATCTAATCTAGGAGATGCAATCAACGAGAGAGATTGGATTAGATCTTCATACCCTTGAAGATTCGCACAGCGGAACGTTCGTCGGAACGTGGGTGATGTAGTCGTACTCGCTTCTCCTCCTCGCGATCCGATCCGATCTAGCACCACAAGTGGCGGTGCCTCCGTGAGATGCACACGTGCAGCACCTCGACGTCTCCTCCTTCCTCGGACCAGCAAGTATGGTGGAGATAGATTGGATCTACAACACGGCGTGGTGTATATGGTGGAGAATTTCTGCTGCAGGCTTCGCCTACAAACAAGTCGGGAGAGAGGAAGGTAGCAAGGCTGCTAGGGCTTGGAGGAAGGTGTGTGGGGGAGGCGCACCACCCTCTATATATAGAGGCGGCCAGCCTGCCCTCCTCCAAGCCTATCTCTAGTTTAAACAATTTAAACTCTCCCTTATCTAGAAATCCTATCTCTAGTTTAAACGATTTAAACTCTCCCTTATCTAGAAATTCTATCCAGATTTAAACGAGTCAAATCTCTAGAATCGGCTGGGCCCTATGGGTCCTTGTGCCCTGGCCCAATGCGGCCAGGACACTCCCTCATAGGCCCATGCCCCCTCCGGAAGGTGGGGCCACGTTGGTCCCCTTCCGGAAGGTTCTAGAAGCTTCGGTACAATACCGATTAACCGGAACAATTCGAACTCCAAAACTGCATTGCCTTATATGAATCTTATTCTCCGGACCATTCCGGAACCTCTCGTGATATCCGGATCCCATCCGAGACTCGAACAAAATTCATAAACCAATTATCCAATCTATCCTAGCGTCAAGACACGTTAAGTGTGACCTGCGGGTTCGAGAATATGCACATGATCTTCTATCAATAATCAACAGCGGGTCTGGGCACCCATATTGACTCCCACACATTCATCGATGATCATATCGGATGAACCACGATGCCAGGATTCAATCAATCCCATATATATATTCCCTTCGTCTCGCGATATTTTACTTGCCCGAGATTCGATCGTCGGTACCGTCATACCTAGTTCAATCTCGTTCACAGCAAGTACTTTACTCGTTCCGTAATCCGACATCACTTTGTGATTAACTCCTTAACCACATGCTTGCAAGCGGTGTTGATATCGATTACCGAGTGGGCCCGAAGTATATCTCTCCGACTTGGGAGGGACAAATCCCATCTCGATACATACAACCCAACAAATATTTTCCGATCACCTGAGAGACACCTTTATGATCACCCTCTCATAGGATGACGTTTGATGACCTCAAAGCTTTCTTCCGATACCAGGGAGTTGCATTATCTCATGGTCTATTGACATAGGAAAAGCTTCGCAAAGACGAACACGATGACACGATCTAATTGCTCTACTTTGTTTGGGTCTATCCACCATATCATTCTCCCAATGATATGATCTCATTATCAATTGACAACTCATGTCTATGGTTAGGAAACCTTAACCATCATTGATCAATGAGCTAGTCCATAGAGGCGTACTAGGGACACGGTGTTGTTTACAAACCACACAAGTATTAAAGTTTCCGCTTAATACAATTCTAGCATGGAATATAAACTTTATCATGAACAAGAATTATAATAATAACATCTTTATTATTGCCTCTAGGGCATAATTCCAATAGTCTCCCACTTGCACTAGAGTCAATAATCTAGTTTACATTTGGCAACAATCTCACACCCATGGCATCGAGGTGTTGATCATGTTTACACGTGGAAGAGGTTTAGTCAATGGATCTGCGACATTCGGATCCGTATGTACTTTGCTAATCTTCGATCTCCATCCTATATAATCTCGGATTATATGAAACTTGCGTTGATATGCTTGGTCTTTGGATGATATCTTGGTTCCTTAGCGAGTGCTATGGCGCCGTGTTGTCACACAATATCTCCATGGGTCCAATGCACTTGGAACCACGCCAAGCTCGATGATGAAGTTTCGATCCAAACTCCTTCACTTGACGCGCTTCTGCAGCCATGTATTCCGCTTATCTTGTAGATCCCGATCACGCTTTGCTTGCAGCTTCTCCGACTCCACGCTCCTCCATTCAAAATATAAACGTATCACATGCGAGATTTAGAATCAACCTTGTCGATTGTCGAAACTAGCATCGACGTAACCTTTTCGACAAGCTGTTCATCACCCCCATAGACTAAGAACATTTCTTTAGTTCTATTTAGGTACTTTAGGATGTTCTTCACGGCTGTCGATGTTCCTCTGGATCACTTTGATATCTCGTCAAACTAAGATTATTGGACACATCCGGTCTAGTACACAAGATGTCATACATGATGGAACCTATGGCCGAGGCATAAGGCACTTTGCTCATAGCTTCCTATCATTTACATCAGCTGGACACTGAGCCTTGCTCAATATCTTACCTGACAACATAGGCACTGAACCTTTCTTTACCTTATCCATTCTGAACCTTTTCAGAACTTTGTCTAGGTATGTACTTTGGCTTTAAGCTATCGAGCGTCTTTGTCTATCTCTATAGATTTTGATGCCCAATATATAAGCAGCTTCACCTAGGTCTTTCATTGAAAAACACTTGTTCAAATAACTCTTCACATCGTTAAGCATGTTGATGTCATTTCCGATAATCAATATGTCATCCACATACATGCAGAAGCGTCACCGAGCTCCCACTCACTTTCTTGTAGATGCAAGCTTCGTAGCAATTTGGAACAAATCCAAAGCTCTTGATCACTTGATCAAAGCGAAGGTTCCAACTCCGAGATGCTTGCTTTGATCCATAAATGGAGCTGAAGTTTGCATACTTTACTAGCATCCTTAGGATCGACAAAACCTTCGGGTTGCATCATATACAACTCTTCATCAATGTTCCCATTGAGGAAAGCGATCTTGACATCCATCGCCATATTTCATAATCATGAAACGCAGCAATTGCTAATAAAATCCGAATGGACTTAAACATCGCTACGGAGAGAAAGTCTCATCGTAGTCAACACCTTGAACTTGTCGAAAGCGTTTTGCGACAAGCCGTGCTTTATAGACGGTAACATTACCATCCGCGTCCGTTTTCTTCTTGAAAATCCATTTGCACTCAACGGCCTTTCGTCGCTAGGAGGTCCACCAAAGTCCATACTTGGTTTTCGCTCATGGATCCCAATTCGGTTCATGGCTTCCGACCATTTCTTAGAGTCCGGCTCATCATCGCTTCCTCATAGTTCGTAGGTTCACTCTTCTACCAACAAGACAGTCAAGACATGGTTGCCGTACCACTCGGGAGGGCACGCTACCTTGTCGACTGTGACATTCGATGCGACATCGTCCAAGCTTCATGATCCTTGTCATTAGCTTCCTCTATTGTTGGTGCGGTGACCGAACAATTTCAGGTCTTGCGCTACTCTCAATTCAAGAGAAGGTTCAATAACCTCGTCAAGCTCTACTTTCCTCCCACTCACTTCTTTCGAGAGAAACTCCTTCTCAAGAAAGGAACCGTTCTTTGCGACAAACACTTTGCCTTCGGTTCTGTGATAGAAGGTATACCCAATAGTTTCCTTAGGGTATCCTATGAAGAGGCATTTCTCCGCTTTGGGTTCGAGCTTGTCCGGCATCAACTTCTTGACGTAAGCTTCGCATCCCCAAACTTTAAGAAACGACAACTTAGGTTTAGCACCAAACCACAGTTCATACGGTGTCGTCTCAACGGATTTAGATGGAGCCCTATTTAAAGTGAATGCAGCGGTTTCTAATGCATAACCCCAAAATGATAATGGCAAATCAGTAAGAGACATCATTGATCGGACCATATCTAATAGGGTTCGATTCCGGCATTCAGACACACCATTGCGCTGTGGTGTTCCGGGTGGCGTGAGTTGCGAAACAATTCCGCTTGCTTTAAGATGCGTGAGAAAATCATAACTCAAATATTCACCACCACGATCGGATCCTAGAAACTTAATCTTTCTGTTACGATGGTTCTCCACTTCATTCTGAAATTCCTTGAACTTTTCAAATGTTTCAGATTTATGTTTCATTAAATAGATATACCCATATCTACTTAAGTCATCGGTAAAAGTGAGGAAATAGCGATATCCACCTCGCGTCGAAACACTCATCGGTCCGCATACATCGGTATGTATGATTTCCAACAAGTCCGTTGCTCGCTCCATCATACCGGAGAACGGGGTTTTGATCATCTTGCCCATGAGGCATGGTTCGCATGTGTCAAATGATTCAAAATCAAGAGACTCCAAAAGTCCATCAGAATGGAGTTTCTTCATGCGCTTTACTCCAATATGACCTGAGCAGCGATGGCACAAATAAGTAGTATTATCACTATCTACTTTGCATCTATTAGCCTCAATGTTATGGATGTGTGTTTCATCCCTTTCGAGATTTAGAAGAAATAAACCATTCACAAGAGGTGCATGACCATAAAAGATGTTACTCATATAAATAGAACAACCATTATTCTCCGATTTAAATGAATAACCGTCTTGCAATAAACACGATCCGAAATGATGTTCATGCTCAGCAGGCACATAATAACATTTATTAAGGTTTAAAACTAATCCGAAGGTAAAACTAAGGAGAGTGTGCCGACGGCCATCACATCAACTCTTGATCCGTTGCCAACGCATTGTCACCTCATCCTCATAAGCCGCCTTCTATTCCGTAGCTCTGTTTGAGTTACAAATATTATAGCGAACCGGTATCAAATACCCGTGCACTACAATGTGGGCTAGTAAGGAAAACATCAATAACATGTATATCAAATATACCTTTGATGGTGCCAGCCTTCTTGTCCGCTAAGTACTTGGACGATTGCTTCGAGGACCCTTGTCCTTGCAATAGAAGCACTCAATGTCGGCTTGGGACGGACGAGCTTCTTCTCAGGGGGCATTGCGCTTGCCGCCCTTCTTGAAGGGCTTCTTTGCTCCTTACCTTTCTTAAAGGAGGGCTTGTTGACCATCAACACATGATTATCCTTCTTGATGTCCACTTTCAGCCTTCAACTTTGCGAAGAGCTCGGTGATCGTATCGATGGAACCAATCTGATTATGAGTCACTACAAAACTTTTGTAGCTGGGAGGAGTGATTGCGAACCTGTCAATCTTGAGCTCCTCTGGAATCGTGCATTCCGGTTGCTCAAGCGTTGAGTGTAGCCGACATCTTTATGGCGTGCTCACTAACGGAACTCCTTCCTCCATCTTGCGATTAAAGAACTTCTCGGAGATCTCATATCTCTCGAGCGGGCTTGAGTCGAAACATGGTTTTTAGCTCCTCGAGAATCTCAAAGGGCCGAGATAGGTTTCAAAACGATTTTGAAGCTCGGTTCCATAGCAAACAACATGGTGCTCTTAATCACACCATAATCATCTTTGCTTGTTGATAGACAGCTTTCTCATCAGTCGGCGCAGTTGCAGCAGGGGGTCACCTAACGCTTTCCCAAGGACATAGTCCTTTTGTCCGCCAGACAGAATGATTCTTAGATTGCGGAACCAATTGGTGAAGTTAGACCCATTGTTTCTAAGCTTTTCCTTCCAGCAAAAACGTTGAAGTTGAAGTTGGATTTGGCCATGTGATCTACAGTATTTGCAAGTACAATTTAGACTATGTTCATGATAAATAGTTCAACTTAATCAAATTACTAGATGAACTCCCACTAAATTCAACATCCCTCAAGTTGTTTAGTGAACACGATCCAAATTCACCACACCTAATCCGATCATCACGAGAAGAGATGTGGTTTCAATGGTGGACAACGAAGTGTCGATCATATCATTCATATGACTCATGCTTAACCTTCGGTTCTTGTGTTCCGAGGCCATGTCTGTACATGCTAGGCTCGTCAAGTTAGACCCAAGTATTTCCGCGTGTGCAAAACTGGCTTGCACCCATTGTATGTGAGCGTAGAGTCTATAGAACCCGATCATCACGTGATGCTTGGAAACGAACTTTACTTCGCGGTGCATACTTGGGGAGAACACAGTTTTATCTTGATCTTTAAGTGAGGAATCATCTTATAATGCTACCGTCGCGATCTAAGCATAATAAGATACATAAAGGATAAACATCACATGCATATAACTTTATGTGACATGGTATAGCCAATCTTCGCAATGATCTCCATCTTGTGCGTTCGGCATGATCTCCATCACTCCACCATGATTGCCTCCACCACGAATAGCAACTACAACTATTGCTAACTACTTAGCGATAAAGTGAAGCTATTACATGGCGTATAAGAAGTTGACTCAGGTCATACACAATTATAAAGACAACCATATGGCTCCTGCGGTTGTGTACTCATCGACATGCAAGTCGAAACATTACAAAACATGATCATCGCATACAATATACATCACATCTTGGGCCATACCATATCACGAAAACACTCCTGCAAAAACAAGTTAGACGCCTCTACTTTGTTGTTGCATGTTTTACGTGGCTTATGGGAGTAGATGCTAAGAACGATTCTTACCTACGGAAAGCCACAACGGTGATATTATGGTTGCCAAACTCGGTGTTAATCCCATGACAACTATAGTGAGAAACCGACATCCACCGGCCGCATGTGTGGAACAAGCCACACGTCAAGTGCGGATCCGGTCTCGACGATGTCGCGTAAGGTTGGCCTGGACGCTTCAATCTCACTATCCCGCGTCATAAGAAGAACACAAACAAGAGGCTTGCAGAAAAATCAATGCCCAACAACCATGTTGCGTTCTACTCGTGAATCACATCTACGCATAGATCTAGCTCGATACCACTGAAGGGTTTCGCGGCATAGTAAATCAAAATTTTCTACGGATGCGAGCGGAGGAAAGCCAAGATCTAATCTAGGAGATGCAATCAACGAGAGAGATTAGATTAGATCTTCATACCCTTGAAGATTACGCACAGCGGAGCGTTAAATCGAACGTGGGTGATGTAGTCGTACTCGCTTCTCCTCCTCGCGATCCGATCCGATCTAGCACCACAAGTGGCGGTGCCTCCGTGAGATGCACGTGCAGCACCTCGGCGTCTCCTCCTTCCTCGGACCAGCAAGTATGGTGGAGAGATAGATTGGATCTACAACACGGCGTGGTGTATATGGTGGAGAATTTCTGCTGCAGGCTTCGCCACAAGCGATCGGGAGGGAGAGAGGAAGGTAGCAAGGCTGCTAGGGCTTGGAGGAAGGTGTGTGTGTGTGGGGGGGAGGGGGCGCACCACCCCTCTATATATATAGGGGAGGCGGCCAGCCTGCCCCTCCAAGCCTATCTCTAGTTTAAACAATTTAAACTCTCCCTTATCTAGAAATCCTATCTCTAGTTTAAACGATTTAAACTCTCCCTTATCTAGAAATTCTATCCCGAGATTTAAACGAGTCAAATCTCTCTAGAATCGGCTGGGCCCTATGGGGCCTTGTGCCCCTGGCCCAATGCGGCCAGGACACTCCCTCATAGGCCCATGCCCCCTCCCGGAAGGTGGGGCCACGTTGGTCCCCTTCCGGAAGGTTCTAGAAGCTTCCGGTACAATACCGATTAACCCGGAACAATTCCGAACTCCAAAAACTGCACTGCCTTATATGAATCTTATTCTCCGGACCATTCCGGAACCTCTCGTGATATCCCGGATCCCATCCGAGACTCCGAACAAAAATTCATAAACCAATTATCCAATCTATCCTAGCGTCAAGACACGTTAAGTGTGTGACCCTGCGGGTTCGAGAATATGCAGACATGATCTTCTATCAATAATCAACAGCGGGTCAGGCACCCATATTGACTCCACATTCATCGATGATCATATCGGATGAACCACGATGCCGATTCAATCAATCCCATATATATATTCCCTTCGTCTCGCGATATTTTACTTGCCGAGATTCGATCGTCGGTGCCGTCATACCTAGTTCAATCTCGTTCACGCAAGTACTTTACTGCTCGTAATCCGACATCACTTTGTGATTAACTCCTTAACCACATGCTTGCAAGCGGTGTTGATATCGATTACCGAGTGGGCCAGTATATCTCTCCCACTTGGGAGGGACAAATCCCATCTCGATACATACAACCCAACGATATTTTCCGATCACCTGAGAGACACCTTTATGATCACCCTCTCATAGGATGACGTTTGATGACCTCAAAGCTTTCTTCCGATACCAGGGAGTTGCATTATCTCATGGTCTAAGGAATACAATATTTGACATAGGAAAAGCTTCGCAAAGACGAACACGATGACACGATCTAATTGCTCTGCTTTGTTTGGGTCTATCCACCATATCATTCTCCCAATGATATGATCTCATTATCAATTGACAACTCATGTCTATGGTTAGGAAACCTTAACCATCATTGATCAATGAGCTAGTCCATAGAGGCGTACTAGGGACACGGTGTTGTTTACAAACCACACAAGTATTAATGTTTCCGCTTAATACAATTCTAGCATGGAATATAAACTTTATCATGAACAAGAATTATAATAATAACATCTTTATTATTGCCTCTAGGGCATAATTCCAACACCTAGGCCAGCGACCAACTTCGTCGCCGCCAACGGTCAACCCATCGACGCCCGCACTCACATCATCAACAACCAAAGCTGGCGCGCACGCCATCCCGATGACCTGCGACACACCCTGACCAACCGCAGGGACGGCGAGCCCATGGGGTCGCTCAGTCGACTCGGCCCCAAGTGCTTCGGACCAATGATCCGAGGCGAGAAGTACCCGCCAAACTTCAAGGCGCCGAAGGAGATAGAAAAGTACGACCCCTCGTACGACCCTGCCGTTTGGCTCGATACATACCTCATGGCGATGGGGATCGCAGGCCACACCGACCTGCTAGCCGCCCGTTACCTCCCCCTGATGATGGAGGGGACGTGTAGGCAGTGGATCAACACCCTCCCCCAGGACAGTATCGACTCCTGGGAGGAGATGAGTGACGCCTTCGTCAGGCACTTCGAGTGCTCCTACACCCGCGCCACCACCATCGAGGACCTCGAGCGATGCGTCCAGGGACCCCACGAGTCGACCCGCAACTGGGTCCAACGATGGCAAGAACTCTGGTACAACACGGTCGGCATCCACCCGGACACCGCGATCCACTGCTTCAAGACCTGGTGCCGCTAAGAACCCCTGGTCTCCAAGCTCAAGCGACACTCTCGCACACTCGACAACATCCCGGACCTTCTCGAGATTGCCAAACGGTACGCGGAAGAAGATCCAAACCAGGAAACTGATGACGAGTCAGGAGGTCAACGCCGCACGAGTGGCAACGACAGCGGACGACGGTCCAACCTACGCTACAGCAACACTCGCCTCACCGGCAAGTGCCGCAGTGACGGGCGAGTCGACTTCGTCACCAACGCCGGGCACGCACAACGCGAGCCCAAGAGATTCCGCCGCGACGGAGGACAACGCCGCAACGGCGGCAACTACCAGACCAAGCCAAGGTTCGACCCGGCGGCCCTCCTTAACCAACCATGTGCGTTTCATAGCAGGGAAGGGAAGCCCGCAATGCACACAACCGCCGACTGCCACACCCTCAGGGAGATTGAGAAGGCACGGCGAGCACGGGAGGACCCCGACGACGACCCGCCAAACGGCGGAAAATTTGGCAAAGTGGCCGGCTCGCTCCATACCTTCACAGGCTTCAACCCGAAGCGCGAGAAGAAGGTCATCGCCCGCGCCGTCGCCGTTAACGCGGTGGCCTAGGTGGACGTTCCCCAGTTCCTCAACTGGTCGGAGCAGCCCATCACCTGGAGCCGCCAAGACCACTCGCCACGCGCCAGTACCGTGTCGAGTCGCCTGGTGGTCAAGCCTAAGGTCGGCGACTCGGCTCCCCAAGACATTGATGGACGGCGAGATCCATCAACATCCTGCCTCGACACCTTGAGCGGCTCCGCATCAATGATCGAGACGACCCACACCACGTTCCATGGCATCGTCCCCGGTTGAAAGGCGTACCCGATCGGCAAGGTCACGCTGCCAGTCACCTTCGGCACACCAGCAAACTTCCGCACCGAGCGGATCGTCTTCGAGCTGGTGCCCTTCGACAGTCCCTACCATTGCGTCCTGGGGAGCCAGGCGTTTGCCAAGTTCATGGCAGCGCCCCACTACGTGTACAACGCGATGAAGCTCCCCGGGCCGTGCGGCGTCATCACCATCAACGGCGACCCCGACATGGCCGCCGAGTGCGAGGCCAAAGGAGCCGAACTCGCTGTCGCCGTCATCGCGGCGGAGACCAACCACGCCGATGAGCTCGCCAAGTACGCGAGCGGGGTCAACAAAGACGACCCCACCATACTCAAGAAGCCCAACTCGGAGGGCGCAAACACCTCAACCTTCGAGGCGACGACGCACACCCGCACCGTCAAGATGGTCCCAGGCGACTCCAGCCAGACGGTGACGATCGGGATGGGCATGAGCCCAGAATAGGAAGGCGCGCTCATCGAGTTCCTCCGTGAGAACAGGGACATATTTGCATGGAAGCCCTCTGACATGCCTGGTGTCTCTAGGGAGCTCGCTGAGCACAAGCTAAACGCCGACACCAAAGTGCGACGCGTCAAACAGTCGCTGTGGCCCTTCAATGAAGAGCGCCGCCGGGCAATTGCCGAGGAAGTGCAGCGTCTACTCGCTGCAGGCTTCATCCGGCCAATTAAATACTCCAAGTGGCTAGCAAACCCAGTCCTGGTCGAGAAGAAGAATGGGACCTGGAGGATGTGTATCGACTACACAAACTTAAACAGCGCCTGCCCGAAGGAGCAGTTCGTCCTCCCGCGGATCGACCAAATAATCGATTCCACCGTGGGCTCGGAGTCGCTATGTTTCCTCGACGCCTACTCTGGGTACAACCAGATCAAAATGGCCGTCGAAGACGGCGTTCATCACGCCATTCGGAGCCTTCTGCTACACCGCCATGACCTTCGGCCTCAAGAACGCCGGGGCGACCTACCAGCGATGCATGCAAGAGTGCCTCGCGAGCCAAATTGGCCGCAACATCCACGTCTACATCGACGACGTGGTTGTAAAGTCCGCTCGCCAGGGTGACCTACTCGCCGACCTGGCGGAAACATTCGCCAACTTGCGAAAATACAAGATAAAGCTTAACCCAGGCAAATGCACCTTGTACCAGGACAACTCTTGGTGCGTCTCGAAGGAGGGATCGAGGCGAATCACGAAAATCGACACGATCGCTCGGCAAACCCGAGTGCTGCGCGACGTCGAAGCGGCGGGCGGTAGCGGCTCTCAGTCGCTTCATCCCCCGCCTGGGCGAAAAGGCGATGCCCCTATACCGCCTGATGCGCAAGAACCCCACCTTCCAGTGGGACAAGGAGGCGGATGACGCGCTCCGCAACCTCAAGAAGGTGCTACTCGCCGCACCGCTACTAGCCGCCCCCGCCGACAAAGAACCCATGTTGGTTTACGTCGCGGCTTCCGAGCGCGTCGTCAGCGCCGTGATGGTCGTCGAGCGACCGAAGGAAGGAAAGGAGCGCCCAGTACATCGACCAGTGTACTACATCAGCGAGGTCCTTACCGAGTCGCGCCAGCGGTACCCGCAGTACCAAAAGCTGGTATACGCGGTCTTCAGAGCTCAGCGGCGCCGTGATGGTCGTTTCCTCAGCACCACTGCAAGACATCATCCGCAACCGCGAGGCGACCGGGCGGGTCGCCAAGTGGGCCGTCGAGATCGGCGCCCACAACATCAAATAGGAGCCACGAAAAGCGATCAAGTCGCAAGCCCTAGCGGACTTCATCGCCGATTGGGAAGAGGCCTAGCAGCCAGAGAAGCTGCCATACCTCCATTACTGGAGCCTGCACTTCGACGGCTCCAAGAACGCGGACGGCGCAGGCGCAGGGATCGTGCTAACTTCACCGAAGGGCGACAAGCTCCGCTACATCCTCTGCCTCGACTTTACACCCTGCACCAATAACATGGCCGAGTACGAGGCCTTGCTCCATGACATGAGAGCTGCCAAGGAGATGAATGTCAACCGCCTACGCTGCTACAGAGACTCCGACCTCGTCGCGGGGCAAGTCGCAGGCACCTGCGACGCCGTCTCCCCCACCATGGCGGTGTACCGCCAAGCAGTGGACAAGCTGGGCGGACACTTCACAGGCTACTCCGTCGAGTGGATCGACAGGCGGAAGAACGAGGAGGCCGGCGCCCTCTCTCGCATTGGGTCGGCTCGACTCGCACCACCCGCCGGCGTCTTCCTCGACACAATAACCAAACCATCAGTCTCTCCCCCGAGGGAGATCGACATCGGAGTCCCGTTACAGCCGGAGGCAGCCACTGCACTCGTCAGGCGAGCACGGACCAAGCCCTACATCGCCTACCTGGAGGCCGGCACCTTGCCGGCAGACGAGACGGATGCTCGGATGATCTCCCGCCGATGCAAGTCCTACACCATCATCGACGGCGAGCTCCACAAGCGTAGTGTCACCGGCGTGTTCCAACGCTGCGTCCAACCCGCCGAAAGACACAAGATCCTCCACGATATCCACTCCGGTGACTGCGGCCACCACGCCGGCGCCCGCTCTCTGGTCGCCAAGGCTATGCGGCATGGCTTTTACTGGCCCACCGCACACGCCGATGCTGTCGACATTGTCAGCGATGCGGGTGCGGAAATCGCCAACCGGCGCGTGCGAGCTCGGCTCAAAACAATCCCCATCACCTGGCCATTCATGTGTGGGGCATGGACATAGGCCCCTTCAAGAAGGCTCCTCGGCTACACCCACCTGCTGGTCGCAATGACAAATTCACAAAGTGGGTGGAGGCCAAGCCGGTCGAAATGCGGCAGAAGACCGCCACTAAATTCTAGCGAGCTCATATATCGCTACGGGTTCCCAAACAGCATCATCACGGACAACGACACCAACCGCCAAAGGAGCCATGGCGAATTTTGCGAAGAGCACCACATCGGCTCGACCTCGCGTCGGTCGCCCACCGAATCCAACGGCCAGCGGAACGGGCCAACCAAAGCATCCTCCACGGCTGGAAGCGACTCGAAATACCACTCGCGCGCGCCGGTCTTGGGTCGAGAACCCTCATCATCTGGGGGATTCGCACCTCGGTCAACAGGTCGACAGGATTCACCCCCTTATTCATGGTATACGGTGTCGAGGCAGTCATGCCCACCGACCTCGAGCACGACTCGCCACGGGTCGTCCACTACACGGAGGCTGCAAACGAACTCGCCCGCCAAGACGGAGTCGATCAGCTCGACGAGGCACGTGACCTCGCTCGGTCACGCACCGCCATCTACCAGCAGGGACTCCACCGCTACCACAGCCGACGGGTGAAAACTCGCACCTTCCAAGAAGGCGACATGGTGTTGCGCCTCATCCAGGACAAGAAGGGCATGCACAAGCTCTCCCCTCCGTGGGAAGGGCCATTCGCCATCGGGCGAGTACTCGGCAACGACGCCTACTACCTCATCGACGTCCGCGGGGACGGCGAACTCGACGTCAAGCGACTGTGGAATGTAAACCTCCTATGGAAGTTCTACTCCTATAACCCCACATATGTACTCCCCAGTCGCTATGAAATAAAAAGAATCGGTTACCGCAAATTGCGCCTACTCTTCGTGTCTTGTGCTACTCGCACTCGTAATAACAGCGTCAAGATAACCGCAGAAGTCAACCTTTGGTACAGTGATCGGCACGGCTAAGTAGTGTGGTGCGAGAGCACTGAGTCACCTCAGGTCTTGCATCGTCCATGAAAAACGCCTACCCGGAGCCCCATTGGAGTCGCCCAGCCGGACTGGCTCTACGAGCCAAGACAACTGCCTTCGCTTGTTACAGCGACCATGGTCCTCCGCATCCTCGACATAGCGACTCGAACGGCCAAGTACCACGCTCGGGGACTGACGACCAGTTCATCACGAGCGGCTCGGGAAAACGCCAAGTAGGAGAGCATGCCGGGACTATCGCCGCATGACGGGCGGGCGGGGTGATGCGCCCAAACTAACGCGCCAAGTCCTCACCCTCCCTCGAGTCGCGCCTGGAACAACCAAGTACCACGCTCCGGGACTCGGCCACCCGACCCCGTTCGCGCACGGGAAAACGGTGAAGTACAGAGCGTTCAAGGGAGTCGCCCTGCGACTGGCTCTTCGAGTCCGGGCGAGTAGACCACAATAACAAAACATTCAAAAACAACAAACATATCACACACGAGGTAAACCCCACAAAAGGGCGGACGCGCTCGGGGACTCATTCAAAACTCAATCACAAAACACATGACAAATCCCAAAACAGACACGATGTCTCATTCAATAGCATGTCGCATTATCTCAAATTACAAAATATGCCCGTACGGCAGACTTGCTACTAACGCCATAGGGCAAACTACCCTATTCTGCAGGCTTCGACGACGACTCGCCAACACCTCGGCGATTGTGGATGAACGGCGTGTACGGGTTTGACGGGTACGTCGTCAGCTCACCTGCCATCGCCGCGAAGAAGGGTTGCTCAACCTTGAAATCCCGGTGCGGTGGCTCGGGGTCGTTGGGCGCGACGACCGTCTCCTGGTACGGAAGGAGGTCACCCATTGCCCAGACACGCTCGGAGTACATCGCAGCGCGGTCCGTCAACTTGAGCACCTCGGAAAGCTCCACCGCGCCAGTCGACAAAGGGTAGCCACTCGTCACATCGTCGAGGTCGAAGTCCTCCGGGAAGTGAGCAAGTCCAAGGCTAAGCGCCGTCACTGCTCCGCGCCAAAATGCCGATCGCGTCATGAATTCAACGACCGAGGGCGCCTTCTCCAAATACTTCCACACCTCGACGAGGTCGCTGGGAATTACCTCCGTGGGTGATATTTCCTGGAGGTAGGCTCGGATGCACGTTGTCGATAACGTCGCCGAGTCGACGAGCGTGGTCACGCACTGCCGCGCGTCGAACGAGCTCGCCTCTTCCGCACTATCAATGATGCGACCTGCGAGTAGAAGACAACAGTGAGTACGTCGGACAAAAAAAAAGCACACGCTATTGGCAGCGGCAGATGCACTTACCAATCAACGGGCGGGCGAGGTCCGTGATGAAGCGTTGAAGTGAAGTATGGTCGTCCTGAAGCCCAGCAACAAGGGCGTCCGACACTTTACGATCTTCTTCGGCGGCCGTAATGGCAGCCTTGGCTCGCCCATCAGCCGAGCTCGCTTCCTCCTTCGCCTCCCGCAGCTCGCGCTCGAGATTGGCGATCCGCTTTTCAGCCGAGCTCAAAGCCGATTGCATCGCCAATTCACCGGGGACAAGTCCTCGCAAGCTTCCTCCGCCTTCGGCAACCGCTGAAGCCCTTATTTGCTTCTTGGGCGGTGGCGTTCCTTCACACATCGCGTTTAACAGTTAGCCAGTGAATCCTAAGTGCCCACCGCTGAAATTCAGCGAGCGCACTCGGGGAACAATCAAAACTTCCTAAGTGCCCACCGCTGAAATTCAGCGATGCGCACTCGAGGGGTAATCAAAACTTCCTAAGTGCCCACCGCTGAAATTCAGCGAGTGCGCACTCGGATCGGCAATCAAAACTTCCTAAGTGCCCACCGCTGAAATTCAGCGATGCGCGTCGGGGCCGACGCAAAATAACAATTATACACCAAAAGGATCAGACCGCTGCAAAACACCGACCTGATCCTCAGGGACTGGACATACCTGGATGGCTGCGCCAAGCATGCCATGGAGTTGTATTGCGTCCACGGACGCAAGGAGAGCTGGCGTGTACCCACGACGCTGGTCGACTTCTGCATCGGCGACTCCAGGTGTACGACTCGAGGGTGAAGTTCCACTCGCCGTGGCCGCTTTGGCCATGAAGCGCGGGAATGTCGCGATGGAGGCACCCGCCCCAAAGGAGGTCGGCTCGGACGCTCCTGGCAGGCGCCCTCGCCGTGGACGCCGCCTCGATTCTGAGCTCGGTCGGCGACGCCGTGTCGTCAGAAATCATGACGACGTCATCGCCCTTGGCATTTTTGCCACCATCCGTAGGGACGACGACCTCGTCCGCCTTCCTCTTACGGGAAGGATCCTCCTCGTTGACGAAGGATGGAACCTTAGCCACGGTCGGGTGGCCCATCCTCTTCACTCCGGTCCTGTACATCAATCATGTAAGCAAGATAATCCAAGCAGCTATGGATGACAAAGGAAGGTGAGTGTACTCACTTGGCGACGGGAATGAAGCGTAGCCCCGTGCGGAGGCCGGCCGGCTTCTCCAGTTCAGGGCCCAATCAGCGGCTAAGCCCCATCTCCAGGACGTCGTGTGCCCAAGACACGGACGGCTTCTTCGTCGTCGAGGCCGCAACCGGAGCATCTGGGACATCTTCGGTAGGAACCTCCCTGCGAGGCGAAACCGCTGCAACCGGAGCATCCCCCAGCCCAGATACTGGGGCGAATGGCGGAGGCATCGAAGCCAGTGGCACCTCGACGGATGCCGTGTCCAGCATGGTCGTCGTCGGTGGCGCCTCGTCCTTGGTCGGGCTGGGGGCGTCAGAGCCGCTCGCCGAGTGCGGTGGTGAGGCCGGCCTCGTCGGCTTCGTCTTGTTCTTCGGAGGGGCCTTTGCCTCCTTCTCTTTCTTCTTCTTCTTCGACGGAGTAGCTTGGCAGCGCGAGGTGGTCTCCGGAAGTTCGTCTTCGTCGTGACGCTCGAGACTTTTACTCGCCTCGAGCTCACGCTGTCGCTGCCCGCGGGTCTTGCGAACAAGCGGGGCGACTTCCTCCTCGGACTCGTCGTCGTCATTGTTCTCGTCGCTCCCGGAATCGCCTTTGGCGGGAGGCGACTCGCCCATATCCTGGACGGACGAGCTCGAATTCTCGTCGTCCGAAGGCGGGAGCCATCCTTCCACCACTTGGAAAAGCTGCAATGAACGCAAGATGAAATTAGAGTTACCGCGACTGCAAAAACTGCGACTGTGAATGAAGCGAGGTGATTACCGTTGGGGCTGGACGCTTTGCGGTGTAGAAGCGACCCGGCTTGTCGTCGGTACACCGCTGGTGATCTTCTTGATCTTTGGGATGTAGTCCTCGAGCTTCCACTCGGCGAGGCAGGCCTTCGTCGAGTCTTCCCGACCCGTGTACTGGTACATATAGTGGTCGCGTCGAGCCAGAGGGACGAGCCGCCGCCCAAGCCAGCAGTTGTATAGGTTGATTGTCTGGAGGCCCTTCTTCTTCAAACCGCGGATGGTTTGGAGCATTTCGTCAACGACCATCCGCTGGTCGCTAGGGAGCTTGCCGACTTGAAGACGACGCGGCTCGGACCGGTTGGCGGAGTACCGCGGGATCCCCGTCTCGCCCGCCGGGGTCGCCTCGGTAACATAGAACCACGACTTCTTCGAGTCGCTCGCTGCCTTGGCGGGCAGCATCAAGTCGAAAAATGAAGCCTTCGACTTCATCTGGAAGGTTAAGCCGCCCGCGGCGAGCATTGGGCCGCCCGCCTCCTCGCGGCTGATCCGTCCGTGGAACAGATCTTGCCATAGAGGGAAGTAGGGCCGGCAGCCCAAGTAGCACTCGCAGAACGCCACGAAGATGGCGAGCTGCTCGATGCTGTGGGGACCCAGATCCGATGGCTGGATCCCGTAGTAGGTGCAGAAGCGTCGGAAGAACAGGGACGTGGGGAACCCTAGCCCCCGTTCTAGATGACTGGTAAAGCAGATGAATTCCCTCTCTCGCGGGCACGTGGTCACCTGTCCGGCCGCGGGGATGCGCCAGCAGCCGGCCTGCAGGATCCCGGCCTCCTCAAAGGAAGCCAGTTGCGCCCTCGTGCACTTAGATCTACCCCAAGGTTCGGTGGAGAGGGCCATGGCGGAAAGATTTGTGGGGGATCGGAGGATTTCTGGTCGGCTGGATCGCGATGCGAAGGGAGGCGAAAGTGCGCGCAGTCGGAGGAAATGGCGAGAAGGTGGTTCTCTGATCGCCTGCCATTCCCCTTATATAGCGGTTGTTACCCGCCAAATCAGGGAGCCGTTACTGCGCGGTGATTACGCCAAAAGTTACCGTTGGATTACCCCAACGGCTAGTTTGACCACGTTTAACGGTCCAACTTCGGCCACTCGGCTCGCCGACCCGACAATGTTGCGCCGACTTGACTCGCTAAAGCTGCGATCTGGATGATTAGTTTTCTCCTTTATACAGGAGCCCGCGGACGATTCGACTGCATGTCTACTCTGAAGCCGTATACTCCAGCCGGTACCCTCGCCTAATTGACGGCCTCGGGGGCGATGGGGATGTGCCTACGGGTATACCAGCGGGGCGTTCCGGTGGCCCAAGACTGGCGAGTGGGCACCTGCAAGATCGGATCGAAGCCCAGCGAGGACCCAAGCGACTGGAAGCCAAAGGCCTAGGCGAGTAGATAGGCCTAGCCGGATTAGGTTAAACGAGTACCGAAGCTTTAACTGATTCGGTTGAGATATGTAAACCCTAGGGGATGTGAGCCTATATAAACCTCCCTACAGGGCGTGTAGAGATACGTTCCATCATACACCCAAGCGACTCGCCGCCTAGCCGCCGAGTTCGCCCATTGTACCACCTCCATAATACAATCTAGCAGGAGTAGGTCTTTACCCTCCGGGGGGCCGAACCTGGGTAAACCCTGTGTCTCCGCCCTCATCTCGCACCGCAGATGGCTGGCCGCCCTTGCCCCTCGTTCTACTACTCGCTGCCGATTGCAACATCTGTCGTGACCATTCCCACGACACCCTTAGGGCCCTTCGAGTGCTGAACTAGTGGATATGGCTCCTCCTGTGTTTGGTGCCCGACCGTCGCCGAGTGAGGCATCATAGTTGCCGTTTCTGCATGATTGCATCCGAAGCCTGGAGAAGGATGTTCTTAGCATTCGTGGTCATGCGGATGTGTGGAAGTCCAAGGCCGAATGGGTCACTGCTAGGGAAGAATTTCTCCTTGAAGAATTTCGGCAGGTTGGCGAGCAACTCCAGTGTAAGTCACTCTGAGCCTTTGTACTTTCGACTGTGCCAGGTGTTTATGTCATCTCAGCTGCTACGTTTGTGAAGTTGTGAATCTTCTTCCGAAGGAAGAGTAAGAGTGTGTTGCAATTTGAATGAATTGCTTGACGCAACAGGAGTTGGAGGCCAGCGGCTTCTTCTTGATGGACGACGACCGAGAATTTTTCCTTGCAACTGTGCAAGATCGTGTCCATCAAGTGCTTCGGGTGCTGAAGCGAGGGAGGTCGTCACTCGCGGCGATCTGGACCACGATGTTCCCTCTGGACTCTACTTCCTCCAGCTTCTTGGGCTTTCTTGGAAAATTTCGAGATACAGGCCACGTGAAGGAGCTGTTGCGCCATCAGCTAGTGCCGGGTGTGAAGGTAGCCATGTCTCTTGTTCGACTGCATCCGATGTCAACCTTGCAGAGATAGCAGCTGGGCCACCTCCTCCTCCGGATGGTATGGCATGGGATATGCGTCCGCACTATGAGGAAGTGGCGCAATATGCCAAAGGAATTGTAGATGTTTTTTAGGAGCGGACGAATTTCCTACTCCAGCATGGTTGAGTCCTATAAATATAAAAAGAAACAATGTAAATTATGTATATTATCGAGTGAGTGGGATGTTTAACGCCCTTCTAAAGTTGTATGTATTGGCACGTAGTGTGTTGTTTGATTATGGAGTGTGCATGTACTTTTCGTTAGCCTGACGTGGTCAGCTACTCAGGTTATATGCATTGTTGTCAATCGACGAAGTCGTAAGGTGAGGTGCATCCCCCGAGTGTATTTTAGCGATAAAAATGTAAGAGAGAAAATTTTGTGCCAAGGAACTTATTTTTATTCATTGTAATGTAGGAGGTACAGTGTTCGACTCAGTAGCCTGGCTGAATAGCCCTATTGAAAGTAAAATACAACTAAGGGTAGAATCGTCGCAGTTTTGTGACGTTCCAAGGGTTGGAGTATTCGACTCTTGACTCAACCTCCTTTAGTCGGTAGGCGCCACCTAGGATTACTTCAATGACTATGTAAGGTGCTTCCCAGGGTGATTCGAGATTTAGGTGCCCTACCTACTTGAGTTGCAGAACGAGTCCTTCCACGAAGGACCTTGGGCATAGCCGACGGCTGCAGTAGTTGCGAAGACTTTGCTGATACACCATTAAGTGGGCTGCGGCGATATCGCGAGCTTCGTCCAACATGTCGACGACGTCTTCGAGTGCGGCCGATGATTTGGCCTCGAAGTAGGAAACGACCCGTGGGGCCTTGTAGCGTACCTCAGTAGGCAACATGGCTTCATCTCCGTGCACCATGAAGAAGGGCATGTAGGCAGTTGAGCTGTTTGGCGTTGTGCGCATGCTCCATAGAACGGAGGGTAGCTCGTCTACCTAGGCTCCTGCAAGACTTTCGAGTGGGCGTAGCAGCCGTTTCATGATGCCGTTTCCGATGAGACTGTTGGCCTTCTTGACCTGCCCGTTGGTCTGCAGATGCGACACAGAGGCATATGTAAGGTTGATCCTGAGGTTTTCGTAGAATACTCGGAACTCCTTCGAGGTGAAGTTCGATCCGTTATCGATGATGATGTTGTGGGGCACTCCGAACCTGTAAACAATGGACTCAAAGAATTTGACAACGGCGGCGCCAGACTGATTAGTGACGGGCTTGTCTGCCTCTTCGTTGCTTTCCCTGCCAACATGGCAAACTTCACATCCGTCAAAGTCCCCTTCAAGTGAGTTGTAGAGCGCACGATATGCGATCATGTTGGTGCTGTTAGCATTGCACTCGTTCATCGTCTGCTGGACGACGATGTTGGAGTCACTGTAGGTGACGAGGCGTGTAGCGCTGAATACCTTTGCCATCCTCATGCCATGTAGGAGTGCCTCGTATTCAGCCTCGTTGTTGGATGCACGGAAGTTCATCTGAAGGACATAGTTCATCTTGTCTCCTTGAGGGGATGTCAGGACCACGCCGGCTCCTGCCCCGACCTCGTGCTTGGAGCTGTCGAAGTGCATTGTCTAGGAATAGGACATGTCCGAAGTGTCCAGCAGCAGGAGCTCCATCTAGTGGACGAGGAAGTCAGGGAGCACTTGGGACTTGATGGAGGTGCGCCGCTCGTAGATGATATCTTGAGGAGATAGCTCGATGTCCCACAAGGCTACTCGCCTCATAGCTTCGGGGTTATTCAGGATGTTCGACAGTGGTGCTTCATCGACAACCACTATCTGCTGCTCTTGGAAGTAGTCGCTCAATCGGCCGCCGTCATGAATACGCCGTAGGCGAGATTTTGGTAATGGGGATACCTTTGCTTTGTTGGGGTCAGTACCTCACTGAGGTAGTACACTGGGCGTTGTACCCCGTGGGTCTTGCCGTCTTCGGGTCGTTCGACCACGAGTGCTGTGCTGACCACCTGGTGCATGGCTACGATATATAGCAGCAAAGGCTCCCTATCCTTTGGTGTTACCAACACGGGAGATGTGGATAGCAGGCGCTTGAGGTCTTCGAATGTTGCGTCCACCTTGGCTGTCCACTCAAATTTGTCGACTTTGCATAGCAGCTGATAGAAAGGGAGGGCCTTCCCGCCCATGCAGCTGATGAACCTGCTGAGCTCCGCGATTCTCCCAGCCAGTTACTGGACTCCTTTGAGGTTCTTGGGCTTCTCAATGGCTAGTATATCCCTGATTCTCTTCGGGTTGGCCTCGATTCCACGCTAGGAGATGAAGTACCCGAGTAATTGGCCAGACAGGACACCGAAGGCGCACTTGTCCGGGTTTAACTTGATCTTGTAGCGATCAAGGTTGTCAAATGTCTCACGGAGATCGTCGATGAGTGTTCTGGCCTCCTTGGTCTTGATTACTATGTCGTCAACATAGACTTGCACATTGCAACCAATCTAGCTCTTTAGGCAGGCCTGCATGCATCGTTGATATGTGGCGCCCGCGTTCCTCAGCCCTAAGGGCATAATGTTGTGGCAGAACACCCCGAATGACATGATGAACGTCGTTTTCTCCTGATCTTTGGCCTTTAGCTGAATTTGATTGTAGCCTGAGTAGGCGTCGAGGAACGAGAGTCTCTCGCATCCTGCAGTGGAGTCGATGATTTGATCAATCCGTGGTATAGGAAAGTGGTCCTTAGGGCAGTGTTTGTTAAGCGACATGAAGTCCACACACATCCACAGGATGTCCGTGTCCTTCTTAGGGACTAGCACGGGGTTGGCCAGCCACTCGCTTTGCTTTATCTCCTTGATGAAGTTGGCATCGAGGAGTCTATTGACTTTGATACCAACGGCTTCGGCTCTTGTCTCGGACAGTCGATGCATCGACTGCTTAACTGGCTTTGCATCTGGAAACACATTAAGTGCGTGCTCGGCGAATTCCCTGGGAACTCCTGGCATGTCCGTAGGACACCAGGCGAAAATTTCCCAGCGCTCATGGAGGAATTCGAGGAGCGCGCTTTCCTATGCGGGGCTTAGGTCGTTGGAAATCAACGCCGTCTTGGAGGCATCCGTCGGGTGGACCTACACCTTTTTAGTGTTGACTGTGGATTCGAACGACATGTCAGGTGTGTTTTGACAGGTAAATGGGGGCGCCTCGTTGTATCTGACCTCCTTTAGTATTGTGAGATCCTCATGCATGCCGAACGATTGGGAGATTTTGTTGAAGTCCCTGTCGTAGTTGTCCGACCTGGTGAAGCTTCCTGGGATGGTGATGACGCCCCTGGGTCCTGGTATCTTCAGTAGAAGGTACGCGTAGTGTGGTACTGCCAGGAATCTTGCGAATGCCACACGCCCAAGGATGGCATAGTACTTAGAGGGCCAGTCCACCACTTAGAACTCAAGCCGCTCTCGCCTGAAGTTATCGGGCTTGCCGAATATGACGTCGAGCCATATTTTGCATAGGGGGTATATCCCCATCCCTCTGATGAGTCGTGAAATGTCGTGTCCGATGCCTCTAAGCTGCATAGCGGGATCTGCATAGCTTCGAGTGTGCTGGCGAACATCAGGTTGATGCCGCTGCCGCCGTCCATAAAAATGCGGGACATCTAGAACCCTTCGATCTGGGCCTCGAGCATCAGGGTAGGGTGACCTAGGCGAGGTATCTGGCACGGGTGATCCGAATGTCCGAACATGATGCATGACTCTGAGCCACTGAGGTACTCAGGTATGGCTGGTGGAGAGGTCACGACCAAGTTGACTTGGCAGGTGATCTTCTTCTAGACCCTGTTGGTTGGGTGTCCCTTATGTATCATCGTAGACCCCAATGTTGGCGGGTATGCGTCTACCCCGTTATTCTATGCTGGCGCGGTCACACGTTGCGAGGGTCCTCCGGGTGGTGGTGGTGGAGCCCCGTGGGCTACCCTTCCTGGAGCAAGGGCGAATCCTGGGTTCACCGCTTGGCATCGCATCTGGGCGAAGCCCTCGTGGAGTTTTTGAAAATCCGTGCCGTCCTTGAGCATGTGGCTGGCCTTCCTCTTTCCATCATGTTTGTCGATGTATAAGTGGATGGTGCAGGGACCCGACAGATTTTCGAATGAGGACGGCTTATCATCGCGGTTTCGACGCTGCCGTGTTTGAGTTGTCCTTCCGCTGTCGCGGTATTTGCCACCGCGGTACCCGCTGTTGCGGTTACCATCTTCGTGACGGTCGGCGTAGCCAGCTGCAACCATGTCGACCTCTTCGCGATCGTCGTAGACACGCGATCTTCTCTTTCCGCGGCAATCACGCCTACGGCCAAAGTCATCTTCGTCATCCGAACGTTTTTAGTTGATGACAGCCTCGCCATCGGCCCAGCAATTGGCGATGTCCATCAGGTGATCGATGGTTTTGGGCTTGACACCCCGAGATCCTCTTTGAATTCATGGCGCCTGACGCCGTTGTTGAAGGCGTCGATTGCCCTCTCCTCAGAGATGTTTGCGGCAGAGTTTTTGATGATGGACCAACACAGTATGTACGAGCATATGGACTCGTTGGATCGCTGGTAGCAGGCCCGTAGCTCTTCGATTGAAGCTGGTCTCTTGTTGGTGCCTTGAAGTTGCGTATAAAGCTGTACACCAGTTCTTCCTAGCTTCGGATGGAGCCGGAGGGGAGACTGCTGAGACAGGCCCTGGCTACGTCTGTCAGCTGCAGCTAGAGGCACTGCATGGCTGTATTTTTGGTCCCTCCATGGAGCTTTACTGACGTCAGGTGATCGTCGAGCCAAGTCTTCGGGTCCTGTGCGGTGTCGAACTTCGGGTTGTCTGAAGGGAGCTTGAAGCTTTTTGGCATCTGTGATTGAGGTACGGCCCTGCTGAAGCACCTAGCGTCGCACAGTTCCCTGTCGTCGTCCTCGGACTTAGCTGAGAACGCGCGTTTGGCGCGTGACTTGTCGATCTTGTGATGTGTGAGCTCACTACGAGCGTCGTAGTTGCTACTCCTGTTTCGTGGGCTCCGGCAGTGTGGAGGCAGGTCATGCTCTTCCTCCTTGGATGAGTGTGTGCGGCTTCGAGTGAACTTTACCGTTGCCTTTTTCTTCGGCTCCACAGGTGTTTCATCGTGGAGCGCAGCTCCGACGAGTCTGAGTCCTGCGAGCGCGGATTTTTGGATCGCGTTCCTTGGATCCATGGTCGGTGACGGGTTAGATGTGAGGTAGGTAGTGGTCGCCAGGACCGCGGCTTGTGGCGTCTTGGGCATGATGTTTCCCTGTGATTCCATTGTCATGAAGAACATGTCAAGTGCCTTGGTGGCCTCGTGTCGTGCTGTATGGTCCATGCACTCCAGGTGATAGAGGTTTTGCCACCATCGTAGCCCTTCGAGGTAGAGCTACCAGTAGAGAGCGCAGCTCACCGCATGCTTGATTCATCGGCCGCTCGCCTATGCTTGCCGAGCTCGCTTTGCTGCTTGATCTATCGATTGTGCTCCTCGATGAGGTGCTAGTGATAGCCCATCAGCATGTCACGTGGGGCATCAATAGGTAAAGGGTGAGTGCCTCGCACGGCGTCGCGCACCTTCTCCCAATCCTTGTCAGAGAGGTGGATCTTGTTGCGGACATAGTTAATACCCTTAGTGCCTTGAGGTGCCCTATTCCCATTGGGATTTGGTGGGGGTGCCCTGTTTCCTCCGTTTTTGGCCTAAGGGTTGGGAGGGGAGTTGGTGGGATTCAGTGGTGGGTCGGTTCCGTCGTTGATGTCGCCGTTATGGATGGCCACGCACATGTAGCATGGGGAGGGATTGTTTCTCCTGCAGCTCTCAGATCCAGAACCGTAGGTTCCTTCCTCCGTAGGAAGGTCACAGAGATCGGAGTTGCAGCTGCTGCTGTCATCTGAATTTCCCGTCAGCGACAATGTGCGTGGGGCATCCATAGGTGGTACCCACGGTGTAGGCTTTATTGATGGAAGTGGCACCCGCTCTGGGAGGCGGAGGGTGCTAGTCTTGCCCACCTGGAAGTATAAGCTTTCGAATAGCATATCAAATCCGTCGCCTATGGACTCGAAATCTTTGCGAGTGGCCGGCGAGTGGGAGGTGAAGTCAAAAGCGCCAAAGAGGAGATGATTCTCCGTCACTGAGGAATCATAGATCGCTCCAGATGGAACCGTCACAACCGCACGATCAGCGTCCCCCGTTTCCATAGACGACAAGGGTTTGACTCGTCAATGCCCATTGTTATGGACTTGGGTTTTGGAGAAGATGGGGATGCTAGAAGTCGTGAGACGGTTAACAGACACGCAGCAAGGGGACACGATGTTTACCCAGGTTCAGGCCCCCGGAGGGGAAACCCTACTCATGCTTGTCTGTTCTTGATTACGGTGGAACCGAAAGTTACAGGGGGTTCGCAGATGCAATTTGGCGTGAGGTGTGTGTATGATTTGGGGGAGAGCCTCCTCGCTGTTCCCTCCTGGCCTTTATATAGATAGGCCAGGTCTCAGGGGTAGGTTGAGTCGGTTACAAGTTAGGGTTTCACCCTTGAATAATCTATCTACATCTTGGCGGTTTTCTCCAAGGACTCGAACTTGTACTAGACTTGGGACACCCGGAGTCTCCTTAGGCAGCAAGTCTCTTCGTGGGCCTTCACTGGGATGTACCGGGTATACCAATATAAGGTACCTGTAGGGTATATCCATGTGAGATAGAGTGATGTACGGAAATTTGCTCGTCAAGCCTATGACTATGACCCATATACGGAACGTAGTCCAGCTTGATGAGAAGCGCCAGTAGCTACCGGAGGAAGCGCAGGCCATCGCAGAGCAGGGCGCAAAGTTAGATCGAGATATGGCCAAGGCGCATAAATCGATTTAAGCAGCTAGAGCCATGGAAGATGAGTACAAGACTCTGCTCAAGAAGCAGAAGGCTAAGAAAGCTCCGGCTCACATTCTCAATGACCCTGGTGTACGGCGCAACTTGGGGTGGTCCCCCTCGAAGCCGACACAAGCTAAGCCATACATTGACAGTGAGGGAAGGCAAGTCATGCCCACGCCCATCCTCAACTTGGCCGTCGCCAAGACCTTACTGGAGCAGTATAGATCACTCGTAGTTGTCAAACATCAGAAAAAGGCCACCTCTCAGAGGCTTCAGTCTGATCCAGCATATTGCTAGTGTAGTAATCCTAAATGGCCAAGGGAGAGATCTCCTCACGATCTCAGCTCCCAGATGGGTTCATCAGAACAAAGACGGAGGGATGTGTGCAACAGGAAGGACGCTATCCCCATATCCTCCGACCATGGAGGCCAAGCCCACCCTCGTCGCCTGTCTCCACCGCCCTGGTCCCCCCGACATCACGAAGACCCAAAGGCTCACCACCGTACGAGCATGCCTCCGCCTAGACGCCCCAAGGGAGGCATCGTCATTCGCGACAACACGGAGCAGCCTCGACATGGCGAGGAGCGTAGTGGCAATCACGGACAGAAGAGCAGTTCGCGCCATGACCCTCCGTGTCCGATAAGCAACTGTGACAGACGCGAGGAATCACAGGAGGGCAACAACAAGAATTATAACCCACCGCCACCTCCTCCTCCATCACCACCTAGCAGCCACCATGGCAGTGGAGGGCCGCGTCGTTCACGTAGCCCTTCCCCTGATGGCAAGAAGAAAAAAGCAAGACCGGAGCCTTACGATGCGCGTTCATGCTTGGACAAGATTCAAGATGCCCAGGAAGGACAGTACCTAGGACCACATTGCTTTGGACCTGTAATACGGAGTGCAACTTACCCCAAGGGTTTCCGGATAGACAAGACGATCAAGCTCTATGACGGCACCGCCAAGCCTGCTACGTGGTTGCAGGATTATGGCAACACGGTCGAGATCGCTGGGGAAACCCCAAGGTTGTCGTCAAGTACCTCCCAGTGATGTTGACGGGCACGGCCTGCCAATGGATCGACGACTTGCCGGAAAATTCCATATGCAATTGGTTGGACATGCAAGAAGCGTTCACCAAGAACTTTGAGGGAACGTACAAATGTCCCTATACTGTTGGCGATCTACAACGGTACGTCTAGGAGAAGGACGAGACATCTCGAGCCTACCTCTCCCGCTGGCTGGATATGAAGAATTCTTGCGTAGGAGTGCACGGTCAGACTGCTATGGACGCCTACATTGATCACTTGGAAAATGGTGCTTTGCTCCGACATAAGTTGAAGTGCATTCAGGACAATCACAGGCTAGAACTCAATTATATGATCTCATTTGTTAGCGAGTTCGCGGTTGCCGATGACAATGCTCACGACTCCTTGCCGGCAATTTCCATTACAACCCAAGCTAAGAGGACCAACAAAACTAAGTGGAAGACTCCGCCAGAAGAAAAGCTAACCTCCAACATGGTCACAATGACGTTGGCAGGAAGAGGTGACAACAGACAGCGTGTCCAAGGAAGGGGGGCTGGTCGTGGGCTGCAGCGCGGTAGTGAAACTATCCCGGCAGCGCCCCGCGTTCCCCAAACGTACGAGGAATACCTTGATATGCCGTGCCTCGTACACCTCGACTCTAATGGCAAAGCTACACACACCAACCTCCATTGCAAGTTCGTCAACGATCTAAAAGAAGACCTAGAGTATGGATACAAGCGAAGCCGGAAGAACCGAGCGCGAGGTAAGGGCAAAGGGAAAAATAAGGAGGAGGAGTCCAAGGATTCATGTGACATTGACCAAGACGTTGACCCCAAGCATGCTGACAAGGGCGATGGCAAAGGCAAGAACCCCTTCGAGAAGAAGGCCCCCGTCTACCACACTTTCCTTGGCACCCCAACTGTCCGGGCATAGAAGACCTCCCTAAGGATTCTGATGGCCATCCTACCCCAGTTCCCAAGTACCTGCGCTGGTCGGAAGTTCCAATCACATGGGACAGTAAGGATCATATCGACCTCGTTCCAACGAAGAATCAATACGCCATAGCCATCAACCCCTTGATTGACAGAAACGAGTTCACCAAGTGCATGGTGGATAGCGGAAGCAACATCAACATTATGTACCTAGATACACTACACAAGATGAACTTGACGGAGACCAACCTAAGGTGGACCAGCACCATGTTCCATGGCGTAGTTCATGGCCGGGAGGCTCGGTCCCTTGGGTGCATCACGCTTCTAGTCGCTTTTGGCGATGTTAACAATTACCGCCAAGAACGCATGACCTTTGAAGTGGTCCCCTTCAAGAGCACTACAAGGAATCTGGCTATATATGACCCTCCATTTTCGTCACAAAATCGTCACAGTAGCCCGTTTATGACGATTTTATGACAATTTTGAGATCTTCAAAAGCTGGGCGTCGCAAATGAACTATAACAACGTTTTTGGTAAAATCGTCATAACCGTCTACGTCTATGACGATCCAATATCGTCACGGGCCATCTAGCCTGGCCAAGTCATATCCTACGTGGCAAAACTATGACGAAATGAAATCGTCTTAAATCAAAATCAGCCCAATCCATTTCTATGGTCCATATGGGCTCAGCCCAATAATTTCAGCCATTTATTTGCTACGTTTTTGATTATTATGGTCCATTTCTCTATTGGGCCTTAGCCTTCTTACACCCTTTTATATTTTGGGCCTTGGCCTTTCTAAGGTCCATCTGTTTTTGGACTGGTCCTACCAATCAGATGGGTCCCAATTGTCAGACTATTCAAATAATTTGATCCCACATGTCAATTTCCGTTGTCCAACTAGTCCCACTTGTCATGTTTATTTACCAATAATTTGACAGTAGTTAAACAACATACAATTTAATCAGAATCACAGGAATAGATGAAATCGTTCTAATAACATCAACAATCAAGTCTATTACAATATTTCGACGGTTCAAATCACGTATACAAAATAATAACCCAGACCGACATGAGGCTGCAACTGAATCTAGCTCAAAATTTAAACCCCAACACACGACTAAGCAATGCTGCATCCAGCATCTACATCCAACATCATTCGATGCGAAGAAAAAGAGAATGTCCATCCAGCCGGACTCAGCTCCAACCTCTAGGTTCTCCCACCAGCTGCATCAGCGCCTGCAAACATTGAGTCCGTAATGAAAAACAAGGGAACCTTGAATTTTGTAGAGAAACAGAATACATAAACAACCATGGGTTACACATATCGAGTAACTCCAGGAAGCTTGTGATATCATGGGAAAAAAGAAGCTTATACTAAGCTTAAGTATACATGTAAACATAAAAAGGTTGCTACCATCTACAGACATGAGGTTTTCATACCGCCTTAAATGACATTTCCATCAATTGTGACTAGAATTCCATGTAATGTATTTCCATGGAATTTCCACCATTATGATCCATGATGCACTTCACAGATAATATAACCAATATTTCAATATTTGTTTTTACCTTGAAAGGGGAAAACAAAACGACACTAGCACATACACGTCCAGAAGACGAAGATACCACGGAATACATCACATATCCGTAGAACAAAGAAGTCACCATCAGTCTGCAGAACAAAGAAGTCACCTTCAGCAGTACTCAAGAAAAAACAATACAAAAGTTAGTGTATTGATACACTTGCACAAAGCTGACATTCTGAAAACAGGCAACAAGAAGAAGCAATCAAAAGTTCAAAGTGTCAAATTTATTATCCCTAGCAGTGTGATAGTAATATTTGAGTAGTTCAAGATAAGAGTAGCTAATAAAATCACATGCAACAACATTAATATTATTTTAGATCACAGTACATCCAATTGCGAAATATACCAATAGCTATACAACCAATAACAGAGTGATATGCAACTATTGACTGCTTATAGTTGTAAACTGTACATACTTTTTTACCTGTCAATTATAATATTGGTTTGCGGATTGAGCAAGTTATAATATCTACAGTTCTAGCACAATAGCATGTAAAAAAGACGAGACAAAATAGTAAAACAATAGTACAAGCAAACACATAGTTCTTACTTAGTTCTCAAACGAGTCAGGAGATAGGCAAATAGAAAATAGAAGTACATCATGCATAGTTCTATATTGAACATACGGAAATAGCAAACAGCAGTACATCACACATAGTTCTATCTCAGACATATGGAAATAGCAAATAGCAGTACTCTTAGTCTCACAATGTCAAAAGACATGGCTAGAGAAATAGCAACCAGTAAACAACAGTACATCAAGCATACGGAAATTGGCAAATATATTATGGATGAATGCATCAGCCCAATATTATGCATGGACCATACTCAAGTATGGGAGCAGATCTTCTAAAACAGAAAGAGAAGCACAAAAAAGTAACCGTTTGGCATCAGCGAAAGAAAGCTGTGGCACCTCTTCCTATGGAAGTAATTGTATAGAATGGTATCGGTGTGAACCTGCAAGACCACACACCGGTGTGATGAGTTAACACACTGGTGTTTCAGTGTGCTACCTGAATATGTGTCCTACATTGCATCAGGTGTTTCAGTGTAGAAAAATATAGTAGTAATTGAATGGAACGTAGTTGTTTCAGTCACATGACACATCCTAATTAAGGGCATACCACTCAAAAAATAAATTTCTTAACAAACTTACAACCCGACGAAAAATCTAGGACCAAGAAAACAAATAACTGAAGTTTCTCTATTAGCAAAGCTCAACATGAACAATGGAAAATTGGCTACAGGACACACCTTCACTTGAGCATATTCACTTGCATGAAAATGAGTTCATGTGGCTGCTACATATGCATTAGGCCAATATACATAGTACATCTAATTTGGCTTTGATCTACCTATCAATCGAATGATCTAAACTATCCATATACCTCCATATCCACCTACTAAACATCCATTACGAGTTAAGTGTTAGCCACAATCACACCTGATTTGGCAGATACGGTCGAAGAGCTTCAGAGAGTAGACACCCTTCTTGTTGGTGAAGTAGACCACGCCGTCGATGCGGAAGTTCTCGCCCACCTCCAGCGCCACGTGTTCATCTGGTCGCCGTCTTCGAGATCCTACTGCATGATTCCTATTTCAATAGATGCAGCGGGATAGAGGAGGTTGAGAAAGAGGTGATGGGGCCTAAGAGAAGAGGGAGAGATGGGTGGCGTCACCGGTAGAGCGGCAGTGCCCCTGGTCTGGACTCTAGACGGCGAGCTCCCGAGAAGATGGATCCGGCCGACGCGAGGCAGTGGGGCAGCCGTACTAGCCTTGGGAAGCGCATACAGTAGTTGCACTGGGTAGATCGAGGGGCGAGGCGGGGCGACCTGGCGACGGAAGGAGATCCTGGATCGTATCGAGGTTCATATCTGTTACTAGGGATGGGAGCGGTTTGGTTTGGGGTGGAGGTGGTACCGAGGGGAGGAGGGGTGCTGGTGGCTGGTCGACAGTGTGATCAGTAGAAGCCGGGGAAGGAGGAGATGGCGAGGGGATCGTATCAAGGTGGAGTGGACGCGGGGCTCGTGGGTGGGTGGGAGAGGAGAGGAGGGAGGCGGCGGAGCTCGTGGGTGGGTCTGGCTGTGCGAGGGAGTGGGGATCTGCTGCGAGGTGGGCATCAGAGCGGAAGGAGGTGGGCATCAGCGCGAGGGATCTGCTACGAGGTGGTGGCGGCGGTAGAGGGGAGAATAGGGCCTAGGGTTTCTGTGATCTGTGGATGTGGAGTGAGGTAGGCGGTTGCGCGGGTCTGGGGAGTGGGGACTTGGTGATTCAGCGGGCACGGTGGGATGTGTGTTTCTTCACTGAGATACTAAGCCGTTGGATGAGCAGTGAACGGTTCAGATTAAATAAGAACGGACGATCTGTGGGAGGTGATTTGCTGTGATTTGATTGGTTGTGGAAAATTTTCCATTTTCTAAGTTCCAAAAAGAGGGCTTGGGACAGTTATGGCCAGAATCACGACATAGTTTGTGATAAAGTGGTCATATTATACATCCATATGTATCATGGGATGGAGAACAATGTTGCAGGAGAAAGTTTTCCTTTTCAACGCACGAAAAATCCATTTTCCATTTTCCGAGCGCAAAAAAAGGGGCGTTTTGTGAAGCAACCACCAAATGACAGTTTTAGAATGGTACGACCATATTTTGTACAAATATTATACCACATTACATGTACAATGCCCCAACCGGGATATCTCAAACCTTTCCGTTCATCCCTGGCAAAAAAGACAAATTCATGCCGAATCGGTAGGAAGTGAGTCCGATTTGAACTATAGGTACATGATCCGATGCTCATGTTTTTTGAAAAAAATCATTTTTAGACTCACAATATGCTATTTCTTCAGAGATCCAATGCAAATTTAGCGAGGCTCAGCCCCTGGCTAAGAAACTTTATGACCGCCGTTTTAACCGTAGTTTGAAACGGGCATAAAAAATTCAAAAACGGTCTGATCCACGCAAATCCTTCGCGTGGTGTCTTCTTATGTGACACAGTTGCAAGGAAAAATACCAAACTTGGTAAATTGAGTATGTCTCAAAACGCCTTCACAAAATGACCTATCATGTTCGAGGTTTCATGGCTTTCGGACCAAACGACCAATGTTATGGCCAGAATCATGGCATAGCTTGTGATAATGTGGTCATATTGTGCACACATATGTATTATGGGATGGAGAACAATGTTGCAGGAGAAAGTTTTCCTTTTTGACGCACGGAAAATCCATTTTCTTTTTTACGAGCGCAAAAAACAGGGCGTTTTATGAAGCAACCACCAAATGACAGTTTTAGAATGGTACCGCCACATTTTGTACAAATATTATACCACATTACATGTACAATTCCCCAACCGGGGTATCTCAAACCTTTCCCTTCAGCCCTGGCAAAAAAGACAAATTCCTGCCGAATCGGTAGGAAGTGGGTCCGGTTTGAACTACGCGTACATGATCCGATGCTCATGTTTTTTGGAAAAAATCATTTTTAGACTCACAATATGCTATTTCTTCAGAGATCCAATGCAAGTTTAGCGAGGTTCAGCCCCTAGCTAAGAAACTTTATGACCGCCATTTTAACCGTGGTTTGAAACGGGCATAAAAAATTAAAAAATGGTCCGATCAACGCAAATCCTTCGCGTGGTGTCTTCTTATGTGACACAGTTGCAAGGAAAAATACCAAACTTTGTAAATTGAGTGTGTCTCAAAAAATCCTTCGCAAAATGACCTATCATTTTCGAGGTTTCATGGCTTTCGGACCAAACGACCAATGTTATGGCCAGAATCGCGTCATAGTTTGTGATAATGTGGTCATATTGTGCACACATATGTATCATGGGATGGAGAACAATGTTGCAGCAGAAAGTTTTCCTTTCTGTTGCACGGAAAATCCATCTTCCATTTTCCGAGCGCAAAAAACGGGGCGTTTTGTGAAGAACCACCAAATGACAGTTTTAGAATGGTACCGCCACATTTTTTAAAAATAAATATTATACGACATTACATGTACAATGCCCCAACCGGGGTATCTCAAACCTTTCCGTTCACCCCTGGCAAAAAAGGCAAATTCCTGCCGAATCGGTAAGAAGTGGGTCCGGTTTGAACTACAGGTACATGATCCGATGCTCATGTTTTTTGGAAAAAATCATTTTTAGACTCACAATATGCTATTTCTTCAGGGATCCAATGCAAGTTTAGCGAGGCTCAGCCCCTAGCTAAGAAACTTTATGACCGCCGTTTTAACCGTAGTTTGAAACGGGCATAAAAAATTCAAAAACGGTCCGATCAACACAAATACTTTGCGTGGTGTCTTCTTATGTGACACAGTTGCAAGGAAAGATACCAAACTTGGTAAATTGAGCATGTCTCAAAAAATCCTTCACAAAATGACCTATCATGTTCGAGGTATCATGGCTTTCGGAGCAAAAGGCCCATGTTACGGCCAGAATCACGGCATAGTTTGTGATAATGTGGTCATATTGTGCACACAAATGTATCATGGGATGGAGAAAAATGTTGCAGGAGAAAGATTTCCTTTTCGACGCACGGAAAATCCATTTTCCATTTTCTGAGCGCAAAAAACGGGGCGTTTTGTGAATCAACCACCAAATGACAGTTTTAGAATGGTACCGCCACATTTTGTAAAAATATTATACCACATTACATGTAAAATGCCCCAACCGGGATATCTCAAACCTTTCCGTTCACCCCTGGCAAAAAAGATAAATTCCTACCGAATCGGTAGGAAGTGGGTCCGGTTTGAACTACAGGTACATTATCTGATGCTCATGTTTTTTGGAAAAAATCATTTTTAGACTCACAATATGCTATTTCTTCAGAGATCCAATGCAAGTTTAGCGAGGCTTAGCCCGTAGCTAAGAAACTTTATGACCGCCGTTTTAACCGTAGTTTGAAACGGGCATAAAAAATTCAAAAACGGTCCGATCAACACAAATCCTTTGCGTGGTGTCTTCTTATGTGACACAGTTTCAAGGAAAAATACCAAACTTGGTAAATTGAGTATGTCTCAAAAAATCCTTCACAAAATGACCTATCATGTTCGAGGTTTCATGGCTTTCAGACCAAACGACCAATGTTATGGCCAGAACCGCGACATTGTTTGTGATAATGTGGTCATATTGTGCACACATATGTATCATGGGATGGAGAACAATGTTGCAGGAGAAAGTTTTCCTTTTCGACACACGGAAAATACATTTTCCATTTTCCGAGCGCAAAAAACGGGGCGTTTTGTGAAGCAACCACCAAATGACAGTTTTAGAATGGTACCGCCACATTTTGTAAAAATATTATACCACATTACATGTACAATGCCCCAACCGGGGTATCTCAAACCTTTCCGTTCACCCCTGGCAAAAAAGACAAATTCCTGCCGAATCGGCAAGAAGTGGGTCCGGTTTGAACTACAGGTACATGATCCTATGCTCATGTTTTTTTGGAAAATATCATTTTTAGACTCAGAATATGCTATTTCTTCAGAGATCCAATGCAAGTTTAGCGAGGCTCAACCCCTAGCTAAGAAACTTTATGACCGTCGTTTTAACCATAGTTTGAAACGGGCATAAAAAATTAAAAAACTGTCCGATCAATGCAAATCCTTCGCGTGGTGTCTTATTATGTGACACAGTTGCAAGGAAAAATACCAAACTTGGTAAATTGAGTATGTTTCAAAAAAGCCTTCACAAAATGACCTATCATGTTCTAGGTTTCATGGCTTTCGGACCAAACGACCAATGTTATGGCCAGAATCACGTCATAGTTTGTGATAATGTCGTCATATTGTGCACACATATGTATCATGGGATGGAGAACAATGTTGCAGGGGAAAGTTTTTCTTTTCGACGCAAGGAAAATCCATTTTCCGAGCGCAAAAAACGGTGCATTATGTGAAGCAACCACCAAATGACAGTTTTAGAATGGTACCGCCACATTTTGTAAAAATATTATTACCACATTACATGTACAATTCCCCAATCAGGGTATCTCAAACCTTTCCGTTCATCCCTGGCAAAAAAGACAAATTCCTGCCGAATCGGTAGGAAGTGGGTCCTGTTTGAACTACAGGTACATGATCCGATGCTCATGTTTTTTGCAAAAAATCATTTTTAGACTCACAATATGCTATTTCTTTAGAGATCCAATGCAATTTTAGCGAGGCTCAGCCCCTAGCTAAGAAACATTATGACCGCCGTTTTAACCGTAGTTTGAAACGGGCATAAAAAATTCAAAAACGGTCCGATCAATGCAAATCCTTCGCGTGGTGTCTTCTTATGTGACACAGTTGGAAGGAAAAATACCAAACTTGGTAAATTGAGCATGTCTCAAAAAATCCTTCACAAAATGACCTATCATGTTCAAGGTTTCATGGATTTCGGACCAAACGGCCAATGTTATGGCCAGAATGGTGGCATAGTTTGTGATAATGTGGTCATATTTTGCACACATATGTATCATGGGATGGAGAACAATGTTGCAAGAGAAAGTTTTCCTTTTTGACGCACACATATGTATCATGGGATGGAAAACAATGTTGCAGGAGAAAGTTTTCCTTTTCGACGCACGGAAAATCCATTTTCCATTTTCCGAGCGCAAAAAATGGGGCGTTTTGTGAAATAACCACCACATGACAGTTTTAGAATGGTACCGCCACATTTTGTAAAAATATTATACCATATTACATGTATAATGCCCCAACCGGGGTATCTCAAACCTTTCAGTTCACCCCTGGCAAAAAAGATAAATTCCTGCCGAATCGGTAGGAAGTGGGTCCGGTTTGAACTACAGGTACATGATCCGATGCTCATGTTTTTTGGAAAAAATCATTTTTAGACTCACAATATGCTATTTCTTCAGAGATCCATCAAAAAAATTTAATAATATTTAATCCCTATATGAGAACAGTCACTCCCTAGTTTCAAGCTCATATTTTGAATTATAGTATTGTACCTACTATAGACTAATGTGAGATTAGTAAATCCACTATTTTTAATTAATCAAAGTATTTATAATTAATACCCTAAGATGTTCTACTGAATTTTATAAAAAATTAGAAACAAAAATCAATTATTTTAGACTTATTATGAAAAAGTTATAAAAGAATCAAGAAAACAAAAATAAACTAAACGTGCGAGCTGGCTGTGCCTAATCTTCCGCTTCCCACCAAGACCCATCGCGGCCAACTACCTTTCCAGTGAGCCCATCACAGCCAACTCCCTTCCCACCGAGGCCCATCAAGGACATGAAATCAGCCCACACGCATCAATCAAATAGATATATGGGGTCGTTGTGGTAGTATGACATGAAATATTGGTTGGTGTAGTGGTAAGATGTTGTAGGTTTGGTCGGGAGGTCTGGGGTTCGAATCCCCGGAAAGCTTATTTTTTGCAAATAAGCTACAACGGGTTTGGTGGGTTCTAGTTGTTAGAGTTTGGTCCCACTTATAAGTTTAAATAACTATGCGTCTATTAAATTTAAATAGCTCCACATAAGCATATATTTACACACAAATATGTCACGTAACCATATATTTACACACACATATGACACGTAGTCAAAAACTGACACATATACAAGTAGATATTAACACACGGATATGACACATAGTAAAAATTGACACATAGACACGACATGTAGGCATAATTGCTGACATGGCTGACTACAAGTTTCAACTTATCTTAATTTGGACATCATGACGATTTTAAATCGTCGTAGTGAGGTAAAAATAACGTCGTAGGCTGCATTCGTCAGATTATGACGATTTGAGCTAATTAAAATATGACGTTCCTCAGCAAAATCGTCATAAGTTTTTAAGGTTTTGAACCTCCCGAACAGCTTACGACCATCTGGTGCGAAATCGTCATAACTCTATGACGATTTTGTACATGGTCACTATGATAAGGTCATAGAATAACACATTCCTTGTAGTGGAGCGTGTACTACATCATATTCAGACGCGACATCTTCCACTCCTTCAAGGCCAAGCCATGCTTCGTCTACAACAAGCTCAAGATACTCGGACCAAACGGTGTCATCACCATATCCGGAAGCTTTTCAAAAGCGAGGAACTGTGAAATTGGAGAAGCAGCCTTTGCAGAAGCTGTCCTCTACAGTGAAGAATTCAAGGAGATTCAAAGCAAGGTCGACGCCTCGAAGATGCCGGCATCGAAGAAGCAGATTTCTGACTCCGATCCCGCCTTCAAGGCCGCCATCGAAACCAAGTCGGTGGAACTTGTGGTAGGCGTTGCCTCCGAGGTCACCGCCATTGGGACGAACCTGGATCCCAAATAGGAAAGTGCGCTCGTCCAGTTCCTCCGTAGAATAGGAACATCTTTGCCTGGAAACCTGCCGGCATGGAAGATGTACCTAGGGACCTTGCCGAGCACAACTTGAATATTGATCCAAAGTGCAAACGGGTGAAACAACCTCTACGACTCTTTGGAGACAAGAAGAGACGTGCCATAGGCAAAGAGATAGCTAGGTTACTTAAGGCTAGTTTTATCCGAGAAGTCCTTCACACCGGGGTGGACAATCCTATACTTGTCCCCCAAAATGGAACCAAATAATTAAGAATGTGCGTTGATTACACTAGATTGAACAAAGCGTGTACGAAGGACCGTTTGCTTTGCCTCGCATTGACCAAGTCATTGACACGACGGCTGGCTCGGAACTTTTGTATTTTCTAGATGCGTACTCGGGATACCACCAGATAAAAATGAGGAAGTCGAACCAATTGGCCTCTTTGTTCACCACACCTTACGACACATTTTGCTACATCACGATGCCCTTTGGGTTGAAAAAATGCAGGTGCTACATACCAGCTGACTATCCAACATTTCCTACATGACCAAATTGGTCGGAACTTCCACGCCTACATGGACCATATCGCGGTGATGTCTAAAATATCAAATGACTTAATCTCCTACTTGAAGGAAACCTTTGATAATCTCCGGAAATATAACATGATGCTCAACCCAAAGAAGTGCGTCTTCGGGGTTCCAGCCAGCAAATTGTTGGGCTTCATCGCTTTCCCAACGTGGAATTGAGGTCAAACCAGAGAAGATCAAGGAAATCCTAAACATCAATCGGCTGTAATTCCTTAAGGACATTCAATGGCTCATAGGTTGCGTTGTAGCTGTTAGCCGGTTCGTTAGCCTACTTGGAGAGAAGGTTGTGCTGCTGTACAAGTTGTTGAAGAAGGCGTACAAATTCGTATGGACGGACGAAGCAGATGATGCACTTAAGGGGCTAAAAAGGATACTTTCTTCAGCACCTATACTCGTAGCACCCGAGCCAATGGAGCCTATGATAATTTACATGGCGGCCACCAACTGGGTTATCAGCATCGTCGTCATGGTGGAGCAGAAGTAACCAACGCATGAGTACGGAGTGCAATGACCAGTTTACTATGTAAGTGAGGTCTTGACGGAGTCCAAGCGGCGTTACCCACACTACCAGAAGCTAGCTTATGGAATATTCCTTGCTTCTCGGAAGCTAAGGCACTACTTCCAGGAACACCCTATCACATTAGTGGGCAAGGCTCCACCGTCCAACAACATCAACAACAGCGATGCTACGATACGGGTCGCGAAGTGTGGCATTGAGCTTGCCTCCTTCGACATCACCTACAAGAGATGCGAAAATATCAAATCGCAAGCCTTGGAGGATTTTATTGTAGATTGGACGAAGATGCCAGATGCTACCCCTGTGCCAGAGCCAAAATATTGGGTGATGCACTTTGATGGATCAAAGCTACTAAACGGCTCGGGGCTGGTGTTCTACTGCAGTCACCAACAGGGGAAATACTGCACTATGTCTTGCAGATCCACTTTGAGGCTAAAAATAACATGGCAGAATATGAAGCACTCATTCACGGACTTTGCGTATCCAAGGATATTGGCATCAAGCGCATAGTTTCTTGTGGAGATTTTGACTTTGTTTCCTAGCAGGTGGCTGGAACCTGGGCGCGGAACCCTATGATGGCAGCATATCGAGACAAAGTGTACGAGATAACCAAGTGCTTCAAAGGCTACAAAGTAAAGTATGTTAAGAGGGAGGAAAATGAGGCGGTTGATCTGCTGTCAAAGCTTGGATCAGGGCACAGACCAATTCCGCCTGGCGTTTTTCTGGAGCATCTATGGACCCCATCCATGAAGGGATCGGACCCCGAGAACCCGGATAGAGTTGACTCATTTGCTAATGCAGTAACAACAGTCCCTCCGGCTTGGACAAAAGAATTCATCGAATAACTCATACACGGAACTTTGCCCATCGACGAGGTTGAAAGTCGGCAAATAGTACATCGAGCAAAGGGCTATACCATAATTAATGGGAAGCTCTACAAAAGAAGTACCAATGGTGTATACCTAAAGTGTGCCTCCCAGCAAGAAGGTAAGGAAATCCTTCATGAGATCCATCTCGGAGATTGCGGGCATCAAGCCGCTCCTCGATCTTTGGTATCCAAAGCCTTCCGGCAAGGATTCTACTAGCGGACCGCAAAGGCGGACGCTGACAAGCTGGTCGATACATGCATGGGATGCTAGTATTATGCCCGACAACCACATGTACCAGCTCAAGAATTGGGAATCAAACCAATAACTTGGACATTTGCGGTCTGGGGGCTTGACATGGTTGGTCCATTACAAATGGTACCTTGTGGTTTTACACATCTGCTAGTAGCAGTTGATAAATTCACCAAATGGATAGAAGCTAAATCCATTATAAAGCTTGATGGGGCAACTGCCCTTAGGTTTATCCGAGATCTCCTAGTGAGATTTGGTCTCCCACATAGCATCATCACCGACAACGGCATCAACTTGTCAGTCGGAGAAGTGGAAGCTTATTGTTGGGAGAAGGGCATCCGACTTGACCTAGCATCTGTGGCGCACCCACAATCCAATGGGCAAGTCGAGCGATCCGATGGATTTATTCTACAGGGAATAAAGCCACGTCTAGAAGCACCGCTACATAGAGCAGCTGGAGCCTGGGCTGAGGAGCTACCATCTATTTTGTGGAGTTTAAAAACTACTCCCAACAGATCCACCGGCTACACCCCTTATTTCATAGTATATGGAGCAGAAGCAATTCTACCCTCTGACATCCTCCACGATTCACCAAGAGTTGCCGCCTATGACGAAGATGACATTGAAGAATCCAGACACCTAGATGTAGACCTTCTCGAGGAAGAGCGCGTATTGGCATGCCAAAGGTCCGCCATCTACCACAGAAGCTACGCAGCTACCATATTCGCCGTGTTCGGCATCACTCATTTAAAGAGGGGGATCTGGTGCTGTGACTTAAGCATAAGAAGTCACACAAATTATCTCCGCCATGGGAAGCACCGTTCATCATAAGCAAGGAGCTACTCAATGGTTCCTATTACCTCGTTGACTATCGTGAACTAGAGGATACGACAAACAAGGATCATAAGCGTAAGCGACGTGACCCGGATGATGACTACCCAGAGCTTGATCGGCCATGGAACATAGCGTGGCTACGTCATTTCTACACTTAGCATATTTTACTATCTACTGTGTATCTCTTATATGATCAATTAAATAAAGCTCTTTGGTTCACTCATATAATTGAGTCTTTTACCTCCTTTAGTGTTCATTTTTGGATCATGTAAAACCTTTATGCACAAGTTTTGCATTTGCACTTGTGCCTATGAGAGTTAGCATAAGTTTCTTGTTCTACATGTTCTTTGTCATTTTTATGTGGATTCTGGAGTAGTGACTTTTGGCACTCGAAGTCGGCGATTTTGTGCTTAGGTTTTTGATGGTGCCATTGGGTATAATCGCCCGAGCGCATAGTTCTAACCAAGGGTCTTCGGACTCACGAAAAATGAAGAATAAAACCAGAGTAATGGATAAGCCAGCACTTTCTTAATATATATATATATATATATATATGCTGGAATTAGTTCTAAAGCAGTTGGAAGCTTATAACCATAATTTTCCGCCTTAAGTTAACAATATTGTTTTTCTGCATACATACAACAACCAGAGGTGAAAAATATTACAAAGTGTTTTCACTTCTCTGGTGTAGGAGACTTCTAGGTTGCATCATCGGCAGCAGGAGTGCCATCTTGCCCATCAACAAAGTCGGCAATTTTCAGGGACTCGGAGGAGCTAGTCTGGTAGGCATCAATTACCTCAAGAGGCACGACAGTATTCACATCGACTATTTGGGTGACCTTGGTATAGTAGCCGGCGAGGGAAGCCTAGATAGCATCATGATCGATCTTATGTCCGTCTTCGTCCATGTCCGGCAACCTAGAGGTCACCATGGCAATGTCGACATCGTCATAGTGGGCCTTGACCATGGCTAGAGCCATCCTACCGCCAGCCTGGGTACATGAAGATTTCCATCTTACGATACACTCCAGGGCTCGATGAAGGATCTCCGAGTACTTCATTATAGAGTCAACTACCTTAATGTTGATATCCAAGAGCTTGGCAATCTCTTTGGCCTAGGTGATGGCGGTGCTGATGAAGTTGCCGGTAAGAACCCTGCATTCCTTTGGCCGAGGAGCATTGTTGGTCAAACCAATAGGATCTGCATTTGTGACAAAAAATGTTTGAGTGCATGAGTTCAACACAATAAAATAAAAGTACCTGGTTTATAGAAGTACAAGCTGAAGAATCCTTACCAAAGATGCTGCTCTCTACTTGCTGAAGAATCTCTGCCATGGAGTCCCGTTCCTGTCGGAGGATCTTGTATGCCTCAAGGTTCCGAGTATTCTGCTCGTTAGCAGCTTTGTTCTGCTCCTTAAGGATCACAATATCCTCCTTAAGGAGGTTGATCTCCGTGTCCGCAGATTCCTACACTGTAGCCATGGCCTTTTCATGCATCTTCAGCGAGTCGACCCTCTCCTGATTTAGGATCTTGTTTTTTCTATCCAGATCTTGTATGTGCTTGGATTGCTCAACAATTTCCTTGGCCTTGGCAATAGCTTCTGCAAGCCAGAGAAATGACAGAGCACAATGAGTAGTCGAAAGATAATGACACAAGAACAAGTTGAACATGAAACTGAAAAGAAAACAGACTCTTGCCCTTGGTGATTTGTTCCTTCAATATAGCGGTTTTACCCTTTTCAGCTTCAAGGTCCTTGCGCATCTTGTGGAACTTGTCATTAGCGGCAAACCTCCGAGTATTCCCATTCTGCAAACAACAAAGCTAGTTAGTCTACTTGGAGCATCTAGCCAGATAAGTATCTGCCTAGAGGCTTGGGGGCTACAGTACGAGTTTTTAACTCAAAGCTATGCTTAATATTTCTTTAAGCATCTAGTCAGAACTAATTCTGTTTCAACTAGAGGCTTGGGGGCTACAGTATTAAAATTTACAAACACTATGTATGCTACTCTAAAAGTATCTAGTCGGAATAATTCATTCAAACTATATACTTGGGGGCTACAGTACAAAGTTTCTTGCTTAGTCGCTCTTAGAGCATTCATACTCAAAGAACTATCGTTTTCCGTCAATCCTCGGGGGCTACAGTGTAGGGTTCGCAACATAGAAAACAAAAATTTTCCTACGATGGAAACAACTAAGTACCAAGATCTATCTACTAGATACAAGCAACGGGTGGATATACATCCATAGAATACATACCCTCGAAGACCGAATAGTGTTAACGAGGTTGTACTTGTGGATGATGTAGTCGAACGCTTGCCGATCTCAAGATCGTGATGAAGTCCATCTGGTCCAGCCGGTCCAGCACCATCAAGTCCAGCACCACAAAGCAGTGGTGCATCCGTGATCACACACACGTCCGGGTACCCCGACAACCTCCGCATCCTCGCTCCAGCAAAGCAGCGGAAGCAACAAATCCTTCCAGAAAAAGCCACCAGTAACATGTATCTCGCTGATCTAAGACCATGGGGGAATTCTAAAGGGGGAGAGAGATCTTTCACGAGGAGTTGTGAGATGAGAGGAGGGAGTGGGGTGCCTTTTATAGGGATAGGGGGCAGCCCCCTCCCATGGAGTGGTAGCCATGGAGGTTCCCCCACCTCTTACACATTCATGTGGGTGGAGCTCCCACTCACATAAATAGCCACCCACTCAAAATTCCACTCACCTCCATTAAATTTCCACCAAATTTAATGCAATCTCTCATTAAATAAAACTCTTTTATTTATTTATTCAAATTTTTGTTAATTACTTTAATTAAAAAACATTCACATAAAACCCCTTGCTAGTATTCAATTTCACATGCAGAACCAGTTTCAGCAATTTCAACCGAAACACTTACAATGTCTAGTGAAATAAATTCCTGCGTTTTCTTTTTCTTTCTCTGGCATATTATTTGCTCCGAATGGTGTCGATATCCCTTAAGTGTGTCACCCTACGGTTCGCGAATAATGTAGACATGATCGAGACCCCTCTCCGATCAATAATCAGCAGCGGGACCTGGAGATCCGTACTGACTCCCACACATCAACGATGACTTCTGTGATCGTGTGAACCTTATATGCATGTAACTCAATCCCTTTGTCTCGCGATATATTACATGTCCAAGATTCTATCATCGGTATCTTCATACCTAGTTTGATCTCGTTATCTACATGTACTCTTTTGTTGTTCTCGAGATATAACATTCTAGTGATCAAATCACTTGCTTGCAAGCTAACTAATGTGATATCACCGAGAGGGCCCAGAATATATCTCTCCATCATCGGGATGTTCAAATTCCAATTTTTATCCATGTGCCTCAACATAATACCTTCGTAGCACTAAACCCATATTTATAGTCACCCTGTTACGGTGTGACGTTTGATGTTATCAAGATACTCTTCTGGTGTCAGTGATTGACATGATCTCATGATCTAAGGACTAAGATTACTTCGTATGATGTTATAGCAATATAAAAACAATGACCTTGATCGTAATGCTATACTTTGGATGAATGTTCATCACATCATTCCAACAATGTTGTGACCTCGTTATTAACAACATCCAATGTCCATGATCAGGAAACCTTTGATCATCTTGTTAATCAACGAGCTAGTTTATAAGAGAGGCATAACTAGGAACTTTATATTTGTTTATTAAATACACATGTATTAACATTTTCGTATTAATACAATTATAGCATGCAAAATAAACATTCATCATAAATAAGGAATAAGATAATAACCACTTTATTATTGCCTCTCGGGCATATTCCCTTCAGTCTCCCACTTGCACTAGAGACAATAATCTAGTTTGAAAACTTTGTGTATTGAACACCTATGGATTTCTGGTGTTCCATATACGCGATTGCAAGTGGTTAACATAATGTACGGATCTGACGCTTTCATGTCCGTGTGTATTTGCATGTCTTTGTGTCTTCACGCATCACTCATTCTCCAATAAGTTGGCATTGTATAAATTTGGTCTTTTGGTGAGACCTTTAGTTCCTTGGGATTAAATCGTGTCGATAATATTATCATACAATATATCTTTAGTGTTAACCCATTGCGAACCACACCTTAGTTTGATAACAAACTACTTGACACAAATGCCCTCCTTTGCTGGTACTATAGCAGTCATATACTTAGACTTTTGTTGTAGTATCCGTCACAATGTCTTGATTTTGGAATTCATCCAAATCCTTCATGGAAACTTATTTCCATTTCATTGTGCCACCATAGTTTAAATTGAGATAAACTTAATATTGTATCTTGTGACAAAACTAGTATCAATGTAACGCTTTACAATGAACTATTTGTAATTGTTTTTCACCTCTACACAAATATATTCTTAGTTCTTCCAAAATATCATAAGAATTTCCTTACTATCGTCCAATGATCATCTTGTGATTCATTCTGGTATATGCTCATATCATTTAGAGCATAGGACATATCTGGATGTGTACATATCATGGTATGATTGATCAAAATATTCTTGTGATTTCACTCACCAAGTGTCAAAGCACTTGAATCTTGTTTCACTTACCAAGTATTAGTACACTTGAATTTTGATTCAATTCTTTTCCATGCGACAAGAACCTTTTCTCGTCGTTTCTATATTGAACTCCTTCAATATCTCATATATGTACGATTGGCACAACCATATTAGTGTCACAGTCCATCCATGTAGACATTCATGCTAAATATTTGGGTTTTTCCTAAGTCTTTCATAGAAATGAAATTCTTAACCTTTGTGAATAAAAGATACATAATTTACAATCAACAAGATGTCCTCCACATAATGTATTAGAAATATGTCTCAGCGCTCCCAATTAATTTCTTGCAAATGCAAGCATCTTCATCGTCTCCTAATGAAAAATCCTTTAACAATTTCATCAAGGCGAAGATTCCAACTCCGCGATGCTTACTTCAACCATTGAAGTTTGCATGCCCTTTTTTAGCATCCTTTGAATTAACAAAACCCTTTGGATCGTATCATGGACACGTCCTAGGTAACCATTCTATTAGAATAACTTTGTTTATTCATCTACCATATACCAAATTATATGTTGTGGTTGCTACTTTAATCCGTCCAGACTAAATATCGCTTATGAAAGATCAAATCTTGTCATAGTCAAATATTGTCGTAAAATAATTTACGAGATGTCGAATATTTCATAGATGTGAAACATCCATGTCTGTTTCTTTATAGATCCAAATACGACCAATAGGTTTTTACACCTTTCCGGAGGGTCTTCCAAGTTCAAAAAACTTTCCGGAGGGTTTTTACACTATCACGGATTCTATGGCTTCAAGACATTTGACGGAGTCAGGGCCCATCATCGCTTCTTCGCATGTAGTTGGTTAATCATTATCAAAACAACAATTATTTACTCTCAAATCTCAACATTTGATTGTTTATCCTACCTACTTGGTTCAATAGGAACTTAGACCTCTATGACCGCAACCTTTGAGGCACATGAGCCATGAGCATTGTGGCTTCCTTCGGAATGTTTTCCGGTGCTACGCAACTCAGCACATATAGCTAAGGGTTACTTAAGCTTATTAAAGTTCTATTGTCCTCGCACTTGACTTTTGCGAAAAATTCCTTTTTCAAGAAACTTGACGTTCTAAGTGACAAACGCTTTTGACTTTGGTGTTATGGAGGAATATCCAATGGTTACGTGAAATAACCTACAAAGACATTTTCATCCGACTTTGGTTGTAAACATCATACTTATGCTTAGAATTATACCAAAATTTAAGAAAGTACAACTTGGGTTTTACCCCAAACCATAACTTACATGGTGTCATTTCAATGGATCAATATGGAGCTCTTTTCAGTGTAAAAGTGGTAGTCTCTAAAGATTTAATCTTTTAAAACATAATGGCAGTTTTATAAATAACACCTTTGATCTAACCATGTCAAACAAGGTTTGATTACAAATATCAAACACTCCATATTCCTATGGTGTTTCGGGAGATGCAAATCTAGGTGTTTTGCTAAACTTGCAATTCAAATAAATCCCTTTATGATAAAATAATAAATTATTTATTTTCTTGTTACAATGATTTTCCACTGCATCTTGAAAGTCTTTGAACGTTTTCAAATATTTCATACTTCTTTCTCATTAAGTGAATATTTACTCAAAATTCTAGAGAAAGCATATGAAGTTGAAATCCATCGCTTACGACTACACATAATAGACTACATACATCGATATGTATAAATTCCAATAATTTAGTCAATCGTTCCTCTTTGGCCTTTGAACGAAGTTTTAATTATCCCGAGGAAAGTCTCACAAGCATCATTTGATCAAATCAAAGACTCCAAAAATCCATGAAAATAGATTTTCTTCATGTTTTCTTTCCAATATAATTTAAATGATGATGTCACTTCGTAAGTGATCTTCCAATCATTTGTCTTGCGACATTTTAGCATTAGTTTTATGGATGTGATTTCTCCAACTAGATTTGTAAATCATCCATATTATATGGAATACGGTCATTATTTGAAAAATCTTTGTTGTCATAATACCCGATTTAAATAACTATTATTAAAACAAATCTTGAAGGCAAGCTTTGATGTCAATGAGAAATACAAATAACCGTTTTGTTTGTTTTTTATGAACATCATCACATATTCTCTTGCTAGTTACTTAGGCCATTGTAGTACATGAATTGTGTTGTTCTGTATGATATTTCATACCAACCAAGTCGGTATCCAATACCCAAGAACCACATTGTTTAACAAGCAAAGAATACAACCAATAACATGTATATCACTATATACCTAAACTGGATATTTCCAGTCTTTTATTTTCCGCCAAATATATTTTATAGATTCTCTTTCAGAATTTCCTTTCCTTTTAAAAGAATCTATCAACATCAGAAGTGGCGCCATATACATGACAAATAGTCCAAAGCGTGTATATTCAAATACTAATACCTTTGGACTTACACTTTGAAGTAGATCACCATCATCAAATGATCGGCATTCTTTCAAAATCCATTCTCTAGTAATCTTTTAGTGTACTAAACACTTTACATACATCTTCTATTCATCCTTATCATGACGACATTCATGATCAAGCTAATGTAGCTTATAAAAGGCGAGTCGTGAGTATAACATTACTTTCCAAAACCCTTTTGGATGATTAGGATGTCTAGCATCTCCAAACTTCGCAAATTCTCATCCAATATGAGAACATATATTATACTCTATCATATTGCAACCAAAACATCATTTCAGATATCGTTATATCTGCCACACATTGTGGTTTCTGAAACAATTCTTTCAGCTCCTAGATAATCTCGATATTTAAATCAAGAATCATGGAGGCAAACATGATACTTAAGATACTAACACTGGAATTGTTACTCTCGATTTAATACTAATTATCAAATTTCACGGAGTAAACAGAGTTTGCTGAAAGTTTGCAATAGGACTTTAAACTTTAGATTGACACTCAACACAATACAATACCAGTTTGTAAAGTAAATATCCAGAATTCTATAGTTCTATTATCTCAATTACAACTAATCATAAGGTGGTGAACGAATGCCAATGACTACACCAAATTATGCAAATTCACTTTGATTTAATTTATGATAATTGAGTTCTACTAATCCAAATTAGAAATTAAATCCCACTCAAAAACGACATCCCTCGTGTCTTTTTGGTTATTACATGAACCAAATCCACTACACCAAGTCCGATCATCACGTGAGTCGGTGTAGCTTCAAAGGCGAGCATCTACATGGTCACCATATCAAGCATATGACTCATGCTTAACCTTTCGGACCGTGTCCCGAGGCCATGCCTGCACATGCTAGGCTCGCCAAGTAAGAACCTTAGTATTCACGTGTGTAAAACTGTCTTACACCGAGATATGCTCGTGGATTCAAGTACACCCGATCATCACGTGATGTATTGAAGCGGCGAAACATTGTCGGTGCATCCTTAAGGAAGAACACATTTTTATCTTGATATCTAAATGAGGGATCATCTTATTATGGTAATAAAATGCCAACCAAGTAATATAAGATGCAACAAACATCACATGTGAAAAATGAAATGATATGGTCCTTGCACTTGATCGTTATCATGTGCATCGTGGTATGATCTTCATCATTCCTTTATATGTAAGGCCAAGGTCTATGGAACTTACACGTTATGTGTGTTGTAAGAGTATCGACTTATACTTTTACTTACAACATCACCATCATGACACTAGCCCAGCAACAATCTAAACCAGACGCTTCTAATTTATCCATTGCAAGTTTTACGTGGCTGAGGGATTTCGGAGATAGAACCGTTCTTACCTACGAACCTGGAACCACAACGATGATAATCAAATTATTGAAAAATCGTTGTAAATTAGATATTGACTATAGTAGGAGATATAGACACCCGCTAGCCACTTATGCAAAACGAGTTGCATGTCAAGCGTGGAACAGGTCTCATGTGCAAGGACATGTAAAGTTTTTCCAGGCCGCTTCATCCCACTATGCCACCAATATCCAAAGTACAAGGAAGAAGTAATAACATGACCATCAGTGCCCACATATTCATATGTGTACTACCCGTGCAAAGCATCTACGCATAGATCCGGCTCTGATACCACTATAGGGTTCGCAGGATAGAAAACAAAAAATTTCCTATGATGGGAACAACTAAGTACCAAGATCTATCTACTAGATACAAGCAACGGATGGATATACATCCATAGAATACATACCCTCGAACACCGAATAGCGTTAACAAGGTTGTACTCGTGGATGATGTAGTCGAACACTTGCCGATCTCAAGATCGTGATGAAGTCCATCTGGTCCAGCCGGTCCAGCACCATCATGTCCAACACCGCAAAGCAGTGGTGGATCCGTGATCGCACACACGTCAGGGTACCCCGACAACCTCCACGTGTTGGGGATATACTTTCGGGGTATACCCACAGGACTCGCTGACCGGGTGGCCCACTAACGGGTTAGAGCTTTGCTTCACAGGCGGCCCAGTCAGAGAAAGAGGAGGAGCCAGTTCCGGCTACGACAAGGCCTAGTAGAGTTACCGACTTAGGCATGTAGTATTACTTGTAGTCCAAGTTGTACATAGTTACCGACTGTGTAACGTAGCCGGATATATCTCTCCTTGTAACCCTAGGCCCCGGTGACTATATAAACCGGCCCTATGGGAGCCTTTAGGGAAACAACTCAATAGACAACCACAATCAACTCGCACAGGTGAACCTCTCTTGTAATCCATTGTAACATCCGGCTTACGCCGATATATTACTGGGTTGCTAGCAGGAGTAGGATCCGATCACCGCAATGGATCTCGAACTGGTAGACTTGTGCTCACCGCTCCTGGAACATCCGAAGTCTCACACCCCATCCTTCCAACGCCACTAGGACCCCCTATGGCGTACTTGTCGACAATCCAACGACAGTTGGCGCCCACCGTGGGGAAGGTGACCTTTGGAGCATCATTCCAGGAAGAATCTGCACGTGCAGGAATCGGCAAGACAATCGCTATGGGTCACGTGGTCTACGCCAGTGATGTCCCTCTCATCCTTCTTGATGAGACTTCGATTCCGGCTTTGAAACCCGTGACGCCTTACACAATCATGTCCATCGGCAAGATCGATATCTATATCGGTTTCGTTGATCCTGCCCAACCCACCCTCGAGGCGATGACAATGGCAGAAGAAAAATCTGGATCTACTTTGTCCGCAGAGGCGGAAGAGTTCAGGGTCTCGGAGAAAATCAAACCCACCCAGCCCACTCCCGTAGTGGAAGAAGAGGTGGAAGAAGAAGCCAAATCCGATCTCTCCAGCAAGATCCAGCTTTGCTGACGTCGAAGCGGAAACCAAGTTATACAAATACTTCAAAAACATGAACAAGAATAAGCACTGTTTCGTTTACCACATAAGCACTGGATCCGACTTTGTCGATGCTGGAGCTGGTAGTGACTCGGTCCTAGACGCAATCGAAGAAAACCCCGACTTACCTGGATCCCCAGCGGAGTTAATCACGTTGCAGGAGCTTCGAGACTTCGACAAAGAGATAGAGGATTACGAGCAAGTGCACGTCTCCAGACAAACGCCAGGTGAGCCGGAAACTCCTAGTCCATATGATAGCATGGACGGAAGCTACACTTCGCAGGATGACATGGCCACCGGAGATTCCTCTGAGGTCTACAAGACAACCATGACGGAAAGTACCGACGGAAGTTTATCCCCCGGTACCGGACCAAAAGCTGTCTTTGCCACTGGTACGCACGTTAAGGCTACTGGGCGTTCAAAGAAGAAGAAGAAGAATCCGACTCCGGCGGAGACGAACGTCGAGGAAACCAATGAAGAAAAGGTTGATGAAGATATTGAGATGGAGAATCAAGATGGAGATCTGATTAATCCCACCCCGATCGATCCTGCTGTGGATGTACACGTTGTCACCAAAGGTGCACACAAAATCTATAGAGATGCTCTCATAATTCCAATCCCAACGGCTTCGGATCTTACGCCGGAGGCGCTGGAGAAAATGGCTGAGGACCTGGAAAAGCACCGCCTGTTTCTGCTTGAAGAGGTCGCGCGCCTCGTCGAGATAAGACAGCAGTTAGACAGTAATCCTGCCAGATATCAATCAGATTTCAAGCGACATCCAAATAAAACAAGGGGAGGTCTGCTTCTTGCAAACAATAATACGGATATCCATAAAGATATATTTCATAGAAAAGATGGAGAGAAGATCCGAGTCTATAGCACGCCGGTGGAAAACGCTGTGGCATCTCGAGCCATCCTCGCCAACAATCCGTCTCCGCAGCAGGTCCAACAGTGTGTTGCATTGCTGGACAAAGGATTAAAGCAGCAGAAGACGACCACATCATTTAGTGGCAAGCTGGCCTCAAAATCCGAGTTTTGCCACACTGGCGCTGACCAAAGCGCTGACGTAAGGCTCCGCAGGGATATGACTCAGCGCTATCGTCCCCATGGAGAAGAAGAAAAATCCAGGACCGGCTCCAAGAGCCACTCCCGCTGGCCGGCACGTGACTGGGCAAGAGTTATTCCGGCTGCGGCCAAAGACGCCATCAGGGCAATGGTACCTCATCAGGACCATCGGCAAAGCAATTGCTATAGAGAAGACCCAGAAACATGTCGCCAGCGAGAGGATAAAGATCAGATAATGATGCCACCACCGAGCCATCGGCTGGTAATGCCAGACGAAGAGATGATCCGGATCATCCTGAATCTAGTAGGGACGGTGCCCAAAGAAACAGGCATCAGAGACAGCATAATGAAGCTCCACCGCCACCACCAGGAAACCCAGCCGGAAACAACCCACCAGGGCCACCATCGTCCCCCAGCAGTGACCATGAAGGATCACGTCGTAGCCATGGGAGCCGCAGGGGTGGAGGAGGAAATGGCGAGAGGAGAAGCAGAAATCCGACTCCACCGCGCAGAAGCCACGAGCCTCCAAGGCGCAGATATCTCTCACCAAACGACGCTCGCCATCGCATCGAATCAAACATAGAAGCGCGGTGGTACAAGGAAGAGGATGTTTACATGGGACCCAAGTGCTTCGGTCCATGTATACGTCAGACAAAATTTCCGGTTGACTTTGGCATCACCAAACATATTCAGCCCTATGACGTTGCAGCTCGGCCAGATACTTGGCTCCAGGATTTTTTCCAAGCTTGCTGCATTGCCAAAGGAGGAAACAGCCTGGTTGCAGTACGATATCTCCCACTGATGTTGAGGAAGACAGCTCGATCATGGCTCATTGAACTGCCAGAGAATTCAATTCATAACTGGTATGATATGCAAAGTGCGTTCTTTTCAAACTTCGAGGGAACATACTGGAGGCCCTGCACAGTCGGAGACTTGCAGCGTTGCACACAAAGACCTGGAGAAACTTTCCAGGATTACCTCGGACAATGGATGAATACGAAGAACTCCTGCGAAGGAGTAAACGAGCAAACCGCGATAGAAGCTTTTATGGCAGGACTTCCAGTCGGACTTTTACATCACAGGCTAAAGCGTGACCACGTCACAAATTTTCATTGGGAGAAATGATAGAGACGACAAGCAAATATGCTGACGCCGATGATGATTCAGAAGGGCTGCTAAATATTCTGGCCAATCCCAATGCGGTCAAACAGCCAAAGCAAACTCAGAAGCGCAAGAACACCTCGGACAAAAAACCGGCTCCGGACAACACAGCTGTCAACGCAATGTTCGGATCTGGAGGACAAGGAGGGCGCGGCGGTGGCCATGGTAGAGGCCGAGGAACTTCCCGAATCCAGGGCAGAGGAGACCAACAACCCGGAAGAACCTATACCTGGGCTGACATTGCCAATAATCCCTGTGTCCACCACTTGGATAGTAACGGAGTATCTACCAATAAAAATGCCGAGTGTCATTTCAATGATGACATCAAGAAAGACAAATCCGCTGGCTATAGTGCCAAGCGACAAAAAGGAAAGAAAAATTCCAAGAAAGGAAAGGAGCCCAAGGAAGATTCCGACATGGAAGAGGCGAAAGCCGCCACAGAGCCCAAGCCGGATGGAAAGAAAACTTTTCCGACTAAGAAAGACGCATACGTCTGCTTCCTTGGATCCCAACCAACTAAGGATAAAAGGCGGTTATTCGTGAGCTTAATGCCACGGTTCCGGCTGTCCCCCAATTCCTGGACTGGTTAGAGGTGACTATCACCTTTGATCGTTCAGATCACCCAAGGAAAACACATCGTCGGGGAAAGTACCCTCTGGTTGTCAATCCTCTTATTGATGGATATGAGTTCTCAAAAACACTCATGGACGACGGGAGAAGTATCAACATCCTCTACATCGAGACGCTCCACCGCATGAAGCTACATGAGAGCCAGTTGAGTTACAACAGTGTAACTTTCCATGGCATTGTACCAGGAAGACAGGCAAATTCTCTGGGTGAGACTACTCTGGACGTGACATTCGAAACCCGGGACGATCGACGAGCCACTCTCCTTCGAGGTGGTACAGTTCAAAAGTGCTTACCACGCCATCTTCGGACGTCTAGGTTGCTGGGCGTTCATGGCCCGTCCCTTTTACATCTACAACATGATTAAACTTCCAGGTCCAAATGGCGTAATCACCGTACGAGGAAATCCGAGGAAGGCGCGAGAGTGCAACGAAGGATCTGCTGCCTTCGTCAAAGCCGTGCTACACGCCCAAGAGTACCAGGAGATCAAGAAGACCATCAATCTGTCTGAGATGCCAACAATGAAGAACGAGGTGCTGAAGCCAAGTTTGTAGTTCAAGGCGTCGGAAGAGACGAAGAAGACGTCGCTGAAGGAAGATGATCCCTCCAAGACGACGAACATAGGGGAAGGCTTAGGCCATGCATAGGAAAGCGAGCTCGTCAAGTTACTCAAACCTAATAGTGACATCTTCGCATGGCAGCCATCTGACATGACCGGAGTACCTAGGGAACTTGCTGAGCACTCTCTTAATGTGTACCTAGACGCTAAACCCGTCAAATAGTCCTTACGACGGTTTGGTGATGAAAATCGCAAAGAAATAGCCATGGAATTAGCCCACTTAGAGCTAGCGGATTTCATAACAGAGGTCATCCATATAGATTGGGTGGCAAATCCTATACTCTTCCCTAAAAAGGACACCATTGATTTAAGGATGTGTGTTGATTATACCGCTTTGAACAAGGCATGCCCAAAAGATCTGTTTCCTTTGCCAAGAATCGATCAAGTTATCGACTCAACGGAAGGGTCGGAATTACTCTGTTTTCTCGACGCATACTCCAGATATCACCAAATACCAATGAAAAAGTCGGATCAAATTAAGACATCTTTCATCACTCCTTTCGGAACCTTCTGCTACAAAACTATGCCTTTTGGCTTAAAGAACGCAGGAGCAACATATCAACGTACCATGCAACGTTGTCTCAACGACCAAATCGAACACAACGTCCACGTATACATAGACGACATAGCAGTTATGTACAAAAAGAAGGAAACTTTAATTTCCGACTTGGATGAAATGTTTGCTAGTCTACGAAAATTCAACATGATGCTAAATCCGAAGAAATGTTTCTTTGGAATTCCAGCCGGAAAGTTGTTAGGTTTCATCGTCTTTGAGCGAGGCATCAAGGTGAACCGGGACAAAATCAAGGCTATCTTAAATATTACCAGGCCGACTCGCCTGAAGGACGTACAGCGCCTCACTGGTTGCATTGCAGCGGTGATTCAGTTCGCCAGCCAGCTCGGTGAAAGAGCTGCACCTTTGTACAAACTCTTGAAGAAACCGACAAATTTGTCTGGACCCTAGAAGCCGAAACTGCCCTGCAAAGTTTGAAAGATCTAGTTTGAAATCCACCGGTTCTCGCAATACGGAACCTCGGGAACCTATGTTACTCTATATTGCAGCAACCAACAAGGTCATAAGCGTGGTAACAGTAGTTGAGTGCGAGGAAGAAGGCCACGAGCATAAGGTGCAGCGGCCAACTTATTATCTAAGTGAGGTCCTGACAGAATCAAAGTAACGGTATCCACATCATAAAAAGCTAGCCTATGGAGTATTCTTTGCATCCAGAAAGCTACGCCACTATTTTCAAGAGCACAAGATCACAGTAGTGAGCACGACTCCTCTGCGAGACATAATCAACAATCGCGACGCCACAGGACGTGTCACAAAGTGGGGAATAGAGCTTGCAGATTTCGACATTTGTCATTGATTGGATAGAAACGACAAAAAACTCAGGCCCTCCAGACTCGAAATTTTGGACCCTTCACTTTGACGGATCAAAAGCATGAGGAGGCTCGGGAGCTGGCGTATTGCTCAAATCACCCCAAGGAGATAAGTTGTTCTATGTGTTGCAAATACACTTCACGGCAACCAATAATATTGCCGAGTATGAAACACTGCTACATGGAATACGCATGGCCAAAAACATTGGCATATCGATACTCATGTGTTACGGAGACTCGGATTTAGTTGCTCAGCAAGTATCTGATATCTGCAACGCAAATAAACACATGGTAGCATGCAAAGCTATAATGGATGAATTATCTAAATCGTTTGAGGGCTTTGAGGTTCAACACATCCCTCGAGCAGAAAATGAGGAAGCAGACGCACTGTCAAGGATATGCTCTGCATGGAAACAAGTACCGGATGGTGCTTTTTACAGATTTAAGGGTCCCTCCATAGTCGGAGTTTATGAGGACTATCCGACGAACCGACTCACCTTTAATACAGCCTGACTGTAATTCTTAGCTGGACAAAACCCTATCTAGATTTCCTGATAGACGAAAAACTACCCGAAGACGAAGTCTTGAGCCGGCAGATTGTCCGACAAGCAAAAGCCTACACTATAATAAATGGCGAGCTCTATAAACGGAGTGTTTTTGGCGTATTTCAGATATGTATTTCTTTGGAAGGAGTGGAAATCTTGAGAGAAATCCACGAAGGCGAGTGTGTTCACCATGCTGCATCCAGATCCTTAGTGGCAAAAGCTTTTCGACACGGATTCTTTTGGCTCACAGCTAAGGAAGATGCTGACAAACTCGTCAAAACATGCAAAGGCTGCCAAAAGTACGCTCATCAGGCACACGTTCCGGCTGAACAGCTGTGAACAATCCCTATTACATGGTCGTCATGTCCAGGGCTTGATATGCTAGGGCCATTTCGTACGGCAAAATGTGGATTTACTCACCTACTAGTTATGGTGGATAAATTTACAAAATGGATTGAGGCTAAACCAGTAACAAGTTGCGATGGAGCCATAGCCAGAAGATTCGTCGAGGATATAATCATCAGATTCGGATATCCGCAAGATAATTATCGACAATGGAGTAACTTTTCCATGGGTGAACTTGCTGAATTTTGCGAAGAACAAGGGATCCGACTTGATATTGCAGCAGCACATCCGTAAGCCAATGGACAAGTCGAAAGAACTAATGGCCTTATTCTACAAGGAATCCAACCTTGCCTCAAGGCACCACTTCGGGTCACGGGGCTTGGTCGAAAGAATTACCATCCGTGATATGGAGCTTACGACAACTCCTAACGTGTCAACCGCTATACTCCATTCTTCTTGGTCTACGGTACAAAAGCAGTTCTTCCAAGTGATCTGATTCATCAGGCCCCACGAGTCAAAGCGTATATCGAAGAAGATGCAGAAGTTTACCGGAAAGATGATCTTGATATAATCGAAGAAGTACATGTCATCGCTGAGTAGAGATCTACAGCCTATCAGAATTACGCAAGTATCATAGTTAGAGAGTGAAAAACCGTTCTTTCAGAAAAGGCGATTTGGTTCTCCGACTTGTGCAAAAGAGAAAGCACAAACTTCCCAATTTGGGAAGGACCTTTTATGATTAGCAGAGTTCTGTATAATGGGTCATACTATTTAACCGACATGAGACCAGTCAAGGAAAGACCTGACACTCGGAAAAGGAAGAGAGCTGGTGGCAAAGACGCACCGGATGAAATAGACCGTCCATGGAATATTGCATGCTATGTCCCTTATATTCTTAGTTATATTTTCTTGTAATCATATATGTACATGTTCAAAGATAAATAAAGTATTGGTTTCCTCATATTATTATTTCTGAGACGTTTTTGCCATCTTATTTCCAAAAAAGCATGTAATTTTTTCGAAAATCCCAAAATGCTTGAAAGTACTTTATGCTCATGTTCGTTGTGGTTACGATTTTTGAAACAATCTAAAAATGTTACCTTAGGTTACAAAATTTAAAATTATTGTCTATACTTTGAGTCTTTATCTGATTGCTTAGACGCGGGAATTTTCCGAGTGATGAGTTGTTGGTACTGGAAGCCGACTTTGTTTCCGAGTTTAAACTGGTTTAGCAATTGCGCTCCGTTGCTCGGCAAAGTTTCCGTGCTAAAGGTTGGCTGACCCATGAAAGGGATGAGGCAGAGAGCCAGATAAACCGATAAGTATAAACATATATATAAACAAAAGTGCTAAGATAGTAAAAGCATCAGTTTTTATAGACCAGCACAAAATAAAATATTGTAGCCATCATTACATTGCCATAGGTTTAAGATAATGCATAGAAATTGTTTAGGCTGCAAGCGGTGGTGATGAAGCAGGTGGAACACTGGAATCAACAGCAGTTTCGCCCTCGATCTCAAACTCGGAAGCGTTGCTGATTTCTGGCTCTTGAGGTGAAGGAGGTGCGGAGACGGATTCGAAGAATGGCGTCGTGTAGTTGGTCATCTTCGCCATCTGACTAGCATAACCTGCACAAAATTCTTGGATGGCCTTGATATCTTGCGGGTTACCCTCATCATCCTCCTCAGCAATGCCCTTGGTGATGTGTCAGATTTCCATCTCACTATAGTGGCTCATCACCATGGTCAGAGCTGTTTGCGCAGTAGTCCGAGCGTAGGAGATCTTCCAGTCCTCAATCAACTTCGGAATCTCCTTAACTTTCTCCCTCACCTCATTCACCGACATTGTGTGCAAGTCGGAAAGCTTGACGGCTTCGCCAGCCTCTTCTAGAGTTTGGTGGAAGTCGAACAAGACATCTCCCAACGAGCTTAATGCGCTCGAGGCGAGGTTCAGAAGTGGAAGAGTTAGAAATATTCAGGGGGGCTATGTTGGGGATATGCTATATGGGTATCCTCATAGCATGTCTCTTATCTGGCTAACCTGGGTGTCCCACAGTTGGTAGCATGGCCCATGGCCTGCTGGGCGGCCCAGTTAGATGGATCCAGAAGGGAGGCCCATGTCGGATAAAGGAAGCCTACGAAGGAGTCACCGATGTACCCGGAGCCTTAGAGTATAAGACACGCTAGACTAGTGGTAGGCAGTGTAGGACTCTGTAACCTGTCCGACAAGGACTTTACCTGTAACCCTAGGACCTGGCGACTATATAATTCTGGTCTATGGGAGCCTTTAGGGAACAATATAAGACAATCTAGTGTCGACTACGATGCACCTCGCACAGCGAACCAATCCGTGTAACTCGGCATATTGCCCTTATAGTGATTTATAGCAGGAGTAGGATTCCGCCACCGTCGTGGGATCTGAACCTGCGTAAGCTGTGTAACCTCGTACCCATCAACCGTCCGCCTTCCCCCATGTCTCTAAACACGCACTGTAAGGACCCCTCCATGGCATACTCCGGCAATACCACGATAGTTGGCGCCCACCATGGGGCAAGAGGCGCTTCAGGCTCTTCAGCGGGCGAGGACCAAGATCTTCACAGGATCGGCGAAACCATAGAGATCAATCGCGTTCTCTTCTCTAGCAACGTTCCGATCGTCCCTCCCGATGAGTTCTGGATCCCGGCGAAGACGAACTCTACGCGGTGCTCGATTGTTCCTATTGGAGACATCCATATCTTCATCGGCGAAACCGACTCGGGCACTAGTTCCCAGGGAGTCGGAGGAGCATCAAGACCCGCACGGACCGCCTATGAGCAGGACATGTTCGTGGAAGGATCGATGTCGTACCTCTCCTCGGAGTTTGCCGGCAAAGATCGGAAAAATTCAAGGCCCACCCAAACCGCCCATGTGTAGGATATAACGGTGGAAGATCGCTGCAAGTCCGCCGGCTTCGTCCGTGCGTCTAGACAGCAGAGATCCAAGTTCATCGGAGTGGTAATCATCTTCGATCTGGCGCGTTGCATTCAGAGAGAGGGAGAAAACCCTCGCGATTACCTTGCTAGGTGGCTCCATATATGGGCCGATCTGGCGCATTACCCCAACAATGATGCTATGTATCACTTTGTGGAAGTACTGAACCAGGGTACGCTTCTCCGGCATTCGCTAAGGCGGCAGCAGGCCACGGGTCGCCTCACCTTTGAGAGCATGGTGAACATCGTAAATAGCTATGCAGAGGCCGAGGTGGCACCCCATGCAGCGCCCGCGCTCATTGGTGGTGCACCTCCGCCTCAGCAATCACCACCTTCTCCAGCGGTCGTCGTTGCACCAGCGCCACCGCCTCCAGTCAATATCGCTGCAGCAGCGCCACCACCTCCAGTCATCATCAACGTCACCGCCCCACCATCGCCCATTGTTGACGAAGCCCCGACACCCTCTGACTCTGTGCTCGACGCGCTCTACGCCTACATCAGCGCTTACTCGGAGGAGATAGACCTCAGCCCAGACGAGCTAGATTCAGCTATGCAGGAGATGGAGGAGGATTATCAGTGCGATGAGCAATCTAACAAGTCCATCACATCCCGAGAGGTGTTTGTCGCCATTGGGGCTGTGATGGAAGAAGACCAACCCGGACGAGCCCCGCCTACAGCGCTAGACAAGGGGAAGGGTCCACCCGTTGCTGCCGACAAGGATCGTGCAAGGGTCATGCCCCCTCCACCTAACCCAGTGCAACAGCCGCAGGACCTCGGCACCGGCCCGAGCAAAAACAACACCGCAAACCCGCCACCTCCGGCATCTACGTCTGCTGCTACCCAAGTTACTCCAGCTGATAGAGTGATGTACGACAATCTCCTCGTCGAGCCCTTGACCGTAGCTCATATCCGGAATGTAACCCATCTTGATGAGAAACAACAACAACTGTTGGAGGAAGCGCAGTCCATCGCGCAGCAAGGCGCAAAGCTAGATCGAGATCTGGCCAACGCACAGAAGTCAATAGAGAAAGCAAGAGCCATGGAGGCCCAATACAAGACTCTGCTCCAGCAGCAAAAGGCTAAGAAAGCTCCGGCTCGCATTATCAACGATCCTGGTGTACGACGAAACCTAGGATGGGCTCCTTCGAAGCCGGCACAGGCCAACCATACATTGATAGTGAAGGCACGAAGGTGATGCCCACCCCTCTCCTTAACCTCGCCGTCGCCAAGACCCTTCTAGAACATGATAGATCACCGAAAGCAGTGGATCAGGTCTATGACCTTGTGTCCAAGGCGGTAAACAGAAAAGGGCACCTCTCAAAGGCTTGAGTCGACCAGCTTTTCCGTCTAGCCACCATAAGCCGCCAAGGGATAGATCTCGGGATATCGGGTCCTGCATGTTCGTCAGAACGAAGATGGAGGGATGTGCGCAACAGGAAGGATGCTATCCCCATATCCTCCGACCATGGAGGTAAGGCTCAACCTTGTCGCCCATCGCCACCGCCCCGCTACCCCCGACATCGTGAAGAAACCAAGGCTCACCGTCGTACGGATATGCTACCGCCAATTCAGAGTGGCATGGTCATCCGCGACAACGCGGAGCAGAGCCATCATGACGGAGAGCGCAACCAAGGACACAAGAGCAGGTCACGCCATGACCCTCCGCGTCCGACAAGCAACCGCGAGAAGTGTGAGGCGTCGCAGGAGGGTAACAGCAAGAAAGCTAACCCACCGCCACCTCCGCCTCCGTCGCCACCTAGCAGCCACCATGGCGGAGGAGGCCCGCGTCGTTCACGCGGACCATCCCCTGATGGCAAAAAGAAGAAAAGAAGCCCGGAGCCGCAGCGCAAGATCACGTCTGGACAAGATCCATGAGGCCCGGGATGGAGCATACCTGGGACCACGTTGCTTTGGACCTGTGATACGGTCCGCAACTTACCCCAAAGGTTTCTGGATTGACAAGACCATCAAGCCCTATGATGGCACCGCCAAGCCAGCTACATGGTTGTAGGACTAAGGCAACACAATGAAGATCGCTGGGGGAAACCCCAACTTGGTTGTCAAGTACCTCCCATTGATGTTGGCGGGCACGGCCCGACAATGGATTGATGACTTGCCGGAGAAATCTATATGCAATTGGTTGGACATGCAAGAAGCGTTCACCAAGAATTTCGAGGGTACGTACAAGCGTCCCTATACTATTGGCGACTTATAGCGGTGCGTGCAGGAGAAAGACGAGTCATCTCGCGCCTACCTCTCCCGCTGGCTGGACATGAATAATTCTTGCGCAGGTGTGCACTCCCAGACCGCCATGTCTGCCTTCATCGATGGGTTGGAAAGAGGTACATTGCTCTGACATATGTTGAAGTGCCCGCAGGACAACCATCAGCTCGACCTCAATCAGATGATCAAACTGGCTAGTGAGTTTGTGGCTGCCTACGACGACGCTCACGGATCGTTGTTGGCAATAGCAATTCCAATGCAAGCTAAGAGGAACAACAGCGCAAATCAGAAGAATCTGCCAGAAGAAAAGCAAGCCTCCGACATGGTTGTCATGACCTTTGCAGGGCGAGGTGATGGCGGACAGCATGGCCGAGGACGAGGGGCTGGTCGTGGGCAGCAGCGAGGAAGTGAAACTACCTCGGCAGCGCTCCGTGTTCCCTAGACCTACGAGGAGTACCGTGATATGACATGCCTCGTACACCTCGACCCCAACAGCAAAGCCACACACACCAATCGCCATTGAAAATTCGTCAACAATCTCAAGGAGGACCCAGAGTCGGGCTACAAGAGAAGTTGGAAGAACATACCGCGAGGCAAGGGAAAGGGGAAAAAGGAGGAGGAGTCCAAGGATTCAAGTGACATGGACAAGGACATTGACCCCAAACACACCGCCAAGAGCGACGACAAAGGAAAGAACCCCTTCGAGAAGAAGGCAGTAGTTTTCCACACTTTCCTTGGCACCCCCACCGTCCAACAACAGAAGACCTCCATGAGGATACTGATGGCTACTCTAGCCCCCGTTCCCCAGTTCCTGCGCTGGTCGGAGATTCCAATTACTTGGGACAGGAAGGATCACCCAGACCTCATCCCTACGGAGAACCAATACACCATGGTCATCAACCCCTTGATTGACGGCAATGAGTTCACCAAATTTATGGTGGATAGTGGAAGAAACATCAACATCATGTACATGGATACACTGCAGAAGATGAACTTGACGGAGGCAAACCTAAGGCGGACCAACACCATCTTCTACGGCGTAGTTCCTGGTCGGGAGGCTCGGTCCCTTGGGTGCATCACACTTCAGGTCGATTTTGGTGATGTTAATAATTACCGCCAAGAACGCATGACCTTTGAGGTGGTCCCTTATAAGAGTGTGTAACACGTCATATTCGGCCGCGACATATTCCACACCTTCATGGCCAAGCCATGCTTCGTCTACAACAAACTCAAGATACCCGGAGCAAACGGTGTCATCACTGTATCCGGATGCTTTACCAAGGCATGGGACTGCGAGATTGGAGAAGCAGCCTATGTAGAAGCTGTCCTCTACAACAAAGAATTCAAGGAGATCCAGAGCAAGGTCGATGCCTCAGAGATGCCCGCGTCGAAGAAACAGATTTCTGACTCCGCCCCAGCATTCAAGGCCGCCATTGAAAACAAGCTGGTGGAACTTGTGGTAGGCGATGCCTCCAAGACCACCGCCATTGGAACAAACCTGGATCCCAAATAGGAAAGCGCGCTCTTCGAGTTCCTCAGTGAGAATAGGGACATCTTTGCCTGGAAACCTGCCGACATGAAAGGTGTACCTAGGGAACTTGCCGAGCACAGCTTAAACATTGATCCAAAATGTAAACCAGTGAAACAAGCTCTACGACGCTTTGGAGACAAGAAGAGATGCGCCATAGGCAAAGAGATAGCTAGGTTACTTAAGGCTAGTTTTATCCGAGAAGTCCTTCACACCCGATGGGTGGACAATCCTGTACTTGTCCCCAAAAAGGGAACCAAAGAATAAAGAATGTGCGTTGATTACACCAGCTTGAACAAAGCATGTCCCAAAGATCCTTTTACTTTGCCTCGCATTGACCAAGTCATTGACTCGACGGCTGGCTCGAGCTTTTGTGTTTTCTTGATGCATACTCAGGATACCACCAGATCAAGATGAGGAAGTCGGACCAATTGTCCACTTCTTTCACTACACCCTACGACACATTTTGCTATGTCACGATGCCCTTTGGGCTAAAAAACGCAGGTGCTACGTACCAGCGGACAATGCACATTGCCTACACGACCAAATTGGTCGGAACGTTCACGCCTATGTGGACGATATAGCGGTGATGTATTGTGGCATCCCGCAAAACCACTACTAGAAAATCGCGTTGAATTTGTGCATTGCATCGTCATCATCATGCATTGTTTGCATAAAACTATTTTCGCAAAGCCCGTTTTGTTTTCCAAACGCCTTTTATTCAAACGCCAAACACCGGGTCTCCAGAATTGTTTTGTCGTCGGCTATCGGGTTGCGAAAGCCGTGTTTTAAAATAAATAAAATTTGAATTATTTTAGCGGGGGCAGTCGAACGGGCCGTTTTGACCCGAACGACCACCCCCAGGATTTTAAACCGGTCCAACCAGTCCCACCCATAATCCTAAACCTACCAAACTACCTACCCAGCCCAACCCTCCACCTCACCCCAACCAGTAGCAGGCTGACACCTCACCTTGGCCATTCCCCCCACCAACCACACTCTGCCACCTCAGCAGCCCTGGCCTCTCCTCTCTCTCCCCCTCAGCACACACGCCTGCCACACGGATCCCACCTGCCCAGATCCCCACACCCTCTCTCACCTCCAATCTCTCCAGCCACTCCCTCACCCTCTCTCACTTCCCCTGGGTCCCACCCGTGCCTGGTCCACCAACAACCCTCACCCCCACACGCGCCCATCCCAGCTCCACCCACACACCAACCCTGGCCCCACCTTCCCCCGATCCCCACGCGTGTCCCGCCCTGTTCATCTTCCCCGTCCCTCGCGCGCACCCCATCCTCCTCCCGTGCTCCTTCTTCCTCTCCCTAGCCCCGTCGAGCCGCCCCTCCTCCTCCCGCTCAACCTCCTTCCCCACCGCGTCGACCTCGCCTGCGCCGTCCGCCTCCACCGCTTCTCCGCCTCCGCCCGCCCGCGCCTCCCTCCACCTCTCCGCTCGCGCCTCGCCTGTGGAGCCGCGACCTCCTCCTCCCTCACTGCGGCCAGCACTGCCCAGCCAAGCGCCTCCTCCTCCTCCACCCATGAGCCTTCTCCTCCGAGCTGCCGCGGCTCCTCGCGCTCGCCATGTTCCCCGACCGGTGCCGCCTCCTCGCTCGCCCGCTGCCTGCCGAGCCAGCGACCACCGCCGCCCCGCCTCCGTCGGCCGCCCGCCTCCAGCGCCCGGCGTCATGCGCCCTCCGCCAAGCTTCCATGCGCCTTCTCCGTCATGCCGCCCCGCCCGCCATCGCCTGCATCTCCGCCCTCCCTCGGTCTCTGCCCGCCTTTGACCTCGCCTCGCTGGCCGCTCCCTCGGTAGCGGCCCGCCGACGCCTTCCCGAGCTTCGCTTGCCTCCTCGCCCCGGAGGTTCCCCGGCCTCGCGCTCGTGTACGTCCCTGCTTGTGTGTGACATGTGGTGAAGGAGTGGGGTATCGTCGGGAGTATCGCGACTTCGATGGCCGACTACCTGGAATTCAAACAAGATCCTGATGCTCATGTTCGAAGATGGACACTAGTACCTTGGAGACACCAAGACCTTCGTACGTGGAAGCTCACCGACAAGACCGGCTTGATGCCGATGATTCCGAAGGAGGTACATGGAGCCACCCGAGAAAGCAACGCCGTAGACTCGCGGTATCCGGAGATCGACAATAGACCGGAGAGTCAAGATCTTCTCCTGGAGCAACGAGGTCTTCTTCCCGGAACGCCAAGACTAGCTGCCCGAAGACCACCGACAAGATCTCCGTCCTGGACTCCAAGGACTGCCTCACGGACATCGAGCGCCAAGATCGCCCCCGGATTCCGAAGCGGTTCCCGGACGCCGAGACCCCTGAACCTGGAGACCCGAACCTGAGATCATCGCCACAGATCGACAAGGATTCCACATGGGACGATAAGTACTCCGACATGGACCCGATTGAAGCAAACCCGAAGACGGTAGATGCGACAAGTACTACCCCGATCCGAAGACCCTAACCCCGGAATCCGAGAACGCTCCCGCCGAGGCCGAACCACGGACCACGAGACCGAACCTCCCGGAACCCCAAGTTCGCCGAGACCCCTAAAGTGTGAACCCCTTATCCGAGAACCCTATTTTATAAATGTCACCTATATAACTGTTGCATATAAATTGTTCATGCATGCATATTTGTCTGTGGTCTGGGGGCCTTCCGCCGATTCACCTAATAATTAAATATGGGGCCCATATGCGGGCAAATCTAGCCTTATATTGGCCTCGTTTAAATTGATGTAGCGAACCGGTGCTATATTTTGGCCAGGTTAAACAACATTTAATTTGCGGGGTAGATAAACAACTTGAACCATATGATCATTGTCGGGACCCCTGGTTCCGCTTAATATGACCTAATTGCATCGCATCTTTGACATGCCATACCTCATACATGCATGCCGATCTTTTGCCGTAGTATTAAATATTGCATCCGTGTTCATTCTAGTGTTTTGCTTCTTCCGGATAAGGCCGTTGAGTTGATGTGAGTGAGCTTACCGATCTTCGGTTGAACCTTCGACAATGTTTTCAGGCGAGCATCTTCCCCCCTTTCTACCTATCTTACTTTTATAGTATTTACTTCCCTCCTTTTGATCTATTGCTATCTGTGTTGCGATGCTTTAGTTTCCGTACCTGTGATATACCGTGCAGCCCTATATTGCCTTGGACACATCCTATTACATTGTTTGGTAGATAGATGGACTTATGGCGTCGTAGTCGCTTTCTCAAGTGCTATGCGTTCGTTAAGTCCGATACGATTGTTGATGTATTGCCGCATGTTGATGTTGGATATGATTCTAGTTTTACTTATCGTTCACTTTACTTCCTGTTTAACAACTAAAATTGAAGTAAGCAGAGGCATCGGTGGGTGATAGAAAATATTTGGTTTCGAGCCCACTTGTGTCCCGTAGGACCCCGAGTACTTGATACATTCCTCGATTTATCGCGCTATCCACATCCGGGAGGTATATGGGACCCCCCTGAGCCAGATCTTGATTCAGTCTTATTTCTTGGGGCCACAAACTAGTTTGAGGTTTTATTTACGATCCTGTATTTATGCCATGCTACTTATGTATTTACGTTTGTCAGGAGAGGCACCTTGCATCGTTAGGATCGGGACACGATTCCGGTGTCGACAAGCCCAGCCACACTTCGGGTTCCCGATGCTCACAGTATACCCAAACCTTGAGTCCGTCTCGAGCTTGCTTACCGTTGCGGGATCTACTTAAGGTGCCCCTGAAATATTTCTGAATCCTGTGATTGTTCGATCGTGAAAGCCTCGTTGGGTTTTGATTTGGTTTCCGAGGTTGATCGGCGTGTGTTGCTATTGGTGCACCCGGCCGGTAAAACTTTCAAAGCCGTGTCCGCGGATATGGACGACTTGGAGCACAAGATCTCGATCATAGACAAGCATAACTAAAGTTTATTGCTATAAATTTGACTTTATAATGACTAGTAATCAGCTTCACTATAATGGAATGGCTAAATAATGCCCACAATTGCTTGCTTGGTTTGTCGCTTACCATTGTACCTAACTAGTAAGTATTGCAACTACAACGAATGGCTAAATAAAAGTACCAACAACTATGGGTTTTGGGTTTATATCATGCTATCTCATGTCGATTAGTAATTGCTGCAACCACAACGGAATAAATAACTAAAGGACCACTTCTTTTATCGGGACAAATATCTATACGACTAGTAATTGCAACGATAATGAATAAGTAAAGCGCCAACTGTGTGAGTTCCTCGGTTGACTTCCTCGTTTGGTCTCGAGGAAACACCGTGATGGGTTTGTTTGGTGTTAGCTTCAGTTGGATCCGGATAGGTCTTTCTTACCCCTCTCGATTGCCGCCATTGTATCGAGTCTCTATAGGTTGTTTAGTGCATCTTGCTGCCGCTTGATCCACCATACCTATGTAGGCGAGGACCGAACTCTAGCCTCGCTGTCTTGGCCTCGATCGACGCTCCTTCTTTTCCTTTGCCCTTGTCGGCACCCTTTTGTTTAAGCAGGTTTGAGATTGACGTCGTTAGCGGGGTTACCCTTCCGCTTGGCCCGTGGTTATGGACGCCATTGGTTATTCTTCGTGGCTCTTAGCCCCATTTGCATCTTGTCCGTAGCTGGACGCCTATCGCTTTTCAAGGTGATTTGGATCTTTGTATATTATATCTGTATTCTTGACTCATTGAGTCGCCTCTGTATATATATCTGCTCATGGGTCCCATCGAGGACTGTTGTGTAATGTTATTACTTCGTTTTCCACCCGCACGAAAGTGCCTGGTGGGCACCTTTGAATCGTTTCTATGCGGGTTTGGAGAATTTTGCTCAAACTTGCATAGGTCCGATTCTGAGGGTGTTACATGTATAAAAAGTCTAACGACTTAATCTCCGACTTAAAAAAAACCTTTGATAATCTTCGGAAATACAACATGATGCTTAACCCTAAGAAGTGCGTCTTCGGGGTTCCATCCAGAAAATTGTTGGGCTTTATTGTTTCCCAGCGAGGAATCGAGGTCAACCTGGAGAAAATCAAGGCCATCTTAAACATAAACCGTCCGACATGCCTAAATGACATATAACGGCTAACAGGTTGCGTTGCAGCAGTTAGTCGGTTCGTCAGCCGACTTGGAGAGAAGGCTCTGCCGTTGTACAAGTTGCTGAAGAAGGCGGACAAATTCAAGTGGACAGACAAAGCAGATGCAGCATTGAAGCAGCTTAAGGAGATTCTTTCCTCAGCGCCTATCCTTGCGGCGCCCGAGCCTGGAGAGCGCATGCTAATTTACATGGCGGCCACGAACCGGGTAATCAGCATCGTCGTGGTGGTAGAGCGGAAGGAACCAGGCTATGAGTACGGAGTTCAACGACCAGTTTACTACGTAAGCCGCGTCTTGACGGAGTCCAAGGAGCGTTACCCGCGCTACCAAAAGATAGCTTATGGAGTATTCCTTGCTTCTCGGAAGCTGAGACACTATTTCCAGGAGCACCCCATCACAGTACTGAGCAAGACTCCACTGTCTGACATTATCAACAACAGCAACGCTACAGGAAGGGTCGCGAAGTGGGGCATTGAACTTGCTGCCTTCAAGATAACCTACAAGAGACGCGACACTATCAAGTCACAAGACTTGGTGGATTTTATCGCAGATTGGACGGAGATGCCAGATGCTACCCCATTGCCGGAGCCAGAATACTGGGTGATGCACTTTGACGGATCAAAGCTGCTCATTGGCTCGGGGGCTGGTGTACTGCTACAGTCACCAACTAGGGACAAGCTACACTACGTTCTGCAGATCCACTTCGAGGCTACGAATAACATGGCGGAGTATGAAGCACTCATTCACGGATTACGCGTAGCCAAGGATATTGGCATCAAACGCATAGTTTGTTGTGGAGATTCTGACTTAGTTGCCTAGCAGGTGGCTGGCACCTAGAATGCATGGAACCCTATGATGGCGGCATATCGAGACGAAGTGGCCGAGATAGCCAAGAGCTTCTTGGGCTACGAGGTCAAATATGTACCTAGGGAGCAAAACGATGCAGCTGATCTGCTGTCTAAGCTTGGATCAGGGTGCAAACGAATTCCGCCTGGAGTTTTCCTGGAGCATCTACGGACACCATCCGTGAAGGGAGCAAACATCGACAACCCGGACAGAGTAGACTCTTTCGTCCATATGGTGGCAAAGGTCCCTCCGGCTTGGACAAAACCATTCATGGAGTATCTCGAACATGGAACTTCGCCCGACGACGAGGTCGAAAGACGACAAATAGTACGTCGAGCAAAGGGCTATACGATAATCAATGGACAACTCTACAAAATAATCACTACTGGTGTATACCTTAAGTGTGTTTCCAGCAAGAAGGTATTGAAATCCTCCGTGAAATTCATCTCGGAGATTGCGGGCATCACGCCGCTCCCCGATCGTTGGTTCCTAAAGCTTTCCGCAAGGATTCTCTTGGTGACATGAAGTCGGACGCCAACAAGCTGGTTGATACATGCATGGGATTCCAGTACTATGCCCGACAACCACATGTTCCTGCTGAAGAATTGCGAACAATACCAATAACTTGGCGTTTGCGATGCAGGCTGGACATGGTGGGTCCGTTCTGACGGCACCATGTGGGTTTACACATCTTCTAGTAGCGCTTGATAAATTCACCAATTGCGTAGAAGCTAAATCCATTAGAAAGCTCGATGGGGCAACTACCCTTAGGTTTGTCCGGGATCTAGTGGTGAGATTTGGTCTCCCACATAGCATTATCACCGACAACGGCAACAACTTGTCACTCAGAGAAGTGGAAGCTTATTGTTGGGAGAAGGGCATCCGACTTGACCTTGCATCTGTGGCACACCCACAATCCAATGGTCAGGTTGAGCGAGCCAATGGATTAATTCTGTAGGAAATCAAGCCACGTCTTGAGGCACTGCTGCATAGATTTAACACCCTCAGAATCGGCCCTATGCAAGTTTTAGCGAAACCCGCCAAACCCGCATAGAAACGATTCAAAGGTGCCCACCAGGCAGTTTCGTGCGGGTGGAAAACGAAGTAATAAAATTACACAACAGTCCTCGATGGGACCCATAGAACAGATATATATATACAACACGACTCCATGAGCCAAGAATACAGACATACGGTACAAAGTTCCAAATCACCTTGAAAAGATGGAGCGTCCGACTATGGACAAGATGCAAATGGGGCTAAGAGCCCTGAAGAATAACCAATGGCGTCCATAACCCTGCCCAGGCCAAGCCGGAAGGGTAACCCTGCTAACGACGTCGATCTCAAAACCTGCTTAAACAAAAGGGGTGCCGACAAAGGGCGAAGGAAAGAGCGTCGATCGAGGCCAAGACAGCGAGACTAGAATTCGCGGTCCTCGCCTACATAGGTATGGTGGATCGAGCGTGACAAAGATGCACTAAACAACCTACAGAGACTCGCTACAACGGTCGACGATCAGAGAGGGATAAGAAAGATCTATTCGGAACCATCCTGATTCTATCATCAAGCAAACCCATCCTGGTGTTTCCCCCTCGACACCAACGAGGAAGTCAACCGAGGAACTCACACGGTTGGCAGTTTTATTTATTCAGTTATCATTGTAGCAATTACTAGTCAGGTATAGATATTCATCCTGGTAAAATAAGCAGTGGGCACTTTTATTTAACCATTCCGTGATAGTTGCCACACTTACTAGTCAGATACAATTAGCATGAGATAACCCAAAACCCAGCAGTTGTTGGTACTTTTATTTAGCCATTCCGTTGTAGTTGCCATACTTACTAGTCAGGTACAATGGTCGCAAGCGACACTCCAAACAAGCAATTTTGGGCAGTATTATTTAACCATTCCATTATAGTGAAGCTGATTACTAGTCATTATAAAGTCAAATTTATAACACTACTTTAGTTATGCTTGTCTATGATCGAGATACTGTGCTCCAAGTCGTCCATAACCGCGGACACGGCTTTCAGAAAGTTTTAACCCGGCCGGGGTGCACAAATAGCAACACACACTCGATCAACCTCGGAAAAACCAAATCAAAACCCAACGAGGCCTTCACGACAAAGCAATCACAGGATTCAGAAATATTTGAGGCCACCCATTGAGTAGAACCGCAACGAAGTTAGCTGACTTCGAGACGGACTCAAGGTTTGCGTCAATGGCTGTAAACGACTGGGAACCCGAAAGTGTGACTGGGCTTGTCGATACCGCGAAAACACTCCGCTTACCTAAACAGTACAGTGTGCTCCTCGCACAATCGTAAATACAGTAATAAAGCATGGCATAAGTACAGGATAGTAAACAAAACCTCAAACTAGTTTGTGGCCCCAAGAAATAAGACTGAATCAAGCTCTGGCTCAGGGGGGTCCCATAATCCTCCCGGATGTGGATAGCGCGATAAATCAAGGAATAGGTATCAAGTACTCGGGGTCCTACGGGACACAAGTGGACGGTCGTAAACCAAATATTATCTATCACCCACCGATGCCTCTGCTTACTTACTTCAATTTTTGTTGTTAAATAGTAATTAACGTGAATGATAATTAAAGCCATGATCATCTCCAACATCAACATGCGGCAAGGCTCCAACAACTGTGGTACTTGACGACACGCAACAGCACTTGAGCAAGCGACTATGACGCGCAAGTCCAACTATCTATCAAACAACAGGTAATAGGGTGTGTCCAAGGCAAATATGAGGCTGCAAGGGATATCACGGGTACGAAAACTAGAGCATCGCAACACAGATAGCAATAGATCAACAGGAGGGAATAAATACTATAAAAGTAAGATAGGTAGAAAGGGGGAGATGCTCGCCTGAAAACATTGCCGAAGGGTTCAACCGAAGATCGGGGCGAAGCTCACATCAACTCATCGGCCTTATCGGCGAAGAAGCAAAACGCTAGGATAAACACCGGATGCAATATTTAATACTACGGCAAAAGATCGGGCATGATGCATGTATGATGTATGACATGGCAAAGGTGCGGTGCAATTAGGTCATATTAAGCGGAACCAGGGTCCCGACAATTAATTAGATGGTTCATGTTATTAAACTACCCCGCAATTTAAATGTTGTTTTAACAAGGCAAAAGGTAGCACCGGTTTGCTACACAAATTTAAATGAGGCCGATATGAGACTAGAGTTGCCCGCATATGGGCCCCATATTTAATTATGAGGTGAATCGGCATAAGGCCCCCAAACCACATGAATGTATGCATGCAAGACAATTATTATGTGACAAGTTATATTATGTTATAAAATAGGGTTTCGGGAAGGGGTTCACACATTGGGGTCTCGACGAACTTGGGGTTCGGGGTTCGGTCTCTGAGTTCGATCCGGGTTCGACGGCCTCGGCGGGATCGTTCTCGGATAACTGAGGTCGATCTTGGCATTCCGTGAAGAAGGACTTGGTTCGGCGTCGGGGGCGCATCGGTCTCGCCCTGGTCGGTGCCGATCTTGTCATCGATGGCGAACTTGAGTGGATCGGGTACCGGGGTCTTCGGATCCGTGAAGAAGATCTTGTCGCACGAGCGTCAATGCTTCCGGGAAGGAGAACTTGTCGGTCCACGGGGTCAGGCTTCGAAGCCAGGCAGGAGCACTCACCGTTCCGAGGAGAAGACCTTGTCGTCATATGTTGAGGTTGTCGGGTGTCGGTGCCGGACTCGGGTGTGGCGTCGATGGTTTACGTGGCCCGATGGTTTCAAACTGGAGATTCCCGGGTGTCGCGGCGGAATTCTCGGGGTTCCGATGGAAATCTTGGCGACAGCTATCCTTGATGATCCTTGTCTGGTTTGTCGTTGCCACCGAGGAAGATCATGTCGGCCTAGCAGCTCGGAAGGTTCAGGGTTAAGACGCCGGGAACGGTCCTCGGATCGGGGCGTCGGGCTTTGGTTCCCGTGATGGTGGCCTTGGCGTTCGGGCTTCAATGTCGATGACGGACTTGACACGGCGTCGACCGTGGTCAAACATCTTGGCCAAACAGATGGCGGCTTCGCGAAGACCTTGCCGATGAGGGAGTCCTTGTGGTGTCGTTTTGGGGCCTCGGAGCTGGACGATACACGGGGAGCTTGCGTCGGTGTGGCCTTTGGTGACTTCAGGGTCATATGCCACAGACGGGCGACGGAGCCGTCCTTGCGGGCGCACCAGCGAAGGAGCACGACAGGAAGGAGGGGGGCCGCGGGGTGCTCGAGGGCGACGCCGGCCAGAGGGAGCCACCGGAGGAGGGGGTCGCGGCCTAGGGCGAGCGGGCCTTGGCGGCTGGCGGCAGGCTGGCCAGCGAGGACCTGTGTGAGGAGGAGGCGAGAGTGGGAGCCAGCCGGTGGGCGAGCCGAGGCGGCAGGTGGGGCGGAGCGACGAGGCGGCGTCGCGGAGGCGGCGAGCACTCGGGCGGAGGAGGAGAGGCCGGTGGAGGTGGAGGAGGCAGGTGGGGGTGAGGCCAGGCGGGAGAGGAGAGGCTGCGCGTGGAGGAGGCGAGCCGGAGGTGAGGGCAGGGCGGAGCTCGAGTGGGGCGGAGGCGGTGAGTCTTGAGCTCAGTGGGTGCGCCCTGACGCTGGAGTCTTGGTGGCAAGGGCCAAGGGGTGGGAGGCCAAGTGGTGAGCGAGCGAGGAGGAGGCGGCCAGGAGGCGGGAGATTGGCGGCCATGAGAGAGGCAGGGAGGAAGAGGGCATCGGGGTGGGGAGCGGGTCAGGGGAGAGAGGGAGTGTGAGGCTGGCAGGTGGGCCGTGGGGTCGGGTGGGACCCAGGGGCGTGAGAGAGGAGCGGGGGTCGCGTGGGTCGTACGCATGGGGAGGATGGGCGCGTCGGGTGGGGGCATGTGGGTGTGCTGGGGGCGCGGGTGGGGCCCGGGGCTGGCTGCCGCGCGCTGTGTGCGTGTGTTGTGTTTGGTGTGTGGTGTGTGGGTGCTAGGCAGGGTATGTGTGTGTGTGTTGTGTGTGTTGGGTGGGTTGAGAGGAGGTGAGGATGAGGTGGCAGCAGCGGATTGGAGGGGGAGAGGGAGAGAGGTGAGGTGGCGAGATTATTGGCTGGGGTGAGGTGGAGGGTGTGGGTAGACTAGGGCTGGTAGGAAAAGGTTTTTGGGTTGGGCTTTTGGAACTGGGTGGTCGTTCGGATCTATCCGGCCCGTTCGACTGCCCCACTAAAATAATTTAATATTTTATTCTTTTTAAACGGACCGTTTGCAAACCGTGGTTAGTCAAAACAAAATATTTCGGAGACCCGGTTTTGGTTTTGAATTAAAGACGGGGCATTTAGAAAACAAAACCAGGCTTTGCGAAAAATAGTTTTATGCAAGCAAAATGCAAGATGATGACGATGCTCAAATGCAATGTGGCATGATGACATGAGCATGCGGTCATGATGATGCAATGCACAAAAACAACGCGATTTTCTAGTAGTGGTTTTGCGGGATACCACAATAGAGCAGTTGGAGCCTGGGTGGAAGAATTGCCATTTGTGATGTGGAGTTTACGAACTACACCCAACAGATCCATAGGCTACACCCCTTACTTCATGGTATATGGAGCAGAAGCCATCCAGCCTTCCGACATCCTTCACGGTGCACCAAGACCTGCTGCCTACGACGAAGATGACGCTGAAGAATCCAGACGCCTAGATGAGGACCTTTTTGAGGAGGAGAGCATTTTGGCATGCCAAAGATCCGCCATCTACCAGCATAAGCTATGCAGCTACCATAGTCGCCGCGTCCGGCATCGCTTGTTTAAAGAGGGGGATTTGGTGCTCCGACTTAAGCAGAAGAATTCACACAAATTATCCCCGCCATGGGAAGGACCATTCATCATAAGCAAGGCACTAATCAATGGGTCTTACTACCTCGTTGACAATCGTGCACTGAAGGATAGACCAAAAGAGGATCATAAGCGTAAGCGACGTGACCCGGATGATGACTACCCGGAGCTTGATCGGCCATGGAACATAGCACAGCTACGTCCTTTCTACACTTAGCATTTTTTATCTATTGTGTATCTCTTATATGATCAATGAAACAACTCAATAGACAACCACAATCAACTCGCACAGGTGAACCTCTCTTGTAATCCATTGTAACATCCGGCTTACGCCGATATATTACTGGGTTGCTAGCAGGAGTAGGATCCGATCACCGCAGTCGGATCTGAACCTGGGTAGACTTGTGCTCACCGCTCCTGGAACATCCGAAGTCTCACACCCCATCCTTCCAACGCCACTAGGACCCCCTATGGCGTACTTGTCGACAATCCAACGACAGTTGGCGCCCACCGTGGGGAAGGTGACCTTTGGAGCATCATTCCAGGAAGAATCTGCACGTGCAGGAATCGGCAAGACAATCGCTATGGGTCACGTGGTCTACGCCAGTGATGTCCCTCTCATCCTTCTTGATGAGACTTCGATTCCGGCTTTGAAACCCGTGACGCCTTACACAATCATGTCCATCGGCAAGATCGATATCTATATCGGTTTCGTTGATCCTGCCCAACCCACCCTCGAGGCGATGACAATGGCAGAAGAAAAATCTGGATCTACTTTGTCCGCAGAGGCGGAAGAGTTCAGGGTCTCGGAGAAAATCAAACCCACCCAGCCCACTCCCGTAGTGGAAGAAGAGGTGGAAGAAGAAGCCAAATCCGATCTCTCCAGCAAGATCCAGCTTTGCTGACGTCGAAGCGGAAACCAAGTTATACAAATACTTCAAAAACATGAACAAGAATAAGCACTGTTTCGTTTACCACATAAGCACTGGATCCGACTTTGTCGATGCTGGAGCTGGTAGTGACTCGGTCCTAGACGCAATCGAAGAAAACCCCGACTTACCTGGATCCCCAGCGGAGTTAATCACGTTGCGAGCTTGAGACTTCGACAAAGAGATAGAGGATTACGAGCAAGTGCACGTCTCCAGACAAACGCCAGGTGAGCGGAAACTCCTAGTCCATATGATAGCATGGACGGAAGCTACACTTCGCAGGATGACATGGCCACCGGAGATTCCTCTGAGGTCTACAAGACAACCATGACGGAAAGTACCGACGGAAGTTTATCCCCCGGTACCGGACCAAAAGCTGTCTTTGCCACTGGTACGCACGTTAAGGCTACTGGGCGTTCAAAGAAGAAGAAGAAGAATCCGACTCCGGCGGAGACGAACGTCGAGGAAACCAATGAAGAAAAGGTTGATGAAGATATTGAGATGGAGAATCAAGATGGAGATCTGATTAATCCCACCCCGATCGATCCTGCTGTGGATGTACACGTTGTCACCAAAGGTGCACACAAAATCTATAGAGATGCTCTCATAATTCCAATCCCAACGGCTTCGGATCTTACGCCGGAGGCGCTGGAGAAAATGGCTGAGGACCTGGAAAAGCACCGCCTGTTTCTGCTTGAAGAGGTCGCGCGCCTCGTCGAGATAAGACAGCAGTTAGACAGTAATCCTGCCAGATATCAATCAGATTTCAAGCGACATCCAAATAAAACAAGGGGAGGTCTGCTTCTTGCAAACAATAATATGGATATCCATAAAGATATATTTCATAGAAAAGATGGAGAAGATCCGAGTCTATAGCACGGGTGGAAAACGCTGTGGCATCTCGAGCCATCCTCGCCAACAATCCGTCTCCGCAGCAGGTCCAACAGTGTGTTGCATTGCTGGACAAAGGATTAAAGCAGCAGAAGACGACCACATCATTTAGTGGCAAGCTGGCCTCAAAATCCGAGTTTTGCCACCTTGCCGACCAAAGCGGCGTAAAACTCGCGAGGATATGACTCAGCGCTATCGTCCCCATGGAGAAGAAGAAAATCCGGACCGGCTCCAGAGCCACTCCATTGGCCGACGTGATCGGGCAAGAGTTATTCCATTGCGCCAAAGACGCCATCAGGGCAATGGTACCTCATCAGGACCATCGGCAAAGCAATTGCTATAGAGAAGACCCAGAAACATGTCGCCAGCGAGAGGATAAAGATCAGATAATGATGCCACCACCGAGCCATCGGCTGGTAATGCCAGACGAAGAGATGATCCGGATCATCCTGAATCTAGTAGGGACGGTGCCCAAAGAAACAGGCATCAGAGACAGCATAATGAAGCTCCACCGCCACCACCAGGAAACCCAGCCGGAAACAACCCACCAGGGCCACCATCGTCCCCCAGCAGTGACCATGAAGGATCACGTCGTAGCCATGGGAGCCGCAGGGGTGGAGGAGGAAATGGCGAGAGAAGCGAAATCCGACTCCACCGCGAAGCCACGAGCCTCAAGGCGCAGATATCTCTCACCAAAGCACGCCGCCATCGCCGAATCAAACATAGAAGCGGTGGTACAAGGAAGAGGATGTTTACATGGGACCCAAGTGCTTCGGTCCATGTATACGTCAGACAAAATTTCCGGTTGACTTTGGCATCACCAAACATATTCAGCCCTATGACGTTGCAGCTCGGCCAGATACTTGGCTCCAGGATTTTTTCCAAGCTTGCTGCATTGCCAAAGGAGGAAACAGCCTGGTTGCAGTACGATATCTCCCACTGATGTTGAGGAAGACAGCTCGATCATGGCTCATTGAACTGCCAGAGAATTCAATTCATAACTGGTATGATATGCAAAGTGCGTTCTTTTCAAACTTCGAGGGAACATACTGGAGGCCCTGCACAGTCGGAGACTTGCAGCGTTGCACACAAAGACCTGGAGAAACTTTCCAGGATTACCTCGGACAATGGATGAATACGAAGAACTCCTGCGAAGGAGTAAACGAGCAAACCGCGATAGAAGCTTTTATGGCAGGACTTCCAGTCGGACTTTTACATCACAGGCTAAAGCGTGACCACGTCACAAATTTTCATTGGGAGAAATGATAGAGACGACAAGCAAATATGCTGACGCCGATGATGATTCAGAAGGGCTGCTAAATATTCTGTCCAATCCCAATGCGGTCAAACAGCCAAAGCAAACTCAGAAGCGCAAGAACACCTCGGACAAAAAACCGGCTCCGGACAACACAGCTGTCAACGCAATGTTCGGATCTGGAGGACAAGGAGGGCGCGGCGGTGGCCATGGTAGAGGCCGAGGAACTTCCCGAATCCAGGGCAGAGGAGACCAACAACCCGGAAGAACCTATACCTGGGCTGACATTGCCAATAATCCCTGTGTCCACCACTTGGATAGTAACGGAGTATCTACCAATAAAAATGCCGAGTGTCATTTCAATGATGACATCAAGAAAGACAAATCCGCTGGCTATAGTGCCAAGCGACAAAAAGGAAAGAAAAATTCCAAGAAAGGAAAGGAGCCCAAGGAAGATTCCGACATGGAAGAGGCGAAAGCCGCCACAGAGCCCAAGCCGGATGGAAAGAAAACTTTTCCGACTAAGAAAGACGCATACGTCTGCTTCCTTGGATCCCAACCAACTAAGGATAAAAGGCGGTTATTCGTGAGCTTAATGCCACGGTTCCGGCTGTCCCCCAATTCCTGGACTGGTTAGAGGTGACTATCACCTTTGATCGTTCAGATCACCCAAGGAAAACACATCGTCGGGGAAAGTACCCTCTGGTTGTCAATCCTCTTATTGATGGATATGAGTTCTCAAAAACACTCATGGACGACGGGAGAAGTATCAACATCCTCTACATCGAGACGCTCCACCGCATGAAGCTACATGAGAGCCAGTTGAGTTACAACAGTGTAACTTTCCATGGCATTGTACCAGGAAGACAGGCAAATTCTCTGGGTGAGACTACTCTGGACGTGACATTCGAAACCCGGGACGATTACCGGACCGAGCCACTCTCCTTCGAGGTGGTACAGTTCAAAAGTGCTTACCACGCCATCTTCGGACGTCTAGGTTGCTGGGCGTTCATGGCCCGTCCCTTTTACATCTACAACATGATTAAACTTCCAGGTCCAAATGGCGTAATCACCGTACGAGGAAATCCGAGGAAGGCGCGAGAGTGCAACGAAGGATCTGCTGCCTTCGTCAAAGCCGTGCTACACGCCCAAGAGTACCAGGAGATCAAGAAGACCATCAATCTGTCTGAGATGCCAACAATGAAGAACGAGGTGCTGAAGCCAAGTTTGTAGTTCAAGGCGTCGGAAGAGACGAAGAAGACGTCGCTGAAGGAAGATGATCCCTCCAAGACGACGAACATAGGGGAAGGCTTAGGCCATGCATAGGAAAGCGAGCTCGTCAAGTTACTCAAACCTAATAGTGACATCTTCGCATGGCAGCCATCTGACATGACCGGAGTACCTAGGGAACTTGCTGAGCACTCTCTTAATGTGTACCTAGACGCTAAACCCGTCAAATAGTCCTTACGACGGTTTGGTGATGAAAATCGCAAAGCAATAGCCATGGAATTAGCCCACTTAGAGCTAGCGGATTTCATAACAGAGGTCATCCATATAGATTGGGTGGCAAATCCTATACTCTTCCCTAAAAAGGACACCATTGATTTAAGGATGTGTGTTGATTATACCGCTTTGAACAAGGCATGCCCAAAAGATCTGTTTCCTTTGCCAAGAATCGATCAAGTTATCGACTCAACGGAAGGGTCGGAATTACTCTGTTTTCTCGACGCATACTCCAGATATCACCAAATACCAATGAAAAAGTCGGATCAAATTAAGACATCTTTCATCACTCCTTTCGGAACCTTCTGCTACAAAACTATGCCTTTTGGCTTAAAGAACGCAGGAGCAACATATCAACGTACCATGCAACGTTGTCTCAACGACCAAATCGAACACAACGTCCACGTATACATAGACGACATAGCAGTTATGTACAAAAAGAAGGAAACTTTAATTTCCGACTTGGATGAAATGTTTGCTAGTCTACGAAAATTCAACATGATGCTAAATCCGAAGAAATGTTTCTTTGGAATTCCAGCCGGAAAGTTGTTAGGTTTCATCGTCTTTGAGCGAGGCATCAAGGTGAACCGGGACAAAATCAAGGCTATCTTAAATATTACCAGGCCGACTCGCCTGAAGGACGTACAGCGCCTCACTGGTTGCATTGCAGCGGTGATTCAGTTCGCCAGCCAGCTCGGTGAAAGAGCTGCACCTTTGTACAAACTCTTGAAGAAACCGACAAATTTGTCTGGACCCTAGAAGCCGAAACTGCCCTGCAAAGTTTGAAAGATCTAGTTTGAAATCCACCGGTTCTCGCAGCGCCGGAACCTCGGGAACCTATGTTACTCTATATTGCAGCAACCAACAAGGTCATAAGCGTGGTAACAGTAGTTGAGTGCGAGGAAGAAGGCCACGAGCATAAGGTGCAGCGGCCAACTTATTATCTAAGTGAGGTCCTGACAGAATCAAAGTAACGGTATCCACATCATAAAAAGCTAGCCTATGGAGTATTCTTTGCATCCAGAAAGCTACGCCACTATTTTCAAGAGCACAAGATCACAGTAGTGAGCACGACTCCTCTGCGAGACATAATCAACAATCGCGACGCCACAGGACGTGTCACAAAGTGGGGAATAGAGCTTGCAGATTTCGACATTTGTCATTGATTGGATAGAAACGACAAAAAACTCAGGCCCTCCAGACTCGAAATTTTGGACCCTTCACTTTGACGGATCAAAAGAATGAGGAGGCTCGGGAGCTGGCGTATTGCTCAAATCACCCCAAGGAGATAAGTTGTTCTATGTGTTGCAAATACACTTCACGGCAACCAATAATATTGCCGAGTATGAAACACTGCTACATGGAATACGCATGGCCAAAAACATTGGCATATCGATACTCATGTGTTACGGAGACTCGGATTTAGTTGCTCAGCAAGTATCTGATATCTGCAACGCAAATAAACACATGGTAGCATGCAAAGCTATAATGGATGAATTATCTAAATCGTTTGAGGGCTTTGAGGTTCAACACATCCCTCGAGCAGAAAATGAGGAAGCAGACGCACTGTCAAGGATATGCTCTGCATGGAAACAAGTACCGGATGGTGCTTTTTTACAGCATTTAAGGGTCCCCTCCATAGTCGGAGTTTATGAGGACTATCCGACGAAATCCGACTCACCTTTAATAACAGTTCTGACTGTAATTCTTAGCTGGACAAAACCCTATCTAGATTTCCTGATAGACGAAAAACTACCCGAAGACGAAGTCTTGAGCCGGCAGATTGTCCGACAAGCAAAAGCCTACACTATAATAAATGGCGAGCTCTATAAACGGAGTGTTTTTGGCGTATTTCAGATATGTATTTCTTTGGAAGGAGTGGAAATCTTGAGAGAAATCCACGAAGGCGAGTGTGTTCACCATGCTGCATCCAGATCCTTAGTGGCAAAAGCTTTTCGACACGGATTCTTTTGGCTCACAGCTAAGGAAGATGCTGACAAACTCGTCAAAACATGCAAAGGCTGCCAAAAGTACGCTCATCAGGCACACGTTCCGGCTGAACAGCTGTGAACAATCCCTATTACATGGTCGTTCGCGGTCTGGGGGCTTGATATGCTAGGGCCATTTCGTACGGCAAAATGTGGATTTACTCACCTACTAGTTATGGTGGATAAATTTACAAAATGGATTGAGGCTAAACCAGTAACAAGTTGCGATGGAGCCATAGCCAGAAGATTCGTCGAGGATATAATCATCAGATTCGGATATCCGCACAGTATAATTACTGACAATGGAGTAACTTTTCCATGGGTGAACTTGCTGAATTTTGCGAAGAACAAGGGATCCGACTTGATATTGCAGCAGACGCACATCCAGAAGCCAATGGACAAGTCGAAAGAACTAATGGCCTTATTCTACAAGGAATCCAACCTTGCCTCAAGGCACCACTTCGTCGGGCCGCGGGGCTTGGTCGAAAGAATTACCATCTGTGATATGGAGCTTACGTACAACTCCTAACAGGTCAACCGGCTATACTCCATTCTTCTTGGTCTACGGTACAAAAGCAGTTCTTCCAAGTGATCTGATTCATCAGGCCCCACGAGTCAAAGCGTATATCGAAGAAGATGCAGAAGTTTACCGGAAAGATGATCTTGATATAATCGAAGAAGTACATGTCATCGCTGAGTAGAGATCTACAGCCTATCAGAATTACGCAAGTATCATAGTTAGAGAGTGAAAAACCGTTCTTTCAGAAAAGGCGATTTGGTTCTCCGACTTGTGCAAAAGAGAAAGCACAAACTTCCCAATTTGGGAAGGACCTTTTATGATTAGCAGAGTTCTGTATAATGGGTCATACTATTTAACCGACATGAGACCAGTCAAGGAAAGACCTGACACTCGGAAAAGGAAGAGAGCTGGTGGCAGCACAGACCCGGATGAAATAGACCGTCCATGGAATATTGCACAGCTATGTCCCTTATATTCTTAGTTATATTTTCTTGTAATCATATATGTACATGTTCAAAGATAAATAAAGTATTGGTTTCCTCATATTATTATTTCTGAGACGTTTTTGCCATCTTATTTCCAAAAAAGCATGTAATTTTTTCGAAAATCCCAAAATGCTTGAAAGTACTTTATGCTCATGTTCGTTGTGGTTACGATTTTTGAAACAATCTAAAAATGTTACCTTAGGTTACAAAATTTAAAATTATTGTCTATACTTTGAGTCTTTATCTGATTGCTTAGACGCGGGAATTTTCCGAGTGATGAGTTGTTGGTACTGGAAGCCGACTTTGTTTCCGAGTTTAAACTGGTTTAGCAATTGCGCTCCGTTGCTCGGCAAAGTTTCCGTGCTAAAGGTTGGCTGACCCATGAAAGGGATGAGGCAGAGAGCCAGATAAACCGATAAGTATAAACATATATATAAACAAAAGTGCTAAGATAGTAAAAGCATCAGTTTTTATAGACCAGCACAAAATAAAATATTGTAGCCATCATTACATTGCCATAGGTTTAAGATAATGCATAGAAATTGTTTAGGCTGCAAGCGGTGGTGATGAAGCAGGTGGAACACTGGAATCAACAGCAGTTTCGCCCTCGATCTCAAACTCGGAAGCGTTGCTGATTTCTGGCTCTTGAGGTGAAGGAGGTGCGGCGACGGATTCGAAGAATGGCGTCGTGTAGTTGGTCATCTTCGCCATCTGACTAGCATAACCTGCACAAAATTCTTGGATGGCCTTGATATCTTGCGGGTTACCCTCATCATCCTCCTCAGCAATGCCCTTGGTGATGTGTCAGATTTCCATCTCACTATAGTGGCTCATCACCATGGTCAGAGCTGTTTGCGCAGTAGTCCGAGCGTAGGAGATCTTCCAGTCCTCAATCAACTTCGGAATCTCCTTAACTTTCTCCCTCACCTCATTCACCGACATTGTGTGCAAGTCGGAAAGCTTGACGGCTTCGCCAGCCTCTTCTAGAGTTTGGTGGAAGTCGAACAAGACATCTCCCAACGAGCTTAATGCGCTCGAGGCGAGGTTCAGAAGTGGAAGAGTTAGAAATATTCAGGGGGGCTATGTTGGGGATATGCTATATGGGTATCCTCATAGCATGTCTCTTATCTGGCTAACCTGGGTGTCCCACAGTTGGTAGCATGGCCCATGGCCTGCTGGGCGGCCCAGTTAGATGGATCCAGAAGGGAGGCCCATGTCGGATAAAGGAAGCCTACGAAGGAGTCACCGATGTACCCGGAGCCTTAGAGTATAAGACACGCTAGACTAGTGGTAGGCAGTGTAGGACTCTGTAACCTGTCCGACAAGGACTTTACCTGTAACCCTAGGACCTGGCGACTATATAATTCGGGTCTATGGGAGCCTTTAGGGAACAATATAAGACAATCTAGTGTCGACTACGATGCACCTCGCACAGCGAACCAATCCGTGTAACTCGGCATATTGCCCTTATAGTGATTTATAGCAGGAGTAGGATTCCGCCACCGTCGTGGGATCTGAACCTGCGTAAGCTGTGTAACCTCGTACCCATCAACCGTCCGCCTTCCCCCATGTCTCTAAACACGCACTGTAAGGACCCCTCCATGGCATACTCGTCGGCAATACCACGATAGTTGGCGCCCACCATGGGGCAAGAGGCGCTTCAGGCTCTTCAGCGGGCGAGGACCAAGATCTTCACAGGATCGGCGAAACCATAGAGATCAATCGCGTTCTCTTCTCTAGCAACGTTCCGATCGTCCCTCCCGATGAGTTCTGGATCCCGGCGAAGACGAACTCTACGCGGTGCTCGATTGTTCCTATTGGAGACATCCATATCTTCATCGGCGAAACCGACTCGGGCACTAGTTCCCAGGGAGTCGGAGGAGCATCAAGACCCGCACGGACCGCCTATGAGCAGGACATGTTCGTGGAAGGATCGATGTCGTACCTCTCCTCGGAGTTTGCCGGCAAAGATCGGAAAAATTCAAGGCCCACCCAAACCGCCCATGTGTAGGATATAACGGTGGAAGATCGCTGCAAGTCCGCCGGCTTCGTCCGTGCGTCTAGACAGCAGAGATCCAAGTTCATCGGAGTGGTAATCATCTTCGATCTGGCGCGTTGCATTCAGAGAGAGGGAGAAAACCCTCGCGATTACCTTGCTAGGTGGCTCCATATATGGGCCGATCTGGCGCATTACCCCAACAATGATGCTATGTATCACTTTGTGGAAGTACTGAACCAGGGTACGCTTCTCCGGCATTCGCTAAGGCGGCAGCAGGCCACGGGTCGCCTCACCTTTGAGAGCATGGTGAACATCGTAAATAGCTATGCAGAGGCCGAGGTGGCACCCCATGCAGCGCCCGCGCTCATTGGTGGTGCACCTCCGCCTCAGCAATCACCACCTTCTCCAGCGGTCGTCGTTGCACCAGCGCCACCGCCTCCAATATCATCGCTGCAGCGCCACCACCTCCATCATCATCAACGTCACCGCCCCACCATCGCCCATTGTTGACGAAGCCCCGACACCCTCTGACTCTGTGCTCGACGCGCTCTACGCCTACATCAGCGCTTACTCGGAGGAGATAGACCTCAGCCCAGACGAGCTAGATTCAGCTATGCAGGAGATGGAGGAGGATTATCAGCGCGATGAGCAATCTAACAAGTCCATCACATCCCGAGAGGTGTTTGTCGCCATTGGGGCTGTGATGGAAGAAGACCAACCCGGACGAGCCCCGCCTACAGCGCTAGACAAGGGAAGGGTCCACCGTTGCCGACAAGGATCGTGCAAGGGTCATGCCCCCTCCACCTAACCCAGTGCAACAGCCGCAGGACCTCGGCACCGGCCCGAGCAAAAACAACACCGCAAACCCGCCACCTCCGGCATCTACGTCTGCTGCTACCCAAGTTACTCCAGCTGATAGAGTGATGTACGACAATCTCCTCGTCGAGCCCTTGACCGTAGCTCATATCCGGAATGTAACCCATCTTGATGAGAAACAACAACAACTGTTGGAGGAAGCGCAGTCCATCGCGCAGCAAGGCGCAAAGCTAGATCGAGATCTGGCCAACGCACAGAAGTCAATAGAGAAAGCAAGAGCCATGGAGGCCCAATACAAGACTCTGCTCCAGCAGCAAAAGGCTAAGAAAGCTCCGGCTCGCATTATCAACGATCCTGGTGTACGACGAAACCTAGGATGGGCTCCTTCGAAGCCGGCACAGGCCAACCATACATTGATAGTGAAGGCACGAAGGTGATGCCCACCCCTCTCCTTAACCTCGCCGTCGCCAAGACCCTTCTAGAACATGATAGATCACCGAAAGCAGTGGATCAGGTCTATGACCTTGTGTCCAAGGCGGTAAAACAGCAGGAAAAGGGCACCTCTCAAAGGCTTGAGTCTGACCCAGCGTTTTTCCAGTCTAGCCACCATAAGCCGCCAAGGGATAGATCTCCTCAGGATATCGGGTCCCAGACAGGTTCGTCAGAACGAAGATGGAGGGATGTGCGCAACAGGAAGGATGCTATCCCCATATCCTCCGACCATGGAGGTAAGGCTCAACCTTGTCGCCCATCGCCACCGCCCCGCTACCCCCGACATCGTGAAGAAACCAAGGCTCACCGTCGTACGGATATGCTACCGCCAATTCAGAGTGGCATGGTCATCCGCGAGAACGCGGAGCAGACCCATCATGACGGAGAGCGCAACCAAGGACACAAGAGCAGGTCACGCCATGACCCTCCGCGTCCGACAAGCAACCGCGAGAAGTGTGAGGCGTCGCAGGAGGGTAACAGCAAGAAAGCTAACCCACCGCCACCTCCGCCTCCGTCGCCACCTAGCAGCCACCATGGCGGAGGAGGCCCGCGTCGTTCACGCGGACCATCCCCTGATGGCAAAAAGAAGAAAAGAAGCCCGGAGCCGTACGACGCAAGATCACGTCTAGACAAGATCCATGAGGCCCGGGATGGAGCATACCTGGGACCACGTTGCTTTGGACCTGTGATACGGTCCGCAACTTACCCCAAAGGTTTCTGGATTGACAAGACCATCAAGCCCTATGATGGCACCGCCAAGCCAGCTACATGGTTGTAGGACTAAGGCAACACAATGAAGATCGCTGGGGGAAACCCCAACTTGGTTGTCAAGTACCTCCCATTGATGTTGGCGGGCACGGCCCGACAATGGATTGATGACTTGCCGGAGAAATCTATATGCAATTGGTTGGACATGCAAGAAGCGTTCACCAAGAATTTCGAGGGTACGTACAAGCGTCCCTATACTATTGGCGACTTATAGCGGTGCGTGCAGGAGAAAGACGAGTCATCTCGCGCCTACCTCTCCCGCTGGCTGGACATGAATAATTCTTGCGCAGGTGTGCACTCCCAGACCGCCATGTCTGCCTTCATCGATGGGTTGGAAAGAGGTACATTGCTCTGACATATGTTGAAGTGCCCGCAGGACAACCATCAGCTCGACCTCAATCAGATGATCAAACTGGCTAGTGAGTTTGTGGCTGCCTACGACGACGCTCACGGATCGTTGTTGGCAATAGCAATTCCAATGCAAGCTAAGAGGAACAACAGCGCAAATCAGAAGAATCTGCCAGAAGAAAAGCAAGCCTCCGACATGGTTGCCATGACCTTTGCAGGGCGAGGTGATGGCGGACAGCATGGCCGAGGACGAGGGGCTGGTCGTGGGCAGCAGCGAGGAAGTGAAACTACCTCGGCAGCGCTCCGTGTTCCCTAGACCTACGAGGAGTACCGTGATATGACATGCCTCGTACACCTCGACCCCAACAGCAAAGCCACACACACCAATCGCCATTGAAAATTCGTCAACGATCTCAAGGAGGACCCAGAGTCGGGCTACAAGAGAAGTTGGAAGAACATACCGCGAGGCAAGGGAAAGGGGAAAAAGGAGGAGGAGTCCAAGGATTCAAGTGACATGGACAAGGACATTGACCCCAAACACACCGCCAAGAGCGACGACAAAGGAAAGAACCCCTTCGAGAAGAAGGCAGTAGTTTTCCACACTTTCCTTGGCACCCCCACCGTCCAACAACAGAAGACCTCCATGAGGATACTGATGGCTACTCTAGCCCCCGTTCCCCAGTTCCTGCGCTGGTCGGAGATTCCAATTACTTGGGACAGGAAGGATCACCCAGACCTCATCCCTACGGAGAACCAATACACCATGGTCATCAACCCCTTGATTGACGGCAATGAGTTCACCAAATTTATGGTGGATAGTGGAAGAAACATCAACATCATGTACATGGATACACTGCAGAAGATGAACTTGACGGAGGCAAACCTAAGGCGGACCAACACCATCTTCTACGGCGTAGTTCCTGGTCGGGAGGCTCGGTCCCTTGGGTGCATCACACTTCAGGTCGATTTTGGTGATGTTAATAATTACCGCCAAGAACGCATGACCTTTGAGGTGGTCCCTTATAAGAGTGTGTAACACGTCATATTCGGCCGCGACATATTCCACACCTTCATGGCCAAGCCATGCTTCGTCTACAACAAACTCAAGATACCCGGAGCAAACGGTGTCATCACTGTATCCGGATGCTTTACCAAGGCATGGGACTGCGAGATTGGAGAAGCAGCCTATGTAGAAGCTGTCCTCTACAACAAAGAATTCAAGGAGATCCAGAGCAAGGTCGATGCCTCAGAGATGCCCGCGTCGAAGAAACAGATTTCTGACTCCGCCCCAGCATTCAAGGCCGCCATTGAAAACAAGCTGGTGGAACTTGTGGTAGGCGATGCCTCCAAGACCACCGCCATTGGAACAAACCTGGATCCCAAATAGGAAAGCGCGCTCTTCGAGTTCCTCAGTGAGAATAGGGACATCTTTGCCTGGAAACCTGCCGACATGAAAGGTGTACCTAGGGAACTTGCCGAGCACAGCTTAAACATTGATCCAAAATGTAAACCAGTGAAACAAGCTCTACGACGCTTTGGAGACAAGAAGAGATGCGCCATAGGCAAAGAGATAGCTAGGTTACTTAAGGCTAGTTTTATCCGAGAAGTCCTTCACACCCGATGGGTGGACAATCCTGTACTTGTCCCCAAAAAGGGAACCAAAGAATAAAGAATGTGCGTTGATTACACCAGCTTGAACAAAGCATGTCCCAAAGATCCTTTTACTTTGCCTCGCATTGACCAAGTCATTGACTCGACGGCTGGCTCGAGCTTTTGTGTTTTCTTGATGCATACTCAGGATACCACCAGATCAAGATGAGGAAGTCGGACCAATTGTCCACTTCTTTCACTACACCCTACGACACATTTTGCTATGTCACGATGCCCTTTGGGCTAAAAAACGCAGGTGCTACGTACCAGCGGACAATGCACATTGCCTACACGACCAAATTGGTCGGAACGTTCACGCCTATGTGGACGATATAGCGGTGATGTATTGTGGCATCCCGCAAAACCACTACTAGAAAATCGCGTTGAATTTGTGCATTGCATCGTCATCATCATGCATTGTTTGCATAAAACTATTTTCGCAAAGCCCGTTTTGTTTTCCAAACGCCCCGCCTTTTATTCAAACGCCAAACACCGGGTCTCCAGAATTGTTTTGTCGTCGGCTATCGGGTTGCGAAAGCCGTGTTTTAAAATAAATAAAATTTGAATTATTTTAGCGGGGGCAGTCGAACGGGTCGTTTTGACCCGAACGACCACCCCCAGGATTTTAAACCGGTCCAACCAGTCCCACCCATAATCCTAAACCTACCAAACTACCTACCCAGCCCAACCCTCCACCTCACCCCAACCAGTAGCAGGCTGACACCTCACCTTGGCCATTCCCCCCACCAACCACACTCTGCCACCTCAGCAGCCCTGGCCTCTCCTCTCTCTCCCCCTCAGCACACACGCCTGCCACACGGATCCCACCTGCCCAGATCCCCACACCCTCTCTCACCTCCAATCTCTCCAGCCACTCCCTCACCCTCTCTCACTTCCCCTGGGTCCCACCCGTGCCTGGTCCACCAACAACCCTCACCCCCACACGCGCCCATCCCAGCTCCACCCACACACCAACCCTGGCCCCACCTTCCCCCGATCCCCACGCGTGTCCCGCCCTGTTCATCTTCCCCGTCCCTCGCGCGCACCCCATCCTCCTCCCGTGCTCCTTCTTCCTCTCCCTAGCCCCGTCGAGCCGCCCCTCCTCCTCCCGCTCAACCTCCTTCCCCACCGCGTCGACCTCGCCTGCGCCGTCCGCCTCCACCGCTTCTCCGCCTCTCCGCCACGCCCCCACCGCGCGCTCGCCGCCGCCCGGCTCTCCCCTCCACCCTCCGCTCGCGCCTCCGCCCCAGGGAGCCGCGACCTCCTCCTCCTCACCTGGCCGCAGCCTGCCCCACAGCGCTGCTCCTCCTCCTCCTCCACCCCCCCATGAGCCTTCCTCCTCCGAGCTCGCAGCCGCGCTCCTCCGCTCGCCATGTTCCCGACCGTGCCGCTCCTCGCTCCGCTGCCTGCTGAAGCCATGACCACCGCCGCGTCCCGCCTCCGTCGGCGTCGCCCGCTCCCCGGCGTTCGGCTGCCCCTCCGCCAAGCTCGCCGGCGCCCCTTCTCCGTCCGCTGCCGGCCCCGCCCCCGCTCATCGCCTGCATCTCCGCCCTCCCTCGGTCTCTGCCCGCCTTTGACCTCGCCTCGCTGGCCGCTCCCTCGAGCAGAGCCGGCCTCGCCGACGCCTTCCCCGGAGCTTCGCCGTCGCTTGCGTCTCCCTCGCCCTGGAAGTTCCCCGGCCTTGCGCTCGTGTACGTCCCTGCTTGTGTGTGGCATGTGGTGAAGGAGTAGGGTATCGTTGGGAGTATCGCGACTTCGATGGCCGACTACCTGGAATTCAAACAAGATCCTGATGCTCATGCTCGAAGATGGACACTAGTACCTTGGAGACACCAAGACCTTCGTACGTGGACGCTCACCGACAAGACCGGCTTGATGCCGATGATTCCGAAGGAGGTACATGGAGCCACCCGAGAAAGCAACGCCGTAGACTCGCGGTATCCGGAGATCGACAATAGACCGGAGAGTCAAGATCTTCTCCTGGAGCAACGAGGTCTTCTTCCCGGAACGCCAAGACTAGCTGCCCGAAGACCACCGACAAGATCTCCGTCACGGACTCAGGATCGCCTCCACGGACATCGGCGCCAAGATCGCCTGGATTCAAGCGGTTCCGGACCGAGACCCCGAACCCGGAGACCCGAACGAGATCATCGCCACAGATCGACAAGGATTCCACATGGGACGATAAGTACTCCGACATGGACCCGATTGAAGCAAACCCGAAGACGGCAGATGCGACAAGTACTACCCCGATCCGAAGACCCTAACCCCGGAATCCGAGAACGCTCCTGCCGAGGCCGTCGAACCCTGGACCCTGAGACCGAACCCCGAACCCCGGAACCCCAAGTTCGTCGAGACCCCCCTAAAGTGTGAACCCCTTATCCGAGAACCCTATTTTATAAATGTCACCTATATAACTGTTGCATATAAATTGTTCATGCATGCATATTTGTCTGTGGTCTGGGGGCCTTCCGCCGATTCACCTAATAATTAAATATGGGGCCCATATGCGGGCAAATCTAGCCTTATATTGGCCTCGTTTAAATTGATGTAGCGAACCGGTGCTATATTTTGGCCATGTTAAACAACATTTAATTTGCGGGGTAGATAAACAACTTGAACCATATGATCATTGTCGGGACCCCTGGTTCCGCTTAATATGACCTAATTGCATCGCATCTTTGACATGCCATACCTCATACATGCATCATGCCGATCTTTTGCCGTAGTATTAAATATTGCATCCGGTGTTCATTCTAGTGTTTTGCTTCTTCGCGGATAAGGCCGTTGAGTTGATGTGAGCTTCGCCCCGATCTTCGGTTGAACCTTCGACAATGTTTTCAGGCGAGCATCTTCCCCCCTTTCTACCTATCTTACTTTTATAGTATTTACTTCCCTCCTTTTGATCTATTGCTATCTGTGTTGCGATGCTTTAGTTTCCGTACCTGTGATATACCGTGCAGCCCTATATTGCCTTGGACACATCCTATTACCTGTTGTTTGGTAGATAGATGGACTTGCGCGTCGTAGTCGCTTTCTCAAGTGCTGTTGCGTTCGTCCAGTGCCACAGTTGTTGATGTATTGCCGCATGTTGATGTTGGATATGATTCTAGTTTTACTTATCGTTCACTTTACTTCCTGTTTAACAACTAAAATTGAAGTAAGCAGAGGCATCGGTGGGTGATAGAAAATATTTGGTTTCCGAACGCCCACTTGTGTCCCGTAGGACCCCGAGTACTTGATACCTGTTCCTCGATTTATCGCGCTATCCACATCCGGGAGGTATATGGGACCCCCCTGAGCCAGATCTTGATTCAGTCTTATTTCTTGGGGCCACAAACTAGTTTGAGGTTTTATTTACAATCCTGTATTTATGCCATGCTACTTATGTATTTACGTTTGTGCGAGGAGCACACTGTACTGTTTAGGATCGGGACACGATTCCGCGGTGTCGACAAGCCCAGCCACACTTTCGGGTTCCCAGTCGTTCACAGCCGTATACCCAAACCTTGAGTCCGTCTCGGAGCTTGCTTACTGCTATGGATCTACTTAAGGGGCCCGAAATATTCTGAATCCTGTGATTGTTCATCGTGAAAGCCTCGTTGGGTTTTGATTTGGTTTTTCCGAGGTTGATCGGCGTGTGTTGCTATTGGTGCACCCGGCGGTAAAACTTTCCGAAAGCCGTGTCATGGATATGGACGACTTGGAGCACAGTATCTCGATCATAGACAAGCATAACTAAAGTTTATTGCTATAAATTTGACTTTATAATGACTAGTAATCAGCTTCACTATAATGGAATGGCTAAATAATACTGCCCACAATTGCTTGCTTGGTTTGTCGCTTGCGACCATTGTACCTAACTAGTAAGTATTGCAACTACAACGGAATGGCTAAATAAAAGTACCAACAACTGCTGGGTTTTGGGTTTATATCATGCTATCTGTATCTGATTAGTAATTGCTGCAACCACAACGGAATCAATAACTAAAAGGACCACTGCTTCTTTTATCAGGACAAATATCTATACCTGACTAGTAATTGCTGCAACGATAACTGAATAAGTAAAACTGCCAACTGTGTGAGTTCCTCGGTTGACTTCCTCGTTTGGTCTCGAGGGGGAAACACCAGGATGGGTTTGTTTGGTGTTAGCTTCAGGTTGGATCCGGATAGGTCTTTCTTACCCCTCTCTGATTGCCGCCAGTTGTATCGAGTCTCTATAGGTTGTTTAGTGCATCTTTGCCGCCGCTTGATCCACCATACCTATGTAGGCGAGGACCGAACTCTAGCCTCGCTGTCTTGGCCTCGATCGACGCTCCTTCTTTTTCCTTTGCCCTTTGTCGGCACCCCTTTTGTTTAAGCAGGTTTGAGATTGACGTCGTTAGCAGGGTTACCCTTCCGGCTTGGCCTGGGCAGGGTTATGGACGCCATTGGTTATTCTTCAGGGCTCTTAGCCCCATTTGCATCTTGTCCGTAGCTGGACGCTCTATCGTTTTCAAGGTGATTTGGATCTTTGTATATTATATCTGTATTCTTGACTCATTGAGTCGCCTCTGTATATATATATCTGTTCTGTGGGTCCCATCGAGGACTGTTGTGTAATGTTATTACTTCGTTTTCCACCCGCACGAAAGTGCCTGGTGGGCACCTTTGAATCGTTTCTATGCGGGTTTGGCGAATTTTGCTCAAACTTGCATAGGTCCGATTCTGAGGGTGTTACATGTATAAAAAGTCTAACGACTTAATCTCCGACTTAAAAAAAACCTTTGATAATCTTCGGAAATACAACATGATGCTTAACCCTAAGAAGTGCGTCTTCGGGGTTCCATCCAGAAAATTGTTGGGCTTTATTGTTTCCCAGCGAGGAATCGAGGTCAACCTGGAGAAAATCAAGGCCATCTTAAACATAAACCGTCCGACATGCCTAAATGACATATAACGGCTAACAAGTTGCGTTGCAGCAGTTAGTCGGTTCGTCAGCCGACTTGGAGAGAAGGCTCTGCCGTTGTACAAGTTGCTGAAGAAGGCGGACAAATTCAAGTGGACAGACAAAGCAGATGCAGCATTGAAGCAGCTTAAGGAGATTCTTTCCTCAGCGCCTATCCTTGCGGCGCCCGAGCCTGGAGAGCGCATGCTAATTTACATGGCGGCCACGAACCGGGTAATCAGCATCGTCGTGGTGGTAGAGCGGAAGGAACCAGGCTATGAGTACGGAGTTCAACGACCAGTTTACTACGTAAGCCGCGTCTTGACGGAGTCCAAGGAGCGTTACCCGCGCTACCAAAAGATAGCTTATGGAGTATTCCTTGCTTCTCGGAAGCTGAGACACTATTTCCAGGAGCACCCCATCACAGTACTGAGCAAGACTCCACTGTCTGACATTATCAACAACAGCAACGCTACAGGAAGGGTCGCGAAGTGGGGCATTGAACTTGCTGCCTTCAAGATAACCTACAAGAGACGCGACACTATCAAGTCACAAGACTTGGTGGATTTTATCGCAGATTGGACGGAGATGCCAGATGCTACCCCATTGCCGGAGCCAGAATACTGGGTGATGCACTTTGACGGATCAAAGCTGCTCATTGGCTCGGGGGCTGGTGTACTGCTACAGTCACCAACTAGGGACAAGCTACACTACGTTCTGCAGATCCACTTCGAGGCTAAGAATAACATGGCGGAGTATGAAGCACTCATTCACGGATTACGCGTAGCCAAGGATATTGGCATCAAACGCATAGTTTGTTGTGGAGATTCTGACTTAGTTGCCTAGCAGGTGGCTGGCACCTAGAATGCATGGAACCCTATGATGGCGGCATATCGAGACGAAGTGGCCGAGATAGCCAAGAGCTTCTTGGGCTACGAGGTCAAATATGTACCTAGGGAGCAAAACGATGCAGCTGATCTGCTGTCTAAGCTTGGATCAGGGTGCAAACGAATTCCGCCTGGAGTTTTCCTGGAGCATCTACGGACACCATCCGTGAAGGGAGCAAACATCGACAACCCGGACAGAGTAGACTCTTTCGTCCATATGGTGGCAAAGGTCCCTCCGGCTTGGACAAAACCATTCATGGAGTATCTCGAACATGGAACTTCGCCCGACGACGAGGTCGAAAGACGACAAATAGTACGTCGAGCAAAGGGCTATACGATAATCAATGGACAACTCTACAAAATAATCACTACTGGTGTATACCTTAAGTGTGTTTCCAGCAAGAAGGTATTGAAATCCTCCGTGAAATTCATCTCGGAGATTGCGGGCATCACGCCGCTCCCCGATCGTTGGTTCCTAAAGCTTTCCGGCAAGGATTCTACTGGCTGACCGCGAAGTCGGACGCCAACAAGCTGGTTGATACATGCATGGGATTCCAGTACTATGCCCGACAACCACATGTTCCTGCTGAAGAATTGCGAACAATACCAATAACTTGGCCGTTTGCAGTCTGGGCGCTGGACATGGTGGGTCCGTTACAGACGGCACCATGTGGGTTTACACATCTTCTAGTAGCAGTTGATAAATTCACCAATTGCGTAGAAGCTAAATCCATTAGAAAGCTCGATGGGGCAACTACCCTTAGGTTTGTCCGGGATCTAGTGGTGAGATTTGGTCTCCCACATAGCATTATCACCGACAACGGCAACAACTTGTCACTCAGAGAAGTGGAAGCTTATTGTTGGGAGAAGGGCATCCGACTTGACCTTGCATCTGTGGCACACCCACAATCCAATGGTCAGGTTGAGCGAGCCAATGGATTAATTCTGTAGGAAATCAAGCCACGTCTTGAGGCACTGCTGCATAGATTTAACACCCTCAGAATCGGCCCTATGCAAGTTTTAGCGAAACCCGCCAAACCCGCATAGAAACGATTCAAAGGTGCCACCGAGCAGTTTATATGCGGGTGGAAAGCGAAGTAATAAAATTACAACAGTCCTCGATGGGACCCATAGAACAGATATATATATACAACACGACTCCATGAGCCAAGAATACGTACATACGGTACAAAGTTCCAAATCACCTTGAAAAAGATGGAGCGTCCGACTATGGACAAGATGCAAATGGGGCTAAGAGCCCCAAGAATAACCAATGGCGTCCATAACCCTGCCCAAAGCCGGAAGGGTAACCGCTAACGACGCCGATCTCAAAACCTGCTTAAACAAAAAGGTGCCGACAAAGGCGAAGGAAAAAGAGGAGTCGCCAAGATCGAGGCCAAGACAGCGAGACTAGAATTCGGCGGTCCTCGCCTACATAGGTATGGTGGACTGAGCGGCAGCGACAGCATGCACTAAACAACCTACAGAGACTCGCTACAACGGTCGACTATCAGAGAGGGATAAGAAAGATCTATTCGGAACCATCCTGATTCTATCATCAAGCAAACCCATCCTGGTGTTTCCCCCTCGACACCAACGAGGAAGTCAACCGAGGAACTCACACGGTTGGCAGTTTTATTTATTCAGTTATCATTGTAGCAATTACTAGTCAGGTATAGATATTCATCCTGGTAAAATAAGCAGTGGGCACTTTTATTTAACCATTCCGTGATAGTTGCCACACTTACTAGTCAGATACAATTAGCATGAGATAACCCAAAACCCAGCAGTTGTTGGTACTTTTATTTAGCCATTCCGTTGTAGTTGCCATACTTACTAGTCAGGTACAATGGTCGCAAGCGACACTCCAAACAAGCAATTTTGGGCAGTATTATTTAACCATTCCATTATAGTGAAGCTGATTACTAGTCATTATAAAGTCAAATTTATAACACTACTTTAGTTATGCTTGTCTATGATCGAGATACTGTGCTCCAAGTCGTCCATAACCGCGGACACGGCTTTCAGAAAGTTTTAACCCGGCCGGGGTGCACAAATAGCAACACACACTCGATCAACCTCGGAAAAACCAAATCAAAACCCAACGAGGCCTTCACGACAAAGCAATCACAGGATTCAGAAATATTTCAGGGGGCCACCCCATTGAGTAGAACCGCAACGAAGTTAGCTGACTCCGAGACGGACTCAAGGTTTGCGCTGGTCAGAAACGATCGGGAACCGAAAGTGTGACTGGCTTGTCGATACCGCGAAAACACTCCGCTTACCTAAACAAGACAGCAGTGCTCCTCGCACAATCGTAAATCTACATAATAAAGCATGGCATAAGTACAGGATAGTAAACAAAACCTCAAACTAGTTTGTGGCCCCAAGAAATAAGACTGAATCAAGCTCGCTCGGGGGTCCCATAATCCTCCGGATGTGGATAGCGCGATAAATCAAGGAATGTATCAAGTACTCGGGTCCCACGGACACAAGTGGACGGTCGTAAACCAAATATTATCTATCACCCACCGATGCCTCGCTTTACTTCAATTTTTGTTGTTAAATAGTAATTAACGTGAATGATAATTAAAGCCATGATCATCTCCAACATCAACATGCGGCAAGGCTCCAACAACTGTGGTACTTGACGACACGCAACAGCACTTGAGCAAGCGACTATGACGCGCAAGTCCAACTATCTATCAAACAACAGGTAATAGGGTGTGTCCAAGGCAAATATGAGGCTGCAAGGGATATCACGGGTACGAAAACTAGAGCATCGCAACACAGATAGCAATAGATCAACAGGAGGGAATAAATACTATAAAAGTAAGATAGGTAGAAAGGGGGAGATGCTCGCCTGAAAACATTGCCGAAGGGTTCAACCGAAGATCGGGGCGAAGCTCACATCAACTCATCGGCCTTATCGGCGAAGAAGCAAAACGCTAGGATAAACACCGGATGCAATATTTAATACTACGGCAAAAGATCGGGCATGATGCATGTATGATGTATGACATGGCAAAGGTGCGGTGCAATTAGGTCATATTAAGCGGAACCAGGGTCCCGACAATTAATTAGATGGTTCATGTTATTAAACTACCCCGCAATTTAAATGTTGTTTTAACAAGGCAAAAGGTAGCACCGGTTTGCTACACAAATTTAAATGAGGCCGATATGAGACTAGAGTTGCCCGCATATGGGCCCCATATTTAATTATGAGGTGAATCGGCATAAGGCCCCCAAACCACATGAATGTATGCATGCAAGACAATTATTATGTGACAAGTTATATTATGTTATAAAATAGGGTTTCGGGAAGGGGTTCACACATTGGGGTCTCGACGAACTTGGGGTTCCGGGGTTCGGGGTCTGTCTCAGGGTTCGGATCCGGGGTTCGACGGCCTCGGCGGGATCGTTCTCGGATAACTGAGGTCGATCTTGGCATTCCGTGAAGAAGGACTTGGTTCGGCGTCGGGGGCGCATCGGTCTCGCGCTGGTCGGTGCCGATCTTGTCATCGATGGCGAACTTGAGTGGATCGGGTACCGGGGTCTTCGGATCCGTGAAGAAGATCTTGTCGCACGAGCGTCAATGCTTCCGGGAAGGAGAACTTGTCGGTCCACGGGGTCAGGCTTCGAAGCCAGGCAGGAGCACTCACCGTTCCGAGGAGAAGACCTTGTCGTCATATGTTGAGGTTGTCGGGTGTCGGTGCCGGACTCGGGTGTGGCGTCGATGGTTTACGTGGCCCGATGGTTTCAAACTGGAGATTCCCGGGTGTCGCGGCGGAATTCTCGGGGTTCCGATGGAAATCTTGGCGACAGCTATCCTTGATGATCCTTGTCTGGTTTGTCGTTGCCACCGAGGAAGATCATGTCGGCCTAGCAGCTCGGAAGGTTCAGGGTTAAGACGCCGGGAACGGTCCTCGGATCGGGGCGTCGGGCTTTGGTTCCCGTGATGGTGGCCTTGGCGTTCGGGCTTCAATGTCGATGACGGACTTGACACGGCGTCGACCGTGGTCAAACATCTTGGCCAAACAGATGGCGGCTTCGCGAAGACCTTGCCGATGAGGGAGTCCTTGTGGTGTCGTTTTGGGGCCTCGGAGCTGGACGATACACGGGGAGCTTGCGTCGGTGTGGCCTTTGGTGACTTCAGGGTCATATGCCACAGGACGGGCGACGGAGCCGTCCTTGCTGGCGCACCAGCGAAGGAGCACGACAGGAAGGAGGGGGGCCGCGGGGTGCTCGAGGGCGACGCCGGCCAGAGGGAGCCACCGGAGGAGGGGGTCGCGGCCTAGGGCGAGCGGGCCTTGGCGGCGGGCGTGGCTGGGCCGACGAGACCTGGGCGGAGGAGGACCGGAGGGGAGGCGAGGTGGAGCCAGCGCCGGGCGAGGTGAGGCGGCTTAGGGCGAGGCAGAGCGACGAGGTGGGGAGGGCGAGCACGGCCGAGCACGGGCGGCGTCAGGCGAGGGAGGCGCGGAGGAGGTGCTGGAGCTCCATGGAGGAGGAGAGGCGGTGGAGGTGGAGGAGGAACGGGCGAGGGGTGAGGCGAGGCTGGGAGAGGCGGCGTGGCCGGCGCAGGAGGGAAGAAGGGCGGGGCCGGAGGGAGCAGGCGCGGGCGGAGCTCGAGTGGGGCGAGGCGGAGGAGCCAGGCTGCAGTGGAGCTCGAGTGGGGGGTGCGCCCGACGCTGGAGGGGTGTGGGTGGCAAGGCGCCGGCGGGGTGGGAGGCCAGTGAGGCGGAAGCGGGCGGGCAGCGGGAGATTGCGTCGGCCATGAGAGAGAGGGCCAGGAGGAAGAGGGCATCGGTGGGGAGCGGGTCAGGAGAGAGGAGTGTGAGGTCGGGTGGGCCGTGGGGTCGGGTGGGACCCAGGGGCGTGAGAGAGGAGCGGGGGTCGCGTGGGTCGTACGCATGGGGAGGATGGGCGCGTCGGGTGGGGGCATGTGGGTGTGCTGGGGGCGCGGGTGGGGCCCGGGGCTGGCTGCCGCGCGCTGTGTGCGTGTGTTGTGTTTGGTGTGTGGTGTGTGGGTGCTAGGCAGGGTATGTGTGTGTGTGTTGTGTGTGTTGGGTGGGTTGAGAGGAGGTGAGGATGAGGTGGCAGCAGCGGATTGGAGGGGGAGAGGGAGAGAGGTGAGGTGGCGAGAGATTATTGGCTGGGGTGAGGTGGAGGGGGGTGTGGGTAGACTAGGGCTGGTAGGAAAAGGTTTTTGGGTTGGGCCGTTTTGGAACTGGGGTGGTCGTTCGGATCTATCCGGCCCGTTCGACTGCCCCACTAAAATAATTTAATATTTTATTCTTTTTAAACGGACCGTTTGCAAACCGTGGTTAGTCAAAACAAAATATTTCGGAGACCCGGTTTTGGTTTTGAATTAAAGACGGGGCATTTAGAAAACAAAACCAGGCTTTGCGAAAAATAGTTTTATGCAAGCAAAATGCAAGATGATGACGATGCTCAAATGCAATGTGGCATGATGACATGAGCATGCGGTCATGATGATGCAATGCACAAAAACAACGCGATTTTCTAGTAGTGGTTTTGCGGGATACCACAATAGAGCAGTTGGAGCCTGGGTGGAAGAATTGCCATTTGTGATGTGGAGTTTACGAACTACACCCAACAGATCCATAGGCTACACCCCTTACTTCATGGTATATGGAGCAGAAGCCATCCAGCCTTCCGACATCCTTCACGGTGCACCAAGACCTGCTGCCTACGACGAAGATGACGCTGAAGAATCCAGACGCCTAGATGAGGACCTTTTTGAGGAGGAGAGCATTTTGGCATGCCAAAGATCCGCCATCTACCAGCATAAGCTATGCAGCTACCATAGTCGCCGCGTCCGGCATCGCTTGTTTAAAGAGGGGGATTTGGTGCTCCGACTTAAGCAGAAGAATTCACACAAATTATCCCCGCCATGGGAAGGACCATTCATCATAAGCAAGGCACTAATCAATGGGTCTTACTACCTCGTTGACAATCGTGCACTGAAGGATAGACCAAAAGAGGATCATAAGCGTAAGCGACGTGACCCGGATGATGACTACCCGGAGCTTGATCGGCCATGGAACATAGCACAGCTACGTCCTTTCTACACTTAGCATTTTTTATCTATTGTGTATCTCTTATATGATCAATGAAATAAAGATCTTTGGTTCACTCAAATTTTTGAGTCTCTTACATCCTTTAGTGCTCATTTTTGGATCGTATAAAACCTTTATGCACAAGATTTGCGATTGCACTTGTGAACATTCCGCCTACGGGCGTTAGCTTAAGTTTTCTGGTCTACACGTTCTTTGTTGTTTTTATGTGGATTCTAGAGTAGTGACTTTCGGCACTTATTGTTGGTGATTTTGTGCTTAGGTTCTTGACGGTGCCATTAGGCATCATCACCTGAGCGCATGGTTCCGACAACGAGTCTTCCGACTCACGAAAGTTCAAGCATAAGAACCAGAGTAATGGATAAGCCAGCACTTGCTTAAAAAATATATACATGCTGGAACCAATTCTTGAGTAGCAGGAAATAACAACCATTGTTTTTCGCCTTAAGTTAACACGTAGTTTTTCCACATACACAACACACAGGAAACAAATATTACATAAATGTTTTTCATTCCTCTGGTGCAGGCGACTTGGATGCAACATCGCTAGAAGCAGGAGAGTCACCTTGCTCGAAGTCGGCAGTGTTGAGGGATTTGGAGGAGCTTTGGCTGCCGCCATCAATGGTTTTCATGGGCACAAAGACCCGCGAGCGACGCCAAGATAGCCTTGTGATCTATCTTTTGGCCTTCATCGTCTACGTCAGGGATACCGGAGGTCACTGTGTCGATGTCGGAATTTTCGTAATGTGCCTTGACAATTGACAGCGCCATCCTTGCGTCGGCCCGTGTACACGAAGCTTTCCATCTTGAGATACGCTCGGGGGCTCGGCGCAGGATCTCCGAGAACTTCGTCATAGAGTCTGCCGCCTTGATGTTAATTTGGAGGGGCCTGGCTATCTCATTGGTCTGCTTGATGGCGGTGTTGATAAAGTTGCCGGCAAGGACCATGCTCCTTTAACGGAGGAGGTGACCGGGTTAAACCTATAGGAGCTGCAAATTTCATACAAAGGAGCACATGAGTTCAATAACACAAAAAGTTCAGAGTATCTATCTTACAGAATTCCAAGACGGAGAATCACTTACTGAAGATGCTAATCTCAGCCTGCTGGAGAGTTTCCGCCATGGAGTCCCGTTCTTGTCGGAGGATCCTGTACGCATCCAGATGGCGCTGATTTTTCTTATCGGCGGCTTTCTTCTGATCTTTCAGGATCGCGATTTCCTCCTTCAAGCGGTTCATCTCCTCGTTGGCGGAGTCTTGCAGGAGTTTCATTGAGTCTTCATGCATCTTCAACATGTCCTTTCTCTCCTGCTTAAGGATCTTGTTTTCGCTATCCAGCTGCTGAATATGCTTGGATTGCTCAACAATATCGTTAGCCTTGGAAATGGCTTCTGCAAGTCGGAGAAAGAACAGTACACAGTGAGTACTCGGAGAATATTGGCACAAGACCAAGTCGGAATACGACAAAGAGAGGAAAAATAGACGCTTGATCTTGATGATTTGTTGCTTCAAGAAGGCAGTTTTACCCTTTTCAGCTTCTAGATCCGCACGCATCTTCTGGTACTTGTCATTGGCCACGCCCCTCCGAGCATTCTCATTCTGTGGAAGAAGAAAGTTAAACGTTGTTTTGTCTACTTGGAGCATCTAGCAGGAAAATTTCCACCTAGAAGCTTGGGGGCTACAACGAGACTTTTTTAACTCAGCACTATTCTTAGTCTTTCTTTAAGCATCTAGTCGGAACTAATTCAGTTTTCGATTAGAAACTTGGGGGCTACAGTATAAAGTTTTTTAACTCAGTCATATGCTTAGCTTCTCTTTAAGCATCTAGTCGGAACTAATTCAGTTATAACTAGAAGCTTGGGGGCTACAGTATTGAAGTTTATAAACACTACGTATGCTACTCTGAAAGCATCTAGTCGGAATAATTCATTCAAACTATATGCTTGGGGGCTACAGTGAGAAGTTTTCTAGCTTAGTCACTCTTAGAGCATTTAGATAAAAAGACGTATGGTTTTCCATCTAAATCCTCGGGGGATACAGTGGGATAATCATATGAAATGCAAAAGGCAAATAAAACTTACAATTGCGATGATCTTGTGGTTTGTAGCACTCTCAGCAAGCAACTTGCCAAAGGACAAACTGTTTCCTTGCAAGATTGCTGCTTGCCGGAGAAGCTCCTCAAGACCGCATGTTGGAGATGTCGGCTCCGCACCAGGAACCAGCGCGGTGCTATCTGGCGTAAGTACCGGATAGACTATCTTCGGGAACTCTATGGTCTTCTTGGGTGTGGAGTCGCCGTCTTCGGCAGACGTACCACCTTCCACCATCGCCTTATCGCTACCTATGGCATCCTTAGCCGGATCTTCAGCCATTTGGTTTGCGGCACTTTCCTGCGTCGCTTATTCGCCAACAACGGCAAGCTCTGTAGAGGCACCAGAGTCCACTTCCATGGCGGAAGGACCATATGCTACTTTGGCTTGTGAGCTTGTCGGAGCGGGCGAAGGCTGGACGTTAGGAGTGACAGGGGTAATGGGGGGAGATGCGTGGGGATAAACGTCACGATGCAACATATCCTTAATGTTTCTAGAAGCCCCCAAAGTTTTGGAGGTCTTGTTCAAACTAGTAGTGGCTTTCTTCCTGAAACGTACAAAACGTATAAGTACAGGAATAAGACAAACAATGGACAATTTCAGAGAGAAAGAATCTTACACAAGAGGGGGTGCTTTGGTAAAGCGGATCCCAGTAACCTTTCTTTTCTCCGCCTCTAGGGTGGCGGTAGTCTTCTTGGAGGCTCCACCCTCCGTCTTCTTCTTCTTGCCTTCGTCGGCAGTGTCAGAGGTGGAGCTCTTCCGCTTTCGCTCCAACGGGACCTCGTCGTCGGACACGACCGTGACTTCCTTCATCTTTGGATCATAGATTTGGACATCCATGCTATCCTCCTCTAGATCACTGAGATGTTAAGTGAAAACCCACAGTGTTAGATGAGATGTTATGGCTAGATGGAAGAACTGTAGTATATGTCATACACGGAAAATAAACAGGTACCTTTGGGCACTTGTTCTCTACGAACATGTCGTAGGTGATGGTGAAGCCACGCTTCTTATCCTTCACCTTGACGATGTCCTTGAGACGGAGCCTGACGGAGTCGCTTGAGAATTTGTCCTCGGAGATGCGGAGGCTATCCTTCCTCTCGTTTTTATACTCGTGCATCAACTTCAAGCGGTGCTGTAGAGGCTGGACCCGCCTGATGAACCAGCACATGGCAAGGTCCAATCCGGTCAGACCCGTCTCTATGAACCACTCTATCCGCCTTATAGCGCGGGAAGCGTCAATGTCGGAGGGAAGGGAGGCCTGGGATCTCCATGTCGGTGCTTCAGCGGCAGCTCCATCGACGAAGTCCGGGTACGTCACTTCTCGGCCAGCCAGAGGGATATCTGGTCCGTAGAAGTACATCCGTTGCCAGTTCTTACATGACTCATGGCCGACGATGTCGGGGAACTGCCGGCCAGGCCGGATCTTAAAACTAATGGTGCCACAGTTCCTGAGCTCGTCCTTGCCGGCTCCGGCTTCCCGCTTGACGGTGAAGAAGTAGATGAAGAGATCTAGCCTAGACCTAATCCCTAAGTAACCCTCACAAAGCGCCGCGTAGTTGCTAAGCACGAGGATGCTATTGGGGGAGTGGTTCTGAGGCTGAACTCGGTAATGGTTGAGGACAGCTAGGAAGAATTTGGAGATGGGCAGGGAGACACCGCGTACCAGTTGGGCTTTGAGGTACACCTTTTCTCCGGCTTGGGGAGAAGGAGTGACCTCGCCGGCCGGCGCCCCCCACCAGGCGAGCCCCTCCGTCACAAGGAGGTAGCCCTCGATGATTAGCTCCTTGATGTTGCGGTCCGTGATATCCGGACCGTGCCAGTCGCCCTTGTGGGTGTTGTATTCCTCCTCTAGCAGCTCCAGCGTCGCTGAGTTATGGTAACCGCCGGTGGTTTCGACCACCGCAGATTTGGGGATCACCAGGCCCACTGGGGGCACGATGACGGTGCTCGACGGCTTCGTCGCGGCATCACCTGACGCCGCCATGGAAGGGGTGGAACTGATGCTGGCCATTAGAGGGGTTACGGTGGTGACTGGGAAGGTCGAGGAGTTAGGGTTTTTCGCACGGTGCGTGGAGAGCTCGAGGAGGCGTTCGCTGGAGGAAGAAGACGATGCAGAGGAGAATGAGGTGAAAAGTCAAATTTCCACCGTTGTTACAATTTATAACCTTCGGCATCAAGATTCGTGCAAAACGATCGAATGGTTGACGCGTGGACGACGTGTGCGGGAGCGTGCGCGGAAATTTCGCCACAATGCCAACCGTCGCCGCCAACGGTTCGTATCGCTCGAGCGGGAAAAACGGACATGATTGCGTTCTCTGCATGTGTGAGATACGAGGCGTTGCTGACCTACGTCTACGTCGCCCTAGCTGTCACTAGCAGATGAACCATCACATCGGAAGATTCCGGCATGGACGGATCCAATCCGGCTACGTGTAACACCCTCGCCTGATAAGGCTGAGTTCATGTGCATAGTGTCAATCCCTGGATCGGTTCACTGGCACACACATTACAAAATGATAACAAATATAACTGTACATCATAAATAGAACGAATATGATCCATAATTTACATTATATTACACAAATACATAGCAAAAACAACAACAAGGTAGATCTCCATTCTTCAAATGTGCCACAGGCGAACAATCGTTGAGTGGAGTCTCGCGACCTATAACGATCACTTAGAAACGATAGAACCTGCAACATGAAAGGTTGCAGCCACGAATGGTCAATACTTTGAATGTATTGGCAAGTGTCACTAGTGTGTGGATATAAATGGAATCTATCAACTACATTTATATTTGGCTAAGTGGGGTTTCAGGCTCATTTGCATAAAGCAATAGTTTTATCCTAACATTTCCAAATAGTTTTAATCTTTTCTGAAAATTGTCTGAACACATTGGTCAACACCAAGTGCTCATAATCCCTTGTTCAAACCATTAGATTTTATTTAGAAATTGGAATGTCGAGATCATATATAATCTTCAAGCCTTAGTTGCTCAATATTGTCCATAACCGGGGACACGGCTAATCGATTAGATTTATATCTTCTGCAGAAGTTGTACACTTTACCCACATGACACAATCTCGCATTGACGCCACTAGTGGCCGCTGGTTTAGTACACACCAATTGGTATACCGGCAGATCGAGAATGTGACGAAGTCTTTCCATAGAAGTCCTCCCAATACAGAATGCTAGCCGTCTAACAGGCACCAATGCAAGGATATAACCTCCAATACACAATTCTAGTTAACCTGAAGATATACCAATGTAAAGGGTCTTCCGCTATGTAATTAACTAAGCCAGAGCCCATATTAGCATGTGGCTGTACACGGAAGCTACTGTACGAGAAACATGCTCAATCTCTATGAAGCCTAGGTGGTCTTCTTCCAGTGCACACACGAGAGAGGTAGCCAAAGATACGGTCCTCTTCGTTGCCACTTCTTCCAAACTCAACAACAACAATATTCCACCCAGGTGATTCATTAAGTACTTGTTTTATTATATAAAACATAGCTTTTCTAATAACTCACAATACTCGTGACATAATAATCCACCCCGAATCTATAGCAGGGCTAAGCATACTACAACTACGATGTTTCCACTAAGAAAGATACAAAAGTATATCCTAAATAGGACATAGCATAGCACATAGTGCAATATATTCCTACACATGCACTTCTACTAAAAACAACTACAATGCATAGGAAAATAATTAGGACATTTATGATAGTTCCACTTGCCTTTTAGTTGATCTAGTCATTCAAACAATCCTCACAATTGCAATCTTTGCACTCGTCACAATCAAGAAAGTTGCACTCCCCGCAATCTATCGATCAAACAATTGCACAACAAACACACCAATCAAAATAATGCAATTATGCACAATACAACAAAACAATGATGAACAAATACATGCATGTCGATCTAATAAGTCATAATGGTTGTAATTAGTTCCCTGAACATTACTGCATCACATGATGCATGCAAGAGATCATTTAATGCAATAGGATATTTATTATTAATACTTGATTGCCAATCTAGGGGTTTTAATAGTTATGTTGAAACTTCTGTACTAATTGTCGTATTAAATTTTGGTCTAGGGTGTAATGGATAGAGAACATTATTACTAACTAGTAGCAATTGGACTTTTTCTATGATTTAATTTCTATTTAATAGGGTTTACATAATTTAAATACTTTAAGTTGTCTAAAATTCAAACTAAATACAGATCTGTAATCTACACGATAATGTGATTCCAGGGACATATTATTCATATTTTTTTGAGTTATAAATTATTTACTAGGAATTTAATACTCTAAAAGTCCATTAAAACTATTTAAATCACTACAGCAATTATACACTGCAAAATTTGGATCTAACAGCATATTAATGTTTTATATGAAATTATGAATCCATAGACACTTTATTTGTATTTTTATGATATACAGATAATTTTCCATGATTTATTTAGTCCAAAATGTCCATTAAAGTATTTAACTCATTACAGTAAATATGTACAGTAAAAGTTAGATATAATCTCGTATTAATGTTCTAAACAATTTTCTGAATCCAACCATATATAATTTGTATTTTTCTGATCAATATTCAAATTTATATGAATTTTACAAGTTTTGCATATGTTCTGGCTATTTAAAAAAAATCGATTTACACAATCAGCAGACAGCACGACACATGGCGCGCTCTAATTGGCTAAGCGCGCTGAGCGGCATCGCTGATGCAGACAACCAAGTGGCATGCTGTGAGTGGCTGGTACCGGTTCAGGGAGGAGTTTCTAATCTGGGCCGTCAAAGGAAAATCGCACGGTGGACGAGAGATCTGTCCTGGAGCTCACCGGTGGGCGGCGACGACCGGCGGCTGAGGCTCAGACAATGGCGATGGCGAGCACTCCGATGGTCCCTGTCAACGGTGATGTGGTCCACGCGAAACGGTAGGTGGCGGCGAGCTCAGAGGTGGACTTGGCGGCGACTAGGGCTCCCTCGAGCGACGATGCGGTGCGGCTGAAGGTGACTGGCGGCGGTGGCACTCCGACGACGAATTTGGGTGGCTGGAGGTGGTCCTGTGGAGAGGCAAGGGATCGGGGTGACGCGGTACTTCACAGGGAAGAGAGGAAGGGAGAAAAGAGGGGTCGGGGCGAGACAGATGCTCGGGTTTGAGCTCGACCTCGAGGGCTCGCGGCGGCGGCGGATCGGAAAACTCTGACGGCGGCTTAGGGTTTCGGAAGTCGTCAAAAAATCGAACAAGAGAGAGGGGAAGGGGATTATATGTGGGTTTGGCTTGCAAGGGGGGTAAGGGGCCGAACTAATCCGACGGATTTCGCGGGGAATCGTGATCGGGAGCGAGAGGTGTTCTTTGCCTCCTGTTTGTCGCGGTGGGGAAGATGACCCCGTGGGTCCCGCTGTCAGCGGTGGATGAGGGGAAGCGGGCTGAGACTAGCGGTTGCTATGGTCCGGCCCAGTGCTTGCTGGTGTTGTGCAACGCGCGCTGTGAGGGGGTGGCGGTAGTTAGGTTAGGTGGGTTGGGCCTGGCCGGCTGGCCGGTTAGGGTTAGGTTAGTTTATTTTTTTCCTATTTCTTTTTATTCTTTTTCTGTTTTGCATTTTTTTATAGATTTTGATTTATAGATCCAAATGGAGTCAAACCAGTTTCCAAAATTTTGTAATTTCAAAATACACCTAATAAACTTTATGGACCATAGTTTTGGTCAAAACAAAATGACAAGATTGCCATTATGCATATATTGCATTATATTGCCACTTTAGAGAAATTCACAAACGGGTTTAAGGTTTGATAATTTACAAATTATTTTTAGGACATATAGGGAGGCTTTATTCCCATCCAATTTAAATATATATATATATATATTATCAAATATAACCCCATTAAAAGAATTTTGGGGACTTGAATTAGGGTTTTCACATAAGATTTTTGCATGAGGGTTTCCATGGAATGCCATGATGAAATGCAATGCAATTTTTTTTGTAATCCCGATTTATGAAATCCTGGGATGTTACAGACTACCACCCTTAAAAGAAATCTCGTCCCGAGATTTGAAAAGGGTAGAAAGAAATAGGTTCAAGGTACATCAGGGTGCTACCACCCTTAAAAGGAAACAGTCTAGGTTGCTTCTCTAGTGTTCTCTTGGAAATATGTGAGCTTCTTTGCATACCAAAGTTGCTACCAATTATCTTATATCATATTCATCCAGCTCTTCAACAACCCCTCCATCAAAGATGTGGTAAATGTTGAGGTGGTTTACATTCCCCTTCTGGACTGGATTGGGCTTGTTCCCATTAGAGTTTCCAGCATTCTTTTTCTTCTCAGCCTTCTTCTTTTTCTTCTTAGGGCAATCTGATGCATAATTCCCAAGTTCCTTGCAATTATAACACTGTAGCTGGCTTATATCTCTCTTTTTTGACTTCTTATGATGGCTAAGGACACTATTTCCATCATTGTCTCGACTATCCTCGTCACCACTATTAACTCCATCGTTGTTGTGGTGGTCCTCGTGCCCATGGTGGTCATGTTCATTCCCTCCATGCTGATGGTGTCCATTGCCTTCATACATGTGATCTACAGAGTTTCCATTCCCATTATGGAAGGTACATATTCTCTTACATGCTCCCGAGTTGCAGTTGTTGTTGTGCTTCCTCTTGCGCTTATCAACTTGCCTTTGTTTCTCTTCAAGGATCCTAGCTTTGTCCATTAGATCCTGGAAAGTGGGAGTGTACACTACTTATAGCTGAACAGAGAGTTCATCACTTATTCCATCCAGAAATCTCTCTTTCCTTTTATCATCAGTGTCGACATCCTCCGGAGCATAGCGAGACAAATTGGTGAATTCCTCTATGTACTCCGACACTGTGCGATTGTACTGGTGTAGATCACGAAATTCATTTCCCTTTAGGCTCATGACTCCAGACGAGACATGGTTTGTCTTGAATCCTTCCTCGAACATCTCCCAGGTGATTGTCTGAATGGGGTGGGTGATCTGAAAGGTATCCCACCAAGTAGCTGCTTGTCCTTGAAGTAAGTGAGCAGCAAACCTCACTTTCTCTTTATCTGTGCATCCAACTGTTACTAAGTACTTATTCACTGAGCGTAGCCAGTCAAGTGCAATCATTGGCTCATGTGTGCTTGAAAATTTTGCAGGCCTTAGCTTTAGGAACCTAGTGAGTGCATCTACTTGGGTTGGGTTGTTGTTGTTTGCTATGAACTGAGTCACCACTTGTGATAGATGTGTCTATGCTGCTATCAACTGATCCATCTCAGTGGGTTGACGACGAGGCGGCATCTGTTTGGGATAGCATAGATGAGTATAGATAGAAGAGGACTAAGAGAAGTATTTCTACCCATAACTATATGAAGCAATTAATGTTATAAACAAACAAACAATCATAAGCAATCAACACACAAACAAAACTTGCAATACAACGTTATAGGGGTTTAAAACTAGCAGTATATAACCACAAAATAGTTTGGAAAGGTTGGAGACAATATTAGAGTAGAATAGAGCAATAAATAAACAACAAACAAAATCTGTCAAAACGGTACAGCAACTTTCACGAATTTTTCAGGGATCCTTAAACTCGTCAAGAATTTTAGCCAATTTTTTTCCATGTCGTACAGGTAATTACGCTTCAGATCCTATTTTTTTAGATTTTTATGAGTTACTAGTAAAATATGAAAAATCGCGCGGTACAACAGGTCGGACAGAAAACTGCAGCAGTAATATCACGAATTTCCATAAATTCACACCATTAAACTAATCTAAAAACCTCACACAAATTCCAGAAACTTTAGAGTTTAAAACTAACTGATCCCAAACAAGACATCACACAAAATAGCTCAATACAAACAAGCAAGCAACTAATATTGTCATACCACATAAGTTGGTAAGATCAATATGCTAACACGATAGCGATGATCTCCTAAAGAGATAAAATATGGTGGTCCAGATCTAACCAAACATGATGAGACGTTCATTTGTATCACCTTATTTATTATTCTACTTGTAGGCAACACTAAAACATGTATCAAAGAAATGGACAACTACAAATTTTGAACAAGAAGAGGTTCTAAAAAAGATAGACAAGGAATATAAGAACGCTAATAAGTATAAAATACGATAGTTCTCCTAATAGAGGTCTTCTATTACTAATCCATTTCTCAGGTCACGATCCTACAGTCAACGCACAGCTCTGATACCATCTTGTAACATCCTCGCCTGATAAGGCTGAGTTCATGTGTATAGTGTCAATCCCTGGATTGGTTCACTGGCACACACATTACAAAATGATAACAAATATAACTGTACATCATAAATACAACGAATATGATCCAGAATTTACATTATATTACAAAAATCATAGAGGAAACAACAACAAGGTAGATCTCCATTCTTCCAATGTGCCACAGGCGAACAATCGTTGAGTGGAGTCTCGCGACCTATAACGATCACTTAGAAACGATAGAACCTGCAACATGAAAGGTTGCAGCCACGAATGGTCAATACTTTGAATGTATTGGCAAGTGTCACTAGTGTGTGGATATAAATGGAATCTACCAACTACATGCATATTTGGCTAAGTGGGGTTTCAGGCTCATTTGCATAAAGCAATAGTTTTATCCTAACATTTCCAAATAGTTTTAATCTTTTCTGAAAATTGTCTGAACACATTTGTCAACACCAAGTGCTCATAATCCCATGTTCAAACCATCAGATTTTATTAAGAAATTGGAATGTCGAGATCATCTATAAGCTTCAAGCCTTAGTTTCTCAATATTGTCCATAACCGGGGACACGGCTAATCGATTATATTTATATCTTCTGCAGAAGTTGTACACTTTACCCACATGACACAATCTCGCATTGACGCCACCAGTGGCCGCTGGTTTAGTACACACCAATTGGTATACAGGCAGATCGAGAATGTGACGAAGTCTTTCCATAGAAGTCCTCCCAATACACAATGCTAGCCGTCTAACAGGCACCAATGCAAGGATATAACCTCCAATACACAATTCTAGTTAACCTGAAGATATACCAATGTAAAGGGTCTTCCGCTATGTAATTAACTAAGCCAGAGCCCATATTAGCATGTGGATGTACACGGAAGCTACTGTACGAGAAACATGCTCAATCTCTATGAAGCCTATGTTGTCTTCTTCCAGTGCACACACGAGAGAGGGTAGGTGGGTTGGGCCTGGCCGGCTGGCCGGTTAGGGTTAGGTTAGTTTTTTTTCCTATTTCTTTTTATTCTTTTTCTGTTTTGCATTTCTTTTATAGATTTTGATTTATAGCTCCAAATGGAGTCAAACCAGTTTCCAAAATTTTGTAATTTCAAAATACACCTAATAAACTTTATGGACCATAGTTCCGGTCAAAACAAAATGACAAGATTGCCATTATGCATATATTGCATTATATTGCCACTTTAGAGAAATTCACAAAAGGGTTTAAGGTTTGATAATTTACAAATTATTTTTAGGACATATAGGGAGGCTTTATTCCCATCCAATTTAAATAAAATATATATATTATCAAATATAACCCCATTAAAAGAATTTTGGGGACTTGAATTAGGGTTTTCACATAAGATTTTTGCATGAGGGTTTCCATGGAATGCCATGATGAAATGCAATGCAATTTTTTTTTGTAATCCCAATTTATGAAATCCTGGGATGTTACACTATGGAAGAGTACGATTGAAGATTCGGCAATTCTCTGACTTACAAGTTGAAGACGGAGAAAACCTTGCAGGGTTCTTTGGGAGGACTACAAGATATTGATTGACGATTTGCCGACATCCATCTAGATGGAGCATTCAACGTTAAGAGGCAAGACGGCGCAGGATCTCAGAGTTCTCCGGGGGCTACCATTGGGGATATGCTATATGGGTATCCTCATAGCATGTATCTTATCCGGCTAACCCGGGTGGCCCACAGTTGGTAGCATGGCCCATGGCCTGCTGGGCGGCCCAGTTAGATGGATCTAGAAGGGAGGCCCATGCAGGATAAAGGAAGGCTACGAAGGATTCACCGACGTACCCGGAGCCTTGGAGTACAAGACACGCTAGACTAGTTGTAGGTAGTGTAGGAATCTGTAACCTGTCCGGCAAGGACTTTACCTGTAACCCTAGGACCTGGCGACTATATAAGTCGGTCCTATGGGAGCCTTTAGGGCACAATCTCAGAAATTTAGTGTCGACTACGACGCACCTCGCACAGCGAACCAATCCCTGTAACTCAGCATATTTCCCTTATAGTGATTTATAGCAGGAGTAGGATTCCGCCACCATCGTGGGATCTAAACCTAGGTAAGCTGTGTAACCTCGTACCCGTCAACCGTCCGCCTTCCCCCGCGTCTCTAAAACGCACTATGAGGACCCCCTCCATGGCGTACTCGTTGGCAATACCACGGCAGGCTGGGAAAGAACCAAAAAAGTCAAATTCTGGCTAAAACGAAAGTCGAGAAATGAACAACACAAAGAAAAGATTCAGAAATCTTACCAAGCATGGAGTGATTCCATTCAGCATGCTCCTTGCGGAGGCTATCTAGTTCACTTGCAGAGGCCTGGGCAAGATCCTTCTGGATATGAAAGTCCTTCTTGAGATCAGTAAACTCATTATCTCAGAGGGCTAGGAGCTTCTTGAGCCTCACGGTCTCGTGGTTGCTTGACTCCAGGACAGAGGATACGGATTTCTCCGATTCCTCAGTTAGCGTCTCAAGATTTTCCCGGAGTTCAGCATTTTCTGCCTCCAAGACCTTGAAGTTTTTGGCCTGCTCCACCATCTTGTTGGATTGGCATAACAATTCTGCAAAGACAAAAATATCAGTCGGGTAAAGTAAATTCGACTATTACAAAACATTTAATTGACAAAGAGGAAGCCGGAAAAGTTTACCTTCTGCTTCATATTTTTCAACTTTCAACTTTGAATTCTCAAAGCGCAAAGCTTTGATTTCTTTGTGCTTATTGGAAATATTCTTGAGCAATTCTTGGTTGGAAGATGCAATTTTCTGTAAGTTTAGAGACGGAATACCGTCAGACTGCTACTAAGACTCGAGCTACAAATTCAACTAAGTAAAATTACAGCACGAGCCTTGGGGGGTACACTACATCGTTCTTTTGCAACCTAAAAGCATCAACCCAGATCCAGAAATGTTTATCTGACTTTATGCTTGGGGGATAGAGGATATGATAATAAATGCAAATAAGAATCGGAAACTTACAATGTGTTCCAGGTGCAACTTTTCAAATCCGGGCTTGGTGTTGTGAAACACCTTCTTGGTAAGGGTGAGGGACGGAACATCCGTCGCTGGAAGCTCGCCAGATGCGACTTTAGCGTCCCGGACCAAAATTTGATCCAGGAGGCTGACCAGCTTGACATCTTCCTCCTCTTGTCTCGCTGCTTCTAGGGTCAAGACTTGCTTCTAGAGACTGGACTGAGCCAGTTTGAGGATCTCTTCTTTCTGTTGGGCCACGCAGAGATAAAATAAAATTTTCCTCTAACGCGGTGATCCCAAGATCTAGCTGAGGTAGAAGGCCACGAGGTTTACCACTAGACGCGCGGTTGCGGATTACTGATGAAGCGTCGATTGATGCGATGCAGTCCTCACGATCCGATCGTCACGGTGCGATCGCACACCTCTGTTGGTATCCACGTACAAGGAGGAGCACCGCCGTGAATCGCTAGGTTCGATTCTGGTACGGACTGGCTGTGGAGCTAGGGTTTCCAACACATGGAATGACCCTAACCGAACAACGATTAACCTTTTGGGTTATTGTGCTCCACTATATATAGGAGTGAACGTGGGCTCGCTGCCGACCCATTCACTAAAGCCCATATAAAACTAGTCACCGTGAGTCCAACTCACTAACTCAGTCCTAATCTGGTTTAGGTCCAACCCAACCAGATCACAGATTCGGATCCAATCCGAACTTGCTCCCGCTCTTAAGTGTGTGACCCCGCAGGCTCATGGTTACTTGGACACGATTTGAGTCCAACTCGCAATCGATCAATCGGCATCGGCTCCTAGCGTAAGCGTCGATTGCCAAGTACCAAAGAGTCATGACGACTTGCCTTTCCAATGCGACTTACGTCTGAGTCCCTTTTGCCTCACGATATACCTTGTCAGACTATAGGCGAATATATGTCATCCCTTAAATAGTCCAACTCTCTTCTCGATCCGAGATAAGTGATTCACCCGACTAACTCTTAGCCGATCGCCTCGGTTAACACTTAACCGAGTCGTGCATGGCCCTGATTTCAGCATCATATCTCACGAGGGCCAGAGAATATCTCTCCAGAGGAGGGCAAAATCCCATCTTAGTTACTCACATCACGCAGCTTGATTCTCGATCGACCGAACTCGCCTTTATAAGCGCCGATTATGGATCAGCGTTTGTGTAACCTAAGTCGGTGATCCTCAACTCGGACTATGCAACAACCTCAGGTCTAAGGATTACATTGATTGAGATATACAAATGACAACTTAGTTCGTTGTACCTCAATATGGGTCAATCCGACTCGCTAAACTCTTTAGCCTAGTCTGTGTAAGTTGGAATAGCATCTCCATGCCCATGACAAGTGGAACCGAGTCATCAAGCCAACTTTCACATTGGTCTAAGTTGTGTGTCCCCAACCTCAATGACCAAGGATATTTAGTACAAACAACATGAATGCATAGTTCCACAACTGAATCACATATTCAATGATACACATCAGATGTTTATACAAGGACTACTTAATAACTTTATGAATACAATGGGAAATCTCATCATACATGATTGCCTCTAGGGCATATTCCCAGTCTCCCACTTGCACTAGAGTCAATCATCCGACATCACATGTCTAAGCATCTAATGCCCATGGCTCTCAGTGCGCCTCATGCTTCGGGGTAACGGCTTTGTCAACGGATCCGCAATATTTGCATCCGTGTGTACCTTGCATAACTTGATATCACCGATCCATGAACTGGCGAATCGGGTGGTACCGCATGAGTATGTGCTTGTTCTTCGGTGTTGTCTAGGTTCCTTGGCTTGTGCAATAGCACCATTGTTGTCACAATACACGTCCAACGGATTGGACGAGCCACGAACCACACCAAGATCTATGAGGAAATTCCTCATCAAACAAACTTCCTTTCTTTGCCTCCGGCAATATACTCACCTCTGTTGTGACGCAGACAGTCTCTTGCTTGGAACTTTTCCAGCTCCACGGACCTCCGTTTATAATAAACACGTATCCGGATTATGCGAGAATCATCAGTCGGTGAGATAACTTGCATCCGTGTAACCCTTTACACTAAGTTCATCTTCACCACCATAAACCAAGAACATATCCTTAGTCCTTCTCAAGTACTTTAGGATATTTTTAGTCATCCGATGGATCTCTCCAGATCACTGGTATCTGCTCACAACACTTAGAGCATAGGAAACATCCGACCTAGTACAAATCATGGCGTACATGATGGATCCAACTATGAAGCATATGGAATCGCACTCATCCTACTTCGCTCATCGGTTGTCGAAGGACACCGAGTCTTGCTAAGTTTTACACCATGGGACATCGGTAAGAACCCTTCTTAGACGATTCCATGTTGAACTTTTCAACACTTTGTCCAAATAAGTACTGACTCAATCCAATGAGCCTCCTTGATCTATCTCTATAGATCCGGATTCCGAGGATGTATGTTGCCTCACCCAAGTCTTTCATTGAGAAACTCCTTTCCAATGATTCCTTGGTTTCTTGCAACATCTGGACATCATTTCCAATCAGTAATATGTCATCCACATATAAGATTAGAAAATTTACTTTGTTCCCACTAAACTTTTTGTACAAACAAGAATCATGATCACTCTTGATGAAGCCAAACGATTTGACTACCTCATCAAAGCGAATATTCCAACTCCGAGATGCTTGCTTCAACCCATAAATGGATTTCAGAAGTTTGCATACCTTGTCAGCATTAGTCGGATCGACAAAACCCTCGGGTTGTATCATATACACGTCCTCGGTTAAATTTCTGTTAAGGAAAGCCGTTTTGACATCCATCTGCCATATCTCATAGTCGAAATAGGCCGCTATAGCTAACATGATCCGAACTGATTTAAGCATCGCTACAGGCGAGAAAGTCTCGTCGTAATCAACTCCTTGAACTTGTCGGAACCCTTTCGCGACAAGGCGTGCTTTATAGATTGAAACATTTCCATCCATATCAGTTTTCTTCTTAAAGACCCATTTGCACTCGACGGGTCTTGCACCGTCTGGCAGATCAACCAAGTTCCAAACTTGATTTTCATCCATGGACTTTATCTCGGATCTCATGGCTCCAAGCCATGACTCGAATCGAATCCCACCATCTTCCGAATAATTTGCGGCTCATCACATCGGTAACACATCACGAATACTTCGTAATCTTGCCGATCTTCGTAGTACAGGTGCTGCTATCGGCTCATCTTCCACGATCGGCTCATCCTCCAAGGTTTTTGCCGATTCGCTATAATCCGATTCCTCTCGAATTTCTTCGAGTTGCACCGTGCTCCCACTTACTCCCCGACTGAGAAACTCTTTCTCAAGGAAGACACCGCCGAAGCGACAAACACTTTGCCCTCTTCTCGGTTGTATAAGTAGTAACCCAAGGTTTCCTCGGATACCCCACGAAAATACATTTATCCGACTTGGCAGAAGCTTGTCCGAAAGTCGCTTGACAAAAGCTTCACAACCCCAAATCTTAAGAAAAGACAAACTCGGCTTTTGCTGTCCACATCTCATGCGGTGTCTTCTCTACCGATTTTGATGGTACTTTGTTTAGTGTGAACGCCATTGTTTCTAGACAATAACCCCAAAATGATAAAGGCAGATCTGTCCGACTCATCATTGATCGTACCATGTCCAACAAGGTCCGATTCCGCCTTTCCGAAACACCATTCCTTTGTGGCTTTCCTGGTGGAGTAAGTTGAGGAACTATTCCACAACTTTTTAGATGGTCATCAAACTCATGGCTCATGTACTCGCCTCCTCGGTCCGAATCAAGAAACTTTATTTTCTTGCCGAGTTGATTACTGCTTCATTCTGGAATTCTTTGAACTTTTCAAAGGCTTCCGACTTATGTTTCATTAAGTAGATATATCCATACCTACTCAAATCATCAGTGAAGGTAATGAAGTACTCATAACCACCCCTGGCTGTCGTGCTCATTGGTCCACATACATCACTATGTACTAGTCCCAACAAGTCGGACGCCCTTTCGCAACTCTTTGCAAAAGGTGTCTTGGTCATTTTGCCGAGTAGGCAAGATTCGCATGTCTCGAATGACTCCAAGTCAAACGAAGTTAGGAGTCCATCATCATGGAGCTTCTTCATGCGTTTCCAACTTATATGACCAAGCCGACAGTGCCAAAAGTAAGTCATATTCAGATCATTTGGTTTCAACCTTTTAACATTTATGTTATAAACCGACTCACCATCAAGATTCAAAATAAATAACCCGTCACGGGCCGGGTGCAAAGCCGTGAAACATATCATTCAAATACAAAGAACAACCATTATTCTTGATATTCGACTCATAGCCTTGCCTCATCAAACATGAAGCGAAATAATGTTTCGATGAGCCTTTGGAACATAATAACAATTATTTAGTTCCATAATGAATCCGGAAGGTAAATGAAGTTGCATCGTGCCGACTTCCAACGCAGCAACTCTTGCTTTGTTCGACTCGAATATCAACCTCGCCTCTTTCGCTCCTAGTTCTTACAGTCCACGCAACGAGTTGCAGATGTGAATCGATCCGGTATCATATACCCAAGAACTATTAGGTGCATCGAGAAGATATATGTCTATAACATTGCAAACAAGTGTACCTGAGTCGGAAGTCATACCTCCACTCTTGGCTTTGTCGGCCAAGTACTTGCAGTTCCTCTTCCGTGGCCATCCGCCTTGCGGTAGAAGCAAGTGGATCCGGTGAAGGAGATGGCTTAGTCCCGAGGAAGCGCTTGGGACAGGTCCCTGAGCCTGCTTTCCTCCCGACTTGGCCTTCTTCTTAGTCCAAGAACTCTTCTTGAACTTAGCCTTATTCGCACCATCAACACTTGACTGGTGCCCTTCTTGAGATCCGCCTCACGCTTGAGCATCCCATGCAATTCAGTGAGCTTCTTATCCATACCATGCATGTGGTAGTTCAAATGAACTGCCCATATGCACTAGGAAGAGAGTTCGATTATATCCGTAGCGAACTCTTCGCTTATGGGGTAGCCAAGCCTCTCCAGAGACTGCACGTAACCAACCATTTTGATCACATGCGGACTCAGTGGATCACCATCCTTAAGCTTGCAACTCAGCAAAGCCTGAGAGACTTGATACCTCTCAGTCTTCGCCTGAGCCTGGAACATACTTTTGAGGCTTTCGATCATATCGTAGGCCTCAACATGCTCGAACTGCTTTTGCAAGTCCGGTTCCATGTGAGCAAGCATAAGACAGCTAATATCCGTGGACTCATCTTTAGCCCGACGGTAGGCATTGGTGGTTGCGACAGTCGCATTCTCATTCGGCTCATCTGGAAGTGGGTTGTCTAGGACATGGTCCTTCTTTTCTTGTTTGAGAACAATTCTCAGATTTCGATACCAGTTGGTAAAATTAGTGTCGTTCAGTTTATCTTTCTCAAGAATGGTTCTCAACGCAAAACCGGATAACCGAGTGACTGCTACTTGGTGCCATGATCTACAACAGAAAATATGCAAAACACTTAAGACATGTATTCATAAAAGAGCAAGCATATTAAACATTTTAATATTTTATGCTCCCACTAGAACCAACATCCCTCCGATGGTTACTTAGTGATTCAGGATCCTAAATAAGCAAGTCGGCTAGTGAGCTTTAGCATCACCGCTAGCCGCCAAGTGATCTAGGTAGACAACTCCTTGTCAATCGCATCTCATGCGACTCCTGTTGGACGGGTGGCATCACATGCCCCGGCTCCCATCCGACCTTTCCCCGAGTCCCACAACCGTTGTGATAGACCCGTCTAGCTTACCAAGTGTTTCTGCAGTAAGAGTCCGACTCGAACCCACCTAGTTGGAGAGAATTGGCAGCACCTCAATTTTATGAGCCCACTACCAAAAATGTCCGACTTGTGATGGTGCAAACACTGGCGGGAAAACCGACTAGACCTTCTTTGAGGGATTAAATTTTACCGACTATATAATAGAGGTAAAACTGAGACATAACAATAACACAAAATAAAGCAATTATAATGTGAAATGGCATGGCTCTCTTCATGGTGATCTCCATCTCCACAAAGCCTGTAATCCGACTCGTGCCAACTCTTGTCACTTGCCGTCTTACACCATGTCGCCGACATGTATAACGCCTTGCATGCCTTCCGGGTTCTCAAACAGCTACACTAGCTTAGTAAAGTAAATTACATAGAGAATCCGACACGCAGGTCGTTATACAATAAAATGACAGCACCTAGGCTCCAGCCGGCTGACAAAAACCGTGATTCGCAGATCACGTATGGATTACACACATACATCACATGCACATGAACCATACCATTCACAACTTCCTGAAAAAACAAGTTATGCATAGATACAATATCTACCGGCGTTGTGAAACTCGCAACGACATCTAAGGCGCTACGACAGGGCGAAGCCGGCGGTCCTCAGTTAGCGTCTCAAGATTTTCCCGGAGTTCAGCATTTTCTGCCTCCAAGACCTTGAAGTTTTTGGCCTGCTCCACCATCTTGTTGGATTGGCATAACAATTCTGCAAAGACAAAAATATCAGTCGGGTAAAGTAAATTCGACTATTACAAAACATTTAATTGACAAAGAGGAAGCCGGAAAAGTTTACCTTCTGCTTCATATTTTTCAACTTTCAACTTTGAATTCTCAAAGCGCAAAGCTTTGATTTCTTTGTGCTTATTGGAAATATTCTTGAGCAATTCTTGGTTGGAAGATGCAATTTTCTGTAAGTTTAGAGACGGAATACCGTCAGACTGCTACTAAGACTCGAGCTACAAATTCAACTAAGTAAAATTACAGCACGAGCCTTGGGGGGTACACTACATCGTTCTTTTGCAACCTAAAAGCATCAACCCAGATCCAGAAATGTTTATCTGACTTTATGCTTGGGGGATAGAGGATATGATAATAAATGCAAATAAGAATCGGAAACTTACAATGTGTTCCAGGTGCAACTTTTCAAATCCGGGCTTGGTGTTGTGAAACACCTTCTTGGTAAGGGTGAGGGACGGAACATCCGTCGCTGGAAGCTCGCCAGATGCGACTTTAGCGTCCCGGACCAAAATTTGATCCAGGAGGCTGACCAGCTTGACATCTTCCTCCTCTTGTCTCGCTGCTTCTAGGGTCAAGACTTGCTTCTAGAGACTAGACTGAGCCAGTTTGAGGATCTCTTCTTTCTGTTGGGCCACGCAGAGATAAAATAAAATTTTCCTCTAACGCGGTGATCCCAAGATCTAGCTGAGGTAGAAGGCCACGAGGTTTACCACTAGACGCGCGGTTGCGGATTACTGATGAAGCGCGTCAGTTGATGCAAAGCGATCCTCACGATCCGATCGTCTGGTGCCGATCGCCTGACACCTCTGTTGGTATCCACACGCATAAGGAGGAGCACCGGCGTGATCGCTAGGTTCGTTACGGACTGCTGTGGAGCTAGGGTTTCCAACACATGGAATGACCTAACCGAACAACGATTAACCTTTTTGGGTTATTGTGCTCCACTATATATAGGGAGTGAACGTGGGCTCTGCTCGCGCGACCCATTCACTAAAGCCCATATAAAACTAGTCACCGTGAGTCCAACTCACTAACTCAGTCCTAATCTGGTTTAGGTCCAACCCAACCAGATCACAGATTCGGATCCAATCCGAACTTGCTCCCGCTCTTAAGTGTGTGACCCCGCAGGCTCATGGTTACTTGGACACGATTTGAGTCCAACTCGCAATCGATCAATCGGCATCGGCTCCTAGCGTAGCATCGATTCCCAAGTACCAAAGAGTCATGACGACTTGCCTTTCCAATGCGACTTACGCCCGAGTCCCTTTTGCCTCACGATATACCTTGTCGACTATAGGCGAATATATGTCATCCCTTAAATAGTCCAACTCTCTTCTCGATCCGAGATAAGTGATTCACCCGACTAACTCTTAGCGATCGCCTCGGTTAACACTTAACCGAGTCGCATGGCCATGCTTTCCGAATCATATCTCACGAGAGGGCCCAGAATATCTCTCCGAGAGGAGGGCAAAATCCCATCTTAGTTACTCACATCACGCAGCTTGATTCTCGATCGACGAACTCGCGCCTTTATAACTGCCGATTCACGGATCAGCGTTGATGTAACCTAAGTCGGTGATCCTCAACTCGGACTATGCAACAACCTCAGGTCTAAGGATTACATTGATTGAGATATACAAATGACAACTTAGTTCGTTGTACCTCAATATGGGTCAATCCGACTCGCTAAACTCTTTAGCCTAGTCTGTGTAAGTTGGAATAGCATCTCCATGCCCATGACAAGTGGAACCGAGTCATCAAGCCAACTTTCACATTGGTCTAAGTTGTGTGTCCAGCACAACCTCAATGACCAAGGATATTTAGTACAAACAACATGAATGCATAGTTCCACAACTGAATCACATATTCAATGATACACATCAGATGTTTATACAAGGACTACTTAATAACTTTATGAATACAATGGGAAATCTCATCATACATGATTGCCTCTAGGGCATATTCCCAACACTTTCTCCTTCCTCTTGAGGCCAGGAACAGCTAAATCGACCACTTTAGTCACCGTACCTATGGTCATTACCATGGGATCATTACCCTTTATGGGTTCACCCTTGTCAGTTGCCTGGTCATCAACGGTGAACAGGGCTTTCGAGATCTTGCCAGTGTTAGGGGATGCAGAAGCTCCCTGCGCTGACGGAGTAGTGGATGGGGTCGATGGCGGCACAACAGGGGAAATTACAAGCTTCTGCTGACGCATCTTCTTGCCCGGCTTGCTGTCCGGGTTTATCTTGCTCTTCAACGATGATTTAACTCTAGAACATGAAAATCCTAAATATTAGGTGTGCTCTGGAAAGATAACAAAGGTACAAAAGTACTAAAAAAGAAAGGTGAGGTGCTTAATTTTTAACTATTGGCAGCACTTGGCTACCAGCAGCGACAACTTCCTTCGCCTTACGCTTCTTGGAAGCGGAGGCGGCAACCTTTGCACCTCATCATCATCCGTCGCCTCCAGGTCATCTATGGCATAGCCCTCTAGTGGAGCTAGCTGGGACTCGGAGAGTTTCTCGAGCTGACAGAATCGGAAAATCATCAATGAAAATAGAGTCAGAGAAAGAACCAAAGAAAACAACGAAACGTGAAAGCAGAGTCGAAATATTTGCTGGAGTCAGAGGACGGCTGGATGTATACATCTTCATGGAGACTTCCGTAACTTTTCCTTCCACTCTTTCATTGACCAAATATTGCATGAGGGTCCTGTAGTCCTTCGGCGAAAGCTGGTTTGGGCTGACCTTCATGCTTTCCTTCTTGTCACTGGTGATTTGGTGCATGAGGTGGTCTCTGTGGTGCTGGAGAGGCTGAATCCGGCGCTCCAGCCAGAAGTGGATCAAGTCGGATCCACGAAGCCCCTCATGCTTCATCAAAAATTCAATTAGCCTCTTGGCAAGAATCAAAACATCTGACAGCTCCGGTGCCTCCGCGTCCCATGAATATTGGTGGGGAGCGGCGCCATTGGCGAACGCCGGAAGACCTTCCGCCTTTCCTGGAGCCAGAATATCCTTATGGTAGAAGAAAGTTCTGGCCCAGCGTTTGACGGACTCAGTAGCGTTAATCCTAGGATAGATCTGATTCCTCCTAAGGACTAAGCTAAGAGTGCCGGTGACATAAGGCACACCGACACTAATGGAATTCTTACGAGTACCATAGTAGTACCGAAAAAGGGTGAGACTTGGCCTAATGCCAAGAAACCCCTCGCACAGAGCTGCGTGAGCACCAAGCTCAAGCAGAGAGTTGGGAGGAAGATTATGGAGTTTCACACCATAATGGTTGCGGACCTCGATGAAGAAGTCCGACGGTGGCAGGCTGAGGCCGCGGTCGACGTGAGTACTGAACATCACCCTCTCGCCGTATTTTGGCGCGGGGATGGCGTGTCCATCAGCGCTCCACCACGTGCCGGCAGCGATGAACCCCTCATCCTACATGACTTGGAGCTCCATAATTTCCATGGTGCTAGGGATCCAAAGGCCCCGCATCTTCTTCTCATCCGTCGCTGACAAACCCGCCGTTACCGCTCCTGAGGATGAGGCAGATGCCATGGTTCTTGTAGGAAGAAGGGCTGGTGGGGGAAGGAGAGATTTTTTCTCAATGGTGTGCAGATTGGAACTAGTGCAGAGAGCTCGAGGAATACGAGGAAGCAATGAATGAATCAATGGAAAAGTGAATCTGAGAAGAAGGGTTTTCTCTTCTCTTATTTGCCTCTGCGTCAAGATTCGTGTGGTTAGAAGTGCGATTATCGCCACGCGTATAATAGAGGAGGAGTTAGCTTCCTCCTGACTCTTTCGCCCCCTCGATTTTCACGCAGGCATTGAAACGACGAACTGTTCCGTAAGGAACGGACCCACCAATGGTCGTGCTGATGGAAATCCTGTCAGTGATGGGACGTGGCCTGTAGAAGTTGTCAGTCAACACGCCACTGTAAAATCCGGATTATGTTTCAAAATCAGGCACGGGAAAGATTAAGGTCAGAACAGAATATATCCGACTCAACTGATTCGGAATCCTACATCAATGAAAGAAGTTTTTGGGAACCCTTCAAGATTCTCAAGACGAAGAAACCATCAAACTAGACGATTTATCCGACTTCAGATCTTGGAGACTTCGGGGGGCTACTTTTGGGGATATACTTTACGGGTATACCGACAGGACTCGCTGACCAGGGTGGCCCACTAACGGGTTAGAGCTTTGCTTCATGGGCAGCCCAGTCAGAGAAAGAGGAGGAGCCAGTTCCGGCTACGACAAGGCCCAGTAGAGTTACTGACTTAGGCTTGTAGTATTACTTGTAGTCCAAGATGTACGTTGTTACCAACTCTATAACGTAGCCGGATATGTCTCTCCCTGTAACCCTTGGCCCCGGTGATTATATAAACCGGCCCTATGGGAGCCTTTAGGGCAACAACTCAATAGACAACCACAATCAACTCACACAGGCGACCCTCTCTTGTAATCCATTGTAACATCCGGCTTACGCCGATATTGTAGGGTTTCGTAGCATGGAAAAAAAATTCTACCGCATACAAACAAACAGGCCAAGATCTATCTACTAGATTGTAGCAACGAGTCGATGGAATAACTCACCCTCGAAGATTCCAAAGTGTTTAACGAGAGCGGATTCTCGTGGGTGATGTAGTCATACTCTTCCCGATCTCAAGATCGCGTAGAAGATCCTTCCGGCGCTGCGTTTCGGCAGTGCTCCCGCAGTCGGTCACACGATCGGTACTCGACGAAGACCTTCCTCTCCCTTGTTCCAGCAGGCAGCGGAGGTTGTAGCACTCTCCTCGCGATTCCGGCAGCACAGCGGCGTGGTACCGGAAGTAGAGGGGAGATCTCGCAGGGCTTCGCCTTAAGCCGGAGCGAGTATGGTGGACTATGAGAGAGCTCCTCGGTGATCTAGGGTTTAGACACACCAAGGAGGGAGCAAGGCCGGCGGCTAAGGTTAGCTAGGCGGCGGTGGCTTACCCTAGGCGGCGACAGCAGGAGGTGGCGGCACCGGGGCTAGGGTTTGCGGGGTGGAGGTGTTGTGTCTTGGAGGGGCAGCCCTGCCCCTCCTTATATAGGTGGAGGGGGCGCGCCAGGGGAGGGGAGTCCCTCCCCAACTCGGTTTCCCAAGTGGGCCGGTGTAACTACCTCGGTGAATTACGCTCCTAGTTACAAGCCTGGACGAGCGGAAATGGTTAAAATAGTACGGTGGGGCCCAAATACCACTCACAGGTAGACCTTTCGGCCGTCCTAACCATTTCCAAACATCGGGACAAGAACGGCGGTGTCGGCGGCGAAGGATCAACTACAAACACAAATGAGTATGTATGCAAGCCACCATACAAGAGTCCTCAGAGCCATTCCATCTAAAAGAAATAGAAATATTGCAATGCCATACGGCAAGATCCAAATGTCCTAGATAGATATAATAGTTTAGGATATCTCCTCATACATCAAAAATCAGTATCAAAGTGAGCGGCAAACAAGATCCGATGCGGATAAGAAGCAAACCGGCATAAGATGCCCCATAATAAACACATCCCGCCCACAGATCTCACGGATCCCCGTTCCCGGAATCTCTACACCGAATGATCGTTGTCCACATCGTCCGTCTCCTCCACCCAGTATCCATCTTGCGAGTTTACCTGTTCATCTGAATCAAACAATTTATCGTGTGAGACCCTAGGGGTACTCAGCAAGTCTTTATGCCTCTAAAGGGTACACAACCTGGGGTGACGCAATTGCAGCAAAAGATAATACCTAACAGTTCTATAGATACTCGCTAACCATCCGCCTAACCAAAGATAGACGGATGTCCGTGAATTAAGAATAACATTTATAACAGTAATATGAACAGATCCATCCTCCTCCTCGCTTACCAACGAGGAAGCGGACGAACACCCCCCATTCGTTGGCAGTTTTATTATCCATTCCATGAGTGTTGCACTATTTACTAGTCAGTTACTTAGTCAAATTAAAAGCGGTACTTTAGTTATACTTGTCTATGATCGAGAAACTGTGCTCCAAGTCGTCCATAACCGCGGACACGGCTTTCAGAAAGTTTTACCCTGTAGGGGTGCACAAATAGCAACACACACTCGGTCAACCTCGGAAAAACCAAATCAAAACCCAACGAGGCTTTCACGACAAAGCAATCACAAGATTCAGAAATATTTGAGGCCACCCATTAAGTATACCATGAAGCGGCCGGCTCGAGACGGACTCAAGGTTTGGGTGGGCCGGTAGAACGATCGGGAACCCGAAAGTGTGGTGGGCTTGTCGATACTGAAATCGTGTCCCGATCCTAAATGACAGACTGCATTTCGCACAATTTAAATAAAGCAGTAAAGCATGGCATAAGTACAGGATAGTAAATAAAACCTCAAACTAGTTTGTGGCCCCAAGAAATAAGAATGAATCAAGCTCTGGCTCAAGGGGGTCCCATAAGCCTCCCGGATGTGGATAGCGCGAATATTCAAGGAACAGGAATCAAGTACTCGGGGTCCTACGGGACACAAGTGAGCATGAAAAACCAAATAGCAGATATTGCTCACCGGTGCCACTTTCATTAGTTATCCCATTACTATTCAGGTTAAGTTGTTTAGGTACCTCGTTATCCATCAGACACTCACATACCCTACACATGTTGTGCTACGACCCGCATGGCTCAAACAACTCCAGTAGTAATGGCTCATGGGATGGAGGAACAAGCTTTGGTGGGGTTTAAAAGTAAAGGCTATGCAGTACTTGGGATTCAGTTTAATGCAATCGCGACTCGATGATGCAAGAATAAGATAGAGGCAATAGGTACTATATGTATGCAAGCATGTGGTAGTGCTTGCCTGGCAGCTCAGTTGAAGCGAGAGAAGGATCTGGGTAGTGCTCCTGGGTTTCTTGATATATCCCCTGCTCAGCGTCTATTCGATGAAGAACCGAACAAACAAGGGCCAACATAAATAAAGTGCACAAGCATATGAGTAAAATGCGACAAGCAAACAATCATGCCATGATGAACGATGCACAATTTGCATGGCAATAAAGTAGCATGGCATGGGTGAGGTGTGGAGTACAACAATAAGGCATTTTATTGAGTTTTAGTCACATTTTATACTCAAATAAGTTGCTGTATACTTTATATTTATATGATGCATGCTGCAATTCAGAACATGGAATGCATAGATAGAACGGGCTCGTCGCGCTGATCGATTTAGACATATTATTTATTAAATTTGGAGTTACAAAACAAAAGTTATTAAATAATTAAGGCAAAAGGGCATTTTAGTGTAATTTTAATCAACTTGAAATTAAAGTGTCAAAATATAATTTGAAGGGCATATTTGAATTCCTCACATTTTCTGATTTGAAAACATATATTATTTGTATTATTTGTAATTATGAATTTAAATTTATGCTAAAGTCAAATTGAGTCAAATGGAGTCAAAGTCAAAGGTTTGACTAGTTTGAATTAGTTCTGAAAATATTTTACTAAATATTTGAATTAACATTCAGAAACAAAACATATTTCATATAGAGTTTGAATTCAAATTCGAAATATTTAAATAGTTATGAATTTATTTGATATTAATCATTTACTGAAATTTTAATTGATTTAAGAAATAGCTGAAGGTTTTTCTTACTCGGCTCAGATCTAGCCTTAGACACTGACGAGTGGGGCCAACGGCTGACTCAGCAGCAGCTGACACGGCGGGGTCTGGGCCGGCTTTTCTCACTAGGGTCCTTCCTAACCGCACCCATGACAAGTGGGTCCGGGGGCAGCGGGGCCACGTGCGAGCGTCGCCCAGCCGGGGCGTGACACGTGGGCGATCCCCGGGCGCGGGTTAAGGGCATTTGTCTGCGGGGGGGTTTCTGCAAGTTTGGTAGGGCGACTGACTAGTGGGCCACGAGGACCGCGGGTTTAGGCGGGAAAAAGGGGAAGGGGCTCTGCGCAAAACGGCGGATCGATGACGTTGATGACGCGGCTGCGGCAGCGGAAGACCGGCCGCCTTCGGCGACGATGGCGAAAACGCGCGAATCTCGCCAAGCCGCAAAAAGGGAAGATGGAGAGGGTGGTGCGGGCTACAACTTCCGTTCAGAGGGCATCATTGGAGGAGGGCTACAGGCAGGCACGGCGAAACAGAAGCGTAAGCAGAATGCTGCCAGCGCACGGAGGCTGCTCGACGGAACGTCCGGCGCGTCTGGGCCGCTAGGAGGAGGACGGGCATGTCTAGGAGCTTGAGAGGCTCACCAGGGGGTTATCGGTGTAGGCGAGGTCGCTCGTGGTGGGGACGATCTGCCACGTAGCTGGGGCTCTGGAGCTCCTGATCTTGGCGCCCCACGCGGCGTGCTCCGGTCTCCGGCGAGGCACGGCCATCCTGTGGCCACTGGGAGGAAGCAGAGGCCGGCGATCAAGCTTCCCCGACCCCAATACTCCCTCCTGCTCGACTCCAAACGCCTCCTCTTGTGATGGCCGGGGATAGGGTTAGTGGAGCTCATGGCGTGGCCATGGCTTCTTGGGGGAAGGGAGGGAGGAAGATGGGGTGCCTGGGGTCCAGATCTTGCCCTGGGGTTTTTCCTGGGGTGGTTGAGGTGATAAGGGAGAGAGGGGAGAGGCACATGGGGTGGTGGTGGCTTTGCAAAAGATGGGAAGGAGGCCACGGGCTAGGTCTTCTCTTTTCCTCTCTTTCTTGTCCTATAGCTTAGAGAGGGAAGAGGGACCAAGGGAGGTGGCGTGGAGGAGCTGCCTGGTAGGGAGAGAGGGAGGGACTCGAGTGTAACTAGGGTTAGAGCTAGAGGGGGCTCGGTTTAGGGTTTGAGAGGAACTAGGGTAGATCATGGGGTGGTGGCTCGGGTTAGAGAGGAGAGGTGAGGTGAGAGAGATGAGGGAGGGGACCTAGGGTTTAAAGAGAGGGATTAGGTGGAGGGGTTTTCTTTTGTCAAGATCAAGCAAGAACATGCCAAGCTCAAACAAGATCTAGACAAGAAAAGGAGAGGGTGAGATAAAAAGGTGGTGAGGGTATGGATGGAGATAGATGAGAGATGAGATAGGGTGCTTAGGGTTTAGCAAACTCAAACAAGATCAACAAAAAGGAGTGGAAGAGAAGGATAGAGATGTGGTGGTTCTTGTATGGCCCATGCAAAATAATTAATGCTAGGTTTCATCTTGTGAAAACAAAATAAATATCCATAGCATTTATACATATGCATTCCAAAAATATGGAATAAGCCAAGCTAAAAGAAGTGAAAGGATGCCCCATGTGGAGTAGATGGAGATGACCATATTTGAATAGAAATGGGACTTGCTAGTGTGTATGTTCCACTAGATGTTTAATAGTCCAAAAAGTATCCCAACATGAGCATAAATCCATGATGATCCATATGAAAGCTAGGAAAAAGGAGCACTACTCATAATGCATGCAAAGGTGACTCCACATATCAATAATGTGAAAACAACATGATGCTTATATGAGAGCATGTGGAAATAGAATTGGATCCATCCCAACCCACATGAGCTAGAGGTAAAACCCAATATAGTGCAAAGCTCATATTTAGTTGGATGGTGGGATTATAAGGTGGTGAAAGAAAAGGTGGTGGAGTGGAATAAAAGATATGCCCCCAAATCAACTTGGGCATTTAAACATATATCAATAACCAAATACAATATCAAGAGGCAAATACAATTTACAATGCATATGAGAGAAGAACCAAAGAAAGAGGGTTTTATATGATGCTCAAATGCAAGGTGGCATGATGACATGAGCATGATATAATGATGATGCAACAATTATATGTAGGAAGTAGCATTTATATAGACTAGGCTAGTATCATTGCAATTGTTAGACAATTGGGATGCTACAACTCTCCCCCACTAAACAAGAATCTCGCCCCGAGATTCCTAGGAAAAAGAAAACAACACAAGGTGAGGCGGGTGTTCGAACGAAGGTGACCCTCACGTTCCCAAGTTGATGAACAACGGAATGGTGCGACCACTACACCTTGCAACACTTGCTAGACTTGTTGCGAGTCTTGCGTTTTGCTTGAGAAACAACGGTTAGAAGAGTTGAAGGATTGTCGTGAGACAAGAAGGATAGGATGGGCATAGCTCCAGTTTTCCCAAGAACATGATAAAAGACTAGAACCACTTGTGAAAGAAAAGGAAAAGATGATGTATCATGGATATAGTAAGACTCACCGTTAAGATTAAAGATTTACTGATACGAGAGAGGATGAATCTTTATCTCGCCGGAAGAAAAAGAGCTAGATTGGAGAGGTTTGAACCACTATGACAATAGCATCGTATCTTCTCTCGGATTTGAGAAATGAAATACGGAAACAATATTGCCTTCAAACAATAGAGTCTCTTGATAACAACAGAAAGATTTAGTTAGACATCGTCAGATTAGATTCTTGTTGCGCCGGTAAGAACCAAGGATCACGCAATTTAGGTGCGCAGATATAAATTCCAGAGATGGATGTGAAGCCAGATCATGGTGGAATCCCGAGAAGCAAAGAATATGGAGGATCTGGAGTTTATTGTAGAGATACTTATTGCTTTCTTTAGCCTTGAGGCTAATGCAATAGATTTGCGGCTGATGGCATCAACTATAATTGGCTTTACCACAGAAGAAGAATTGATGAAACAAAGAGAGAGATAGCTTCCTTTCATCTTGTTTGGGGATATCGAGGATCGGTAGGAAGACGAGGATAGAAAAAGGTTTGCGTTTGTTTCCACCAGATAATTGAGGATTTTGCTCCGTGTAGAAAGGGTGAGATCACCAACAAGAGATTATTGATTACTTTCTTCGAAAGAGCACTCCGGAAAAACAAGGACGGAAGCAAAAGTATCAAGGGATAAAGGCCACTTCTAACTTCCGTGGAATGAGTGAAATCACATTAATTCACCAATTCAATGTACAAGAGCGAATGATAAGAGTAGTGGTATGGTAGCTACTCCATCCCGCACTAAAAGCATTACTCCGCACATGAATAAGAAAATCATGCAACCCAACTGCCGAAACCAACTGAAGGTGTTGACAAAAACTCATAGAACTCCGTTAGAAAACAAGGATAGATGCAAACGGTTCGCCGGATTCATAGATAGATAAAGATGATGATGTTGTCGTCATGTCGGAAGTACCAAGCCACCGGAAAGATATAAAGGAAGGTCACGGAGACAACTGCAAAATTTCACAGATATAGAAAAAGATAGCACCACTTGAACAGAAGGAATACAAGATCTGGAAGGTCTTCATGGCCTCCGGTGGATTGAGCATAGACGATAGAGCGAGAGGGTTTCAAGAGATTACTTTACGAGATTGAGGTGAAAGAACTCCATGTTCTTCTTGAAATGATTGAGAGAGATTTAGTAGTCTTGAGGAAATCTTCGGCGGAACGACGATGATAACTCGCCAACAAGGAAAACTCCGGGTTTGATTGAAGATGGAAGATGGAATTAACCATGAACTTGCTGATTCCAGAATTGGAGCGATCTATTTAGCAGAAGGACGTGGCCGAGATAGGTGACTTCAAAAAGTCAGAATTTCCACTTTCAGACTTTGCACAGAGGCAGTGCTCACGAAGCTCGAGAGAAAGAGACACAGATGATCTTCCATGTCCTTCCATAGATATCGAATAGGCAAGCATATTATCAACATATACCACCATGGATTAACAAGATATTCCCAGAATACCAAGTTCAAGAGGCGGGAGAACGAACAAATGCTCGAAACACTTTCTGAGCCTAACGCTCTTTGAAAGATCAACATTACGAGTAAGGATTCCTGTTGAAGAAGATGCGCTGGCAGAATAGGTTAACTGGTCCTTCGAAAGAGAACAGGAAATGCCACCTGGTTCACATTGTCGATCGGATCGCCGGTTACAAAGATAAAGAGATCTTGGATAAGAACCGATGATAGCTCATACCTTAAGCAAAGCTATCAGAGACAAAAAGATGCAATTCCCTCGTATCCAGGAGAATTGTGCAGATATGGTGTTCAAAAGGATGTGCAGCATGATGGACAGATGATAGACCGCCGTAGTGCTTGGAGAAACTCTGGATTGCCAAAGATGCTTGAATATGCATAGATATGATCGCGGTGTACTCAAAATCACAGGAGATAACCGTCACCATTTGGAGGATAGAGTTGATAGCATTTTCCATATTCCACTCATGCTAAGTGTCATATAGCTATGCCGAGAACCAAATTACAATCACCAGCATCGGATCGACGCATGTTATGTAATTAGCCCAAGAGAATTGGAGATGAAAAGAAACTCTAGGATTAAGCGCCGGTGACAAAAGAATGAGTTAGCATGGACATGCTGATAAAAAGGAGATAGATAATGTTTCACACGGTGAAAAGTGTGGAAGCACAGATGTATCAAAGAAAATTTTTCCGCATTTTCGCATTAAAATACCAATAGATGCAAAACACTTATCGTAGAGATTAGCAACTGATGGTTTCACAGAATGTGGAGTTGCTAGAAGGAAGGACACCCTTAAGAAGTTGGCACCGGTTAACAAGGAGTCAGATAGATCGCGCCGGTATTCAAAAGCCTGTCAGTATGGAATGTACCAACCACTACTAGGAAAACGGCTATAGGTAATCAGCACATCCGTGGCTCACATGGTTGAAGTGCCCCACGGCTAAAACAGGCGTGGCTCACCTGTGGGCAGTGCCCTACTAATAACTAGAACATCCGTGGCGCACATGACCATAGTGCGCCACAGATATGTGGGCGGGGCCTGTGGCCCTACGCCAAACTTCAGAGCGCACTACAGCCATGTGCGCCACGGTTGTTAGGGTCATCTGGCCGCGTGTGCATGGTGCTTCTAAGCGCATGCCCACCTGCCTCTGAAGCGGCCACAAACTTACGTGGCGCACTCGCCTAGTGCGCCACAGGGACTAGGAGCATCTGTGGCGCACTCCGCCTAGTGCGCCACAGAAGTTTGTACTCCCTGTGGCGCACTGGGGCCGTGTGCGCCACGGATGTTTCGATTCTTCTAGGACAGCACTTTATGTGCACATGTGTGCCACACATCCACCACCCACACTTCACTTTCCCTTCTTCTTCCTCCTTAGATCTAGTCGGGATCTTCTCCTTCCCACCTCAATTTCTCCATACATTCACCATTTTTAGCATGTAAAACTTGCTTTGGATGTTACATAAGTAATAGAGGAGGTCTCCGGTCTCTCATCTATCCGTCTCCGGTCGACGCGCACCTCTCCTTTCCATCTTTCTCGATCGGTCTCTCAACTTGGTAAGTTGTCCATGTAAGGATGTGTTCATGTGTATATGGATGATGCATGTGCTCATATGTATGTAGATGATCGATGCTCATGATGTGTGTATGTGTGGAGAGGATCGATGGTCATATGTGTGTGTATATGGAGAGTATCGATGATGCTCATGCATGTGTGTATGGAGAGGATAATGATATGTTCATGTGTGTATGGATCGGTCTCTCTCTCTTGTGTTTGTATGTGAACAAGTTGCCATTTGTTTTGCCAAAATGTTGATTCATTTCCATTTTGGCAAGACTTTGGCATTTCGCAAAGGTCCTAATTTTAGGATAGGTCATGCCGAAATTTTCTGGCACGATCGTCTCCCGGAGGGGAACACATGTCCAACTAGTATCGAGGATGCCAAGAAAATCGTCTGTCCTCTCGATCTACCGCACGTTAGATATCACGTATGCATCAACGATTGCATCATTTATCGGGGCGAGGACACGGAGAAAACCACATGTCCGGTGTGCGGCATGAGTCGATACAAGAAAGGGAAGAAAGCACCTCGAAAAGTGGTATGGTACTTTCCTATCACCCCTCGTCTGCAGCGCTATTTCGCGGACCCTAAGGAAGCTCATGCGATGGCATGCGGAAAGGAAGAAGCCAGGAGATGATGATGACCCCGAAAAGGATGAGCTCGACGCACCCTTGGATGCTAGCCTGGAAAGCATTGGACCTCGAATTCCCGATCGGTGGAGATTCGAGGAACATCAGGCTTGGTGCGAGCACCGATGGACTCAATCCGTTCGGTAGCCAGAGCAGCACGCACAACACTTGGCCTGTGTTTGTATGGATGTACAACCTCCCTCCATGGCTGTGCATGAATAAGAAGTACATACAAATGAGTATGCTAATTCAAGGTCCGAAACAACCTGGTACCGACATCAATCTGTATCTCGGGCTGTTGAAAGAGGAGCTAGCCACGTTATGGGAATCTGGATCCAATACTTACGACGCCGTCGCACAAGATTATTTCACTATGAGAGCCGCGTTGGTCACTACGGTGCAAGACTATCCAGGTTGCGGGTATATCTCGGGGCAGGTTATCCAAGGATTCCACGCATGCGTTAGGTGCATGGATAACACAAGCTATCTCCAACTAGAGAAAGATCCAGGGTCATCGAAAACCATGTTCATGGCGCACCGGAGGTGGCTCGGCAAGAATGATCCATGGAGAAAACGTGGAGACCTGTTCGATGGCAAATCGAGACCGAGGAATCCCAGAGCGTAGGAAGGCGAAGAAGTGGAAGAGTTGCTGAAAAAGCGGAAAGATTGTCCTAAGCCTAGAAAGAAGCGAAAGAGGCAACAAGACAAGCCCGATGAAGGTATGGAAAACAAGGTGCTTTTAAGGAGTTGCCATCTTGGAAGTTTCTCCGCCGCCTCATAGCCTCGACATCATGCATATCACGAAAACGTGTGCGAGAGTTTGTCGCCACCATAATCAACATGCCAGATAGGACGAAAGATGGTCCGAAAGCAAGGCACGACCTGATATGCTTGGGTATCCGGAAGGAGCTTCACGGAGGACGCACTACTCCTGATGATCAGGAAGATGACGATGATCATGAGTCGGAGACGACAAAAGGTCGTCGGAAGGGTAAAAAGTTCAAGAAGAACGAATATTACTGCCCTCCTTCTTGCTTCACTCTAAGCCAGGATGAGATCAAACAGTTTTTCAAGTGCCTTCTAGGAGTCAAATTTCCTTACGCTGGCAAGATAAGCGAATACCTAGGCGAGGCGAGGTTCAGTGGCATGAAGTCTCACGACTGTGCCGTGCTAATGACGCAGGTACTTCCGGTCGCACTAAGAGGGATAATGGACGAGCACGTCCGTGAAACGTTATTTGGCCTATGCAAGTTTTTTGACGTCATCTCTAGGAAGTCGATTGTCTTGAATCAGCTCGGAAGGCTACAGGAGGAGATCGTGGTGATACTATGTGAGCTTGAGGTCTACTTCCCACCCGCATTCTTCGACATTATGGTGCATCTGCTGGTCCATGTCGTGGAGGACATCGTACAACTCGGGCCGATGTTTCTCCGCAGCATGATGGCGTTCGAAAGGATGAACGGACACATCAAAGGATACGTTCGCAACAGTCCGTCGGATGGAAGCATAGCCAAGGGCTTTCGGCGAAGAGTGCATCTCTTTACGCACGAATTATCTGAACATCGAGAACCACATCGGTCTTCCGTCAGCAGACACCTTGGCAAGCTCGACGGATCTGGTCACCGAGAGGTCGTCGCATCTTGCATGCGGACTTGATTTTCGACGCAGACTTTCATCGAGCAAACCTCGTCGGCGCTACAGCATTTAGAACTGGTCGATCCTTGGGTACGAAGCAAAAGGTTAATCGAGAAGAAGAAATGCAGTGACCGGGGCATACAGAGGACGAGGAGAAATAATCAAAGAGCACAACTCAGATTTCACGCGTTGGTTTAGGGCGCTCCTTGATAATCCCGCTCGCATTCTTCCCGACACGGAAAAGATCATATTCACCTTGTCGCGGGGACCGATGCAAAACCTGGTGACCTATCAGCGTGATATCAACGGCTACACATTCTACGGAGGAAAAGGACAACAAGTGTGATTATCGAACTCAGCGTAACGTCGAATTCTACACCGATGACAACGTGAAGGAAAGATTCTACGGAAGAATCGAGGAGATCCGGGAGCTCGACTCATGGAGAAAAGGTGCCGATGTTCCGTGTCGATGGGCAAAGAGCGTCGAAGAGAAGACCGGTATTTCACAACCATGGTTATACCCGGCAGCCAAATCCAAGGGCACGGTGCAAAGCGTGGTGCGAAAAATGAACCGTGGTACTGGCTACCAAAGTGGACCAATGTTTTTCATTACCGACCCGACAAAGCCTAGCCGCGTTGTCGTGAGGAGAGGAAAAGGAACATCATCGGAATGGATGGAGTCGCCAATGAGCAAGACTTGACCGATCGGCGATCCAAAGATTGAAGATGACGGCGACTACGATGCGAACATACATCACAAGAAGAAAAAGGACAACCCTACCCAAAAAAGGTAGCCCGTTCGAAAGAAGAAACATTAAAGTGCCGGGGCTAAATTATTCAACCGCGACAAAGAAGGGAAAAAAGATTGTAAAACGCTAGCTCAAAAAATATTGTAAACGCGTGGTCGAAAAAGATTGTAATATTCATGGACAAATTATTATGAAATTTAGTTATACTTTGAATCATATTTGTAACACTTTTATGACATATATAACTACTTTTTGGCATTTTTGGAGTATTTAAAAGTATTTTAAAAACAAAACAAAACTTGTATGGCATAAATCACCACTTTTGGACATTTTTTGGAACATTTAAAAGTATTTTTTTTAAAAAAAAAGTGGAGCACCAGGATTCGAACCTGGGTGCTCATAGTTTAGAATAGAGCTAATAAGGGGCAGAACCAGTGGGCTATGACAGTACTAGTGCTAACAGAAGGGATGGCCGCCCTCTTATCTGGTAGTCCAACCCACACACGCGTAGCGCATATCCGTAGCGCACTTGGCCAGAGTGCGCTACGCGTGTGTGGGTTCGACTAGTCAACTGCGCCGCTCGATCTGCATCTCACAGACACCACACGCACGGCTGCATCTCACAGACACCACACGCATCAATCTGCCACCGCCGCCACCGCCACCGCTGCCACCGCCGCGCTGCCGTGGAGGAGCAGGCCCGTGCCCAGGAGGTCGCAGTCCGGAGGAGGAGGTCGCGATCGCCACGCCAAGAGGAGGGGTCGCGTTTCGTGGAGGAGGAGGTCGCGATCGCCCGGCGCTGCGTGGAGGAGCAGCCCGTGCCCGAGGAGGTCGCGATCCAGGAGGAGGAGGTCGCGATCGCCACTCCAAGAGGAGGGTCGCGCTTCGTGGAGGAGGAGGTCGCGATCGCCTTGATCCGTGAAGGAGAAGGCCCTCATCGTCCAGCGTGCTCGTCGTCCTTGTCTCGAGGTGAGAATCACCTCTCCCCTCTCCCCTCTCTCCCTCGTTGCATCCATTCACTTAGGGATTGAGTAGGATTCAAGTAAGGGTTCAAAGTTAGGGTTCTTAGGATTCGAGTAGGAAATGTTCAGATTTTAGAAAAAATTTACAAGGAAGCGTAGTACTAGTAATCCGTATCACATTTGTACTGCGATGGCTCTCGATGTTGCGATGCGTGAGTAATTGAGTTGAGCTGCGAATCTTCATTTCTATGTACGTCTGCGTTGGAGCACTTGATGATCAAATGAAATGAAATGAAAACAAACTATGCAATCCATTGTTTCTTATACCTTTGTAGCCTTGATTGGGTACCATGCGTCATGAGGAGTTCTCTTGCTCATGCAAGGCAACCACGAGCAATTGACTTGCATGTTGTTTTATCCGAGCATTCTTTGCTTGTGTGGGCAAGATCATAGATGTGTTTTGGTGTATATGCAATAGTCCATGATTAGGCGTAACCAAAAAATTAAGTCTCTTGATTGACTAGCTCTTCTAAATCCCCTGCCTTTTTTCACTCTTTGGTAATTAATTAATTGAATGACCCCTAGCTTGGATGGATGGCAATATCTTGTCTTCTTGGTATTGTGAGCTAGATGATGATGGTTATTAGCATTTTTCTGCACTGCTGCCTTTGGTATCTTTGTCTTTTGTAGTGTCGACATGTGGCTATTGTAGTACGTGTCGATGGAGTCTACTCTTCTAAACAAACCTTGGTTATGAGCATATCTGAATCATGTAGGTGGAAATAGAGTTATGAATACAACTTGGTACCTGTTTTATATGCAGGAGAGGATAGGTAAAATCACACTTGCTGAGAGGAGGGTTTTATATGCAGGAGAGATTGTGAGAATGATGTGTTCTGTCTAGTTGCTGCCTTTGACCAGTTCTCTGTCATTTTCAAGGGGAAAAACCTCTTGTGTTCAAATTCATTCATTTCAGGAAAAGGCTGACCTCTTTTTTTTTTCCCTAAGACAAACTGGCCGTACCACTGTATCTATTTGTCTGTATTGAGACGCAGGGTAGACCTGTGTAATCTGTATATGCTGAACTGCTAATGTACATCTGATCTGCTATGCTGCACTGCCAATGTATACTAGAGTGTGGTGTGGAATGTATTTTCAGAGTAGGATTCAGAGTAAGGGTATATAATGTTTGGTATATAATGTTTGGTATATAATGTTTTGAGATTACTGAGCTAATACTGATAGAAATATGATCTTTGCATATTTCATCCAAATAATAGCCTGGTGAATCCACTGTTTTCTCCAACTGAAATAGTACAAATGACAGCAATATGCTTGCTGTGTTGTGCTTGCTCTGCTTGCTGTTGTCATTGTTGTGCTTCGTGTTGTGCTTCTTTGTTCTATGCTACTTGAGCTGCTACTACTTCTATTATCTGTGCTGCTACTACTATCTGTTCCTTATATCCATCCTAGTGTTGCTCTGGCTACTACTATCTGTGGTGCTACTCATGTGCTTCTACTACTATCTGTGCTGGGACAACAGCACCTTGAAATTGTGCTTGTGCTTGTATATGAAGCACTTTATTATGTGTGTATGCAGGTTCTTGTATGAAATGAGTCCCGATTTTTGCCGGAATGTTGATTAACTTCCGTTTTGGCAGAAATCGGGCACTCCTAGTTTAAGAAAATTAGCAAAGGTCATGCCGGATTTTTCCGTGCATTTAACCAATTATTTGTTTTTTATTAGTGCAAAGATGTGTGACAACGACGAGGCTGGATGTTCTAAGCGCATCAGCGCTGAAGGAGAACTCAGACCTCCGAATAAACAATTGACATTCTGGGAGGCGGCCCAGCGGCTAGAAAACGATGAAGAATACCATCCTTCGGAGGCGAGGATGATGAGATGGAAGACGGAGGAAGAAGCCGAAGGCAATGACGATGAAACCACCGATGGCGGCGAGGGCACGGTGGTAGCAACCCTCCTAAGAAGAAGAAGCGAAGGACCGGCGCGAACACGGTCGGCACGCAGTCGAGGAGAATTACGAAGTGAGCCCAACAGGGTTCCTTTGGAGCCCGCCCTTGTCGTCAAAGTGCGGTGGGCAAGTGGCGGCGATCACCGGACAACCATCTCGATCAACACCGAGAATCTCCGGCATAAAGATAATGGCCACTTGCACACTCCTCTTGAGTGCACGCGGATACAAGTTCCCGCTAAGTATCGAACACAAATTATCATGGGAAGCAAGTAAACAAATCCGCCCTCACAAAGATGAGCACCGCGCCAGCTGGAGAACCGGATAAAGAAGAAGATCTATAAAGAAGGCAAAAGTCTCGAGGAGATCCGGAAGATTGACCCGCAGATCACCGAAGATCAGTTCCGGAGTTCAAGGAGAGGTGTGAATCCGAAGAGCCACGCCAATAGTAATCGGGAAAGGCGCTGCGAGCGATGAATATAGGTCATCACCATCTCGGATCTGGTGGATCTGAACATGGAGGCCAAATGGAATAAGGAGGACGAAGAGTATAGATCCAAGGGATAGAAAACCCTTTGCTAAATTCGAACCCGGGCAGGTTCGAAACTTCATCAGGGCCCGTTACCATGTGGACCCAAAAACCAAACAACTCACCGCGGATCCTGCGGTGAAGGAATTCGAGGAAATTGTGGTAAGTATAATCTAATTACCGGTGATCAACACGATTGTAATCTAATCGATGATCTAAATGATTCACTGTTACTTCTTCTACAGGAGGAGGAAATTGTTGCTAGACATGGATCCCAGGGTTCCTCATCCCAGGGGTCGATGGCGGCCACCCGGTGGGATAACCCTTTTAACAGGGCGATGAACCGGGCCAAGAAAATAGATCCGGTTACGAAGAAGCTGTCGTCGGCTGGCCGTCTGGCCGGCCTCGGGGGTAAGAATTGGGTGGATCATTTTGGTCCACCGCCGAGGACGCATGTGGCGCCGTCGGGAAGGAGCGAGGAGGAAAATAGAGAGGTTCAAGAACTTAAGGCACAAGTGGCGCGGATCCCGCAGATCGTCCAAGACAACCTGGCAATCACCCTTACGTCCTTCCTGCCTACCTTGGTGGAGTCAATAGCGAACTGGAGTGCGGGTGGTCGAGTAGGGCGTGCGATTCCAAGCATGGTCGTGACCACTCGAACAACTCGGCGCCGACGAATCAAGCGAACTACGTGTTCGTGACTCCGCCCGCTAGCACCGCGGCGCCGCAAGTGTTGGTGACTGCCCCTGCCATCATCGCGGCCGAGTACATGTTGGTGCCCATCGCCATCGTCGCGGCACCGGAGCTCAAGCACCCGTCGGTAGGGAGAATACACCGTGCCAGCACCGCACCATCAAGCAGCCCTTCCGTCTCTTGCGCCCGTCGCCATTATGCGGTGCGTCGACATTAGCCGATCTCGGCGCCATCACGGTAAACAAATTGCTTTAATTACCGCCTTTCATGCCATCTATATATTACTCTTGTGGCATCTCGCTCGACGACGCCGTACATGTTTTCCGCAGACGGATGTTCCTTGCACTCTCTTATGCTACGTGAACAACGGTGAGGATGTTGCCAAGGTACCATCGTTCAACCCTTGCAGCGCACGTTCCACTCAAAGCCGATGCGGATAAGCGTGCAGGTTAAAATTAGTCGGTGCTAAGGGCTGCGATGACTGGAACCTCCCATTCAATCCCGAGGCGGATGAAGAAGAGTCGTCTATCCTCGAAGTTGCTTGGCTTGTTCATGCTATGGCCAAAGAGCATGATCCGTTTGGGGACGGGGGCCATCACGCCACAGAACAACACCGCTGTCGTGCGGCGACAAGCGGTGGCAAAACCTGCCGCCCTCGCCGTCACCTCCACGCGGTGGGTCGGATGATCATGTTGATGATATGCACATGGTGCGAGATCCGCCGAGGACTTCAAGACTGGAATGATCACTTCTTGACCTCGGTTTGGCAGCGAAGACCTAGCTGGTGGCCCCATAGAGAAAGCCACTATCACCAAGCGTCTTTGGTTCTCGGAGACGCCTCCGACTGCGCCTTCTGAGCCGGTGATACAACCAACCGCCCTTTATTCTAAGCCGACACACTACATAGGCGGCGGTGCTCGAGATGCGGTGCCTGCCCGCTCTCCAAAAGGAAAAAGGGCAGGAAAAGAAAATCTAGCAGCTCGAGCCGGTGGCGTCAACAATCGCGAATCCGATCAGGTTTCGACGGGCCACCAAGACCCGAGGGTATTATGTGGAGGATTCATGTGGCGGGTGAGCCCATGCTACCTAAGAATTTGCAAGCTTCGCCGATTCGAACTGCAGTGTGCATGACGTCTTGACGATAGAGAGACGCCTTCTATCGGAGAAAGATCCCTCGCACCGGTATTCGTGGTTAAGGTGCCACCAGGCTTGGGCTTCGACACTGCCCCCGCGGATCTGTTCTTCCTGCGGTTCGAGGACATCTTCAATATGTTCCACCTATACCCGCTGCACTATACCATGGTCCGTCTCTTTTCTCTCAGCCTGGCCACGCAGATCATTAGAGAGAACACATCGGGCATCGCTATAGTGGACCCCTACTACATGCATGACGGCTGCTTGGGTTCCCCGACGACGTGTATCGTGGCCTCGTACCTAAAAAGAATCCTCGTGGCGAACAAGACAAAGGAATACATTCTCGTGCCTTACTTTCCGAGTAAGTCGTTATTCGATGCCACCGTCGATTGGCTTTATTAGATCATCATCATTCTTTTTTAACACATTCCATTTGAATTTTTTGTGCAGAGATGAACACTGCACGCTCATCTCCTTATCGCCGAAGCATTCCCATGCCACGTATTTCGACTCGGGGAGTCTAGAAAAGAAGAAAAACTACGACAAGATCAAGGAAGTTCTGGATGATGCTCTCACGGCTTTGCCTCGACGGAAGGCACCAGCTTCGCGTAAGAAGGTCAAGTTCGGCACGTCTTCAACCACGTGTGAGTTCCCTGCGTGAAGCAGCGGAAAACAAGAAGAAGGAAGCCTACTCGCACTCCATCACATGAGGCGTTCCTACTTGACCAGTAATTCTACCTGCGGATCATCTCAAAGCAGTGGGCGAAGCAAAGGCCAAGATCAATGATTCGGATATTAGACAAGAGATGTATCGCATCCGGCAGATTTGGGGCAATCATCTTCGTGATGTCATGACTTCGGGGATCTTCTCGGAGGAAATATCCCGAATAACCGTGACATAGAAGATCGCCTAGAGATGCGGGGTGACTATAGGAAGTTCATGGCGAGGCAGGCGTCCTCCGTTCCCTAAGCCGAGCCAGAAGGCTTGATGTTGGCCTAGTTGTAGTTGCTAACTATATATGACCTTTGTGTGTGTGGACGACAAGTGTACTTATCTTATTAGGTTTATGAATCACCGCTTACTTATTTTGCTTATTATTATATATCAATCAATGCTTGGTTTTTTTGCTTACTCTTTGGTTTTTTTGCTTACTCTTTGGTTCTCGGACGACAAGTGTGAGTTATTTTTGTCTTTTTCGAGAATATGCCGATGATTGAAATGTCGTGGCACAATATATATGTGAATGTGCTATGCGGGATTGTCACCTTGTGATATGCACAAGTCCGAGGTGTGCATCCTACTTGGTCGAGTCCGTCATAAGCAATTCCCGTGTCCAACGACCTAGCTAGTTATATATGAGGCATGCTTTTCGAGTTATTTTGTATTTTTCGAGAATATGCCGATGATTGAAATGTCGTGGCACAATATATATGTGAATGTGCTATGGGATTGTCGACCTTGTGATATGCACAAGTCCGGGAATTGTGCATCCTACTTGGCACAGTCCGTCATAAGCAATCTGTCCAACGACCTAGCTAGTTATATATGAGGCATGCTTTTGAGTTATTTTTGTCTTTTCGAGAATATGCCGATGATTGAAATGTCGTGGCACAATATATATGTGAATGTGCTATGGCGGGATTGTGAGCCTTGTGATATGCACAAGTCCGGGAATTATGCATCCTACTTGGCTCACGGTCCGTCATAAGCAATTCTAATCCAACGACCTAGCTAGTTATATATGAGGCATGCTTTTAGTTATTTTTGTCTTTTTCGAGAATATGCCGATGATTGAAATGTCGTGGCACAATATATGTGAATGTGCTATGGCGGGATTGTGAGCCTTGTGATATGCACAAGTCCGGGAATTGTGCATCCTACTTGGCTCACAGTCCGTCATAAATCCTAATCAACGACCTAGCTAGTTATATATGAGGCATGCTTTTGAGTTATTTTTGTCTTTTTCGAGAATATGCCGATGATTGAAATGTCGTGGCACAATATATATGTGAATGTGCTATGGCGGGATTGTTAGCCTTGTGATATGCACAAGTCCGTGAATTGTGCATCATACTTGGCTAGCAGTCCGTCATAAGCAATTCTGTCCAACGACCTAGCTAGTTATATATGAGGCATGCTTTTGAGTTATTTTTGTCTTTTTAGAATATGCGATGATTGAAATGTCGTGGCACAATATATATGTGAATGTGCTATGGACGGGATTGTTAGCCTTGTGATATGCACAAGTCCGGGAATTGTGCATCCTACTTGGCTATGTCCCGTCATAAGCAATCTGTGTCCAACGACCTAGCTAGTTATATATGAGGCATGCTTTTGAGTTTGCTCTTTTGATTTAAGAGTACTTTCTATAAGTGTATCTTCATCTGCGACTTTAATTATACATGTTTTTCAATCACCGGTTAGTTATTATTGTCAACTTGTAGATGGCGTGGTACGTCGTGTACAAGGGGTTCCCGAGTCTCGATGATTGGGAAGACTGGAGACAGTGCACTGTTTCAGCGGCAATATCTACAAAGGTACAACACTATGGCGGGCGGAAGATAGATACACGCTATCTAGCGGGAGTTAGGACAAGGAATCGGATGAAGACCTACACCTTCGTCATGGCGGTGATCATGCTTATCTTCTTTGGTTATTTATCCAGCGTTTGTGTCTAGCTAGCTAGTTTAGATGTCTAAGCGAGCTTAGAGCTCTAACTTGTTCGATCGACACATGTATTCGCATGTCACCAACTACTACTTTGTAACATGATCAAAACAATGTAACTTGGACTATGTATTCATGTATGAGACTTATCTATATGTATTTGTTTCAATCTTGTTTTTCATATCGAGTATTTATATATATAATTGTATATCTTGTATCTGTGTGTGTATATCTGCTGTAATATTGTATAATCTGTATTGCATATAATCTGGCTTGGAAATTAAAAAAAAACAAAAAATACATCTGTGGCGCACATGTTCTACCTTCTGTGGCGCACTACACCTAAAGCGCACCATGGATGTTTAGTGGCGCACTGGGTAGTGCGCCACAGAAGATCCAAGGGGTAGCGCACCATGCCAAAATTCTGTGGTGCACTAGGTGGTGCGCTACGCCTATCTCTACACAACCGTGGCGCACTAGGCTGTGCGCCACGGCTGAGAGATAGCCGTAGCGCAAGGCCCGTGGCGCACTACAGGTGCGCCACGGATGGGCCTTTCAGGTGCGCCACAGACGACCATTTTCCTAGTAGTGAACAGTTGATAACCAAAGGCAGATAAAGATAACATGTTGGATACAACAGATAGACAAGGAATTACACACACACACACATTCTATGGTACTACGGAAACCCAGAACACGTGAATCCTAGTTTGAATTTTAAGAAGAGGATTGAAAACGTTACACTTCCTTACCAGAAAAGGGTGGTGGGTGGGTAAGAAGAAAAGTGGAAGCAGTCCTACTCTCGCGTTTTGTTTTTCCCTAGTATACATAGCTACCAAAATATTTGCTAGACTGACAATGACCATTTGGTTGAGACCCTGAAGGGCGGGATGGCTCTGATACCAATTGTAACTACCTCGGTGAATTACGCTCCTAGTTACAAGCACGAAGCGGAAATGGTTAAAATAATGCGGTGGGGCCCAAATGCCACTCACGGTAGAGCTTTCGGCCGTCCTAACCATTTCCAAACATCGGGACAAGAACGGCGGCGTAATCGGCGAAGGGATCAACTACATACACAAATGAGTATGTATGCAAGCCACCATACAGTCCTCGAGCCATTCCATCTAAAAGAAATAGAAATATTACGCATATACGGCAAGATCCAAATGTCCTAGATAGATATAATAGTTTAGGATATCTCCTCATACATCAAAAATCAGAGTATCAGGCGGAAGCGGCAAACAAGATCCGAGTACGGATAAGAAGCAAACCGGCATAAGATGCCCCATAATAAACACATCCCGCCCACAGATCTCACGGATCCCCGTTCCCGGAATCTCTACACCGAATGATCGTTGTCCACATCGTCCGTCTCCTCCACCCAGTATCCATCTTGCGAGTTTACCTGTTCATCTGAATCAAACAATTTATCGTGTGAGACCCTAGGGGTACTCAGCAAGTCTTTATGCCTCTAAAGGGGACACAACCTGGGGTGACGCAATTGCAGCAAAAGATAATACCTAACAATTCTATAGATACTCGCTAACCATCCGCCTAACCAAAGATAGACGGATGTCCGTGAATTAAGAACAACAGTTATAACAGTAATATTAACAGATCCATCCTCCTCCTCGCTTACCAACGAGGAAGCGGACGAACACCCCCCATCCGTTGGCAGTTTTATTATCCATTCCATGAGTGTTGCACTATTTACTAGTCAGTTACTTAGTCAAATTAAAAGCGGTACTTTAGTTATACTTGTCTATGATCGAGAAACTGTGCTCCAAGTCGTCCATAACCGCGGACACGGCTTTCAGAAAGTTTTACCCTGCAGGGGTGCACAAATAGCAACACACACTCGGTCAACCTCGGAAAAACCAAATCAAAACCCAACGAGACTTTCACGACAAAGCAATCACAAGATTCAGAAATATTTCAGGGGGCCACCCCATTAAGTATACCATAGCGAAGCCCGGCTCCGAGACGGACTCAAGGTTTGGGTGGACGGTTGTAAACGACTGGGAACCCGAAAGTGTGACTGGGCTTGTCGATACCGCGAAATCGTGTCCCGATCCTAAACAGTACAGGTGCAGTACCTCGCACAATTTAAATAAAGCAGTAAAGCATGGGATAAGTACAGGATAGTAAATAAAACCTCAAACTAGTTTGTGGCCCCAAGAAATAAGAATGAATCAAGCTCTGGCTCAGGGGGGTCCCATAAGCCTCCCGGATGTGGATAGCGCGAATATTCAAGGAACAGGAATCAAGTACTCGGGGTCCTACGGGACACAAGTGAGCATGAAAAACCAAATAGCAGATATTGCTCACCCGTGCCACTTTCATTAGTTATCCCATTACTACTCAGGTTAAGTTGTTTAGGTACCTCGTTATCCATCATACACTCACATACCCTACACATGCTGTGCTACGACCCGCATGGCTCAAACAACTCCTGTAGTAATGGCTCATGGGATGGAGGAACAAGCTTTGGTGGGGTTTAAAAGTAAAGGCTATGCAGTACTTGGGATTCAGTTTAATGCAATCGTGACTCGATGATGCAAGAATAAGATAGAGGCAATAGGTACTATATGTATGCAAGCATGTGGTAGTGCTTGCCTGGCAGCTCAGTTGAAGCGAGAGAAGGATCTGGGTAGTGCTCCTGGATTTCTTGATATATCCCCTGCTCAGCGTCTATTCGATGAAGAACCAAACAAACAAGGGCCAACATAAATAAAGTGCACAAGCATATGAGTAAAATGCTACAAGCAAACAATCATGCCATGATGAACGATGCAAAATTTGCATGGCAATAAAGTAGCATGGCATGGGTGAGGTGTGGAGTACAAGAATAAGGCATTTTATTGAGTTTTAGTCACATTTTATACTCAAATAAGTTTCTGTATACTTTATATTTATATGATGCATGCTGCAATTCAGAACATGGAATGCATACATAGAACGGGCTCGTCGCGCTGATCGATTTAGACATATTATTTATTAAATTTGGAGTTATAAAACAAAAGTTATTAAATAATTAAGGCAAAAGGGCATTTTAGTGTAATTTTAATCAACTTGAAATTAAAGTGTCAAAATATAATTTGAAGGGCATATTTGAATTCCTCACATTTTCTGATTTGAAAACATATATTATTTGTATTATTTGGAATTATGAATTTAAATTTATGCTCAAGTCAAATTGAGTCAAATGGAGTCAAAGTCAAAGGTTTGACTAGTTTGAATCATTTCTGAAAATATTTGACTAAATATTTGAATTAACATTCAAAAACAAAACATATATCATATAGAGTTTGAATTCAAATTCGAAATATTTAAATAGTTATGAATTTATTTGATATTAATCATTTACTGAAATTTTAATTGATTTAAGAAATAGCTGAAGGTTTTTCTTACTCGGCTCAGATCTAGCCTTAGACACTGACGAGTGGGGCCAACGGCTGACTCAGCAGCAGCTGACACGGCGGGGTCTGGGCCGGCTTTTCTCACTAGGGTCCTTCCTAACCGCACCCATGACAGGTGGGTCCGGGGGCAGCGGGGCCACGCGCGCGCGTCGCCCGGCCGGGGCGTGACACGTGGGCGATTCCCGGGCGCGGGTTAAGGTCATTTGTCTGTGGGGGGGGGTTCTGCAAGTTTGGTAGGGCGACTGACTAGTGGGCCACGAGGACCGTGGGTTTAGGCGGGAAAAAGGGAAGGGCTCAAGAAACGGCCACGGCCATCACCGACGCCGACGGACGCTTGTCAGGCCGACGGCGGAAGACTGGCCGTCTTCCGGCGACGATGGCGAGCAAACGGCGGCGAATCTCGCCAAGCCGCAAAAAGGGAAGATGGAGAGGGTGGTGCGAGCTACAACTTCCTTCAGAGGGCATCATTGGAGGAGGGCTACAGCGCGTGGGGCACGGCGAGAAACAGAGGCAGAACGACTGCTGCAGCTGCTGCTGTCGGCCAGAGCGCGACGCACAGCGGCGCACGGAGGCTGCTCGACGGAACGTCCGGCGCGTCTAGGCTGCTAGGAGGAGTATGGGCATGTCTAGGAGCTTGAGAGGCTCACCAGGGGGTTATCGGTGTAGGCGAGGTCGCTCGTGGTGGGACGATCTGCCACGTAGCTGGGGCTCTAGAGCTCCTGATCTTGGCGCCCCACGCGGCGTGCTCCGGTCTCCGGCGAGGCACGGCCGTCCTGTGGCCACTGGGAGGAAGCAGAGGCCAGCGATCAAGCTTCCCCGACCCCAAGACTCCCTCCTGCTCGACTCCAAACGCCTCCTCTTGCGATGGCCGGGGCTAGGGTTAGTGGAGCTCATGGCGTGGCCATGGCTTCTTGGGGGAAGGGAGGGAGGAATATGGGGTGCCTGGGGTCCAGATCTTGCCCTGGGGTTTTTCCTGGGGTGGTTGAGGTGATAAGGGAGAGAGGGTAGAGGCACATGGGGTGGTGGTGGCTTTGCAAAAGATGGGAAGGAGGCCACGGGCTAGGTCTTCTCTTTTCCTCTCTTTCTTGTCCTGTAGCTTAGAGAGGGAAGAGGGACCAAGGGAGGTGGCGTGGAGGAGCTGCCTGGTAGGGAGACAGGGAGGGACTCAGGTGTAACTAGGGTTAGAGCTAGAGGGGGCTCGGGTTAGGGTTTGAGAGGAACTAGGGTAGATCATGGGGTGGTGGCTCGGGTTAGAGAGGAGAGGTGAGGTGAGAGAGAGATGAGGGAGGGGACCTAGGGTTTAAAGAGAGGGATTAGGTGGAGGGGTTTTCTTTTGTTAAGATCAAGCAAGAACATGCCAAGCTCAAACAAGATCTAGACAAGAAAAGGAGAGGGTGAGATAAAAAGGTGGTGAGGGTATGGATGGAGATAGATGAGAGATGAGATAGGGTGATTAGGGTTTAGCAAACTCAAACAAGATCAACAAAAAGGAGTGGAAGAGAAGGATAGAGATGTGGTGGTTCTTGCATGGCCCATGCAAAATAATTAATGCTAGGTTTCATCTTGTGAAAACAAAATAAATATCCATAGCATTTATACATATGCATTCCAAAAATATGGAATAAGCCAAGCTAAAAGAAGTGAAAGGATGCCCCATGTGGAGTAGATGGAGATGACCATATTTGAATAGAAATGGGACTTGCTAGTGTGTATGTTCCACTAGATGTTTAATAGTCCCAAAAATATCCCAACATGATGTGGCATCCCGCAAAACCACTACTAGAAAATCGCGTTGAATTTGTGCATTGCATCGTCATCATCATGCATTGTTTGCATAAAACTATTTTCGCAAAGCATGTTTTGTTTTTCCAAACGCCCCATCTTAATTCAAACGCAAACCCCGGGTCTCCGGAATATTTTTGTTGTCTGCTATCGGTTTGCAAACGGTGCATTTATAATTAAATAAAATTATTATATTATTTTAGTGGGGCAGTCGAACGGGCCAAATAACCCGAACGACCACCCCAGAAAATAAAACGGTCCACCCCTTAATCCTTTTCTACCTAGTCCTATCCTACCCACACCCCCGGCCACCTCACCCCCTCCTATCATGAGCCGCCACCTCACCCTCTCCCTATCCCCCAACCAACCACACAATGCCACATCACTCCCTCACCTCTCTCTCCCTCTTCCCTCCCTCTCATGCACTCACGCACACCCCAGCAGCCCTGCCGCCGACCCCACCAGCTTTTCCCGCCCAGCGCCCCACCTCGGGATCACGCACCCCACCTGGGCGCGCCCTCCCCCGCGTCGGGTCCCACCCTGGCCCCGCAGACCCCGGTCCTACCTCCCCGTCCGCTCTCTCTTCCCCGCGTTCCCTTCTCCCTCCTCCTCCTCCCTCGCCGCCTGACGCCGCTCCTCCTCTCCTCCCAGCCGGGCGCCCGGCCTCCTCGGCCTCGGCCCCGCCTCCAGTCCCTCCTCCGCCGCGGCCGTGGCGCCACCGCCTCCGCTTCCGCCGCAGCAGCCTCCGTCACTTGGCGCCGCCATCTCCTCCGTCCCGCTGCTGAGCGCCGCCGCCGCATCTCCTCCGCGGCCGCAGCACCCCGAGCCCCGCGCCGCCCCCTCCGATCTTCTCGCCGGCCTCCTCCGCCACCAACCGTCGTCCCCGTCCCTCTCTGGCTTCCCCCGCACGCAAGCTCCGCCTCCGCTCCTCCGGCGACCTCCCTCTTCCCCCTCGAGCCGCAGCTCTGCCGGCTTCGCTCGCCCGCCTCGCTCCTGCACCGCCTCGCCGGACCCCGCGCGCGGCTCCCCGCCGTCTGCGGCCCCTCTCGCCTCGCCAGCCTCGGCCTCGCCATGGTCCCTTCCCCGCTGGTCCGCCCGCGGTCCCGAGTCCGCACTGCCCCTCGCCGCCTGCAGCTCGCCTCGGCCGCTTCCTCCGCGAGCACCGCGCCCCGAGCCTGCCGCCTCCTCCGCGTCTGCCGGAGCCGCGCCGGGCCCGCCTCGCCGGCGCCTTCCTCGTCCGCCCCCCTCGCCTTCCCTGTCCGCGCGCAGCAGCTGGCCCCGCCTGGACCCACCTGCCCGCGGGACCCACCCCGTCGTCGCCGATGTCACCCGCCTCCACCCGTGCAGGTTCCCTGTGTAGTACCAAGTTGGTGCTAAGTTGTTGGGTGTGGAGACGACAAATTCGACACCAGCAATCAAACCCCGAACCCCAAGTTCACCCCTCGCCAAGATCTTCATCGCAACCCGGTTATCTCCTACATGTACCTGAGAACGAACCCGAAGGCCACCGACGGCGAACCCTGAGGCCTCGACGCGACGATGCCTACTTCCAAGATCTCCGGCATGGATCGAAAAGTTCCCCGAAGACCGATCCCGATGTACCGGAGACCGGACCCTCGACACGCCAAGATCTACCCCGATCCGAGACCCTAACCCCGGAGTCCGAGAACGACCCCGTCAAAACCCTGGACCCCGAGACCGGACCCTGGACCCTGTCGAACCCTAAACCCCGGAACCCCAAGACCGTCGAGACCCCTCAATTTGTGACCCTTACCCGAGCACCCTATTTTATAATTTGCCAACTATATAAATTGTTGCATATTAATTGTTCATGCATGCATCCTTGTCTGTTGTTTGGGGGCCTTATGCCGATTCACCTAATAATTAAATATGGGGCCCATATGCGGGCAAATCTAGCCTTATATTGGCCTCATTTAAACATGTGTAGCGAACCGGTGCCATCTGTTGTCTTGCTAAACAACATTTAATTTGCGGGGTAGATAAACAACTCGAACCATCTAATTAAATGTCGGGACCCCGGTTCCGCTTAATATGACCTAATTGCATCGCACCTTGCCATGTCATGCATCATACATGCATCATACCCGATCTTTTGTCGTAGTATTAAATATTGCATCCGATGTTTATTCTAGTGTTTTGCTTCTTCGCGGATAAGGCCGTTGAGTTGATGCGAGTGTCGCCCCGATCTTCGGTTGAACCTTCGACAATGTTTTCAGGCGAGCATCTCCCCCTTTCTACCTATCTTACTTTTATAGTATTTACTTCCCTCCTGTTGATATATTGCTATATGTGTTGCGATTCTCTAGTTTCCGTACCCTTGATATCCCTTGCAGCCTTATATGGCCATGGCCACCTCCTATTACCTGTTGTTTGGTAGATAGCTGGACTTGCGCGTCGTAGTCGCTTGCTCAAGTGCCGTTGCATGTCGTTAAGTGCCACAGTTGTTGATGTAATGCCGCATGTTGATGTTGGAGATGATCATAGTTTTAATTACCGTTCACTTTAATTCCTGTTTAACAACTAAAATTGAAGTAAGCAGAGGCATCGGTGGGTGATAGATAACTTTTGGTTTCCGAACGCCCACTTGTGTCCCGTAGGACCCCGAGTACTTGATACATTCCTTGATTTATCGCGCTATCCACATCCGGAGGTATATGGGACCCCCGAGCCGAGCTTGATTCAGTCTTATTTCTTGGGGCCACAAACTAGTTTGAGGTTTTATTACTATCCTACTTATGCCATGCTACTTAGATTTACGTTTGTGCGAGGAGCACATTGTATCGCTTAGGATCGTGGCACGATTCCGCGGTGTCGACAAGCCCAGCCACACTTCGGGTTCCCGATCGTTCTGACCGTCCCCACAACCTTAAGTCCGTCTCGGAGCCGGCCGGCTTTGTTGCGGGTTCTACTTTAAGGGGTGGCCCCCTGAAATATTTCTGAATCCTGTGATTGCTTTGTCGTGAAGGCCTCGTGGGGTTTTGATTTGGTGTTTCCGAGGTTGATAGAGCGTGTGTTGCTATTGGTGCACCCCGGCCGGGTAAAACTTTCTGAAAGACGTGTCCGCGGTTATGGTCGACTTGGAGCACAGTATCTCGACCATAGACAAGCATAACTAAAGTTTATTGCTATAAATTTGACTTTATAATGACTAGTAATCAGCTTCACTATAATGGAATGGCTAAATAATACTGCCCACAATTGATTGTTGGAGTGTCGCTTGCGCCCATTGTACCTGACTAGTAAGTATGGCAATTACAATGGAATGGCTAAATAAAAGTACCAACAACTGTTGGGTTTGGGTTTATCTCCTGCTATCTGTATCTGATTAGTAATTGATGCAACTATAACGGAATGGTTAACTAAAAGTGCCCACTGCTTATTTTATCAGGACGACTATCTTTACTTGACTAGTAATTGCTGCAACGATAACTGAATAATTAAAACTGCCAACTGTGTGAGTTCCTCGGTTGACTTCCTCGTTTGGTCTCGAGGGGGAGACGCCAGGATGGGCTTGTTTGATGCTAGTATCAGGTTTGATCCGAATAGGTCTTTCTTACCCCTCTCTGTTTGACGCCAGTTGTATCGAGTCTCTATAGGTGTTTAGTGCATGCTGCCGCTGCCGCTTCAGTCCACCATACCTATGTAGGCGAGGACCGCCGAATTCTAGCCTTGCCGTGTACTGGCCTCAGTACTGACGCTCCTCTTTTTCCTTTGCCCTTTGTCGGCACCCCTTTTGTTTAAGCAGGTTTTGAGATCAACGCCGTTAGCAGGGTTACCCTTCCGGCTTGGCCTGGGCAGGGTTATGGACGCCATTGGTTATTCTTCAGGGCTCTTAGCCCCATTTGCATCTTGTCCGTAGTCAGACGCTCTATCATTTTCAAGGTGATTTGGATCTTTGTATATTATATCTGTATTCTTGACTCTTTGAGTCGCTGTTATATATATATCTGTTCTGTGGGTCCCATCGAGGAATGTTGTGTAATGTTATTACTTCATTTTCCACCCGCACAAAAGTGCCTGGTGGGCACCTTTGAATCGTTTCTATGCGGGTTTGGCGGGTTTCGCTAAAACTTGCATAGGTCCGATTCTGAGGGTGTTACAGAGTGGTATCAGAGCTCAGCAGTTGCGATACCCCACAAGTCCAGCCTATAGGATAACCTAGCTAACGGCCGAAGTAGAAGTGTCAAAACTATTTTTTTAAATCGGTTGGATAGTTCTGGTTAGGTCTGATTTTACTCCTTGCCCCTTTGCTATTCTTCTCTTACCTCTACGTGTTTTGAATCCTCTCTCTTCTCTCTCTTCGAGTCCAGGATTTCTGGTGGTTGGGTTTCCGTCGTACCTTCAGGGTTTCGCTTTCTCCCTTTTGTAACGGAGGTGCTACGATCATCAATCTGCAACTTGTCTGTTGTACCTTCCTCCAATCTTTTGTTCTTGAGCTCTTTATCCATATGTGTTCCTTGCTGGATATCCGTGTCGTTGAAAAACATATGAGAAGGACGAGCATTGGTGAAGTTGGAGTATACCTTGAGCATGTGTTGTTCATGCCAATGGAACCATCGCGAAACCTAATCATTGTGTCTTTCATACGATTTCTGTTGTATCTTCCGGTGTTTCCGACGCGACGACATCATCTACGCTAGATCCGACGCAGACTCTGCATCCCTCCGTTGTTCCGAACCTCTCTTGTCGAGATCTTCAGTCTGATTCCGAGAGTTGGTTGCATAATCCGCCTATTCGTGTGCCGAGTAATGGTTTGGGTGCGCGATGGACTGATCACCATCCGACTACTCTTATCATTCGCTCTTGTACCTCGAATCAGTGGATCCAGCAGTTTTACTCCGTCCACGGAAGTTAGGGGTGGCTTTATTTGTTGATACCTCTACCTTCGACCTTTTTGTCCCCGGAGTGTTCTCTCGACGATCACGGACAACAAACCTTGTTAGTGGTGTCGCGAGGATCTACACGATGCGAGAAGACGCAGATTGCCGACCTTTCTTTCCGGTACCATGAGGCGGATCTCGAGGGCGAGATCCATTGTTAGTGGTGTCGAATTGTGGCATCCCGCAAAACCACTACTAGAAAATCGCGTTGAATTTGTGCATTGCATCGTCATCATCATGCATTGTTTGCATAAAACTATTTTCGCAAAGCATGTTTTGTTTTTCCAAACGCCCCATCTTAATTCAAACGCAAACCCCGGGTCTCCGGAATATTTTTGTTGTCTGCTATCGGTTTGCAAACGGTGCATTTAGAATTAAATAAAATTATTATATTATTTTAGTGGGGCAGTCGAACGGGCCAAATGACCCGAACGACCACCCCAGAAAATAAAACGGTCCACCCCTTAATCCTTTTCTACCTAGTCCTATCCTACCCACACCCCCGGCCACCTCACCCCCTCCTATCATGAGCCGCCACCTCACCCTCTCCCTATCCCCCAACCAACCAGACAATGCCACATCACTCCCTCACCTCTCTCTCCCTCTTCCCTCCCTCTCATGCACTCACGCACACCCCAGCAGCCCTGCCGCCGACCCCACCAGCTTTTCCCGCCCAGCGCCCCACCTCGGGATCACGCACCCCACCTGGGCGCGCCCTCCCCCGCGTCGGGTCCCACCCTGGCCCCGCAGACCCCGGTCCCACCTCCCCGTCCGCTCTCTCTTCCCCGCGTTCCCTTCTTCCTCCTCTGGCTCCCTCCCTCGTCGCCCTGACGCGCCGCCTTCGCCGGCTCCCCTCCTCTCCTCCCGCCGGCGCCGCGCGCCCGCCGGCCTCCTCGGCCTCGGCCCCGCCCCCTCCAGTCCCTCCTCCGCCCATGGCCGCAGGCTCCCACCGCCTCTCCGCTTCCGCAGAGCCTCCGTCCGCCGGCTCCGTCTGCATCTCCTCCGCCCAGCCAGCGCCCGGCCGCATCTCCTCCGCCCAGCACCGAGCCCAGCCGCCCTCCGATCTTATCGCCGGCCTCCTCCGCCACCAACCGCCGTCCCCGTCCCTCTCTGGCTTCCCCCGCACGCAAGCTCCGCCTCCGCTCCTCCGGTGACCTCCCTCTTCCCCCTCGAGCCGCAGCTCTGCCGGCTCCCGCCTCGCTCTGCGCTGCCTCGCCGGACCCAGCGTGGCTCCCGTCTGCGCCCTCGCCTCGCCAGCCTCGGCTCCTTCCTCACGGGTCCCTTCCCGGTCTCGAGCTCGCACTGCTGCCCTGCCGCTCGCCGCCGGGCGGCCCGCTTCTCCGCTAGCACCCGCCTCCGAGTCCTCCTCCTCCACGTCTGCCGGAGCAGCCGCTGCGCCCGCTGCCCGCCCGCCTGGGCGCCTTCCTCGCCCGCCTCGCCTTCCTGTCCGCGTGCCTGGCCCCGCCAGGACCCACCTGCCCGCGGGACCCACCCCGTCGTCGCCGATGTCACCCGCCTCCACCCGTGCAGGTTCCCTGTGTAGTACCAAGTTGGTGCTAAGTTGTTGGGTGTGGAGACGACAAGTTCGACACCAGCAATCAAACCCCGAACCCCAAGTTCACCCCTCGCCAAGATCTTCATCGCAACCCGGTTATCTCCTACATGTACCTGAGAATGAACCCGAAGGCCACCGACGGCGAACCCTGAGGCCTCGACGCGATGATGCCTACTTCCAAGATCTCCGGCATGGATCGAAAAGTTCCCCGAAGACCGATCCCGATGTACCGGAGACCGGACCCTCGACACGCCAAGATCTACCCCGATCCGAGACCCTAACCCCGGAGCCCGAGAACGACCCCGTCAAAACCCTGGACCCCGAGACCGGACCCTGGACCCTGTCGAACCCCGAACCCCGGAACCCCAAGACCGTCGAGACCCCTCAATGTGTGACCCTTACCCGAGCACCCTATTTTATAATTTGCCAACTATATAAATTGTTGCATATTAATTGTTCATGCATGCATCCTTGTCTGTTGTTTGGGGGCCTTATGCCGATTCACCTAATAATTAAATATGGGGCCCATATGCGGGCAAATCTAGCCTTATATTGGCCTCATTTAAACATGTGTAGCGAACCGGTGCCATCTGTTGTCTTGCTAAACAACATTTAATTTGCGGGGTAGATAAACAACTCGAACCATCTAATTAAATGTCGGGACCCCGGTTCCGCTTAATATGACCTAATTGCATCGCACCTTGCCATGTCATGCATCATACATGCATCATGCCCGATATTTTGCCGTAGTATTAAATATTGCATCCGATGTTTATTCTAGTGTTTTGCTTCTTCGCGGATAAGGCCGTTGAGTTGATGCGAGTGTCGCCCCGATCTTCGGTTGAACCTTCGACAATGTTTTCAAGCGAGCATCTCCCCCTTTCTACCTATCTTACTTTTATAGTATTTACTTCCCTCCTGTTGATCTATTGCTATCTGTGTTGCGATTCTCTAGTTTCCGTACCCTTGATATCCCTTGAAGCCTTATATTGCCATGGCCACCTCCTATTACCTGTTGTTTGGTAGATAGCTGGACTTGCGCGTCGTAGTCGCTTGCTCAAGTGCAATTGCATGTCGTTAAGTGCCACAGTTGTTGATGTAATGCCGCATGTTGATGTTGGAGATGATCATAGTTTTACTTACCGTTCACTTTAATTCATGTTTAACAACTAAAATTGAAGTAAGCAGAGGCATCGGTGGGTGATAGATAACTTTTGGTTTCCGAACGCCCACTTGTGTCCCGTAGGACCCCAAGTACTTGATACATGTTCCTTGATTTATCGCGCTATCCACATCCGGGAGGTATATGGGGCCCCCCTGAGCCAGAGCTTGATTCAGTCTTATTTCTTGGGGCCACAAACTAGTTTGAGGTTTTATTACTATCCTGTACTTATGCCATGCTACTTCTGTATTTACGTTTGTGCGAGGAGCACACTGTACTGTTTAGGATCATGGCACGATTCCGCGGTGTCGACAAGCCCAGCCACACTTTCGGGTTCCCAGTCGTTCACAGCCGTCCCCACAACCTTAAGTCCGTCTCGAGCCGGCTTTCTATGGTTCTACTTTAAGGGGTGGCCCCCTGAAATATTTCTGAATCCTGTGATTGCTTTGTCGTGAAGGCCTCGTTGGGTTTTGATTTGGTTTTTTCGAGGTTGATCGAGCGTGTTTTGCTATTGGTGCACCCCGGCCGGGTAAAACTTTCTGAAAGCCGTGTCCGCGGTTATGGATGACTTGGAGCACAGTATCTCGACCATAGACAAGCATAACTAAAGTTTATTGCTATAAATTTGACTTTATAATGACTAGTAATCAGCTTCACTATAATGGAATGGCTAAATAATACTGCCCACAATTGATTGTTGGAGTGTCGCTTGCGCCCATTGTACCTGACTAGTAAGTATGGCAATTACAATGGAATGGCTAAATAAAAGTACCAACAACTGCTGGGTTTGGGTTTATCTCCTGCTATCTGTATCTGATTAGTAATTGATGCAACTATAACGGAATGGTTAACTAAAAGTGCCCACTGCTTATTTTATCAGGACGACTATCTTTACTTGACTAGTAATTGTTGCAACGATAACTGAATAATTAAAACTGCCAACTGTGTGAGTTCCTCGGTTGACTTCCTCGTTTGGTCTCGAGGGGGAGACGCCAGGATGGGCTTGTTTGATGGTAGTATCAGGTTGGATCCGAATAGGTCTTTCTTACCCCTCTCTGTTTGACGCCAGTTGTATCGAGTCTCTATAGGTGTTTAGTGCATGCTGCCGCTGCCGCTTCAGTCCACCATACCTATGTAGGCGAGGACCGTGATTCTAGCCTTGCCGTGTCTTGGCCTCGATCGACGCCTCTTTTCCTTTGCCCTTTGTGCACCCTTTTGTTTAAGCAGGTTTTGAGATCGACGCCGTTAGCGTGGTTACCCTTCCGGCTTGGCACAGGCAGGTTATGGACGCCATTGGTTATTCTTCAGGGCTCTTAGCCCCATTTGCATCTTGTCCGTAGTCGGACGCTCTATCATTTTCAAGGTGATTTGGATCTTTGTATATTATATCTGTATTCTTGACTCTTTGAGTCGCTGTTATATATATATCTGTTCTGTGGGTCCCATCGAGGACTGTTGTGTAATGTTATTACTTCGTTTTCCACCCGCACGAAAGTGCCTGGTGGGTACATTTGAATCGTTTCTATGCGGGGTTGGCGGGTTTCGCTAAAACTTGCATAGGTCCGATTCTGAGGGTGTTACACATGAGCATAAATCCATGATGATCCATATGAAAGCTAGGAAAAAGGAGCACTACTCATAATGCATGCAAAGGTGACTCCACATATCAATAATGTGAAAACAACATGATGCTTATATGAGAGCATGTGGAAATAGAATTGGATCCATCCCAACCCACATGAGCTAGAGGTAAAACCCAATATAGTGCAAAGCTCATATTTAGTTGGATGGTGGGATTATAAGGTGGTGAAAGAAAAGGTGGTGGAGTGGAATAAAAGATATGCCCCCAACTCAACTTGGGCATTTAAACAATATATCAATAACCAAATACAATATCAAGAGGCAAATACAATTTACAATGCATATGAGAGAAGAACCAAAGAAAGAGGGTTTTATATGATGCTCAAATGCAAGGTGGCATGATGACATGAGCATGATATAATGATGATGCAACAATTATATGTAGCTAGTAGCATTTATATAGACTAGGCTAGTAGCATTGCAATTGTTAGACAATTGGGATGCTACAGCCGGCGGTGGAGGGGAGGAACTCCTCCCCAAGTAGGTTTCCTACTTCCCCTCCACCTTCCAAAATAGCCGTTTGACTTTTCAAATTGGCGTTTGACTTTTCAAACTAGGATTTGATTAAACCCTTTATTTTGTTCAGCGATGACACCTAGTATATGATGCAATCATTACAACTTGATATGACACGTTCGTGTACCCTTCCCCTCCGGAGTGCCGGACATTCCGGAACCTTCTAGAACATTCCCGATGAAAACACCGGAACCATTCTCCAACCCCGAAATAGGACTTTCCTTATATGAATCTTATTCTCCAGACCATTCCGGATCTCCTCGTGATATCCTGGATCCCATCCGAGACTCCGAACAATATTCGGTCTCTTACTCATCATTCCATAACTACTCAAACAACGTCGAATCCTTAAGTGTGTCTCCCTACGGTTCGTGAATTATGCGGACATGATCGAGACACTTCTCCGAACAATAACCAATAGAGGAATCTGGAAATTCATATGGCTCCCACATATTTCTACGATTACTTTGCGATCGAATGAACCACTTACATACGATACCAATTTCCCTTGTCTCACGATAGTTTACTTATCCGAGGTTATGATTGTCGGTATCTCTGCATACCTAGTTCAACCTCGTTACTGATAAGTACTCTTTTCTCATTCCCGTGATATGTGATCCCTTGTGAGCCAGTCACATGCTTGCAAGCTAATTGGATGACATTCCACCGAGAGGGCCCAAAGTATATCTATCCATCATATGGATGGACAAATCCCACTCTTGATCCATGTGTCTCAACCAATACTTTTCGAACACTCAATGCCAGCTTTATAGCCACCCATTTACGGTGTGGTGTTTGATGTCATCAAAGCATCCTTCCGGTGAAGGTGATATGCATGATCTCATGGTCGAAGGAATTAGGTTACTATGTATCAGAAAGCATATATCAATTGAACTATTAAAATGACTTGATCTTTATGCTACGCTTATCTGCAAGAGTATGTCCACCATATCATTCTCCTAACGATATGATATTGTTGTTAATAACATCTCAATGTTCATGACAGGGAAACCACAATCATTTATTAACCAACAAGCTATTATTATAAAGAGGCTTTACTAGGGACTCTATTTTAGTTTACAACTCACACAAGTATCAATGTTTCCTTGTTAATACCATTATAGCATGAATGTAAACATTTATCATAAACACAAAGATATAATAATAACTACATTTATTATTGCCTCTAGGGCATATCTCCAACAGTCTCCCACTTGCACTAGAGTCATCTAATCTAGATTACATGGTAATATACCGAACACCCATGGCAGTTTGGTGTTGGTCATGTTTTTCCCTCGGGAGAGGTTTAGTCAACGGATCCGCCACATTCGGATCTGTGTGTACTTTGCAAATCTTTATGTCCCCATCTTGGACATGTTCTCGAATAGCGTGAAAATATAGCTTGATATGCTTCAGCTTCTTGTGTGACCTTGGTTCTTGCGCATTGGCTATGGCGCCCATGTTATCACAGTAGATAGACATTGGGTCCAGCGCACTTGGAACCACACCCAGCTCTGTAATGAACTCTTTCATCCATATCGCTTCTTGTGAAGCCTCCGAAGCAGCCATGTATTCCGATTCAGTTGAAGATCTCGCCACAACGCTTTGCTTTGCACTCCTCCAGCTAACTGCTGCACCATTCAAAGTAAATACGTATCCAGATTGTGATTTAGAATCATCCGGATCGGTGTTCCAACTAGCATCGGTGTAACCATTAACAACAAGTTGTTCATCACCTCCATAAGAAAGAACCATATCCTTAGTTCTTCTCAAGTACTTAAGGATGTTTTTGACCGCTGTCCAATGATCCACTCCTGGATCACTTTGATATCTGCTAGTTAAACTAACAACATATGCAATGTCGGGTCTAGTACATAGCATGGCATACATTAGAGATCCTATGGCTGAGGCATAGGGAGTCTTACTCATCCTTTCTCTATCTTCTGTAGTTGTCGGACTTTGAGTTTTACTCAAGGTCGTATTGGGCAACATGGGCAAGAACCCTTTCTTGCTATCTTCCATTCAAAACCTCTTTAGAACTTTGTCCAAATATGTACTTTGTGACAATGATATTAGGCGTCTCGATCTATCTCTATAAATATTTATGCCTAATATGTAAGCTGCTTCGCCAAGATCTTTCATTGAAAAACTATTATTAAAATATTCCTTGACACTATTAAGAAGGTCTACATCATTCCCAATCAACAATATGTCATCTACATATAGTATTAAGAATGCTACAGATCTCCCACTCACTTTCTTGTAAATACAAGCTTCTCCATAAGTTTGTATAAAACCAAAACTTTTGATTACCTTATCAAAACGTTGATTCCAACTTCGGGATGCTTGCTTCAATCCATAGATGGACCGTTGAAGTTTGCATACCTTGTTAGCATCTTTAGGATCGACAAAACCTTTGGGTTGCATCATATACAACTCTTCATCAATGTCTCCATTGAGGAATGTTGTTTTGACATCCATCTGCCATATCTCATAATCATAATATGCAGCGATTTCTAACATAATCCTCACAGACTTTAGCTTCGCTACTGGTGAGAAAGTCTCATCGTAGTCAACTCCTTGAATTTGTCGAAACCCTTTTGCGACAAGTCGAGCTTTATAGACAGTAACATTACCATCAGCATCTGTTTTCTTCTTGAAAATCCATTTGTTCTCGACAGCCTTCCGGCCATCCGGTAAGTCCACCAAAGTCCATACTTTGTTTTCATACATGGATACAATCTCGGATTTCATGGCTTCTTGCCATTTATTGGAATCTGGGCTCATCATTGCTTCCTCATATGTCGCAGGGTCATCGGTGTTGTCCACCAACATGACACTCATAACGGGATCATACCAATCAGGAGTGGTACGAGTTCTCGTTGACCTGCGAGGCTCTATAGAAACTACAACCGAAGTTTCATGATCATCATCATTAGCTTCCTCTCTTATTGGTGCAGGCACCACAGGAACTTCTTCCGGTGCTACGCTACTCGCAAGTTCGGGAGAAGGTTCGACAACCTCGTCGAGTTCTACTTTCCTTCCAGTCACTTCTTTCGAGAGAAATTCCTTCTCTAGAAAGGATCCATTCTTGGCAACGAAGATTTTGCCCTCGGATCTATGATAGAAGGTATACCCAATAGTTTCCTTCGGGTATCCTATGAAGACGCATTTTTCCGCTTTGGGTTCAAGCTTGTCCTACAGAACTTCTTTACATAGGCTTCAACCCCAAACTTTAAGGAACGACAATTTAGGTTTCTTCCCAAACCATAATTCATACGGTGTCGTTTCAACGGATTTAGATGGTGCCCTATTTAAAGTGAATGCGGCTGTTTCTAATGCATAACCCCAAAATGATAGCGGTAAATCTGTAAGTGACATCATAGAACGAACCATATCTAAGAGAGTTCGATTACGACGTTCGGACACACCATTACGCTGTGGTTTTCCCGGCGGTGTCAATTGTGAAAGTATTCCGCATTTCTTCAAATGCTCGCCAAACTCGTAACTTAGCTATTCACCTCCATGATCAAAATGTAGAAATTTAATCTTCTTGTTACGTTGATTCTCTACCTCACTTTGAAACTCCTTAAACTTCTCGAAAGTTTCGGACTTATGTTTCATGAAATAGATATACCCATATCTACTCAAGTCATCCGTGAAGGTAAGAACATAACGATAACCATCACATGATGCTACACTCATTGGACCACACACATCGGTATGTATGATTTCCAATAAGTCTGTAGCTCGCTCCATCATACCAGAAAATGGAGTCTTAGTCATATTACCCATCAGACATGCTTCGCATCTATCAAGTGATTCGAAATCAAGTGATTCAAGAAGTCCATCGGAATGGAGTTTCTTCATACGCTTCACTCCAATGTGACCAAGACGATAGTGCCACATATAGGTCGAGTTATCACTCGATTTCAAACGTTTAGCCTCAATGTTATTAATATGTGTATTTCCACTATCGAGATTCAATAAGAATAGACCATCTATCAAAGGTGCATGTGCATAAAACATATTACTCATATAAATCTAACAACCATTTTTCTCGGACTTAAACAAGTAACCGTCTCGCAATAAACAAGATCCGGATATAATGTTCATGCTTAACGTAGGCACCAAATAACAATTATTTAAGTATAAAACTAATCTCGATGGTAGATGAAGGGGTAGCGTGCCGACCGCGATCACATCAACCTTTGATCCATTTCCCACGCGCGTCGTCACCTCGTTCTTCGCTAGCTTTCGTTTATTCTGCAGCACCTGTTTCGAGTTACAAATATGAGCAACCGAACCAGTATCAAATACCCAGGCACTACTACGAGTACTAGTGATATACACATCAATAACATGTATATCGGATATACCTTTCTTCTTGATGTTGACGTTCTTCAAATCCGCCAAGTACTTTGGGCAATTCCGCTTCCAGTGACCTTCTCCCTTGCGAAAACACTCGATGTCGTGCTTAGGTCCAGCCTTGGTCTTCTTTGTCGGCGCGGTAACTTTCTTACCACCCTTCTTGAAGTGTCCCTTTTGCTTAGACTTGCATTTCTTGAATTTGGTGGTCTTATTTACCATCAACACTTGGTGATCTTTCTTGATCTCCACTTCTGCAGATTTCAACATGGCAAAGAGTTCTGGCAACTGCTTGTTCATGTTTTGCATATTGTAGTTCATCACAAAGTTCTTGTAACTTGGTGGTAGTGATTGGAGGACACGATAAATCCCCAAAGCGTTAGGAATCACTATACCCAAGCTTTGCAGTTTGTTTGCGTGCCCAGACATCTTAAGCACATGCTCACTGACGGAGCTGCCCTCTTCCATCTAGCAGTTAAAGAACTTTTCAGAATCCTCATATCTCTCAATTGCCGCGTGAGTCTCAAAGATCAATTTGAGATCACGGACAATATCATGTCGGTCTGAATTCTCAAACCTTTTCTAAAGCTCCGATTCTAAACCATACAAGATAGCACACTGAACTGTGGAGTATTGAGTCTTCCGAGCGAGGTAAACATTCTTTACTTCATCGGTAGCAGTAGCTGCAGGTGGGTCACCTAGCGGTGCATCCAGCACATAGGTCAAATTACCAGCTGTGAGGAAAATCCTCAAATTGCGGAACCAATCCGCGAAGTTGCTTCCATTGTTTTTCAACTTTTCTTTCTCTAGGACCGCATTAAAATTGATGGTAGGGGCCTCCATTGATCTACAACATATTTGCAATAGTTTAGACTAAGTTTATGACAAATTTATTTCTAATTAATGGTTAAATTAATCTAGGTGAACTCCCACTCAAAACAATATCCCTCACATTGTGTTAGTGATCACACGAACCAAATCTACCACATCAACACCGATCATCACGAGAGTTGATGTAGCTTCAATGGCGAACAATCGACATGTTCATCATATCTACTATATGATTCATGCTTAACCTTTTGGTGATCCGTGTTCCGAGACCATGTCTGTACATGCTAGGCTCGTCAAGATCAAACCTTAGCTTCTGCATGAGCAAATCTGGCTTGCTCACGTTGTATACACTTGCAGAATCTAACACACCCAATCATCACGTGGTGCTTCGAAACAACAAGCTTTAGCAACGGTGCTTACTAAGGATGAACACTTTAGAACTTGAAATTCATGTGCATGAGGGATCATCTTATAATGCTACCATCGTTAACTAAGCAATACAAGATGCATAAAGGATTAACATCACATGCAATTCATAATATGTGATATGATATGGCCTTTCTTCTTTGTGCTTCCTATCTCCATCTTCAAGCACGAACATGATCTCCATCATCACCGGCATTGCATCAAGGTCAATGACGCTGCTCCATGGTTGTCGTCCACCGGCTTCAACTATTACAACTACTTTGAATAGACACGCGGGTCTTAACAGAATTTAAAGACAACCATATGGCTCATGCCAGTTGCCAACTTACAATAAGGAACATTGCATACATCAAATATAATCACAATGATGGCCATATCACATCACAGCACACCCCTGCAAAACAAAGTTAGACGCCTCTACTTTCTTTGCATGTTTTACGTGGTTTGGGGCTTTCAATAAGTGTCGTTCTAACTTACGAACAAGAACCACAACATTGATACTAGTATTTTTCATCACCCGTTGTAAATTGGATCTTAACTATGTTGGGAGAAACAGGCACCCGCAAAGCCACTTATGCAATACAAGTTGCATGTCAAGCGTGGAGCAAGTCTCATGAACGATGTCATGTAAGGTTAGCCCGGTCCGCTTCATCCCACCATCCCGCAAGATGCAAAGTACACAAGAAGCAATCGACAACAAAAGCATCAACGCCCATAATGACCATTGTGTTCTACTCGTGCAACAGATCTACATATAGACACGGCTCTGATACCACTGTAGGGTTTCGTAGCATGGAAAACAAAAATTTCTATCGCATACAAACAAACAAGCCAAGATCTATCTACTAGATTGTAGCAACGAGTCGATGGAATAACTCACCCTCGAAGATTCCAAAGTGTTTAACGAGAGCGGACTCTCGTGGGTGACGTAGTCGTACTCTTCCCGATCTCAAGATCGCGTAGACGATCCTTCCGGTCTTTGCGTTCGAAGCGCTCCCTGATAGGTCACCCGTTCGGTAATCGACGAAGACCTTCCTCTCCCTTGTTCCAGCAGGCAGCGGAGGTTGTAGCACTCTCCTCGCGATTCCGGCAGCACAACGGCGTGGTACCGGAAGTAGAGGGGAGATCTCGCAGGCTTCGCCTTAAGCAGGAGCGAGTATGGTGGACTATGAGAGAGCTCCTCGGAGATCTAGGGTTTAGAAGCACCAAGGAGGGAGCAGGGCCGGCGTCTAGGGTTAGCTAGGCGGCGGCGACAGCAGGAGGAGGCGGCGCCGGGGCTAGGGTTTGCGGGGTGGAGGTGTTGTGTCTTGGAGGGGCAGCCCTGCCCCTCCTTATATAGGTGGCGGGGGCACGCCAGGGGACGGGAGTCCCTCCCCAACTCGGTTTCCCAAGTGGGCCGGCGGTGGAGGGGAGGAACTCCTCCCCAAGTAGGTTTCCTACTGCCCCTCCACCTTCCAAAATAGTCGTTTGACTTTTCAAATTGGCGTTTGACTTTTCAAACTAGGATTTGATTAAACCCTTTATTTTGTTCAGCGATGACACCTAGTACATGATGCAATCATTCCAACTTGATATGACACATTCATGTACCCTTCCCCTCCGGAGTGTCGGACATTTCGGAACCTTCTAGAACATTCCCAATGAAAACACCGGAACCATTCTCCAACCCCGAAATAGGACTTTCCTTATATGAATCTTATTCTCCGGACCATTCCGGATCTCCTCGTGATATCCCGGATCCCATCCGAGACTCCGAACAACATTCGGTCTCTTACTCATCATTCCATAACTACTCAAACAACATCGAATCCTTAAGTGTGTCTTCCTACGGTTCGTGAATTATGCGGACATGATCGAGACACTTCTCCGAACAATAACCAATAGAGGAATCTCGAAATTCATATGGCTCCCACATATTTCTACGATTACTTTGCGATCGAATGAACCACTTACATACGATACCAATCTCCCTTGTCTCACGATAGTTTACTTACCGAGGTCATGATCGTCGGTATCTCTACATACCTAGTTCAACCTCGTTACTGATAAGTACTCTTTTCTTGTTTCCGTGATATGTGATCCCTTGTGAGCCAGTCACATGCTTGCAAGCTAATTGGATGACATTCCACTGAGAGGGCCCAGAGTATATCTATCCGTCATATGGATGGACAAATCCCACTCTTGATCCATGTGTCTCAACCAATACTTTCCGAACACTCAATGCCACCTTTATAGCCACCCAGTTACGGTGTGGTGTTTGATGTCATCAAAGCATCCTTCCGGTGAAGGTGATATGCATGATCTCATGGTCGAAGGAATTAGGTTACTATGTATCAGAAAGCATATAGCAATTGAACTATTAAAATGACTTGATCTTTATGCTACGCTTGTCTACAAGAGTATGTCCACCATATCATTCTCCTAACGATATGATCTTGTTGTTAATAACATCTCAATGTTCATGACAGGGAAACCACAGTCATTTATTAACCAACAAGCTATTATTATAAAGAGGCTTTACTAGGGACTCTATTTTAGTTTACAAATCACAAAAGTATCAATGTTTCCTTGTTAATACCGTTATAGCATGAATGTAAACATTTATCATAAACACAAAGATATAATAATAACTACATTTATTATTGACTCTAGGGCATATCCCCAACAGATATATTACTAGGTTGCTAGCAGGAGTAGGATCTGATCACCACAGTCTGATTTGAACCTGGGTAAACTTGTGCTCACCGCTCTTGGAACATCCGACGTCTCACACCCCATCCTTCCAACGCCACTAGGACCCCCTATGGCGTACTTGTCGACAATCCGACGACACCACGCCCTCGCTCCAGCGAAGTAGTGGAAGCAACAAATGCTTCCAGAAAAAGCCATCGGGAACATGTATCTCGCTGATCCGAGATCATGGGGGAATTCTAAAGGGGGAGAGAGATCCTTCACGAGGAGGTGTGAGATGAGAGGAGGGAGTGGGGTTCCTTTTATAGGGAGAGGGGGGCATCCCCCTCCCATGGCGTGGAAGCCATGGAGGTGCCCCACCTCTTCCACATTCATGTGGGTGGAGCTCCCACTCACATAAATAGCCACCCACTCAAAATTCCACTCACCTCCATTAAATTTTCACCAAATTTAATGAAATCTCTCATTAAATAAAACTCTTTTATTTATTTATTCAAAATTTTGTTAATTACTTTAATTAACAAACATAAACATAAAACCCCTTGCTAGTATTCAATTTCACATGCAGAACTAGTTTCAGCAATTTCAACCGAAACACTTCCGGTGTCTAGTGAAATAAATTCATGTGCTTTCTTTTTATTTCTCTGGCATATTATTTGCTCTGAATGGTGTCGGTATCCCTTAAGTGTGTCACCCTACGGTCCGCAAATAATGTAGACATGATCGAGATCCCTCTCCGATCAATAATCAGCAGCGGGACCTGGAGATCCGTACTGACTCCCACACATTCAACGATGACTTCTGTGATCGTGTGAACCTTATACGCATGTAACTCAATCCCTTTGTCTCGCGATATATTACATGTCCGAGATTCGATCATCGATATCTTCATACCTAGTTTGATCTTGTTATCGACATGTACTCTTTTGTCGTTCCCGTGATATAAAATTCTAGTGATCAAATCACTTGCTTGCAAGCTAACTAATGTGATATCACCGAGAGGGCCCAGAGTATATCTCTCTATCATCGGGATGGACAAATTCCACTCTTTATCCATGAGCCTCAACATTACACCTGCGTAGCACGGAACCCATCTTTATAGTCACCCTGTTACGGTTGATGTTATCAAGATACTCTTCTGGTGTTAGTGATTGACATGATCTCATGGTCTAAGTACTAAGATTACTTCGTATGATGTTATAGAAATATAAACACAATGACCTTGATCGTAATGCTATATTTCGGATGAATGTTCATCACATCATTCCAACAATGTTGTGACTTTGTTATTAACAACATCCAAAGTCAATGATCAGGAAACCTTTGATCATCTTGTTAATCAACGAGCTAGTTTATAAGAGAGGCATAACTTGGAACTTTCTATTTGTTTATTAAACACACATGTATTAACCTTTCCATATTAATACAATTATAGCATGCAAAATAAGCATTGATCATAAATAAGGAATAAGATAATAACCACTTTATTATTGCCTCTTGGGCATATTCCCTTCATACGGTGGGATACTACATATGAAATGCAAAAGGCATACAAAATTTACAAGTGCAATGATCTTTATGTTGTTGGCGCTCTCGGCAAACAACTTGCCAAAGGCAAGTGTGTTAACTCGGATAATCTCCGCCTTCTTGACCAGCTCCTCAAGGCCACATGAAGGAGAAGTCGACGCGGCACCAAGAGCTAGAGCTGAGCTACTCGGTGTAAGAACCGGATAAACAATCTTGGGAAGCTCAGTTGGGGTCTAGGGCGCAGCAGTTCCACCTTCGAGAGAAGTTCTGCCTTCCACCACCAACTCCTTACCGCTACTAGTGGCATCCTTATCCGGAGCTTCATCCACTTTAGAAGAGGTGCTTGATGAGTGCATATTTGCATCATGTTTTAGATTATTATTTTGCATTGTAGATGTAGGATCTTGGTATTTTACGGCGTTCGCACGCACTTTTTATGTTTATTTTCACTAGGATCAGATCAGATGATGGATCGAATGGACACAATTCTTGGAGCAGTTGTACTAGAGAGAAAAACTACGTAAATCGCCTATTGGGGAAATATTAATAATACAAGAAGAAAACCCGAAGCGAGAAACAGAGACAGAAGAGATAATGACCAACTATACGACCCGCCACCGTATAGTTGGCGCCACCTCTGCCTCCTCAAATAGTTTCACCCCGTGTAACTAGTTTAGAGAGACGACATAGAAAACACCCAGAAATCGCCAAAACCTAACCTCCGGAAGGCATCTAGAGGGGGAAATTTCCCTAGGGATCCATTTTCTCCCTACGCAGATCTGGGAGGCCAAGGCATCAATCTCCATCTTGATCAACCGCTGCATCTTCATCACCTCCATCCATCCCATCTAGATCTTGTTGTAATTCTTGCACTAGTTGTGGATTTATACAAGTACTATTCATCGATAATCGTTTCCATTACCATTGCTATGATGATGTCTGTCTACATGCCTTAGTAGATCATTAGTTCTTGGGGAGATGGAGAAACCCTAGCATGAGACTGAAATAAGATGAAGTTTATTATGATATTCATCGCTATGACCATGTGTTAGATTTTCTACATCTTGATGTTGGGAGAAGTCAACCTCTCCAATATTTGCCTCTTGTGGGGACTTGATGTAGGGAACTACTTGTTGGTAGTTAGAGGGATGTTAGCACTTACAGTGGCTATAAAGATGTTGGCACTCCTTACGTATCAACTTGGGAATCGAGGAAACTCACAAAACACTATCCATGCCATGGGATACGTCTTGCAGGATTATGTCCCTAAATAGCGCAGTAATTCAATTGATGTTGATTATTGTCTGTTGTGGTTATGAGGATGATTTGAACTTTGGTTGTTGCCTCTTTGTCCAAATACGGAGTTACTCCCACACATAGATAGTTGAGAATGTTCATGATAATAATATTTACCTTAGGCCTTTATAATGCTAGTGGTGTATCCGCTAATCCCTGAGAATGCTTTATCCCACTGAAGTTTCAAATCTCTTTTACATATGCGGTACTTATTTTCTGTATTCAGTTTTGTTTACTTTACGCATTGTTCTCTTATACCAAAAACCCAAAAAAACACCTTTTTACACAATACTCACATTTTATCTTGTTACTTAGAACTTTATTTAGCAATTCTGTTTTTAGTATTTATTTCAAGAATTCTTAGACTTCAGACTCCTACTCCCTGTGGGATCGATATCTTTATTTTGAAACTAGCTACATCCGATCTGTGCACTTGCAGTAATCAAGCTATTTTATGGCACCGTTGTCGGGGAGCTAAGCGTTGTAGGTCTTTTAGTTTTTGCTTATTTACTTTAGTTTTGTTAAGTTTTGTTTTGAGTTACATGTTTGCACCGACATAATGGAGTTTGAGCATATCACTAGTGCTAACCCACTCAACCACTCTGGGAAGCCCTATGATATTTATAAAAGAGACAACTCCAATGAGAAGACAAGGGGGTTTGAAATAAATCCTCTACTACTTGGTATTTTATACAAGAAACAATTTACTGGAGATGAAGAAGATCCTGATCCATATGAGCATACTGCATGTTTTAAAGATATATGTGGCACGTTCCAATTAACGGGGTATACCGCCGATGAGGTAAGGGTTAAACTTTTTAGTCAAACTTTGACAAGTATAGCTCTCTCATGGTATAGATCTCTACCCTCAGAAGCCACTACTACTTGGGATAATTTAGCTTGTGAATTCCTATCTAAATATTATCCTTTATCAAAATCTTTTGGAATCAGGCATCTTATAATGACTTGGAGGAACCTTCCCAATGAAGGACTAGTAAGAGCTTATATAACATTTAAAGATTTATTTATACAATGTCCTCATAATGATTTACCTGAATGGTATTTATTCCATATCTTTTATGGCGGTTTAATTGAACCTAATAAAATTGAACTAGAATCTTGCACGAGAGGAGCTTTTATGGATTTACCTATAACTAAAGCTTGGGTTTTACTTTATAGAATTCGCGATCATAGAGTTTCATGGAATTTTGGTCTAGGAAGTGAAGGAGGCATAGAAATAGATCATGAATGTATTCATGACTATAATAAAAAGGGCCATGTTAATGAATTATCTAAAGAGCTTTATTTAGATTCAAATCTTGTGTTGCAAGTTGTTAAAGCTTTTACAGAACACATCGAAGCTCCAAAAGAAGGTTCGATAATTTTGATCCACCACCTGAACCTAAGAAGAAAAGAGAAGTTAAAACAACATTTGCTTCCCTAGAACCAATGTATGAGATACCTTTCGCTAACACTGCACAAAAGCATATTTTGGAATATGAACAGGTCAAATCAGTACAGGAGGTGAAAGACAAGGAAAGTGTGATAATAATTGAAGAACATCTAGATGAAATCAAAGATGAAGAGGTAACCAAGGAAGCAATCATGGCTATGTATGCACATTGTAACATAGTTTAACTTAATGAAGAGACTTCTATATTGGTTGAAGGTAAAATTAAGGTAAAAGATGTGGGTAAGCCTATTCTTCCCTACATATTTAAAGAAAACTTGAATTATGGTTTATGTGATCTTGGCACCGAAGTTAATGTTATATCTTATGATTTTTATCTAGAAATAAAATAAGAGATAGCACCGGCTATAATAGAAAATACTGATATATTAATCATGTTAGCCAATAAAAATCTTAGAATTCCAATGGGAGTAGTTGAAGATGAAATTATCACAATTAACAATAAAAATTTCCTTATTGATTTTGTAGTTGTTGATATGCCAATTGACCCTCTTTGCCCAATTATATTCAGAAGAAAATTTTTGAGTGATATAGGTGCCACAGTTGACTTCAAAAAGGAGGTTGTATCCCTTTAGCATGAGAAAGCGCAAAAATAATTCCACTTTTACAAATTTAAATACAAACCTCTATTCATAAAAGAAGAAGAGAAAGAGAAAATATTGAAGAAATGGCAGCTCTTTTCTTAAATAATCAAGAGGAAGAAATAAATGAAGATCCAAATTGTGAAGAAATAATTATGGAGGATAGAACTTTAGAAGAACTAGAGAGTGAATTTGATTCATTTCCCATTGAAGAACCTACAACTGATGAAGATTTTGAAGAGCCAGAAAAGAGAGGGGATGAAGAATTACCACCCCCAGAATTAAAAACTCTACCAGATAATCTTAAGTATAGATTATTAGATGATACTAATAAATTCCCTATTATTATTAGTGCTAAACTTTCTGGGGAGGAAGAAGAAGAACTCATGAAGGTACTAAAGGAGAACCGCAAGGCCTTTGGGTACTCAATGGATGACTTAAAGGTTATCAGTCCCAAGATGGCATCCCATCGGATATTCATGGAAGAAGGTGCAAAACCAGTTGCAGAATTTAATAGAAGACTAAAACCTGAAATGAAGGAAGTGGTAAGAAAGAAAATAGTACGCCTACTTGACGCAGGTATAGTTTATCCTGTAAAAGAAAGTGAATGGGTAAGTCCTGTTTTGTCGGGGGGATAACCCCCGGTAGGGTCACAAGGGATGAAACATAGCATAGCTGGGTAAGCTCCGAGTGAAGAAAGAACTAGGCCGGGTAAGGACGGCCGGGAAAGAGAAGCATGTGCGTCCGACATATGAACTATGTTGGCCCGCATAAGACAAAATTGGACTGAGGGCAAGCCCATGACCCAACCCACTCGATAGGGACCAAGATCCAAACAGTAAACCCTAGAACCCGAAGGGGTATAAGCTAGCTATCACTGCCTATATAAGAGGGAGCATAGTTGTAGCAGAGGGAGGTTGGATCAAGTAGGGAACTAGTGCATAGTACACTAGATCATACAGCTCAAGGAGCACTTGTAATTCTTGGGGATCAATCAAATCGCTAAGTGTGGAGAGTTCATCTTGTTCTTCGTGCATGGCTCGACCATGCACTCCCTCCCCGGTGACCATAAGCACCCATTTGGCCCCCAACTTAAGCCTACCCATGGCATCTTCCGTGCCACCACCACGACAGTTGGCGCCCACCGTGGGGCAGAAGCAGGTGCTTGATGGAGTCTTCATCCGGACAGGCAACATCATCACCAAGACCGGCGAGCGCGTCTACTCCGGCCTCATACACAGGTTTGGAGCGCTCAACTTCGTCAGCGACAATGCGGGCTGCTTCGGGACCAAGCCGTTCCCTAGGGGTGGTCGCTTCATCAATTTCGGCGAGCACCAGGTCTATGTCGCAGGGTGCGTGGAGCGTGCATATTCGGAACGCATCGTCCTGGCACCGGATCCACCAGCGATTCCTGTCGCTGGGAAGCTTCACCAACTCGTCTCCGTGGAGGTAATGATGACAGCCCCAAACCCCGCGGCTCCGCCGATAGTTCCAGTAGTGAATGAGAATGTTGAGGGGGGGAAATCATGAGGAAACACCAAGGGCTACAAGAAAAGCAAAGGCACCACTGGAAAAACCAGAAAACATAGCCAGGAGTAAAAGGGCTAAGGAGCTGCAGGAAGCAATAGACAAGCTGGCAGAGCCAGTAGCGCAGGCAACTGACCCGGAACGTGTGCAACCGAGTTGGAGGAAGTCAGGATAAAAGTTTCGGAGAAAGCCAAGGAATTAGCGCAGTTATAGCAAGATGTGGATATCACTATCTGAGAGCTGAACTCGGCAAATCGAGTCAAGGGTGCGAAGACCCGGCTGGATGCGACGTGATTGAGAGGAAGAAATCTCAATAAAGAGCTGGCAGATGCGACATCAAAAGTAACGCCAGAGAACAGCAACGAAACAGCCATACGGCCAACATATAATACATCAGCAGCTAATCTGCGAGCAGAAGAAGCAACAATGGCAGAATTACCCCATTTGGAGGGAGAAGCAAAGAAAAGACAACAAGAACGAGTCAATGAACTAGTAAGAGCAGCTAGCAAATCCGGGTATAGCAGGAAGGTCACAACTGGTTCACTCGGCGACTCCTGTTCCGGCAAGATCGGCAGGGCACACAGCATCCTCACCCGGAGCGGCGCCAAGGCCGAGAAAGGAAAAAAGTGTGGATTCGGGAAGAAACAAGCAGATGATCACCTATGATCCGGCGATGGCTCAAGGAAACCCGACACATGCGTAGGGGGGAAGAAGGAATAATGCCCAAGTAAATGAAAACCAGGAGAATGCAGGCCGAGAAAGGCAAGCAGGGCAAAGAAATGACAACAGAGGGCAAAATTTTGCGCCTCAAGCTAGGCGTGGAACTCACTCGACAGGAGGAGGAAATCTAGTGCCGAATAATGCACCAGCTCAACCCGAAAGAAGACAACAAAGCGCGGGAAAGGCAGCTCAGCAGCCTGTTGACCCGAACGCCAATAAGTACAATGATTGTTACTCGGCTATGGTGAATGACGGATATGAATTGCCGGATCACGCATATCAAGCAATGGGAGCTAGACTCGGAGGTAGGAACCTTCAGCCGGATGATGCAAGGCTGATGCTTGACCGAATAAAGATAGCAGAGCTGATCGAATCGCAAGGTTCGCAAGGTCCACCATGCTTTGTCCCAAGGATCATGAAGGAGCCACCGGTACCAAATTTCCAACTAGCCAGAGGGATAAAAACGTATGATGGAAGTACAAAGCCAGAGGACTAGCTCATATATTATGGAATGGATGTGAATATCGTGCAGGAAAATTTGAGATGGGCGGTACGTTATGTACCTCAAATGCTAGAAGGACCAGCTCGGGTATGGCTGAACAATTTGCCACCTGGAAGCATTAATAGCTGGATCGATTTTCAAGAAGCTTTTGTGAGCAATTTCACGAGCACTTACAAGAGGCCGAATCGCCCACAACAACGGCGATGTGCAAGAAAAGACCGAATGAGACAGACAAGGAATTCCTCACAAGGTGGTGTACAATGCGTAACTCCTGTGAAGGGGTAATCGAGTCACAGGCAATCGCTTGGTTTGCATAAGGATGCAAACATGGAAGTGTGATGTGGCAAAGTTGCAGAGATATATGCCAGCAAGTCTGGCAAAAACGATAAGAATTGTTGATTCGTATGCATTAGGAGATCCGACTCAGCCACTGCTTATGTCGGCATACCGGATGACTGAGACTCAGATCTATGATGCTGCCGGTTGGCAAAGGCGCCAAGAAAGATCAGAATACAGAAGCAAGAGAAGAGACAAAAGGCCAGACTACAGATATGGTTCGACTCAGGTTGCGGCCGTAATTCAGGATCATCTGGATGCTGGAAGTAGCCAACACCAAAGGATAAGTGGACAACAATAGTGGGTGCGAAAGAATGATGGCAAAAAGCCGTAAGAACAAAGGAAGCAATATGAGGACCGACAGAAATATACCTATGAGATGATGTTGGACCACCCGTGTAAGTTTCACACGCCTAGTCCGAGTAAACCGACCAATCACACAACAAGGCAATGCACTTGGTTTCAGAAAGGAGATAGAATGGATTCGCTGAATAAGCAGCTTCCACACATCCCCCTCCACCACTTACAGGAGGAAATGCTCAAGCAGTGGGAACAGATAACAGATACGAAAACAGACAGCCGAGGTATCATAATCAAGAAAGAAGAGAAACTGTGCACCAGGTGCACAATCCAAGAGGTGACGACGCTCATGTCGGCCACAGAACTAGAAATGAGTACAGAGAACATCACTAGAGTTATGTTGTCTTTGTCATAGAGCCGAATGACAAAAAGAGCCAGCAACGATGGATGATGGAGGTGAATGCCACAATGCCGGCAATTCTCAAGTACATGCATTGGTCTGAGCAAGACATAACTTGGAGCATAAAAGATCACCCCAAGATCATGCCAACCCCAGGAGGATATGCTCTAGTTTTGGATCCAACTTCATGGGCCCAGATATCAATGTCAAGTTTTCAAAAGTGTTGATCGATGATGGCAGTAGCATCAACATCATGTACAAGGATATTATGCTCAAGTTAGGCATTACCATGAACATGCTGGAGCCGACTAAGACCACTTTCCACGGTATTGTGCCGGGACTGTCCTGTGAGCCAATTGGCAAGATCTGGGTCGACGTCTTATTCGGCAAAAGAGAGAACTGTCGCACTAAAGCCATAGAGTTCGAGGTAGTGAATTTGGTTAGCTCATATCATGCCTTACTCGGTAGGCCGGCTATGACAAAGTTTATGGCTACTCCCCACATTGCTTACTTAAATATGAAGCTGCTAGGCCCATGTGGGGTAATTACAATTGAAGGGGACTACAAAATATCGATTGCTTGTGCCTCAGCCGGATCTTCACTGGCCGAGTCACTCGTCATAGCACAAGAAAAGCATCAAATGTTGGAAGTGGCAGCATTGGCCAAAGCAGCACAATTGTCCATGTCGGCACTCACCAACCCGCATGGCAATGTGTCATTTCAAGCTACCAAAGAAACCAAGAAGGTACAGGTCGATGAGACTTTCCTAGAGCGCACAGTTACCATTGGGGCTGGCCTCACGGGCAAATAGGAAAGCGAGCTCACCAGCTTCCTCCGTGAGAATCGGGATATCTTTGCATGGTCCACTCAGGATCTGTAAGGAGTTCCGAGGGAGCTGGCTGAACACTCTCTTCATGTAAGACCAGATGCCAAGCCGGTGAAGCAACCCCTCCACTGCTTCGCCAAAGATAGGAAGAAAGTAATAGCTGCCGAGATTGCCAGACTCTTAGCTGCTGGATTCATCATGGAAGTACTACACCTGGATTGGTTGTCAAATCTAGTCTTGGTCGAGAAGAAAAAAGATGACCCGAACGTGGCACTGGTATGGCGCATGTGTATTGATTACACGAACCTCAATAAGGCGTGTCCAAAAGATCCATTCCCCTGCCACGGATCGATCAAGTCATAGATTCTACTGCTGGATGTGAGTTGTTTTCATTTGTGGATGCATATTCTGGATTCCATCAGATACCACTGAATCCGGATGATCAAATAAAGACAGCTTTTATCACCCTGTATGGGGCTTATTGCTATCGTACCATGCCATTTGGGTTGAGAAATGCAGGTGCAACATATCAAAGATGCATGCAAAAATGCTTGCAAGATCAATTGGACAAAAATGTTCAAGTATACATCGATGACGTGGTAATAAAAACCAAGCAAAGTCATACTCTAGTTGAGGACTTGCGTCAAACACTACTAGGAAACTAGCTATAGATAGACATACCTTCTGTGGCGCATGGTTCTGACCATGCGCCACAAAAGTTATCCAGTGGCGCATCCGGAGCAATGCGCCACAAAACCACCAAACTTCTGTGGCGCATCTTCCAGAGCCATGCGCCACAGAAGTTTGGTGGGACCCACACCAACCGTTGGACCATGAATCTTCTGTGGCGCATCACTCCGTATGCGCCACGAATTTGTGGGACCCAGCAGCGGGTCCGATCAGCCGACCAAACTTCTGTGGCGCATACAAGGAGATGCACCACAAAAGTTTATATCTTCTGTGGCGCATATGACAATATGCGCCACAGAACAATTATGTGGGCCCCACTCTCTGGACACCTATGTACAAGCTTCTGTGGCCCATTGTTGCATATGCGCCACAGAAGAACAAACTTCTGTGGCGCATGTGTGCAGTATGCGCCATAGAATGCTTCGTGCTTCTCAGATTATTTGTTTCCTAGTACACACATTTTCCTCTTGTGCTTTTCCCAACTAAACAAGTACCAGTGGAATAGGTAGAATATACTAGATAATCTAGTAGATAGACAGGTGCAGTGGCATACATCGTTGCAAAATGCACATGCGCATAGCCTTGAACAGCAAAACGACAATGCCATACATCATTGCAAACACACAAACTACAACATTTCAAATCCCTTCAAAGATCTGGTGGGGGCGATGGCGGTGGAAGATGCCAAACCTCCCTGTTCACGCATGCCTGCAGCCTGCGGACGTGGTCCTCCATGGACACGTTGGGGTCGAGCACCGGCCGCCACCCGATTGGTTCCGCCATGCGCGCCTTCTCCTCCGGAGACGCGAGCACGGCATATAACCTCATGGCCTTGTTGTAGAGGGCCTCGTGCCGCAGTCTGTCCTCCTCCTCGATTAGGTTGACCTCTGAATCCCGCGGCGGCTGACTCCGAGCACTGCCCCTCGACCTCGCCCCTCCACTGCGAGTAGGCTGCAGGGAACGCGAGCGGGCTGTGCTCTCCAGCGTGTCTTCCGACTAGTTGTGGGAATAAGACATGAGGGCAGGTATATTGCTTTGGACAGGGAGTGTGGCATATATATAGAGGGGTGTCATTAAAGAGCTCTATCTGCCGCCTTTATTTGGTGTAGATCTGTGCCCTCAGTGTTCTGCGGCGCATAGGTCAGATATGCGCCACAGAAGTTTAACCTTCTGTGGCGCATAACCACAGTATGCGCCACATAACACTGAGTGTCGGTTCCATGCACGCCCACGATGTCGCCACAGCCAGGTTCTGTGGCGCATTCATTGGCCATGCACCACAGAACATTGAGTCAGGGGCCCCACATGGCCCACTGCACCCTATGGCCAAGGTTCTATGGCGCATGCAGCCTGTATGGGCGACAGAAGATTGAACTTCTGTGGCGCATATGGCCTGTATGCGCCACAGAATCCTTCGACCAGATATGCACAAAGGTGGCAGCTTTGCACCCCTCTATCTACCACCATCCATTTCACATCCTTATTCCCCTCCTCCCAGCTCGTCTTCCTCCTCTCTCCCACCCCATTGTGTCTATACTTTTCTACATTTTGTTGTATTTAAACCTACTATAGTTGATAGATTGGCTAGGGAAAGCCTTTCTCCAACTAGTTGATCTAAAACACACCTACTTTTCTCCTCCACATCTATATTTGTGTACTATTATCTCTCTATAGATCTATTGATCCACACTCTCTCACATCGCACTCTCGACTCGGTATTCTATCTACCCGGTGAGTAATTGGCCATGAATATGCATGTTTTGTAGGTGTAAAGCTTGTCGCGCGGGCGGTGTGTATATGCGATGCATGCATGGCGCGAAGATGATGTTTATGCATGAAGCTTGTCTGCTGCATGAATGCTTGCATGGGAAGCTTGCATGGGAAGAAGATTCTTGTTTTTGCTTGTATCTGTCCCGGTGTGGTGCATGGATGTTTGCCGAAATGTTGATTCATTTCCATTTCGGCAAATTTTTGCACCAGCCATATGTCCTAATTTTAGGAAATGTCATGCCAAATTTTTCCGGCGACGACCATGCATGTGTGTTGTGTGTGTGTATATTTCTAATTAACCTACTCTCTGTCTTTTTGCTCTATATGTGCATACCGCGCAGGCTACCATGGTCGTCAGCATGAGCGAAGGTCGAGTTACTAGGTATAAGAAAGACGCCAAGGCGGACATGATTCGGAACAACAAGACCCAGATAAGATGTCCATGTCGAACATGCAAACTCCAGAGCTGGATCGACCCTGATTCTGGACAATTGGAGGATCACCTGCTTAGGCGCGGTTTCATGCGCGATGACAATGATGAGGAGCTGGCAGTAAATGGTGTTGGTCATCATGAAGACTTGGGCGAGCGAGAAGATGAAGAGTCTCCCGACGGGCATGGTCATGATGACGAAGAATATACCAGCGACGGGCATGATCATCATGACGAAGAAGGAGATGTCGACGGGCATGACCATCATGAAGAAGGATAAGAAACGAACACCCAGATGCTGCTAACTTCGGTTTAAGGGACCCTCATGTTCAGGAACTGCTTCTCAAGGAGACGAGTAACGCCAAAGCTGCAGCCAGAGAGAAAGCCATGCTGGCGCAAATGGAGTTAGATGGGATGAATCCATTGTATCCTGTGTGTCGGCCCGAGGATACACGCCTGAGTGTAACGCTCAAGGCTCTAGAGATGAAGGCGGAACACAAATGGACCGACGTGAGCTTCAATGCTAACATGGAATTCTGGCACGATCGTCTTCCTAACGGGAACACATTGTCAACAAGTATAGAGGAGGCCAAGAAAATCGTGTGCCCTCTCGACCAACCGCACGTTAAATACCACGCATGTATCAATGATTGCGCACTTTATCGTAATGAGTACGCGGAGAGAACCACATGTCCGGTGTGCGGCCATGGACGGTACAAGAGAGGGAACAAGAAAGTTCCTCGAAAAGTGGTATGGTACTTTCCTATCACTCCCCGTCTACAGAGATATTTCGTAGATCCTAAGGAAGCAAAGCTAATGCAATGGCACGCGGAAAGGGAGAAACCCGAAGATGATCCAGAGAAGGGAAAAATCCTAACACACCCTTTAGACGCTAGCCACTGGAATGCATTGGACATCGAGTTCAAAGAGTTCGGGGGCGATGCAAGGAACGTCAGGCTGGGTATGAGCACCGATGGACTCAATCCTTTTGGCAACCAGAGTAGCACGCATAGCTCCTGGCCCGTGTTTGTATGGCCGTACAACATCCCCCCGTGGCTCTGCACAAAGCAAAGGTACGTACACATGAGCATTCTTATTCAGGGGCCGAAACAGCCAGGTGTCGATATGCATCTTTATCTCGGGTTGTTGAAAGAGTAGTTAGCCACGTTGTGGGAGATGCCAGCCCATACGTGGGACGCCTACACTAAAGAATATTTCCCTCTGAGAGGCGCGTTGCTCACGACGGTGTAGGACTATCCTGGTTACGCATATGTATCGGCCCAGGTGAACCACGGACACAATGCATGTGTCAAGTGCATGGATAAGACCCCGCATCTCCAGCTAACCAAGGATCCCGGGTCTTTGAAAACCGTGTTCCAAGGGACTCGAAAGTGGCTTCGCATGGATCACCCATGGAGAAAACGCGGTGACATGTTCAATGGTAAAGACGAGCTCGAAAGAGCCCCGCATACGAGGAGCGGCGAAGAAATCGAGGAGCTTATGAATAATTGGGATGAGTGCCCAGCGCCAGGGAAGAAGCGGCCAAGGACAAAGCCGCTTCTGGGTGTATGGAAAGCGAGGTCTGTTTTCTGGGACCTGCCATACTGGAAGGTCCTCCACACGCCCCATAGCCTCGATGTAATGCACCTCACGAAGAACGTTACCGAGAGTCTGCTTGGCACTCTCCTCAACATGCCAGAGGGGACCAAGAATGGGCCCAAAGCAAGAAATGACCTGAAATTGCTTGGCATCAAGAAGGAGCTTCAGTACCCTGATAGTGATGATGATGACGATCAAATGGAAGGGACTCAGGGTCGCCGCAAAAGGGTTAAGAAGAATGAGGTGGTTGTGCTTCGCGCTGCCTGCTTCACTTTGTGTCAGGAGGAGATCGAGCAGTTTTTCAGGTGCCTCCTAGGAGTCAAAGTTCCTCACAGTTACTCGGGCAAGATAAGCAGGTATCTCGACGTAGCGAAGAAGACGTTCGGCTGTATGAAGTCCCACGACTATCACGTGATGATGACACAGATACTTCCAGTTGCCATACGAGGGATAATGGACGAGCACGTCCGTGAGACGCTGTTTGGCTTGTGCAACTTTTTCGACGTCATCTCTAGGAAGTCGATCGGCATGAAGCAGCTCGACAGGCTACAGGAAGAGATCGTGGTGATACTATGCGAGCTCGAGATTTACTTTCCTCCCGCATTCTTCGACATGATGGTGCATCTACTTGTCCATGTCGTGGATGACATCATCCAGATCGGGCCGACATTCCTGCATAACATGATGCCGTTTGAAAGGCTGAACGGTGTAATCAAAGGGTTCGTTCGCAACAGGTCCCGTCCAGATGGAAGCATAGCCAAGGGCTTTCTAATCTACGAGTGCATCTCTTTCTGCCAGAACTAACTAACCACCGAGAACGAGGATGTTGGAATACCCACCAAGAAGCACCTCGGCAGGCTCGCTGGATATGGTCACCGCTAGGGCCACCGCTCACTGCATGTCGGCATTGCTAATCGACGCGTCGACTTTGCCAGGGCACACCGAGTCGCACTACAACACATTGAATTGGTCAGCCCTTGGGTGGAAGAACACAAAAGCTTGATCAAGCAGGAGTACGTGGACAGGGCCCGCCCGAGGAAGAAAGGAGACGTAACAAGAGAACACAACTCCACCTTCACGAGTTGGTTCAAGAAAAGGCTGCTGGACAATGCCCCGCAGACGCCTTCTACATAAGATCAACAACTCATATTCTCCTTGTCACAGGGCCCAGCGCATAACGTAAAGACCTATCAGTCATACGACATCAACGGTTACAGATTCTACACCGAGGAAAAGGACATGAATAGCGAATATCAAATCTCAGGAGTTACTATGATGTCCTTCGCCGATGACGAGACTACTGTCATGGAAATATTCTACGGAAGGATCGAGGATATATGGGAGCTCGACTACTGTGGAGAGACGGTACCGATGTTCCATGTTAGATGGGCCAAGAACGTCAAAAAAGAAGGCCGATATTTCACCACCTGCGTTATACCAGATGCCAAGTCGGCAAAGAAGGCCTCCACGAAAAATAAGCCATGGATACTCGCTAGACAAGTTGATAAATGTTTCTTTATTACCGACCCATCAAAGCCCAGTCGTGTTGTAGTGAGGAGGGGCAAGAGGAGCATCATCGGAATGGAAGGATCCACCAACGAGCAAGACTTCGACAAGAATGGCGATCCGAAGATCGGAGAGGAGTTCGACAAGTACTTAAACATGCCTACTACTACTACAGTAAGAAGAAAGACCACGCTACCTACTAAAGTTTGTCCGTTCACGAGAAGAAATCTCATAGTTCCCGGGCTAAAGTATTCAACCACGAAGAAAAAAGGCAAGAAGATTGTGAAGAGAGGCTAGCTAGCTCGAAATATCACACGACGATGTGTGACCTTTTTTGTGTATTAGTTAGAGACTAAAATGTATCGTGATATTCGTGTGGGTATACAAATTCACATGTGTTTGTGACAAGCACAATATATACAATAATTCGGGGAGTGTTTTTTAATAAATATACATGTGTATGTGCTTGGTTTTAAATATATTAATAACATATAATTTTGAAACAAAGAAAAAAAAAGTGACCCAGCCCGGATTCGAACCTTCCTGGGAATGGTTTGTCAATGCATCATAACCACTGGGATAATCTGTGTTTGATGTCCAACTACAGCCTCACGTTTGTTTTGACTAAGTGCCAATGTTCTGTGGCGCATATCGCTTGAATGCGCCACAGAAGTTGAAACTTCTGTGGCACATGCGAGCGATATGCGCCACAGAACATTGGCACTTAGCCAAATAACTGTTCGCCCCCTTCCCCTTTCTTTCCCCAACCTGCTTACCTCTCGCGCCCGACGAACCCTAGCACCTCCTACACGCACCCTAGCACTGAAGGAGGAGGGAGCCGTCGCTGCTGTCGGAGCCGCTGTCGGAGACCGTGGAGGAGGAACCCTAGCCGCTGTCGGAGCCCGTGGAGGAGGGAGCCCGTGGAGGAGCAGGCGCAGGAGCCCGTGGTGGAGGAGGAGCCGCCGCCGGAGCCCGTGGAGGAGAAGGAGAAGGAGCCCGCCCACGCCACCTCACCGTCCACGCTTCCTCGTCGTCCACGCCACCTCGCCGTCTACCCCTTGTTGAGCATCGCCGTCTCCTCCCCTCTCCCCTCTCTCTCTATTCTTCTCCATTGAGAATCTGTCCGGGAGCATCACCGTCTCCTCCCCTCTCCCCTCTCCCCTCTCTCTCTGTTCTTCTCCGTTGAGAATCATTGTATGTATTTTGCTATGCTTTGTTGAATGATAATAAATAAATCATGTGTGCATCGATCGATGTAGATGATAGGGCATCGTTCCCCTTTTCAGTAATATTCGTGTGTTGAAGGTAATATTTAAACTGGCCAGAGTTTTTTTAGTAAAATTTAATGATCTAAATCTCATATGATCTAACTATCCTGGTATTATAGCACATGGACTTTTTTCAAAGGTAAACAGGGACATCTGGAGATTACATTATAAGCTGTCTATAGTTTGTGTGAGCACTTGTTGTTTGCTGATAGGTGTAAGATGCAACTGCAACTGTAGTAACCATAAATGGTAAGGTAGTGCCGACAGCCGACACGGTAGGATGCAAAGATAAAAGGACCACCACCACTAGGATGCTCCTCTTTCCATCCTCCTCAATCAGATTTGATTGGAGACACATCTGGTGATATAGAAAAAAGGCAACACTTTTCCCCCACAAAAATAAATCAATCCCAAACTATCCCAGCATTACTGACTGAATGTTACTATGATTGCTACTGCTAAGTGCTAAGATTGCTAGTGACTGCTACTAAGTGCTAAGTGCTGCTGATTGAATGTTAGTGGTGTCTTAATAGCATTGTTATATTTATCTTTGGCTGCTAGTGATTGCTACTATGAAGATGTTGCTAGTGACTTCTAGTGACTGCTACTATGAAGATGTTGCTAGTGACTGCTACTATGAAGATGTTGCTAGTGACTGCTACTATGAAGTGCTGCTGATTGAATGTTAGTGGTGTCTTAGTAGCACTATATATTTATCTTTGGCTGCTAGTGAATGCTACTGTTAGTGGTGTCTTAGTAGCACTGTTATATTTATCTTTGGTTGCTAGTGACTGCTACTAAGTGCTAAGTGCTAAGTGCTAATGTGTCTTAGTAGCACATGGCTGCTGATCTTTGTCTTCATCTATATTTATCTTCTGCTGATTCATATAAGTGACTGCTACTAAGTGCTAAGATCCGCCACTGTTATATTTTATATCTCTCATATAAGTGATGCATTAGGGCTGATGGCTATCACACACACACACACATATCAGTTCATAATCATTTCAGAGTGAGCAAATTAGAGTTGGCACTGGTACTGTTTTTTATATGATGATCTGGTTGTAAATGATCTGGTTATATATGATATAAAATGAAAGCAATAAATGATCTGTTTATGATCTGTGGTGCTGTTGATTATGTATGGTTGATTATGCTGTTTATGATCTGGTTGTGCTGCTGTTTAACTGAATCATTTAATTTGATCCTATGAAGATGTTGCTTGCTGGCTTGTTGCTTGTTGCTGGCAGGTTTAACTGGCAGGTCGGTTGCTTGCTGGCAAATTCAGAACTAGTTGGTTTCTTGTTGGAACTATGAAGATGATTGATCTTGTATATTCTTTGATCTTTCCATATTCCTAATGACATATAACTTTGATCTTGTATATTCATTTGAATCTGTGAATGAGATGGTGCTGCAGAGGTTTGTTTATTTTGTGAATGAGATGGTGTTGGATGATGATGGATGGTGTCAATGGGGTTGTCAATGGGGATGGGGTGTTTTTTCTTGCAGGGATTTCAATTGAGTTGCCTGTTTCTCCCGAAGTGTTGATTCACTTCCGTTTCGGTTGAGAAATGGGCACTCATAGGTCCAAAAATTAGCAAAGGTCATGCCGAATTTTTCGATCGATATTTGTGCTAACTTTTTGCCTCTTTTTTTAGTAATAAAGCGTAAACATGTCGACTAACGACGAGGCCGGTCCTTCTAAACAAATGAGCGTCGAGGATCAAGCCCGAGAGGCCAACAAATCGTGCTGGGGGCCATGCCAAGAGCATGAGGAGGCGGAGGAGATGAGAATGACACCACCACCAACGACCGTCGTCGGAGGTGCTGGGGGCGAGGAAGATCCAGATTACGTGGGGGACGACGATGACTACGATGGAACTAGTGAAGGCGGGGAGGAGGGTAACACCACCACAGATGGTGGTAGCGGCAACCCGTCCACCATACAGAAGAAGAAGAAGAAGGATATTAAGGATCGGAAGTCGCAAGTGCTCGCCAACGTCTGTGATGAGTTCATCGAGGTCACAGAAGGTGGCCAACCCATTGCGCCTTCATCGATTGCCTACGGGTACGGCATGCAACTCGGGTGCATCGTCCAGGAAAGCATGTCGATCAACACGAAGTACATCCGACGTAATCATGCTTTTGTCGAGAACCTCCTTAAGAAGCTTCACAAGCGATACACATTCCCAGAGAAGTTCAGAAACCTGGAGAGTAATAAGAACCCGATGAACAAACTAGCACTGACAAAGATGAGCAACGCCTTGAGCAACTGGAAAACCCGGGTAAAGAACAGCATTGACAAAGGTGAAAGCTGGGAGATTATAAGTAGGAAAAATCCGATGCTCGACGAAGAAGAGTTCAAGATATTCAAGGCGGACTTAGATACCGCTGCCTCTAAAGCATGGACTGATTGGGGAAAGACTATGCGAGAGAAGAACATAGGTAACCACCGGCTTGTAAGCGGCGGATACAGAGGGAAACAACCCATTTGGGACAAGGAGGACGCCGATCTTGAACGCCTGGGTAAAGAGAACCCATGGCATAAAATTACAGACCTGCAGATCCGACAATTTTTCCGGGCCCGCTAATACCTGGACCCTGTTACAGGGGAGTTCGTCACCAACGACCCGGATGTGAAGGCCTTTGAGGATGAGCTGGTAAGGAATTTACTATGGATCTATCATTAAAATAATTAAGCCAAGAATCTAAATGGATGCATGGGTTCACCTTTCCTTGTATCTCTGCAGGAGAAGGAATTGAACGCTAGCGAGGACTTGTCGTCCCAAGATTCGGCGGCGGAGCCATGGGACGCTGTTTTTAACAGGGCGACGAACACTTACAAGAAGAGGGAGTTATAAGTTGCCGCCAAAATCAGCTGGCCGTGTGTCCGGCTTCGGTACAAGCATGAAGTTTACCAAGTACTACAAAGAGGACGCAAAGAAGAGGAGGGAGAGGAAGAACCAATCGGCGGCTAAAGATAAAGCCGAGGTTGAAGAGCTGAAGTTGAAGGTGAAGACATTAGAGGCAAAAGTGGAAGCAATGGACAAGTTATTGGAGGAGAAGCTTCGCGCGATCATCCCCCCTGGGTTCATGGAGGGGCTAGCTGTTTGGAATGCGGGAGGTCGATAGGGGCCGATAAACGTGCCCAGCTTTAGCGGCAGCAACTCTAGCATCAATGTTAACGCGTCGCCGGACTTGGTAACCCCGCCGGCCACCATCGTCGCGGCGCAGCCGCAAGAGCTTGTTGTCGCACAGCTGCCCCCTGCTGCTCGTGCCAAAAATACCAGTATCCCACAGCCGGCGGTGGCACTAGTACCGCGGGAGAATGCTGATGATAGGCCTGCCGCCGGGATCGGCCGTGTGTCGACATTAGCCGAGCTCAACGCCCTCACCAAGGTAACTAATATCATACTCCGCTTCATCTTCTTTATGCGCCTTTGGTGATTGCCACCTCGATCATGATGCCCAACACATATGTGTCGATATTCAGGACGTTGCTTGCGTACTACTCCACAAAGTTGCCGACGGCGAGTTGAAGGATGTTGGCAAGGGCAATATCATACAAACGGCGAACCGCACGATGCACAACAATGCAATGGATGATGCCGTGATGAGGGTCCGGATTGCTCGGGTGTTGCCAGGGTGCGACGACATGGACCCCCCCTTTCAACCTCAGGGAGCCGACGAACACAAGACCCTTGCAGAATGCCACGGCTAGCCCTTGACATGGCCGAAGACTCAGATTCATCTTACGGGGCACCTAAGCGCCACCTCGATCGCCCGGCCACCACCTCGGATGCCACCTGTCACCGGCGCCACCTCGGTCGTCCGGCCACCACCTAGGATGCCACCTGTCGTCGTCGCCACCACCAGTCGCCACCAACAACTGTTGGGAGCGTGTGGGCCGCCCCAAGGCGATGCCGCTGTCGCAACACAACCGCCGTCGCCCCCGCTACCACCATCACCACATGGCGGCAACAACGATGATGATGAATAATTTGTCAATATCTACGACTACATCAACACCGGCGCCGACATAGGATTGTACATGCCTGCTGTGGATGAAGAACCCTTCGTCACTCGCGAGGGTCAAGGTGGGCATCCCACTACATGCACACAACGCCTAGTCTTCGGAGGTTTATCTCAAGAGACGCCTCCGGCCGCCGATCAACAGGAGAAACCAGTTGGATTCGTCTTTAGCCCTGACACACTCCAAAAGGCGGCCCTTGAGTACTTAGCATCCCCAGTGGAGGAGCCTTTCGCCAAGAAGAAGCACAGGAAGAGAGGTAAGAAAGCTGAGAGCCAACCTCCTCCGAAGAGGATCTGGGCTAAGGATGACGTCGTACCAGCCCGCGAAGATGGCTTGCCCAGGATACATATAGCCGGTGAAGCGATACTGACTCCAGAGCTGCTTCGCCTTGCTGGTGCACAGATGCTCGCTTTGAGTGATAGTATCAAGACACTAGAGGGCATTCTTCTTAAAGACAAAGATCCAAATTACCCGGTTTTCACTGTCAAGGTGCCATCGTACGTGGAATTCATCCATGAAGCCCCCGCGGATGTGTTATTCATATCGTATGAGGACGTCTTCAAGCTGTTTCTCTCGAAAACGGCTGGACTATAACATGGTCCGCCTATTCGCGCTCAATCTAGCGATGAAGAACAATAGAGAGCAGACCCTCTACATCGCGATAGTGGATCCCTACTACATGCGTGATAGCCAGTTGAGGGAAGGATCTGAGACGCATTCCAAGGCGATGGCGTATCTCGAGAAGTTCATGGTGGACCACAAGAGGACGAACACGCTTCTTTTGCCTTTCTTTCCCGAGTAAGTACACACACCCCCTAGCATTTGTTAACTTAGGCTTTCTTATAGCTTTCTTCCTTTGCCCTTTTCCAACATCCCGTTTCAATCGTGTTGTGCAGAGACAAATACTGCACACTCATCGTCATTTGCACAAAGTACTCGATAGCATCGTATTTCGACTCGGCGAGTCAGAAGAAGAAGAAGGACTACACCAGAATAAGGGGTGTTTTGAATGAGGCTCTCGAGGGCTACGCTAAAAAGGGATGCCCCTTCGTCAACAAGGGGGAATGTATCAAGGATGACAAGCACGTGTTCAAGCACGTGCTCGAGTTCCCCTGCGTCAAGGAGCCGGCTACTGGCGGCGCCAAGGAGGCCTTCTACGCCATGCATCACCTTAAAGGGTTTGTCCGGGATTGCCAGAACCTAACTCTGCCATCTAGTTTCCGAGCATGGGCCGAAAATTTGGCGCGAAGGGACGATGATGATCTTAGAGAAGACTTCCATCGCATCTAGGTTAAGTTGTCGGAAATCATCGTGGAAGATGTCAACACGAGGGGAGGGGTCCTAAAACACAACAGAGGGTTGACTAAGAGGGAGATTGAAAATATTCTTCGTCAGCAGGGTGACAAAAGGACGTGGATGACGAAGGATGGCTATCTACCATTCCCAAAGATGAGCGTTAGCAGTTCTCAAAATTGATCGATGTGTGCGCCTAGAATTATCATAGATGTCTGTGTGTAGTTTGTTGTGTCACAAACTATATACTACCATGGTCGTATGTTGTAAACTTCACTATTGTGGTCGTTGTCGTCGAAGTTCTATGATTATGATCGATGTGCTATCTTCTATGTTTACTGATCTTTTGCTTTAGTTTATGTGAATATATATGCATGTGAACCAATTTAGTTCTTTCTATTGCATGATTTACTAATATGCCTTATCTATAGAGATGACGAAGTGGTACGTGGTGTACAAGGGTTGGGTTCCAGGAGTCTACGATGAGTGGGAGGACTATTAGAAACAGGTGAACAAGTTTAGCGGCAACAGCTACAAAGGATACGCGACTCGAGAGGAGGCGGTAGCCAAGTGGAGGAACCACCTATGGAAGGAGAACCGGATGAAGATATTGCTAGTGCTCTTGCTCTTGCTCACCGTTGTCATAGTTGTATTCTGTTTGATTCTAGTGTAGGCGATGAACACTTCATTTGTAATGTGATGAGATGGTGAACTTTGTAACAAACACTTGTAACAAACCACTTCATTTGACTTGTATTTTAATGTGATGATCACTTGTCTATCTCGTTCAGGCTCTAAGTAGTGTGATGGCACTATATTCATGTTTGTATAATATTTGTTTTCATATACTAAGTCAAATATACTGTTTCTGTATAATACTTTATAATACCTGTATAATACTGTATATTTGCACAAGTTTCAATTTTTTTAATACCTGATATTCAAACCAGTGGCGCGTCGTTGTAACCTTCTGTGGCGCATAGAGATTCAGTGGCGCATTATGGACAATGCGCCATAGAAGTATCATGACTTCTGTGGCGCATTTCGGAATGCGCCACAGAAGTTTTCATCAGTGGCGACATAACAGTGGCGTCCCTGCCATGCGCCACAGAAGACCAATATAGATGCGCCACTGATGAAGGATTTCCTAGTAGTGAAACATTCGCAAACTTGAGAAGATTCTGGATGAAGCTCAACCCGGAAAAATGCACATTTGGCGTCCCGGATGGCAAATTACTCGGATTCCTTGTATCCATCCGAGGAATTGAAGCTAACCCGACAAAAATCAGGGCCATCGAGAGAATGGAATTGCCAAAAACCCTCAACAATGTCCAGAAGTTTACTGGATGCCTGGCCTTGTTGAGCAGGTTTGTTAGTCGGCTAGGTGAAAAAGCCCTACCACTATATCAACTGATGAAGAAATCAGACAAATTCACGTGGACACAGCAAGATGATAGCGCTTTCCATGAATTAAATAAAATGTTGGCAACAGCAACAATATTAGCTTCACCACTATCCAAAGATCCAATGTTGCTCTATGTCGCCGCAACCAATAGAGTTGTAAGTGCAGTAGTAGCAGTTGAACGTGAAGAAGGGGGGATATCAGTCCAAAGACCATTTTATTACTTGAGCGAAGTGCTCTCTGTCTCGAAACAGAATTACCCGCATTATCAGAAGATGACATACGGGGTATATATGGCGGCAAAGAAGCAGAAACATTACTTTCAAGAACACCCAATCCGGGTAATATGCGAGGCACCTATCTCGGATATATTGGGAAGCAAAGATGCTAGCGGTCGAGTCGCAAAATGGGCCATAGAACTAGCACCATATACTCCACAATATGATAGGCGAGATGCAATCAAATCTCAGGCTGTTGCAGATTTCTTTGTAGACTGGATGGAAATGCAGTACGAACCACCACTGCCAGATCTGAACTACTGGAAAATGCATTTTGACGGGATCAAGACGAAAATGGGTCTGGGCGCCGGGATAGTGCTCACATCTCCAAAGAGGGATCAACTCAAGTATGTGTTACAGATTCATTTTGCTGCTTCCAACAACGTTGACGAGTATGAAGCACTTGTCCACGACATCAAAGTGGCCAAGGAGATTGGCATCAAAAGGATCATGTGTTTTGGCGATTCAGATTTGGTGATTCAGCAAGTGTCTGGACATTGGGATGCGCTGGATGCAAACATGGCATTATATCGTTTCCATGTGCAACAAATTTCGGGATACTTTGACGGATGCGAATTCCATCACGTTCCTAGAGGAGAGAATGAAGCAGTAGATGTATTGTCCAAACTAGGGTCATCTCGGCAAGCAATAGCACCAGGAGTAGCGCTGGAGCACCTTAGGAAACCATCGATCAAGCTGTCACCAGAATCAGACTTGATCAGGGTCACCCCGGCAAATCAGGAGTTTGACATGGTACCAATGGATATCGACTAAGGGGCAGGTTCGACTCACTCGGGGATTGATCCGCTCAATTCAGGAGCTGCCGAATCACACTCGGGGACTCCTCAGGTCATGTCGGCAGAGCATATGTTGGCGGAGCCAATGGAAATTGATGTTGAAGCAGACCCAGAACCACTAATACCAACATGGGCACATCCAATATTCGATTACTTAAAATATGGGACCTTGCCAAATGATGAAACATTGGCAAGGCAAACAGCAAGAAGAGCAACATACACCATAATCAACAAGGAATTGTACAAGCGAAGTGTGACGAGCGTACTGTAGCGTTGTATCAACTCAGAGAAAGGCCAGGAGAGTTTGTTGGATATTCATCAAGGAGAATGTGGGCACCATGCGTCATCAGGAGCGTTGGTGGCCAAGGCATTCCGACATGGATTTTATTGGCCAAGCGCATTGTCACAGGCGCAAGAGTTAGTCGTAAAATGCAGTGGTTGTCAACACTACGCATCCAAGTCAAATCTACCAGCGTCTGAATTAAAAACTATACCAATCACTTAGCCTTTTGCAGTATGGTGCCCAGATATGGTAGGACCATTCAAACCAGCAAGGGGAGGCATGACTCATATTTTGGTGATGATTGATAAGTTCACCAAATGGATAGAAGTGAAACCAATCAAAAAATTGGAGGTAAAACAGTTGTCACATTCTTAAAGGAAATAATCCTAAGATACGGTTACCCACACAATGTAATCACTGATAATGGCACGAACTTTGCTGAAGGAGATTTTGCTCGTTTCTACGGGAAACACTGAATAAGACTCGATGTAGCATCAGTCGCCCATGCAGAATCAAATGGACAAGTTGAACGGGCTAATGGCTTAGTTCTGTCAGGGATAAAACCCCGCTTAATGGAACCACTCCAGAGGTCACCTGATTGTTGGATAGAGGAACTGCCCTCGGTGTTATGGAGCCTAAGAACAACTCTGAACCGATCAGCCATTTTTCCTCGTGTATGCGGCAGAAGCAGTTTTGCCTGCTGACATAGAGTATGACTCGCCAAGGATAAGGAAATACTCGGAAGCCGAGGAAAAAGAGGCCCAAGAATATGGAGTAGACTTACTCGAAGAAGCAAGGGAACTGGCATTATCTAGATCCGCTATATATCAACAGAATATCTGATGCTACCATAGCCGAAAAGTGCAACCTCGTGTTTTTCGAGAAGGGGTATGGTGCTAAGGCTGGTGCAGCGCACAGCAGGAATGCATAAATTATCACCCCCATGGGAAGGTCTGTTCATTGTAAGCAAAGCATTGCACAATGATTCATATTATCTCATAGATGCTCGCGAAGCGCAAAAGAACAAGGCGGATAGGTCAGGAGATGAGACCAAAAGGCCATGGAATGTGGCACTACTTCGTCCCTTCTATACATAGGAGAAGCAATACATGTATCACTCGAACTCTCATACGTCGGACGTGTGTGCCGGCTATGTGCAGATAATAAAATGGTATGACTCGAAAAACTGACTCGGGGACTACCCCTTAAGTTTTCTCTCTCAGTTATTTTATGTCGGCTGGCGTGACACCCAAAACTTATCTCGAAACAAGTAGTGTTTACTCGGAAAAAATCAACTCTTCGACTATGCTGTTGTCCGAAAACATGGCTTCATGGCAAGAAAGAGAAAAAGATGTATGACGGGTAAACACGAACGCCGGATAAGTATAAAGGAGAAACGCGAGTCGGCTTTATGTCTTTGCCTAACCCACTTCAGGTCATGTTATACTGCATGTTGAATACTCTCGGTCAAGTGATCCAAGTTTCATATCCAATAACTGTATCCTTCGTACTTTGAGACTCTAATGTCGAACACCAAAAAAGGTAGACAGGGACCAAAGTCAAGGAAAGGTGAAACGGCAAAATGAGATTCGGGGACTTGCCCTTGAATGATTCACACTCAGAACATTACGAAAATATATAAAGCCTTATCAAAAGGCGCATAATCAAACTTAAAGTTCAATGTACATTACATTTGTACCCGGCATACCAGGGATCTAATCAAAAGTTCAAGTTCTTGTAAGCCTAAGAAGCAGCAGGACTCGGAGGGGAACCCTTGGAGTTAGGAGCGTCGCTTGGAGCATCTGCTGAGTCAGGGGCGTCAGTGACCAGGTCATAGGGACCATCTTACTCGGTTGCTTCGCTATCGGCACCCTCTTCATCAGCAACTCCGACAAGCAGGTCGCTGAGGTCGAGGAAGCTGGGCCTGTCGCACCAAGCATGTACCATGGTGTACTCAATCATGGCGTATGCTCGCTCCTAGCGTTTCTTGATCAGCTCCGGGTCATTCAGGCATTTTCCATCTCCTCTTATCCGAGTGATAACATCAAGATTGATGTCCTCATACCATGAAAGCACGAAGGAAGGATCCTTGTCCGCTGCATCTCGGTCGGCCAACTCACGCCACAGATCCAGCCGGTCCTCATTAAGGAGCAATCTCTCAGCAAGTGTCTCGATGAGTTCAGGTGCGTCTTCATCCGGCCAGAGCATGCGAAACACATGAATAGCCGGCTTGAGCAGGTCCACACCGCAAGACTTGAGGGTCTTGACCCGTTCTGACACCGCTTAGAGAAGCTTGTCCATAGTCACCTCGCCATCAGCCGGAGCGCCAGATTCAGCCCTCACTTTCATCATGGTTCGGATGGCAAACATATTGGCTTCAGGAAAATTCTCTGCAAGCAAAAGAGAAAGTTAGCAAAATAACAAAAGTAGATGGAAGAAGTCCAGAGCGACCTATACAGTGCAAAAAGAGTAAGAACTCACTACCGAGAAAGGAGTTGACAGCGCCGAGCTTGCTCTGCCAAATTTTGTCCTTGGCTTGAAGTACATCAAGGTTCAGGTTTGCCGACTCAACCAATGACTCAGCCTCGTCGAGCAACCTCTTGGTCTTTTCGGCGTTGGTGGCCTGCTGCTCATTCTTCTCGGCAAGATCTTCCTTTAGCCTCTTCACCTCGGCCAAGCGCTTATGCCGTCTTGGCCATCAGCTTCTTCAACCGAGTCACCTCGTCTCGCTCCTTCTGGAGTTCGGCTTGGTGCTTCTCTGCTTATTCGAAACAAACTGCTTGTCAGCACCGACAGAAATATCTTCAGCTGTCAGATTAATGAGGCAATAAACTTACTCTCTGTCTCGCTGATCTGCGAGTGGAGAGCCTCGATGGTGGACTGAGCAGAGGCTGTGAGGGAAGGGCATGAAGAGATTGAGAAAACAAACTGAAGGAAAACACATCGAATAAAGAAAGGATGAGTAAGAACATTACCTTGGCCTTGGGTGTTAGTCTGCAGCTTCTCATACGCAAGTTTGAGCTTGCGATGCGCCAGAACGAGAGCTTGGTGCACCTTGTTGCGCTCGTTATGCGTAATCTGCGCAAAGGAAAAGAACAGTGAGCAAATAGAAATCAAGCTCCTAGACAGATAAGGAATGGTTCATATATATGAGTTTACAACTGAATAAGTTTCTTATCCGGCAGTAACCTCGAGTGCTAGGGATCGAAGCTCTAACATATGTGTTTGGTAAAAAAAAGAGCTTAAGAGCTTACAGCCGAATAAGTTTCTTATCCGGCAGTAACCTCGGGCACTAGGGATCGAAGTTCTAACATATGAGTTTGGCATAAGGAAATAAAAAGGGCTTAAGAGCTTACATCCGAATAAGTTCTTCATTCGACAGTAACCTCGAGCGCTAGGGATCGAAGCTCTAACATACAAGCTTGGCGTGAAAATTAAAAGACTAAGTGATTATTGAGAGCTTACGGCCGAATAAGTTCTTCATTCGGTAGTAACCTCGGGGAATAGGTGATGTGTATAAAAGAAATACTCAACAATACAAAAGAGTAAGAAGCTACTTTACCTCGTTCACTTCGTTGGCGCGGGCCATTAGGGAAATGGCCTGTTGGGTCATGTCAGAGACGGCCTTGGGGCCCAACACCAGTTTCTTGCCGCTCCGGGTACTGACCTCTTGCTCACCCGCTGCATTCCATGCCAAAGCATAAGGCTCAGCCGAACCAAGGCTTTTCCCGCTGAGCGTCCGAGTGAGAACTTGACCCGTTTTCAGAGTAGTTCCCACATTGACACGGGTCGCAGCGGAACAAGTATGAAGAGCAACAACTTTAGAGCCATCACCTGACCCGGCAGCCACGGACTCGCCCACTTTGACCGTTGAAGCAAGCATTGTTGCCAACGTCGAAGGCTGGATCTGAGGAGCAGAACCCGGAGCGTAGACCAAGGTTTTCTGCTTGGTGGTAGTTTTGCCGGATGAGGGGCGAGCCAAACCAGCAGCCTTAGGTTGGCTCTGGCTCTTTGACAGAACAGAAGAGTGAGCAGGATTGTTAGGAGGACAAAGAGAAGCCCCCTGACTAGGCTCAACAGTTATGCCGGCACCAAGATCAGGAAGTTGTTCATTCGCACCAACAAGAGGGCTGGCACCAGAGGAACTGGTGGTAGAGGTCTTCCCGGCACCAGCATTGTTGGCACTAAGATTAGGAAGCTGTTCCTGGCCAGCACCAGGGGGCACTAGGCCGAGTCGCTTCAGCCGAGTGATCCACCGGGTCTGACTAACACTAAGGAGCGTGAGCCTCAACAGTGGGAACCACGACTCGGATGGGACTCGACACCGTCGAATCAGCTGGAGGAGGTGCATGCCTTAGCGGCGAGGCAATGCTAGAAGCAGCCTGGTTTGCCGACAAAGGTACGGCGCTGAAAACAACAAGACATGTATAATAGAACAACAATGAAGAAAAAGAAAGAATAATGAAAACAGAGTATAAAAACTTACCCGGTGACGACCGGGTCATGGGTGACTCGGCGTGCGATTCGGCGCCCAGCGGCTTGGCGAGTCTCAGCCAGCGTGGCAGCAGCAGAGGCAACAGGAGCTACCGGAGTGGGCTTGTTCTTCTTGGCCAGCTGAGTGCTGGAGGAGGCTCCGCGTCGCTTCGGCTTAGCGACGGGGATCTTTCCGACTCCGCCCACGGCGGGAGGAGGAGTGTCATCTACCTGACCAGCTGCATAAGTAAATAACAGGCTTACTCGGATAAGTTGGGAAACTAAGATTACAAGGCATGTACCTCCAAAATTGTACAATCATCATCCTCATCATTGTCAGACCAATCTTGTAAGGGGTTGCGAGATTGACTCTTACCCGAAGCTGAAGCAGCGGCAGCATGTGGGATAGGCATGAAGCACTCTAGGTCAAACTCGACTTCATCGGAGTCGGAGCGATCCCCGTTATAACCGCAGGGAGGGACAGTACTGTCATCAACCTGGTGAACAAGGTTCTGCGAGAGACAAACAGAATGAGTAACAAAAACTAGACTGAGAGTGCCAAAAGAGCTAAAGCTAACTCGACAAGGAAAACGACTCGGAAAACTTACCCAGGGGACAGGCCTGACCCGGCTAAACGGAGGGCAACTCCAAGCCCAATCATCCGCCAAGTTCAGTTTGAAGATTGAGCTTACTCGTCTAGCGATGGAGTCATGGCTGAGCTCCAAAGTGGAGTGCCGAGTGGGGTCGTGGGAGCCACTCATGAAGCACATCTTGTGGCTCCTTGCTTTGATGGGGCTTACCCGGCGTGAGATGAAGGTGCACATGAGGCCAGTGTCGGCAAGATGAAAGTTTTCATCCGGCGACAACAACCTTTCCAGGATCGCATTAGCCTCATTCACCGCAGCGTCTTGGTCGCGCGGGTCAAGCTGCCAGAGCTTGCTGGGGACCCCGTCTGAGAAAGGGGGAGCCAGATGTTGTTGGTGGACCCGCTATTTTTGACATAGAAAAAGGTCCTATGCCATTTCTTGCAAGAGTCAAGGCCAGTAACCCGAGGAAAGATGGAGTCCCTCCTGGGAGTGATGCTAGCAGCACCGCACCGAGTCAACCTTTTCTCAGAACAAGAAACACCGGGCTGGGGAACAACCTGAACCCTAAAGCTAAAATATTTGGCCCACAGAAGAACTGCAGGCCAAATCCCGAGGTAAGCCTAGTAAGCAGAAATAAAGCAGGAAATAGAGCCAATCGCATTGGCAGGAAGATGATGGGTTTGCAGGTGGAAAGTGGAGAGAAACGAGAAGAAGAAGTTGCTCACTGGAAGAGCGAAACCGCGCTCAAAGTGAGAAAGGAAAACCACCCGCTCATTAGCATCGGGTTTGGGAGAGATCTCACCTGCGGGAAGACGGCAATCCACTTGCAGCGGAATGCGCCTGGTGGAGCGGAGTCATTCCATCTCCTCGGTGGAGAGCTCCGAGCCTTCCCAGCTGCCGCGCTCGTCGGCGGGAACCTCCTGCTCCTCCGCATCATCAGCGTCGTCGCGAGCGTCCATCACCCTCGCAGATTCAGTCTTCTCCGCCGTTGGAAGGAGTTTGTAAGAACATGGACCTGTGGTGGAATGGAAAAAGAAGTGGAGCAATTGCAAGGTAAGAACAGGAGGAAGAAGAAACCACAAAGGGGGTGGTTTGATTTCGCAGGCGCAAGGAAGAAGAATAGGCAAGGGAAAACTCAAGGGCATGAGGGAAGTGGAAACCCCCAACCCCTACTTAAGGGCAGTAAAAACCCTGGTCGTGGGATCCATCTGCGTTGTCCGGCCAGCGTGAGGCCATGTACCAGGCCGGGTAAGCCAATCAGCGGGCGCTACATAGCCAGAGATACGCGAAAAATCCCGTGCCACGTCATGAAAGGAAGGACAAGGGGCGTGGCGATGGGGATCCGCGAGGACGAAGAATAACTCACGGCCGTCAACATGCCAGAGCTTGGAACAAAATTTGAGGCAAGTAATCATGATTACTAGTTGTTAGTGACTGAAGCACGCCGAAAATGACCCAAAATTGGCCAAAATGACTCGGCACGAGGAAAAAATGAGCCAGGAAGTCAAAGAGGGGATACGAAAACTGTCAGACAGACTCGACAAGGTGCAAGATTGCGATGAATAAAGACAAAAATTAAGTTCCAGTCACGTAAAAGTTTCCTGGAGCCGCCTAACAGCTTGAACTGCTAGACCTCACCAGCTTCGGGGACTAATGTCGGGGGTATAACCCCCGGTAGGGTCACGAGGGATGAAACATAGCATAGCTGGGTAAGCTCCGAGTGAAGAAAGAACCAGGCCGGGTAAGGACGACCGGGAAAGAGAAGCGTGTGCGGCCGACATATGAACTATGTCGGCCCGCATAAGACAAAATTGTTATTCTTGTAGGGACCGACGATCCGAGTCTACCGAGGAAGGGCCGAGTCAGATGGGACGCGTGGCACCTTTCCGAGTAAGGTTCAGGAGGGACCATGGCAAAGCATGGTCAAAAGAGAAGGGCGACGCCGGGTGACACAAAAGGAGCCGGGTGACGCCCAAAGAAAACGCTGACGTACAAAGTCACAGCGTGACGCCAAAAGGAACAGGAGGCAGCGTACCAGAAGACCGTTAGCTGTCAAGCTTTGTGGACTGGGCCGTTGGGCTGAGGGCAAGCCCATGACCCGGCCCACTCTATAGGGACCAGGATCCAAATAGTAAACCCTAGAACCCGAAGGGGTATAAGCTAGCTAGCACTATCTATATAAGAGGGAGCATAGTTGCATCAGAGGGAGGTTGGACCAAGTAGGTAACTAGTGCATAGTACACTAGATCATACAGCTCAAGGAGCACTTGTAATTCTCGGGGATCAATCAAATCGCTAAGTGTGGAGAGTTCATCTTGTTCTTCATGAATGGATCGACCATGCACTCCCTCCCCGGTGACCACAAGCATCCATTCGGCCCCCAACTTAAGCCTACCCATGGCATCTGTCGTGCCACCACCATGACATGTTCATTGTGTTCCTAAGAAAGGTGGCTTTACTATTGTTCTAAATGAAAGCAATGAATTGATACCTACTAGAAATGTTGTTGGACATAGGATGTGCATAGATTTCAGGAAATTGACTAAGGAGACTAGGAAAGATCACTATCCTTTACCATTCATAGATCAAACTTTAGAGAGGTTAGCAAACCACACTCATTTTTGCTACTTGGATGGATACTCGGGTTTTTCCCAAATAGGTGTTCATCCTGAAGACCAACTTAAAACAACTTTCATTAGTCCTTATGGTTTACATGCTTACCGATGTATGCCTTTTGGTCTATGTAATGCTCCAGCTACTTTTCAAAGATGCATGACTTCTATATTTGCATATTTTATAGAACTGATAATGGAAGTATTTATGGATGATTTTTTGTATATGGAACTTCATTTACTAGTTTCTTGGATAATCTCAATAGAATCTTGCAGCGTTGCGAAGCAACTAATCTTGTCTTTAATTGGGCGAAGTGCCATTTTATGGTCAAACAAGGCATAGTCCTTGGACACAAAGTATCAGGAAGGGTATTGAAGTAGATAGGGCTAAAGTTGAAGCAATAGAGAGAATTCCATGACCAAGGGACGTAAAAGGTATAAGAAGTTTTCTTGGTCATGTAGGCTTTTATAGAAGGTTCATTAGGAATTTTTCTAGAATATCTAAACCTTTGACTAATCTGTTGCAAAAAGGAGTAAGATTCAATTTTGATGATAAGTGCCTTATTGCCTTTGATAAACTTAAATATGCTTTATCTCGTGTTCCCGTCATTAAACCACCTATATGCGATATGACTTTTGACTTAATATGTGAAGCTAGTGATGATGTTCTAGGACAACGCATAGGTCGCAAATTTAATATTATACATCATGCTAGTAGAACTCTCAATAGTGCTCAAAAGAATTATCCTAAGGAAGAAAAAGAGAACTCTTTGCTGTATTTTTCTCTTGTGATAAGTTTCGTTCTTATATTGTTGACGCAAAAGTAAGAGTTCATACGGATCGTGATGGTTTAAAACAACTCCTTGAGAGGAAGTTTCATAAGCCAAGACTAATCCGTTGGATCCTTTTACTTCAAGAATTTGAGCTGCAGATTATGCAGAGACAGGAAGCAAAGGTAGTAGATGCATCATCTATATTTACCCAGGAAGAAATCAATATTATTGAGAGGATTTTTAGTCCCGATGATTTTTGTCTTCAAGAATTACTATATGAGCTAAGTTCAAATCCTCCCAAGAAGAAGAACTCCTTGTTGTTGGAGGAGCTTGTCACTTCTGACTAAATAAACGGTAAGTCGAAGGTAAGTTTTCTAACTCTAAATAATTTCTTTGTTTTCATAGTTTTTACTATTAAGATTTTTTCCTTTGAATTCCTCTTGTTTTTCTGAAGTTTTTGAGGGGTTTCTATAACTATACGGCTGCAACTATACGGCCGGAGAAAATTCTCCCATCGTATAGTTGGTCGTTAAATGTTCTGTATCCCCCTTTTCAAAATAATTTTTGGGTGCTGTAACTATACGGGCACAACTATACGGCCGAAGAAAAATCTCCCGCCATATAGTTGGTCGTTAAACATTCTGTACCCTCTTGCAAAATAATTTTCGAGGTGCGGTATCTATATGGCCGCAACTATATGTCCGAAGAAAATTCTCCTGACATATAGTTGGTCGTTAAAGCTTCAGTACCCTCGACCCGTTTTTCGTTATTATGAAAAAAAAACGCTTTTGTCGGTTCCTAGTCGGTAATATAACTGACCTGAGATAGAAATATTTGGAAGTTTCAGCCCGGAACCAACTATACGGCCGCAACTATACAGGTCGCGACCGTATAGTTGGTCGTTACGGTGCATGATTCTTCCAAATCCGCGATTTCTTTTTCTAGCTGGTTTGGATTGTTTTCTTGGACAAGAATTTGGTGTTTCTCGCGAGTTTTACCGACCTCTGACCGTTCTTATATACTTCCCTATTGTGCCTATCTCTAATCACAAATCACCAAGAACAAATCCAGCTATGCGCTATCCTATCCCAGGCCGCGAAAAACCTATGGGGCTCATTGCTCCTAGGGACCTTTCTAGCGGCCTATCAATGGAGGACGACGATGATGAGGTGGAGAGGTTTATCCCAAGGTAAAACTTGTACGTCGAGCCAAGCTTCTACAACAGCGACCCCGATGAAGGCTGCCGCGACGTCTATGCCCCCCCCCCCCCCCCGGAGGTTGACTGGTTCATCACTGCCGCAAGCCGCACAGAAAAGGGTGTGTGGAAATAGTCAAGTTCATCACTGTAGATCCAAGGCCACACAAGCTTAAGGAAAAAACCTAACCTTGATGCAGGTGCTAGCAAGGAACCGACATTGCCCCACTCGAGGCCTACCACTGGCACTCGTATGAGGGTAAAGCCTCAAGAGGAGTGGAGGATCAGCTTCTACTTCCCCGATCCATCAATAATGGATGAGAAGAGGAAGTTGTCCCCAGGACAAAGGATCGCATGCAGGCACTGGAGGTATATCAGAACCAGGAGCTACTCCATCGCGTTAAAGTCCGTCACCGCCTCAAGGAGATAGAGGAGAAGGGTGATCTTCTCCCAATGATGACCAAGCTCGTTGATAGGGTGGATAATCTGCAATCTGATTTGTGCAGGTGCTATAGCCGCATCACCGCCTTGGAGGATACCAACAAGAATCTACGCACTGCGGTTCTACACGCCATGGCACCACATTGACCTTCGAATAAACATGGTATCAAATAATGACGAGGGATTAGTTGATCCCGCTTGGCTTAATTTCAAGCTTTGGGAGATCTTTAAGACCTTGTAATCTACTTATAAGTTTTTGTTTTTATTCTAGTTTTGCATTAGTTCAAGATCATAAATAAAATTTGCATCATTAGATTCCCTTCAGGAATAGTTGATCCCTCTTGTGAAATTCTGAGTTGATTATAATATATGGAGCATTATTGAGTTTGAGTTTGTCTTATTGGATATATGAATGACTTGAGTATTATTTTACTTGCACTTGATGATAGCAATAGAAGTCTTCCACACCATTGGTATTAACGGAACATTTAAAAGATAATTTGATCAATATATTTTAGGTCAATGGTTTGATTACAAAAAGGAGAGATGATCTAATTAATTAAGATAAAAAGAAAAACCTTGAACAAAGGAGAAATTATAAGTGCTATCAAATAGAGTGAGCACAAGTTGAGGTAGAATACTCAAGTTATAAAGATGCTTCATATATATTTGGAATTGATAATTGAGATTTTTAAACTTTGAAATTCCTACATGAAGTGAATATATGGCTAGCTTCTTTGCACAACACTTAAAAAAAGTGTGAGCACAAATATATAAATAAAAAGCAGAAAAAGAAAGATGAATAAAAAGAGCGAATGTGCAAATAGCAAGTAGGCATATACCACTATATTGTAGTAATACAAAGAGACGTTTGAGATTTTGAATCCCAAGTGAATATGTTAATCCTAAGAACACTTGGGACTACATCACTAACTCATTTGGTCGAACCAAAAACTTTTACATCATGTTGAGAATAATCTTTTATGAACTATTAATTGCTAAGGTGTGGAAACTTGCTACTATTATTCGGATGGTTTTAGTAAGGTACTATTCATTAACTTGTTTATATGTATCCTTTATGATAAATACATGCTACAACTGCCTCATTTATTTTATCGACTCAACTTCATGAATATGAGGATCACATCCATTAAGCTAAACTTGATCGGGACTTGCAAGAGTATAAGCTTGGGGAAGTTGATGAGTGCATATTTGCATCATGTTTTAGATTATTATTTTGATTGTAGATGTAGGATCTTGGTATTTTACGGCATTCACACACACTTTTTATGTTTATTTTCACCAGGATCAGATCAGATGATGGATCCAATGGACACAATTCTTGGAGCAGTTGTACTGGAGATAAAGGGAGACAAAAACTACTTAAATAGCCTATTGGGGAAATATTAATAATACAAGAAGAAAACCCGAAGCGAGAAACAAAGACAGAAGAGATACCGACCAACTATACGGCCCGCCGCCATATAGTGGGCGATGTATAGTTGGCGCTGCCTCCGCCTCCTCAAATAGTTTCACCCCGTGCAACTGGTTCGGAGAGACGACATACAGAACACCCAGAAATCGCCAAAACCTAACCTCCAAAAGGCATCTAGAGGGGGGAACTTGCCCTAGGGATCCATCTTCGCCCTACGCAGATCTGGGAGGCCAAGGCATCGATCTCCATCTTCATCAACCGATGCATCTTCATCACCACCATCAACTCCATCCATCCCATCTAGATCTTGTTGTAATTCTTGCACTAGTTATGTATTTATACAAGTACTATTCATCGATAATCGTTTCCATTACCATTGCTATGATGTTGTCTGGCTCCATGTCCGAGTAGATCATTAGTTCTTGGGGATATGGAGAAACCCTAGCATGATATTGAAATAAGATGTAGTTGATTATGATATTCATCTCTGTGACCATGTGTTAGATTGTATACATCTTGATGTTCGGATAAGTCGACCTCTCCAGTATTTGCCTCTCGTGGAGACTTGATGTAGGGAACTACTTGTTGGTAGATGGAGAGATGTTAGTACTTACAGTGACTATAAAGTTGTTGGCACTCCTTACTTATCAACTTGGGAATCGAGGAAACTCATAGAACACTATCCATGCCATGGGATACGTCTTGCGAGATTATGTCCCTTAATAGCGTAGTAATTCAATTGATGTTGATTTCTGTCTGTTGTGGTTATGAGGATGATTTGAGCAGTGGTTGCTGCCTCTTTGTCCAAATATGGAGTTCCTCGCACAAATGCATAGTTGAGAATCTTCATGATAATAATCTTTACCTTATCCCTTTATAATGCTAGTGGTGTATCCGCTAATCCCTGAAAACGCTTTCTCCCATTGAAGTTTCAAATCTCTTTTACATACACGATACTTATTTTCTGTATTCAGTTTTCTTTACATTATGCATTGTTCTCTTATACCAAAAACCCAAAAACACCTTTTTACGCAATACTCGCATTTTATCTTGTTACATAGAACTTTATTTAGCAATTCTGTTTTCATTATTTATTTCAAGAGTTCTTAGACTTCAGACTCCTGCTCCCTGTGGGATCTATATCTTTATTTTGAAACTAGCTACATCCGATATGTGCACTTCCAGTTGTTAGTGCTCTGTTGCGTCGCCTGTTTTCCGACAACATGGACCTCCACGGTAGCATCTGGGACCTCTTGAGAAGGAGTATGGTCCACTTCCATGGCGGAAGGTTCATATGTTACCTTTTCCGGAGATCCAGCGGGTGCGTCAGAAGGTTGGACGCTACGAGTAGGAGGGGCGATGGTGGGAGATGCTTGGACAAACATCTATTTAATGTTTTTAGAAGCCCCGATGTTTTGGAGGTCTTCTTCAAACTCAAACTAGCCTTCTTCCTGAAACATGCAAAAGTATAAGTACAGGAATAAGAGTGGCAAAAGAAGATGTCGGATGATAAGGAGCTTACACGATAGTTGGTGCCTTGTTCAATGGGATACTAGTTAATCTTATTTTCTCCGCCTCCAGGGAGGCGGTGGATCTCTTGGAGGCTCCACCCTCCGTCTTATTTTTCTTGCCTCCGTTGGCACCATCAGAGGTGGAGCCCTTTCGCTTTCGCACCAACGGGAGTTCGTCGTCGGACATGATAGTAACTTCCTTCATCTTAGGGTCATAGACTTGAGAAGCCATACAGGTCTCCTCCAAGTCCCCCAGCTGTTAAGTGAATCCTAAGTTTTATATAAAAAGGTATGTGCAAGACGGAAGAACTGGAGTATATGTCATACATGGAAAATAAATAAGTACCTCTAGGCACTTGCTGCCCTCGAACATGTCCTAGGTGATGGTGAAGCCACGCTTTTGATCCTTCACCTTTACTATGTCCTTGAGACAAAACTTGACGGAGTCACTGGAGAAGTTGTCCTCGGAAATCCGGGGGCTATATTTCCTATCCTTGGTGTACTGGTGCATAAGCTTCACGCGGTGCTATAGAGGTTGGATCCACCTGACGAACCAGCAGATGGCTAGGTCCAATCTGGTCAGACCTATGTCTACGAACCAGTCAATCCACCTTACGGCGCGAGAGGCTTTGTCGTTAGAGGGGGGAGGGCTTGTGATCTCCATGTTGGGGCTTCAGCGGCGGCCCCGTCAACACAGTCTAGGTATGACGCTTCTCGGTCAGCCAGAGGGATATCTGGGCCGTAGAAGTATGACCGTTGCCAGTTCTTGCAGGATTCGTGTCCCACGATGTCAGGAATCGCCGGCCAGGCCGGATCTTAAAGCTAATTGTTCCACAATTTCCGAGCTCCTCCTTTCTCACATCGGCTTCCCTCTTCGCGGTGAAGAAATAGATGAATAGATCTAACCTAGGCCTAATTCCTAGGTATCCCTCGCATAACACCGTGTAATTGCTGAGCATGAGGATACTATTCAGAGAAAGGTTCTGAGGTTGAACCCGGAAGTGTTCGAGGACTTGGATGAAGAACTCGGAAATTGGGAGGGAGACGCTGCACACAAACTACGCCTTGAGGTATACCTTTTCTCCGTCTTAGGGAGAAGGAGTGACCTCGCCGGCTGGCGCCGCCCGCCAGACCAGGCCCTCCGTTGCAGGGAGGTACCCTTCAGCGAGCACCTCCTTGAGGTCGCTCTCGGAGATGTATGACCCACTCCATTATCCATTGTGGGAGTCAGCTTCCTCCTCCAATGGCTCCAGCGCAGCTGGAATTTGGTCGCCACCGGTGGACTCGACCACCATGCTGTGTGGCACCACCACGCCCTCCAGTGGGACATGGACAGAGCCAGATAGCTTGGCCATGGCATCACCGGACACCGACATTGATGGAGCGCTGCTGCTAGCCATTAGGGTGGATGGAGGTGATTGGAGATTCGAAAAAAATGTTAGAGTTTTCCTCTGTGTGCGCGAAGAGCTCGAGGAGAGGTTTGGCTGGAGGAAGGTGATGACACAAGGAAGAATGAGGTGAAAAGATAAAATTCCACCATAGTTGAAATATTTAGTACTTGGCGTCAAGATTCCTGCAAGTTGATCCAACGGTTGATGCATGGACATTGCATGCGCGAGCGTGTTCGCCACATTCCAATCGTGGCCGCCAATGTTTCGCATCCTTCATGCGGGAAAAACAGTTATGATTACGTTCTTTGCATGCGTGAGTTACGAGGCGGCGCTGACCTATGGTCTACGACATCTCGCTGACACGTGCAGATGAGCGGTCCCATCTGAAGATTTTGGAATGGACGGAACCTGTCCGGCTATGAGAAGAATACGATGGAAAGCTCGGTGATTCTCCGACTTACGTATCAAAGACGGAGAGCATTGCAGGGTTCTTGGGAGGAATACAAGATATTTCTTGGCGATTTGCCGACATTCATCTAGACGGAGCATTCAACTTGAAGAGGCAAGACAACGCAAGATCTCGGAGTTCTCCGGGGGCTACTGTTGGGGATATGCTAAATGGGTGTAACCATTGCATATCTCTAATCTGGATAACCCTGGTGGCCCACATTTGGTAGCAAGGCCTATAGCCTGTTGGGTGGCCCAGTTAGAAGGATCCAGAAGGGAGTCCCATGCCGGATAAAGGAAGGATACGATGGAGTCACCAGCGTACCCGGTGCCTTGGAGTGCAAGACACACTAGACTAGTTGTATACTGTGTAGGACTCTGTAACCTGTCCGGCTAGGACTTTCCCTATAACCCTAGGATCTGGCGACTATATAAGTCGGACCTAGAGGAGCCTTTAGGGAAACAACACAAATCATATCGCGCACAGCGAACCAGTCCCTATAACCCGGCGTATCGCCATTATAGTGATTTATAGCAGGAGTAGGACTCAGCCACCGTCGTGGGATCTGAACCAGGGTAAGCTGTGTCACCTCATACCTGCCAACCGCCCGCCTCACCCCACGTCTCTAAACACGCTTTGTGAGGACCCCTCCATGGCATACTCGTCGGTAATACCACGACACTAGCAGCCACATAGTGAGTGCGGAAAGCTCCCTCAAAGTGGTTCCATGAAATACCATCAATATCCGGGTGGGTGAATTGGTAGTTATCCTACCATTCAGCAGCAGGTCCATCAAGTTGGTGCGCAGCAAAATGCCCCCTGTCAGCTCCAGCAGCTTGAACGGTATCCAGCTTCTTGTTGATTGTGCGGAGCCAGTCATTCGTTGTTATTGGTTCAGTGCTGCTTGAGAAGGTAGGAGGGTTTAACCTCAAAAACCTAGTCAAGTGATCCTGTTGAGGCGGCGGGGGTGGCAGAGACGGCAAGTTGTTGTTGTTGTTTTGCATATTCTGGGTGAGGAGTTAGATCATATGATTCTGAGAGGCCAAAAGTGGTGCAATCTTTGGAGGGAGATCGTTGTTTGCACGTCTTGGCGGAATCTACGGGGTTGGGGCAAAAAGTTAAGAGATAGATAGAAAGACTATGTAATAAACTCCTACCCTTATGAAAACACACAAAGAAACACGGAAATTCACACATAGCAGAAATGTTTAACACATAAATCATCCAAGTTTAACTAAAGCAATCATGTCTTATTACAATGGTGAATGACGTGATGTAGCCCGACCTACGGTCGTTACCATATCTAGGTATAAAACTTCTGACAAGTCGTCATGGACTCCAAAGGTGAATCATATCCTCTATGCGAGCCCACTTCCTACCCCCATTGAATGGTATACTAGTTCATACTCCGTTCTATGACCATGATAGGTTCACACCGACAAGTTCGGTGGCAAGGGAGGAAGCCAGTAGCATCAAGCCTAACAAGACAAAGGCTTGGAAGAGGAGACAAAAGAAGCAATGGAAGCACCGGAGTCTCCGATCTTGATGCCCAGAGTCTCCGTCCTCCGACCTCGGAGTATTCGGACCAGACTTTGGACCCCGCCTCGAACTCTCTATATGCCACCCTAGAGACATCCCCAGAGAGCGACGATGTCACTGGAGTCTCTGGCCCTTAGACCCCGTAGTCTCCGGCTGTGGACTACAGCAAGGACTCTGCTCCCTCACCAGAGTCTCCGACACTCAAGACTGGAGTCTTAGGTAGGCTAACCGGACAAGAATCAGGGGCAATGTAACTTCCAGCCGGCTGATCCCAGCCGGATGTAATAACCAAAGAGCGGGTCAGGAAAAAGGACAGACATAGAGCAAGCCAGCAAACCAATCAACCAGATAAGAAGACGCAGGCAAGGTACCTAGCCAGATGGATCTTACCAGCCGGACAAGGTAGCCGGTGGGATCGTACCAACCGAGAAGAGGAAGACGGATGAGACGGCTAGCCGGCTAAGGCAACCTAGCCGGATAGTCAGGACAGATGGATAACGCAGGGTACAATATCCTGCAACCCTAGCAGACAACGACTAGACAGAAGGACAGAGGCAGAGGCAGGGACGCTGGAGAAGACGGCCCATACCTGTGTCGGGCAGGAACAGGAGCCGCCGCCCGTGTTGGCCGTGGCGGCCTCCACTGTTTTCGTGACAGACGGGGGGCACGGCACTATGCAAGACGTCAGGGAGGTGAAACATTGTACCAGATTAGTCGGCCGGGTCTGCCTGTGGGACCCGCCAGTCGGCAGAGTTTTTGTCCATGCAGCCTCGGCCTATATAAGGGGCGGAAGGAGCATGTTAGCAAGGTCTGGTTCTTCTTCCTTCTAGATAGACCACTGATACAACTCGAGGAGCGCTTGTAGTCCTCAGTGTTCATCCAGATAGTCAGATCGACAGGAGTCGGGGTGTTACATCACCACGAGGGCCCTGAACCTAGGTACTTCTTGCGTCCCTGACGTATGCTTGTGCCCAATCCCTCCTGCGGATGCCGTCACTCGCTCCCACACCTCTATCTTGCCTGCTAAGGCACTGCCGTTTCCATACCAATGACATTCTACATTTAAAATTACAAAGGATTTAGACTGAGTTTATGAAAATATGAGTTTAAACAACTCCACTAGAAAACATTATCCCCAAAGAATGTCTTAGTGATTACACGATCCTAATTCACTACATCACCCCCGATTGTCACGGCCGGCGATATAGTTGCAAAGGTGGACGTCAACACGTCGATCACATCATTCATGTGACTCATGCTCGATCTTTCAACCATCTCGTGTTACGAGGCCATGTCTATACATGCTAGGCTTGCCAACTGTAACTCGTGAGTATTGCAGTGCAACAAGGCTTACACCCACCATATGTGAACGCAATTATGCTTGATACCCGATCATCATGGTCTGCCTCATAACAGAGAACTTTCTTGGTGGTGCACATACGAGGGAAACAATATCATTGGAATTAAGTTTGTTTAGGAATCATCTTATTAATGCTACCATCGAGTATCTAATACTTAGCACACAACAAGATACACAAAACAAAAATAAATCAAATGTGATATGGTCCTTCGCTCTGTGATCTCCATCCAGTGCCTCCGGGTCTGGCGCCAGGGTGCCGGTGCCCCTGGTGTGTACTCCACCATCATGATGACAGTTACTAAAACTTAGCAATAGAAAGTAAACTACTTTACCTTGAGTATGACCATATCACATCACAACACCCCTGCAAAACAAAGTTAGACGCCTCTACTTTATCTTTGCATGTTTTACGTGGTTGTTAGGGCTTTCACGCAAGAACCATTCTTACCTAAGAAATTCAACCACAACGCTGATTAGATAATTGTTTATACTACATCCCTTTCTAGGCCCTCCTTTGTAAATGCTATATCAACTATTGAGAGAGAGATAGACACCCGCTATCCACTTATATGGAACAAGCTGTATGTCGAGTGTGGAACCAGTCTCATCTAAGAGTATGCGTAAGGTCAGTCCAATCGCTTCATCAATCAATACCACGATATAAACAAGTACACATAGGGGCTAAAAATTAAAGAATCAATACCCACATGTTACAAATCGTGTGTTCTACTTGTACAAGCAGTACTACGCATAGATTAACTCTGATACCACTATTGGGGTTCGAGGAAAAAAACAAAAAAAAATCCTACGAACAAAACCCTAATGACAGAATCTATCTACTAGTAATGTAATAATGGAAGGGGATACGGTATTCATACCTTTGAAGACCGAGTGCGGTTAATGTAATGCGAGGAACATGGTTGATGAATTCGTTTCGACGCTGACCTTGAGGTCACAAAGTCTAACGGCCCTGATAACTCCTAGCGCCGAAAGCACGACGCCTCCTGAGGGAGTCCCACACATATGGTACTTGATGATGACTCCTGCTTCTCCCCTTTCTAGCCGAGACTGCGGAAGTAGATCTCTAGGCTCCAAATCCCGCAGCGCGACGGCGCTCCACGGTGAAGAACTCCTCACGCGTACAACCCTGACAAGGGGGCCACGATCACAAGAGAGAGAGAGAGAAGAGATAGGATACACATGCTTTTTTTGTATTTTATTGTGTGTTTTAATCATCCTATGGGCACCTCTATATATAGGCATAGGGAGGGGCTCCCTCCACCTTAGGTGCCCCATGTGGGACTAAAACTAATAGGAAAAGGGGGCAAAATAGCTCCCAGCCGGCTGGGCCCTTTGGGAAAACCCAGGTGGGCCACCCTGGCGCCGGCCCAGATCGGTGAAAAGCAGCGGTAGCGGACAGGTGGGCGGGCGGGCGACCTTGGCCGGTGGGCTGACCACGCGGCCCACCCAGGCGCGCGCAACGCAAAGTAGCCCGGCGCGGCAGCGGGCAGGCCTAGGGTGCCCGGCTTCGTGGGGTCGTGTCCCAGCAGCAGGTGGTTGGTGGCACGCAATGGCTTGCCGCCCCATGTGGCTCGCACTACATGCCGCCCACGAGGGCTGGTCAAACTAGCCCCTTTTTGCTATTTCTTTTGCCTTTTCACGTTGTTTCTTTTTAGGTAAAATCCCTCTAGGTTTTTTCCTAATAAGAAAGATTACTTTATAAATATTTATTTAGAACATATTAATTCACAATTAACATATAATAAACATGCATTTAAATCACCATTTATCTAAAACTCTTTCCGGTCCCTTTTTCTTTATTCTTTCTCAAAACACCTTTGGATCTCTCCAGAACATTTCTGGTTTCTCTCTTCTCTTTTCTTTAGTGATTCCGAATATGCCTATAACGATCTCTAAGATTTGGGAAGCCCTTAAGCATGCTACACAATGGTTCGGGAACACACCAGACATGGTCAAGACTCCTCTCTTACCAATGATCAACAACCGGACTTGGATGCCATGATGACCACATGTGCATTCCACGAAACTTGTCGTTCAACCATAAAGGCAGTGTCTTATTCTTTTTGTCTCTATGATACTTGTATTCTCTAAGGCTTGATCAATGAAATCACCATGTCAGGTTCAACCTTGTTACCTACAATAACTATTTTACTTGATCCGATAAGTTATATCCCTCGTGACATAGTCACACGCTGCACACCTTATGGATATAACTTATCTGAGTGGTCCCATAGTATCTTCTGTCACGCAGATGGACAAATCCTGCTCTTGACGCATACGCCTCAACCTGTTCCTCCAAATACCCATTGTCACCCTTATGATCACCATTCCATCGAGTGGCGTTAGGTGTCATTAAAGTATTCTCAGGAGACAATTCTTAGATACACTACTAGGAAAACGGCTATAGGTAATCCACACTTCTGTGGCGCACTTGCTAGTAGTGCCCCACGGGTAAAATAGGCATGGCGCACTGCCCACAGGTGCCCTACGGCTAACTTCCATAAGCGTGGCGCACATGGGGGTGGTGCGCCACGGCTATGTGTGGGCCAGGACACAGGTGGCCGTAACACACATACCCGTAGCGCATTAGGTCAAGGTGCGCTACGGATGTGTCACTTAGCCGTAGCGCACCTTGACCTAGTGCGCTACGGGAATGTGTACTGCAGCAGCTGGGTCCACTTAGCCGTAGGGCACTCTTCCCTAGTGCCCTACGACTAAGTGACCTGCACCAACTCCAACCCCCCCCCCCCCCGTGGATCGCCTTTTTAGGTTTTGCAAAAATAAAAGAAAATGATAAACACTCCCAAAAATAAAATCATTTCATATTTAGGTAGGTAATGTGGTCTAGTTTGTAGGAAAATTAACAAACATGCATTTCGACTTTTTATGCAAAAAAAGATTATGCCACGGTAAAACGGCCGTAACTTTTGCATACGATGTCGGAAAAATACGTATAATATACCAAAATGACGAGAACGAGATTTCGCATTCGCTCGCAATGACCTATAGTCGTTTAGCGATTTTTAGATTTTCAAAATTCGAAAAGAGTAAAAAGTTACGGTCAAAAGACTGTTTTTTCCTACAGAAAAAAAAAGATGGCAACTTACCCGTAGCGCACCACTACCTAGTGCGCTACGAGTAAGTTGGGCAGGATTCAAAATTTGAATCCCCACCCCGCCCACCTACCCCTTTTCTTTTCCCTCCCCTTCTCTCATTTTCCTTTTCCTTCCTTCTCCTTTCCTTCTTCTTCTCCTCCTTCTCCTTCTCATTTTCCTTCTCCTCCTTCTCTTTCTCCTTCTCTTTCTCCTTCTCATTTCCTCCTCCTCCTCCTCCTCCTCCTCCTTCTCGTTCTCCTCCTCTTCCTCCTCCTTGCAGTGAAGATGGTGGCGGCGGCCTCCTCCTTGTAGTTCCGACGACGAGGCGGCGGGCTCCTTCTTCTTCTCCTCCTCTTCCTCCTCCTTGTAGTTCCGATGACGACGAGGCCTCCTCTTCTTGTTCTCCTCCTCTTCTTCTCCTCCTTTTCTTCTCCTCCTCTTCTCCTCCTCCTCCTCCTCCTCCTCCTTGCAGTTCCGACGACGACGACGAGGAGGTGACGACGACGACCTGCACCGACGAGCGACGACACTGACGACGAGATCCAGATCTGCCGCTTTTTTTGAATTTTTAAATTTATATTTGTGGCGCACAGCATGTAGTGCGCCACGGTTATCGTTTCATGCTCATGGCACACCTGGACTACTTTCTGTGGCGCACTGGCATGTGCGCCACGCCTATCTCGACACAACCGTGGCGCACTAGGCAGTGAGCCACGGCTATGAGATAGCCGGAGCGCGATGCCCGTGGCGCACTGCTAGTGCGCCACGGATGGCCTTTTCAGGTGCGCCACGAACAGGCGTTTTCCTAGTAGTGATATGGTCTCACGGTCTAAGGAACGAGCACTACGTTTCCTAATAATCGCAACTTAAACTTTGTGACATGATCGTGTTATGATGCTATAGATAGGGTATGTTCACAATCTCATTCTCCAATGAGATGAATCCATTGTCAATGGTTGCTGAGGCACCAACATGATCAGGAAACCTTAATCATATGTTGACCAATGAACCAATGACTAGAGTTTCACTAGGAACACCTAGATGTTTGTCTATCACATGTGCATTGACATTTTCATTCAATACACTTATAGCATGATATAAAACTTAATCATAAAATTTATGAAATATGCTAATAATCAATATTATTATTTGTCTCTAGGGCATATTTCCTTCAAGTCTCCAACTTGCACTAGAGTACAAATAAACTAGATGCATTTGTTATTCAATCATCCGTGCCAGACAACTTGGCACTTCTGATTATGCTTGCTCATGGAAGAGGTTTAATTCTAGGATATGAACATTTCATTCCTTACGAATCCTTTGCAACTTATTAACGTCATCCTTTATGACACTAATATCTTTTTATCATCTCTATGATAACTTCTTGTGTATCACATCATATGACCTGCAAAAACAAGTTAGACGCCTCTAATTTATTTTTGTATATTTTACGCATATGTGGGATTTCTAGAAAACAATCATTCTACCTACAAACTTCATCCATAATGGTGATAACAAAGTTATTAGCAGTCCGTTGTAAATCAGATATTAACTATAGTGGGAGAGACAGACACCCGCTAGTCACTTATGCAAAAATAGCTGCATGTCAAGCGTGGAACATGTCTCATGTGCGAGGACATGTAAAGTTTCTTCGGTCCGCTTCATCCCACTATGCCACTAATATCCAAAGTACACGAAAGTTTGCAATAACATGATCATCAAACGCCCATCTCCATGTGTTCTAACCATTCAAAGCATCTACGCATAGACATAACTTTGATACCACTGATGGGGTTCGTTGCATAGAAAACAAAAAATCCTACGGTTGCAACAACCAAGATCGAATCAAGGCGATACTTTGTAACTGTTTTAGAAGGACTCACCCTTGAAGACCGTAAGCGGATTAACATTTTCGCAAACAAACGTGGTTGTATTATATGTGCACGACCATCCTCAAGGACGTGCGGATAATCAGCGCCACAAGAGGGCATTGCTTCCATAATCGGTCACACGTATGGTGTGTCGACGAGTTATGTCCCTTGCTCCAGCCAGGCAGTGGAAGTAGAGGATCCCTGGGAATTCTAGCAACACTACGACATGGCAGTGGTGGTGGTGGTGGGGAAGATCTCGAGCAGGGCTTTTCTTAAGCACCTTTCTCTTGGGAATGGACAAGCTAGAAAGGGGAATAAGATGCCATCCAAACGGCATATGAGAAGAGAAGGAATGAGTGAATGAGAGGGAGGTCTCCACCTCGTTCTATAGGGGAAGGGGCAACCCCCTCCCTTGACCGATGGCCAAGGAGGGTGCCCCCTTGTAACACCCCCGGGATCAGGGCTAAACAAATCTCAGACCTCCGTCTGACATAAGCTTAACCTTGAGCTCGAGGATATCTAGTGAAGAATCGGTAACACGACAGCAAGCTCATAACTGATCAAAGAACCAAATTATTACAAGCAGAGGTCACTAACCACAAAGATCAAACAACAGAAGGCAAATTATGCTATTAAGTATAGCAAACTTAAAAAATGGCCTAAGAGGCCTAAAGCATAACGATGACGTCCCAGCCCATAGATTCCAGGCTGCCGACCGGGAACCCCAAGCTACTCGTCGGTGTCGATGTTGTATGGAACTCGTCTTCAGGGGAACACTTACTCTGCCAAAAGTATCAACAATACAAGGGTGAGTAAATGGTGTACTCCGCGAGACTTATGGCTAGTGGAGTTGTTTTGCATAAATCCATCTTTGTTTGTAAAACAAGAGGGAGAAGAAGCTCGTCTATTCAGAATATTTTAAAATGGATAAGAGAGCGACATCTTCAAAGTATTGATCATCATATTTTGATATCCACCAAGTCATCTTCATCTGAACCCTAACTAGGATCACCCTCTCGTACCCATGAGGAAGCATCCTTAAGCACACGTTGATCTACCAAATTTTACGATTAGGTTCATGTTATCTATGATCTCACGTCCATTCCCAAGTCGTCCATAATCGTGGACACGGCTTTTCTAAAAGATTATTACCCAGCAGGAGTGTACAACTTTACCCACACGTACTAACCGACTCTTAATGCCACATGATTAGCCCTCTTCCTTGGAAGGCCGGCAGAGGGTGGTTAGACATGACCTTTACCTTGCTTTCGCCGACACCATGAGTCGCGCCCTAAGGATGGTTCCGCCATAACGGGTCAACTCCCGAATCCGGTCCATATAGATGTGAGGCGAGGTTAGTTTACCAGGGGCGCTATCTACCCCAAGCAACCTCGGCCACTCTTACCTACCTATTATGAATGCACCTCCTTCACCGCCTTCGAGAAGATCCAGAATGCATGTCGAATGGAACGCCCAAACTATGTGACTTATGGAATCTACTATGTAAGTTAGTCAATCGAGGGGTCCCCGTGAACCCTGTGTGGCTGTACGCTCGTCTCGGTTCCAAATGCAAGAACTCGGGTCCTAGTGGTGGCGAGCATGGGACTAGAAAAACCACATCCCACCGTGGCCTCCCATACAAGCCTTAGCATGTTTAATATCATATCACCTCTGATCTCATCTCATCATGTTCTCATGACATACTAGATTCTCTGTATCTAATACATCATCTGGATAGACCAGACTCAACAACTATGCATGGCTAAGCAGGACACAGATATAAGCTTTAGCAGTGCACAAAAGACAAACCTAGTTATGCTAGGAGCCGTGGATTAGGTAATATAATCTCAAATGGATTAATGTAATAGATAGGATACTCTATCTATCGATATAATACCATAGTAGAATCGTATGCATCATGGTAGAAATTGAAATGCTTTCGAAATCATAGGATTATATCATGGTGGGGCTATGCTTGCCTTTGCCAGTTGATAACCCATAAGCAGATCTTTAGCCATATTGAACTTTACTTGGTTATTGTTGGTCAAGTATTGTTCATCGATCTTCGATGGTCTTGATCTCAGTCTTTGATATTGATCTCGATATCGATACCGTATTCTTCCGAGGAAGAACCAAATACGGAAAGAAAGGGAAACAATAAACACATGGCATTGATGCAATGCTCAAGAAAGGATGATGATATGACAAGTTAAATTGCATTGAAATAACCCCCTAAAGCATGCTCGACCATTTAATCGGGGTTCCGAGGGGTGAAAACCCTAACTCGGAATAACTCCGGAATCACCTGTGAGGGGTTACTATGTTGTTCTAACTATACTTGTCATTGTAGTTGTTTAACAATGCATGATTATAGCTCTAATAGATAGTTCTCATTTTTCTAAACATTTTGATATATTATTCGAATTTTTCTGACTAAATATGAGTTAGTTATTGATTTTACAAGTTTTATTCATTTTCTGAAATTATTAAACCATATTTAAAAGCTTTACTGCGTCACTATGACATTAGCGGGGGCGTTTAATCTTTTTACACCCGGGGTATAGCTAACCCAAGTGACTGACAGATGGGCCCAAGGCCACATCAGCAGCGACGTGGGCCAGGGGAGACTCGGCATGGTTGGTTGGGCTGACCACGTCTGCTGACGTCACGATGACGCCAGTGTGGCATCATCCGATGGTGATCCTCCTAGGTGACACATGGGGATGGTGCTAGGTGGCTCGCGGGGAAGCGTGGGTTGCCTAGTTTGACACGGAGCGAGGCGGGTTTCCTAAAGGCGGTGGCGCCGGCGCTATTTAACCACTGGAGCATGGCCAGTGACGGCGAATGACGACGACGGTGACAGTTGCATGGCGCGGGCTCATAGAGGAAAAGGAGGAAACATGGAGGTCCAAGAGGACCGTGGTCTCACCAGGAACATAGAGAAGGGGTAAGCTCGGGGAGGCGTGGTCAGGAGCGACGGCAATGGCGATGGCGGCGCTCGGCCGGGCTCGGGAAGACAAGGTCGATGCCAATGACTGGAGGCGCTCGGGCTTGATTCCTCTAGCAAGGAGAAGGAGGAAGACGAGGCGGAGACGATGGTGCTCTCAGCTGTACCTGGGGCGATCGAAGTTAGCAGCTATGGGGCGGCCGGAGCTTGGGTTTTGGCTCGTGTCGAGAGAAAGAGAGAGAGGCGCTAGGGAGGATAATGAGAGGTTTAAGAGAAGAGGGTCATGGCTCGGCGGTTCTTATCCTCACGGGCGTTGGAGGCGCACATCGCAGCGCTTGCATGCATCGCAGCGGAGGCGGAGGCTGCGCTAGGCAGCTTCTTCGCTCGGCGGAGAAGATGACAGCGAAGGGGTATCCGGGCCTGGGCGGAGGTGGGCCATCTGCTGGGTCACTAGCTGCTGCGCGCATGAGAGAAAGAAGGCGAGGGAGATGGGCTACTGGGTTGGTTTGCCTATGGGTTTATTTTTTATCAACGGAACCCATTTTTATTTCTATTTGTATTTCTCTCTTTTGGTTTTGATGTTCAAATCTGTTTTGAGCCATTTGAGAAATACTAGAGGCTTTATAAAATATATAAAAATATTGCATGGCCCTTTTTATTCAGATTGGACTCAACACTTTTGTAGTTTTCAAAATATTCAAAACCTTTTGAATTTATTTTCAAATAGAGGGGGAGATTAGGGTTTAGGGTTTGCATTATTTCTTGTTGCATGCATTTTTAAGATGATGCCCATGATGCACGGTCAAACCCTAATTACTATTTATCTAAAACTAGGGTGTTACACCCCTCTTCTACCTCATTCATGTTGGTGGACACTCCACACACAAATATTCTTGTCCACCTCCTCCCATTGTCATGGTGGTGGCACGGCAGATGCCATGGGTACTCTAAAGTTGGGGCCAATGTGTACTAGTGCGATCCAGGGAGGGATAATGTAGTGGATTCTACACACACAGAATACTCTCAAGTTCTTTCTTAGAGCAACAATGGTTTACACTTTCTCCTTGAGCTGTACCAGAGAGAGGAGGAAGAAGCACTCACGAACCCTCTAAGTGTAAAATGAATTGATCCCCTCTCTAGGAGGCCCTGGCTCACCTTATAAAGGAGTGACAGGTTACATCTATGGCTGAGCTGGATAGCATATTCCAAGAATATGCTCTTCCCAAAAGGGTAATTCAGTGCGCCCCTTTCCCTGTCGCCCTTCTATCAACGGCAAAGACACAGAGCCCATGTCATGTGATCGTTGGACTCTAGGACTGTCACCTCCGTGACATCTCATCTATCCATCTGCCACTCTGGTCCTTGTCTGTAGCGCTTGTCTCTATGTGGATTCCTGAGGGAGAGACAGAGCAGAGTGTTGACCTTGGGCCTTGCTCTCTCCATCTAGAGCAAGCAATCTTCTGACTCGGTCTTGCCTATTATGACATGGACAAGCCTGTACCTGCAGATAGGAAATTTCCTAGACCTCATGCCGACATACCTTATATGTCAGCCGAGTCAAGCAATGTTCTTTAGCTCAGGGTAACCCGACCCTTATTCGGCCGACCCTTGTATAACTCGGTCGGGTCATGCCTTGGCCCGATTTATACCTCGGTGGGCTTTGCCCTTTTACCTTAGCTTGACCCTACCTGGCATCATCCCCACAACATTATTCCCCAAAGCTGGTGCGTCCTTAATGGCTTTAGCCGACAAGGCTACAACTGAATAACTTTTATCCGGAACTGATATTCGTGTTGCCAACATATGCTTTAGTCGGCCAATATTTGAGGTGCGATTTAGCCGCAATATCGTTGATCTTATAGTTAATCTGACTCATCTTGGCTTCATCCGAGACATGTCTCGTCGGTCGAGTCACTCAGTTTTGTCTGGGTTATTTCCCTTCCTTCCTTTGTAAGTTTCTCCCGTCCTAGGTGTCAATAATTATGTCACATCCCAAAATTTTCCAAATTTTGAAATGTGAAAAATAAATAAACAAATAAACAATTGTTGATTTTTAGGGTGAGAAGAAACTTTTTGATTCCAAATGGAAACATCAAAACCTATTTGGATCAAATAAAATCCTAAAGGGATTTAAAATATAAACACATAATAAATAAAGTTATAATAGTTGGAATCACTATTTTTGGATCTTTAAATAAAAAGATATGGTTTTTATAAAGCAAAGGTAGAAATATAAATAAGGATTATTTTATAGAGCCAAATTAAATCTTGGCCAAGCTTTTGAAATAAAACATTTCTATTTGATAAAAAGAGTAAAGGTTTATTTAAATAAAATAATGAAGATTTATTAATATCCAATTTTATTAAAGTAAATGCTTTTCCATTTTAAATAAACACTAAAACTTGTTAATTTATTTTAAATAAGATTTCCAAGTGTTTTTTTTAAATGAAACCTACTGAAAAGGTTTGGTTTTATTTTAGATTTCAAATAGAGTTTTTTTTTAATAAATTAAATCCTATTTGAATTAAAGACTAAGGTCTATTTATTTAATTATTAATAGATCCTAAAAGAGTAAAAGAATTAATTTATTTTGGACTTTGGATTATGTTGTTAAACAGAACTAAAATCAATACAAAGTTTGGTGGTGGTTTGATTTGAATTGGAGTTTGAATTATTTGTTTAAAAATCAAAACAGAAATTCAAATTGTAAAAAGAAAAAGCTTTCAGTATAAAAAAAATGAATCTAACTCAACCCACTAAGCAAGGCCCAGCAAGCCCAACTCCATCCCAACTAAATCACCCCCGTGGTGAAACGTTTTCTCACTCGCGTCTGGACCCGCTGAGTCACTGACGATTGGACCCCACTCCCACTTCCTCCACCTCGCTGACAGACAGACCCCACACGAATGTGCTTCGTTTCCACCCGCGACCAGCTCCTCGCTGCCGTTTCCAGGCGATTAACTCCGGCGTTGAATTCTCTTAATTGGCAGGCTTAATTCCTCTGGTGACCATGCACACATAAGCACCACGCTCTCCTCTCTCTTTCCCCCCAAACATCGCCTCCCCACTGCCCCTAGGCCGCTCCAATTTGTCCCCACACCACCTCTATCTCCGACGACTATTCCGGCCAATTCCGGCGAACCGCAGCCACCCCTCGCCTCCCACTGCACGCAGCCTTGCACGCCAGCACCAGACGCACCTGTTAGTGCCTCACACTCGCCCGCGCGTGCCCCGCAGCCTCGGCTTCGTCATCACCCGAACGCCACCGCCGTCTGTCTCGTCTCCGTCGAGTTTCCCCTGTAAGCTCCGACCGCCATGAGCCCTCCCAAGGATACTCCCGTACTCCCCACGCCCGCCCGCGTCTAACCATGTGCCCCGTTTTTCTTAGCTCTCTCCCAAGCATCGCCCCCGACGGCAACCAGAGACACCCGACGCCGCTGCTAGCTCCAGCGAGCAATCCACGCAGCCCCGGTGCGCCCCTCATCAAGCTAACCACACCTCGAGCTTCACCGCACCTCTGTGAGCACGGTTAGCTACTCCTCCCTCTCCCTCGCTTCCTAAATCGTCGCCAACGCCACTGGCCGAGCGTGCGCCACCGCCAGCCGCCGCTAGCGCCGCCAGTTCTTGGTCAAACGCGCTGTGCCCATTGGATCTGAATCTTGCGGCTAAGATTAGATTTAGGCAAAGGGGTATGCATCCATCTGTGCCGCACGATCTTATTTAGATCCAACGACTCGCAGAGAGCGATCCGCGCGAACCGTTACCAGCCAATAGAATCGAGCCACGTGGACAGAGTTTGGTTTAAAATAGAAATTAGAATCTATTAGATTTGCAAACTTGTAAAATTCATAACTTTAATTCTACATGTCCAAATTTTGCAAATTTTATATCAATGGAATCGGCAAGACAAATCCTACCCAACCATGCATTTTGTTTAATGTTTTGCTTCTAGAAAATTGGGTGGAATTGCAGAAACATGTGTAGGCATATTTTGAATATAAAAATTGTTCTAGAAATATTTTTTAAGATAAAATCTTTGCTAATTGATTTCTTTTGAACCTACTGAACATAGGAACCAACTTATGTATTTAAAAATGTATTTTGTGAGGTTAAGGAATAAATATTTGAATTAGCACATTTCTAGTCAAATAAAAATATTATTTATGGTTTAGAAATGAATTTTGAGTAAAACCTTTGGGAAATGATTTGATTCAAACCTTCTGACCCTAAACACCAAGTTTTGAGATTAACAACATATTTTATGAACTATATAAAGTTGTTGCTTTGCTAAAAGATATTTCAACAGCATAATATTTGGTTTATGAGATAAAACCTTTTGCAAATGGTTTTACCACTTTTGTAAATGACCAATGTGAGCTTGAAAATGTTTAGAGCCTAGTAGAAACCACTTTTCCAAATAAAACTAACTTTTGCATGCTTGCATGCATGACCTTATTTTTGTCATTTTATGTGGTGAAATGGTTTGAATGCGAGTTGAATTTCTGTTTGCTTGATTTGAATTATAGTGAAGTTAGAAGAGTGTGATATTTGCAATATCAAGAAGTGAACCAACATTCTCTACTAAAAAGTCAAGTGACACTATCATCCATGTCCTAATATTTTCATTACACTTAGTGGATTTTTGTAACATGAATGATAAGGACTACTACATTTTATGCTATGCTAAATCCTATTAGGATACGCTTATATATTCCTTAGTGAAAACATTGTAGTTGTAGTATGCTTAGCCCTGCTATTTATTTGGGATGGGATACATGTTATGATTATATGAAGAGTTGAAAAGATATATGTTTTATATAATAAAACAAGTACTCAATGAATGTAACACCCTCAGAATCGGACCTATGCAAGTTTGAACAAAATTCGCCAAACCCGCATAGAAACGATTCAAAGGTGCCCACCAGGCACTTTCGTGCGGGTGGAAAACGAAGTAATAACATTACACAACAGTCCTCGATGGGACCCATGAAGATATATATAACAATGACTCAAAGAGTCAAGAATACGATATAATATACAAAGATCCAAATCACCTTGAAAATGATCGGCGTCCGACTACGGACAAGATGCAAATGGGGCTAAGAGCCTCAAGAATATCAATGGCGTCCATGACCCTGCCAAGCCGGAAGGGTAACCGCTAACGACGTCGATCTCAAAACCTGCTTGACAAAAGGTGCGAAAAGGGCAAAGCAGAAAACAAAGAAGGAGCCAAGATCGAGGCCAAGACAGCGAGGCTAGAATTCGCGGTCCTCGCCTACATAGGTATGGTGGATGGCGGCGGCAAGATGCGCTAAACAACCTATAGAGACTCGATACAATGGCGGTTATCGAGAGGGTGGGAATGTCCTATCCGGATCCAACTGAAACTAACACCAAACAAACCCATCTGGCGTTTCCCCTCGAGACCAATCGAGGAAGTCAACCGAGGAACTCACCGTTGGCGGTTTTATTTAATTAGTTATAGTTGCGGCACTTTACTAGTCGGTTTAGATAATCGTCCGGTAAAGTAAGTGGGCACTTTTAGTTAATCATTCCGTGATAGTTGCAACAATTACTACTCGTGCATTTAGCATGAGATAAACCCAAAACCCAGCTTGTTGGTACTTTTATTCAGCCAATTCGTTGTAGTTGCAATACTTACTAGTCGATACATTTGTCGCAAGCGACAACCGAACAAGCAATGGTGGGCGTATTAATTAGCCATTCCGTTATAGTGAAGCTGATTACTAGTCATTATAAGTCAAATTAATAGTAAACTTTAGTTATGCTTGTCTATGATCGAGATCAGGCTCCAAGTCGTCCATATCCGCGGACACGGCTTTGAAAGTTTTACCGGCGGGTGCACCAATAGCAACACACGCTCGATCAACCTCGGAAAAACCAAATCAAAACCCAACGAGGCTTTCACGACTGAACAATCACAGGATTCAGAAATATTTCAGGGGGCCACCCCTTTGAGTAGAACCCGCAATGAAGTAAGCTAGCTTCGAGACGGCCTCAAGGTTAGCGCCAATGGCTGTAAGCGACTGGGAACCCGAAAGTGTGGCTGGGCTTGTCGATACCGCGTAATCACTCCGCCTTCCTAAACAGTACAGTGTGCTCCTCGCACAATCGTAAATAAAGCGGTAAACATGGCATAAGTACAGGATCGTAAATAAAACCTCAAACTAGTTTGTGGCCCCATGAAATAAGAAAGAATCAAGCTCTGGCTCAGGGGGGTCCCATATACCTCCCGGATGTGGATAGCGCGCAAAATCAAGGAACAGGTATCAAGTACTCGGGGTCTTACGGGACACAAGTGGGCGTTCGGAAACCAAATATTTTTCTATCACCCACCGATGCCTCTGCTTATTCAATTTTAGTTGTTAAACAGGAATTTAAAGTGACGATAAGTAAAACTAGAATCATCTCCAACAACAACATGCGGCAATACATCAGCAACTATGGCATATGGCGACACACATTAGCACTTAAGCAAGCAGCTACGACACGCAAGTCCAACTATCTACCAAACAACAGGTACTAGGATGTGTCCAAGGCAATATAAGGTCATAGGGATATCACGAACGAAACTAGAGCATCGCAACACAGATAGCAATAGATCAACAGGAAGGAGTAAATTACTATAAAGTAAGATAGGTAGAAAGGGGGAGATGCTCGCCTGAAAACATTGTCGAAGGTTTTCCCCGAAGATCGGGGCGAAGCTCACATCAACTCAACGGCCCTATCCGCGAAGAACCAAATCACTAGAAGAAACACCGGATGCGATATTTAATACAACGGCAGAAGATCGGCATGATGCATGTATGATGCATGGCATGGCAAGGTGCGATGCAATTAGGTCAGATTAGGCGGAACCGGGGCTCCGACAATTAATCAAGTGGTTCAAGTTGTTTAGAAACCCCGCATTTTAAATGTTGTTTAACAAGGCAGAATATATCACCGGTTCGCTACACAAGTTTTAAATGAGGCCATTATAAGGCTAGATTTGCCCGCATATGGGCCCCATATTTAATTATTAGGTGAATCGGCATAAGGCCCCCAACCCACAGATATGGATGCATGCATGAACAATTAAGATGCGACAAGTTGTATTGTGTTATAAAATAGGGTTCAGGAAAAAGGCTCACACGCTAGGGGTTCGACGATCTTGGTCCGGGGGTTCGGGGTTCGACAGGGTTCGGGGTCCAGGGTTCGACGGTCTCGGTGTTCCGGGGGTTAGGGTCTTGGCGTTCCGGGAAGCCGGACTTGGTTCGGTTTCAGGGGCGCATCGGGTCCTTCCGGGGCGGTGTCGTTCTTGTCGTTGCGCAGATCTTGTCGGACTCGCGGTCCTCGGGTCGGACTTGGCGTCCGGGGGAAAATACTTGGCGTTCGCGTCGGTGTCTTCACTGTCCGGGTTCTCGAGCATCACATCCGGGAAAGGAGAACTTGCCGCGCATGTGGTCTTTGGATCCAGGTTTTCATTCATGGCGTTCCATGGTCGATCTTGTTGATGGTCCAGCAAAAGCCACCGGGTCCGGTCTTGGTTCCATTGTCGATGGCGATCTTGGCGGAACACTTCGGGTGGTGACGATCTTGAGGTTTCGAGTTGAAGACCCTGGCGGTTAACTTCAATTGCCGGTGTCGAGGAGGCCGTGTATTTCCACTAGGTTCAGTGGGATGAGGACTTGTTCAACACCGATGGCCTTGTCCGACTTGTCGCGCTTGTCAAACGGAAGAACTTGGCCTTGGTCACCGGGATCGGGCGTCGGGAGCGGTCTTTGGATTCCGAAGAGGCGAGCCACGCGTTTCATGAAGGCGTTCCTGTCGATGGTAGGTCCTGGCATTGCGTACATGGCAGGGGCAAGGGTCGGCTTCGGGACCAAGCGGTGCTCGGTCGGCGACGCCGCAAGGCCGTGGGCGCCGAAGGCGAGGCCGAGGCGGTTGACCGACGGCGTCGAGGCGGATAAACCTGGGCGCGACGGAAGCGACGGACCAGCGCGGTACCGGAGGAGGAGGCAGGCGCCGCCGGGCGAGGAGCCGGGCGGCCGGCGCCAGGGGACGGCGACGGCAGAGGCGACGGCAGAAGCGAGGCAGAGGTGCAGGGCGCTGGGGAAACAGCCGAGGCGGAGGCAGCCTCGCCGGAGAGCGGAGGGCGGAGAGGCGCGCGACGCGGGACCGTTGGCGGAGCGGGGACGGGAGAGCGGAGGCGGGCAGGCGGCAGAGAAAGCAGCGGGCGGCTCATGAGGCGAGGGCAGTAGGCGGGCGGGCTGGAGCTAGGGGAGGAGAGAGGCGCGCAGGCTGGGTGTCTTGAGGCCGGCTCGCGTCAGGCGTGGGCTCCGGCGGCCTTGTGGGCGGCCGGGCTTGACGGGCAAGGCCTGACGGCGATCTTGTGAGAGAGCGTGGGAGGAAGAGGGATGGTGGGGAGCGGGCGAGGAGGAGGGAAGCGAGGCGGAGGCGTGAGCCGGAGCGGGAGAAGGCGGGGCCTTGTCGCTGGGGCTGTGGAGGCGCTCATGGACTCGGGGGAAGAAAAGAAAGCGTGGGGGAAGAGGAACAGGGACAGCGAGTGGGCCCGGGAGGAAGGGTGGGACCCAGGGGCACGGCCAGGGGCGGGTGGAACGCGCCAGGGAGGCCGGGGGCGGTGGGTGGCTCGGTGGGGCCGGGCGTCAGAGGTGGGATAGGGCAGGCGTGTAGTGCGTGTGTAGAGCCAGGAAGGTGAGTGGGGGATGGTTGAGTGGCTGTGTGAGAGAGAGGAGAGAGAGGGGAGAGTGATGTGTCAGCGGATGGTTGGTGGGGGAGTTGGGCTGGGCTTATGTGGCGCATGGGGATTGGTGGGAGTGATGTGGAGGGTAGGTTGGGTAGGAATTTGGGTAGGTTTAGAAATTAGAGGGGCAGGTTGGGGTGGACCGATTTAGCTTTCTGGGGCGGTCGTTCGGTCGGTTCGGACCGTTCGACTGCCCCACCAAAATAATTATAATTTTTATTTAATTTAATTGGGCCGTTTGCAACCCGATAGCAACAAACAAAATAACTCCGGAGACCCGGGTTTTGATGTTTGAAAAATAAGAGGGGCGTTTAGAAAACAACACGGCTTTGCAAACATGGTTTTTATGCGAACAATGCATGATGATGACGATGCAATGCACAAATCCAACGCGATTTTCTAGTAGTGGTTTTGCGGGATGCCACAATGAACCACCTGGGTGGACAAGGATACTCAAGATTGGACAAGGTGGCAACAAAAGGAACCATGTTTATATGGCTATCTCTTTTTGTATGTGCACTAGAAGAAAACCACCCAGGGACTTAGAGATTGAACATATTTCTCAAATGCATTGGCTTACGTATGCGACCACATGCTAAATGGGCTCTGGCTTAGTCAACTACATAGTGGAAGACCCATGCATTGGCATCTTCAGGTTAACTAGAATTGTGTAAGGGAAATTTATCCCTACATTGGTGCCTGGTTGACAAGCTAGCATTGTGTATTGGGAGGACTTCTATGGAAAGACTTTGTCACATTCTCGATCTGCCGGTACTCCATTTGGTGTGTACTTATCCAGCGGCCACTGGTGGCGTCAAGACGAGATTGTGTCATGTGGGTGAAGTGTACAACTTCTGCAGAAGATCAAATTCTAAGTACTTAGCCGTGTCTCCCGTTATGGACAATACTGAGCAACTAAGGCCTGAAGCTATGGAAGACCTCGACATTCCAATTTCTCAAAGTAAAACTTGATTGTGACAACAAGGGATTTGAAGCACTTGGAGTTTTCCAAGAAGTTCAGAAAGATTTGACAAAAGATCAAAATTATTTTGAAAAGATAGGATAAAACTATTTTGCTTTCTGCAAATGAGCCTAAACTCTACTTAGCCAAATATGCATGTAATGATAGGATCCACTTATTTCTACATAGTAGTGAAACTTGTCAATACAATTAAAATGTATTGACCCTTGTGGCTGCAACTTATTATGTTGCAGGTTCGTTTGATGTTAGTGAAGTGTGTTGAATAGGATTACAAGTCTACAACCAACATGATTGCCTGTGGCACTTTGAAGATGAAGGACTCCATGCTTTATAGATATTATGCTACATTGTAATGTGATAGCCAAATGAGCTATGTAAGATGATATGAATTATTTTATTCCTGGTTATAAAGTTGTATTATGACCTTTGTTTCTTGATATTACATCTTAAATGTGGATGCTAGCTATTTATCCAGGGACTAGCATTGTAAATACAGGGATCTCTACCTTATTAAAGGTTGGGAACCTTACATATGGTATCAGAGCACTGTGTTGCCTGTAGGATTTGTAACCCTAGGATTGGACAAAACCCCTTAGAAAAATAGGAGTTGTATTTGTTCCAAAACTTATTTACAAACAATCTTGTAAACTCTTTCCTCAACCTTTTGGTTTTGATTCTACATCTCTTCCTTTTCAACTTGATGAACAAAGCCTTCACCATGACCAATGACTTCCACTTTAGTTCCACCAAAGATTTCAACTTAGACATCACTAAGGACTACAAGTGAAAACCAAGAGACATTAGATTGCCTACCAAAACATTGATGTCAAGTTAGAGTATGGATCATATTGACCTATGAGGTATGACTATACTAGGTTGATTATTTCAAGAAAACTTGTTGTTTCCTTCAACTCATGAGTTAAGCTCATAAGTTGTTAAGTGAATAGTTGCTTGTTGGTTGTTTGATTGTTTGATTAAACTTGGATGTTTTGAGTTGTGTGTTAGAACTTCTTAAAAACCTATCCATCATTACTCATCCCTATCAAACCAATAGATGCCTCCCCGTCGTGCCAACCCCAACCAAAACAACAACATCACTCCTGAGATGCAGCAGATGATGACAAAGTATAATAACCGATGCAGGAGATGACCAAATTCATACAGAACAACAACAACAACAACAACAAATAAACAACAACAACAACAACAACAACAACAACAACAACAACAACAACAACAACAACAACAATAAACAACAACAACAACAACAACAACAACAACAACAACAACAACAACAACAACAACAACAACAACAACAACAACAACAACAACAACAACAACAACAAATAAACAACAACAACAACAACAATAAACAACAACAACAACAACAACAACAACAACAACAACAACAACAACAACAACAACAACAATAAATAAATAAACAACAAAGAATAACAAAGAATAATGAAGAATAACAACAACAAGAATAACAAGAATAACAAAGAATAACAGAATAACAAGAATAAGCGAATAAAGAATAACAAAGAACAAAAGCAACAACAGCAACAACAGCAACAACAGCAACAACAACATCAACAACAACACCAACAACAACAACAACAACAACAACAACAACAACAACAACAACAACAACAATAGAGTTCCCAACATTAGTGACACTATCATCCATGTCCTACTATTTTCATTACACTTAGTGGATTTTTGTAACATGCATGTAGAGTTCCCAACCTTTAATAAGGTAGAGATCCCTGTGATTGCAATGCTAGTCCCTGCATCAATAGCTAGCATCCACAGTTAAGATGTAATATCAAGAAACAAAGGTCATAATATAACTTTATAACCAGGAATAACATAATATAACTTTATAACCAGGAATAACTATAAGCATGGGGTCCTTCATCTTCAAAGTGCCACAGGCAGACATGTTGGTTGTAGACTTTGTAATCCTAATCAACACACTTCACTAAATCAATCAAACCTGCAACATTACAAGTTACAGCCACAAGGGTCAATACATTTGAATTGTATTGGCAAGTTTCACTACTATGTAGAAATAAGTGGATCCTATCATTACATGCATATTTGGCTAAGTAGGGTTTTAGGCTCATTTGCAGAAAGCAATAATTTATCCTATCTTTTCAAAATAGTTTTGATCTTTTGTCAAATATTTCTGAACTCCTTGGTAAATTCCCAAGTGTTTCAAGTCTTTGTCAAAATCTCTTGAGCTCCTTGGTACACCCCAAGTGCTTCAAGTTTTTATCAAAATCTCTTGAGCTCCTTGGTACACCCCAAGTGCTTCAAGTCTTTTGTTGTCACTTTTTGCTTTTAGAAATTGGAATGTCGAGATTTCCCATAGCTTCAGGCTTTAGTTGCTCAGTATTGTCCATAACAGGGGACACGGCTAAGTACTTAGAATTGTATCTTCTGCAGAAGTTGTACACTTTACCCACATGACACAATCTCATCTTGTTGCCACCAGCGGCCGCTGGATAAGTACTCACCAAGATGGAGTACTGGCAGATTGAGAATGTGACAAAGTCTTTCCATAGGGTCCTCCCATACATAATACCAGCTTGTCTTCAAGCACCAATGTAGGGTTCCGAGTTCCCTCATTTAGTTAACCTGAAGAAGCCAATGCATGAGTCTTCCACAATGTAATTGACTAAGCCAGTGCCCATTTAGCATGTGGCTATACACGGAAGCCATTGTAGGAGAAACATGTTCAATATCTAAGTCCCTGGGTGGTTTTCATCTGGTGCACAACAAAAAGAGATTGCCATATAAACATGGTTCCTCTTGTTGCCACCTTGTCCAAAACTTGAGTATCCTTGTCCACCCAGGTGGTTCATTGAGTACTTGTTTTATTATATAAAACATAAGTCTTTTCTCAACTTCATAAAATCTCAACATGTATCTCTTCTCAAAATATAAAGCAGGGCTAAGCATTTTACAACTACATTGTTTTCACTAAGGAATATATATAAGGGTATCCTATTAGGATTTTAGCATAGCATAAAGTATAGAAATCCTTTTCATGCATGTTTCAAAATCCACTAAGTATAACGAAAATAGTAGGACTTGGATGATAGTGGCACTTGCCTTTTTGGTAGGGAATGTTGGTTAACTTCTTGATCTTGCTAATCTCACACTCTTATAACTTCACTACAAGTCAATCAAGCAAACACAAATTCAACTAGCATTCCAAACCATAAACAAACAAATTAATCACACATAACATAATAGAAACCAAGTCATGCATGCAAGCATGCAAAAGATAGTTTTATTTGGAAAGGTGATTTCTACTAGGCTCTAAACATTGTAAGGTTCAAAGTGGTCATTTTACAAAGTGGAAAAGTCATTTGCAAAAGGGTTTTTATCTATAAACCATTTTTTAAATCCAATCATTATTTTATGTGGTGGAAAATGTTTTTAGCAAAGCAACAATTTTATATTGTTCACCAAATAAGTTGTTAATTCAAAAAACTTGGTGTTTTGGGTCAGTAGGTTTGAATCAAAACATTTTCCAAAGGTTTTTCTCAAAAATCATTTCCATAACAAAATCAATATTTTTATTTGACTAGATATGAGCTAATTCAAGTTTTTATTCCTGAACTTCACAAAATTCATTTTTAAATCCATGGGTTGGTTCCTAGGATCAGTAGGTTTACAAAAAACCATTTTTGCAAATATTTCATCCCCAAAATCATTTTGGAATAAAATTCATATCCTAAACAAGCATACACAAGTTTCTGCAAAAACAAACATTTTAACGGAAGCTTTTTACTAAAAAAATGGCATGGTTGGCTAGGGCTTGTTCCACTGATTCCATTTATATAAAGTTTGCAAATTTTGGACGTGTGGATCAAAAGTTATGAGGTTTACAAATTTGCATCTAAATCAGATTCTAAAATCTGTTTTAAATCATCTAGTGCCACGTGGCGGCTTGCTGTTGGCTGATACCGGTTCGGTCAGATCGAGCTTGCTGGACCGTAGGATCTAACTTAGATCGAGTGGCACAGAGGCACATGATACCCCTTCGGTCAGATCTAATCGCAGACGCAGGATTTTAATCGCACGACGCACAGCACACTGGCCATAGACGGGCGGCGCTGTCGGCGTGTCTGGCTACGGCGGAGCTGGTGCTAGAGGAAGCGAGGAAGAGGTTTGCGAGGCTTACCAGGCTCGCAGAGTTGCGGTGAAGCTCGAGGTGGTGCTGGTCTGGAAAGGGGCGCACTGGAGCGGGAGTAATCGCTCGCCGGAGTGGGTGACGGCGTCAGGCGGCTCTGGAGGTCGTCGAAGGCGAAGTTGCAGATCACCCCGAGGAAGAATAAGGGCATGGTTAGACGCTGTTTGATCTGCTGATGAAGTGAGCATCAATAGGAGGTGCCGGGGCGGTCGAGACTTACCAGGGGAGGTCGCCGGAGAAAGAAGCAGACGCGGCGGCGCTCAGAGGTTGTCGAAGCCGAGGCTCTGGGGCGAGCACGGACGAACGGGAAGCACTGGGAGAAGCGCCAGAGGCTGGGGATCACGGCTGTGTGCTCAGGGAGGCAAGGGGCGGTGTCTACTGGCCGGAATCGATGGAGAACCTCGCCGGAGGCAGTGGCGGTCTGGGAGAAAATTAGGGCAGCCTGATGGCTCCGGTGGTGCGGCGTCTGGGGGAAAAGAGAGGGAAGACGCAGGCGGTTATATGGGCGTGGTCGCGGGGTGGACTAATGGCCGCTGTTAACGTGAATTGATTGCCGGCGTTACTGGCTGCAACGGCAGGGAGGAATTGTCGCGGGTTGAAGACGACGACCCGCTGTCGTGGGACCTGCCTGTCAGCGAGAAAGGGAGAGAGGGAGAGGGTCCACTTGTCGGTGTCTGCGCCGGTGCGTGTTTGGGTGAAAACGTTTCGCGAGTGGGAAAATAGCTGGGCTGAAACTGGGCTCGCTGGGCTGGCCAGTTGGGCTGGTGTCTGATCCATTTTTTTGTTCAGTAAACTTTTCCTTTTTCTATTTGGTTTTCTGTTTTGAATTTCAATCAAAAAATTCAAACACTAATTCAAATAAAACTTCTACCACACTTTGTATTGAGTTTGGTTCTGTTTAACAACACAAATCCAAGTCCCAAAATAAAATAATATATTTATTTTAGGGTCCATTAATAATTAAATAACTAGACCTTAATCATTTAATTCAAATAGGATTTGTTTTATTACAGTCTTTATTTTTGAAATATAAATATAAAACCAAAAACACTTCAGTAGGTTTTATTTGAGAATATAAAATACTTGGAAAACTTGTTTAAAATAAATTAACAAGTTTTGATGTTTAATTAAAATAGTAAAACCTTTATTTCTAATAAAATTGGATATTAAATCCTTATTATTTTATTTAAATAAACCTTTACTAATTTTTGATCAAATAGAAATATTTTATTTCAAAAGCTTGGCCAAGGTTTAATTTGGCTCTATAAAATAATCCTTATTTATATTTCTACCTTTTCATTTGAAAACCAAATCTTTTTATTAAAATATCCAAAATAGTAATTCCAAATATTTTTAACTTTATTGTTTATTTATCTTTTTAAATCCCTTTAGGATTTTATTTGATCCAATAGGTTTTGAAAGTTTCCAATTGGATTCAAAAAGTTTCTTCTCACCCTGAAAATCAATAAAGTTTTATTTTATTCATTTATTTTTCACATAAGAAGATTTGGAAAATCTTGGGATGTGACAGGCTACCACCCTTAAAATAAATCTCGTCCTGAGATTTGGGAAGGCTAGGGTTACAAGTAGGCTCAAAGCATCTAGGGTACTACCACCCTTAAAAATTTTCCAACTAAATTACATATTGGCTTGCTTGGGATCTTGGGGAAAGTTCTCTGGGCAAACATCGACATAGTGTCCTTTGTTTCCACACTTGAAACATGTGACAAGGCTGAGATCCTTCATAGGCTTGTTTATCTTCGGTTTTATCCTTTCTGGACAGTTGCTTGCATAATGTCCTTGGTTACCACAACTGAAACATGTGATAAGTTTGAGTTCTTCACGTATCTCTTGTGGACAGGTTGCTGCATAATGGCCTAGATCTTTGCAGTTGTTACACCATACTTGGCCAATTTCCTTATACTTCTGTTTCTCTGGACATTCACTGGAATAGTGTCCCATTTCTTTGCAATGATTACATTGCACATGGCTTTTGTGTCTTTCTTCTTCTTGGGTTTCTCCAAAGCTAGGAGTGCATCTAGTTCATGTTGTTCATATGTTATCTCATAGGTGGGAATGCCCACTGGTTTCCTTGACCTTCTATTGCTCCTTGGATAATTCATATGCCTCCTCTTTGGTCCTTTGAATTGGGTTGTATTACATGCAGGTATAGGTGGAGCTTTTCCTTTGTCCTCATCCTTCTTGGTAGACTTAGATCCTTCTTGATAGTTTGCAATCATTTGTTGCACTCCACCTTGTTTCCTTTGTTCAACTATGGAATAGATGGGACATTGGATAGGGACATGATTATTTCCTTAACATAGGTAGAAAGTAGCTTGAGAGGTGGGACATTGTCCAATTGGATGTTTCTCTTCACAATTGGGGCATTGATCTCCATGCTCCTTGGAAGTGTGATCCTTGTCTCCACTTGCAAGCTTTGGTTCCTCCTAGAATAACATCTTTGTCATCCTTGTTGTTACAAACTCTTTTGGAAAAGTTGCTTTCCATGTTGAGCATTTGATCTATCACCTTATGCAACATTTGGGATTGGTTTTCCAAAAACTTTTGCAGGGTTGGATCTTCCCCACTGGTGTTGGCTATGAATTGAGCTGTCTCTTGGTTCAACTAGTTTTGGGTTGCTATGAGTTCTCTCATGTTGTCCTCTTGGTTGTTGTTGTTGTCATCAACCTTGATGTTGGAGTCTCTTGGAGTAGTCATCTGTTTGGGTTGAATTAAGATTAGAATAGGCAAAAGATCTTCTAAGGAAATAATTCTAATCACACACATCACAATTCACTCAAGCAATGTGCAAGCAATCACAAACAAACACTCCTTTCAAACACAAGTTTTCAAGCACATCTTTAGGCAACAAAATATTTTTGTTACACCACATAAGTTGGTGGGTTTGACATTAAACTAAATATGGAGGTCCATCTATATGGTTTACTTGTGATATTTCCATCTTTCTTGGTTGATTCCTTCTTGCATGAGATCATGGTTTCCTTGAGAAAAACTCTGGGTCACAAAAACTTCAAAGGTGATGATGGCTCCTTCTTAGTCTCCAAATCTTGAGTAAGATTTGTTGTCTCACTTGTTGTCCTTAGGGATATCCAAGGTTGAAGTCCTTGGTTAAGATGCTGAAGATGTTGAAGTCATTAGAGTAGAAGATGTTGAAGTCATTAGAGTAGAAGATGTTGAAGTCATTAGAGTTGATGGAGTCCTTTGCACATGGTGAAGTCTTTGGCTATGGGGTAGGTTTGTCCATCAAGTTGAAATAGAAGAGATGTAGAGTCAAAACCAAAATGGTTGAGGAAAGAGATTACAAGATGTTTGTAAATAAGTTTTGGAACAAATACAACTCCTATTTCTCTAAGGGGTTTTGTCCAATCCTAGGGTTATAATCCTACAAGCAACACAGTGCTCTGATACCATCTGTAGAGTTCCCAACCTTTAATAAGGTAGAGATCCATGTGATTACAATGCTAGTCCCTGGATCAATAGCTAGCATCCACATTTAAGATGTAATATCAAGAAACAAAGGTCATAATATAACTTTATAACCAGGAATAACATAATTTTATTACATCTTACATAGCTCTTTTGGCTATTATATTATATTGCAGCAGAATAACTATAAGCATGGGGTCCTTCATCTTCAAAGTGCCACAGGCAGACATGTTGGTTGTAGACTTTGTAATCCTAATCAACACACTTCACTAAATCAATCAAACCTGCAATATTACAAGTTACAGCCACAAGGGTCAATACATTTCAATTGTATTGGCAAGTTTCACTACTATGTAGAAATAAGTGGATCTTATCATTACATGCATATTTGGCTAAGTAGGGTTTTAGGCTCATTTGCAGAAAGAAATAATTTATCCTATCTTTTCAAAATAGTTTTGATCTTTTGTCAAATATTTCTGAACTCCTTGGTAAATCCCCAAGTGTTTCAAGTCTTTGTCAAAATCTCTTGAGCTCCTTGGTACACCCCAAGTGCTTCAAGTTTTTATCAAAATCTCTTGAGCTCCTTGGTACACCCCAAGTGCTTCAAGTCTTTTGTTGTCACTTTAAAGTTTTGCTTTTAGAAATTGGAATGTCGATATTTCCCATATCTTAAGGCTTTAGTTGCTCAGTATTGTCCATAACCGGGGACACGGCTAAGTACTTAGAATTTTATCTTCTGCAGAAGTTGTACACTTTACCCACATGACACAATCTCATCTTGTTGCCACCAGTGGCCGCTGGATAAGTACTCACCAAGATGGAGTACTGGCTGATTGAGAATGTGACGAAGTCTTTCCATAGGGTCCTCCCATACATAATGCCAGCTTGTCTTCAGGCACCAATGTAGGGTTCCGAGTTCCCTCATTTAGTTAACCTGAAGAGGCCAATGCATGAGTCTTCCACAATGTAATTGACTAAGCCAGTGCCCATTTAGCATGTGGCTGTACACGGAAGCCATTGTACGAGAAACATGTTCAATCTCTAAGTCCCTCGGTGGTTTTCATCTGGTGCACAACAAAAAGAGATTGCCATATAAACATGGTTCCTCTTGTTGCCACCTTGTCCAAAACTTGAGTATCCTTGTCCACCCAGGTGGTTCATTGAGTACTTGTTTTATTATATAAAACATAAGTCTTTTCTCAACTTCATAAAATGTCAACATGTATCTCTTCTCAAAATATAAAGCAGGGCTAAGCATTTTACAACTACATTATTTTCACAAAGGAATATATATAAGGGTGTCCTATTAGGATTTTAGCATAGCATAAAGTATAGAAATCCTTTTCATGCATGTTTCAAAATCCAGTAAGTATAATGAAAATAGTAGGACTTGGATGATAGTGACACTTGCCTTTTTGGTAGGGAAATTTGGTTCACTTCTTGATCTTGCTAATCTCACACTGTTCTAACTTCACTACAATTCAATCAAGCAAACACAAATTCAACTAGCATTCCAAACCATAAACAAACAAATTAATCACACATAACATAATAGAAACCAAGTCATGCATGCAAGCATGCAAAAGATAGTTTTATTGCAAAGGTGGTTTCTACTAGGCTCTAAACATTGTAAGGTTCAAAGTGGTCATTTTCCAAAGTGGCAAAGTCATTTGCAAAAGGGTTTTTATCTATAAACCATTTTTTAAATCCAATCATTATTTTATGTGGTGGAAAATGTTTTTAGCAAAGCAACAATTTTATATTGTTCACCAAATAAGTTGTTAATTCACAAAACTTGGTGTTTTGGGTCAGTAAGTTTGAATCAAAACATTTTCCAAAGGTTTTTCTCAAAAATCATTTCCATAACAAAATCAATATTTTTATTTGACTAGATATGAGCTAATTCAAGTTTTTATTCCTAAACTTCACAAAATTCATTTTTAAATCCATGGGTTGGTTCCTAGGATCAGTAGGTTTACAACAAACCATTTTTGCAAAGATTTCATCCCCAAAATCATTTTGGAATAAATTTCATATCCTAAACAAGCATATACAAGTTTCTGCAAAACCAAACATTTTAACATAAGCTTTTTTACTAAACAAATGGCATGGTTGGCTAGGGCTTGTTCCACTGATTCCATTGATATAAAGTTTGCAAATTTTGGACGTGTGGATCAAAAGTTATGAGGTTTACAAATTTGCATCTAAATTAGATTCTAAAATCTGTTTTAAATCATCTAGTTCCACGCGGCGGCTTGCTATTGGCTGATACCGGTTCGGTCGGATCGAGCTTTCTAGACCGTAGGATCTAACTTAGATCGAGTGGCACAGAGGCACACGATACCCCTTCGGTCAGATCTAATCGCAGTCGCAGGATTTTAATCGCACGACGCACAGCACAGTGGCCATAGACGGGCGGCGCTGGCGGCGTGTCTGGCTACGGCGGAGCTGGTGCTAGTAGAATAGAGGAAGAGGTTTGCGAGGCTTACCAGGCTCGCAGGGTTGCGGTGAAGCTCGAGGTGGTGCTGGTCTGGCAAGGGGCGCACTGGAGCGGGAGTAATCGCTTGCCGGAGTGGGTGACGTCGTCAGGCGGCTCTGGAGGTCGTCGAAGGCGACGTTGCAGATCACCCCGAGGAAGAATAAGGGCATGGTTAGACGCGGTTTGATCTGTTGATGAAGTGAGCATCAATAGGAGGTGCCGGGGCGGTCGAGACTTACCAGGGGAGGTCGCCGGAGAAAGAAGCAGACGCGGCGGCGCTCAGAGGTTGTCGAAGCCGAGGCTCTAGGGCGAGCGCGGACGAACGGGAAGCACTGGGAGAAGCGCCAGAGGCTGGGGATCACGGCTGTGTGCTCAGGGAGGCAAGGGGCGGTGTCTACTGGCCGGAATCGATGGAGAACCTCGCCGGAGGCAGTGGCGGTCTGAGAGAAAATTAGGGCAGCCTGATGGCTCCGGTGGTGCGGCGTCTGGGGGAAAAGAGAGGGAAGACGCAGGCGGTTATATGGGCATGGTCGCGGGGTGGAGTAATGGCCGCTGTTAACGCGAATTGATTGCCGGCGTTACTGGCTGCAACGGCAGGGAGGAATTGCTGCGGGTTGAAGACGACGACCCGCTGTCGTGGGACCTGCTTGTCAGCGAGAAAGGGAGAGAGGGAGAGGGTCCACTTGTCGGTGTCTGCGCGGGTGCGTGTTTGGGTGAAAACGTTTCGCGAGTGGGAAAAATAGCTGGGCTGAAACTGGGCTCCCTGGCTCATTGGCTGCTGGGCCATTGTCGATCCATTTTTTTGTTCAGTAAACTTTTCCTTTTTCTATTTGGTTTTCTGTTTTGAATTTCAATCAAACAATTCAAACACTCATTCAAATCAAACTTCTACCACACTTTGTATTGAGTTTGGTTCTGTTTAACAACACAAATCCAAGTCCCAAAATAAAATAATATATTTATTTTAGGGTCCATTAATAATTAAATGACTAGACCTGAATCATTTAATTCAAATAGGATTTGTTTTATTACAATCTTTATTTTTGAAATCTAAATATAAAACCAAAAACACTTCAGTAGGTTTTATTTGAGAATATAAAATACTTGGAAAACTTGTTTAAAATAAATTAACAAGTTTTGATGTTTAATTAAAATAGTAAAACCTTTATTTCTAATAAAATTGGATATTAAATCCTTATTATTTTATTTAAATAAACCTTTACTAATTTTTGATCAAATAGAAATATTTTATTTCAAAAGCTTGGCCAAGGTTTAATTTGGCTCTATAAAATAATCCTTATTTATATTTCTACCATTTCATTTGAAAACCAAATCTTTTTATTAAAAGATCCAAAATAGTAATTCCAAATATTTTTAACTTTATTGTTTATTTATATTTTTAAATCCCTTTAGGATTTTATTTGATCCAATAGGTTTTGAAAGTTTCCAATTGGATTCAAAAAGTTTCTTCTCATCATGAAAATCAACAAAGTTTTATTTTATTCATTTATTTTTCACATAACAAGATTTGGAAAATCTTGGGATGTGACAATGCATGATAAGGACTACTACATTTTATGCTATGCTAAATCCTATTAGGATACCCTTATATATTCCTTAGTTAAAACATTGTAGTTGTAGTATGCTTGGCCCTGCTATTTATTTGGGATGGGATACATGTTATGATTATATGAAGAGTTGAAAACATATATGTTTTATATAATAAAACAAGTACTCAATGAACCACCTGGGTGGACAAGGATACTCAAGATTGGACAAGGTGGCAACAAAAGGAACCATGTTTATATGGCTATCTCTTTTCGTATGTGCACTAGAAGAAAACCACCCAGGGACTTAGAGATTGAACATGTTTCTCGTGATTGGCTTCCGGTACGTACCACATGCTAAATGGGCTCTGGCTTAGTCAACTACATAGTGGAAGACCCATGCATTGGCATCTTCAGGTTAACTAGAATTGTGTAAGGGAAATTTATCCCTACATTGGTGCCTGGTTGACAAGCTAGCATTGTGTATTGGGAGGACTTCTATGGAAAGACTTTGTCACATTCTCGATCTGCCGGTACTCCATTTGGTGTGTACTTATCCAGCGGCCACTGGTGGCGTCAAGACGATATTGTGTCATGTGGGTAAAGTGTACAACTTCTACAGAAGATCAAATTCTAAGTACTTAGCTGTGTCTCCGATTATGGACAATACTGAGCAACTAAGGCCTAAAGCTATGGAAGATCTCGACATTCCAATTTCTCAAAGTAAAACTTGATGGTGACAACAAGGGATTTGAAGCACTTGGAGTTTTCCAAGAAGTTCAGAAAGATTTGACAAAAGATCAAAATTATTTTGAAAAGATAGGATAAAACTATTTTGCTTTCTGCAAATGAGCCTAAACTCTACTTAGCCAAATATGCATGTAATGATAGGATCCACTTATTTCTACATAGTAGTGAAACTTGCCAATACAATTCAAATGTATTGACCCTTGTGGCTGCAACTTATTATGTTGCAGGTTCGTTTGATGTTAGTGAAGTGTGTTGAATAGGATTACAAGTCTACAACCAACATGATTGCCTGTGGCACTTTGAAGATGAAGGACTCCATGCTTTATAGATATTCTGATGCATTGTAATGTGATAGCCAAATGAGATATGTAAGATGTAATGAATTATTTTATTCCTGGTTATAAAGTTATATTATGACCTTTGTTTCTTGATATTACATCTTAACTGTGGATGCTAGCTATTGATCCAGGGACTAGCATTGTAAACACAGGGATCTCTACCTTATTAAAGGTTGGGAACCTTACAAATTATTGCGCCTTGCCTCACTTTCTGGGCTGCTACAGTGATTACTGACGCGCAGACAGTTATCCCTATGACCTGTCAATTCAGGAGGTGCCTCTATGTTTACTGCGCGGGCTACTGTGTGCCGCTTCATCCTGGAGTCGTGTAACCGTCCATGTGGCACCAGTCCATGTTTGCCACGACATGAAACATGTGCACGCATCAAAACTGCCACACGCACACGATCTGTGATGGTTCATGTGATGCAACGTTAAATAGGGGAGTAGGGGGAAACCCTCGTTCACTTCCCCCTGCTCCTAGCTCCTTCTTCTTCCTCGCAGCACCGCCGCCACAGTGCTCTGCCTTTGCGACCCTGCCGCCCATTTCTTGCGCTCGGAACACTGCAAACACGCTCGATCCATGCATCCCCTCCGCTCTAGCCATGATCTGCCGCTTGCTCCCGCGCTCCTCCATCACAGTGATGGGCCCATGGAAGTCAAGGCATCTCCCTGCCGCCGCGAGCATTTATTCCTCGAGCAGCTCCTCTGAGGGATCCATGGCAAGCTCGCACAGTGTCGTCGTCACCGTGGGACACGAAGAGGGTGCCACTGTCTCCGAGAAAGGCTCTTGGAAAGGATACAAGGCGACCCAAGAAGATATCGATTGTCTCATGCGGAGGCGCCAGATCCTGTCCGAGGTCACCTGCCCCTTACTCGGCAAGGAGCTCACCCCAAACGTGCAACCAGGTGAGTTTATAGTCTTTGTCTCTCACTTTGCCCAAGGATTCGTCCTCCCCCTTAGCGGCTTTGCCCAGAAATTCTTAGAGAAATTCGGCCTCCAGCCCCATAACTTGTCGGCTAACGCCATAGCTTCTCTCTCGGCATTTATCTCGGCCACCGAGGGGTATTTTGGCATTTGTCCCTCTATCGAGCTCTAGGCCAAGTTCTTTTAGATTAGGGCCAACATAGTGCCAAATAAAGACTTGTGCCGCCATGAAAAATCTCTCACCTAGTGCGGTGCGGCCTCCATCACACCTCGGAAGGGTTTTGTCTTCCCCCAAGTTACTGGCCTCGAATCGTGCAAGAAATGGCACAAATCGTTCTTCTATGTGAAGAACAGCACTAAGGAGGATAAGATTCGGCTGACGACCTTCTTAGTCAGTGTGCCCACCAAGAAGAACTAGGATCTGGACCTAAAGAAGACCAAAAAGTTTGTCCAGTCGTTTGAGAAGCGGCTCATTGCGCTGACCAAGGACGGATTATGTGGCGACTACCTCATGGCTTCTTTCATTAGTAGTCGGGTTTGCCCTATTTAGAAGCGCACCCATAAAATTTGCTACATGAACGGACGACTTGACCCTAACCTGTTTTTGACGGTCGAGTTAGATGACGACTAGATCAAGTCCATCTTTAAGATGGACATGGTCGAGGACTGGACATGGGGCATGAAGCCCTACAACCGAGATAATCCTCTGCCCCAGGTAACTTTCTGCTGAGTTGTATATCTCAGATTGTATTTTGGATCTCGTCTCATTCAATTATATAACTTTTTTTGTTCTCTTTTCCTTAGGAATTCCTCCATCAATCCATGGAGGATGGCAAGAATCTTGCCCTTACTTTGGGCAAGGACAGCGACGCCTCGGACGAGGGAGAGCCATACTCTGAGGAATTCATGCCCAAACCTGACTCGGCTCCCAGCCACACCTCGGGTAAGGCTTCTGTCCATAAGGAACGGCCTAACAATGATGAATTGGATTACTGTGAGCTCCTTGAGGTACTTAATCTAGTGCCTCTCTCATACGCCTATTTGGCTCCTTGTTCTCTAGCTAATCCAGCTGGGCAGGTGTATGACGTGCCTCCGGTTGCCGTGGGAGCCCAAGCTCCTGTGATGAAGCGTGCGTCCACCTCGGATCCTCTGGCCAAGCCTCGCAAGAAACGAGTCAAGATGGCCGCCAAGAGGTCTCCTAGGCCTAAAGCGCTATCGTCAATCTCCTCGCAAGTTTCCTTATCCGAATTAAGCTTGTATTTGTTCTTTCTCTCTTTCTTTATATAACTCAATCTTTCTAACTGTTTTACTTCGACAGTGACCCACTGAACATTCCTCAGAGCGGGTCCAGCATGGCATATCCTATCGCCAGGCCACCATCACCCCTGGCCTACAAAGACGTCTGGGTTTCGAGCCCCGTCTGAGGTGGCTCTCCTCCTGCGTCGAACGACAACCCATCTCGTCAGGATAAGGGGAATGTCGACATTGACAGTGGCAATGCCTTGATGGCTCAAATGATGTAGAGCTCGTTGGGGAATCCCAAGTGGAAGGTATGATGAGCACAGCAGCAAGTTTCCCTCAGTTATGAAACCAAGGTTATCGAACCAGGAGGAGAAAGAACCAACTCCCAAGGTGTTGGTAGCAACTTGGAACCTGTACAACACAACCACAATACTTTGCCCCAACTTACAGTGAGGTTGTCAATCTCACCGGTTGCTGAAAACAAAGGATTAAACGTATAGTATGGAAGAAAGTAGTTGCTTTGTAGAAATTGCAGAAAGTAAATGGTAGATAGTAGATTGAATATCAGTAGGAAGAATGGACCGGGTCCACCGTTCACTAGAGGTGTTTCTCCATAAGATAAATAGCATGTTGGGTGAACAAATTACAGTTGGGCAATTGATAGGATAGAAAAAGCATAACAATGCATATACATGTCATGATGATCGCTATGAGATACGTTTAGGCATTGCAACATAATACATAGACCATAATCCAACTGCATCTATGACTAATAATCCACCTTCAGGTTATCATCCGAACCCCTTCCAGTATTAAGTTGCAAGCAACAGATAATTGCATTAAGCAAAGTGTGTAAAGTAAACAATACAATTGCCCCATGGACAAAGGATTGTTGTTTTCTCCCTAGTAGCAACAGCACATCTACAACGTTAGAGATTTCTGTCACTTCCCCAGATTACTAGAGGCATGAACCTACTATCAAGCATAAATACTCCCTCTTGGAGTTACAAGCATCTAATTGGCCAAAGCATCTACTAGCAATGGAGAGCATGCAAGATCATGAACAACATAGACATGATAGAATCAATAATCAATCTTGACATAGTACTCAATATCCATCGGATCCCAACAAACACAACATATAGGATTAAAAATAGATGATCTTGATCATGAACAGAGCTCACAAGATCTAAACATGATAGCACAAAGAAGGAGAAACTACCATCTATCTACTGCTATGAACCCATAGTACAAGGATGAACTACTCATGCATCATACCGGAGGCTGGTATGGTGATGAAGAAGGCCTCCAGGGTGATCTCCCCTCTTCGGCAAGGTGCTAGGAAGAGCTTCGGATCCCTCCCAATCTAGGGACGATGGTGGTGGCGGCTATGGACTTTTTCGTGGATTTCTGATCGGGTGCTTAGGGTTTCTGCCTCGAGGGGCTTATATAGGCGAAGGGGAAACGTCAGTGGCCGCCTGAGGGGCCCACACCATGCCTAGGCGCGGCCAGGGGTGGGCCTGCGCCTAGGGGTGGTGCGGCCGCCTCGTGGATCTCTCCGTCTATGCTTTGGACTTTGTCCTGTGTCAGGAAAAATAGTAACTTCTACTTTTGTTCCGTCCAATTCCCAGAATATTTCTTTACTAGATTTTCTGAAACCAAAAACAGCAGAAAACATGCAACTAGCACTTTGGCATCTTGTTAATAGGTTAGTTCCAGAAAATGTATAAAAATGCCTCAAAGTGTAGACAAAACATAAGATAGATACAAAACAATCATGGAGCATCAAAAATTATAGATACGTTTATGACGTATCAAGCATCACCAAGCTTAACTCCTGCTCGTCCCCGAGTAGGTAAGTGATAAAAATAATAATTTTTGAGGTGACATGCACCATCACAATCTTGATCAAGGTATTGTAAAGCATTGATAGCTGGGATCAAAGTACTCTAACATAAGCATGAAAGATATAGTTCTAACAATAAGACAAAGCAACTATGTTGCAACATGAAAAGGTACAAATAAAAGATCATGAATAACAATGCATTGAAGGACATTTGTTTATTTCACATATAGAAAACAGAGCAATAGTGGTATTCAGGTTGTTCTTCATGGAATAGCAAAACATAAATGCGTAGGACACCTTCAAAGTTCATAAGGGTGACTAGATACAAATAATTTAAGAACAAGCAATACCAAAATTATGAATCAATCAACAAGTTTTGGGACAATGCGCATTGAACTAAGAATGACAACTATGCTCTCTTAATTGGTGCATAAAGATAGAAAGTGGATAATCGGCAAAAAGTAAAAAAGAAAGGCCCTTCATAGAGGGAAGCAGGGATTTCAAGTTTCATAAAGAGCTTCCAAAAATTATGGTACTTACTAGCTTTGAGCTCTCATTGCCCATATCATAAGCATCTTGAAGTGATTAAGGTTAAAGTGACACAAATATGAGTATATGCTTGATAGATCATACGTTGAAAATCTCATGCCCCTTGCGTACGAGTACCGAACCTCATGCTACTCAACTTTGGTCACAAGAAAGTTCTTGTCATTGTAAGTATATGTGATGACCCAGCATAACACTGCATGTTGTAGTATACTATAGTTGTGGACATAAAACTCACGGAGTACCATTCCGCAAATATTACATCCTTAGAGTGGTACAACAGAAACAAAGCGGGTCCACAACATACATTATCATTATTACAACCAGAAATTACATGACGAATTCGAGATCATCCTAGTTCCATAGAGGTACCCCGATGACTCAAGACTAAACGATAATAGCTCTAAGAACAAGATTAAGAAGCAAACTAAACTTTAAGGGTTATACGAGATTAATATATATAGAGAGAGAGGATAGAGATCTATGCTACCGGACTTGATCACTATGTATGATACATATACATTTCAGATACTTCGGTTTACATTCCATAGATGTTTTTGTAATTGTCCCCTTTGACGCTTCCGGATACTTCTAGTTCTTCATAGCGGAATTCTTTTTGGTCTTTAATTGAATAGAGTATTTCCTCTTCTTTATCTTTAATTTCTTCAGAATCTAGCAAGGGTTAAGAAGATACGTTTAGTACGAGCGTACTCAGCAAGTTCACTAAAAAGGAGTGTTTGATGCACTATAACTACAGCCACAGACCATAGGTCGTAGCCAATGCAAGTTTTTGTAAAAATTTCTTCAAAGGTTGATTTTATTCTAAAAAGCTATGCCAGTTAGCCTTCATAGGTTTACTAGAACTTTCATGGAGTTCCTTTCCTGCTGCGTTCACATCTCCTTCCCGGAACAGGGAGTAACAAGTTACAGTTCTTACACTCTATAGAGTTGCGTTGCTTTGCCCATGAGAGATCTTAGCTTTGTTGCACATCCGGGCACGCATTCCCGTTCACACCTCCTTGGTATGAGGCCCAGACTAAGATCCAAGGCAATCACTGTCCTTCTCCTCGACCCCGCATACAGCGTAATTGTTGTATGCCAAGACTCAAGGTAGACTTTTCCCCGTATAAAACTGTTATACCTTAGTCTGATACACACAACAACCATTAACACTAGAAATCTGTCTTTTGTAAGCCCAGATCCACGGTAGACTTTTCCCCTATAAAACGGCTATACCCATGATCTACAACTTACAAATGCCCAGAACAGTGTCCGATGCATGCGAAAGGGAGTCGATCCAGCTGACTTCTTCGTCCCATTCCAAATCTCATGGTTAACGTGTAATATACGGCGCAAGAATCACTGGAGACATTTGGTTGTTAAGTCTTAGATGATATATTCCTATGCAGTGGTATTCCAACTACCATACTTAATAGATTAGTTGATCACCCTGGATCAGTAACCAATAGTTCACATTATAATTAAAAATAGTGTTTTCTGACCTTTTTGAAATGCAGGTGATGACAATACTTGCTTTGCAAAATACTTTATAGAAAATAATCAAAGGACATGAGCAAGTGTAGACTTTCCTTGATATAGCGAAGTATTGTAGTCGAATATCTCGACTTGACCCTGGACCTCGGGTTCTACAAAAATATCATCATTGCACGGTAATGACAATGTTTAAAGAATCAATATGCTATTATGCATAAGTAATGAGATGCATGATGTGAAACCCCGAGTAATTCCCTTACATTATAAGTGAGATGGATTTAGATGATTTCATTTAAGGTTTTATTTAACTTCATGTTTACTTCACAAAAGAGTGTGGTTGCAAAGATTTTGAGATGAATATATAAGATATAAGGTAAAGTATAATTATAATACAATTCTAAGATTGACTGGTATTATGTAATTATTATGAAGTTTATGTTTTAATATGTTATGACTTAAAAGACATGGTATAGTGTTTCTTTTGAAGTGACAGAAAGAATATCATTTGAAGAAACTAGTGTTTAGGTTAGGTTAATCAATCTTGAATATTACTAGGATTTGCATTAGGTTTTGTTTGATGGTTTCAAATGATGTTGAGTTATTATACTTTAATTGGTTATATAGGTGACCAAATTTAGTTATAAAAATATGAATAAACTTCAAATAAGATGTTTATGATTGTTTAGACCAAAGTTAACTATAAAACTAGAAGTGAACTTTAAGGTGTAATATGTTTAGAGTATTACCAACTATATTTATGAATGTGGGATCATTCACCTTCAACTAAAGTGAATGATAAGTTTAAGACTTGATGTGTTATTATGAAAATAACATGTACTTACTAATGGGAGTACAATTAGATGATCTTAATACACTTTTAATATTTTAGGTCATGTTAACAATGATTAAGAGATAGATATTACCCACCATAACATATGTGGGTGCTACACCTTATCAATTTAAAAGTGTTGGCTTTTAATTTGTTTCCCTTTTTTATGGTTTTAAATGAGTTTATTGAAATCCATAGTTTGCACTTAATTCTTTATTATGAATCCTAATTATGATTTTGGACTTTAGGACTTGGACTTAAAGTATTAGGATTTGTAAAGAAATGGTATTATTTCTTACATAAGAAATAATTTTAAAGGATTAATAAAATAGTTGTTTCATTTTAGTAAGATAGATAATTGAAGTTTTATTGCTTAAGAACTTTAAAATGTTTTGGAATAATATACTTAGTATTTTTCTAGTAAATATACTTACTTAAAATCTTAAAAATTAATTTTATTTATTTATAGGCATTATCTTATTTTTTTATAAAGAAATTCAATTGTTGAATGTCTTTAAATATTTGTTATTAGTTTTGTTTGTAGAAAAAATTAAGTTAGTATTTTTACAAAATAATATCTTTCTTTTTATGCATAAAAGTGATTTTTATTTATTTTTAGGATTTTTTTTAAATTTACTAAATTTCACTTAGATATTTAAGGGTGTTATTATGTAGTTGCATTTTATTTAACTCGATTAAGTGGTATTATATTTTTCTTAGGTAGATATTATTTTAATAAACATTTGGATGTATTAAACATATTTTTAGGATTATTTTCTACAATTTTCTAGATCTTAAAATGTTCATAGGGTATTTTGGTAATTTTGGTAATTTCCTTTATTTATTGGGGATTTCTTTTCTTTCTGGGCCTGACCCAGCAGCTAGCTAATCTACAGGCCGATTCGACCCACCTTAGCCAAACTGGGCTGGCCCATTCCACCCTCTTTCCTTTTCTTCCCCTCTTCCCAGGCACCCAGACACACACCAACTCTTCTCTTCCTCGCAATCTTCTTCGGTGGCCGATGCGCCGTTGGTGCCTCCGCCTACCGCCATGGCCACCATCACCAATGCCCACCGCCGCCTCCTACTGATGCTACCTCACTGGGTGTAACATCCCAGCATTAGAGCTTAGAAATAATTTGAACACAGATGTGTGCATTTGTAACATCCCAAAAATCATGATTTATAAAGTTTGCATATCATTCATGCATTCATAAGCACTTGGATCATTTTCAAATAAAGATTTCAAAACAGAAACAATTTGTGGCCTATTACCTTATGCTAGAAGGCAATGATTTATCCTTACTTTCCAAATAATAGAATGCTTGGGATTGATCAGAAATGTTTTATACTTGAAAGCAAAACTTACACAAAAACTTTCAAAACAAAATTCCAAAATAAAACCATTCTATGCCTTTTTATCTATATTCAAATAAGGCTTGGTTTTATTTTATTTTTCAAAGTGTCAAGTGCATTAGTTTAAACAGTAGGATTTTATATACAAATAATTACAAGAATTACATTACAAAAATCCAGAGGTAATTTGAAAACAAACCCATTTGAATTTAGTTTGAAAATGATTCCTAAAAATCCAAATAGAAAAAGGAAAAGAAAAATGAAAAAAATAAAAACCCTCGCTACCAATCAGGCCCAGCACCAAAAACAGCCCACGAGCCCATCCGGGAACCTCCCCCTCTCCTCTTTGTTTCTCACCCCGCCCGCACACACCCCCTCACTGACGGGCAGGCCCCACTGCTACGTCAACCTCGTCGTCTATCTCGCGCCGGAGGACCCGCGCCTCTCTGTTGTTTCCTCCCCAATTAAATTCGTTTGATTACGCTTGATTTCCTGCGTAATTTCCCCGCTTAACCTCGCTACTTAAACCCCCACTGCCCCCTCTCCATTCCCCCCAAACCCCAAGCCCTGAGTGCCCCTAAGCTGCAAGAATTTCTTGCCGCAACCTCACTGCTCCGACGAGATGCAGCGCCGATTCTGAGCAACTCCGACCACCCCTCTGCTCCTGGTTCCCAAGAGCACACTCCACTCCGCCTTTCGCACCTCCCAGTAGCACTAGCTCGCCCACGTGTGCCCCAGAGCATCGGCAACGAAATCGACTGAGAGCCACCGTCTTCGGCTTCAACTCCAACGACCTTCCGTGGTAATTTCCGACCGCCCCTCTCCCCCTCGTTGACACTCATGTGGCCAGCATCGTCTTGCGCATCTGACACATCATTTCTCATGCCTTGGCATGACCTATACCCTCGCCAACGACGACAAACAGAAGTGCCCGTCGCCAGAAGGAACTCCGGCGAGCAATATACGCCAACCTCGTGCGCCCCTATCCCTGCAAAGACCACCTCGAGCGTCAGCACATCGCCGCGAACCTGGTGAGAAACATCCCTCTCTCACTCGCTTCCTGTAGCGGCCGCAACGCCATAGACAGAGCGCCTCCGCCGCTCGCCGTCGTGCCAGCGCCACCAGGCAATGGTCGTTAGATCATCAACCGTTAGATCTAGATCGCAGGGCATAGATAGATCCACTTAAATGAACCGGTACGCCTGTTCTGTGTCGTGCGTTGTTAGTTAGATCTGATGGTCAGTGTTGCTCGATCCAGACGAATCAGTATGGGACAATAGGATACAGCCACGTGGCCTAGTCTGTGTTATAAAAACCAGAAACATTTCTATTAGTTGATAGATTTTGTAAAATTCATAACTTTAAATCTACATGTCCAAAATTTACAAATTTTATATCAATGGAATCAAAAAAATAAATCCTACACATATGTATGCTTAGTTTTGTATTTTGCCTCTGTTAAAATAGAATTTTATGCAGAGACTTTTGTAGGCCTATTTTGTGTATTAAATTTTTTTGGAAAATATTTTAAAGGTAAAATTAAAATTATTTGGTGTATAAATGTTTAGTTTATTGTTCAGTACTATTTTACTTGTATTAATTGTTTTAGAAAAATCATCACATGGCATTTGCATGTATTCGTATATTTTTGTTTGATTATTTGAAATGTGAATTTGGTGCTATCATTTTCTGTGTAGATTTTGGTGCTAGTGGTGATTATGGCCGTCGACGGGGGTGAGCGAGCTGCGCGACGGCACAGGGCCCCCAAAATTTTGGGGCCCCCAAATCACCAGACAAACCATAGGGGAGTCCGCCCCCGGTCTCCGATGGTAGAGAAGGGTACTCCGCCCCACTTCCTACCTTGCCTTCACGCTCCAACGGCCTAGCGGAGCAGCCCGTGTCTAGTCTTTTTTCTTGAGCGCATGCGCCATGGGTGGCCTTCTTGGGTCCTGGATAAATTTTTCTTATTGCAAACATTTGCATGGTTTCCTTGGTTTCCATACTTGACTCATGGGCCAAGATTGAGCTTCTCCATAGGCTAGTTCAACTTGTTCTTCATCCTTTCTGGACAGTTGCTTGCATAGTGTCCCGGATTCTTGCAGTTGAAGCAATGAATGTCATTGAGTTCTTTACGTGGCTCTTGAGGGCAAGTTGCTACAAAGTGACCTGGTTCGTTACAGTTGTTACACCACACTTGGTCAATTCCTTTATTCTTTATGTTCTCTGGGCATCCACTGGAGTAGTGTCCCATTTCCTTACATTTACGACATTGTACAAGGCTCATGTCTTGCTTGGGCTTCTTGATTTTCCTTGATCCTTTGAATTGGGTTGTCTTGCTTGGAGGTATAAGTGGTCCTTTTCCTTTGGTAGACTTGGATCCTTCTTGTTTCCTTTGTTCTACCATGGCATAGATGGGACATAGGCCAGGAGTATGATCACTTCCCTCACAAAGGTAGCAAGTAGCTTGAGAGGTAGGGCATTCTCCAACAGGATGGTCTTCATCACAATTGGGGCATTGTCCTTCATGCTCCTTGGAAGTATGTTCCTTGTCTCCACAAATAATTCAAGCTGGGGCTCCATCTAGAACAACATTCTTGTCATCCTTGCTATCATACTCTCTTCTAGGATAATTTTCTTCCATGCTAATCATTTGATTAGTCACCTTAAGCATTAGTTGAGATTGTTCCTCCAAAAACTTTTGCAGTGCTGGATCTTCATTACTATTGTTGGCTAGGAACTGAGCTGTCAATTGGTTCAACTGATGTTAGGTTGCTATGAGTTCTCCCAGGCTGTCAGCTTGGTTGGTGTTGGTGTCATCAACCTTGGAGTCCTTTGGAGTAGTCATCTGTTTGGGTTGAAGGAAGATTAGAATGGGCAAGATATTTCTAAGGAAATATTTCTAATCACACACATCACAATTCACACAAGCAATGTGCATGCAATCACAAAACAAACTTTTCACTCATACAAGGTTCAAGCACATACTTAGGCAACAAAATATTTCTGTTACACCACATAAGTTGGTGTGTTTTGTCTTAACTAAATTATGGTGGTCCATCTATATGGTTCAATTGTGATCCTTCCATCCTTCTTGGTTGATCCTTCTTGCATGAGATCATGGTTTCCTTTGGAAAAAAAACTTTTGGTCACAATACTTCAAGGTTTGTTGATGGTTCCTTTTTATTTTGCCTTCCCTCAGTCTCTAAATTTTAGAGTAAGACTTCCTTGTCTCCTTTGTGGTCCTTAGTGATATCCAAGTTGGAAGTCCTTGGTGAAATAATGTTGAAGTCATTGGAGTTGGTGAAGTCATTTGCTCATGCTGAGGTCTTGTCCATCAAGTTGAAATAGAAGAGATGTAGAATCAAAACCAAAATGGTTGAGAAAAGGGTTTATAAGATTGTTTGTAAATAAGTTTTGAAACAAATACAACTCCTATTTTTTTCTAAGGGGTTTTGTCCAATCCTAGGGTTACAAATCCTACAGGCAACACAGTGCTCTGATACCATCTGTAAGAGGTCTCAACCTAATAAGGTAGATTCCTCCTGTGTTTACAATGCTAGTCCCTGGATCAATAGCTAGCATCCACAGTTAAGATGTAATATCAAGATATAAAGGTCATATTATAACTTTATAACCAGGAATAACATAATTTTATTACATCATACATAGCTTATTTGGCTATTACATTACATTGCAGCGGAATAACTAAAGTCATGGGGTCCTTCATCTTCAAAGTGCCACAGGCAGATGTTGGTTGTAGACTTTGTAATCCTAGTCAATCAAACAATCTTCATTTTAAAACAATCAACCTGCAACATTACAAGTTACAGCCACAAGGGTCAATACTTTTTGAATTGTATTGGCAAGCTTCACTTTTATTTATAATAAGAGTGGATCCTATCATTATATGCATATCTGGCTAAGTAGAGTTTAAGGCTTATTTGCATGAAGCAATATTTTGTCCTATCTTTTCAAAAAGGGTTTTAAGTCCTTTGTTAAATCTCTTTTTCCAAGTTCCTTGAACTCCTTGGTAGAAACTCAAGTGTTCAAGTCCTTGTCAAAATCCCTTGAGCTACTTGGTAACCCCAAGTGCAACAAGTTTTATCAAAACTTCATGAGTTCCTTGGTAACCCCAAGTACATCATGCTCTTGTGCACCTTGGTAACCCCAAGTGCAACAAGTTTTATCAAATCTTTTTGAATTCCTTGGTACCCCCAAGTGCATCAAGTTTTTATATTAGAAGTTGGAATGTCGAGATCTCCCATAGTTCAAACTTTAGTTGCTCAGTATTGTCCATAACCGGGGACACGGCTAAGTACTTAGATTTTATTAACTTCTGCAGAAGGAGTACACTTTTCCCACATGACACAATCCCATCTTGTTTCCACCAGGGCTCATCGGATTAGTGCTCACCAAGATGGAGTACTTGGCAGATCGAGAATGTGACGAAGTCTTTCCAAGAGGTCCTCCCATACATCATTGCTAGCTTGTCTTCAGCCCCCATGAAGCATTCCAGATCCCCATGTCCGGTAACTAAAGACAATGTATGGGTCTTCCTAATGTAGTTGACTAAGCCAGAGCCATAATAGCATGTGGTTGCACACGAAAGCCCCAATTGGAGAAACATGTTCAATCTCTAAGTTTCCTAGGTGGTTTTCATTTGGAGCACAACAAAAAAGTGATTGCCATAGACATGGTTCCCTTTTGTTGCCACCTTCTCCAAACATAAAGTGTCCACCACCTAGGTGGTTCATTGAGTCCTTGTTTTATTATATAAAACACAAGTCTTTTTCTCAACCTTTGTAAAATCTCAACATGTATCTCTTGTCAAAACTTAGCATGGCTAAGCATGTACAACTTCAATATTTTTACTAAGGAGTGTATAGGGGATCCTATTAGGATTAGCATAGCATAAGTATAAAATTGTTTTCATGCATGTTTTCGTAATCCACTAAGTATAATGAAAAATAGTAGGACTTTAGATGATAGTGTCACTTGCCTTTTTGGTAGGGAATGAGGGTTCACTCCTTGATCTTGCTAGTCTCACACTTTGCTAATTTTCACTACAAGTCAATCAAGCAAGACACAAAATCAACTAACATTCCAAACCAAGGTTAAACAAACAATTTTCACATTCACAAAGCAATGGATCTAAGTCATGCAAAAGAGGGTTCTATTGCAAGGTTGGTCTCTAATAGGTTTATAAACTTTGTAAGGTCCGCATTGGTCATTTACCAAAATGGCAAAATCATTAGTTAGAGGGTTTTGCTCAAAGTCTATTTTAAAATCCATTCAACATTTTATGTGGTGAAAATTATTCTTTTCAAATAAAAACTTTATGTTTTTCACCAAGTGAGTTTCCCTTGGCAAGGCTTGGTGTTTTGGGTCAGTAAGTTTGGTCCATACATTTTCCCAAAGTTTTTCCTTGCAAAAACATTTCCATAATAAAATCAATGAGTTTATTTGGCTAGAAAATGGCTAAGTTAAATAATTCAACTTAAATTTCACAAAAATCATTTTTAACCCTATGGTTGGTTCCTAGGGTCAGTAGGGTCACACAAATCCATTTTGCAAAGGATTTAATCCTAAAATCAATTTTTAAACGATTTTTGTACTCTAAATTAGTACACAAATGTTTCTGTAATTTCCAACAAGCTATCAAATACTATTTCCAAAACTAAGGCCATGGTTGTTTAGGGCTTGTTCTCCTGATTTCATTGATATAAAATTTGTCAAATTTGGACGTGTGGATCAAAAGTTATAAGGATTTGAAATTCACAACTAAATCAGATTTCAAATCTGTTTTAAACACGAGGGACACGCGTGATTCTATTAGCGGTACCGGTCATTGCGGATCACGCCTGCGCGTTGGATTAAGTCCGATCGCGGCGATCGAGCGCATACCTCTTCGGCGTTTAAGTGACTTAATCCTGTTCATTCGATCTAGATCTAACGGACCTAACCAGATGGCCATTATCCGGTGCGGCGTGGCTGTGGCGGCGACGGCGACGGCGCTTAGCGAAGCAGAAGCAAAGGAAGGTGGGGAAATGCTCACAGTGATCGCAGAAGTCCGTGGAGCTCAACGTGTTGCTGCCTTGGCGAGGGCGAGCGGGCTAGATTGCTCGCCGGAGTGAGCCGCGCTCGGCTTTGCTCAGTCGTCGTCGAGGTCGGCGCTAGGGATCACTCGAAGGCAAACAAAATGCACGGTCAGATGCGCCAAGACACGGCGAAGGTGGGTGCGTGAACGAGAGGGGTCGAGGTTGTCTGGTTTACCCGAGAGATTTCGCCGGAGTGGTCGCGACGTCGGAAGTGCTCAGAAATTGACGGCCGAAGGCCCGTGGCCGCGGCCAAGCGGTTGACGCTGGGTGGTTCGCCAGGCGATGTAGAACACGCTCGCGTGCAGAGGCAGTTGAGGGGCGGCGAGGTGTGGCCAGAATTTCCCGCGGAGGGTCGTCGGAGTAGCAGCGGTATAGAGAGGAATTGGGGCGGCCTGGAGGCAGAAGGGAGGCGGTGTCTGGGGGAAAACGGAGGAGAGAGTGAGGCGATTAAAAGGGCGTGGTCGCGGCGAGGTTTAATGCACGGAATAACGCAGATTGATTGAGCTATCAACGGGAAGAAACGGCAGCGAGGTGAGGGGAGAAGGGCTCGCGCGGGGAAGAAGGAGAACAGTGGTAAAGGGGGTCCAATGATGGGAAAACGTTTGGTGAGGTCCACTTGTCGGTTGCTGGGAGGGTGCGGTTCTGAGTGGGAAATGGTTCGGGAGAGGAGGTGGGCTAGATGGGCTAGAGCTGGGCCTGTCGACTGGGCTGCTTTGTTTCATTTTTTTTATACTGAATGCTTTTTCTTTTTCTATTTTATTTTCTGATTTGATTATTCAAACACATGATTCAAACAACCAATTAAATTCAAACCAACATCACACTTCACAACTTTTGAACTTGATTCTGTTCAGTAACAAATACCAAAATTTCTAAAATAAAATAATTTTTAATTCATTTTAGGATTCATTCATTAATTAAATAAATGTACCTTTAGTTATTTATTTAAATAGGGTTTGATTTATTTGATAAAATCACCATTTTTAAATCCAAAAATTTTCAGAACAAATCAGTAGGTTTTATTTGGAAATAAAGGATATTTGGGAAACTTGTTTAAAACAAATATCCTTTTATTTTAGGGTCCATTAATGATTTAAATAATATGGACTTTCTTTATTAATTCAAATAGTATTTAGTTTATTTGAGATATTTATTTTGAACCTAAATTAAAGTCAAAACATTTTAGTAGGTTTTATTAGAAAATACTTGGAAAACCTATTTAAAACAATTTAACAAGTTTTGATTGTTTTAATTAAAATGATACAACCTTTTATTTGAATAAATTTTTGATATTGATTCTTTATTATTTTATTTTAAATAAACCTTTGTTTATTTTTATTCAAAAACTAAATGTTTTAATTTCCAAGGCTTGGTCAAAGTTTAATTTGGCTTTATTAAATAATCCTTATTTGCAGAACTTCTATTTCTTTTGAAAACAAATCTTTTCATTTAAGAGTTTCAAATTAATATTTTAATTATTTTTATTTTCCTTTAATAAAAGTTTATCATCTTAAATACCTTTAGGTTTTATTTAATTCAAATGGGTTTGAAGTTCTAATTGAATTCAAAAAGTTTCTTCTGGCTCTGAAAATTGAACATAGTTTTATTTTATTCATTTATTTTCACATTTCAAGATTTGGAAAATCTTGGGATGTGACATAAGTGACAAGGCCCATCAAATGGTGTCTACTTGTTGAGCGGTCTTTCACTTGTTTTCTTAGTTGAAAATTTTTTGGGGTGGAATTAGATAGCCAACGAGTGATTCACGTGAGGAGTCCATCGGTCTAGATTGGTAGTTTCTAAGTTTCTCACTTTTTTAGCGGATTTATTATATATTTTTTATGTAGCTGTATTTCATGGATCTTGGAAACCCAATATTTGGGTTTGTTGATTGTATATTTTGTTGACAGAATCTGCACTTTGGTCTTAATGTTTCTAGCTATATTAAATATATAAGAGTTACAAAAAATTAAGGCCTTATTTTACATCACGCACCGGGCCCCCAAATTTCTGAAGACGACCCTGACTGTGAGGATTGTTGTTACTCTCCCAACTATCAAGGCAAGTGGTTCTTCATATTTTTATCCTAATATTTTGACTATGCATTAGTGATATTTTGTTTAGGGCTTGCATGAAGTTGTAGAATTGTTATAATTTTCTCTAAGTTATGATACTTGCTATTGCCATGCTTAGCCTAGCTAGTAGCAACCAAGGGTGGATTATATACATACTATGTAAAAATATTTCTAAGTCTTTGACTTATGTTTTTGCTTAGTAATACAACTAAGTGAATGAAACACCTGGGTGGAATGGTAATTGCTTTGTGGATTTTTGTTGAGTGGTTACCAGGGCCCATTTTTCAATGGTTTACCCTGTGTATCTCACTTGTGGAATGCCACCCAGTAACAAAGGGATTTGAGATGTCATATGTTAAGAAGCTTCTAGTGCAGCCACATGGCATTATGGGCTCTGCCTGGATCATATAGGTTGCAATAACTTGGCCAAATGGACAGTTGGTGGTAGAGGGTGATAGGTTTGGAGCCCGTCCATTTTGGTCTAAGGGAAGGCTTCTGAAAGGTCTTGTCTTGATGAAAATAAAGTCTTGTGGGGAAAGTGCACCACCTCTGTAGAAGGAAGAATCTAAGTACTTAGCCGTATCCCCGGCAATGGACAATTTGAGCATCAAGACATGGAAGCTATCAAGAATCTCCTCATCCCAATTTCTAAGTTAAAAACTTGTGGTTGAACAAGGGTGAAGGTTCACCAATGTCTATTGGTGGTTCCTTGGGGAGTTTTTGCCAAATAAAAACTTAGTGTTTTCAACTGATAGGTAAAACCTATTTTGAGCAAAGCAAACCTAAGCTACACTTAGCCAAATTCATGTAGAAATTAGATACTATTATTATACTAAGGTATCACTTGCCAATACTATTCCAATGTATTGACCCACTGTGGCTGTAACTTTTGATGTTGCAGGATACTCTGATGAGGATTAGGGTTATGAGTCTACACTCAACATGCTTGCATGTGGCACATGAAGATGAAGACTTTTATTTATATTGTTAAGTTAAACTCTTGTACTAGCCTATGGCTATGGAGTTGTAAAAGACTATGTTATCTCTGGAATGATGATGTAATAATGACCTTTGTTTCTGTGTACTTCATCTTAAACTGTGGATGCTAGCAATTGATCCAGGGACTAGAATTGCAATCACAGGGACCTTTACCATTATAAAGGTGGGGTTTGCATTCATGCATAGAAAATCTAAATAATTTTCACGCTTTTGAACAAAACTTGTCCAAGTGATTGAAGCTTCTCTCAACTTGATGGAATTGAAGTAGATCATCAAGTTGACTGTGATGAGTTTCAATATGACCTTTGCTAAAACCTTATTTTGGGTAAACATGATTTGATCTAAGGGTAGATAAAATGTAATAAAATTAAACCCTAATACATTACTTAATGATTTATATTTGATCCTTAGGTGATCATATCATAGTATTCATTATAATCACTCACGAGTACCAAGTTAAGGACATAACACAAATAATAAGAATGTAACAACTATATCTTAATCTCATCTGCTTATACCATGAGTATCATGGTAATACCTAACCCTACTTATTTAGTGAGATTGAGTAGGAAAGAAACCAAGTCCAGATCATTCACCACATATCTTTCTTTCCATATCAATCCTTATGGAATCATATCCTTATAATTGTTGTTCATCAATGTTGAGTAATCAACAATTGATTCGCAAATTCTTAAACTATCAATTCTTGATCTATCAACTCTTGTACTTATCATAGAATTCACTTCAGTCCTTTAGAGAAAGAAGTAAGAAGAGATAGGTGGTAATGTTAGTTTTAAATATCATCTATTGGATGGGAGAGTTGGAAGAGAATAAGATCAATGTGATAATTGATGGAGTTAATTCACTCCTGTAATGATAGAAGGGTTAATTGGAATATATATTCATATGGTAACAAAGAGGATTCCAAGGATGAATATTGAAGATAGTTACCAAGGAGCAGTCATATTGGACCAAGTAGGTATAGTCAATAAATTATATCTCTTAATCCAATAGAGATAAACAGAAGATAATTATAATACAATTGTAATGTTGTATGGATGGGAGCCTTGATTAGCCAACTAGAAACCTAAACCATAAAGGATCAAAGGATTATAATGATCATGCCTTACTTTCCAAGATTGAATGCTTATACCAAGATGGAAAGACTCAAGTGCAGAATGCTCAACACTCAAAATGACCTTAGAGAAGAAAAGAAGCATACCCAAGAATTAGAGACTACCAACCAAAAACTAAGGGGAGATATCATAGACTTAATATGGGAGTCTTGTGAACAAGATAGACAGATGGCTACTAAGGATGCACCGATAGCTATTTTGTCTAGTGAGTGAGAGTTGTAACGTACTTCGTTAGTTGGACCACCACACTTATCGTTTTTACTTCCAAAAATTTGTCTAAGTTATGTTGAACCTTTGATGTTTGTAATGGATTTGTGTATGTCATGACTTGTGTGTTTGCTGCAAAAAGATGTGCTTGTGATATTTTGTCTTGTGATTTTTCTCTATTGATGTTAATTCTAACTTTTCTCTATCTTATAAAAATAGATGCCTAATGTTGTTATGAACACGGCCGAGGAGTTCAAGGGAACTCGTTTTGGTACTCGTCTCATTGAGCTCACTAGTGTGCTCAACCTTCCACTTCCTAGCATCATGACACTTCCACTCACCAAGTTTGAGAGGAAGGACCTATGGGGCTTCAGAGTCACCCAGCCGGGACCGACAGAGCCAACCATGGAGACCATCACTTTCAAGCTGATGCATGACGACAAGGAGAAAGTCTTAGATGTGGTCATGCAGGAGTTACTTGGGCGCCTGGTAGGGAGGCACTCCACCGACCTTACAGGTCTTTACTTTCACCCCTTCGGGAGACGCAACAAGGAAGGTGAGGCTATAGAGTACGAGGATGCTGCTAGAGAGACGATGGAGCTGATTCGTCTGTACCTTCAGGACCTAGAGGGTCTTATTAGACACCTTGATACTGATAGGACCAACATCATGCTTAGCAATGACGAGCTCCAGGTTCAGCTTCGAGAGAAGGACAAGCTCTTCGCGGAGCAAGACGAGATTGTCAAGGAAATGGAGGCCAAGTTTGAAAGCCAGGACAAGAAATTCAAGAGCCAGGAGAAAAGAGTTCAAGACAGGAACAAGAAGATCCGGGAGATGAAGGAAGAGCTAGAGGCCAAGGACTTCGAGCATCAGTAGGGAGTGATCGAGAGGCTTCGCTCACAGAAGAGGGCTCTTAGGGCCAAGATTGAGGCCTTGGCTACTAGTGTTGATGAGTACAAGACCGCCATGGAAAATTCAGGTCTTACCGTTGTTGATGTGGAGATTGATGCGGAGGAGTAGTGTAGACTACTCGTTTATCTTTCATCTACCGTACTTTGATTATTGAGTCGCAATGACCATACAACATGTGGATGGCTTGCTATGGTGTGTTTGCTCTTTGTTGTTTATGTCGTTCAAACTCTATGTTATTTTTATGCTTGGTTATTATGATTGTCTATGTGATTTTTTATGCATGTTAAGCATCTATGGGTATCTCATTCTTATCCTTATTAAAACCACAGATGCCTCCTTGACGTGCCAACCCCAACCAAAACAACAACAACAACAACAACAACAACAACAATGTCACTCCCGAGATGCAATAGTTGATGACGGCGCAAGCCCAACTGATGCAGATGATGACAACATTCATGCAGAACCAGAACCAGAATAACAACAACAATAACAACAACAACCAGAATAATCCGCCAGGATTTGACATGCTGCTCACCAGATTTCTAAGACTGAGACCTGCAAAGTTCTCAGGAACCACTGATCCAATGGTGTCCAATGACTGGTTACGCTCAGTGAACAAGGACTTAGTGACTGTAGGTTGCACCAACGAAGAGAAAGTCAGGTTTGCAGCACATCTGCTTGAAGGGCCAGCAGCAACCTGGTGGGACAACTTTCAGATCACCACTCCCATTGAGGATGTGACTTGGGCTATCTTTGAGGATGGATTCTGTACCACTCACATCTCATCTGGAGTGATGAATTTGAAGAAGAAGGAGTTCCACAACCTGAAACAGCATCACCGCAGTGTGGCGGAGTACATCGAGGAATTCAACAATCTGGCGCGTTATGCACCGTATGAAGTTGATACAGATGCCAAGAGGAAGGAGAAATTCCTCGAAGGACTGAATGATGAGTTGAACTTGTAGTTGTCTGTTGCCTATGTCCCAAGTTACCAATCACTTTGTGACAAGGCTACCATCTTGGAGAACAAGATGAAACAGGTTGAGAGCAGGAAGAGGAAGCATAGCTTTGATAAGCACAGCTCGGGATCGTCTCACAAACGTTCCCATCATGATGATAGTGGGAGTTCTGGATCCCACAAACATGGAAAGTACAACAACCACCACAGCCACAACCGTCATCATGACAACAAGCATCACCGTAGTCATGATAACAACAAGTATAAGAACCACAAGAGTGGACACAGGAGCCACCATTGTGGAGGTGGAAGTGGAAATGGAAGTCAGCTTGTTGTCGTAGTATTGCCGACGAGTACGCCATGGAGGGGTCCTCACAGTGCGTGTTTAGAGATGTGGGGTAAGGCGGACGGTTGACGGGTACGAGGTAACACAACTTAACCAGGTTCAGATCCCACAACGGTGGCGGAATCCTACTCCTGCTATAAATCACTATAGGGGCAATACGTCGAGTTATAGAGATGTGTTCGCTGTGCGAGGTTGTCTGAAGTTGTCTATTGTTGTGCCCTAAAGGCTCCCATAGGCCCGACTTATATAGTCGCCAGGTCCTAGGGTTACAGGGAAAAGTCCTAGCCGGACAGGTTACAGAGTCCTACACCGTATATTACTAGTCTCGTGTATCTTGCACTCCAAGGCTCCGGGTACGCTAGTGACTCCACCGTAGCCTTCCTTTATCCGGCATGGGCCTCCCTTCTGGATCCACCTAACTGGGCCGCCCAGCAGGCTACAGGCCATGCTACCGACTATGGGCCACCCGGGTTAGTCGGATAAGAGACATGCTATTAGGATACCCATATAGCATATCCCCAATAGTAGCCCCCGGAGAACTCCGAGATCTTGCGCCGTCTTGCCTCTTCACGTGGAATGCTCCGTCTAGATGGATGTGGCAAATTGTCAAGCAATATCTTTTTGTCCTCCCAAAGAACCCTACAAGGTTTTATCCGTCTTCGATTTGTTAGTCAGAGAAATGCTGAATCTTCCATCGTACTCTTCCATAGTCGGATTAAACCCGTCCATGCCAGAATCTTCGATGCGACGGCTCATCTACCCGTGTCAGCTAGGACGACGTAGGCTTAGATCAGCGACGCCTCGTAACTCATACATGCAGAGAACGCAATCATATCCGATTTTCCCGCGCGGGCGATACGAACCGTTGGCGGCGGCGGTTGGAGACGTGGCGAAATTACCGCGCACGTTCACGAACACGTGGTCTACGCGGCAACCGTCCGATTAGCAGCACGAATCTTGACGCAGAGTATGATAAATAGTAACCGTGGGACACTTTCCACTTTTTACCTCATTCCTCTCGTGTCATCGTGTTTTTCCTCCAGCCGCACGCCTCCTCGAGCTCTCTGCAAGAAACCTCGAAACCCTAGCTTCCATCTGCGTCAGTCGCATCCTTCAAACACTCCATGGCCAGCAGCAGCTCCTCCCCATCGATGGCGGCATCGAGCGAAGCCGCGGCGAAGCCGGCGAGCGCCGTCGTCGTGCCCCCAGAGGGCCTGGTCATCCCCGCATCAGCGGTGATCGAAACCACCAGCGGCGACCATAATCTGGCGGCGCTAGAGCCACTGGAAGAAGATCCAGACTCGCACAAGGGTGACTGGCGCGGCTCGGACATCACCGACCGTGACATCCAGGAGATGGCCGCCGAAGGCTACCTCCCCGCGACGGAGGGGCTTGCCTGGCGGGCGGCGCCGGCCGGCGAGGTAACACCTTCTCCCCAAGCCGGAGAAAAGGTGTACCTCAAGGCTCAGCTCGTACGCGGCGTTTCCTTGCCCATCTCCCACTTCTTTCTCTCCGTCTTGAACCACTACAAGGTCCAACCCCACAACCTCTCTCCCAATAGCATCTTAGTGCTTAGCAACTTCGCGGCACTTTGCGAGGGTTACCTAGGGATAAGGCTTAGGTTAGACTTGTTTGTGTACTTCTTCACCGTCAAACATGAAGCCGGACATAGTAAGGAGGAGCTTAGGAACTACGGCACCATAATCTTCAAGATTCGACCTGGCCGGCGGTTCCCCGACATCGTCGGCCACGAGTCATGCAAGAACTGGCAGCGGACGTACTTCTACGGCCCCGACATTCCTTTGGCGCGCCGAGAAGTGACGTACCTGGACTTCGCGGATGGAGCCGCCGCTAAAGTTTCTACATGGAGATCCCATGCCTCCCTTCCCTCCGACCTCGACGCTTCTCGCGCAATAAGGCGGATCGAATGGTTCATAGAGATGGGTTTGACCGGCTTGGACCTAGCCATGTGCTGGTTCATCAGGCGAATCCAACCCATGTAGCACCGCATGAAGTTCATTCACGAGTATACCAGTGATTGAAGGGATAGCCTCCGGATCTCCGTGGATAACTTCTCGAGCGACTCCGTCAAGCTCCGCCTGAAGGACATTGTCAAGGTGAAGGATAAGAAGCGTGGCTTCACCATCACCTACGACATGTTCGTAGACAGCAAGTGACCAAAGGTAGGTATTTATTTTTCGTGTATGACATATGCTCTAGTTTTTCCGTCTTGCCAGTACCATCTTATCTAACACGGTGATTTCTTACTTAACAGCTTAGCGATTTAGATGAGGGCAACCTGGCTGCCCAAATCTATGATCCAAAGATGAAGGAAGTCATGGTCGTGTCCGACGACGATGTCCCGTTGGCGCGAAAGCGGAAGAGCTCCACCTCTGACGCTGCCGGCGGAGGCAAGAAGAAGAATACGGAGCGTGGATCCTCCAAAAAGAGTACCACCGCCCTGGAGGCGGAAAAGAGAAAAGCCACCGAGATTTTTGCCAAAGCGCCCCCTAGTGTAAGCTTCTAATTCTCCGACATTGTCTATTTATCTGTCCTGTTCCTGTACTTATGCATTTTGCACGTCTCAGGAAGAAAGCCACGACCAGCCTCAAGAAGTCCTCCAAAACTTTGGGGGATTCTAGAAATATCAAGGACATGCTGCATCGCGACTCCTCCCCCGCCATCGCCACTGCTACTCCTGCGTGCACTCCTGCGCAGGAATTTTTCATATCCCGCCAGCGGGAGAGGTAGGCGCGAGATGTCTCGTCTTTCTCTTGCATGCACCGCTGTAGATCGCCCACAGTGCATGGACGCTTGTATGTACCCTCAAAGTCCTTGGTGAACGCTTCTTGCATGTCCAGCCAGTTGTAGATAGGTTTCTCTAGCAAGTCGTCAATCCATTGGCGGGCCGTGCCCTCCAACATTAACGGGAGGTACTTGATGGAGACGTTGGGGTTGCCTCCAACAATCTCCACGGTGTTGCCGTAGTCCTGCAACCATGTGGTTGGCTTGGCAGTGCCGTCATAGGGCTTGACGGTCTTGTCAATCCGGAAACCTTTGGGATAAGTTGCGGACCGTATTGCAGGTCCAAAGCAACGTGGTCCCAGGTATGATCCTTCCCGGGCCTCGTGGATCTTATCGATCCGCGAACATGCATCGTACGGCTCCAGGTTCTTCTTCTTTTTGTCAACAGGGGATGGGCTCGTGAACGACGCGGTCCCCCTCCACCATGGTGACTGCTTGGTGGTGACGGAGGCGGAGGTGGCGGTGGGTTAGCCTTCTTGCTGTTACCCTCCTGCGACGCCTCACGCCTGTCACGGTTGCTTGTCGAACGTGGAGGGTCATGGTGTGACCTGCTCTTGTGTCCTTGGTGGCGCTCTCCGTAATGACGGGTCTGCTCCGCATTGTCGCGGATGACGATGCCGCACTGTTTTGGTGGGGGCATATTCGTACGATGGTGAGCCTTGTAGTCTTCGTGATGTCGGGGAGATCGGGGCGGTGGCGATGGGCGACGAGGTCGGGCCTTTTCTCCGTGGTCGGAGGATATGGGAATGGCATCCTTCCTATTTCGTGCATCCCTCCATCTTCGTTCTGATGAACCCATCTGGGACTCGACATCAAGAGGAGATCTGTCCCTTGGCGGCTTGTATTGGCTAGATTGGCAGAGCGCTGGGTTAGACTCAAGCCTCTGAGAGGTGGCCTTTTTCCTGCTGCTTCACCGCCTTGGCCACTAGGTCGTAGACCTGTTCCACTGCCTCAGGCGATCTATCCTTCTCCAGAAGGGTCTTGGCGACGACGAGGTTAAGGAGTGGGGTGGGCATCACCTGCTTGCCTTCACTATCAATGTATGGCTTGGCCTGTGCCGGCTTCGAGGGAGCCCATCCTAGGTTACACCGTACACCAGGATCGTTGATAACATGAGCTAGAGCTTTCTTAGCCTTCTGCTGCTGTAGCAGAGTCTTGTACTCGGCCTCCATTGCTCTAGCTTTCTCTATGGATTTCTGCGCGTTGACCAGATCTCGATCTAGTTTAGAGCCTTGCTCCGCGATGGCTTGCGCCTCCTCTAGCAGCTGCTGGCGCTTCTCGTCAAGCTGGTTCATGTTCCGGATATGAGCGACGGTCAGTGGCTCGACAAGGAGATTGTCGTACATCACTCTATCAGTTGGAGTAACTTGGGCTGCTGCCGATGTAGATGCTGGAGGCAGCACGTTTGCGGTGTTGTTGTTGCTCGGGCCGGTTCTGCGGTCTGACCTTTGGGTTAGGCGGAGGAGGCATGACCTTTGTGCGATCATCATCAGCGGCAATAAGTGGCCCCTTCCCCTTTTCAGGCGCCATAGGCGGAGCTCGTCCGGGTTGATCTTCATCCATCGCCGTCCCAATGGTGGCGAACACCCCTCGGGACGTGGCGGTGTTGTTGTCTTGCTCGTCGCGCGAGTACTCCTCCTCCATCTCCTGCATAGCGGAGTCTAGCTCTTCTGGACTGAAGTCTATCTCCTCTGAATCTGCGCTGAAATCAGCATAAAGCGCGTCAATGACAGAGTCGGAGGGTGCCAGGACTTCCTCGATGACGGGCGGTGGAGGTGAAACGGGCTCGACGATGACTGGAGGTGGTGGTGCTGGTGCGACGATGGCGGCGGGAGGCGGTGGTGGCGGCTGCTGAACCGGAGGTTCTCCATCTCTGAGCGCAAGCTCCATCTGGGCTGCCGCGTCAGCCGCCGCGTAGTTGTTGATGGTGCTCACCATCTCTTCGAGGGTAAGGCGTCATGTTGCCTGCTGCCGTCTTAAAGAATGTCAAAGAAGCGTGTCGCGGTCCAGTCCTTCCACGAAGTGATACAAAGAATTATCATCGGGGTAGTGGGCTAAATCGGCTCGTATACGGAGCCACCTGGCCAGGTAATCGCGGGGTTTTCACCCTCTCTTTGAATGCAGCGCGCCAGATCGAAGATGGTAACCACGCCGACGAACTTGGATCTCTGCTGTCCAGACGCACGGACGAAGCCGGCGGATTTGCAGTGATCTTCCACCTTTATATCCTACACAGGGGCGGTTTGGGTAGGCCTTGAATTTTTCCGATCTTTGTCGTCAAACTCCGAAGAGAGATTCGACATTGATCCTTCTGCGAACGTATCCTGCCCGTAGGCGGTCCGTGCGGGTCTTGATGCTTTCCGATCTTTGCCGGCAAACTCCGAAGAGAGATCCGACATCGATCCTTCCGCGAACGTATCCTGCCCGTAGGCGGTCCGTGCGGGTCTTCAATTTTTCCGATCTTTATCGGCAAACTCCGAAGAGAGATCCGACATTGATCCTTCCGCGAATGTATCCTGCCCGTAGGCGGTCTGTGCGGGTCTTGATGCTCCTCTGACTCCCAGGGAACTAGTGCCCGAGTCGGTTTCGCTGATGAAGAGGTGGATGTCTCTGATAGGAACGATCGAACACCGCGTAGGGTTCGTCTTCGCCGGGATCCATAACTCGTCAAGAGGGACGATCGGAACGTTGCCGGAGAAGAGAACATGGACGATGGCTACGGTTTTTCCGATTCCCGCGAAGATCTTGGTCCTCGCCCGCTGAAGAGCCAGAAGCGCCTCTAGCCCCACGGTGGGCGCCAACTGTCGTGGTATTGCCGACGAGTACGCCATGGAGGGGTCCTCATAGTGCGTGTTTAGAGACGTGGGGTAAGGCGGACGGTTGACGGGTACGAGGTAACACAGCTTTCCTAGGTTCAGATCCCACAACGGTGGCGGAATCCTACTCCTGCTATAAATCACTATAAGGGCAATACGCCGAGTTACAGAGATGTGTTCGCTGTGAGAGGTTGTCTGAAGTTTTCTATTGTTGTGCCCTAAAGGCTCCCATAGGCCCGACTTATATAGTCGCCAGGTCCTAGGGTTACAGGGAAAAGTCCTAGCCGGACAGCTTACAGAGTCCTACACCGTCTATTACTAGTCTCGTGTATCTTGCACTCCAAGGCTCCGGGTACGCTGGTGACTCCACCGTAGCTTTCCTTTATCCGGCATGGGCCTCCCTTCTAGATCCACCTAACTGGGCCGCCCAGCAGGCTACAGGCCATGCTACCGACTATGGGCCACCCGGGTTAGTCGGATAAGAGACATGCTATTAGGATACCCATATAGCATATCCCCAACACCTGCAAAGAGAGATATCAGTCAGGTTGAGTGTTTCAAGTGTAAGAATATGGGACACTATGCAAATGAGTGCCCAGAGAAGAAGGTTGAAGGAACCACCAAGCCCAACCCTTTCCAAAAGGGACAAGTGAACCACATCAATGTGGAAGAAATATATGAGGAATCGGATGTTGTGGCTGGTAAGTTCAAACTCAATTCTATTCTAGCACTTGTTCTTTTTGATACTGGTGCATCGCATTCATTCATATCAAGAGCATTTGTTGATAGAAATAGATTTCCAACTGAAAATATTGGGTGTCCTATAAAAGTAAGTTCTCCTGGTGGAGATATGATAGTAAGCCTTGGATGCCGTGATCTAGTAATAGAATTTGGAAAGCATAAATTTCCAGTTAGTCTGATAATCCTAGATTCCCAAGGATTTGATGTTATTTTGGGAATGGATTGGATGACCAATTATGAAGGAGTACTAGATTGTGCCAACCGTATTGTCGCACTCACAACCCCGGATAAGAAATGGATTAGATTCAAGTCTAACATTGAATCAAAAGGGAGTAAGCTAAATTATATTAAGGGGGTTAGCATAGACAGTGTGCTAATTGTGAGAGAATATCTGGATGTATTTCCGGAGGAATTGCCTAGAATGCCACCAGATAGAGATGTAGAGTTTCTGATTGACTTGTTGCCAGGATCAGGACCAATAGCAAAGAGACCTTACAAGATGTCATTTTATGAGTTGAAAGAACTCAACAAACAACTTGGGGAACATTTACAGAAAGGATTTATTCAACCAAGTTCTTCATCTTGGGGAGCACCAGTTTTGTTTGTGGAAAAGAAAGATAGAAGTCAAAGGTTATGCATAGATTATCGTAGAATCAATGAGGTGACTATCAAGAACAAATATCCTTTACCCAGAATCAATGACTTGTTTGATCAGTTAGAAGGAGCCCGTGTGTTCTCAAAGATTGATCTTCGATCAGGATACTTTTAGCTAAAGATAAGGGAACAAGACATACCTAAGACTGCTTTCACCACTAGGTATGGATTGTATGAGTACACTGTGATGCCATTTGGTTTGACCAACGCACCATCCTACTTCATGAATATGATGAACAAGGTGTTCATGGAATTTCTTGACAAGTTCGTTGTCATTTTCATCGATGACATTTTGATATATTCCAAGAGCAATGAAGATCATGAAGAACATTTGTGATTGATACTTGAGAAGCTTAGAGAGCATAAGTTGTATGCTAAATTTAGCAAGTGTGAATTTTGGCTGAATGAGGTAGTATTTCTTGGACACAGTGTGTCAGGAGATGGTGTAGCAGTTGATCCCGCAAAAGTGTTAGCTGTAACTGAGTGGGAATCTCCTAAGTCAGTGAAAGAAGTTCGTAGTTTCCGTGGCTTGGCAGGATATTATAGAAGGTTCATTGAGAATTTCTCAAAGGTAGCTAAGCCAATGATGGAGTTACTTAAGAAAGACAAGAAATTTGATTGGACTGAAGGATGTGAACTCAGTTTCCAAGAGTTGAAGAAGAGACTAGTGACAGCACCAGTCTTATGTCTGCCAGACTTGGAGAAAGATTTTCAAGTGTATTATGATGCATCTCACCAAGGATTAGGTGCAGTTCTAATGCAAGAAGGGAAAGTTGTGGCTTATGCCTCGAGACAACTCAAAACTCATGAAGTGAATTATCCTACTCATGATTTGGAGTTAGCCTCTGTTGTCCATGCACTCAAGACATGGACACATTATCTTTTGGGAAAGCGATGTGAAGTGTTCACAGATCACAAAAGTTTGAAGTATATCTTCACTCGGAAACAAATTAACATGAGACAAAGAATATGGCTAGAACTCATCAAAGACTATGACTTGAGTTTGCAATACCACCCCGGTAAAGCAAATGTTGTAGCGGATGCATTAAGCCGTAAGGTTTATGTGAATGGCCTTACTAAAGGAGAGTTGCCAGATGATTTGTGAACCCAATTCAAAAATCTCAGATTGGAGATAGTGCCTAAAGGACATCTCATGTCATTGGATGTTTAACCCACCTTGTTGGACAAAATCAAAGAAGCCCAAAAGACGGACAAGGAAGTTGAAGAGATCAAGGAAAAGATTGGTAAGGGAAAAGCCAAAGGATTCAATGAAGACGAACAGGGTACTTTATGGTATGGAAAATGTATCTGTATTCCGCAAGATCCGGAGCTTCGGAAACTGATTTTACAAGAAGCACACAACTCACCATATTCCATTCATCCGGGTAACACCAAAATGTACATGGATGTGAAGGAAAGATTTTGGTGGAATAATCTCAAGAAGGACATCGTCGAACATATTGCTTTGTGTGATGTGTGTAGTAGAGTGAAAGCGGAACATCAGAAACCAGCAGGATTGCTACAACCACTACCTATTCCTAATTGGAAGTGGGACAAGATTGGCATGGATTTCATCACTGGACTGCCAAGGACTAGATCAGGATATGATTATATTTGGGTCCTAGTGGATCGTCTAACTAAAGTGGCTCATTTCATACCCGTGAAGACAACCTATATAAGTTGTGGGGGGGGATAAACCTCGGGTGGGGAAAGCCAGGCATAAGTAGGTCGGCTCCAGAAGATACAGGCCGCCTGGCCTCCCGGAATCACAACTCTAACCGTCTGGCAAGCAAGCCCGGCTGGGCTTATAGCCTTCCCGACTGGCCCGTCTAGCCGGTGGCCAGAAGAACCGGCCGGGTGGCTGTTTCAACCTGGCTCACCTCAGATTCAATGGAGAGCACGGAAGTACTGGCGCTCCGTGCGGGGTACGCTTCTGGCTCTCCCTCGTCATCAAGGAAGCTGGCATGTTGTCATGACCGGCGCTACCAGACAAAGATAAAGCAAGACGGTCGGCTGGACTGGCGAAAGCGGTCCGGGCGGCCGTTAAAGCAAGGGTGACGCCCCAAAGGAAGCCCGGGTGACCACTAAATAGAAGGATGACGCTAAAAGAAGGGCGGACTGGGTCGTGGCCCACCGGATGGGCCCTGCAGCCGGCCCTGCCCTGTAAACCCATATCCAAACAGTAAACCCTAGGACCCGAATTGTAATCTGCCCCCCAGACTAGTATATAAGGGAGGGCAGAGCCAGGGTTCTGGGAGAGAGATAGAATCAGATAGATTCCAATTAACAATGGTAGAAGAAGAGAAGTGTTAGCATCTAGCGTCCAGTTTCCTCCAGCCATCGATAGTAGCTAAGGAAACAGCTCAAGGAGCACTTGTACTAAGCATCGAGCTCCCATACATAGTTCATCTTGCAGGAGTAGGGGTGTTACCTCGCCAAGAGGGCCCCGAACCTGGGTACGTCCATGTGTTTGCAGTGCATCGTGCCCAACCTTTTGCGTGAGCCACCGAATGCATCTGTGTGTCCCTTCTTTGCCATCCCTGATGGCACTGTCGTGTTCCACACCACGACAGTTGGCGCCCACCGTGGGGCACTGCGCTTCGGCTGGGATCATCTTCCGCACGGGACTTCCGCTCGTCACCGGCGGACGCGTGGCCTCTGGCCTCGTGCTCACGCTTGGTGCCTTCGACTGCGTCCTCGACAACGCAGCGAATTTCTCTGGGAACACCTTCCCCACCGGCGGCTCCATCATGCATTTTGGGGACATCCGTGTCTACGTTGCCACTGTCGCTGAGGGTTTCCCCAGCGTGGTAACCCCCATCCTCTACGTGCCCCTTGCCCGTGTCCCAGCCGCAGGGGGAGTTACGTCGAAGTCATGATGGTGAACGCTCGCGAAAACCATCGGCAGCCTCAAGAACGTCATGCAGGAGGAGAAAACTCCGCGCCTGAGCCGGAGCAAGACCCTCTCACCGCCTCCATCCAGCACCTGCGCGCTCCGGTCATAATCGAGACGGATCCAGCGGCTACGGCGGCGGCGCTCGAAGACACACGCCAGAAGCTCCTGGAGGAAGCCACCAAGGTCGCGGCTAACCAGCGTCGGCTGAACGGCAATGTGCATGAGTACAATGCTGCCCATGACTTCGTCAGGAAGATCCAGCACCAAGGGCGCGACCTGGCGTCGGAACTGGATCGCGCCGCCGACTCACATGCAGGTGTGGCGCGACCCGTTTACAGCACTCCCGCCAATAACATGAGGGCGGTCGAGGCGGCAGCCACGGATCTGAAGCACCTGGAGGGCGAGGAACTTCGTCGCCAGCAGGAGCGTGTGCAGCTCCTCGTGGCAACTGCTAACAAGAAGCAGGCCGAGGGCGTTCCCAGCCAGGTGGGCAACTCCCGCGACATCGTCGTCCGCAAAGGCGCAGACCAAACGGCGCACGGAGGAAACAAGAACCAGCAAGCCTCTTCCCTAGGAGGGGTCGGGCAAAACAGTCGCCCGCGTGGCAAATCGCGGCCTCCAGCGTTAGTCGTGTAGGAGGAGCCTCCCAGGAGAAAAATACGCGAGCACCGGAGGAGGAAGCAGACGCGAACAAGGACCCGCCTGCGCGTCATGTTTGAAGGGCCGGCTCGATCCTCGCGAACCAGCTGATGCGCGGGAGCGCATTGACCTCCTGGTGTAGTCACGCACCTTGGAGGAGGAAAGTCCGGCTGGTCCAAAGTGTTTTGGCCCGCGCATCCGGAACAAGCCATTCCCGAAAGGATTCTCGCTCCCAAGAGACACGCCAAAGTACAACGGGACCGTCAAGCCTAAGGATTGGTTGGTCGATTACACCACCGCGATGGGAATCGCCAATGGCAACCGCTGCTTGGTCGTCCGCTACGTCCCCCTCATGCTCGTCGACTCGGCGAGGACATGGATCAACAGCCTCCCCGACAACAGCATCAACGCGTGGCTGGACTTCGAAGAGGCGTTCATCCGCAACTTCATCGGAACATACAAATGGTCGGTTCGACCTCGTGAGCTCACCCTCTGCATGCAAGGAAAGGATGAGTCGGACCGCGCCTACCTCACTCGATGGACTAGCATGCACAATTTGTGCGAAGGAGTGCGTGAGCACCAGGCGATAGACTTCTTCACCAATGGATGCCGAGATGGCACCATGCTGAAGCATAAACTCAGCTGGGCAGACCCGAAAACCATGGCTCAGGTCATGGCCATCATAGACAAGTACGCCACCGCGGATGTGGCAATGGAGAAGCCCATTGTGGTGGACGACCAGGGCCAAATACGGACGAGCAGGCGGAGCGTCGTCAGCCGGGTGACCATCATCCCAGGCGGCACGGTCACGACAACCGCCATGGCAAGAGGAAAGACGACCAGCTGGATAGCCGGTACGATACCAAACAGGTAGCTGCGGTGCATGAGGATCCGGCTGTAGGAGGCAGTCGGAGGCAGAGGCCGGATGACAGGCCGCCTCGGCCCAAGTACACCATCGATTCCATTCTCGATGGGCCGTGCAAGTTTCACAGCGGCGGAAACAAGCTCTCCAACCATACGACGCCAATGCAGCTGGACAAAGAAGATGGCCGAAGCCAGTGGACTCCCACCACCACCTCCACCGCCAGCCGGAGGCCCACCAGATAATAGGGAACGGTGCAACCGCCGCGAGGATGACGAAGATGGTTACCCGCGGTAGGTGGGTAACTACCACATATTCCTGGCGGAGCCGGAAACGAAGCACGCCAAGCGGAGACGTGAGGCGGAGGTGAACGCAATCGTCCCTCCCATTCCCCAGTACCTGCACTAGTCCGATCAGGCGATCACGTGGAGCAAGGAGGATCAGACGGCCATGTTACCAAGCCCTGGTAGCTACGCGCTGGTCCTGGACCCCATCATCATCTCCAAGAAGCATTCATGACGCTTCTCTTGAGTGTTGATCGATGGAGGGAGCAGCATCAACCTCCTCTACTGGAGCAGCCTCGAGAGGCTGGGCATTAGTGAGTCCCAGCTGGAGCCTTCAAGCACTTCGTTCCACGGAGCATTACCGGGTCCGTCGCACTCCCCAATCGGCAAGATCCGACTGGACGTCATCTTCGGCAGCGAGAACAACTTCCACCGCGAGCCAATCTGGTTCGAGGTCGTGAATCTCTCCAGCGCCTACCACGCCATACTAGGGCGCCCAGCTCTGACCAAGTTCATGGGAGTACCGCACTATGCATACCTCAAGATGAAGCTGCCAGGCCCAAAGGGAGTGATCACAATCGATGAATGCTACAAGCGTTCGATCGAGTGTGCCTCGGACGGCTCCAAGCTGGTCGAAGCAATGATCATCGTTGAAGAGAAGCGCGTCATAATGCAGAGTGTAGCGGCCCTGCAGAAGGACATGCTGGCTGGAGAGCCCAAACCGGCTGGAGAATTGCAGTTCAAGCCCTCGCAGGAAACAAGGAAGATCCTGCTGAACGAGGAAGACACAAGCAAGTTCGTCCTGGTCGGAGACGGCCTGGACAGCAAATAGGAAAGTGCGCTCGTCAATTTCCTCCGTGAGAATCGAGACATTTTCGCATGGTGCCCCAAAGACATGCCAGGTGTCCCGAGGGAACTCGCCAAGCACTCCCTTCATGTTCGACCGGACGCTAAGCCGGTCAAACAATCTTTGTGCCGCTTCGTAGAGGAAAAAAGAAGAACCATTGGTGAGGAGATCACACGGCTGCTCGCGGCCGGTTTCATCATGGAAGTTTTCCACCCAGAATGGCTAGCCAACCCGGTGTTGGTGCTGAAGAAGAACAATACATGGCACATGTGCGTCGACTATACTAGTCTCAACAAGGCCTGCTCCAAGGATCCTTTCGCCCTGCCGCGAATTGATTAGGTCATCGACTCCACCGCCGGGTGTGATTTTTTGTCTTTTTTGGACGCTTACTCGGGCTACCACCAGATCAAGCTCAATGTAACCGACCAAATAAAGACTTCGTTCATAACCCCGTATGGAGCATACTGCTACACCACCATGCCCTTCGGATTGAAGAACGCATGCGCAACCTATCAGCGATGCATGCAAAAATGCCTGCAGACGCAGATTGGAAAGAACGTACATGCTTACGTCAATGACATCGTCATCAAGACCAAGGAACGGCACACGTTCCTTGAGGATCTGAAGGAAACATTCGACAACCTCCGCTGTTTCCAGATCAAGCTGAACCCGGTGAAGTGCGTGTTCGGTGTCCCAGCCGGCAAGCTCCTGAGCTTCCTCATCTCCGAGCGTGGAATCGAGGCGAACCCGGAGAAGATCGGATCCATCGAGCGCATGGAGCTGCCACAAAACCTGCGCGACATACAGAAGTTCACCGGGTGCCTCACTTCACTCAGCCGGTTTGTTAGCCGGTTGGGAGAAAAGGCTCTCCCTCTGTACCAGCTGATGAAGAAGACAGACAAATTTGTTTTGATAGCTCAGGCGGATAAAGCTTTCCGAGACCTCAAGCGCATGCTCACCTCGCCACCTGTCCTGGCGGCAGCAGCCGCGAAGGAGCCCATGCTGATGTACATCGCTGCCACAAACAGAGTGGTCAGCATGTGTGGCATCCCGCAAAACCACTACTAGAAAATCGCGTTGAATTTGTGCATTGCATCGTGATCATCATGCATTGTTTGCATAAAACTATTTTTCGTAAGCCCGTTTTGTTTTATAACACGCCCCGTCTTTTATTCAAACGCCAAAACCGGGTCCCCGGAATATTTTGTTTTGGCCGCTACCGGTTTGCAGACGGCCCAATTAAATTAAATAAAATATTTAATTTATTTTAGCGGGGCAGTCGAACGGGCCGAAGCGACCCGAACGACCGCCCCAGATTTTACAAACGGTCCACCTACCTGCCCCTCTAAATCCTATGTCTACCCAACATCCTACCCCAACCCAGCCTCCACCTCACCCCCTCCACTAGCATGCCGCCACCTCACCCTCTCCTCCTTCCCCCACCAACCATAAGCTGCCACATCACCCTCTACCCTAACCCCTCCCTCTCTCCTCACCCTGGCCACACAACACAAGCACACTGCACACCACGAGAAACACACGACGCATCGCACAGCACGCCTGGCCACGCCTGGCCCGCCCTGTCCCAGTCCTACCCCCGACCCCACCTAGCGCGTTGCCTCTCTCTCCTCCCTGTTCTTCTTCCTGGCTCGTCCGCGAGCCCTCTCCCTGCTCGCCACGCCCAGCTGCCGCCCACGCTTCATGCTCCTCCCTGTGCCTCGCGTCCGCCCCTCCCCTACCTCACGCTGCCGCCCTCCTTCGACGCGCCCCTCAAGCAGCCCGACACCGCCTCCGCCGACGCCGCTCCTACCCGCGGACCACGCCGCCGCCGTTCCCAGCGCCCGTTCGCCACGCCCTCGCCCTCGAGGCCGAGCCGCCCGGCCTCCACCTCCACTGTCTCCGCCAAGCCGCCTCCGCCGGACCGCCCCTCCGCGTCCCCATCGAGCTCGCCGACGCGGCCTCCTCCGTCGCGACCCTCCGCCGCCCCCTCTCCGTCGCCTCCGCTCCACCGCCGGCTCGCCCGCCTCTCCCCGCGTCTCCCGGCAGGTGCCCGCGCCTGCCGCCGCCGCCAAGCTCCCTCGCCGCTGCCGTACCTCGCCCGCCCTGGCTCGTCCGGCGCCACGAGCCAGCAGCACGCCCACCTCCGCCACCGCCTCGTCCGCCTCCTCGGAACCCACCGCAGCTCCTCGCCTCGCCTCGCGAGCCGGGCGCAGCCGCGCCGCGCGCATCCCTGCGCCGCTTTGCCTCGGCCGCTCCCCCTCGCGCGCGTGCTCGTCGCTCGCGCCGCGACCCCAAGAACCTCGCCGTCGGCCCTCGTCTCGCCGGTGGCGCCCAGCCCCCGCCCGTGCTCCCGTCGGTGCCGCTTGCTCCCTGGATCATCTCCCGGTGCTGCGAGATGTAACGAGTAACCAGGCTACCGTTCAAGGTCAAGCTGGGCAAGGGCCTCGGCGTAACAACTACCCGGCCAGCTTACGGCAAGATCCTCGTCAAGAAACCGCAAGATATCCGGCGGGCAAGACCCCGGGTCCGATGGCGAACCCCGAAGACTGCTCCCGTCGACACCAAGAACTGCCACAACCTCCACCGGCAAGTCAAGACTGACCGCCGACAAGCCCGACGCCAAACTCCAAGACCTTCTACACGGAACCGAACCCTGGATCCCCCACCAAGATCTACCCTCGGACGCCAAGAACCGAACCGGGAGGACGCAAGATCGCCACGAGACCGACAAGCACCTCCCCCCGAAGACAAGACCGACCCGAGTTGAGAAACCGACAAGACCGTCGCGACGACAAGAACGGCACCGACCCGGAAGATCCGATGAACCCCGGCGCCGAACCAAGTCCTGCTTCCCGGACGCGACAAGAACTACCCCGATCCGAAGACCCTAACCCCGGAGTCGAGAACGATCCCGCCAAGGCCGTCGAACCCTGAACCCTAGACCCTGACCCCGAACCCCGGAACCCCAAGATCGTCGAGACCCCTAATGTGTGACCCCTTTTCCGAACCCTATTTTATAACATAATAAGAACTTGTTGCACATTTAATTGTCATCTCGCATGCATCTCATTGGTTTGGGGGCCTTATGCCGATTCACCTATTAATTAAACATGGGGCCCATATGCGGGCAAATCTAGCCTTATATTGGCCTCATTTAAACTTGTGTAGCGAACCCGATGATATCTTCTACCATGTTAAACAACATTTAAATTGCGGGGTAGTTAAATAACTTGAACCATCCAATTAATTGACGGGACCCCGGTTCCGCTTAATCTTGACCTAATTGCATCGCACCTTGCCATGTCATCCATCATACATGCATCATGCCGATCTTCTGCCGTTTTATTAAATATTGCATCCGGTGTTTCTTCTAGTGTTTTGCTTCTTCGCGGATAAGGCCGTTGAGTTGACGTGAGCTTCGCCCCGATCTCCGGTTGAACCCTTCGACATGTTTTCAGGCGAGCATCTCCCTCTTTCTACCTATCTTACTTTTATAGTCTTTATTCCCTCCTGTTGATCTATTGCTATCTGTGTTGCGATGCTCTAGTTTCCGTATCCGTGATATCCCTTGCAGCCGTATATTGCCTTGGACACACCCTATTCCCTGTTGTTTGGTAGATAGCTGGACTTGCGCGTCGTAGTTTCTTGCTCAAGTGCTATTGTGCGTCGTCATATGCCACAGTTGTTGATGTATTGCCGCATGTTGATGTTGGAGATGATTCTAGTTCTACTTATCGTCACTTTACTTTCGGTTTAACAACTAAAATTGAATAAGCAGAGGCATCGGTGGGTGATAGATAATATTTGGTTTCGAGCATACTTGTGTCCCGTAAGACCCCGAGTACTTGATACTGTTCCTTGATTTGCGCTATCCACATCCGGGAGGTATATGGGACCCCCGAGCGAGCTTGATTCATCTTATTTCTAGGGGCCACAAACTAGTTTGAGGTTTTATTTACGATCTGCCTTATGCCATGCTTTTCTTGCTTTATTCGATTGTGCGAGGGGCACACTTTGTCTTTATTTAGGAATTGTGACCCGTTCGTGGTATCGACAAGCCCAGCCACACTTTGGGTTCCCGATGCGTTCACCGCCCCACAAACCTTGAGGCCGTCTGAGTCAGCTAGCTTCGTTCGGATTCTACTTAAGGGTGGCCCCAAATATTCTGAATCCTGTGATTGTTCATCGTGAAAGCCTCGTTGGGTTTTGTTTTGGTTTTCGAGGCTGATCGGCGTGTGTTGCGATTGGTGCACCCGGCGGGTAAAACTTTCTGGCCGTGTCGCGGATATGGACGACTTGGAGCCTGATATCTCGATCATAGACAAGCATAACTAAAGTTCTTGCTATTAATTTGACTTATAATGACTAGTAATCAGCTTCACTATAACGGAATGGCTAATTAATACTGCCCACCATTGCTTGTTTGGTTGTCGCTTGCGACAAATGTATCGACTAGTAAGTATTGCAACTACAAAATTGGCTGAATAAAAGTACCAACAACTTTGGGTTTTGGGTTTTATCTCATGCTATGTACTGATTAGTAATTGTTGCCACTATACGGAATGGTCAATTAAAAGTGCCCTTGTTTACTTTATCGGCGATTATCTAAACTTGACTAGTAAGGTGCCGCAACTATAACTGAATAAGTAAAAGCGCCAGTGTGAGTTCCTCGGTTGACCTCCTCGTTTGGTCTCGAGGGGAAACACCGAGATGGGTTTGTTTGGTGATAGCTTCGAGTTGGATCCGGATAGGTCATTCTCACCCTCTCGATAACGCCGATTGTATCAAGTCTCTATAGGTTGCTTAGTGCATGCTTGCCGCTCGATCCACCATACCTATGTAGGCGAGGACCGCTGAATTCTAGCCTCGCTGTCTTGGCCTCGATCTTGGCGCTCCTTCTTTGTTTTCCTTTGCCTTTCGGCACCCTTTTGTTAAGCAGGTTTTGAGATCGGCGCGTTAGCGAGGTTACCCTTCCGCTTGGCAGGCAGGTTATGGGCGCCATTGGTTATTCTTCGAGCTCTTAGCCCCATTTGCTTCTTGTCCGTAGTCGGACGCTCTCTATTTTCAAGGTGATTTGGATCTTGTATATTATATCGTATTCTTGACTCTTTGAGTCATTGTTATATATATATACATTACATGGGTCCCATCGAGGACTGTTGTGTAATGTTATTACTTCGTTTTCCACCCGCACGAAAGTGCCTGGTGGGCACCTTTGAATCGTTTCTATGCGGGTTTGGCGAATTTTGCCTAAACTTGCATAGGTCCGATTCTGAGGGTGTTACAGAGTGGTATCAGAGCTCAGCAGTTGCGATACCCCACAAGTCCAGCATGTAGGATAACCTAGCTAACGGCCGTAGTAGAAGTGTCAAAACTATTTTTTGAAAATCGGTTGGATAGTTCTGATTAGGTCTGATTTTACTCCTTACCCCTCTGCTGTTCTCCTCTTACCTCTACGTGTTTTGAATCCGCTCTCTTCTCTCTCTTCGAGTCCAGGATTTCTCGTGGTTGGGATTCCGTCGTACCTTCAGGTTTTCGCTTTCTCCCTTTTTAACGGAGGTGCTACGATCATCAATCGGCAACTTGTCTGTTGTACCCTTCCTCCAATCTTTTGTTCTTGAGCTCCTTTTCCATATGTGTTCCTTGCCGGATATCTGTGTCGTGGAAAAACATATGAGAAGGACGAGCCTTGGTGAAGTTGGAGTATACCTTGAGCATGTGTTGTTCATGCCAATGGAACCATCGCGGAACCTAATCATTGTGTCTTTCATACGATTTCTGCTGGCATCATCCCTTTGTTCCGGATACCGCCTATGAAGATCTTCAGTCTAAATCTCGAGAGTTGAGTTGCCTGATTCTCCTACTCATGTATAGAGTTGATAGTTGGGTCCGGGATGGACTGATCACCCTAACCGACTCTTACTGTTCGCTCTGTACATCGAACTGGTGGATCAATGTAACTTTTTCTCTTCTAATGGAAGTTAGAGGTGGCCTTATCGTTTGATACCTCTACCTTCGTCCTTTGTTCTCCGGAGTGTTCTCTCGTCGATCAGGAACAACGAACCTTGCTGGTGGTGTCGCCGATTTCAAGAGGGAGGATGAACCATTGTTAGTGGTGTCGCGAGGATCTACGAACGGGCGAAGGATCAGATCGCCGACCTTCCTTCCGGTACCATGAGGCGGATCTCGGGCGAGATCCATTGTTAGTGGTGTCGAATTGTGGCATCCCATAAAACCACTACTAGAAAATCGCGTTGAATTTGTGCATTGCATCGTGATCATCATGCATTGTTTGCATAAAACTATTTTTAAAGCCGTTTGTTTTATAACACGCCGTCTTTTATTCAACGCAAAACCGGGTCCCGAATATTTTGTTTTGGCGCTACGGTTTGCAGACGGCCCAATTAAATTAAATAAAATATTTAATTTATTTTAGGGCGATCGAGCGGGCGAAGCGACCGACCCCAGATTTTAAAAACGGTCCACCTACCTGCCCCTCTAAATCCTATGTCTACCCAACATCCTACCCCAACCCAGCCTCCACCTCACCCCCTCCACTAGCATGCCGCCACCCCACCCCCTCCTCCCTCCCCCCCCCACCATCAGCCGCCACCCCACCCCCTACCCCCACCCCTCCCTCTCTCCTCACAGCCACACACAACACAGCACACGAGAAACACACGCATGCGCCACTTCAGCCACTTTGCCCCGCCCTGTCCCCGGTCCTACCCGACCCCACCTAGCGTTGCCTCTCTCTCCTCCTGTTCTTCTTCTGGCTCGTCCATGAGCCCTCTCCCACCCGCCTTCCCGTTGACCCACGCTCCTCCCCCTGTGCCCCTCGCGTCGCCGCCCCTCCCCTACCTCACCGCTCGCCGCCCCTCCTCCGGGCCGCGCCCGCAGCCCCAACACCGCCTCCTTGACGCTCCCGCGGACCACCGCGCCCGCCCGCGCCGTTCCGTTCACGCCCTCGCCCTCAGGCCGAGCCGCCCGCCTCCACCTCCACGCGTCTCCGCCAGCCGCCCGCCTCCGACCGCCCCTCAGCGTCCCCATCGAGGCTCGCCCGGCCGCGGCCTCCGTCGCGACCCTCCGCCTCCTCTCCTCCTCCGCTGGCTCGCGCCTCTCCCGCGTCTCCCGGCCAGGTGCGCCCGCTGCCACCGCCGCCAGCTCCCTCGCCCGCCCAGCCGCCCGCCGCCTAGCCCCGCCCGCTCGTCCGCCACGAGCCAGCCGCCCAAATCCCTCGGCCACCGCCTCGCGTCGCCTCCTCGGAACCCACCCCGAGCTCCTGCGCCTCGCCCGAGCAGCGCGGCCCGCGCCGCAGCGCATCCTGCGGCGCCCCGCTGCCGCTCTCTCCCCTCGCCGTGCTGCCGTCGCTCATGCCCGCGACCCCAGCAACCTCGCCGACGCCTCGTCTCACCGGTGGCGCCCAGGCCTCTGCCCGTGCTCCGTCGTGGCCGCCTTGCTCGCTGGATCATCTCCAGCGTGCTGCGAGATGTAACGGTAACCAGCTACCGTTCAAGGTCAAGCTGGGCAAGGGCCTCAGCGTAGCGAACAACTACCCCACGCCAGCTTACGGCAAGATCCTCGTCAAGAAACCGCAAGATATCCGACGCGAACGCATGAACCCGGTCCGATGGCGAACCTCAAGACCGCTCCCGTCGACACCAAGAACTGCCACAACCTCCACGGCAAGTCAAGGCGACCACCGACAATCCGACGCCAAACTCCAAGACCTTCTACGGAACCGAACCCTGGATCCCCACCAAGATCTACCCTCGGGCCCAAGAACCGAACCGAGGACGCAAGATCGCCACGACCGACAAGCACCTCCCCGAAGAGACAAGACCGAGTTGAGAAACCGACAAGACCGTCGCGACGACAAGAACGGCACCGACCCGGAAGATCCGATGAACCCCGGCGCCGAACCAAGTCCTGCTTCCCGGACGCGACAAGAACTACCCCGATCCGAAGACCCTAACCCCGGAGTCGAGAACGATCCCGCCAAGGCCGTCGAACCCTGAACCCTAGACCCTGACCCCGAACCCCGGAACCCCAAGATCGTCGAGACCCCTAATGTGTGACCCCTTTTCCGAACCCTATTTTATAACATAATAAGAACTTGTTGCACATTTAATTGTCATCTCGCATGCATCTCATTGGTTTGGGGGCCTTATGCCGATTCACCTATTAATTAAACATGGGGCCCATATGCGGGCAAATCTAGCCTTATATTGGCCTCATTTAAACTTGTGTAGCGAACCCGATGATATCTTCTACCATGTTAAACAACATTTAAATTGCGGGTAGTTAAATAACTTGAACCATCCAATTAATTGACGGGACCCGGTTCGCTTAATCTTGACCTAATTGCATCGCCGCTTGCCATGTCATCCATCATACATGCATCATGCCGATCTTCTGCGTTTTATTAAATATTGCATCCGGTGTTTCTTCTAGTGTTTTGCTTCTTCGGATAAGGCCGTTGAGTTGACGTGAGCTTCGCCCGATCTCGGTTGAACCCTTCGACATGTTTTCGTGAGCATCTCCTCTTTCTACCCATCTTACTTTTATAGTCTTTATTCCCTCCTGTTGATCTATTGCTATCTGTGTTGCGATGCTCTAGTTTCCGTATCCGTGATATCCCTTGCAGCCGTATATTGCCTTGGACACACCCTATTCCCTGTTGTTTGGTAGATAGCTGGACTTGCGCGTCGTAGTTTCTTGCTCAAGTGCTATTGTGCGTCGTCATATGCCACAGTTGTTGATGTATTGCCGCATGTTGATGTTGGAGATGATTCTAGTTCTACTTATCGTCACTTTACTTTCGGTTTAACAACTAAAATTGAATAAGCAGAGGCATCGGTGGGTGATAGATAATATTTGGTTTCCGAACGCCCACTTGTGTCCCGTAAGACCCCGAGTACTTGATACCTGTTCCTTGATTTGCGTGCTATCCACATCCGGGAGGTATATGGGACCCCACAGCGAGCTTGATTCATCTTATTTCTAGGGGCCACAAACTAGTTTGAGGTTTTATTTACGATCTGTACTTATGCCATGCTTTCTTGCTTTATTTACGATTGTGCGAGGGCACACTGTCTGTTTAGGAATTGTGACCCGTTACGTGGTATCGACAAGCCCAGCCACACTTCGGGTTCCCGATCGTTTACTTGACCCCACAAACCTTGAGGCCGTCTCGAGTCGGCTTAACCGTTGCGGATTCTACTTAAGGTGGCCCCCTGAAATATTTCTGAATCCTGTGATTGTTCGTGAAAGCCTCGTTGGGTTTTGTTTTGGTTTTCGAGGCTGATCGGCGTGTGTTGCGATTGGTGCACCCGCCGGGTAAAACTTTACGAAGCCGTGTCCATGGATATGGACGACTTGGAGCAGATATCTCGATCATAGACAAGCATAACTAAAGTTCTTGCTATTAATTTGACTTATAATGACTAGTAATCAGCTTCACTATAACGGAATGGCTAATTAATACTGCCCACCATTGCTTGTTTGGTTGTCGCTTGCGACAAATGTATCTGACTAGTAAGTATTGCAACTACAACGAATTGGCTGAATAAAAGTACCAACAACTGCTGGGTTTTGGGTTTTATCTCATGCTATCTGTACCTGATTAGTAATTGTTGCCACTATAACGGAATGGTCAATTAAAAGTGCCCACTGTTTACTTTATCAGGACGATTATCTAAACCTGACTAGTAAGGTGCCGCAACTATAACTGAATAAGTAAAACTGCCAACTGTGTGAGTTCCTCGGTTGACCTCCTCGTTTGGTCTCGAGGGGGAAACACCAGGATGGGTTTGTTTGGTGATAGCTTCAGGTTGGATCCGGATAGGTCATTCTCACCCCTCTCTGATAACCGCCAGTTGTATCAAGTCTCTATAGGTTGCTTAGTGCATGCTGCCGCTGCCGCTCAGTCCACCATACCTATGTAGGCGAGGACCGCTGAATTCTAGCCTCGCCGTGTACTGGCCTCAGTACTGACGCTCCTTCTTTGTTTTCTGCTTTGCCTTTGTCGGCACCCCTTTTGTTAAGCAGGTTTTGAGATCGACGCCGTTAGCAGGGTTACCCTTCCGGCTTGGCCTGGGCAGGGTTATGGACGCCATTGGTTATTCTTCAGGGCTCTTAGCCCCATTTGCTTCTTGTCCGTAGTCGGACGCTCTCATTTTCAAGGTGATTTGGATCTTGTATATTATATCGTATTCTTGACTCTTTGAGTCATATATATATCTGCTCGTGGGTCCCATCGAGGACTGTTGTGTAATGTTATTACTTCGTTTTCCACCCGCACGAAAGTGCCTGGTGGGCACCTTTGAATCGTTTCTATGCGGGTTTGGCGAATTTTGCCTAAACTTGCATAGGTCCGATTCTGAGGGTGTTACAGCATGGTACTGATCGTCGAGCGGCCAGATGAAGGAAAAGCTCAGATGGTCCAGCGCCCCGTGTACTACCTGAGTGAGGTGCTCTCGCTGTCCAAGCAGAACTACCCTCACTACCAGAAGCTGGTGTACGGCGTGTACATGGCCGCCAAGAAGCTCAAGCACTACTTCCAGGAGCATTCCATCCGGGTGGTAGCATTGGCCCCACTAGTGGAGATCATCAGCAACAAGGATGCCACTGGCCGCGTGGCGAAATGGGCCATCGAGCTCGCTGCGCATAACATCCAATACGAGCCGCGCATAGCAATCAAGTCGCAAGCATTGGCTGATTTCATCGTTGATTGGGCGGAGACACAATACATGCCCCCAGTGTCGGACTCGACTTACTGGAAACTACACTTCGACGGGTCAAAAATGAGACGAGGACTCGGAGCTGGAATCGTGATCACCTCGCCCAAGGGCGACCGGGTGGAATACGTTATCCAGATCCTCTTCAAAGTTTCCAACAACGTTGCTGAGTACGAAGCGCTCATCCATGGGCTCAAAATGGCCAAGCAGATAGGCATCCAAAGGGTGCTATGCTTCGGAGATTCGGACTTGGTGGTGCAACAAGTATCTGGCGAATGGGACGCTAGGGACGCAAACATGGCCCTTTAACGTTTCTTCGTCTAGCAGCTGTGCGCTTTCTTCGAAGGCTGCGAGTTTCACCATGTACCTAGAGCCAATAACGAAGCCGCTGACGCTTTGGCCAAGGTCGGGTCAACAAGACAAGCAATACCGCCCGGAGTTTCTCTTGAGCACCTGCGCAAGCCCTCCATCACTCCCTCACCAGAGTCCGACTCCATCGTGCTCGACGCGGATCCTGGAGAAACTGGTGTCGCGCCGCACCCAGGGACTGCCACACTGCACCTGGGGACTACTTCACCGTACTCGGGGACTGTCGTGCCGCACCCGGGGACTTCCGCGCCGCATCGCACCCGGGGACTGCTTCACCGCACACGGGGACTGCCGTGCCGCACCCGGGGACTATCGCGCCGCACTAGGGGACTGCTTCACCGCACCCGGGGACTGCCTCACCACAGCCCGCGGTCAACATCGGCACCCTTCCACCCGGCAGACCTCCCGATGCTCCGGAGCTGGTCGTCCGCGATGAGATCAAGCTCATCATACAGACGGTGCACACCATACGGGAGGCGCCCGACTGGGCGAAGCCGTTCATGGATTTCCTGGCCAAGGGTGAACTTCTAACATAAGAGGTGGCAGCACGGCAAGTGCGACGAAGGGCAAGCGCCTGCACCATCATCAACAACGAGTTGTACAAGCGCAGCGTCGGAGGCATCTACCAGCGATGTGTAAGTCGAGAGGAAGGAGCCAAGATTCTAACAGACATACACCAGGGCGAATGTGGCCACCATGCCTCGTCAAGGGAGATAGTAGCCAAGGCCCTTCGGCATGGTTTCTATTGGCCAACGGCGCTGAAGGATGCCAAGGAAATAGTCAAGACATGCAGCGGCTGCCAGCGATTGGACAGTTGAAGCACACGCCGTCTACGGCGCTCAAGACAATACCGATCACCTGGTCATTTGCAGTCTGGGGCCTGGACATGGTTGGGCCATTCAAGACAGCTCGATCTGGCATGATGCACCTGCTCGTCGTCGTGGACAAGTTCACCAAGTGGATCGAGGCGAAGCCAATCAAGAAGCTGGATGGGGCGACGGTGATCAATTTCTTCACAGACATCATCATCTGGTTCGGCTACCCCCACAGCATCATCACTGACAATGGAACCAACTTTGCGAAAGGAGTCTTCGCTCGTTTTTGTGGGGAAAAAGGGATCCGCCTGGATCTGGCATCGGTCGCACACCCACAGTCCAACGGACAATGCGAGCACGCCAATGGTTTGGTGCTAGTTGGAATCAAGCCAAGGCTCATCGAACCGCTCGCCAGGTCACCTGGATGCTGGATAGAGGAGCTGCCAGCAGTGCTCTAGAGCCTACGCACCATGCCCAATCGCTCAACCAGCTTCACGCCGTTCTTCCTCGTCTATGGGGCAGAAGCCATTCTCCCCACAGACATCCAGTTCGACACACCTCGCAAGAAGCTCTACACAAAGCAGGAAGCCAAGGAGGCAAGGGAGTACAACATGGACTTGCTCGAGGAGGCGCGCAAGTTAGCCCTGTCCAGATCAGCAATTTACCAACAAGACCTACGCCGATACCACGCCAGCCGGATCCGGCCCACCTCTTTCTGTGAGGGAGACCTGGTGCTGCACCTGGTCCAGAGCACCAAAAGAATGCACAAGATGTCCCCGCCATGGGATGGACCATTCATCGTTAGCCGGGCACTCCACAATAACTCGTACTACCTGATCGACGCGCAGCAGCCAATGAAGAACAAGGCAGATCGCTCAGACGAGGAGATGGAGCGCCCATGGAATGCCAGCCTGCTCCGGCCATTTTACACTTAGAGAAGTGTATGTATCTTCCCTTTTTATGTAACAAGTGAACAAGAATGAGAGCCTTGGCGCAGCGCTAAGGACTTCGTCCCAATTCTACGCACCATCTGCATTTTTCGTACCAGCTGGCCTAGGCCCCACGATTTCTACAGACGGTATAATGTTGCACGCGGCGCCTAGAGTAGTCTCTTCGGTTCCGGCTTCAGTACGCACAGCGGTTGTCGACCCGGCAAGATCAAAAACTCAAAGTGCACGCGGCAAGAAGATGCCGGCGTAGAAAGCAATGGCGTCCAGGCGAACTGGTCGCGGCCTACAAAAGTTAAGCCAACAACAGCGAACTGAAGTATCGCGAGGCACGCCAACATACCTTCGTTTCCGGCTGTAGACCGCAACCCGGCTGACGGCCAGCAAGGAAAAATGCTAGAAGGGCCAATACTCGCTGAGAAAAGGGGAGTTGCTCGCGGCCTGACTCAAAGGGGCGCATGTCTATTCTTCTCCTATGATAATTACCAACTCACGCATGAGCATATGCACAAGAAAACTAACCCAAATCAACGCTTTGTCTTGCATGACCCGAGTCACAAGTTGGTAGGAAACAAGGTGGCAAGAGAGCTTCGCCCCGGCTTGCTACCCCAGCCGGCCAGAACCTCGGGGACTACACCCACTGGACGCGCTCCTGCGCACCCACAAACTCAAGTCAAGGTAGCCAAAAGAGCTTCGCCCCGGCTGGCTACCCCAGCCGGCCCGAACCTCGGGGACTACACCCAGTTCCCGCGCACCCACAAACTCAAGTCAAGGTAGCCAAGAGCCGCCCGGTGGCTACCCGGCCCGAACCTCGGGACTACACCCTGGGCGTGCTCCCGCGCACCCACAAACTCAAGTCAAGGTAGCCAAAAGAGCTTCGCCCGGCTGGCTACCCCAGTCGGCCCGTACCTCGGGGATTACACCTAGTGGACGCGCTCCCGCGCACCCACAAACTCAAGTAAAGGTAGCCAAAAGAGCTTCGCCCCGGCTGGCTACCCCAGTCGGCCCGAACCTCGGGGACTACACCCAGTGGACGTGCTCCCGCGCACCCACAAACGCAAGTCATAGCCAAAGAGCTTCGCCCGGCTACCCAGTGCCCGAACCTCGGGGACTACACCCAGTGGACGCGCTCCCACGCACCCAAAAAGCAAAGTCAAGACGGCAAAAAGAGCTCGACCCCGGGTGGCTATCCCAACCGGCATGAGCAGAAAAGACTGCAAATGACGAAGACACAAACAAAGATTAGCAGAAGGCACCAAGCCATAAAGCGGAGCACGAAGGCTCCGCACAGATGAAAAGATCGGAGACAGAAGTCAGCCGAAGTGTAGCACATCAGAGTAGCGGTTCTAACAAATACACCCGGCATCCCGGGGATCAAGAGTCGGGAGCTTGCGAAGTCGAAGGAACGGTGGCTGGATCAGCAGGGGCGGCGCCGGTGTCAGCAGGAGGAGGCTGGCTGCTGGAGGCTACGTCGATGGGATTCCAAGGCGTCGGCTCCCAGTGGAACGGTCGTTGCTCTCTGGGGGCGCTGAAGTAACGCTCCTGGTCCACATAGGTGCCGATCTTCACCTCGCAGGCCTGGAGCACAGGAAGGCTCTCGCGAAGACCATCGTAAGTCGTCCCGAGGCGGAAGCCGCAGTCGATCATGCTCAGGTCGACGCCAGGATACCATGACATCACCATCGCAAGCGCCATCTCCGTACCGCCTCGAGCAGCCCACTCCTTATGCACCTCCAGCACGTCGATGCCCTTGGACAACGCCACGGCCAGGCTGGCCATGTCATGCACGACCAGACCCGCGTCCGGCCAGATGTAGTGGAAGAGATCATTGCCAACGACATGCAAGCCATTGCTCTCCTCCGCCACCACCTTGACCAGGTCGAGGACGGTCAGGTCACGACCAACCTCCTCCAGCGGCAGCTTCTCCGTGGCCATCTCGGTCGCCTCAGGATAGTGAGCTGCAGCTAGACACAAAGCAGAATAAACAAACAAGATCGAGCAAGTCGCGGCACAATGAAAGGGAGTAACTGAAAAACTTACTGATGACCATCTCCGAGACGTTCTGGAGGTGCTGATTGAGCTCCTCCTCCCTGTGGCGAAGAGACTGGATTGTCCCCTCCTGCTGGGTGCAGATCGTCTCAAAGTTCTTCAGCGCCTCCGCCCGGATGTCAGCCGTCTTCTTGCCCCTCTCTATGCTAACCTCAAGCTGGTGCTTGGCCGCGGCGAGCTGGTCAAACTGCGCTTGTCGCACTTTGTTCGACTCCTCCAGCCGGGCAACCTCAGCCTTGAGGCGCTCTAGATCCTTCTCCCTGTCCTGGATCATGGCTGTAGGAGGATACCCGATGGTCAACAAAAAGCGGGAAAAGGGATCCAATCGCCAAGACAGATCTGAAGAAGCAATCTTACGGCCAAGGTCCCTGGTGTTCCTCACCGACTCCGTAAACGCTTTCTGCAGCAAGAAATAAAATAAGCAACAGAGGCACATGCCGAATGAAACAGCGGAAAACATTTTAAGGGCAACGACTCACCTCCATCAAAACCGACATTTTTTTGGCCTCGCCAAGGCCCTGTTCCATTCCTTCAACCAGGTGGCGAACCTGGTTGAGCAGGACAGGTGCCGAGCCAGAGAGCTAGGCAAGGATCGCAGCTAGCGTCAGCACCGCCGGAGCTGGCTTCGAGCCGGTGACGACAACCTCGTCATCGTCGGCAGCTACACCCGAGGGAACAGCCACCACTATCTCCCTCCCAGCTGGCTAACCGGCAACCGGCTGGCCGGCACCCGCCGCAGCCACCTGTGCGACCTCCGCTCCCTCTGTCACCTTCGTGATGACGGGCCTAGCGAAACTGCTCGGAGCATCGCTCCAAGCCGGGTTCACGCCAGCCCTTAGGAGAGGGAGGGGGTCTCCGGGTCCTACGCAGCTGCAAGCAGCTGGCCCAACCGCGAAGACGCAGGGGCCTGGTTCAGCAGCCCCGTGGTCGGAGAGCCCTCAGGCGCCCTGGGTGGAGAGGGCAAGACTGATGCAGCCGGGCTGGCTGCAGCCGGGCCATCCGTAGCCGGCACGGGCGCAGCCGGCGTCCTTGCCACCTCTTCAGCCGGAGGAGGAAGTGGAGGAGGCATGACGGCGGCACCTCCATGGCCAAGCTCCATGGCTTCGCTGCAAAGCACAAAGAGTCAAATGAGAGGCCAGCAAAACCGCAGAGTGGCTAGCAAGGTCAAGAGAGATACTAACCCGGCGACAGAGGGTGGAGCAACAACTTGACACCCTCGGCGCGTCTTTTTCGTCTCAACTTGAACGGGAGCGGCAACAGGTGCCGCCCTCTTTCCCCGGGCTCTTGCCACGGGTCTTTCTCGCGGACCCTCCTCGTCGGTGACATCGACTGCGGCACAAGCAAGGAGTAAAGACCATAACCTCAAGATCAAAGGTGAAAGAAAGGGTTGTGGACAGCAACCTACCATGAGGATCCGGGGGGTCATCGTCCGCCCGGACGGGAAATCCTTCGGGCTTCGTCTGGGGGTACTTCTTTGGCTTCCTATCCTCCAAGAAGCACGGAAGCGGGAAGTCACCCATGCCATCTTCGGCCAGCTGTGCCGTGAACAACTAATCAAAAAAGGGGGCATAAGGCACCCAAGGAAAGCTAGCAAATACAAGAGGCGAGGCGCAAAGTAACCAGAAAAACTTACCGACGGCGGCAGGCGGCCGCGATGGTACGGGGGGCAGGAGTACGCCCAGTTGGCCTCGATGCGGAACTTGGAGATCATGGAGATCCAGTTCCGTAGGTCCTGGATGGGCACATCCTTCTGCGACGTCCTCGTCGGATCATTTGCGGTCGATAGATGGCACATCTTGTGCGACCGCTTCTGCATCGGAAGCACGCGATGCACCATCCATGACAAGGTGATGTCCCAGGCGGTGAGCCTCTCCGTCCCCACCATAGTCTTCACCCGGGCGGCCATCCGATCGACGTCCGCCACCGCGCCCATGCTCTTCGTCGTCCAGGCCCTCTGCGATGAGGGCACGTCGGTGAAGGGCGGGAGGCAGATCCAATCAATCTCCATGGCATTGCTCATATAGAAGTATGTGTGCTTCCACAGCTTGACGGTGTCGGGGAGCTCGAACCGCGACATCGCCGAGGAAGTCCGTGGGTAGACGGCGCAGCAGCCCATCCGCGTTAGTGGGCCACCCTTGACGACGTTCTGGGCTTTGAAGTGGAAGAACCGGATAAAGTTTGCCACCTCGGGCCAAACCCCAAGGTACGACTCGCAGCAGGCCGCAAAGTGCGATAGCTGCGCCATGGCGTTGGCGCCAAGGTGGTGAAGCTGGAGGTCGAAGAAGCCAAAGAGCTAGAGGAGGAACGGGCTGACGGGGAGGCCGAACTCGCGTGTGAAGTGCGCGAGGAAGACGACCCGCTCCCGCGGCCGAGGGTTCGGCATCCGCTCCCCCTCCGACGCAAGACGATGCTTCACAAGAAACGACGAGGGAAGAAACCTCCCCCGCCGATACTTGCTGATGAGCTCATTGGTCACGAAGGACCCGCACCAACCGCCACGTTGCTCCGGCAGCATCTCGACAGAGGAGGAGGCCGTGGTTAGCGAGAAGAAGGTGGCTGGCGGCGACAGGAAGAGGGCGCAAGAACAAGGAGCGCAAGGGCACAAGGAGAAGATGAGCCGGAGGATGGACAAGTGTGGGAACCGATCCCCTCAGAGCCCTATTTATCCCCTCAAGCGGCAACGTCGCCCCTTTGGCTTCTGCGCGACACGTGGCGTCACGGTGCCACAGCGGCGCGACGTTTCGGCTCCAGATCCCCTACGCCGCCGTGGTTGCCATAGAAGATCCCAGGTTTCAGCGGGAGACGAGGCGTGCGCCCTTGCCCCGAGGAAACGCTGCAGCACGTTTACGTGCGCAGTTGCCAAAAACTGACGCAACGACGTGGAAGTCAAACTGACGCGATGTGCGCCAGAGCCACAGGTGTGGGTGATGGCATCAATGACGTCATCTAGCCCAGCACTTCGTCTTCAGCTCCGCCAGCCGGTATCTGCCTTCGCTGTTTACATCCAGTGGACGGCCATCATTCCGCAGCCAGTTTAACTCCAGCCGGAAAGCAAAAGCAAAATCCGCAGCTGGAGAAAGTAAAGCAACCTCTCGGGAAAGGAAGGAGCACGTAAGATCTTGCCCACCGGCCAAGCCCATACGTGCTCGGGGACTAGTGTCAGGGGATAACCCCTGGGTGGGGAAAGCCAGGCATAAGTAGGCCGGCTCCAGAAGATGCAGGCCGCCTGGCCTCCCGGAATCACAACTCTAACCGTCTGGCAAGCAAGCCCGGCTGGGCTTATAGCCTTCCCGGCTGGCCTGTCTAGCCGGTGGCTAGAAGAACCGGCCGAGTGGCCGTTCCCACCCGGCTCACCTCGGATTCGATGGAGAGAACGGAAGGACTGGCGCTCCGTGCGGGGTACGCTTCTGGCTCTCCCTCGTCATCAAGGAAGCTGGCATGCTGTCATGACTGGCGCTACCAGACAAAGATAAAGAAAGACGGTCGGCTAGACTGGCAAAAGCGGTCTGGGTGGCCGTTAAAGAAAGGGTGACGCCCCAAAGGAATCCCGGGTGACCACTAAAGAGAAGGATGACGCTAAAAGAAGGGCGAACTAGGTCCTGGCCCACTGGCTGGGCCCTGCAGCCGGCCCTGCCCTATAAACCCATATCCAAACAGTAAACCCTAGGACCCGAATTGTAATCTGCCCCCTAGACCAGTATATAAGGGAGGGCAGAGCTAGGGTTCTGGGGGAGAGATAGACTCGGATAGATTCCAAGTAACAACAGTAGAAGAAGAGAAGTGTTAGCATCTAGCTCCCAGTTTCCTCCAGCCATCGATAGTAGCTAAGGAAACATCTCAAGGAGCACTTGTACTGAGCATCGAGCTCCCATACATAGTTCATCTTGCATGAGTAGGGTTGTTACCTCGCCAAGAGGGCCCCGAACCTGGGTGTGTCCCTGTGTTTGTAGTGCATCGTGCCCAACCCGTTGCGTGAGCCACCAAATGCATCTGTGTGTCCCTTCTTTGCCATCCCCGATGGATCTGCCGTGTTCCACACCACGACACAAGTGCTAAGTTAGCCAAGATCTATATGAATAGGATTGTGTGTCTGCATGGAGTACCTAAGAGTATTTTGTATGATAGGGGAACTCAATTCACTTCCCATTTTTGGAGGCAACTGCATGAGTCATTGGGAACGATATTGGAATTCAGCACTGCTTTTCATACCCAGACTGATGGACAGACAAAAAGGACCAACCAGATTCTAGAGGATATGTTGAGGGCATGTGCCCTAGATTATGGTGCTAGTTGGTATGAAAGTCTACCTTACGCAGAATTCTCTTACAACAACAGCTATCAAGCTAGTATTGAGATGGCACCGTTTGAATTTCTCTATGGGAGAAAGTGTACTACACCATTACTATGGAATGGTGTTGGAGAAAGAAACTTGTTCGGACCAAAACTAATAAAGGAAGCTGAAGAGAAAGTCAAGTTAGTAAAGGACAGATTAAAGATAGCACAGTCCCGACAAAAGAGCTACGCAGATCCAAAGTGTAGGGAAGTCACCTATGAAGTGGGTGATAGGGCTTATCTTAGAGTATCACCATTTCGTGGAGTGAAGAGGTTTGGAGTCAAAGGAAAATTGGCCCCAAGATATGTTGGACCATTCAAGATTCTGAGCCGTAAAGGAGAAGTGGCATATGAGATTGAATTGACTGAATCATTCTCTATCGTTCACAATGTGTTTCATGTGAGTCAGTTAAAGAAATGTCATCCGGAGATGGAAGAGACTTCGTTGAAGGATACTATACCTTTGGAGGACGTCCAATTGGAAAGTGATCTTACCTATGAGGAGAAACCTATCAAGATTCTTGAGACTGCAAAAGGAGTTACTCGGACAAAGACTATCAAATTCTGCAAAGTCCAGTGGAACCATCATTCTGAGGAAGAAGCAACATGGGAAAGATAACATGATCTTCGGAAAGACCACCCTCACCTATTTGCTAGCCAATCCGAATCTCGAGGGCGAGATTCAACTTAAGGGGGTTAGATTTGTAACATACCAAAAATCATGATTTATAAAGTTTGCATATCATTCATGCATTCATAAGAATTTGGATCATTTTCAAATAAAGTTTTCAAAACAGAAACAATTTGTGGCCTATTACCTTATGCTAGAAGGCAATGATTTATCCTTACTTTCCAAATAATAGAATGCTTGGGATTGATCAGAAATGTTTTAGACTTGAAAGCAAAACTTACACGAAAACTTTCAAAACAAAATTCCAAAATAAAACCATTCTATGCCTTTTTTTATCTATATTCAAATATAGCTTGGTTTTATTTTATTTTTCAAAGTGTCAAGTGCATTAGTTTAAACGTAGGGTTTTATATACAAATAAGTACAAGAATTACACTACAAAAATCCAGAGGTAATTTGAAAACAAACCCATTTGAATTTAGTTTGAAAATGATTCCTAAAAATCCAAATAGAAAAAGGAAAAGCAAAATGAAAAAAAAAACTCGCTACCAATCAGGCCCAGCACCAAAAACAGCCCACGAGCCCACCCGGGAACCTCCCCCTCTCCTCTATGTTTCTCACCCCGCCCGCACACACCCCCTCACTGACGGGCAGGCCCCACTGCCACGTCAACCTCGTCGTCTATCTCGCGTCGGAGGACCCGCGCCTCTCTGTTGTTTCCTCCCCGATTCAATTCGTTTGATTACGCTTGATTTCCGGCGTAATTGCCCTGCTCAGCCTCTCTACTTAAACCCCCACTTCCCCTCTCCATTTCCCCCCAAACCCCAAGCCTGGCGCCCCAGTTACTGAGAATTTCGCCCATGACCTCAACTTTCTCGAGCTGTAACGCCGATTCCGAGCAACTCCGACCATCCCTCTGCTCCTGGTTCCCACGAGCACACTCCACTCCACCTTGCGCACCTCCCAGTAGAACTAGCTCGCCCGCGCGTGCCCCAGAGCGTTGGCAACGAAATCGACTGAGCGCCACCGTCTTCGGCTTCAACTCCGACGACCTTTCGTGGTAATTTCTGACCGCCCCTCTCCCCCTCGTTGACACTCGTGTGACCAGCATCGTCTTGCGCATTTGACACATCATTTCTTTTGCCTTGGAATGACCTATAACCTCGCCAACAACGACGAACAGAAGCGTCCGTCGCCAGAAGGAACTCCAGCGAGCAATCTACGCCAACCTCGTGCGCCCCTGTCCCTGCAAAGACCACCTCGAGCGTTATCACGTCGCCGCGAACCTGGTGAGCAATGTCCCCCTCTCCCTCGCTTCCTGTAGCGGCCACAACGCCATAGACATAGTGCCTTCGCGGCTCGCCGTTGCGCCAGCGCCGCCAGGCAATGGTCGTTTGATCAATCAACCGTTAGATCTAGATCGCAGGGCATAGATAGATCCACTTAAACGAACCGGTACGCCTGATCTATGCCGTGCGTTGTTAGTTAGATCTGATGGTCAGTGTTGCTCGATCCAAACGAATCCGTATGGGCCAATAGGATACATCCACGTGGCCTAGTCTGTATTATAAAAACCAGAAACATTTCTATTAATTGATAGATTTTGTAAAATTCATAACTTTAAATATACACGTCCAAAATTTACAAATTTTAAATCAATGGAATCACAAAAATAAATCATATACATCTGTAGACTTAATTTTGTATTTTGCCACTGTTAAAATAGAATTTTATGCAGAGACTTTTATAGGCCTATTTTGTGTATTAAAATTTTTTGGAAAATGTTTTAAAGGTCAAATTAAGATTATTTGGTGTATAAATGTTTAGTTTATTGTTCGGTACTATTTTACTTGTATTACTTGTTTTATAAAAATCATCACATGGCATTTGCATGCATTCATATATTTTTTTTTTGATTATTTGAAATGTGAATTTGCTGCTATCATTTTATGTGTAGATTTTGGTGCTAGTGGTGATTGTGACTATGAGGATTGTTGTTACTCTCCCAACTATCAAGGCAAGTGGTGCTTCATATTTTTATCCTAATATTTTGACTATGCATTAGTGATATTTTGTTTAGGGATTGCATGATATTTTTTGCTAAGTATCTATATGTTATGCTTGGGAAATCCTAGTAGTTGTAGAATTGTTAGAATTTTCTCTAAGTTATGATACTTGCTATTGCCATGCTTAGCCTAGCTAGTAGCAACCAAGGGTGGATTATCTACATATTATGGAAAAATATTTCTAAGTCTTTGACTTATGTTTTTGCTTAATAAAACAACTAAGTGAATAAAACACCTGGGTGGAATGGTAATTGCTTGGTGGATTTTTGTTGAGTGGTTAACAGGTCCCATTTTCCAATGGTTTACCCTGTGTATCTCACTTGTGTAATGCCACCCAGGAACAAAGGGATTTGAGATGCCATATGTTAAGAAGCTTCTAGTGCAGCCACATGGCATTATGGGCTCTGCCTGGATCATATAGGTTGCAATAACTTGGCCAAATGGACAGTTCGTGGTAGAGGGTGATAGGTTTGGAGCGCGTCCATTTTGGTCTAAGGGAAGGCTTCTGAAAGGTCCTGTCTTGATGAAAATAAAGTCTTGTGGGGAAAGTGCACCACCTCTGTAGAAGGAAGAATCTAAGTACTTAGTCGTGTCCCCGGCAATGGACAATTTGAGCATCAAGACATGGAAGCTATCAAGAATCTCCTCATCCCAATTTCTAAGTTAAAAACTTGTGGTTGAACAAGGGTGAAGGTTCACCAATGTCTATTGGTGGTTCCTTGGGGAGTTTTTGCCAAATAAAAACTTAGTGTTTTCAACTGATAGGTAAAACCTATTTTGAGCAAAGCAAACCTAAGCTACACTTAGCCAAATTCATGTAGAAATTAGATACTATTATTATACTAAGGTATCACTTGCCAATACTATTCCAATGTATTGACCCACTGTGGCTGTAACTTTTGATGTTGCAGGATACTCTGATGAGGATTAGGGTTATGAGTCTACACTCAACATGCTTGCCCGTGGCACATGAAGATGAAGGCTTTTATTTATATTGTTAAGTTAAACTCGTGTACTAGTCTATGGCCATGGAGTTGTAAAAGACTATGTTATCTCTGGAATGATGATGTAATAATGACCTTTGTTTATGTGTACTTCATCTTAAACTGTGGATGCTAGCAATTGATCCAGGGACTAGCATTGCAATCACAGGGACCTTTACCTTTATAAAGGTGGGGTTTGCATTCATGCATAGAAAATCTGAATAATTTTCGCGCTTTTGAACAAAACTTGTCAAAGTGATTGAAGCTTCTCTCAACTTGATGGAATTGAATTAGATCATCAAGTTGACTGTGATAAGTTTCAATATGACCTTTGCTAAAACCTTATTTGGGGTAAACATGATTTGATCTAAGGGTATATAAAATGTAATAAAATTAAACCCTATTACATTACTTAATGATTTATATTTGATCCTTAGGTGATCATATCATAGTATTCATTATAATCACTCATGAGTACCAAGTTAAGGATATAACACAAATAATAAAAATGTAACAACTATATCTTAATCTCATCTGCTTATACCATGAGTATCATGGTAATACCTAACCCTACTTCTTTAGTGAGATTGAGTAGGAAAGAAACCAAGTCCAGATCATTCACCATATATCTTTCTTTCCATATCAATCCTTATGGAATCCTATCCTTATAATTGTTGTTCATCAATGTTGAGTAATCAACAATTGATTCACAAATTCTTAAACTATCAATTCTTGATCTATCAACTCTTGTCCTCATCATAGAATTCACTTCAGTCCTTTAGAGAAAGAAGTAACAAGAGATAGGTGGTAATGTTAGTTTTAAATATCATCTATTGGATGGGAGAGTTGGAAGAGAATAAGATCAATGTGATAATTGATGGAGTTAATTCACTCATGTAATGATAGAAGGGTTAATTGGAATATATATTCATATGGTAACAAAGAGGATTCCAAGGATGAATATTGAAGATAGTTACCAAGGAGCAGTCCTATTGGACCAAGTAGGTACAGTCAGTAAATTATATCTCTTAATCCAATAGAGATAAACAGAAGATAATTATAATACAATTGTAATGTTGAATGGATGGAAGCCTTGATTAGCCAATTGGAAACCTAAACCATAAAGGATCAAAGGATTATAATGATCATGCCTTACTCACCAAGATTGAATGCTTATATCATGTATAAGTGACATTGTAGGATAAAACATAATTGAACCCTAGTATAGATATGTTATTCTAGGTTAGCCATGACATGTCACCATGATATGATGTGAAGTTTGAATATAAGATACTAGAGTAAAGTAAATACAAGATAGTATGATTAAGATGATACTAGAGAAACATTGGATTATAGAAGTAGTAGTTTCCTCTTGGGAAATGCTAACACTTGAGGTGAAGTAAAGTTTGATATATACAGCTACTGGAGTAATATTAGTAATCGATGATTAAGTAAGTGTATGAATGGAGCTAGAAGTAACCACTTGTTGGATTGGATATTATTAGTAGTAGAATAGTTTGATATAACCAAGTACGGATATGAGAATATTATGAAAAGCTTTAGTGGCAAACTCATTAGATTTATAAATGGAATGAGAAGAATAAAAGATGGATAAGAAAATTCTTGAGAAGTAAAGCTCATCATGTTAACACAGGATGATGGATATGGAGAAGTGGTATATCTAGGAAAGGAATTCCTTAATCAGAAGTCCAGAATTGTGAATTATGAAAGATAGGAATTCTGGATAAAACCTAAACCCTCTTTAACCAAACATAATATCTATTTCATATAATTGATCTATCATATTATTTCCCCTTATAGGAGTATTTTCCTATATTAACTCACTTAAGCACATCTTTGTCATTCTCAACCATCATTATCATAGGTACTTAGGAACTATCTTTATCAATTCTTTCTCATAAGTTAGCCTAGAGAACAATCCCACTATTTTACTTTAAATGGTGATATCATTAAAAATCACAAGCATAAAGACAATGTGTTTAGATATTAATCTTTATTCAAAACAACAAAAGAATATAAGTATAATAAAGAACCCGAAACCCTAGGGTAAGCAATTACAATTCAGAACCCTAAATTTATTAATGAGTTTTATCATCAACATCTCATAAATATACAATCTATATTCATTAGGCAAATTCCTTGATCCATTTCTCTAACCACTCATTCCATATGAGCATGGAATAAGTGGGGATACACTAATTATAAATCACCCTATACTTTACTATGTGATTAAACACATAAAATTAAACCCTATGACTATTACTAAACATTTTAAAACTTCATTACTCCAAATAAAAGTGAAAACAATGTTATAGAAAGGCTTGTATATAAAGAAAATAAAGAAAAATAACATTATATAATAAAAGTCCACAAATTGAATCTAAATAACTTTATGATTGCTGCAAGTATTTAGCAAAGAAAATCCATTAAGAAATGTCAAAACAATTGCTTAAATAAAAAGCTATAAAATAAAATAGAATATAGAAAATATAAAAGAAAAAGAAGCGGAACAAGGTTAGCCCAATTTCTGGCCCGTGTCCCAATTCCTCTTTCTCTACTGCTGCTCACGTGCAACTCCCAACAGCCCAGCAGCGGCCCAGTAAAGACAACACTCAGTAACTATCCCTGACTGATGAGTAGGCCTACAAGGGACTGCGGGTTGAACCTTGAAATGTGATAGGGGGTTATCCGCAAAAAGACCTTCGCCGTCTTCCTCGTCTACTGGAAGCTTCTCGGTGGTGGTAGCCGATGCCGTCTGTTATCACCGTGCGCTGCGATGATCATCACCGACACTCAGGGTGGGGATAAGATTGCCACCATGACTTCCCCGCTCGTCCTCATCCCCATTTCCCCGTTGAAACATTCTCCTTCTCGAGTTCCTTTTCTGAACCGAACCCTAGCTCATCGGGAATTCCAGGGCTCCGCCGTTTCCGAGCTCCCCTTGCCCATCAAAGACCACTATTAGATCCGCCTTGTCGTGTCGAGCATCTCTACCAATGGAATCGCCACAGTTCGAACCAAATCATCGTCGGAGTTTGCTTCGTCTCCGATGTCGTTCACCGTCGATTCACCGTCGTTGGACTTCCTCCGGCCTCCCCGACCGTCCCATCGCAACCATGGTGAGTTCATCGATCTTCCAGTAGCCTTTGTTGCCTTGTTTACTTCCTATATCATCATCGGGGTGACCATCTATCAGCGCCACCGCTGAGTTCGTCGCCGGCCATCTTTCGATGACCTTTAGGAGGCGGCGCTGCCACTATTAGGTTCCGCAAACTCCCCTGCGTCAAAACCCTCTAGCCACACCTCTCAGAACCCTCTCTGCCGCCGTCCCTAGTTCATTTCCAGTGAAGCTCCGACGAGCACATGTGGCGGCTGATGCGGCCACGGGCCCATCTGTCTGTCTCTATGGCTAGATTAGCTAGAAGTGTAAAAAGGAATTACTGGTCCATGCCAGCGTGGCACACCAGCGTGGCCCTGAGCCGCACCTATCTATGGCTTGGGGTAGATCCAGTCTGGGTGTAAAAATCTTAGTGTCTGTTTAGGAAATAAATCAAATATTATAAATCCAAATCTAAATATTCCAGAAATTAAATGAAATCATTAAATCTTATTAAATTAATAACTTATGTTTAATAATGCAGAAAAATATGTATAATATATGAAAATTTTCAAAAAACTAAAATATATAACCTAGTTTTATTAACAAAGATTATTATCTTAGTTACTTAAGTAATTATTGTTTAATAAAGATTTTAAAAATAATAAAACTTTGATAATTCATATTTTAATTTTGGTAAATGATAAAAATATAAATAAAATACCAAAAATCTTAGAAAAATAAGAACCATAATTTAAAACTATAATCATACATTATTATTTCACTTAAATAAGTATTTATTATTTATTAAGTATTTATAAAGTAATAATCCTTATAAAAATCATAACTTATTATTTATAAATCAAAAAAATAAATGTAATATATCAAAATGATCACAAAAATAATATCTACATGTTAAAAATATATTATTCCACTTTTGAGGTAAATAAAAATTTAAACACTTAATAACTTGAATTTAAAGCTATTTCCTTAATTAATAATTCATATAAAGGTAAATAAAATTTGCTAATAATTCTAAAAATTAGTCAATTGAGTCTAATAAATAGTATTAGTCTTAAATATTGATAGTGTGAAGTCAACATGATTTAACACACTTTAAATACAATTTTATTAAATTGTCTCTCAACCATTAATGTAGATTATTTTATAAAAGAATCCTTATCCATTATAAAATCTCCAAGAATAATTTTGTAGTGAAATAAAACCTACTCCAATACTTGAACTACAAGTTATAAACAAACCAAAACACTATATTGAATCCATAAGTAGTTAATTAATATTATTTCCTTGTTTACAAACTATAACCACTCATCCATAAAAAGGAAAATGATTCTATTCCACTAAACAATTAGGAAACCACTATTCAAATAGAAGTGTTACCATTCTTAAAGTATCCTTAGAAAAACATTATAAAGTACACCTGATACAAATAACATAAGCAATATGCCTTAAGCCCATCTATGTCTTTAAAGTTAAATTTAGTCTATAATACTTTAAATACTATTCTAAAAGACTTTGTTATGTTTTTTATAGTTCACTTTGGTCTGTTATAATTAAGTTATAAAGCATCTTAATACCAAACTAACCAAGTTCAAAACCAAGATAGATAAGTCTCAAATACTACTAATATCATTATTCAAATAAAGCAATTCTTTCTTACTTAAAAACTATAACTTGAAAGAACACCTAATAAGGTTAACTTAAAATTTAAATACTTTCCCTTAGCTAAGTAAGATTTTCTTCAAAAGTTATTCCTTTAAGGAACATTATAAAGCAAGACATAAGCATTTTTATGAAAGCTCTAAATGATGAACAAACCTTATATACATAGTCTATAGATACATTTACCACTTGAGTATTCCATTATTGTGTGTGCTTTATTATACTTACATGTTGTTTGACACACACTCACAAGCCTTAATAAGAAGCACATATGTGAAACTTAATCTAAAAGGGCAACACATTCCAAGGAAAACCTTTCCAGTATCCAAACCCTAGAACAACGTTACCCCCGGGATTCGAGTTTATCAACTTGCATTACATCACTTATGCATAAAAGCATCTTGCTTCTTTAAACATTAGTCCTTACGGGACCAATGATGCTGATTTCAGATATTAGATCTTATATTGTCTTGAAGACCGTGAGTGCATAATCTTGCAATCACAAAAGGCAAGTTCACACTTGCTCATGTCCTTTGATTATTTTCTGTAAAGTATTTTGCAAATCCAGTGTTGTCATCACCTGCATTTGAAAAAGGTCGGAAAACACAATTTTCATAATAAATGATTATAGGTTATTTACCATGAGGTAATAACCTACTATGAAAGTTCCGGTGGTAAAGGAACATATTATCTAGGACCTAACAACCAATGTCGCCAGTGATTCTAGCGTCGTATATTACGCGTTAACCATGAGATTTGGAATGGGACGGAGAAGTCAGTTGTATCCTTTTCCTCTCTTATGGAGGCAAGACGACCTTAACGTGATGTTGTGATTCCTTGTGCAGATCCAACATATGGGTGGGCACCCTTACGCCCCACACTTTTGGTGTCTAGATTATCTATGGATGGTGTTTTGTGGATGGACCATTTAATATGGCACTTGCCAGAGCAACACCAGGTCATAGAGTCTTCGGGAACTCATAAGGGTTTTAGCCTGCCCGAAAGGGGGCTTAACGGAGGTGAGACGGACCCAAAGGATCGTGCAAACATATGAGGTCGTGGAGAGGGCAGTGCTTGGCTTGGATCTTAGACTAGGCCCCATACCAAGGAAGTATGGACAAGGTCATGACTTGGTTGTGCAACAAGGCTAAGGTCTCTCATGGGTAAAGTAACGCACCTCTGGAGAGTGTAAGAACTGTAACTTGTTACTCCCTGTTCCGGGAAGGAGCTGCGAACATGGTGGAAAAGGAACTCCATGAAAGTTCTGGTAAACCCGTGAAGGCTGACGGACATAGCTTTTCAGAATAAAAGCAACCTTTGAAGAAATGTTTATGAAAACTTGCATTGCCTATGACATACGGTCGGTGGCTATAGATATAGTGCATCAAACACTCCTTTTCTAGTGAGCTTGCTGAGTACGCTCGTACTCAACGTATCTTCTTAACCCTTGCTAGGTTCTGAAGCCAGTATAGACGACGTCTACATCAAGTTATACTCAAGGAATCATCATCAAAGGCTAAAGCTCTTCAATGAAGTCATGAAAGTCAACATATACAACAAATCAAGTGAAGACGAAGTTACTGATTAGATAGGAATATAATCTGTAGTCATAGAACCTATTTCTATAGTATATTGCAATAGCAGCAATGCCAGACCATTAGTTAAGATACTAGTCTTAATAGTATGATAGTTTTGAGTTGTTGATCTATGATTCTTCTTTGTAAGAGGTTTCTTTCTCTCTCTTTAACCTAGAGTGTTCTCTGGATCTTGTGTAAAGAGTTGAGTTGTAACCTATAGTCATGTCTTGGACCTGATGTGTTTCTGTTGTACTACTCTGAGGGATGTAATACTAGTGAACGGTGTTTCATTGGTGTTATGTCAAATACTATAGTGTACTACATCATGCGGTGGTATGTTGGGTCACTGCAGTGGGTCTCCTCCATTGGTTACCCTTCGCCTTAATGCTCCCCTGTTCTGTACGAGCCCCTGCCCAAGACTAACCCTAGTCGTGTGGTTTGGGTTCACCGGTGTTGACCTCCAGTTCGAGCGCCTGCGCCTCCGGTTCTGCTCGTGAACAAGCACGAGAACTTCTCCAGCTACTACACCTCCTCCACCATGCCATGATTTCCCCCTGCTTCTCTACTAGATGCTCGCCTCTTCGACACCGGTGGGACGGCAGGGTTCCTGCAACCCCGGTAGCCGAGCTTTCTTTCTATTATGACTGTTGTGCTCCTGTCATTTCTTCTTCTATTCATATTTAGGTAATATCTGTGACTGAACCTCGAACCGATGAACAATTCTAGGTATAGGATTTAGGTTTAGATAATTTTGGAATTGGGGCTGCGATGATGATCTTCTGACCAAATATTAGGTGATAATTGGGATGTTGAAATGTACGTTTTATATATTACTAGGTACCATTGGTTTGATTGTATTTGTGCATTGGATCTGCTCGTGTATGCCTAGTTTTGGTTCAGTCCAAGTTGATTATTTATTCTGTGTTTTGATCTGATCCGAAGGAATGAACACAAGTCAGTCGATTAAGTTTTGGTTAGCTCCTGCTAGTAGATTAAGGGCTTGGTTAAATGCAAACAAGTATCTAATTTATAAGGATAATTGTAATTTGTTGCAAATAGTGGTGTTTGAGAATAATGATTGATTTGAGAATACTTTTGCTTCTTGTCATTTATGGCAGAGAGTGCATATGTGCTTGATTCCTAGCTTTGTAGTTAGAAACATGTCAGATGTTATTAGGCTTAGTTTTCTGTCCAAGGTGACAGTGAAATTGTACTCCTAATCCTTGGTGTTGTATCTAAGAGATATGCTTTTTATGCATATATACTTTCCCATGAACTTGTTGTATGTTGTGAGATGGTTCACATAATAATAACTATATCCAAATGATTCCTATATAGATTGGCTTAGGAAAATGATTTGAATCAATTTCATTTGCTTGTAGATGTGTTCATAATTTGTTAAATTGGTGAGGCTCGAGTTAGGTGAAAGATAGCTTCTGCTAATATGATCCTGCTATTGTGATGCCTCCTTGGAGTGTACACAATAGCATGATCCTTTATAATGAGAAGATGTGATTCATTTGGCTAATCAAATGTGTTGTAAAATGGATTTCCTAATTATCAATGACATCTGCTATCTGGGCTACTGTTGTGGTGCCTCCATTACTGGAGTGTGCACAGTAATGGCCCAGGTAGCATGATCAGCAGCTATGAATTACTGTCTAGACTCCTTTCTGGCTATAACTTGTAGTCCAATTGATAGCTTGTATATCAGTGAGTGCTATTTATTTTGTCAATGTGACAGTGAGAATTTAAATGATTTCTAGCTGTTGTAGGCTAGGAAAATGATTGGTTTGGTTTGGCCTTAATGTTTCTATAGTGATATGGCTGTTGTGGTACCTCCTTGGAGGATGCATAGTAGCATGAACTATTTATATGATTAACTACTTAGTTTAGTTGGATAAAACTGTTAAATTTGTCACTTTGGTGCCTCCCCTAGGAGTGTGCATAGCGGTAAACATCTCAGATTTAACTGCTGAATTTCTTGGCCTGCCTTGTGATGCAAAGGCTGAGGCCAAATCTTTCTAAGATAAGAACAGATACTTTGTTGGCTTTTAACATCTTTGGAATGAACTAGTGTAGCACTTCTACACTATACTGAGAGCTCTCTCTCCCCCAACTGATGCTTGTTTTAATTTGACAAGAACATGTATTAGTATGGTTCTAGTAGCCAACCTGATGCTTGTAGTGGATATAGATGACTTGGTTGTGGATGTTGTGATGATTCTGCTTTGTTGCAAGATCTAGTGCTTGTCCTGCTCGTCCTTGCACTCCTGGCCTTCTCCCTCTTGATCCAGCTATTGATATGTTCTTGGTTAGATAACCATAGTGGCTATGATTTATGGTAGTTTACTGATGACTACAATCTCAAACAGTGCTCTAGTATATGTGTGGGAAATAGATACTATGGTGGTGTTCTTATGTTCTCTTGAGAAAGAACTGATGTTGGTTCTATGGATTGTGAATATATTCTGATGGTTCCTGGAATAGAAAAAGAAAGAAGAAGCAAGCAGGTTGCTTTGCTACGACTATTTCCTATTCTTATCTACTTCCTAGTACTCCTTGTGTGTTGATAACACACATGTCTGCATGTGTTGAGTAAGCTACTTACTTGTGGTACCTACAGGTTCAATTTTCAAGGGATATGGAAATATCTGTTATGGATGAGCTCAAGTTGATAAGTGAATTTCCTGCTTCTTTTACTATGCCTCTCTCTTTGTAGTTGGATCTCTCAATGGTGAAACTTGCCCCTGATTGCCTATGATGTTGAACTGAGGCCAGATTTGAAATAAGAAAAGATACTACTTCATTTGGTGAAACTTGCCCCTCTTCTAAATAAGCTCAATGATGAATAGTGGCAGTGCATTTCACTACAAACACTGAGAGCACACTAATTAACACTACCCCTTTCTTTTTGTCTTATTAGTCTTTGTTTGCAGGTACCAAGGGAAATACAGGAGATCAAGTAGATAGGGATTCTAGCTTAGGTTTTTTAACTAGTGCAATCTTCTTATTTTATTGTAATAATAATGTAATTCTTATATATTTTATTGAAGCTCTTCTTTTTCTTATTTGTAATTATTCATCTATGTAATGACTTTTAATTTACTTGTATTAATTAAATCTTTGTATTATTAAATAAAGATTTGTTCTTAATTGTATTTCTTTGAATTCCATTAATGTATATGATTTCTTCTTTTCATTTACTTTATTATAATTTACTTTTATTCTTTTATTGTAAAAGAATAATGTAATACTTCATGGATTCTTTTTAATAAATAATTCTTGTATTTCCTTATTGTAATCATTTCTTTTTACATAATTATAGTATTATTATTCTTGAATTTTTCAATTCAAATTTGAATTGAATATGGGAAATTCAAATTAGAGTTCAAATTCTACCCCTCCACAAACACAAATAATACCTAAAGGTCATGTAAAAATCTATCGCACTCACTGAGATGGCTAATTTCTAATCCATCAAAGCAAGAGAGATTCTGATCACTCCAGGGTTTTAGTCTGCGAAAAATTTACCCGGATTTTCAGATGCATGCATGCAGATGCACAAAATCCTAAATCTACCCTTCGTTTAGTCCTAAATGCTGGGATGTACAGACTTCCCCCCTTAAATTAAACTTCATCCCGAAGTTTGAGGTTTCTTGTTCATGAAGGTTTTAGATAAGCTCGTCTTGAGTTTTCTTCTTTCCTCCCAGTTTCTTGTCTTCCCAAAATGATGTTTTTAGTAAACTCGACACTCCTTGAGTTTAACTCTTAACCTTGATTCAGTTATGGTTAATGCCTAATGCTAAATTTAGACTTCCTCTCGGAACTTCATGAAATTGCTTTTGACCTTGAATAACATTATTGACGAAGAATTACTAATGTTAAACATACCTATCGTAGCCTCGTCGATGTGGTTTCATTCGAAGTTTCTCCCTCTTGCTGGTGATTTTACTCCTCGAGTAACTAACTTGTTGGGACATTTAGATCTCCTATGTCCGTCCAGAACACACCTATAGCACACCTTTCCGGTCTTCCAACAATCCCTCCTTATATGACCTGATGCTCCACACTTATTGCATATAATTTGTTTGTTTTGTTTTAATGTTTCATGCTTTGATGTACCACTTGTGGATATGAATCTGGGCATAAAACTTAAGTTTGATGCTGACTCTGGAAATTGAATCTTCTTTGGTTCCCTTATAGCTCTTTTCTTGGCTAATCTCTTCCTCTCTTCCACTAGCATCTTGTAATCATCCTCGAAAGTAATTGCTACATCAACCAGCTCTTGGAAATGTTGTGTTGAATCCCCTCGTATTTTCATATTCATATAAGGGTTTAGTCCTTCCAAGAACCTTCTCTTGCGCTTCTCCTCCGTATTTACCTGATCAACTGCATAATGACATAATTGACTAAACTTGCTAATATATTTCATCATTGTTTAATCATTTTGTCGTAAGTCCTTGAATTCTCTCCTCTTAAAAATTCCATAATGCTCTCTGGAACATGATACTCACGAAACTTCTTCTTGAATTCTTCCCAAGTGAATATCTCTTCTGGTGTGAGCATGGCTAATTGATTTTCCCACCAATTTGTGGCAGGTCCAGATAGAAGAAATGTTGCATATCGTAATTTCTCCTCATGTTACACCCCGGGATTAAGGCTAGACATATTTCATACCTCCGTCTGAACATAAGCCTAACCTAATATCGAAAGCATATAGAGAGAAAATCGGTAACACAACAGTGACCCTACGACACAAAAATTATTACAGCAAGCTCATAATTGAGCAGAGAATCAAAATATTACAAGGAGAGGTCACTGACCACAAACATCAAACAACGGAAGGCAAATTATGCTATTAAGTATAGCAAACTTAAAAATGTCCTAAGAGGCCTGAAGCATAACGATGACGTCCAATCCATAGATCCCAGACTGCCGGCTGGGAACTCCAGACTACTCGTCGATGTCGATGCCGTGAAGAACTCATCTTCCATGGTAACACTTACTCTGCTGAAAAAGTATCAACGAAGCAAGGGTGAGTACAGGGTGTACTCCGCAAGACTTATGGCTGGTGGAGTTATTTTGCATAAAGCCATCTTTGTTTGTAAGACAAGAGGGGGAAGAATCTCGACTAATCAGAATATTTTAAAAGGGGATAAGAGAGAGGTATCTCTAGCTTTGATAATCTTTTGATATCCACCAAATCATCATCAGCTGAACCTATCTAGGATCACCCCCCCTCGATCCACGAGGAAGCATCCTTAAGCACATATTACTTAACTTGCCAAGTTTTACGATTAGGTTCAAGTTCTCTATGATCATCACGTCTGTTCCCAAGTCGTCCATAACCGCGAACGCGTCTTTTCGAAAAGATTAATAACCCTGTAGGGGTGTACAACTTTACCCACACGTACTAACCTTCTCTTAATGCCACTAGTAATAGCCCTCTTCCTTGGAAGGCCGGCAGAGGGTGGTTAGACACGACCTTTACCTTGCTTTAGCCAAGACCATGAGTCACGCACTAGGGAGATTCCGCCATAACGGGTTGAGTCCCGAAGCTGGTCCCTAATGATGTGCGCAGGGTTCAAGATTACGGATGCCAGACATCTCTTGTTCCCGGCCATGCTTACCTACCTGTTATGAATGTGCCTCCTTCACCTCCATTCAAGAACAACCAAGATGCGTATGTCTAATGGAAAGCCCGAACTATGTGACTCATGGAATCTGCTAGGCAAGTTAGTTGGTCGAGGGGGTTTCCAGGCCCCCGTGTGGCTATACGCTCGTCTTGGTTCAAGAGGCAAGAACTCAGGTCATAGTAGTGGCAAGTATGAGACTGCAAAAACCACAACCCAATGTGGCCTCCATACAAGCATTAGCATGTTTAACTTTCATATCTGATCATACCACGTCATCCTGTCAAACTAGGTTCATTTGCAGCTCTGATTCATCAACGGGATGGACCAGCGATAATAGCTAAGCATGGCTAAGCTCAACAGATGTGATAGCTCTAGCAACGCTTCACAAGCCAAACCCTAGTTATGCTAGTATTAGTGGATCAGGGAATATAGGCTTCAAAGTTAACATGCATTAGATAGGATTACTCCATATGTCTATAAAAGACTTGGAATCGTATGCACATGGCAATAATGAAATACTTTGAAAGCATAGGATTCATATATATGTGTGGGGCTTCGCTTGCCTTTGCCAATTGATATCCAAAAATCAGAGCTTCGGACATCTGGTACATGACTTGATTATAGTTGTTCAAGTATTGGTCTTCGAGCTTCGGTGGTGTTGACCTCGGGCTTCGATCTTGATCCTGATATCGTATTCGACCGGAGAAGAACCAAATACCGAAAGAAGGGGAGACAATCAACACATGGCATCTATGCAATGCTCAATCAAGGATGATGATATCATAAGTTAAATTGTACTGAAATGTAACCCTAGTACATGCTTGGCAGTTTAATCGGGGTTTTGAGGGGTGCAAACCCTAACTCAGGGAAACTCTGAAATCACCTGTGAGGTGTTACTATGTTCTTCTATTTAAACTAGTCATGTAAGTTGATTATCAATGCATGATTATAGCTTAGATAGTTAGATCTCATTTTTTCTAAACATTTTGATATATTATTTGTATTTTTCTGACTTAAAATGAGTTAGTTATGAATTTCTCCAATTTTAATTCATTTTAAATCATTTTTGGAATATTATAAAATAATTTACATTTTAGAATTACTCTTACATTTTTATTAATTAGAAAACATTTATGGAAATGTTTTTATCACTTATAGATAGGGCCCACATGTCATACATTAACCATTTATAAAATAAATACAGAAAACATTTAAAATAAAAGAAAGGGGCTTTATTGCATCATGCTTACATCAGCACATGCCCTGGAACATTTTACACCACAGCTGGGTCTAGCCACTGTGGCTGACAGGTGGGGCCGATGCCATGTCAAGACCGCCTCAGCGCCACGTTAGCTCGCCTGCAAACGAGCCAGACAGTGATAGGGATGGCGTAGGAAAGCAAACTGGGGCACGTGTGGTTGCGAGTTAGAGAGAGGAGGCAGAGCTGAACCTAACAGTAGCGGCACCGCCTTGTTTTGGTTGCCGGAGACACGGCTACGGCGAGCAGACAGCTACGGAGCTCGCAGGTGTATGGAGCGGCGGCGGTACAGAGAGGAGGGGAGGGATTGGAGGGGATCGTAAGCACCAGTGGCTCACCGTGAATACGACGGAGGGGTCGAATTGGCCGGAGGAGTTTGGAATCAACGGCTAGGACAACGATGAGCTCGACGGAGGCCAGGAAGACAGCTTCGATTGTAGGTGACTGTAGACTTCCTGGAGGATGACAAGGCAGTCTCGACGGTGCCCTCGGCATGGCGTGGGGTGGCCGGAGACGGTGGGGAGGAAGAGGACCTGGGAGCTAGGGTTTCGGCCAGAAAGGGGATTCTGCGGGGGAGGGCGAGAGGAAGCAAAATCGGTATGGAGGAGGAGAGGAGAGAGCGGCGGTTCTTAACCTGGCATCCAACGGCGGTGGCGGGCATCGCAGCGCAGAGAGGATCGGCAATGCAAGACGGAACACGGCCGTCTTGCTGCATGGGAAGAAGAAAGGCGAGACACGTGAGCATTCTTGGCCGATGGGATGAGGTGGGTCGGTCATTTGGCTTCTTGCTGGGCGGAAAGGAGAGGGAAGGGAGATGGGCTACGACCCAGATAGCCTTAGCTCTATATTTTTCTGCTGAATCATTTTGTTATTTCTATTTTCTTTTATTCCCTTTGTATTTGGATTTCAAACCTGTTTTGAATCACATTCTAAATTACAAGAGGCTTTATAAAACTGTAGAAAATATTGAGGGGGGGCCTTTTATTCATATTGGGCTCCATAGTTTTGTAGCTTCCAAATTTTCAAAACCATTTGAATATGTTTCAAATAGAGAGGGGAAGCTAGGGTTTAGCGTTTTGAGAATATATTTGTTGTATGCATCTTTAATGATGATGCTCATGAATGCACATTCAAACCCTAATGTCTATTTAGTAAAACTAGGGTTGTTACACCTCATCATTGCATCCAACTGTTTTAAGCTTCCTTTATGTATCCATCAGCCAATCTTCCGCATCCATAGGTTCTGATGCAGATACAAAAGGAATTGGTTTGGCGTTTTGAAAATCAGAAAGACTTACTTTGATATCTTTGTTTTCCTCTCTAGGTCCAATTCGTTTGAGTATCTCCTGCATGAACTTATTCTGGTACTCTTGCATCATTTGCATGTATTGCATGAAATTCGCCTCCGTCAACGGACGAGTTGATGGTCCTGTTGTGGTTACATCCTCATTACTTTCCCTCTACTTAGCTTCTTGCTCCAAACGCTGTCCTTCAAACCCAGCTTCTACTCCCGTATCCATACCCTCTCTAGTCCTGTTACATAAATAAAAACTCATACTTACATCATGCACATGTTTTCTGAGCTCAACTTTATGCACAGTGCTAGTCACACAAGGAAATCAAGAACCAAATCCAAATAACAACCAAATCGATACTATGTATCATACATAGTTTTTTATAGGCTATAACAAACAATTCTCACCATTACGGCTTAACTCTCAACTAATACATTACTTGTATATCGCAAGACCTCACTTACTCACATGAGCATACTCTCACTTATTAAGTCGTACCTCTCAAACAGTACAATGCACATTACTGGATATGTACGTTATTTAATCCCTCTACTTTTATGGATTATCTCTTCTTACTTTTCTCCCTCTTTCTAGTGCTTCATGGAATTCCGTCCATGATGACATGAAGTCCGACGAATACCTACTGGAGTATATAAACATCTAGAGGGTGCGCATTCTTGATTAGAAGTACTTATATTGAGGTTAGCCATTGAGAAATGACTGGAAAATGTGTGACCTCCCGTTGAATTCTTAGGTCCACCTTCAAATGCACTTTCAAAGTAAGATGTATTCTTTGCTTTTTCCTTAATTCAGTCATACATATAGATGTAATAACTGTCAGTGCCTTCTTCCAGGTTAATAGGATTAGTACTACCCCCATATGGATCATAGGTTCCCTGCTAATCTATCTGATTTCCACTCACTTACTAGGATTATAGGGTATGACATTCTCACTGCTTCTAGTGTAACATTCTACTCCTCATCCAACGTAATTCCTAACTAAAATATTTCGATTGGATGTTTCCTAAGATTCTTGTTTTGTCTCATATTGGACCCTTAGGTCAACATGTTTTTGAGGTTCATCCCTATAATAGGCATAGGTTTGGGTTTGTGGATCATCAAACTTATTCTCTTTATACACTTCTCTCAAGAAGACTGTTCTAATATGCCTAGCTTCTCTATCTAACTCCTTTTTGCATTCTATTGATTTAGTAGGATCAACATAATCATCAAGGTTGTATCCAACTTCTAGACTAGAACCTAATGTGTGTCATGATAGGTATTGAATAATGTCCTATGTATTCAGGAGCTAAGGTAGATTTAGTCTGCACAAATGCAGCATGATCCAACTTAAGTTCCGAATTTATGGAACCTTGAGTTATAGTAGTAGGATTACTACCTACCAATTTCCTTGGATTCTAGTTTTCAAAGCCTGATTATTTCTTCTAAAACTGCAATTTGATACGCCACCATACATTTCATCTTCCCAGATGACATTTCTTCACGTATCCCCAACTTTTTGGTAAGATAAGCACTACATGGTACTTTGACTAACACTTTCCCGTAATGGAAATTGTAAACCTTGACAAAAAGTCGAGATTTGCAATTCAATATTCCATAAAAGTTGTCTCAAAAGATTTGTCCAATCATCTACATAGTCCTATATATCACTTGAGCATTCTTGTTTGAGTACTGAGATATCATTCCTCACTGTAGGTAAGAGATTATAATTAGTACTACTAGGTTATAACTTAGTATTCTTACCCAAATTGCATTATAATAAAGAATTATCGCACTAGAAACATGACAATGTAATTCTCAAGTGAATTCTCATCATATTTCTCGAGGACTCTTTATCGTTGCTAACATACTTCCTACAAGTTCTACCCATTTAATAGGTTTCCAACCTAAGGTCAAAGTTTTTGCTCTGATACCAGCTGTGATGACCCAGCATACCACTTCATGTTGTAGTATACTATAGTCGTGGATATAAAACTCACGGAGTACCATTCCGCAAATATTACATCCTCGGAGTGGTATAACAGAAACAAAGCGGGTCCACAACATACACTATCATTGTTACAACCAGAAATTACATGACAACTTCGAGATACTCCTAGGTACATAGAGGTATCCCGATGACTCAAGACTAAACGATAATAGCTCTAAGAACAAGATTAAGAAGCAAACTAAACTTTAAGGGTTATACGAGATTAATATATAGAGAGGATAGAGATCTATGCTACCGGACTTTATCAGTATGTATAATACATATACACTTCAGATACTTTGGTTTCCATTCCATAGATGTTTTCGTAATTGTCCCCTTCGACGCTTCCGGATACTTCCAGTTCTTCATAGTGGAATTCTTCTTGGTCTTCAATTGAATAGAGTATTTCCTCTTCTTTATCTATAATTTCTTTGGAATCTAGCAAGGGTTAAGAAGATACGTTGAGTATGAGCGTACTCAGCAAGTTCACTAAAAAGGAGTATTTGATGCACTATAACTACAGCCACAGACCATAGGTCGTAGGCATTCCAAGTTTTCGTAAACATTTCTTAAAAGGTTGATTTTATTCTTAAAATCTATGTCCATCAGCCTACACAAGTTTACCAGAACTTTCATGGAGTTCCTTTCCTGTCGCGTTTGCAGCTCCTTCCCGAAACAGGGAGTAACAAGTTATAGTTCTTACACTCTGCAGAGGTGCGTTGCTTTACCCATGAGAGATCTTAGCTTTGTTGCACATCTGGGCACACATTCTTGTTCACACTTCCTTGGTATGAGGCCCAGACTAAGATCCAATCCAATCACTGTCCTTCTCCGCGACCCCGCATACAACGCAATTATTGTATGCCCAGACTCGAGTAGACTTTTCCCCGTATAAAACGGCTATACCTTAGTCTGATACACACAACAACCAATAACACTAGAAATCTGTCTTTTGTAAGCCCAGATCTACGGTAGACTTTTCCCTGTATATAACGGCTATACCCACGATCTACAACTTACAAATGCTCAGAACAGTGTCTGATGCAGGCGAAAGGGAGCCGATCCAGCTGACTTCTCCGTCCCATTCCAAATCTCATGGTTAACGAGTAATATACGACACAAGAATCACTGGCGATATTGGTTGTTAAGTCCTAGATGATATATTCCTGTGCAGTGGTATTCCAACTGTCACACTTAATAGATTAGATGATCACCCTAGATCAGTAACCAATAGTTCACATTATAATTAAAATAGGGTTTTCTGACCTTTTTGAAATGCAGGTGATGACAATACTTGCTTTGCAAAATACTTTATAGAAAATAATTAAAGGACATGAGGAAGTGTAAACTTGCCCTTATATAACTAAGTATTGTAGTCGAATATCTTGACTTGACCCTAGACTTCGAGTTCTACAAAAATATCATCATTGCCCGGTAATGGCAATGTTTAAAGAAGAATATGCTATTATGCATAAGTAATGAGATGCATGATGTGAAACCCCGAGTAATTCCTGGACATTACAAGTGAGATGGATTTAGATGATTTCTTTTAAGGTTTTATTTATCTTCATGTTTACTTCATAAAAGAGTGTAGTTGCAAAGATTTTGAGATGAATATATAAGATATGAAGGTAAAGTATAATCATAATACAATTCTAAGATTGACTGGTATTATGTAATTATTACGAAGTTTATGTTGTAATATGTTATGACTTAAAAGACATGGTATAGTGTTTCTTTTGAAGCGACAGAACGGATATCATTTGAAGAAACTAGTGTTTAGGTTAGGTTAATAAATCTTGAATATTACTAGGATTTGCATTAGGGTTTATTTGATGGTTTCAAATGATGTTGAGTTATTATACTTTAATTGGTTGTATAGGTGACAAAAGTTAGTTATAAAAATGTGAATAAACTTCAAATAAGATGTTTATGATACCAAAAGGAGCTATATGGTTGTTATTTTATTTTATGGCCTACGTGCCAGAAAATGGAAATCCATGTAATAAGATTAGTGGAGAACAACCTTGATGGTGGTGCCATGGACCTTGGTGACATGCCGGTGGCACACGAGATGGAGATCGAATGCGGGAAGGACCATATCATATTATATTATATATGCATGTGATGTTTATCCTTTGATGCATCTTATTTTACGCTGATTTGATTGTCACGGTAGTATTTGATTGCCTCGGTAGCATTATAAGATGATCCCTCCCACTAAATATCAAGATAATAATATGTTCTTCCTTAGTATGCACCGTTAATAAAGTTCGTTGTCTTGAAGCACCGAGTGATGATCGGGTGTGATAGATTCTATGTTCGCATACGACGGGTGTAAGACAGTTTTACACACGCGAATACTAAGGTTCTTACTTGGCGAGCCTAGCATGTACATACATGGCCTCGAAACATGAATCAAAAGGTAAAGCACGAGTCATATTGATGATATGATGCCCATACAATGCTCTCCATTGGAGATGCGCCACCACTCATGATGATCGGTCATGGCATAGTGAATTTGGTTCGTGTAATCACTAAAAATGACTAGAGGGATGTCATTTTTGAGTGGGAGTTCACATAGTAATGTGATTAAAGTTGAACTCAATTTATCATAAACTGAATCAAAGTAAATTTTCATAGTTTGTTGTAGTTACTGGCATTCATTTACTACCTTGTTTTTAGCTATGATTGATATAATATAACTATAGGATTCTAGAATTTTTACTTTATAAACTAGTATTGTATTCTTTTATGAGTGTCAATCTAAAGTTTAGAGTACTATTGCAAACTTTCAGCAAAACGTCACTTACTCCATGAAATTCAATAAGTAGTATTGAAGCAAGAGTAACAGTTCCAATTTTAGTATCTAAATATCATGCTTGCCTCCATGATCTTTGATATTTGAAAGTTGTTTCTGTATCAAGGTTATCTAGAAGCTGAAAGAATTATTTCAAAGACCATCATGCGTGAAAGATATTATGATATCTGAAACAATGTTTGGTTGCAATATGATAAAATATAATTTTAGTAAGATACATGTTCTCATATTGTATGAGAATTTGCGAAGGTTGGAGATGCTAGGCGTCCTGATCTCCCAAAAAGGTTTTGAGAACTAACATTATATTCGCGATTCACCTTTATAAGCTATAGTAGCTTGATCATGAAAGTTGTCATGATAAGGATGGATAAAAAGATGTAGGTAAAAAGTTTACTACATTAAAAGGATTACTAAAAGGAATGAAATTTAAAATAATGCCAAACATTTGATGATGGTGGTCAACTTCAAAGTGCAAGTACAAAGGTATTATTATTTGACTACACACGCTTTGGACTATGTGTCATATGTATGTCACCACTATTAATGTTGATAGATTCTTTTAAAAAGGAAAGGTAATGCTAAAAGATAATCTGGTAAATATTTGGCAGAAAGGAAAAAGACTGGAAAAGTCTATCTTAGGTATATAAATGATATACATGTTATGGGTGTATTCTTTGCTTGATAAACAATGTGGTTCTTGGATATTGGATACCGGTATTGGATACTGAATTTGTTGGTATAAAGTGTCATACAAAACAACACAATTCATGAACTGCAATGGCCTAAATAACTAGCAAAAGAATATGATATGATGTTCATCGAAAATAAATAAAGTGTTATTGTGTTTCTTGTTGACATTAAAGCTTGCCTTTAAGATTTGTATTAATAATTGTTATTTTGTTTCGGTATTATAAGAATAATGGTTATTTAGATAATTACCATATTCCATAGAAGATGGATGGACTTTTACAAATCTAGTTGGATAGATCACATCCATAAACACTGATGCTAAAAAGTCGCAAGACGAATGATTGGAATATCACTTTTGAGTGACATCGCCGTTTAAATTATGTTGGAAAGAAAACAAGAAGAAAACTGGATTTTTGGAGTCTTTTGATTTTGATCAATTGACACTTGTGACTTCGTAGAGATAATTAAAACCTCGTTCATAGGACAAGGAAGAACGAACGACCAACCTATTGGACATAGTGCATGTTGATGTATATTGTCCATTATGTGTAGTCGTGAGCGATGGATTTAAACTTTATATGATTTCTATGAAATTTGATTAAATACATGTGTATATTTACTTATTAAGGGGGAAGTATGAAACATTTGAAAATGTTCAAATGATTTCAAGATGAAGTGGAAAATCATTGTAACAAGAAAATAAAGAATTTATGATTATATCATAAAGGAAGATAATTGAGTTACAAGTTTAGAGAAACACCTAAGATTTAGTGACTACCACTTTTACACTGAAAAGATCTCCATCATGATCCGTTGAAATGACACCATATGAGTTATGGTTTGGGATAAAACCCAAGTTGTCTTTTCTTAAATTTTGGTATGCTACGCATAAGTAAATGTTTACAACCAAAGTCGGATGAGCATGTCTTTGTAGGTTGTTCCGGATAACCGTTGGGTATTCCTCCATAGCATCAAAGACAAAAGTGTTTGTCACTTAGAACGTCAAGTTTCTTGAGAAGGATTTTTTGCGAAAAGTTAAGTGGAGGACAATAGAACTTTGATAAGATTTTTGAACCTTATCTAGATGTGTTGAGTTGTGCAGCATCTGAAAGTATCCCGGAGGCAGCCACAATGCTCATGGATCATGTGGCTCAAAGGCTGTGGTCACGGAGATCTAAGTTCCTATTGAACCGCGCAGATCAGATAACAATCAAATACTAGAATTGAGATTAAACCATTATTGTTTGACAACGATGAACCGACTACATGTAAAGAAGCGATGATGGGCCCTGACTCCGTCAAATGGCTTGAAGCCATAAAATCCGTGATAGTTCCATACACGAGAAATTTAACATCCCAAAAATATTAAACTAGAATCATCAAACTCTAATCACCAAATTTAGGGTTAACAAAAACTTTTCCAATTAAAATATGAAAGCATTCATATGAGTGTGCATCAAAATTTGGATTCTTTTGAATTGCCATGATTATGTGTTTATTTGCTTGTAAAATGATTCTTAGGTGAAATAAACATCATCTAAACAATTCCCAAACTTTTCCCAAAGACAAATAAATCAAAACAAACAAATTAAGTGAATGGTCACTTTGGCCAAATTAACTCCCATGCCTACTTTGGCTATCTCTAACTTTCAGAACTTAACAGAAACTTGTTTGGATCTTTGCACCCCTTGATAGTACTCATAACAAAGTATCAAGGCCCACCTTGTGATCATCTAGAAACATTCAAATGCATAGTTTAAATGACAGTTTAAAATTGAATCTATTTCATATGGGAAGATCCCACTTTTTCAAAAAACCCACAAACCAACTCAACTTTCAAAACCCAAGCATCTACAGACTCACCAGCACATTCCTAGCACACCCACCAAAAATCTTTTCAAAATTCAAAACTTGAATTCATGCGGCCATTTCATCAAACACCTTGCAGATACAAATCAAACCAAATCAAAACACTATAGTGTGCAGTGATTCTGGCCTAACTTGTCCCCTCTATGGACACCACTAGCCTTAGTAGATCATCTAACAACCTTAACTAATCACTAGACCCACTGTAAGCTTGCCAATATCATCAATGGTGAATAGGCCGAGAGCACCCATGTCACCCCAGTGTGGACAGCGGGCTAGAGGAAGAACTAGCCGTGCCAACCTTGTCTGGGAGGTAGCCCATGCCTCACCGCCCCCTCTCGACCAGCCCTGCCTCGCAGACAACAGAACCGCCAGAACGCTGTGCGTGCCGACCATGCCGACGTGCCGCAGAGCGCATCGTTCCCACGCAACCACCTCGAGCCCTCGCCAGTCGGCATGCTCCCCACGCCAAGGAGACCGGACATGCCCATTTCACCGTCTGTACCCGTGTACCGCTCGCCGTCGACGCCCGCCTCCTCAGAGCATCGAGCATTCCCGACCATTTTCCATGCCCCTACACGCGCATTAAAACCCTAGAGCATCACCAGGAGACCACCGATCGATCGCCACCCTCGGCCATGCCTCTAGCTTCCCGTAGCCGTGTCGCCACCGACGTCTGCCCATCCCGTTCAGTCTAACCGTCGAGCCTATAAAAGGAGACGACCCCCAGCGGAATTGAGCACACCATCTCACTCCCCTCACCTCACTGATCGTTCCCCCTCATTCCCGAAGCAAGGTGAGCAGCGCATCGCCGGAATTGCGCCGGAGCAGGCCGCCTCTAGAGAAGAAGGCCACCGTCGATTTCGTCCACCCCAGGAGGAGATGCCGGTACTAGGAGGTTCGCCGTCGTCGACTTATGGTCTGCATCGCCGACCTTTGAGCCGGTGAGCCCCAGCGACCCCCACCGCGTTAGGTTTACTCGCCTGGCGCCCGGCGTGGGCGATGAGTAGCAACGTTCGAGTAGACTTAGATCGTGTGGATGAGATTGCCTCGTCACCGTGTTTAAAGAGCCCGATGGTGGAACCCCTGTCGATTGAGCCCAGCAATGATGACACTAAAGGCCCATTAGCGGTTCCTTGAGCCCAGTCGTTTGAATTTAACTTTTTCCATTTCAATTCAAACATAGTTCTGTACCCAGTTTCAAAAATCAACCCAGCTCGATTCAGTGAACCAAATTGAATGAAACCAATTTTGTTAGAAAGGTTTTGAAATGCTTAATCCAAGCCCATTGGATTCAAATCATTTGAATCTATAGATCAACCTTGGTAAAAATAACAAGGCAGAAGCTTTTTTGCATTCACACATTTTTCAAATTTAAACTATAATAGCTTTTGAGTTGATTCCAACTCTCAAAAATCACATTGGATCATACCTTTCAGAATATATAAAAACATATGGGTTTACTTACAGAAATAATGTCAAGTAATAAAAGAATGCCACATAGGCATTTTTAGTCATTTATTTTATTTAAAATAAAAGGTTAAATCTTATTAAATTGTGACACCACTTTAAATCACATTCCCATGTACTGAAATATGTGGTGATGACATGTGTCAACATGATCCCATGTTTGGTTTGGAGAATATTAAATCTTAAGTAGTTTTTCAATGAGTAGAAATTACTTTTCTAAAAATAAAATAAATAAGACAAATGCTTTATTATTGTGATGTTAGTGCTGATGTTAGATCATCTATAGAACCCTTGTGTGTGATGATTGAAAGTAGTTAAGTATTGTTTGGTGATTGTGTACCTCGTATTTATTCATAGACGCTAGTACCGACCAAGGATACGAGGAGGAAGGAGGATACTACGAAGAATAAGCCGAGGAGAACTTCAACCACTGCTCTACACAAGGCAAGTTAACACTTGCAAGATACTCTACTTTATCAAGCCTAATACTACTAGTTGATTGTGCAAGTTAAAACTTGCAAGATACTATACCTATGCAAGCAAATACTTGCTTGTTACCATGCCAACTATATGCCTTAAGCATATGTGATCATACCCACTTGATAACCCCATTCCTAGTTTTACTTACAAGATTTATACTTTATTTCTTTATCAAAGCTATTACTTAGAGCTTACTTAAGTGAATTGTATATTCTAGAAAGATAATTGAAGTTTGCATAAAGAGCATAAAACTTGGCCTAAGCTAGATAATCTTTATGTCATCCTAAGGCATGAAATTGAACTTAGTTAAACTCCACTAGTTTACCACCCCTCATTAGTAAGTACCCCCACTTGTAGATGCTAGTGCTAAGCATAAAACTTGATCAACTTTAGATGGGAATACTTGGTGGAAAAATGGTTATGAAAACCTTGGAATGATGGATCATTCTATTGAGATGTTTTGACATGTGTTTCCGAACACCAGATGATTTTGGTGATGAAAACATTGAGGCATGAGCCTTAGCCCCTTTATAAAACTGATGGTTGTCTGGATGCGATACCATTCCAATTTTACCGTACAACCACAATACCCGAGAATTGGGTAGGGCTTGACTGGAAACTTATATACCTTAGTATGGGTTCCCTCACGGCCAAGGTTTGAGCTGAGGCTACCTTGTGAAGATTGTCCACTTATGCAGTACCCAAGATGACAGTTGGTCATGGTTGGGAGACCAAACTCATAGGAGAGGTGATTATACTAGGGCGTGTAATTGAAAGGTTAGGATTGATTATCCGCATACTGAGTATGGTGAATTCAGGATTTGTTCCTGACGGATGTATCGAATGTTGTGGTGAAAGTGTACAATCTCTGCAGAGTGTCAAACTATTCGAATAGCCGTGTCCGCAGCTATGGACAGTTGGAGTGGCCATACTGTTCCCCCGTTAGATGTTTTCAAAATGACTTGTGAAATGAATTGAGATTTTGACTTGACCACAATAGAGTTGTGATATGAAATACAAGTTCCCCCTTAGGTGTTATAAAACTTCAACTAGCTTTCTTCGTTTCTAAACTTAGTATAGGTAAATCTGGCTTTTGGCAAAACAACCCTAGAGCTTAGTATCCCATTACGAAAACCCCCTTCACTTGTTAGTATTAGTTTGTGAGTACTTAAAGAGTACTCATGGCTTTGTCCCTGGCTATTCTCGTGGCCAGACTATGAAGAGGAATACCAGTAGGATGGACCCCAGGAAGGTTACGACAACTAGTATCATCTCCCATCGTCAGCATTGCATGTGACCCCGGAGATGGAGCTTCGCCTACGCTACCGTTATTATTACGTTATTCCGCTGCTTGAGTTGTATTAAGAACTGGATCATGAGATCCTTATTTGTGTAAGACCTTATGTATGGTTTGTAATGGATGATGTATTGTGGTATCCAAATTTGTTATGTCTCGAAAAAATGGTAATCCTGGGATTACGATGTATGGCATAACAGGCATCTGGGATTAAAAATCCGAGTGTTGACAAGTTGGTATCAGAGCCATCCTGACCATAGGAGACCCTAGTTAGACTGGACGTTTGAATCAAAAACTTAGTTTCAAAACCAAAGGAACCAAATATTTACAAAAACTTATTCCCATTCTTATCACCTTGATTCTTTCATAAAAATTCATGTTCCTCAAAAACTTTTGCAAACTACATAAAATTTGACACACTTGATCACTTTACTAACTTACTCATCCTATATTCTTATAGATGGACGTGAAGTACAGCAAGTTCTACCAGTTGGGAAATGGAGGAGACCTTATCTTTGAGCGGGATTTGGACCAGCTTTCGGAACTTCTGGAGCGTCCGCACCCTGAGTTCTTTGGAGCTCAGCTCAATGATCAAGGAGGAGAGGATCTGCAGTGGCTAATTGTTGCAAGTCTCCGAGGAAAGATTGAACCTCCCACTGCCGAGGGAATTCAGTTTACCTTAAGAGAAAACAACTGGCTCGATGGACTTGCCAGGGCCATGTAGGAAGCTCTTGCCCGTCTGTGTGGGCAGAGTATCAACCAGATCAAGGGTACCCGCTTTGAGTTTTGTCCAAGGCGTGATGCTAATGGACAGCCACTAGAAGCCCCATACCACCACGAGCTGAAGACCCAATTGGACCACCTCAGCTTCATGATGTACGATCGTCAGCAGGAGTTGGACAATTGACGTGACTACTCCAGCCACAAGTCCGCCATCATCAAGACCAAGGATTAGACCATCGCCATGCTAGCAAAGGATCGCAAGTCTCGTCGCCATCAGCTCGATAAGAAGGAGCGCATCTTGCCCGTCTTTGCCACCGTATCTCGGATTTGGAGGAGACCATCCACGAGAGGGATATGCAGTTGGAGGAAAGGGAGAATGCCGGAGAAGATCTTCATGGAGACCCCTACTCCTATCTCAGCGGTGATGATGATTTTCTGGAGGATCAGGCTATGGACTTCTTCATCGATGAGGATGATTTCGCCTTCATCAATGACGATGAGGATGATGAGGATGACGACTACCCCGACTCCGAAGAGTAGTAGCACTTGAGCACTAGCGTAGTGAGTAGTATTCGGTCCCACTGTATCGTAGTTTCTAGAATGGTTCTTAAAACCATCTGTTTTTCTTGTTTTGTGGTGTGTGTTTGTATCGTGTGCTATGAATGGATGAATGAAAAGCAAGTTGCTAAAAAAATCAGAGTGAAACTTTAAAAAACTTTTCAGTGTCCCTGAACCTTAGAAATTTCCCTCTTTTCTCATGATCTATCTCAATCTTCAGATGCTCGCGGAGGAAGTGGTTCATCCTCGGACCCGATGTTGCAGATCCTGCAAATGTTGGTTTCTGACCGCGAAGCTGAAAGAGCCGAACGTCAAGACAATTTAGCCACCCTTCAACAGATAGCTCAGTTAGCTCACAACAATCAAGGCCACGGAAATCAGGACCACCATGGATCTAAGCTCAAGAATTTCCAGAACACCAACCCACCCGTTTTCACTAAGTCGGAAGATCCCCTAGATGCCGATGATTGGCTGCAGACCATGGAAAACAACCTAGAAGTCGCCGGAGTAGAAGCTAACGAGAAAGTTTTGTTCGCCACCCACTATCTAGCCGGATATGACAGAGCATGGTGGAACAGTGTTCGTGCGATGACCGGAGGACACATGATGACCTGGGAGGAATTCAAGGTCAAGTTCAGCAGAACCCATGTGCCACCAGGTTTGATCAAGAGAATGAGAGATGAGTTCAGAGAACTGAAGCAAGGACGGATGACCGTAGTGGAATACCGTGACAAATTCTTGTCATTAGCTAGGTATGCCCCGGATGAGATCGACACCGAAGCCAAGAAGAAGGAGAGATTCTTGAATGGTCTACACGATGAGATGCAGACGGTGTTAGTAAATATCCCCTTTGTTGATATTGAAGACCTTGTCGACTCGGCCATCCAGATGGAAGGAAAGAGCAACCAAGCCAATGAGAACCGCAAGCGTCGCATGATGCATCAGCCAGGAACCCATCAGACCCCAAAGTATCGCCCTAACCCATCTCCCGGATTTGCCCCGAGAACCAACAGACCCCCGATGAACCGTTCGACCTATCCCAACCATGGAAACCCAAGGCCTGGAGTAAATCACAACAACCCAGGCAACTCTAACAATTTCAACCGTGCCCCACCCAAGTTCACCAACAACAATGCTACCGCCAACACCAACACTGCCCCTAGGACTGGAAGCAATGTCGTGCCTGTTGCAGCAAAGGACAAGTCGCAAGTGACTTGTTATGACTGTGGAAATAAGGGTCACTACTCCAACGAGTGCCCCAACAAGAAGAATACCGCAGCCCCAATGCAAATGCCCCAGCTCAGCAGCAGCGTCGTGTTCAGCCCGGAAGAAGATTTGCCCCAGGGAATTCACTCAAACGCAACGGCCGTCTTTTTCTCATGCATGCTGAAGAAGCTCAGGAAGCGCCAGACGTCGTGTTGGGTATGTTTTCTGTTAATTCGGTACTTGCAAGAGTGTTGTTTGATTCGGGTGCATAGCATTCATTTGTCACCGAAGAATTTGCCTGCACTAGTAAGATTCAACCAACAAAACTGAAGCATGTTATGATTGTTCAAATCCCCGGTTCAACCACCAAAGGTAGGCAAATTTGCAAAGCCGTCCCTATCCGAATCCATGGCATAGATTTTTATGCTAATCTGATAGTACTCGGAACTAAAGGATTGGAAGTAGTACTAGGAATGGATTGGATGTCCAAACATAAAGGATTAATTGGTTGTGCCAAGAAAGCCATAACCATGACCAGTACAGCCGGAATATCAGTCGAGAATGTATCCGAAACCTTACCTCGTCAATTCAAGTGCAACAAGAGTATAGCCCAACCTACCATTGACCAAGTCCGGATAGTCTGTGAATACCCCGATGTATTTCCAGATGTTTTGCCCGGTATGCCCCCAGATCGGGATATCGAGTTTATCATTGAACTAATCCCCGGAACAGGACCCATAGCCCAGAGACCATATAGTATGAACCCGTCTGAACTAGCGGAACTGAAGAAGCAACTGGATGCCATGTTGGAAATTGGACTGATTCCACCAAGTGCGTCACCATGGAGATCACCTGACTTGTTTGTGGACAAGAAGGATCGAGGTAACCGTTTGTGTACAGATTATCGGAAGTTGAATGATGTCACTATCAAGAACAAGTACCCATTGCCCAAGATAGAAGATTTGTTTGATCAGTTGACCGGTGCCAAAGTGTTTTCTAATATTGATCTTAGACAGGCTATCATCAACTCAAGATTCGCGCAGAGGATATTCCAAAGACTGCCTTTACCACCAGATATGGATTGTACGAGTATACTGTCATGTCTTTTGGGTTAACCAATGCCCCCGCTTATTTCATGAATCTCATGAATAAGATTTTTATGTACTTCCTGGATAAGTTTGTCATTGTTTTCATCGATGACATACTGATTTGTTCCAAATCAGAAGAAGAACATGAGCTACACCTAAGGACCATTCTTGGAACCCTTAGAGAGCATCAGTTGTATGCCAAGTTTAGCAAATGTGAATTCTGGTTACAGGAGGTAGGATTCCTCGGCCACATTGTATCAGCCGGAGGAATTGCCGTTGACCCTGCAAAGGTGAAAGATGTCGAAGATTGGCAAGCCCCAACCACTCAAACCCCAAGTTCGTGCATTTCTCGGATTGCCGGGATATTACCGCAAGTTCGTAGAAGGATTCTCAAGTATCGCCAGACCCATGACCCAATTGCTGAAGAAGGACAAGAAGTTTGAATGGACCAACAAATGTGAAGCGAGTTTTCAAGAACTCAAGAGGAGATTGATTTCAGCCCCAATCTTAATCATGTCGGATATCACGAAGCCCTTTGACGTGTATTGTGACGCATCCAAGATCGGTCTCGGATGTGTGCTAATGCAAGAAGGCAAAGTTATCTCTTATCTATATCGACAACTGAAACAACATGAGCAGAATTACCCAACCCATGACCTCGAACTCCCAGCCGTAGTTTTAGCCCTGAAGACATGGAGGCATTACCTCATGGGAAATCGTTGTGAGATTTACTCGGATCACAAGAGCCTGAAGTATATATTCGCTCAGAAGGAGATGAATATGAGACAGAGAAGATGGATTGAGATAATCAAGGATTACAATCTGGACATTCATTATCACCCTGGTAAAGCCAACGTGGTAGCAGATGCCCTTAGCAGATTTCCGTGCCGCTTGAACTCCATGATTTTGAAGGAGCAACCAAGTTTGCACAAAGAGATGGAAGATTTTCGAATGGAATTAGTAAGTGAAGGATTTTTGGCTAGCATAGAACTTCAACCCACTTTGATCAGCCAGATCAAAGGGGCGCAGAAAGGAAATGCTAGTATCGATGGAATCAAGCGTTGTATCAGTACAGGCAAAGTACCCGGATTCACCGAAGACGAAGAAGGAGTTCTGTGGTACAAAGGACGCCTTTGTGTACCAGCAGATTCTAAGTTGAAGGAAGCTCATGATACTCTTTATTCTATCCACCCCGGAGGAACAAAGATGTATCAAGATTTAAAAGAGCAATTTTGGTGGCATAATATGAAGAGAGAAATCGGAAGCTATATCGCCAAGTGTGATATATGTCAGAGAGTCAAGGCCGGACATCAAAGACCCACTGGATTGTTGCAACCATTACAGATTTCGAAATGGAAATGGGATTCCGTTGGAATGGACTTTATCACTGGATTGCCTACTTCTAGTAGGGGAAATGACTCTATCTGGGTCATAGTGGACAGGTTGTCCAAAGTCGCCCATTTCTTACCCGTCAAGACCACATATCAGAGTTCGAAGCTAGCGGAGTTATACATCGCTAGAATCGTCAGTTTGCACGGAGTCCCCAAGAACATTGTATCGGATTGAGGAACCCAGTTTACCTCGAGATTCTAGAAGAAATTCCAAGAAGGTTTAGGAACCCGACTAGATTTCAGCACCGCTTATCACCCTCAGACCGACGGACAAACAGAGCGAGTAAATCAAATACTCGGAGATATGTTGAGAGCATGTGTGTTAGAATATGGATCTAAGTGGGAAGACTGTCTGCCGTTCGCAGAATTTTCGTACAACAATAGTTATCAAGCTAGTTTGCAAATGGCCCCATTTGAATTTATGTACGAAAGAAAGTGTCGCACCCCTTTGAACTGGTCGGAAGTAGGAGAGAGCCAGATTTTCGGACCCAATATCCTACGAGAAGCAGAAGAGAAGGTTCACAAGATTCGTGAGCACCTCAAGACCGCCTAATCCATACAGAAGAGTACCGCGTATCACCCTCAGACCGATGGACAAACGGAGCGAGTAAATCAAATACTCGAAGATATGCTGAGAGAATGTGCGTTAGAATATGGATCCAAGTGGGAAGATTGTCTGCCGTTTGCAGAATTTTCCTACAACAACAGTTACCAAGCCAGTTTGCAAATGGCCCCATTTGAGTTCATGTACGGAAGAAAGTGTCGCACCCCTTTGAACTGGTCGGAAGTAGGAGAGAGCCAGATTTTTGGACCCGGCATCCTACGAGAAGCAGAAGAGAAGATTCACAAGATTCGTGAACACCTCAAGACCGCCCAATCCTGACAGAAGAGTTACGCCGACAAGAGACGTCGAGACCTCGCCTTCAACATAGGAGATTTTGTGTATCTGAAAGTGTCGCCATTGAAGGGAATGCAGCATTTCCAGCTGAAAGGAAAGTTAGCCCCCAGATATATCGGACCCTTCAAGATTATAAACCGTCGAGGAGAAGTGTTGTATCAATTGGAACTACCCGAAGAGATGTCAGCCGTGCACAATGTGTTCCATATCTCATTACTTCGCAAGTGTCTCGAAGTCCCGGAGAAGACTGAAGTGTTCAAGAATATTGATCATCGGACCATAGAGATCAATAATGACCTGACCTATCCTGAAGTACCCATCCGTATTTTGGAAGAAGCTTTCCGAACTACCAGAACCCGAAGCATCAAGTTTCTCAAGATTCAGTGGAGCAACCACACAGAAGAGGAAGCTACCTAGGAGCGCGAAGATCACATCAGGACGGAGTTTCCCGATCTCTTCAAATCCTAGGTAATCTTTTTCGTCCTTTTTTCAAATCTCGGGACGAGATTTTGTTTAAGGGGGGAAGGTTTGTAACATCCCAAAAACATTAAACTAGAATAATCAAACTCTAATCACCAAATTTAGGGTTAACAAAAACTTTTCCAATTAAAATATGAAAGCATTCATATGAGTGTGCATCAAAATTTGGATTCTTTTGAATTGCCATGATTATGTGTTTATTTGCTTGTAAAATGATTCTTAGGTGAAATAAACATCATCTAAACAATTCCCAAACTTTTCCTAAAGACAAATAAATCAAAACAAACAAAGTGAATGGTCACTTTGGCCAAATTAACTCCCATGCCTACTTTGGCTATCTCTAACTTTCAGAACTTAACAGAAACTTGTTTGGATCTTTGCACCCCTTGATAGTACTCATAAGAAAGTATCAAGGCCCACCTTGTGATCATCCAAAAACATTCAAATGCATAGTTTAAATGACAGTTTAAAATTGAATCTATTTCATATGGGAAGATCCCACTTTTTCAAAAAACCCTCAAACCAACTCAACTTTCAAAACCCAAGCATCTACAGACTCACCAGCACATTCCTAGCACACCCACCAAAAATCTTTTCAAAATTCAAAACTTGAATTCATGCGGCCATTTCATCAAACACCTTGCAGATACAAATCAAACCAAATCAAAACACTATAGTGTGCAGTGATTCTGGCCTAACTTGTCCCCTCTCTGGACACCCTAGCCTTAGTAGATCATCTAACAACCTTAACTAATCACTAGCCCCACTGTAAGCTTGCCAATATCATCAATGGTGAATAGGCCGAGAGCACCCATGTCACCCCAGGTGGGACAAGAGCTAGAGGAAGAACTAGCCGTGCCAACCTTGTCTGGGAGGTAGCCCATGCCTCACCGCCCCCTCTCGACCAGCCCTGCCTCGCAGAAAGCAACCAGAACCGCCAGGAACGCCGCGCCTGTGCCGCTGTCGACCATGCCGACGTGCACCGCAGAGCACGCATCGTTCCCACGCAACCCGACCACCTCGAGCCCTCGCCGCCCGCCAGCATGCTCCCCACCTTCCCAGGAGACCTCCAGACATGCCCATTTCACCGCCCGTACCCCGTAGCCACCGCTCGCTGTCAAAGACGCCGCCTCTGCCTCGTAGAGCATCGAGCGTTCCCGACCATTTGCCACCGCCCCTACACGCGCATTAAAACCCTAGAGCATCGCCAGGAGACCACCGATCGATCACCACCCTCGGCCATGCCTCTAGCTGCCCGTAGCCGTGTCGCCACCGACGTCTACCCATCCCGTTCGGTCTCACCGTCGAGCCTATAAAAGGAGACGACCCCCAGCCGAATTGAGCATACCATCTCACTCCCCTCACCTCACTGATCGTTCCCTCTCATTCCCGAAGCAAGGCGAGCAGCGCATCGCCGGAATTGCGCCGGAGCAGGCCGCCTCTGGAGAAGAAGGGCACCATCGATTTCGTCCACCCCAGGAGGAGATGTCGGTACCAGGAGGTTCGCCGTCGTCGACTTTGTCGTTCGCCCGCATCGCCGACCTTCACCAGAGCCCCGGTGAGCCCCCGACGACCCCCACCTGCCGCGTTAGGTTTCTGTCTTGCCGGCGCCGCCCGACGTGGACGATGAGTAGCAGTCGTTCGATTAGACTTAGATCGTGTGGATGAGATAGCCCCGTACCGCTTCGCGTTTAAAGAGCCACTGACTGGTGGAACCCCCCTGTCAGTTGAGCCCCGCGCCGCGAATTGACACTGGGCCGGCCCATTAGCAGTTCCCACGCAGCCCAGTCGTTTGAATTTAACTTTTTCCATTTTAATTCAAACATAGTTCTGTATCGAGATTCAAAAATCAACCCAGCTCGATTCAGTGAACCAAATTGAATGAAACCAATTTTGTTAGAAAGGTTTTGAAATGCTTAATCCAAGCCCGTTGGATTCAAATCATTTGAATCTATAGATCAACCTTGGTAAAAATAACAAGGCAGAAGCTTTTCTGCATTCAAACATTTTTCAAATTTAAACTATAATAGCTTTTGAGTTGATTCCAACTCTCAAAAATCACATTGGATCATACCTTTCAGAATATATAAAAACATATGGGTTTACTTACAGAAATAATGTCAAGTAATAAAAGAATGCCACATAGGCATTTCTAGCCATTTATTTTATTTAAAATAAAAGGTTAAATCTTATTAAATTGTGACAGCACTTTAAATCACATTCCCATGTACTGAAATATGTGGTGATTACATGTGTCAACATGATCCCATGTTTGGTTTGGAGAATATTAAATCTTAAGTAGTTTTTCAATGAGTAGAAATTACTTTTCTAAAAATAAAATAAATAAGACAAATGCTTTATTCTTGTGATGTTAGTGATGATGCTAGATCATCTATAGAACCCTTGTGTGTGATGACTGAAAGTAGTTAAGTATTGTTTGGTGATTGTGTACCTCGTATTTATTCATAGACGCTAGTACCGACCAAGGATACGAGGAGGAAGGAGGATACTATGAAGAAGAAGCCGAGGAGAACTTTAACCACTACTCTACACAAGGCAAGCTAACACTTGCAAGATACTCTACTTTAGCAAGCCTAATACTACTAGTTGATTGTGCAAGTTAACACTTGCAAGATACTATACCTATGCAAGCAAATACTTGCTTGTTACCATGCCAACTATATGCCTTAAGCATATGTGATCATACCCACTTGATAACCCCATTCCTAGTTTTACTTACAAGCTTTATACTTTATTTCTTTATCAAAGCTATTACTTAGAGCTTACTTAAGTGAATTGTAGATTCTAGAAAGATAATTGAAGGTTGCATAAAGAGCATAAAACTTGTCCTAATCTAGATAATCTTTATGTCATCCTAAGGCATGAGATTGAACTTAGTTAAACTCCACTAGTTTACCACCCCTCATTAGTAATTACCCCCACTTGTAGATGCTAGTGCTAAGCATAAAACTTGATAAACTTTAGATGGGAATACTTGGTGGAAAAATGGTTATGAAAACCTTGGAATGATGGATCATTCTATTGAGATGTTTTGACATGTGTTTCCGAACACCAGATGATTTTGGTGATGAAAACGTTGAGGCATGAGCCTTAGCCCCTTTATAAAACTAATGGTTGTCTGGATGCGATACCATTCCAATTTTACCGTACAACCACAATACCCGAGAATTGGGTAGGGCTTGACTGGAAACTTATATACCTTAGTATGGGTTCCCTCACGGCCAAGGTTTGAGCTGAGGCTACCTTGTGAAGATTGTCCACTTGTGCAGTACCCAAGATGACAGTTGGTCATGGTTGGGAGGCCAAACTCACAGGAGAGGTGCTTATACTAGGGAGTGTAATTAAAAGGTTAGGATTGATTATCCGCATACTGAGTATGGTGAATTTAGGATTTGTTCCTGATGGATGTATCGAATGTTGTGGTGAAAGTGTACAATCTCTGCAGAGTGTCAAACTATTCGAATAGCCGCGTCCGCGATTATGGACAGTTGGAGTGGCCATACTGTTCCCCCGTCAGATGTTTTCAAAATGACTTGTGAAATGAATTGAGATTTTGACTTGACCACAACAGAGTTGTGATATGAAATACAATTTCCCCCTTAGGTGTTATAAAACTTCAACTAGCTTTCTTCGTTTCTAAACTTAGTAGAGGTAAATCTGGCTTTTGGCAAAACAACCCTAGAGCTTAGTATCCCATTACAAAAAACCCTTCACTTGTTAGTATTAGTTTGCGAGTACTTAAAGAGTACTCATGGCTTTGTCCCTGGCTATTCCTGTGGCCAGACTATGAAGAGGAATACCAGGAGGATGGACCCTAGCAAGGTTATGACAACTAGGATCATCTCCCATCGTCAGCATTGCCTGTGACCCCGAAGATGGAGCTTCACCTACGCTACCGTTATTATTACGTTATTCCGCTGCTTGAGTTGTATTAAGAACTGGATTATGAGATCCTTATTTGTGTAAGACCTTATGTATGGTTTGTAATGGATGATGTACTGTGGTATCCAAATCTGTTATGTCTCACAAAAATGGTAATCCTAGGATTGCGATGTATGGCATAACAGGCATCTGGGATTAAAAATCCGGGTGTTGACAAGAAACCAAGTTACTGAACTTGGAAGACCCTCTAGAAGGCATGAAGCCTATCGGTCGTATTTGGATCTATAAAGAAACAAACATGGATGTTTCACATCTACGAAACAGTCGAAATGTTAGTAAAGAGTTTACGACAATGTTCAAAGAGTTGAATACAACAAGATTCGATCTTTCGTAGCGATATTCAGTCTGAACGGATAGGTGTAGCAACCAGTACATATGTTAATTGTTGCATATGCTAGTTGAACAAACAAAACAACATTCTTCTAATAGAATGGTTGCCTAGGACATGTATGTGACACGATCCGAAGGGTTTTGTTAAATCAAAGGATGCTAAAAAGACATGCAAACTTCAATAGTTGAAATAAGCATAGTGGAGTTGGAATCTTCACCATGATGAAATAGTTAAAATGTTTAATTTCATCAAAAACGATGAAGAAGTTTGCATTTACAAGAAATTAAGTGGGATCAATGAGACATAATTCTATTACATTGTGTATAAGACATATCGTTTATTAGAAATGATGTATCTTTTATTGACATAGGTTAAGTATTTCATTGAAATTAGATTTGGATGAAATACTTAGGCAAAACCCGAATATTAGGCATCAATGTCTATTTGGATAGATTGAGATGCTAATATGGTTATGCCAAATGTTGGGGATGTACCTACCAGGGTATACCCAGCAGGACGTTTCCGACTGGCCTAGGAAACTGGCGAGTGGGCCTGCGAGACGGCGACTGGATCAAGGCCCGGCGTGGATCCAAGCGATCGAAGTCAAGGCCCAAAGTAGATAGGCCCAGTCGGATTAGGTTAAACAAGCACCGAAGCCTTAACTGATTCGGTTGAGATATGTAAACCCTAGGGGAGGTGAGCCTATATAAACCTCTCTGCAGGGCGTGTAGAGATACGTTCCATCATACACCCAAGCGACTCGCCGCCTAGCCGTCGAGCTCGCCCATTGTACCACCATCATAATACAATCTAGCAGGAGTAGGTCTTTACCCTCCGGGGGGCCGAACCTGGGTAAAACACTGTGTCTCCGCCCTCATCTCGCACCGCAGATGGCTGGCCGCCCTTGCCCCTCGTTCTACTACTCGCTGCCGATTGCAGCATCTGCCGTGACCATTCCCATGACACCAAATGTATATAGATGAAATATTGAATGAGTTCAATATGGAAATGACGAGAAAATTTCTTGCCTCATGGAAAAGGTTGAATCAAGATTCAAGTGTTTTGACACTTGGTGAGTAAAATCACATGGATATCTTGATAAATGAGATTCATGTGTTTTGACACTTGGTGAGTAAAACCACATGAATATCCTAATCAATCATTCCATGATATGTACATATCTAGATATGTCCTATGCTCTAAATGTTATGAGCTTATACCAGGAGGACTCATAAGATGATCATTGGACAATAGTAAGGATATTCTTATGATCTCTAGAAGAATTAAGAATATATTTTGTATATAGAAGTGATACGTCATAAACGTATCTATAATTTTTTATGTTCCATGATTGTTTAGTATCCACTTTGTTATGCTTTGTCTACACTTTGAGGTATTTTTATACGTTTTCTAGAACTAACCTATTAACAAGATGTGACAGTGCCAGTTGCCTTTTTCTGTTGTTTTTGGTTCTAGAAAAGTCAGAAAATGAATATTCTCAGAATGGGACAGGACAAAAGCCAAAGTAAATATTTCATCGAGGAGAACACGGAGCCAGAAGACGAGACGGAGGAGGGCCTCGAGGGGGCCACACCTGCCACGCTGGCCGGCCCGCACTGGGATCTGGCTGCCTCACACCCCGCCTCCCCTTTGCCTATAAGAATCCCCCGATACCAAAACCCTAAGTACCCGATCAGATCTCCACGAAACAGTCCGTAGTCGCCGCCACCATCGTCCCTAGATCGGGGGATCTAAAGCTCTTCTCGGCACCCTGACAGAGGGGAGAGATCATCCCGGAGGCCTTCTTCATCACCATGCCAGCCTCTAGTATGATGCATGAGTAGTTCCACCTTGGACTATGGGTCCATACAGTAGCTAGATGGTTGTTTCTCCTCCTTTGTGCTACCATGTCTAGATCTTGTGAGCTCCGTTCATGATCAAGATCATCTATTTGTAATCATGCATGTTGTGTTTGCGGGGATCCGATGGATATTGAGATTACTATGTCAGATTGGTTAATGGTTCTATCTTATTGATTCTATCATGTTTGTGTTATTTGAGATCTTGCATACTCTCCGTTTCTAGTAACTATCTTGGCCAAGTAGATGCTAGTGACTCTAAGAGGGAGTATTTATGCTCGATAGTGGGTTCATGCCTCTATTGAATCTGGGGAAGTGACAAAAATCTCTAAGGTTGTAGATGTGTTGTTGCTACTAGGGAGAAAATAGCAATCTCTTGTTCATGGAACAATTGTATTGTTTACTTTACACACATTGCTTAAAGCAGTTATCCGTTGCTTGCAACTTAATACTAAAGGGGGTTCAGATGATAACCTGAAGGTGGATTACTAGTCATAGATGCAGTTGGATGGCGGTCTATATATCTTGTTGTAATGCCCAATCAAATCTCATAGGATCATGAATGTCTAGTATTGCATTGTTATGTATTGCTCTGTCATGTTAATTGCCCCGCTGTAATTTGTTTACCCAGCATGTTGTGTTGTTTATCTTAAGGAGAACACCTCTAGTGAGTTGTGGACCCCGGTCCAATCTTTACCATTGATACATCATCCACTGTTACTGTTTAATTTCTGCAAGCCACCATTACCTTCCACACCATATGCTTAATCCTTTGTTTCCAGCAAACCGGCGAGATTTACATCCTCACAGTTTGCTGGGGCAAAGTCTTGAGTTTGTGTTGTGCATGCAACACCTTTGAGTCGTTTCCTTCCTCCTACTGGTTCGATAACCTTGGTTTCTTACTGAGGGAAAACTCGTTGTTGTGCTCATCACACCTTCCTCTTAGGGTTTCCCAACGAAGCTCTACAGTGATCTGAGCTGGATCAACAAGAAGTGACAGATAGTTCATTGTAAGGTGTTACATTGACACTATACATATAGTTTATTGTAAGGTGTTACGTTGACACTATACAGATAGCTCATTGTAAGGTGTTACATTGGCACTATACAAATAGTTAATTGTAAATTGTTACATTGATACTAGTTTCGTCACAAGATAGAAACTAAATTTATCTCAATTTAGTCTATAGGTTAAGGTGGCACAATATAATGGAAGAAAGTTCCATGATGGATTTGGATGAGTTCCAAAGTTATGGACATTTTGATGAATACTACAATGAAAGGCTAAGTATAAGACTTATATGGTAGCAGCAAAGGAACTTGGTGTGGTTCGATGGGCCAGTACTATAAAGATATATTGTATAACAATTATATCAACATGTTTTAAACCCCAAGGAACTAAGGTATCACCAAATTTATATAATGTCATCACATTAGAGAATGAGTGATGCGTAGAGACGCAAAGACATGCAAATACACACATACCTGAAATATCAGATCTGCGGATTATGTTTATGATGGCTCCCAAGTGTAGGAGATAAATTTTATTATTTTTCAATAAAAACGTTGTCGAATCCACGAGGAGCTAAGGGTATTGGTTAGCAAATTTGACAAAGAAAATAATAGAAAATGCAGTAGATTTGGTGTTTTGGGGTTTGTAGTTTGCAAGAATATAAAGTGCTAAAAGTAAATAACAATAAGTAAATGATCTCAATGAGAGAAAGCCCAATCCTCTATGCAGCAAGAGGACAAGATCAAGTGTGTGTGAACTTATATGTGACAAGCGTTCCTGAGGGCGGGATGGATTTACTTAGCTGAAGATTTCTACACAATATGGTGAATATATTATCAAGTTTCATTCCCTTGGGGCGGAGCCTAAATTAGGTGCAGCCATAAGTATGAACTAAACACACCACTTATGATGGGTCCTAGAGCCATTCACATGAACATCTAAGAATCCTTAAGACATAAATGTATCACCATAGCAATAAGTTCATTGGTCCCCGACACATAATCCCTCTAATGCAATTCAAAGTATTAGAAAACGGTTTCTGTCAATTCCTTCCCTTCCAACCCCTATCATTGCATCAAATTATTCTCCTATGAGCCCATATAGGTGAACTAATATGGAGTCGACGTTCACATAAAACCATCATATAACAATATAAAAGATAAAAACTGGACCACATACTCATTGCATGTTATATGGAAATCATAGCCAATTCATCATATGCCCTCAGGGCGTGGGGATCTACTCACAAGTGGAAAATATGATATGGATCAGTAGCATATGTAATACAACACAATCTAAAAATATAAAATCTCCACCAAATAAAGACAAGATGCCAATCACAAACATGTAAATAGCCCTTAAAACAATATTCGGGGTTCAATCAATCACAAACTATGAGGGGAATGAGATGGATCTTGGAGATGGTGATGGTTATAATGATGGTGCTGGTGGAGATGTTGATGGACAGGCCTACCCCTACGTATAGGAGGAGTGGTGATGACGATGGCGTCGATTTCCCCCTCGCAGGAGGCTCCGGTGTAGCAGGATCTTCCCCCTCCAGGAGTAGGAGAGGACTTTCGCCTCCGCCATCGCCTCTATAATCGTGGGAAAAATATGGCGTAGGTTTTCTGGCGATACGGAGGCATGTCTAAAAAAGGAGGAGCTGAGACGATGCTCGAGGGCCGAAATAGCATGGGTGGCGCACCCAGGGGGTGCCCCTGCACTCTTTCGGTCCTCGTGGCTCCCCTCGCTTCATTCTTTGGCCCAAGTTGATTCTCCAGGTGAAAAATTCATCAGGTATTTTTTTCCGTCGATTTTTTGACGTCTAGAAGGTCCCTGAAACAACAAAACATGAAAAAAGAGGTTTTCTACCTCCTAGAAATTAAATACCAATGAATGGGACTTTGTAGAAAAGTCCTGTAAATCATCTAAATACGTATGAATAATGATGGATCAAGGTAAATATGATTCTAAATAGTGCATAAAGGTCCTATTAATGATTATGCAAAATGCAAGCATCAACTCCCCCAATCTTAAATCTTTGCTCGTCCTCGAGCAAATAAGCGAATAGATCATGATCATGCGCCAATGAGATTATGTTGACAAGAAAATACGAGCATGGCATCATCAACTACATAAATAGACATTATCATTTACCCCTTACTTTTGAACAAAAACTAACCATTACATGTTGGACAATTGAATAAGTCTCAAATTTATCATACACTTCGCTATTTACAATAGCTATGCATGGATTTTTACCAGCTTTTAATTTAGCCTTTGGATATGCCTTTGCAATAAAGATAAGTTTCTCATAAAGCAAATAGTGGAAAAGAGAATTATTTAAACAACCAGATAGACATGACTATTTTAAATTTTTTCAAGAACTTTCACCACTTTTTGCATGGCATTGGTTAATGGCCTTGCTCTCTTAGTAACCAGTACATGGGTCTTTCAATCATGTCATATGCTCTAAACAACCTTTGTATTTCACTTTCCATGCCTAGCCAAATCCTCGGGTGCCTACCTTTCAAACACTTTTCTATAGAGCATATGTATTGAAATACCCATGATAACCATTCAGTTTACTCGTTGATTACTAAGTAGAACAAGAGTATCTCATGTACCCTTGTAATCCTCCTCTTTCCAACTATTTATTTTATAAGACTTCCTATCTCACTACAAATTTACAATGTTCCCTTTTTAATAAGTGTTGCTTCCCTTGCATGGATCTTTCCTTATTTGCGAGTTTAGCTTGTTGAGTAATTCTATGATTTTCCAACATGCTAAAGTTAATTTAGTTCAAGGCAAGATGTAAGTGAAATTTCTATATACGTTGCACACATCTGCAGGAGTGTTACCCATAAATCCCAAACAAGAGAACCATGGATGACACCATACTATATTTCATTCAAAACCACTCAACCAAGGATACATGATAATGCTCTAAGAGATCTTCCAAATTTAGGAAAAACAATACCTAATGTATGTAAACAAAAACCTCCTAATGATTACAAACTAGATGCAAATATGATAACTAAAAATCATAAAGTATGGTGGAACTCCCCCAAGCTTGAGTTGTTGTGGTATGTCTCTACTTCTTCACCTTCTCTTGCTCCTTAGGGTTGTGGTGACGCTGAAGGTCCCTGAGAACACTCATCATGAGATCATAGGCTTGTTGAAATTGTTAGGAGGATTTTGTAAAATCCTTCCAATGATTTTTTTCTAACTTTCTGAAGGGTTCGCAGCATAGAAAAGAAAAAAATTCCTTCGATGGGAACAACCAAGTACCAAGATCTATCTACTAGATACAAGAAACGGGTGGATATACATCCATAGAATACATACCCTTAAAGACCGAATAGCGTTAACGAGGTTTTACTTGTGGATGATGTATTCGAACGCTTGCCGATCTTAAGATTGTGATGAAGTCCATCTGGTCCAGCCGGTCCAGCACCATCAAGTCCATCTGGTCCAGCCGGTCCAGCACCATCAAGTCCATCACCGCAAAGCAGTGGTGCATCCGTGATCGCACACACGTCCGGGTACCCCGACAACCTCCGCGTCCTCACTCCAGCGAAGTAGAGGAAGCAACAAATGCTTCTAGAAAAAGTCGCCGGGAACATGTATCTCACTGATACGATACCATGGGAAAATTCTAAAGGGGGAGAGAGATCCTTCACGAGGAGGTGTGAGATGAGAGGAGGGAGTGGGGTGCCTTTTATAGGGAGAGGGGGCAGCCCCCTCCCATGGAATTTCAGCCATGGAGGTGCCCCCACCTCTTCCACATTCATGTGGGTGGAGCTCCCACTCACACAAATAGCCACCCACTCAAAATTCCACTCACCTCCATTAAATTTCCACCAAATTTAATGCCATCTCGCATTAAATAAAACTCTTTTATTTATTTATTCAGAATTTTGTTAATTACTTGAATTAACAAACACTCACCTAAAACCCCTTACAACATTTCAATTTCACATGCAGAACCAGATTCAGCAATTTCAACCGAAACAGTTCTGGTGTCTAGTGAAATAAATTTCTGCGATTTCCTTTTTCTTTCTCTGGCATATCATTTGCTTCGAATGGTGTCAGTATCCCTTAAGTGTGTCACCATACGGTTCGAGAATAATGTATACATGATCGAGACCCCTCTTCGATCAATAATCAGCAGCGGGACCTGGAGATCCATACTGACTCCCACACATTCAACGATGACTTTTGTGATCGTGTGAACCTTATACGCATGTAACTCAATCCCTTTGTCTCGCGATATATTACATGTCTGAGATTCGATCATCGGTATCTCCATACCTAGTTTGATCTTGTTACCGACATGTACTCTTTTCTTGTTCCCGTAATATAACATTCTAGTGATCAAATCACTTGCTTGCAAGTTAACTAATGTGATATCACCGAGAGGGTCCAGAGTATATCTCTCTATCATCGGGATGGACAAATTCCACTCTTGATCCATGAGCCTCAACATAACACCTTCGTAGCACTTAACCCATCTTTATAGTCACCCTGTTACGGTATGCCGTTTGATATTATCAAGATACTCTTTCGGTGTTAGTGATTGACATGATCTCATGGTCTAAGGATTAAGATTACTTCGTATGATGTTATAGCAATATAAACACAATGACCTTGATCGTTATGCTATACTTCATATAAATGTTCATCACATCATTCCAACAATGTTGTGACCTCGTTATTAATGACATCCAATGTCCATGATCAGGAAACCTTTGATCATCTTGTTAATCAACGAGCTAGTTTATAAGAGAGGCAACTAGGAACTTCCTTTTTGTTTATTAAACACACATGTATTAATGTTTCCATATTAATACAATTATAGCATTCACAATGAACATTTATCATAAATAAGGAATATGATAATCACCACTTTTATTATTGCCTTTCGGGCATATTCCCTTCAGTCTCCCACTTGCACTAGAGACAATAATCTAGTTTAAAAAACTTTGCGTTTTGAACACCTATGGCTTTCTAGTGTTCCATATACGCAACTGCAAGTGGTTAACATAATCTACGGATCTGACACTTTCAGGTCCGTGTGTATTTGCATGTCTTTACGTTTTCACGCATCACTCATTTTCCAATGAGATGACATTGTATAAATTTGGTCTTTTGGTGAGACCTTTAGTTCCTTGGGGTTAAATCATGTTGATACTATTGTCGTACAATATATCTTTAGTGTTAGCCTGTTGCGAACCACACCTTAGTTTGATAACAAACTACTTGACACAAATGCCCTCCTTTGCTGCTACTATAGCAGTCATATACTTAGCCTTTTATTGTAGTATCCGTCACAATGTCTTAACTTTGGAATTCATCCAAATCCGTCATGGAAACTCCTTTCCATTTCATTGTGCCACCCATAGTTTAAATTGAGATAGACTTAATTTTGTATCTTGTGACAAAACTAGTATCAATGTAACGCTTTACAATGAACTAATTTTAATTGTTTGTCACCTCTACACAAATATATTCTTAGTTCTTCCATAAGATCATAAGAATTTCCTTACTGTCATCCAATGATCATCTTGTGATTCATTCCGGTATATGCTCATAACATTTAAATCATAGGACATATCTGGATGTATACATATCATGGTATGATTGATCAAAACATTCTTGTGATTGCACTCATCAAGTGTCAAAGTACTTGAATCTTGTTTCACTTATCAAGTGTCGATACACTTGAATATTGATTCAATTCTTTATCCATATGACAAGATCCTTTTCTCATTGTTTATATATTGAATCCCTTAAATATCTCATATATGTATGTTTGGCATGACCATATTAGCGTCATAGTCTATCCATGTAGACATTCATGCTAAATATTCGGGTTTTGTCTAAGTCTTTCATCGAAATGAAATTCTTAACCTTTGTCAATAAAATATACATCATTTACAATCAACAAGATGTCCTTCACATAATGTATTAGAAATATGTCTCAGCGCTTCCACTTAATTTCTTACAAATGCAAGCATCTTCATCGTCTCCTGATGAAAAATCCTTTAACAATTTCATCACGGTGAAGATTCCAACTCTATGATGCTTACTTCAACCATTGAAGTTTGCATGCCCTTTTTAGCATCCTTTGAATTAACAATACCCTTTGGACCGTGTCCTGTACACGTCCTAGGTAATCATTCTATTAGAAGAACTTTGTTTTATTTATTCATCTACCATATACCAAAATTACATGTAGTGGTTGCTACATTAATCCGCCAGACTAAATATTCCTATGAAAGATCAAATCTTGTCATAGTCAACTCCATGAACAATGTCGTGAAAACTTTATTGACATGTCGACTATTTCATAGATGTGAAACATCCATGTATGTTTCTTTATAAATCCAAATACGACCGATAGGTTTTTACACCTTTCCGGAGGGTCTTCCAAGTTCAAAAAACTTGATTTCTCGTGTATGAAACTATCACGGATTTTATGGCTTCAAGCCATTTGACGGAGTCAGGGTCCATCATCGCTTCTTTGCATGTAGTCGGTTCATCATTGTCAAACAATAATGATTTAATCTCAAATATCAGCATTTGATTGTTTATCCGACTTACTTGGTTTAATAGGAACTTAGACCTCCATGACCATAACCTTTGAGGCACGTGAGCCATGAGCATTGTGGCTGCCTCCAGAACATTTTTCGGCGCTGCGCAACTCAGCACATATAGCTAAGGTTCGTTAACCTTATCAAAGTTCTATTGTCCCCCCACTTAAATTTTGCGAAAAAATCCTTTTTCAAGAAACTTCACGTTTCAAGCGACAAACCCTTTTATCCTCGGTGTTATGGAGGAATACCCAACTGTTATTCGAAATAACCTACAAAGACATGCTCATCCGACTTTGGTTGTAAATATCTTACTTATGCTTAGCATACCAAAATTTAAGAAAGGATAACTTGGGTTTTAACCCAAACCATAACTTACATGGTGTCATTTCAACGGATCAAGATGGAGCTCTTTTCAGTGTAAAAGCGGTAGTCTCTAAAGCTTTAATATTTTAAAACATAATGGTGGTTTTATAAATAACACCTTTGATCCAACCATGTCAAACAAGGTTTCATTACAAATCTAAAACACTCCATATTCCTAGGTGTTTCGGGAGATGCAAATCTAGGTGTTTTGCTAAACTTGCAACTCAAATAAATCCCTTTATGGTAAAATCATAAATTATTTATTTTCTTGTTACAATGATTTTCCACTTCATCTTGAAAATCTTTGAACGTTTTCAAATATTTCATACTTCTTTCTCATTAAGTGATTATTCACTCAAATTTTCGGAGAAAGCATATGAAATTGAAGTCCATCGCTTACGACTATACATAATGGACTGCATACATCGATATGTATAAATTTCAATATTTTAGTCATTCGTTCTTCTTTGGCCTTTGAACAAAATTTTAATTATCCCGAGGAAAGTCTCACAAGCGTCATTTGATCAAATCAAAGACTCAAAAAATCCATGAAAATGGAGTTTTTTCATGTTTTCTTTCCAATATAATTTAAACGGCGATGTCACTTCGTAAGTGATCTTTCAATCATTTGTCTTGCGACATTTTAGCATTAGTTTTATAGATGTGATTTCTCCAACTAGATTTGTAAATCATCCATCTTATATGGAATATGGTAATTATTTGAACAATCTTTGTTCTCATAATACCTGATTTAAATAACTATTATTAAAACAAATCTTAAAGGCAAGCTTTGATGTCAACGAGAAATACAAACAACGGTTTGTTTGTTTTCGATGAACATCATCACATATTCTCTTGCTAGTTACTTGGGCCATTGTGATTCATGAATTGCGTCGTTCTGTATGAAATTTCATACCAGCAAATTCGGTATCCAATGATGGGTCCTAGAACCATTCACATGAACATCAGAATCATTAAGACATAAATGTCCCACCATAGCAATAAGTTCATTAGTCTCCACATATAATCCATCTAATGCAATTCAAAGTATTAGAAAATGGTTTCTGTCAATTTTGTCCCTTCCAACCCCTATCATTGCATAAAAGTATTCTCCTATAAGCCCATATAGGTGAAGTAATATGCAGCCAACATTCGCATAAAACCATCATAGAACAATATAAAATATAAAAACTAGACCATATACTCATTGCATATTATATGGAAATCATAGCCAATTCATCCTATGCCCTCGGGAACATGGAGATGTACTCACAAGTGGCAAATATGATATGGATCAGTAGCATATGGAATACAACACAATCTCAAAATATAACCTCTCCACCAAATAAAGACAATATGCCAATCACAAACATGTAAATAGCCTTTAAAACAATATCCAGGGTTCAACCAATCACAAACTATAAGGCGAACAAGATGGATCTTGGAGATGGTGATGATGATGGTGCTGGTGGAGACATTGATGGAGGCCTCCCCTATGTCTAGGAGGAGTGGTGATGACGATGGCGTCAATTTCCCCTCACCGGAGGCTTCGGTGCAGCACCTGCTCCCTCCCGGAGTAGGAGAGGACTTTCACCTCCGCAGCCGCCTCTATAAATCGTGGAAAAAATATGGTGTAGGTTCTCTAGTGATACAGAGGCATCTCTAAAAAGGAGGAGCCGAGATGATGCTCGCGGGCCGAAAGAGCATGGATGGCGCGCCCCCTGCACTCTTTCAGGCCTCGTGGCTCCCCTCGCTTCATTCTTTGGCCCAAGTTGATTCGCCAGGTGAAAAATTTATCAGGTATTTTTTTGATTTATTGACGTCTAGAAAGTCCCTGAAACAACAAAACATGAAAAAGGAGGTTTTCTGCCTCCCAGAAATTAAATACCAATGAAAGGGAAGGGACTTTGTAGCGAAGTCCCATAAATCATCTAAATATGCATGAATAATGATGGATCAAGGTAAATATGATTCTAAATAGTGCATAAAGGTCCTAAAAATGATAATGCAAAATGCAAGTATCTTCTTAACACTAGCAAACGTGTATATACAACACTAAAGTGCCATAGGTGTTAAATGCGCAAAGTTTTTCAAACTAGATTATTGACTCTAGTGCAAGTGGGAGACTGAAAGGAATATGCCCGAGAGGCAATAATAAAGTTGTTATTATCTTATTACATGTTTATGATAAATGTTTATTTTTCATGCTATAATTGTATCAATAGGAAACATTAATACATGTGTGATTTATAAACATAAAAGGTTCCTAGTAATGCCTCTCTTTATACTAGCTTGTTGATTAACGGATGATCAAAGGTTTCCTGATCATGAACATTGGATGTTGTTAATAACAAGATCATATCATGGGAGAATGATATGATGAACAATCACCCGCAGTAGATGTAGCAATACGATCATGTCCTCAAGTTTATATTGCTATCACATTCATGGTAACTCAATTTCCTTAGACCATGAGATCACGTCAATCACTTTCACCGGAAGAGTACTTTGATTCCATCAAACATCACACCGCAACAAGGTGATTATAAAGGTGTCGTCAGGTATTTGGAAAGTGTTAGTTGAGACTCATGGATCAATAGTGGGATTTGTCCATTCGGATGACAAAGAGATATACTTAGGGCCCTCTCGGTGATATCACATTGACATAGCTTGCAAGCAAGTGATTTGATCGCTAGAATATCATATCATGTGAATGATAAAAAGAGTACTTATCGAAAACGATATTAAACAAGGTATGGATGATACCAAGTGATTGGATCTCAGACAAGTAAAATATCATGATACAAAAGGAATTTGATTACAACGAAAGAGGTTATTATGGATCTCCAGGTCTTGCTAATGATAATCATCAGATCTTTGTGGAACTAGTAGGAGTCATTATGGATCTCCAGGTCTTGCTAATGATTATTGATCGGAGAGAGTCTCGATCATGTATACGTAGTTCTCGAACCCGTAGGGAGACACACTTAAGGTTAGTCGACACATTTGAGAGGATAGAAAACACAGGGGAAGACAATGGACATTGAAGGAAATTATTTTGTCGAATCTGCCAAAATGGTTTCGGGGTATTGAAACAAAGCAAAGGATCCAATTGTTAATGTGTTTATTAAATGAAGTACTCATTAAATAAGGTGTTCATTAAATGAGTGACATTAAATCAAGAGAATTAAAAGTGGTTTTAATGGAGTGTCTCTTGATTTTTGAGTGGAGAATAAATGGGAGAAAATGGAAAGTGTTTTTATGTGAGTGGAGAGTCCATCCACATAATTGGGAAAGAGGTGGGGACAGGTATATGGTTGTGCACCTATAACATCCCAGCCTTTAGGAAATAACAAAGGGTAGATTTGGGAATTTGGAATGTTGCATGCATCCATCTGTGAAAATGTGGGTAAATTTTTCGCCAAATAAAAACCTAAAGTGATCAAGGTTTCTTTCATGCTTTGAGAATAAGGTTTAGTCTTGAAGGATGATTGTTATAGACTTTGATATGATCTTTGTGGATTTATGTGTTTTGGGGAAATGAAATTTGAATTTAGAACTTGAGAGTTTGAATTGTAGTTCAAAAGAATTTTGAATAATGTTTGAATATTTGATTCAATTAAGAGTTAACCAATAATAACTCAAACTTTAAATAAAGAAGGTAATTAAGAATAAGAATATCCATTTTATATTTCATTAAATAAATAAGTTACAAAAAAATGTAACTTATGGAAATCATTCACAATTCTTACAATAATAAATAAATAAATAATAAATATTCCTTTATTGATCATAGTATAATCTTTATTACAAAATAATAAAATAAAGATTACAAAAGAATAAAGAAGATTACATAGGGTTATTCTACAAACAAAGAAGAAAACCTAAACTAAAATCTTGAATTCCCAAGTCTGGTACCTGCAAAAACAAACACAAATAAAAAATAAATAAGGTTAAGGTTAAAATGGAATTACTCTCAGGCTTGTCAGTGAAGTGCACTGATCAAGATTCACCATTGAGTAATCTTATAAAAGGGGCAAATTTCACCAATATGAAAGAATGTATCTTTCATAAATTCAAGCCATAAGGCAAATAACAGTAAAGAGGGGCAAATTTCACCAGCCAGGTAGAAGTAACAAGATGAAAGTAACTTTCAAAATTCTGAACATATCCACATCATGCGGGAGTACACAAGCAAGACACACTAAATCGCATGGTGTGTCTTACACCACAGCATCAACACAACCAAACAAAACTGTCAACACAGTCATGGGAAAACCAAGCCCCACCTCATTCCTTTAATCTTACACAAACACAATAGCCAGAAGCTAAACCAAGCACAGCAGCCAGCAGATGCATCAAGCAAAAGCTAAGCTAGATCAAACCAACCAAAGTCCAGGATCACATCAACAGGATGGTGACATAAGGAGGGGGAAGATCAGGTGGATAGCAAGACCAAGGTCAAGCCATCAGGATCAGGAGAGATGGGCTAGATCAAGAACAAGCCAGGAACTGGAAACACCAGGGGATCACCAGATCAAGATACCACAAGGACAACCACTAGCAACCACAACATCAAGTGACAGTGGTGAGTAAATAGACCATCAAATGATCTATCTGTCTAAGATTAGACAAGCATAAATGATCTGTCTCTTATTTAAACTCTCAAAAAGCACCTAAGTGGGGTGAATCCATCGTTGAGGTTTTTAAACTTTAAAGGCAAACATCAAAGTACAAGGATCCAACTAAATCTCAGAACAACATCATTGATTTAGCTATCATGCTATACTTCAATTCCAGAATGCATATAGCTAAGATTTAACTTCTAGGCACATCTCTAGGATAAGAGTAGCACCTTATAATTTAATTCTGTGGATCTATGCAAGTTATCAAGCTTACAATATTTGTTTCCAAGGTTTGATTCGAGAAACAGTAGCTGGTACCACTACCAGAACCATCCATATAAATCAACTAGATAAAGCTTAAATCCCTAAACCTCAGACCAATATCATTGGTCTTAGGGATTAAGAAAGGAAAATTTCTACTTATCTTTAAAGCCAAACTCATCTTAAGCTTGCACCAACCCCAAACCATGAAATAGAATCTAACTTGTGTGCCATCCAAAGATGGTTTCACAAGAACAATTCTATATTAATCAGATTAAGTATCCAACCTTCACAGATTCAACCAACCCACTGTAAATCATCTTCTTGTTCTTAAACACAGGAATCATAAACAAGATAGTCACCTATATATATCTTCACTATTTGAAATCATTTGATCTCAAACTACATCTGAATTCTTAAGCCAACAGGTGTTAATACAGTGATTTCATCACACAACACTCACTGTCATTAACCAAGTAATGACAGTGGTGAAGCAGTAAACCACAAGATTCCCAAGTATTGATTCTAAAGCAACTTGATCATCTGATCACATCAAAAAAATTAATCAATAGAATCATCTGATAAGCCACTAGCACCACCACAGTTCATCATAAGCAGCAAACCACAATTAACAATCATTTAGCATGCTTAGGGACAATCAACACATGATCCAATTCATCAATATCTAATCCACAACAGGGTATGAACCCTAAGTAGAATCAAAAACCCTAATTAGGATAGGACAGTAACCAAGAAGGTCACCACCAACATCTAGCATAGATCGACTTAGTACAGTGAGCACGAGGGGAGAGGAATGACTCACCAAAGGTCCTCGCTGGAGACTAGAAGAGGAAGCAGAGGTGGCCGACAACCATGGCGGCACGGGGAGAACCCCAGGGGGCACTATGACCCGTACAGCGCCACGACGGCGATCATAGCCATGCCTAGGGGCGAGGTGAATCACCACAGCGCACGACAGCAGCAGCGGCGCCAGGATCAACGCCAACCCCAAACCCTAGGGTTCCGGATGACATCGATCTGTCGCAGAAGAGTTCCATGTCCAAATCTAGTTGGATAGGAGGGAAGAGTGGAGTCGACAACCTCTTCCTGCACCACGGCGGCGACCAGGGCGGTCCACGACGGCGGGAATCATCGGCGGCGACATCACTGACCACGGGGTCGAAGAAGGAGAAGGAGAGGGGTGAGCTTGAGAGAGGAGACAGCGAATGAGTGGGCTGGGTGGGCCGAAAACCCTTTGGGGTGATTGTGTTTGACCCTGCCCCAATAAGCCCAAATGGCCAGCCCAACTCATTTAGAATCTGATTTCATAAATAGGAAAAGACCAAAATGCCCCTGAATTTAATTAAATTCTAGAAAATAAAATAAAAGTCCAAAAATTATAAATAAAATATTTCTGGATTCACAATAATACAAACTATCCAAATAAATTAAGATATAAAATTTTAGACATATAAATTTTATTAAGAATTTTGTAATTTATATATTCCTTATGGAATTTTACAAAATTATTGAAAGATGATAAAAATAAATAAAAATCACTTTCCTTATATATTAATAATTTAGTATTTTAGAAAAATACTAAACAAATATTAATAACAATTTTTTGATATTTAAGTGATAATTCTTAAAAGAATTATTAAATCAATAAAAGTCAAATAAATGAAAAAAATAAAAATAAATAAATGCAGTATATACTATAAATATTAAAATTAATATTTATAAATCCTTTATTATTAAAAAGAATTTTTATAATAATAGGGAAAATGCATATCAAGTTAAATAATGCATTACATTACTTTGCATAATCATTTTGCTTCTTTAAATATTGTCCTTACCGGGCCATAGTGATGTTTTTGTAGACATAGAAGCTCAAGGTCCAGTGCAGGCATCAGACTTCACTACCTTGCCATCACAAGGCAAGTTCATCACTTGCTCATATCCTTTGAAGAGTCTTTATCAAAGTATTTGCAAATCGTGTGTTATCATATATACTCTAAAGAAAGAAAATATTACTTTTACAAATAAATAAATCATAGATATCATCCTAAGTGATGATATAATGAAGCAATAGAACTTAGGGTTCTATTTGCAACAATGATGATCAATTAGGGACTTAATAACCCCTAACATCAGTGATTCTAGCGCCGTATATTACGCGTTAGCCATGAGATTTGGAATGGGACAGAGAAGTCAGCTATATCTTCTTCCTCTCGCATGAAGCCGGATGTGCAGGTCGTGGCTGTTATCCTCGTACGTGCATATTAATTGGTAATTCGTAGAGGATATGAAGCATATGGGTGGGAACCCTCATCGTCCCACGATAGTTCTCGCCTCTAACGGTTTGTACAAACCATTGATGTAATTCATTATGTGGGCATGGTGTACACCAAGGAGGCATGCGAGGTCACGAAGGGCGCAGTGATTGGCTTGGACCAACTACTAGGCCCCACATCATGGAATTGTGGACGGGAAAGTACGCCTGGTTGTGCAACAAGGAGTTGATCTCTCATGGGTAAAGTAACGCACCTCTGTAGAGTGTAAGAATTGTAACTTGTTACTCCCTGTTCAGGGAAGGAGCTACGTAGTAACGCACCTCTGAAGAAAGATTTACAAAAACTACATAGTGCCAAGGACTTATAGTCCGAGGTGGTAGTTAGAGCATCAAACTTCCCACCTTGCATATAATGAACTTGTTGGGTAACGCTGTTACTCATCTTTCCTTTGATCCCTTGCTTAGACTCTGAGGATTCTTAAGACGTGCCAATGTATGCAGCTGAATGTCAAGAATATGTGTTCTACGAGGAGCCTGACCTGTCAGGATGTAGCATCCCAGTTGTCTAACATCTGTAATGCTACTTGATCTAGTAATAAAAGGGCCACTTCCTACAAATAATTTTTGCACCATCATCATGTCATGTTCATGTCATCATGCCACCTTGAACTTGAGCATCATACAAAAACCCTTTTGTTTTGGTTCTTATCTCATGTGCATTAATATTTGTATTTGCCTCTTGATATTGTATTTGGTTCTTGATATATTGCTAAATGCCCAAGTTGAGTTGGGGGCATATCTCTTATTGACTCCACCACCTTTTCTTCACCACCTTATAATTCCACCATCCAATTAACATGAGCTTGCATTTTAGTTGAGTGACCTCTAGCTCATGTGGGTTGGGATGGATCCAAATTCTTTTCCACATGCTCTCACCTTGGCATCATCATGTTTTCACATTATTGATATATGAGAGCCACATGGCCACCTTTGCATGCCCTGTGAGTGGGACCCTCCTTCTAGCTTCCATGTGGATTAGTTTGGAGTCATGTTCATGTTGGGTTATTCTTGGGGCTATTAAACATCTAGTGTACTAAACACACTAGCAAACCCCAATTTTAATCCAATATGCTCATCTTTATCTAGCCCACTTGGGGGCTTCCTTTCAATTCTTTGCTTGGGCCTTACCCTACTTTTGGAATGCATAGGAGCAATGCCATGTAAATGATCTTGTTTTCACAAAATAAGCATGGCATTAATGAATTATGCATGGCCCATGCAAGCACCACCTTTTTTACTTGTCATTTGAATTTAATTTGTTTTTCTTGCATAGATCATCTCTCTCCCTCTTTGCTTGACCTTGTTTGTTTGATCCATCATACATCCCTCCTACCTAGATCCTAAACCTACCTCATCTCTTATCTACCCCTCTCGTTAACCTCCCTCTAACCCTAATCCCCCTCTAAGCAAACCCTAACCCGAGGTTTTTACCCTCTCTCACTTGTTTCCCTCCTCTAAACCTAGCTCGACCCCCTCTCGGCCTCCCCTCTCTTCCATGCATGGGCCACAGATCCACCCCTCTCCCTGGCCCCACATGTCATCTCCTCTATTTTCTCTTCTCTCTCTCCACCCCAAACCCATCTACCCTAGCCGAGCCTACCCCTCTCCTCTCTCTTGCTCTCTCTCTCTCTCTGTCTGACCTGCCCCACCCCGAGCCCCTCTCACCTGGCCCACCTGACAGTCTCCCCCCAGCTCTGCATGCCCAGCTAACCCCCTCCCTGGCCCATGTCGTGCACGTGAAGGAGAGGCAAAAAGGTGGCCGAAGCCACCTTCCCCTCCCCCACGCCATCCCCACCTCACCGTCCTTATCTACCTCCCTCCCCACCTCTAGCCTCTCCCAGATCTCACCTAGAGGCCCTGCCTTGTTCCCCTCTGCCCCCTCTTTTCTCCACCGCCGCCATACCCCGACGCCGGCCAAACCATCGGCTCGCCCTAGCACACTTCGATCCAGGAGGCGGGCGAGGAGACAGGGTTGTCGAGGAAGCCTGCAGCGTCCCTCTGCGTCGCCCTGCACGATCCAGCACGGAGGAGAAGGACCAGGCGCCTAGGAACGCCGACGCACCGACGCAAACCCTAGCTCGCCGGCCCCAGCCTTGCCGCCGATCGTGCCCTCCCCAAGCCTCGTCGACCACACCATCGGCCTCGCGGTAAGCCCCTGATCCTCCCAGACATGCTCCTGGCCGTCCTTGCTTCTGCCGCGTGGGCGATCCGTCGAGCACACCGTGCCGCAGCGCTACCGTCATTCACTTGCGCCTCGCGGAGGCTTTAGCTAGCCGCGTTTCCCCTCCTGTCACCAAGCGCACACGCACCGCAGTGGTAGCCGCCGTCGCTAGCACGCCAGAGGGCACGGGTTCGAGCCCCCCGCAGCGCTCTGTCCGCGAACGCGCGCGCGCCTGACGACAGCGGTTCAGAGAAGAGGAACAGGGCCCTGGAGTCCTTTTTCCCCAAAACCCCCTCAACCTTTTTTCCCCTGAACCCGCAATCCTCGCTGCCCCACCTGTCTGTGCCTCGGACGTTTTGCAAAAAGGCTCTCGGCAAAAGCTTTAATCAACCCAGCCCCTCGCATTCAACATTGGCGTGTGGGTCCGCGTGTGCCTGGCCCCACTTGTCACTGGCTGTGACTAGAGTAGTGTTAGGTAGCAAAAGCCTGTCTGTATTCTGTTTTAATTCAATTCTTTTTTAAATTCAATTCAAATTCAAATCAGTTTTTAATAACTTCCAAAATATAAATCCAAATAATGTAAATAATATATGAATTTGAATCAGAAAAATGTGAGGATTTCAAATATGCCATTCAAAATACTATTTGGACACTTTAAATTTCAAGTTGAATTAAATTACAACAAAATGCCCCTAGACCTTAATAAATTAATAATTTTTGTTTTATAACTCCGAATTTGACAAATGATATGTCTAAAATGATCAGCTCGACGAGACCTTTCTGTTTATGCTATCCATGACTTCAATTTCAGCATGCATCATATAAAAATATAGTGTACATCAACTATCATGACAATAAAATGTGATCAAAACCCAATAGAAATGTTATTTCTTGTATTCTACACCTCACCCATGCCATGCTACATTATTGCCATGCAACTTGTGCATCATTCATCATGGCATGATTGTTTGCTTGACGCATTTATTCCTATGCTTATGCACTATATTTATGTTGGCCCTTGTTTGTTTGGTTCTTCTTGAATGACACCGAAAGGTGGATATATCAAGAGAACCGTGAGCACTACCGATCCGTCTCTCGCTTCAATCGAGTTGCCGTGCAAGCACTACCACATGCTTGCATACATACCTATTGCCTCTATCTTATTCTTGCATCATTGAGTCGTGATTGCATTAAATTGAATCCCAAGTATTGCATAGCCTTTACTTTTAAACCCCACCAAGCTTGTTCCTCCATCCCATGAGCCATTACTAGGAGTTGTTTGAGCCATGCAGTCGAGAACAAACATGTGTAGGGTATGTGAGAGTCTGATGGATAACGAGGTACCTAAACAACTTAACCTGAGTAGTAATAGGATAACTAACGAAAGTGGCACCGGTGAGCAACATCTGCTATTTGGTTTTTCCTGCTCACTTGTGTCCCGTAAGACCCCGAGTACTTGATTCCTGTTCCAAGAATATTCGCGCTATCCACATTCGGGAGGCTTATGGGACCCCCCTGAGCCAGAGCTTAATTCCGTCTTATTTCTTGGGGCCACAAACTAGTTTGAGGTTTTATTTACTATCCTGTACTTATGCCATGCTTTACTGCTTTATTACGATTGTGCGAGGAGCACCTGTACTGTTTAGGATCGGGACACGTTTTCGCGGTGTCGACAAGCCCAGTTTTGGGTTCCCAGTCGCTCACAGCCGTCCACCCAAACCTCGGGTCCGTCTCGGAGTCAGCTAACCGTTATGGTGTACTCCAAGGGGTGTCCCCCTGAAATAATTCTGAATCCTGTGATTGCTTTGTCGTGAAGGCCTCGTTGGGTTTTGATTTGGTTTTTCCGAGGTTGATCGAGTGTGTGTTGCTATTTGTGCACCCCTGCAGGGTAAAACTTTCTGAAAGCCGTGTCCGCGGTTATGGACGACTTGGAGCACAGTTTCTCGATCATATACAAGCATAACTAAAGTACCGCTTTAATCTGACTAAGTAATTTGACTAGTAAACAGTGCAACACTCATGGAATGGTTAATAAAATTGCCAACGTATGGGAGGTTGTTCGTCCGCTTTCTCGTTGGTAAGCGAGGAGGAGGATGGATCTGATGAAATTACTGTTATAACTGTTGACATTAATTCACGGACATCCGTCTATCTTTGGTTAGGCAGATGGATAGCGAGTATCTATAGCACTGTTAGGGTTTACCTTTTGCTGCAATTGCGTCACCCCAGGTTGTGTCCCCTTTAGAGGCATAAAGACTTGCTGAGTACCCTTAGGGTCTCACACGATAAATTATTGGTTCAGATGAACAGGTACACTCGCATGACGGATACTGGGTGGAAGAGGCTGATGATGTGGGCAACGATCGTTCGGTGTAGAGATTCTGGGAACGGGGATCCGTGAGATCTGTGGGCGGGATGTTCTTACTTCGATGGCATCTTATGCCGATTTGCTTCTTATCCGTACTCGGACTTTGTTTTGCCGCTTCCGCTTGATACTCTGATGTGTGATGTATGAGGAATTATCCTAAAATATTATATCTATCTAGGTCATTTGAATCTTGCCGTATGGCGTTGCTATATTTCCTTTCTTTCTAGATGGAATGGCTCTGATGTATTTTTGTATGGTGGCTTGCATACATACTCATTTATGTATGCAGTTGATCCCTTCGCCTGCCGATTACGCCGCCCGTACAGGTCCCGATGAATTGCAAGTGGTTGGGACGGCCGAAAGGTCTACTCGTGAGTGGCTTTTGGGGCCCCACCGTACTAATTCAACCACTACCGTTCATCCAGGCTTGTATCTAGGAGCGTAATTCACCGAGGTAGTTACACAGGAGGTGTTGAAGGAGTGGATTACGAAATCCGCTATGGTGTCGATGAAAACGATTCCAACTAAGTATTCCTAGTTAGTAGTAACCAACGGAGCCGAGCAGCATGAACTCTATAGAATAAGCTGCTGAGCTCAACTCCTAGTCGGAGTTGCTACTTTTAAATTCCGCTAAAACACTTTATATTTTGGTTTGTAAGTTGAAACCTTTTGAAGTCTTGAACTTCTGGTATTGTAATAATAATGTGTGAATGTTTGTAATATGGACCCGCAATGTTTCTGCTGTAACACTCTGAGGGATGTGATATTTACGGAACGGTGTTTTGTGGATGTCATGTCAACGACTATAGTGTACTACACATGCAGTGGTATGCTGGGTCACCGCAGTTGGTATCAGAGCGAATTGCTTTGACCTTAGGTTAGAAACCTAGTAAAGGGTATTACCTGTAGGAAAGTTTAGCAACGATAAAGAATTCTCTAAAAGTAATATAATGGGTATTCAAATGAGAATATTCCATTATATGTTTTAGTGCGATAATTATTTGTTATGATGCAATATATTATTGGTTACTAATCAAAAATTATTTTACTGATATACAGAGCTATGGCACCAAAGTTTCCAAAACAGACTTTGGTAAGGAAAGAGGAGACTCTTGATGATTATCAAGGATCATTCACCGACCAACTTCGTCAACTTTTAAAGATCTTTAGTTGTCCAACTAGAATTCCAGTCAATACTATCACTTACCTTGATGGTCGGATGTTATCCAAGTATCGTGTGAGTATCCAACTTCCAGAGGAGCTTGGATTATATCACGATCTACCTATAGGTGAAGGTAGGAGTCATTTAGAAGCATATCATGTTGTTGTTGTGGAGGCGATAGCTAATATTCGGGAGCATAAAACCAAGGAGTTAGAAGGTAGCACATTCTCTGTGATACCTCATGATTCTATAGACTCGGAGCCTATACCGGATCATCTTACTTTGATTAAGAAGCATCCTAAGTTAGCTTCCAAGTTTATGGATAGGTACCGAACACTCGTTGCGTCTTTTTACAAGACACATCAAGTGATTGTTAAAGATAAAAATGACATGTTAGAGGATCAAACTGATCCGGAAAGGAGGAAGCAGTTAGCATTCCAGTTAGAGAAGGAAGCAGGTAGGAGTGCAACACTTATCTTTAAGGATATACCTGTAGATCCTGAATCTTTTATACCATATCCTTATTCACCAAGTCCTGAACCTAGACATGATCCTACTATGGATATGAGGTATACAGTACCACAGGGCTCAGAGGATGGTTCTGACTTAGAACTTCCTATTGAGAATTCTGATGGTTGGAGAAGGGGATCATATGAAGGATCTCATGAACATCAGATGTCCACAGATGGTTTCGACAGAAATGTTGGACAATCTAGTTGGATGGGTGCAAGGATTAACCCTAGTAACAGTAGTAGAAATGCCATGTCGATAGATAATCAGGATGAAGAAGAAGATCCTGAGGAGAGAGTGTTTGAATCATCAACATATTCTCTAAACCCAGGGAATATACATTATCCAGTGTTTAACTATCTTGCCCAAAGGAGCACCTGGGAAGCAGCAGGATCTGCGTATCCTATTGATAACTCAAGGAATGAAGCTCAGGAGACGCAAGCGGGAGATAATATTGAATATGTTTCTGAAGACTTTTCAGCTGAGCTGGAGGGAGTTAATGCGCTCAGATTGAGTAATAACTCAAGTCCTGACACTTCAGATACAGAGTATGTTCCTTCTGGAAGGCCATTTGTTCCACAAACTGTGCGACGAACAACACGTCATCACGGTTGGACATCAGGCGTGTATGATGAACGTAGTTAGTACTAGAAGTAGGCAGATATGTAGCGATGGTTAAGTACCATGTATTGTACTCCAAGAAATAAGATAATTAGATGAATAAGGTAGTTTTGTGATCATACATCTATGGTATATGTTGTAATGACTTTGTATTATTATGATATTATGTATAATATGTGAAATGCATATTTGGATTTTCTTTGGATCTTCATTGTGTGACTAGTTCTGTGCGTAAAGTCGAGCTCAGAACACATGTGCATGATGTAATTATGAGTATTCGTTTTATGTTGCAGGACTAGAGGGTCATGGATACGGGTGTAGAAATCGAAACTGAGCAGCAGCGGATGGAGCGAGAGGCCAAGGAGAAGGCCGATGCAGATGCAGCAAATCAGGGAGCATTGCCACCACCACCACTAATGAGGCCATTAATGGAGCAGAACTTTATGCAGTGCATGCAAATGATGCAAGAGACCCAGAACAAGTTCATGGAAGAGTTGTTGGGACGAGAAAATCAGAGGGCACCTGAAGGTGGAGGAGTGAGTCTATCTGACTTCCAGAATGCAAGGCTGTTACCTTTTGCATCAGCTCCTAAACCAATGGATGCAGAGGATTGGCTAACAGATACAGAAAGAAAGCTGAAAACTGTAGGTTGCAATGATGAGGAGAAATTGAGGTATGCAACTCATGTTCTGACTGGACCTGCAGCATCATGGTGGGAGAATCAGTTGGCTATGCAACAACCAGGAAGGGAGTTCACCTGGCAAGAGTTTAAGCAGAGATTCCGTGAATATCATGTTCCGGAAAGTGTTATGGAGTTGAAGCGGGGAGAATTTGAGGAGCTTCAGCAGGGATATACTAGTGTCATGAAGTACATCCGGGAGTTTAGTCAATTGTCTCGTTATGTTGAGGAGGATGTTAACACTGAAGAGAAACGGAAGAAATGTTTTCTGCGTGGGTTAAACCCATTTGTGAGAATGCAGCTAAGGTTAGCTAATAAGCAAACTTATCAGCAGTTGCTGGATGCAGCCATTACTTTTGAAGATGATTATAAGAATGTCCAAGAGGATAGGAGGAAGAGAGCCAAGAAGGAAACCAAGAGAATTCAGGCAAGCAAACCTAAACCCAACCTGGAGTTCAAACCTCGGAACAGGAACTATGACAACAACAACAACAATAACAATAACAATAACAAGGCCAGTGGTGGAAATCAATCCAATCCGAGAAGGAATGTTATTTGTAACAATTGTGGAATTCCAGCGCATTTTCAGAGGGAATGCAAAAGGCCTATAGTGATCTGTTACTGTTGTGGTCAGAAGGGGCATATCAAGCCCGATTGTCCGAGCAAACCACCAGGAGGTTGGCCTACCAAGGGAGGAGGACAAGCCAGTGGAGGAAATGGACAGCCCAATAAAGGAGGAAATAATGGCAAGAACAACAATGGCAAGAGGAACCGGCCTACCGGGAAACTGAACTGTGCAACCCTCGCGGAGGTGGATAATTCGGAGCATGCAGTGATAGGTACGCTCAATATCCTTACCAATCCCGGCAAAGTTCTATTTGATACTGGTGCAACTACTTCATTCATTTCTGAAGAATTTTGTGATAAGTTCGGGATTAGAAGGGCAACGTTAGAAAGTCTTATGACCGTATTTACGGCAGTGGGAAATGTGATTGTATGCCACATAAAACAAGATCAGGTTATCTCGATCTGTGGTTGTATATACTTCGCAGACCTTTATGTGATTCCTTTGAAGGGAATTGTAGTAGTGCTGGGAATGGATTGGATGATGGAACACGGATCTCAGATAAATTGTGAGGAGAAAACAGTCTCAATCAAAACTCCAAGTGGAGCAAGGATAGTGTACCAAGCAGATAAGCACAGTCACATTATGGTGGATCTGCAGTTGAACGCGATGAAAGAGGTCAAATTGGAAGATATTCCTATGGTAAATGAATTTCAAGATGTTTTTCTAGCAGAGCTACCAGGAATGCCACCAGACCGGGAGATAGAGTTCACTATTGATCTAATTCCTGGTACTACACCAATAGCTCAAGCACCATATAAAATGGGACCCAAAGAGTTAAAAGAACTCAAAGAGCAAATTGATGAGTTAGCCAGAAAAGGATTTATTCAGGAAAGTGTATCTCCATGGGGAACACCAGTAATCTTTGTGGATAAGAGAGATGGTGGAAGAAGGATGTGTGGAGATTATAGAAATCTGAACAACATTACTATCAAGAATAAGTATCCTTTACCAAGAATTCAAAATTTGTTTGATCAAGTGAAAGGAGCCGGAGTATTCTCAAAGATCGATTTAAGATCTAGATACCATCAAATAAAATCAAACCGGAAGATGTTCCAAAGACATCATTTGTCTAAAGATATGGACACCATGAGTATCTAGTAGTACCATTTGGTTTGACCAATGTACCAGCAATATTCATGAATCTGATGAACAAGATTTTCATGCCATATTTTGACAAGTTCGTCATAGTCTTTATTGATGATATTCTGATATATTCCAAGGATAAGGAAGAACATGTAGATCATTTGAGAATAGCATTGCAGACTCTAAGGGAACACAAACTTTATGCTAAGTTTAGTAAGTGTGATTTTTGGCTAGATAAGGTAGAATTCCTCGGTCATGTGATCAGTAAAGATGGAATTGCTGGAAATCCATCTAAGGTTTAGTCAGTACTAGAGTGGACTGCACCGACCAATGTGAAGCAAATTCGAGGTTTCTTAGGAATGGTTGGTTATTATCGGAGATTCATTGAAGGTTTCTCCAAAATAGCTGAACCAATGACCAAATTGTTAAGAAAGAATACAACATTCAATTGGGATGAGAAGTGTGAAGCAAGTTTTCAGGAGTTGAAGACTAGGTTATCCACAACTCCAATCTTAGCAGTTCCTGAAACAAGGAAAGACTTTACAGTATACTGTGATGCATCTAAAGAAGGTCTAGGTTGTGTGTTAATTCAATATTGGAAAGTCATTGCTTATGGTTCAAGACAACTGAAACCACATGAAGTCAACTATCCAAATCATGATTTAGAGTTAGCAGCAGTAGTTTTTGCGCTAAAAGGATGGAGGCATTTTCTTTATGGAGCCAGATGTGAATTATACACTGACCATAAAAGTCTCAAATATTTATTCACTCAAAAGGAATTGAATATGAGACAGAAGCGTTGGTTGGAACTAATAAAAGGTTATGATTTAAAAATCAACTATACTCCAGGGAAAACATGTTGTAGCTGATGCCTTAAGCAGAAAGAGTGCAGATATTCAGCCTAGCAATAGGGAGCTACCAAAAGAGTTACAAATGGATTTGGAAAGATTAGAACTTCAATTCATTAGAACAGAGGTTCTTGGAGGATTAGCTACTATGCAAGTAGTTGCAGAGCAAGACAGTGATCTTAAGCAAGAGATTTTCAGACATCAAACAGAAGACCCTTTTATTGCTGAGGAAATTCGGAGGATATCTCAAGGGCAAAAATCAGTTTTTCGCCCTGGAGATTATGAGTCTTTATGGTTTCAAGACCGTCTTTGTGTTCTAGATGTGACTGGGATTCGTGATGTCATACTCAGAGAAGCACATGAAACACCATACTCTATACATCCAGGAAGTACCAAGATGTATATGGATTTGATAGAACTATTCTGGTGGAATAACATGAAAAGGGACATTGCTAAATATGTATCAGAATGTCATACTTGCCAAAGGGTTAAGGCTAAACATCAAAGTCCAGCAGGACCATTACAACCTTTAGAAATTCCTGAGTGGAAGTGGGAGGAAATAGGTATGGACTTCATCACAGGATTGCCTATGACACCTAAACGGAAGGATATGATATGGGTTATTGTGGACATACTCACAAAAAGTGCACATTTTATTCCGTTAAATCAAAAATATAATGCCGAGAAGTTAGTTGAAGTTTACGTCAAAGAGATAGTAAGTAAGCATGGAGTACCCAAAAAGATCGTAACTGATAAGGTGTAAGATCCCTCCTTTGTAAAGGAAAGGATCCCTGTGATTTCAATGCTAGTCCCTGGATCAATGCTAGCATCCACAGTTTAAGATGAAGTACACAGAAACAAAGGTCATTATTACATATCATTCCAGAGACAAACATAGTCTTTTACAACTCCATGGCCATAGGCCTAATACAAGAGTTCAAATATATAATAAGATAAATAAGTCTTCATCTTCATGTGCCACAGGCAAGCATGTTGAGTGTAGACTCATGACTCCTAATCATCATCAGAATATCCTACAACATCACAAGTTACAGCCACAGTGGGTCAATACATTGGAATAGTATTGGCAAGTGATACCTTAGTAGATTATTGGTGGACTAAATACTATATGCATTTTGGCTAAGTGTAGCTCAGGCTTGCTTTGCTCAAAATAGGTTTTGCCTATCAGTTGAAAACACTAAGTTTTTCTTTGTCAAAAATTTTCCCAAGGAACCACCAATAGACATTGGGGTCCTTCACCCTTGTTCAACCACAAGTTTTACTTAGAAATTGGGATGAGGAGATTCTTGATAGCTTCCATGTCTTGATGCTCAAGTTGTCCAATACCAAGGACATGGCTAAGTACTTAGATTCTTCCATCTGCAGAGGCTGTGCACTTTCCCCACAAGACTTGATTTTCACCAAGACAGGACCTTTCAGAAGCCTTCCCTTAGACCAAATGGACGCGTTCCAACCTATCATCCCACTACCACCAACTATCCAAATGGCTAAGTTATTGCAATCTATGTGATCCAGGCAGAGCCCATATTGCCAAGTGGCTACACTAGAAGCTTCTTAACATTTGGCCTCTCAAATCCCTTTGTTCCTGGGTGGCTTTCCACAAGTGAGATACACAAAGTAAACCATAGAAATGGGCCTTGTGTAACCATTCAACATAAACAATTCCTTCCATTCCACCTAGGTGTTTCATTCACTTAGTTGTTTTATTAAGCAAAACACAAGTCCAAAGACTTAGAAATATTTTACCATAGCATGAATATTTTACCACCCTTGGTTGCTACTAGCTAGGCTAAGCATGGCATAGATAAACATCTTAACTTAGAAATTTCTAGCAATTCTACAACTACTAGGATTTCCCAAGAATAGCATATAAAGACCAAAATTTATCCATGCAAATCTAGCAAAATATTTCTAATGCATATTTGAAAAACATAGGAATAAAATCATGAAGCACCACTTGCCTTGGTATTTTGGAGAGTAGCTATAATCCTCACAATCACAAACACTATTTGCACCAAAATCTACACATAAAATGATAACACCAAATCACAAACAAAATATATACAAGCAAAAATATATGGATGCATGCAATATGATATGTGATGATTTTCTATACTCAACAAGACAAGTGCACAGTACTGAATCATAAACAAGTTCAAAACTTGCCAAACAATCTTTATTTGAGCACCAAATCATTTTCCAAATAATTAATATACACAAAATAGGCCTACACATGTTTCTGTAAAAATAACCATTTTAACAAAAACAAAACTTTAAACACATTGCATATATGGAAAGGGCTTTCTCTCCTGATTCCATTGATATAAAATTCATCAAATTTGAACGTGGGAATCAAAAGTTATGATTAAAACAAGTTTAAACATCTAATAGATTCAAATCAGAAATTTAAAACGAGAAACATGCCACGCGGCGCTATCTTACTGGCTGGTACCGCTTCGCGCTGGATCACGCTTCTGAGCTGTTGGGTCTAACTTAATCGCGCAGCTCTGATTGAATCATACCGCTTCGCCTAAGATCTATCGTGACCACTAGATCTAAATCTAACGGCGCTCAGCACTTGACCAACAAGTGGCGATGTTGGCGGCGGCGCGCTCTGAAAGTGGCAGAGTCGGCGAACTAGGTCGCCTGAGAAGGTGGGAGGATGCTCACCAGATTCGCCGCGATGTGGAGATGCTCAACGCGTGCTCGGTTGGCGAAGGGGTGTGCTGCAGTGGCCGTGGAAGCTCGTCGGAGTTGCTGGCGGCGTCAGATGCTCACTAACGGAGTCGAAGGCGACGTTCTGGGGCACGAGGATCCAAACAAAAGGTGTTAGCAGGTGTGCTAGATGCAGGCAAACATGCTCGTGTGATTCAGAAACGAAGGGGAACACGAGACTCACCGTATTTCGTCGCCGGAGTCGAAGTGAGCTTCAGTCGCTTCCATAGGTGGACGATGGCGACAGTCTAGGGTGATTTAGAAAGAAACAGAGGCATGAGAAGATGCGCAGGATGATTGCGAAGCAGCTCGCATGAACCAGAAATCAAGGGGCGCCTGCTACTCACTGTGATGGCTCGCCGGAGTCTCTCGGTACAGCGGCGGTGCAAGTTAAATCGCGGGAAGCCTGGTGGCGCTTCTGGCTAGCTTTGTTGGGGGAAAAGGTCGCGAGGGGGAGGGGTTTAAGTGGCCAGAGCGGGGGCGGAAATCACTCGCCGTATCAATGCAATTTAAGCGCATCGATCTTGGGAAACCAGCGGCGAGGTTGTCGTCGGCGTTGATTGAGGACGAAGGGGTGACGCGGCAGTGAGGGCCCAGTCGTCAGCGAGTGGGTACACGCGCGTGGGGTGAGAAACAGAGGGAGAGGGGGGAACCCGGGTGGGCTCGTTGCTGGGCTGATTTTGCTATTGGGCCAAAAGCCTGGCGCCAGCCTTTTTCCTTTTCCTTAATCTTTTTTATTTTTCTGATTGCATTTTCAGAAATCATTTTCAAATGATTTTAAAATCTATTTGAATTCAAACCTTTTCAGGATTTTTGTAGAGTGCAACATTCATATTTCTGGGCATAAAAACATGTGGTCTCATTGTACAAGCTTGGTTCTTTTGATCAAATAAAATAAACAGTGACATTGCACTTGGTTTGATCAAGTTTTGAATTTGGTTTCAAAATCCATATTTGTTTTGTAAACTTTGGTTTATACTCTAGCAATCAAGCAAAACAATCTGAGAGTAACAAGGTTTGATTCATGAACAACAATCTCTCATGGAGAGTAGCATTTGATTTAATGTTGATCACATAAAATAATGAGCTCATATGCTCCTATTTTTGAATTAATTTTTGAAATGAAACTCTACATGATCATGGATGCATGGATGATATGCATGAGTTTTGAAACATGATTTTAGGGATGTTACATAAGGGATCAGTGTTTACTTCAGCATTTTGGAAGCAATTGCATCAAGCACTTGGTTCAAAGTTAGATTTCAGCACAACTTATCATTCTGAGACAGGAGGTCAAATAGAGAGAACAAATCAGATACTAGAAGACATGTTAAGAGCTTGTGCATTAGATTTTGGAGGTTACATGGGAAGATCATCTACCATTGGCAGAATTTTCCTACAATAATAGCTATCAGAGTAGTCTGAAGCAGCTCCATATCAGGTTCTGTATGGAAGGAAGTGTAGATCACCAATATGTTGGTATGAGCCTGAAAGCAGCAAAGAATTTGCACCAGATTATATCAAGGAAAGACAAGATATCATTGATAAGATCACGGATAGACTGAAAATAGCCCAGAGTAGGCAGAAAAGTTATGCTGATCAAAGTTGAAGATCATGGTATCCAGAAGTGGGAGACATTGTATACTTGAAAGTAAGTCCAATGAAAGGAGTGAAAAGGTTCGGAGTTAAAGGAAAATTGAGTCCAAGATACATCAGACCATTCAAGATATTGAGTCAGAACGGAACTATCGCTTATGCTTTAGAGTTACCATCAAGATTGGCTCAAGTGCATAATGTTTTCCATGTGTCACAACTTCGTAACTGTTTGAAAGTTCCGAATGATGCAATCACACATCAGGAGATAGAACTACAAGCAGACTTAACCTATGTTGAAAAGCCCTGTAAAATTTTGGAAGAAAACTGGAAAAGGTTGAGGAATAGAGCAATTAAATATTGCAAAGTACAATGGGAACATCACCCTGAAAGGGAAGCCACTTGGGAGAAAGAAGAGGGTTTAAGAAAAGCCTATCCAGAACTATTCAGGTACACCTCAACAAACTTCGGGACGAAGTTTAATTTAAGGGGGGAAGTCTGTAACATCCCAACATTTAGGACCTAACGAAGGGTAGATTTAGAAATTTGGAATGTTGCATGCATCCATCTGTGAAAATGTGGGTAATTTTTTCGCCAAATAAAAACCTAAAATGATCAAGGTTTCTTTCATGCTTTGAGAATAAGGTTTAGTCTTGAAGGATGATTGTTATAGACTTTGATATGATCTTTGTGGATTTACGTGTTTTGGGGAAATGAAATTTGAATTTAGAACTTGAGAGTTTGAATTGTAGTTCAAAAGAATTTTGAATAATGTTTGAATATTTGATTCAATTAAGAGTTAACCAATAATAACTCAAACTTTAAATAAAGAAGGTAATTAAGAATAAGAATCTCCATTTTATATTTCATTAAATAAATAAGTTACAAAAAGATGTAACTTATGGAAATCATTCACAATTCTTACAATAATAAATAAACAAAGAATAATATTCCTTTATTGATCATAGTATAATCTTTATTACAAAATAATAAAATAAAGATTACAAAAGAATCAAACTAAAATTACAAAAGAATAAAGAAGATTACAAAGGGTTATTCTACAAACAAAGAAGAAAACCTAAACTAAAATCTTGAAATCCCAAGTCTGGTACCTGCAAAAACAAACATAAATAAAAAATAAAGAAGGTTAAGGTTAAAATGGAATTACTCTCAGGCTTGTCAATGAAGTGCACTGATCAAGATTCATCATTGAGTAATCTTATAAAAGGGGCAAATTTCACCAATATGAAAGAATGTATCTTTCATAAATTCAAGCCATAAGGCAAATAACAGTAGAGAGGGGCAAGTTTCACCAGCCAGGTAGAAGTAACAAGATGAAAGTAACTTTCAAAATTCTGAACATATCCACATCTGTGCAGCAGGCACACAAGCAGCACACACACCAAACTGCATGGTGTGTGCTGTCAACACCACAACATCACCACAACCAAACAAAACTATCAACACAGTCGTGGGAAAACCAAGCCCCACCTCATTCCTTTACTCTTACACAAACACAATAGCCAGAAGCTAAACCAAGCACAGCAGCCAACAGCTGCATCAAGCCAAAGCTAAGCCAGATCAAACCAACCAAAGTCCAGGATCACATCAACAGGATGGTGACATAAGAAGGGGGAAGATCAGGTGGATAGCAAGACCAAGGTCAAGCCATCAGGATCAGGAGAGATGGGCTAGATCAAGAACAAGCCAGGAACTGGAAACACTAGGGGATCACCAGATCAAGCTACCACAAGGACAACCACTAGCAACCACAACATCAAGTGACAGTGGTGAGTAAATAGACCATCAAATGATCTATCTGTCTAAGATTAGACAAGCATAAATGATCTGTCTCTTATTTAAACTCTCAGAAAGCACCCAAGTGGGGTGAATCCATCGTTGAGGTTTTTAAACTTTAAAGGCAAACATCAAAGTACAAGGACCCAACTAAATCTCAGAACAACATCATTGATTTAGCTATCATGCTATACTTCAATTCCAGAATGAATATAGCTCAGATTTAACTTCTAGGCACATCTCTAGGATAAGAGTAGCACCTTTGAATTTAATTCTGTGATCTATGCAAGTTATCAAGCTTACAATAATTTTTTCCAAGCTTTGATTCGAGAAACAGTAGCTGGTACCACTACCAGAACCATTCATATAAATCAACTAGATAAAGCTTAAATCCCTAAACCTCAGACCAACATCATTGGTCTTAGGGATTTAAGAAAGTAAAATTTCTACTTATCTTTAAAGCCAAACTCATCTTAATCTTGCACCAACCCTAAACCATGAAATAGAATCTAACTTGTCTGCCACCCAAAGATGGTGTCACAAGAACAATTCTATATTAATCAGATTAAGTATCCAACCTTCACATATTCAACCAACCCACTATAAATCACCTTCCTGTTCTTAAACATAGGAATCATAAACAAGATAATCACCTATATATATCTTCACTATTTGAAATCATTTGATCTCAAACTACATCTGAATTCTTAAGCCAACAAGTGTTAATACAGTGATTTCATCACACAACACTCACTGTCATTAACCAAGTAATGACAGTGGTGAAGCAGTAAACCACAAGATTCCCAAGTATTGATTCTAAAGCAACTTGATCATCTGATCACATCAAAAAAATTAATCAATAGAATCATCTGATAAGCCACTAGCACCACCACAGTTCATCTTAAGCATTAAACCACAATTAACAATCATTTAGCATGCTTAGGGATAATCAACACATGATCCAATTTATTAGTATCTAATCCACAACAGGGTATGAACCCTAAGTAGAATCAAAAACTCTAATCAGGACAGGACAATAACCACGAAGGTCACCACCAACATCTAGCATAGATCGACTTAGTACAGTGAGCACGAGGGGAGAGGAATGACTCACCAAAGGTCCTCGCTGGAGACTAGAAGAGGAAGCAGAGGTGGCCGACAACCATGGCGGCACGGGGAGCACCCCAGGTGGGCGCTGCGACCCGTACAACGCCACGGCGGCGACCATAGCCATGCCTAGGGGCGAGGTGAATCACCACAGCGCACGACAGCAGCGGCGGCGCCAGGATCAACGCCAACCCCAAACCCTAGGGTTCCGGACGACATCGATCTGTCGCAGAAGAGCTCCATGTCCAAATCTAGTTGGATAGGAGGGAAGAGCAGAGTCGACAACCTCTTCCTGCACCACGGTGGCGACCAGGGAGGTCCACGACGGCGGGAATCGTCGACGGCGATATCACTGACCACTGGGTCGAGGAAGGAGAAGGAGAGGGGTGAGCTCGAGAGAGGAGACAGCGAATAAGTGGGCTGGGTGGGCCGAAAACCCTTCAGGGTGATTGTTTTGGCCCTGCCCTATTGGGCCCTTGTGGCCCAATAAGCCCAAATGGCCAGCCCAAGTCATTTAGAATCTGTTTTAATAAAGAGGAAAAGACCAAAATGCCCCTGAACTTAATTAAATTATAGAAAATAAAATAAAAGCCGAAAAATTATAAATAAAATATTTCCGGATTCACAATAATCCAAACTATCCTAATAAATTAAGATATAAAATTTTAGACATATAAATTTAATTAAGAATTTTGTAATTTATATATTCCTTATGGAATTTTACAAAATTATTGAAATATGATAAAAATAAATAAAAATCACTTTCCTTATATATTAATAATGTAGTATTTTAGAAAAATACTAAACAAATATTAATAACAATTTTTTGATATTGAATTTATAATTCTTAAAAGAATTATTAAATCAATAAAAGTCAAATAAATGGAAAAATAAAAATAAATAAATACAATATATACTATAAATATTAAAAGTAATATTTATAAATCCTTTATTATTAAAAAGAATTTTTATAATAATAGGGAAAATGCATATCAAGTTAAATGATGCATTACATTAGTTTGCGTAATCATTTTGCTTCTTTAAATATTGTCCTTACGGGCAATAATAATGTTTTTGTAGACATAAAAGCTCAAGGTCTGATGCAAGCATCAGACTTCACTACCTTGCCATCACAAGGCAAGTTCATCACTTGCTCATATCCTATGAAGAGTCTTTATCAAAGTATTTGCAAACGTGTGTTATCATATATACTCTAAAGAAAGAAAATATTACTTTCACAAATAAAGAAATCATAGATATTATCCTAAGTGATGATACAATGAAGCAATAGAACTTAGGGTTCTATTTGCAACAATGATGATCAATTAGGGACTTAATAACCCCTCACATAAGTGATTCTAGCACTGTATATTACGCGTTAGCCATGAGATTTGGAATGGGATAAAGAAGTCAGCTGTATCTTCTTCCTCTCGCATGAAGCCGGATGTGCAGGTCGTGGCTGTTATCCTCGTAGCGTGCTTGTAGAGGATATGCATCATATGGGTGGGAACCCTCATCGTCCCATGATAGTTCTGGCATCTAACGGTTTGTACAAACCATTGCCGTAATTCATTATGTGGGCATGGTCTACCCCAGTGAGGCATGCGTGGTCGCGAAGGGGGCAGTGACTAGCTTGGACCAACTACTGGGCCCCACATCATGGAATTGTGGACGGGAAAGTGCGCCCGGTTGTGCAACAAGGAGTTGATCTCTCATGGGTAAAGTAACGCACCTCTGCAAAGTGTAAGAATTGTAACTTGTTACTCCCTGTTCCTGTAGGGTTTTGTAGCATGGAAAACAAAAAATTTCTACCGCATACAAACAAACAAGCCAAGATCTATCTACTAGATTGTAGCAACGAGTTGATGGAATAACTCACCCTCGAAGATTCCAAAGTGTTTAACGAGAGCGGATTCTCGTGGGTGATGTAGTCGTACTCTTTCCGATCTCAAGATCGCGTAGACGATCCTTCCGGCAGCGCTCCCGCAGTCGGTCACACATTCGGTACTCGACGAAGACCTTCCTCTCCCTTGTTCCAGCAGGCAGTAGAGGTTGTAGCACTCTCCTGCAATTCCCAAAGACAACGGCGTGGTACCTAAGTAGAGGGAGATCTCGAGGCGCCTTAAGCCGAGCGAGTATGGTGGGCTGAGAAATCCCTCAACGATCTAGGGTTTAGACACGCCGAGGAAGAGGTGCTAGAGCCGACTAGGGCTTGGTGGTGCCCAAGTCGTGCAAGGAGATCCTAGGCGGCTAGGGTTAGGGTTTTCGGGGCAAGGGACTTGTGTGTCTCTAGGAGGGAGCCCTGCCCCTCCTTATATAGGTGGAGGGGTCGGCCGACCAAGGGGAGGGAGGGGAGTCCCTCCCCAACTCGGCTTGGGTGGTGCGCCGCCGGTTGGAGGAGGGAACTCCTCCCCAACTCGGTTTCCCACTCCTCCTCCTCTTTCCAAAAACTGTCGTTTGACTTTCAAACTAGCCGTTTGACTTTTCAAACTAGGATTTGAATAATCCCTCTATTTTGAACAGCGATGACACCGAGTACATGATGCAATCATATCAACTTCATATAACACATTCATGTACCCTTCCCCCCCGGAGTGTCGGACATTTCGGAACCTTCTAGAACATTCCCGATGAAAATACCGGAACCATTCTCCATCTCCGAAACAGGACTTTCCTTATATGAATCTTATTCTCCGGACCATTCCGGATCTCCTCGTGATATCCCAAATCCCATTCGAGACTCCGAACAACATTCGGTCTCTTTCTCATCATTCCATAACTACTCAAACAATGTCGAATCCTTAAGTGTGTCTCCCTACGGTTCGTGAATTATGCGGACATGATCGAGACACTTCTCCGAACAATAACCAATAGAGGAATCTGGAAATTCATATGGCTCCCACATATTTCTACGATTACTTTGCGATCGAATGAACCACTTACATACGATATCAATTTCCTTTTGTCTCACGATTATCCTTCTTGATGTCCACTTCCGCAGCCTTCAGCTTTGCGAAGAGCTCGGTGATCGTATCAGTGGAACCAATCTGATTATGAGTCACTACAAAACTTTTGTAGCTGGGAGGGAGTGATTGCATAACCCTGTCAATCTTGAGCTCCTCTGGAATCGTGCATTCCAGTTGCTCAAGGCGTTGAGTGTAGCCCGACATCTTTATGGCGTGCTCACTAACGGAACTCCCTTCCTCCATCTTGCAGTTAAAGAACTTCTCAGAGATCTCATATCTCTCAGTACGGGCTTGAGTCTGAAACATGGTTTTCAGCTCCTCGAGAATCTCAAAGGGCCCGGGATAGGTTTCAAAACGATTTTGAAGCTCGGTTCCATAGCAAACAACATGGTGCTCTTAATCACACCATAATCATCTTTGCGCGATCGAGATGACTTTCTCATCACCGCAGCGATGCGAGGGGGTCACCTAACGCTTACCAAGGACATAGTCCTTTTGTCCGCCGCAGAATGATTCTTAGATTGCGGAACCAATTGGTGAAGTTAGACCCATTGTTTCTAAGCTTTTCCTTCTCAAAGAAAACGTTGAAGTTGAAGTTGGACTTGGCCATGTGATCTACGATTGGCAAGTACAATTTAGACTATGTTCATGATAAATAGTTCAACTTAATCAAATTACTAGATGAACTCCCACTAAATTCAACATCCCTCAAGTTGTTTAGTGAACACGATCCAAATTCACCACACCTAATCCGATCATCACGAGAAGAGATGTGGTTTCAATGGTGGACAACAAAGTGTCGATCATATCATTCATATGACTCATGCTTAACCTTTCGGTTCTTGTGTTCCGAGGCCATTTCTGTACATGCTAGGCTCGTCAAGTTAGACCCAAGTATTTCTGCTTGTGCAAAACTGGCTTGCACCCGTTGTATGTGAGCGTAGAGTCTATAGCACCTGATCATCACGGTGCATACTTGGGGAGAACACAGTTTTTATCTTGATCTTTAAGTGAGGAATCATCTTATAATGCTACCGTCGCGATCTAAGCATAATAAGATACATAAAGGGATAAACATCACATGCATATAACTTTATGTGACATGGTATAGCCAATCCTCGCGCAATGATCTCCATCTTGTGCGTTCCGGCATGATCTCCATCACTCCACCATGATTGCCTCCACCACGAATAGCAACTACAACTATTGCTAACTACTTAGCGATAAAGTAAAGCTATTACATGGCGTATAAGAAGTTTGACTCGCAGGTCATACACAATTATAAAGACAACCATATGGCTCTACGCGTTGTCTACTCATCGACATGCAAGTCGTGAAACATTACAAAACATGATCATCGCATACAATATACACATCACATCTTGGGCCATACCATATCACGAAAACACTCCTGCAAAAACAAGTTAGACGCCTCTACTTTGTTGTTGCATGTTTTACGTGGCTTATGGGAGTAGATGCTAAGAACGATTCTTACTACGGAAAGCCACAACGGTGATATTATGGTTGCCAAAACCCGTGTTAATCCCATGACAACTATAGTGAGAGAAATCGACATCCACCACCGCATGTGTGGTACAAGCCACACGTCAAGTGCGGAGCCGGTCTCATGAACGACGCCGTAAGGTTGGCTGGACCGCTTCAATCTCACTATCCCGCCATAAGAAGAACACAAACAAGAGGCTTGCAACAAAACATCAACGCCGCAACAACCATGTTGCGTTCTACTCGTGAAACACATCTACGCATAGATCTAGCTCGATACCCGAAGGGTTTCGGCATAGTAAATCAAAATTTTCTACGGATGCGAGCAGAGGAAAGCCAAGATCTAATCTAGGAGATGCAATCAACGAGAGAGATTGGATTAGATCTTCATACCCTTGAAGATTCGCAATGAACGCTCGGAACGTGGGTGATGTAGTCGCACTCGCTTCTCCTCCTCGCGATCCGATCCGATCTAGCACCACAAGTGGCGGTGCCTCCGTGAGATGCACACGGCAAGACTCGACGCCTCCTCCTTCCTCGGACCAGCGAGTATGGTGGAGAGATAGATTGGATCTACAACACGACGTGGTGTATATGGTGGAGAATTTCACTGCAGGCTTCGCCTACAAACAATCGGGAGGGAGAGAGGAAGGTAGAAAGACACTAGGGCTTGGAGGAAGGTGTGTGTAGTAGGGGAGGCGCACCACCCTCTATATAGAGGGGCGCCCTTGCCCCTCCTCCAAGCCTATCTCTAGTTTAAACAATTTAAACTCCCTTATCTAGAAATCCCATCTCTAGATTTAAACGATTTAAACTCTCCTCATCTAGAAATTCTATCCAGATTTAAACGAGTCAAATCTCTCTAGAATCGGCTGGGCCCTATGGGCCTTGTGCCTGGCCCAATGTGGCAGGACACTCCCTCATAGGCCCATGCCCCTCCCTAAGGTGGGGCCACGTTGGTCCCCTTCCGAAGGTTCTAGAAGCTTCCTGACAATACCGATTAACCCGGAACAATTCCAAACTCCAAAACTGCCTTTTATATGAATCTTATTCTCCGACCATTCCTAACCTCTCGTGATATCCGGATCCCATCCGAGACTCAACAAAAATTCATAAACCAATTATCCAATCTATCCTAGCGTCGATATCGTTAGTGTGTGACCTGCGGTTCGAGAATATGCGTACATGATCTTCTATCAATAATCAACAATGGGTCTGGCACCCATATTGACTCACACATTCATCGATGATCATATCGGATGAACCATGCCGTGGATTCAATCAATCCCATATATATATTCCCTTCTCGCGATATTTTACTTGCCCGAGATTCGATCGCTTGCATCGTCATACCTAGTTCAATCTCGCTCACAAAGTACTTTACTGTTCCGTAATCCGATATCACTTTGTGATTAACTCCTTAACCACATGCTTGCAAGCGGTGTTGATATCGACACGAGTGGGCCCAAGTATATCTCCCGACTTGGGAGGGACAAATTCCATCTCGATACATACAACCCAATGAGATACTTTCCGATCACCGAGAGACACCTTTATGATCACCCTCTCATAGGATGACGTTTGATGACCTCAAAGCTTTCTTCCGGCGTGGAGTTGCATTATCGCATGGTCTAAGGAATACAATATTTGACATAGGAAAAGCTTCGCAAAGATGAACACGATGAAACGATCTAATTGCTTCGCTTAGTTAGGGTCTGTCCATCATATCATTCTCCCAATGATATGATCTCATTATCAATTGACAACTCATGTCTATGGTTAGGAAACCTTAACCATCATTGATAAATGAGCTAGTCCTTAGAGGCGTACCAGGGACACGGTGTTGTTCACAAACCACACAAGTATTAATGTTTCCGCTTAATACAATTCTAGCATGGAATATAAACTTTATCATGAACAAGAATTATAATAATAACATCTTTATTATTGCCTCTAGGGCATAATTCCAACATTATCAACTAACAAGCTAATGATGTATAGAGGCTTATACTAGGGACTTCAATTTAAGTTTACAAATCAAACAAGTATTAATGTTTCCTTGTTAATACTATTATAGCATGAATGTAAACATTCATCATAAACACAAAGATATAATAATAACTACATTTATTATTGCCTCTAGGGCATATCTCCAACAGTTCCGGGAAGGAGCTACGAACGCGACAGGAAAGGAACTCCACAAAAGTTCTGGTCAACCTGGCTGATTGTCATAGATTTTTATAATAAAATCAATCTTTAAAGAAAGATTTACAAAAACTGCATAGTGCCAAGGACTTATAGTCCGAGGTGGTAGTTAGAGCATCAAACTTCCCACCTTGCATATAATGAACTTGTTGGATAAAGCTGTTACTCATCCTTTCCTTTGATCCCTTGCTTAGACTCCGAGGATTTCGAAGACGTGCCAATATATGCAGCTGAATGTCAAGAAGATGTGTTCTACGAGGAGCCTGACCTGTCAGGAGGTGTTGAAGGAGTGGATTACGAAATCCGCTATGGTGTCGATGAAAACAAGTCCAACTCAGTATTCCTAGTTAGTAGTAACCAACGGAGCTGAGCAGCATGAACTCTATAGAATAAGCTGATGAGCTCAACTCCTAGTCGGAGTTGCTACTTTTAAATTTCGCTGAAACACTTTATATTTTGGTTTGTAAGTTGAAACCTTTTGAAGTCTTGAACTTCTGGTATTGTAATAATAATAATGTGTGAATGTTTGTAATATGGATCCGCAATGTTTCTGTTGTACCACTCTGAGGGATGTGATATTTACGGAACGGTGTTCTGTGGATGTCATGTCAACGACTATAGTGTACTACACATGCAGTGGTATGCTGGGTCACCGCAACGCCATACCCCCTTGGTCTGCCCCCTCACCTGTAAAAGCCCCCCCTCATTTCCTCTCTCTCACACACGATTGCCTCCCCACGCATATGCCCTATGGTTGGCATCTTCTCTCTTGCTAGCCATGTCCATTGCCACAAGAAAAAAATGCTTAGGCAAAGCCCTGCTCGAGATTTTTCCCCCACCACCTCTACCATGGCGTAGCGCTGTTGGAGTTCCCAGGGATCCGCTACTTCCGCTGCCCGGCTAGAGTGAGGGTTCGGGAGTCGTTGACGCACTGTATGTGTGACAGATTATGGAGGCACTGCCTGTTTATGGCGCTGATCATCTGCATGTCTACGTGTACATCTACATCCACCACGTTTGTTTACGGGAACGTTATTCCGCTTATAATTTACGAGGATGAGTCCATCTATAACTGTTACAAAGTGTCGTCTAGATTCGATTTTGGCAGTTGTAACCGTATGATTTTTTTGTTTTCTATGCAACGAAGCCCATCAAGATTAGCCCTTCCAGTTACAAAAAGGCCGGTTAAACAAAATAAAGGGGGACTGCTACGGCTTCTACTACTGCTGCCGGAGGAGGACGTCGCTACAACTACTCGTCGTTGTTGCCACGACCACCGTTGCCGCTGTCGCCAGCCCCGTAGATCACCGCCCTAGCGGACCAGATGGCCTGCTGCTGGAGGCGTTCCTGTAACGATCGCACACATGGTCGCGAATCACCGCCTTGCCCGCCGCCTTCCCACGGTCCTCCGTAGCCTGGTTCACCAGGGCCTTATCCATCTCGACGGCCCAGTGGTCCCTCGCCTCCTGGTCGGCGAGCTCCTTCTCCATCTCCGTAGCCAAGGAAAACACCCGGCACTGAGATTCTGTCTCATCCGCGATCAGCTCTAACGGAGTCGGAGCCGGAGTCGGAACCGGAGCACCATTAGGGCCGAAGCTCAGCGCTTGCGCAATCTGTAGGAGAACCGCAATTGCCTCCTCCCCTCCTTCTCCTGAGCCTCCGACTGATCAACCTCCCTCTTCTCGTCCTTCTCCACCTTCGTCTCATCACCGTCGATGAGAGCCCACGCGACCGCCACCTCAGCGGTCCTAGCCACACGCTCATCCTCCGCTGCTGTGTCGGCGTCGTGCTCGCGCTGCGCCGCTTCAGCCTCACTGCGCTCTTTGGCGGCGTGGCGAAGCGCGCGGATGGCGACCTCCTCCAGCGTGATCATGGCCGCCTCATGGCGGATCTCGCGGAGAGCCGCTGATACGACCTCCATAGCCACCGCCTCCTTGGCAGCGACATGGTGTATGTCACGCACCGCCCATTGTGCAGCCATCATGGAGGCCGCCTCCATCACCCGCTCCAGCGCCGCCTCGGCCACACAGCCTTCCTGCTCGAAGACCAACACATGCGCCTGGACAACAACATGGCCTCGAGGTGGACCTCGTCGACCTCCACCTCCGGGAAGCGGGTGCAGCACATCCCGGATCTTGGTCCAGTTGGCGATCTTGCGGCCAGTGGCGAAGCTGCGTGTACTTCATGTGGTCGCTTGACATCACAAAAATTTTCTAAGCACCGTATGTGCTAGCTATGAGCACACATTTTTTTACCTCATCAGTAGTAGCTAATGACCTCACTAGATTTATTTTTGGCTTTTGACATCACTCCGTGGCAATCCTAGCTCCGTCACTGCTTGCGGCGAGGCATGGCTGCTGCTAGCTGGCGTTTTTTCGGTTGCTGGTTTGCTCTTGCTTGAGCTTGTTGTCTCCACCGCGCCGACAACCGTTTTTTATAGACTGCGGCGAAGACGAAAAACGGCCAGAGAGGCACATGAAGTTTTCTGGTCACGAGAAGCAAGGTGCGCGGGGAAACTATGACAGAAAACGTCGGCCCGCCAACGCTGATAGCCGACGCTGCGTCGCTATTAACGTTCCATCGCGAGGATGTTAAACAATAACAACGAGAAAAGACAGACAGATAAGTTGGACCGTTGAACAAACCAAACGTCGATCGAAAAACATCCGCGGCCCGACCCAAACAGACAGAGAAGTAGCGTTTGGGTCGGGCGGTGGAGATGCCCTTATTACCTCTCGGAGCACGGATTCCTGAACTCCCCGGATGTTAAAGTGAAATCGCCCTAGACGAGCCGCATCCATCTCTCTTTCCCTCTCGGTTGCCTGTGTCTCTCCGGACACAGCAACGCCAGCCACCCACCCGCGCACCTCGCCGGCCACCGCTCACCGGCGCAGCTCCGGCACCGTTTCCCGGTCGATTCTCGCTGCCGAATCCGGCAGTCCAAATCAACAGAACCCCTGCGCCGCCGTTGCAGCAGCAGCAAAAAAGCCGTACGTCAGGGCTCTCGCCGACGAGAGAGGGAAGAGGAGATGGACGTGGTGAAGGCAGCGCAGCTCTCGGGGCGTACGCTGGATCGGGTGGTGGTGCACCCGCTGGTGTTGCTCAGCATCGTCGACCACTACAACCGCGTCGCCCGCGATACCCGGAAGCGCGTCGTCGGCGTGCTCCTCGGCACCTCCTCCCGCGGCACCGTCGACGTCACCAACTCCTACGCCGGTAAGCGAACCCAACCCCCCGTCTCTGGTCTACTAGGGTTTGCCCTTTAGGGGTCCGCCCGCCGGAGGATCCGGCGGACCTAGGGTTTCGCGGAATCGGCAGTGGGCGTGGACGTAGCAACGGCCTTGCGATATTAGATCTGTGCCATTGCTGTTACGGTGGTAGTTTACTGAATTTGTAACTTGTGATTCTGCAGTGCCCTTCGAGGAGGATGACAAGGACCCCAGGATCTGGTTCCTCGACCATAATTACCATGAGTCTATGTTCTCCATGTTCAAGAGGATCAATGGTATGCCGTTTTAGAATTCTCAGATGTGCTACTTCCTATGCGGTTGTTTCTGGTGCACTGATGACATGTTTTGGATGCAGCCAAGGAGCATGTTGTTGGCTGGTACAGCACCGGTCCAAAGCTAAAGGAGAACGACTTGGATGTTCATGCGCTGTTTAACAAGTATGATATGATTCTGCGCCTTGACCATATGTCCTGCAGTAGTTTATAGCTCTGTTTTCCGTATATACGCAGTTACTCGATACAGGTACTTTATTTTATACACGATTATTTGGTACATGCACTTTATTTTATACACGATTATTTGGTACAGGTACTTATGACTTATATGTACTCCCCCCGTTTAGAAATATAAGACGTTTTAGATTTGTGAATCGAATGTATCTAGATGTGTTTTAGTGTATAGGTTTGTAGAGGTTCGGAGTGAACCCATACACTAAAAGGCGTCTAGATACATTCATTTCACAAAGCTAAAATGTCTTATATTTCTGAACGGAGGGAGTACCATCCAGTGTTAAAGTGTAAACTCTTCAAGGGGGTCTTGCTGTCTTTATGAAGTGTTACCATCCAGCCATAATTTAGTTTCAGTTGCTGTTTGATTTCGTACTGTTAATAACTCATGCAACTGGAGAAATATCACCTGTGCAAAAAACTTTGCTCTATCCATTAGCCGCAAAGTTCCCCAAAAAATGGATAGCTAGCTTTTATTTTCCCTTGAATTGATGTGCTAATACCTGACCAATGGAAAAGTTTTGTTAGCCTGATAGAAAGTGTTTTTATGGAAGTATTGGCAATCTTAGGCGTTAGCCTAATTATATTTACATCCGATTGATCTGCTACTGTAAGTCTTCTCATTGTGTACTACATTGGTAAAACAATCAAATGAAAATAATCAACTTGTTTGCTTGAACTGACTCATGATTTTAGTGAGCTGGTTTGACCTTTTGATGGTTTTGGGACATAAAAGAAGTGTTAAAATCTCTAGTGTACGTACATACTTTGATGGTTTGCTTGAGTTTGTTTTTATGGAACTATCATTTGTTTCCCCCTTCTAAATTAATGTTCTTGGTATCAGTCCCAGGATGCTTGTCTCGTATTTTCTTTGTAACTTAGTCGTCATGGAGTTAATTTTGGTTCTTGCTTTACATTCTACAGCTATGTTCCTAATCCTGTCCTGGTGATTATCGATGTTCAACCCAAGGAGTTGGGAATACCGACCAAAGCATACTATGCTGTGGAAGAGGTTAAAGAGGTGAGTGTATGCTCGGAGAAGTTGGAAATTTATGCTTGCTTATTTAGTTCCACTAATGTATACGGCTTTCCATTACAGAATGCTACTCAGAAAAGTCAAAAGGTGTTTGTGCATGTGCCTTCAGAAATTGCTGCTCATGAAGTCGAGGAAATTGGTAAGACTTGTTAGTTTCAAATTGCATGTGAAATGGCAGCATGTGTGGCAGTTACAGGTTATAGATGCAGTTGTTCAGTCATGGTCTTTGTGATACTAGTTCACTTTGAGCAAATAAAATAAAATATAAGTATGCTTGTGAGGTTTTTGAATTCACTTCTGAATGTTAGCTGATGTACGCTTTATGCTCTCTTCAGGAGTTGAGCACCTTCTGAGGGATGTGAAAGACACAACAATAAGCACACTTGCAACAGAGGTAATGCTCATAAGAATTAAGACGGGAAGGTACAATTTGCAGGCTGCTTTGTGTATACCATGCCCCTAATTTATCATTTGCTAATGAAGGTCAGCAGCAAGCTTGCAGCCCTGAAAGGACTTGATGCAAGGCTTAGGGAGATCCGGGGCTATCTAGATCTTGTAATTGACGCGAAGCTCCCACTGAATCATGAGATTTTGTACCACTTGCAGGTTTGGCTATCTCTTGCTATTTGCACATGTTATGTTATTCACTTTTTTTTTTTTTTTTTTTTTGTGTGTGTGTGTGTGTGGGGGGGGCAGACTTGAGAAATGGAAATATCTGTCCATTTCTTCCTAACAGGAAACTCAAATGTCACTGTGCGTAACACATCTAATTGGAAGTGGAATGAAGATAATGCGCTTTACTCTTTCATTTGTAGCTGGATTACCCCTGGGCTAACTTGAATCTGTGTGTGTGTGTGTGTGGGGGGGGGGGGGGGAGTATATATTCATCTCCCGCTTGCGTCTCAGTAATCCCCCATTATACTTCGTCCTCACCAGGAATATTTTTCATGCCCCACAATCCTTGGTTGTTTGGAATGTATTCCTATTCTTAAAGGTTATCAGGATGAACTAGGTAATTAGTGATTTCTTTAGGCATTATACGAATGTTGAGCAATTAGTGAGAAATTGAATGTACCGCCATTTTTAGTTCCCTGTGATACTACCACACAGTAGCGGACCCAGCAAGATTTTGAAGCCCGGGCAAACTGTGAATTTAAATGTCAAAAATACAATTTTTGGTCAAATTTGCATCAAGATAGGCTGAAGGGGCGTTGGATCCGCCACTGCTACCACATTTCTTAGCAGAAGTTAAGGCACATGGGATGCAAATAATGATTCAAGCCTTCAATACACACTTGGATTTGGGAATATACTCCCTCTATCCAGAAATAAGTGACTTGAATTTGTCTAGATTTGCATGTATCTAGACGTGTTTTAGTGTGTAGATACATGCGAATCTTGACAAATCAAAATCATTTATTTCCGGACGGAGGGTGTATTATTTTTGGGTTGCTAGATCATGCTTTACGTATGTCTGTTATGGTGTCCTCATCAGAATACTGATTTGTCTAATCATAATGTTGCTCCACCAGTTGCTAATTGCATAGTATGGTAAGTCCATGATAATTGATTATATATGCATGTGTTACCACATTTGGTAATGCTTGATCTTTTATCCAGCGCCCAGATCTGCGGATAAATTCAAATTAATCCTAAGTTTTGTTACCGAAGCAACTTAACATTAACACTCATGGAGTCCATGACCTATTTGTTCTGAAATTTTCTTGCAGGATGTGTTTAATCTGCTCCCCAATCTCAATGTAAATGAGCTTATTAAAGCCTTTGCAGGTAATCATACATGTTGCCACCAATTTGGCAGAGCTGACTTATTTTTCCCCTCCATTTTTTTGGTTTAATAGTTGCAGCAACTTTATGATTTATCCTCTCCTGCAGTGAAAACAAATGATATGATGCTGGTCATATACCTGTCTTCTCTCATCCGAAGTGTCATCGCACTCCACAACTTGATCAACAACAAGGTAAGCAACTTGATCAGCAACTTTTGACCCGCTAGTATCTTCACGCTGATCACAGCTATGAAGTCACCCCCTTGTTCTTTTTTCCACACCTTGTGGGAAGGTGTCTAATTTTTTTTTTACGATCACAGATGCTAA